>CAJOBZ010000029.1:0-2500000 GCA_905332375.1 Pieris macdunnoughi | reverse complement strand
AAAAACCCCCCCCCCCCCCGGGGGGGGGGGGGGCCCCCCCCCCCCCCCCCCCCCCCCCCCCCCCCCCCCCCGGGCCCCCCCCGCCCGGCCCCTTTTTTTTTTTTTTGGGGTTGGGGGGGGAAGGGGGGGGGGGGGGAAAAAAAAATTTAAAAATTGGGGGGGGGGGGGGGGCGCCGGGGGGGGGGGGGGCCCCCCCCGCGCCCCAATCAAGGGTTAACATCAGGTGAGCCTGCCCGTTTGTCTCCTATTACATAAAAAAATAACTTCTTAATTTTATTGTTTTTAACTAACTTCAAAAAAAGTAAGACTATGAGGTTAAACTCAATGGTTGTAGAAGAAAATGGATGAGAGTTAGGCACAGATGGTTGAACGGCCACTTGCCTATCGTCACTGTAGAATGATAACCTCGTATGTCAAAAAACCATTTATTTTTTATTCTTAGACTCTCATGTCATTTAACTGGTATTAACATCAAGTAAGGACTTATTTATGTTATTTATAAAAAAGTCCTTTTTACGATCTAAAACTATAGACAAAAACACATAATAATATTTTAACGAACATTGACGAAATGAAACATTTTTTTCGTTTTCTGTAATGTTTGGTTCTCTGGACATACAAGGTTATCATTCTAAGCAACGCATAATATAGTAATTCTCTTTGAAGACTGTAGTCAAGACGCATGTTATTTTTGAGTTTATCATTGCACCAGGTTTTAATATGGGAAATGGGGCGTTAAATGCTTGTTAAACCAACAGTAGCGGTACAATAAAATAGTTTCTGTAAAACGATTTGTAACCGGTGACAATTTCACGCGTAACGGGCGTAATATACATACACACAATCTACATCGGCATCTTGAAAGTGGACATGCGAGTATGTACAGGCGTGGACAAAAGTGAATTATTTTTTAGGAAAAGTTGATCTCATTCAAATAATTATCATCCCTCTCTTTAGTTGGTAGCTCATGTTTGAGCGTCGTGGACAGCAAGGAAACATCTGGAGACGGATCTGTTACCACTGGTTTCTGTCCAGCGTCTATCTTACAGTGAACAAAGTCAAAAATAATTTATTCATATAGGTAGCACAATGTACACTTATGATCGTCAAAAAAAGATGTACATTAAATGCTTCTAATTTTACATTTACTGCCAGTTCACAAATCAAGGGCGTAGAACGGAAGAGAAGAACTGGCAATGAACTCTCAGCCACTCTTTTTAATCGCCATGTTTTACACAATGTTTGTAAGGAGCTGCATTTTACAGTTGCTAATTAAAGCGGATTTATTATTATGTGATTTATAAAAGGTATATTTATGATTACATTAAAACCACTTTCGCGCCCGACTGTCCACAGTTAGTCATCGCTCTGTCTTCTAAGAAAATACTATATTCATAATATTTTATGTAATATAAATACAGGTGTGATTTACTTCAAGTTTTCTTGACATTTGTTGCTTATCTCACATCTTAATTGTTATGTTTATCGACACTTCATATAATTAGCATTTGACTTACCCTAGGTCATCTATGATAATTTTGTATATTTTGATATGAAAATCATATGTTGTTTCTTTTGTGTCTTCAAATTAAACATCACCAACTCAACAAAGCTATCATACATTGATTTATAACGAAAATCTCTGCGTAAAAGTTTAATATTAGAAAATAAATGTTTTACATATATTATTTGTGTTTTATGTTGTTCACATCATCACTAACTATGCAAAAAACTCAATTTTGTATCGCGCAGCCCGGATACAACGACCAATATTTAGCCTTGACTTGTTTAAGCTATCTCGGAATCTTTAAGGACTCCCACACAAAACTGCGATGCGATGCGATGCGAATTTCTGCGACGATTTAGTGCGGCAAACCGTTTGGTAGGGCGACCATTCCTTCGTAGTCAGCCGTACTGGACGTGTTTTTAGGAAGCGTAAGATGGATCGCAAAAAGATTATTGCACTGCTGTTATTGTTAAATAGATATAAAAGAAAAGGTAGATTCTGGGTTCATCCATTTATTACGATTATGAACTCTGATGCAAACTTTCACAGACGCTCTTCCACGCATCTTGCTTAATAAATTTATTTTTATAATGTTCATCACTTGTGTCCCAAAGGTCGGGACGCTCCTCAATTAAAAATATTAAAAAATCCATATCATATTGCGCAATTTTTTTATAAACAAAGAAGGCGGCGGAGGCGCCGCGCGTCTTTCTCTAAAGCTGTCTCAGAGCGGACAAAAATGGCGTCACCAAGGATGACGTAATATCGCAAGAATGTGCGATGCGAAGCAGATCGGAACTTCTTGCGGTGCGTTCGTGCGAATTCGCAGATATTTGCGATGCGATGCGAATTCGCAGTTTTGTGTGGGAGCCCTAAGAGTGGGTATTAAAAATATCCATAGGGCAAAATCACCTGCATCATGAGCACACCTAACATATACACCACCACGTACATACCCTCACTTTTACACCATCACACAGCACAGTCAAATTAGGTATTAATTAGTTAAATGTATTAAATAATTTTTATTTTTTTTATCCTTTGTTTCCGTTCAAAATTTATGTTTGAACCTTTTTGTAAATATTATGTACTCCATCTTCGGCTATATTTTAGTGTATTTTGTTACTAACAAATATACAAACCTTCTTATTCATAAAATTTTTAAAACATATGTGATAGTTTAGCACAAGTGTGTGCAGGGATTCTTTTCCTGTTATATGACGATGGTATGGATGACTCGACCGGAGTGTCCGGAGGATTAAATATTTGAGCTGTCTTGAATTGCCTTGACTACTTTAAGCGACAACTAGATTCACCCTTGCAAAACACATATGTCTTTAAATATCTTGCTTCAAAATTGCGTATTCAAATAGAAAAAGAAATATTTTTTTATGAATAAGTTGGGTTTGGAAATAAAAAATCCATCTGGCATTTACTCTTCTCCAGGGGCATTCTTAAAAAAGACTTCCCGACATACGAAACTAGATTAGAGCGCTTTAAATGCTGTCATTGGAGAATCTAAGATATTTATAAAAAGGTAGATTCCTATTTGTCCCTTTCAGAAGAACGCGTTTTGGCCAAAACTTACCAATATCCAGATTGAGCACTCTAATAACCTAGCTAGGTCTGGATATCCATAGTTGCTCCCCTCACACTTAGAAACCAATTTTCCTTCGGTTTTAATAATGTATTAATTAATGTTTTTTTCTCTCTTCGTATTTGTTATGTAAATAAAATAATCAATTTTTTTTTAAAACAAACAAACTACGTGTATCAGCTTTAATCGCTTTCCGCAAATTGAATAACAAATCTTAATTTATATTGTCAAAAACGGCCCAATTAAATCCGAATCCCATATTTATTAATTGAACGATCAATAAAATCCACTACAGCCACAATAAAATGTCCGAAAGGGCGATAATGTATCGGTGCTAACTTATCTGCCTTCAAAAATAATTATTAAAGTAATAATATGGTGTATTAAGCGTCGGAAGGAATTGTGAATTGTATTGGGTATTGCAATTAAATCTATCGAAATATGTACTGTTTTTTGTTGTAATGTTTGTCTAGTGGTTTGAGCGTGCTGCTAGTGAGTTCGCATCTCGACTGGGCAAGCTTTCTTTCTATCCGGTACGGTGAAGGATAACATCGTGAGGAAACCGGCATTAGATCTAAAAAGTCGTATATCATCCAGAAGGCATATATATGTTACTGTAAAAGTTCGAACTGCAGTAAATCCTAAGATGTTCCAGTAAAACCTAAGATCTACCAATTCCTAATGGTAAATGTCCCAAAGGTTTGCGATTCGAACTCTTACCACCATTCCATTGGTAAATCTTAGGATTTACATTAATGGCACGGTAAATGTTGAAAGAAAAAAATGCACCTGCAGATCATCAGGATTACTTTGTAATTTTAAATGCCACTATAGCAATCCGTGTTGTAACAAGTGAAATGTTTTTTTTAAGTACCTTATGTAGGTGAGATATTCAGAGATATACGTTATGTGTTTTTTCAAAATAATCTAATTAAGTTGGTATTAGTTTGTACTTTTTATTATCATATGATACCTTTATAATACTATGTACCTGTTTTGTCTTATCTTAAAGTAAATAATTAAGAATTACACATTGTTTTAATCCTAAAACCAACATCTACCAGCTGCCAGTGGTAAAACCTAGCATATACTGAATTCGAATGGTAAAAGCTCGAAAAAATCGTCGTATTTTCAGAAATACTTACATTTACCAACTCATGTCGGTAAATCCTAAGATTTACACTTAAATCTTAAGATTTACCGTAGTTCGAGCTTTTACAGTAACATATACAGAAATCCAAGGCCTAACCTAAATACCTACAGCTAGCGTTGTTTACTTTTTGACACATTGGAGATAATTACTGTACGAGGCAAGATTTCTCAAATTTTTTAATCAATTTATACGGCGTATTTCCTAAGCAAGTTTTATTCCTTCAAGACACGAATAAAGTTCGGTGGTAGTTGAATGGAGATGTTCAAATAAAACACTTTGTTTGAAGCTAGGTTACAACTGACTTTAATGGTTTAAAATATAAGCTTATTACACAAAATTACGTGTAGTAGGGTTTTGACGCTAACAAAAACTTAACTTATCTAAGGGTTCACAAATCTGAATGACACTTGTGTTATTGGACATTATCGGAAACGAGAATGTTAATATACAATTTATGAGTGTGGTAAAAATTGAAGAGCTCATATTGGCTTCAAGTGTGATGATTGTTAACATTTTGTTACACTTCTAATTTATTAATATTGCTTAATTATTAACTAAAATGTTTATATGTGATTTTAAAAATCAATTGTGAGCCTTCTGAAATTGAGTGTACATTATCACGTAACATCACATGAACTGTACAGGCAGTAACAGGCTACTTAACAGGCTCTGTAAGATAATTAACAGGCTCTGTACAGGCGATTTTTCTTGTAAAATAAAGTGTTATTTGATGATTTGCTATTGTTAAGAGAGTAGGTACCGAGAGTTTTTTACGCCGGCTTTTTCTCTCGGCCTACACCCTCTGTCTTCTTTACCGATGAGTAGGGATGGCTACCGATTTAAATTTAATGACTTGGAATAAGTGATACCTGTATCTTATGTTCCATAATAAATTCTATAAAAAATACTTGGCCTGCCAAAGATAACCATTTAAGAATCTCAATATACAAATCCTTAGTCTTTCCTTCAATTTCTAATTGCCTTATAAACATCTAATACGTATAAGAAATAATTATTAAAGCAATAACAAGGCATTATAACTCCTTTATATTCAATACAGGAGCCCATTCTCGGAATAGAACGTGCATCACCTTTTTTACCGATTTTATCGAATCGAAACGAGTTTTTTGGACGAAAACATTAAAAATCTCGACACCGATTCGACGAACAATAAAATTTTATGTCTCTATCAGAATTTGTGATTGAAAGTGATAAAATTGATATTTTTAACATTTCTTCACGTATCTGGTATACGCTGGTTTAATGAGATAATCATTTAGGTATTAATACATAGTAATTTACGAAGAATCTACTAAATAAGTAACAATAATTTAAGAGATAAAACAGGGTATGCTGACGTTAGATATAAAACAAAACAACTAAAGGAAATGGGCTGGACATACCATAAGAGGAGCAGATAAATTGAGCAAAATTGTAACACTATGGTCACCAAGAAGCCATAAAAGAAACAGAGGTAGACAATTTAAAAGGTGGGCCGATGAAATCATGGAAATGGCTGGAAAGACTAAGATCTGGACGAGATTGGAAAGACGAAGGAAAAATGGAAGACAGTGAGGAAAGCCTTTGTCCGTAGACACACAGAATCGGTTATCGTAGATTTAGAAAAATAATAACTATAATGTATGTATATATTTTGTATTTTTGATATAAATAAATAATTTACGAAATAAATGTGTCCATTTTTATCATTAAATTCTCCTTCCTGGCTTAGGTTCTTATGAATGTATGTTTCAAATAACAGTCTCAACATAGTATTGTCTTTGATTGACATAACCTTTACACATTTAAAGAAAAAACTTTTTAACCGGATTAAAGTTATGTATTATTATAAATTTACAATTAGTAGTTAACATAATTTTAAATTAATCCGACGTTTCGCGTGCTTTACAGCGTGCGTGGTCACGGTGACAACATGCTCCATTACTGGAAGATAAATATCTTCATTATTAAATAACTATCTTTGGTATCTGCTACATCTCGCACCGGCCAAGTCTTCGTCAACAATGTCTTAGCTGTATTTTTGATATCTCCAGTAGAGAATCTCTAACGAGCAACTTTGGAAGCACTGCCGACGCAGAGCATATCAAGCGACGCAAGTGGAAATGGATAGGCCATACACTCCCAAGGGATTATTATATCCCCAAGCAGGCACTTGATTGGAACCCGCAAGGAAAGCGGAACTGTGGCAGTCCTAAGCAACCCTGTGGTACAGTTGCAGATGAGGCAAAGAGAGCCAGCTCAAGACGGAACGCGATGATGACCCACTGTGGACGCCCCCTGCCCCTCACCCCTAGGGTTATAGGACCTTTAGTAGTAACTAGTAGCTTTTGGTGCATTCATTTTTTATTTTTACTGTTGTTAGTTATTAAAAAAAATGTTGGGCCACAATAAATTTCATTTTAGATTAAATTACTTAATTTCGTAGTAAATATATTGGAATTAATCGACCCAATCAGTATTTTTATCAATTCTACTTATATCTTTCTCGAATTCCTAGCTTTACGACTCAAGATACAATCGCCCTGCATTGGTTTATATGATTTTGAAATCGTTAAGTAGAAATTTTATTGTCAACTAATATGAGGCCGTGACTTAGCTATTTTAATTCGTTTTATAATTAAGTCAAATAATGATACGTTTGATGTTACATTTTATTTCAAACTTTTTATCTACACCAATATTATAAAGAGGAAATATTTGATTGCTTGTTTGCATTGAATAGGCTCCAAAACTACTGGACCGATTTGAACAATTCTTTCACCATTGGAACCCTACCCTATCCCTGATGAACAAAGCCAAGTGCGTTGCCGGCCTTTTGAGAATTGGTACGCTCTTATCTTGAAGGATCCTAAGTCAAATTGGTTCGAAATTCTTCAGAGGCCAGCTGGTTCCACATAGTGGTGGTGTGCGGCAAAAACTTCATTAAGAAACGCTCAGTAGTGGAAAAACGAACGTCAAGGTGATACGGATGGTATTTTGTATTTGGGTCTCTTATTTATTAGATATTTTTCCATTTTCTTTTCCTTCAACTGCTTGATAATGTTAAGTAAGAAATGGTTGTGTGAAACGGCAAGCTTACTCTGTGTTTAGACTTAATTTCAACTTAATGACTTAAGATAGAGCGTGTCCCAATAAATCGTGCACGGGCCGTAGTACGTCCAAAACCCCATTGTATCTAATCGTAACAAAATTCCTATTGTAATTACTAAAACCCTTTCTACAGTAAATTTGCGCTTCGCAATAAAACAGTGGCATGAATGTGTCGTTTTATTACCACTGCTAATTGCCTGAGGGTCGAATCTATTAATAATTGTTCATTACTTTCGGGAGGTCACAGATCGTGCGAACATAGTTTATTAAATATTGACGGTTGGAATGACGAAATAAAAAAAATAAAAAAAATCAGTGGCATTACAACCTTTTTTAGGTCTGGGCCTCAGATTTCTGTATCTGTTACATGATCAATTGTCAATCTAATAGCTCTGGTGCCTGACACACGACGTCAACTTTTTGAGTCTAAGGAAGTCGGTTTCCTCACGATGTTTTCCTTCACCGTTCGAGTGAATGTTAATATGCGCACATACAAAGAAAATCCATTAGTGCATAGCCGGGGATCGAACCTACGACCTCAGGTATAAGAGTCGCACGCTGAAGCCACTAGGTCAACACTGCTCAGAATAATGATAAAATTTATGTAAAATAATTGGGATAACATTTTAATGATGTTTTTCGCCTCTTTCTATTAAATAGTGCATACGCTGTGTTGAATAGAGACAAATGATTACTTTAAGTAACGAGTAATTTAGTTTCAAATAAATTCTAAAACATGAAAATACGTGGATATGACTATTAGTTTCCGAGAAATTTGTGGACTAACAAACACGGGTACACATGCCCTGAAGCCTAAATATACTTAAACATTATCCAAATTTAATTAAGCACGCCGTTTTTTAAATATTAAAATAATTATTTAAAATAATATGATAATCGTTTACGTATTTAATATTAAACATAATTCACATGTACATTGAAATAAATAACTAACCTTAACATATAATAACTAAAATATATTATTAAATGGAGTCCCTTTAGGCAAGGTTCCGAAGATACTGGCAGCGTTCCCCCTTTGAATAGCTAAACTAATTCTTTGTCTGAGGTAGCTGCCAGGTCTTCGGTCTCCTGTGATGTCGACTAACCTTTTTGATATTTCTAAATTAAATTATTAAATCATTATTAATATACCAATAAAAATAATCAACTGCTATATAAAGCCCTATCAGTTAAACGAGATTCACCAACGAATAGACTCCGAGGGCCGTATACAATTATTGTCCCGTGAATTATTCTTTTGGTAAACATAATTAAATTTTTGGCCAGACTTTCAATACATATTGTACTCGGACCTGATTTATAAAATTTTATTGTACTCTTTAATTAATTCTTTCGTGCTTGTTAAAAAATTAACCAATGTTAAAAAAAGTGTTGCGTAATTATAATGAAATTAATGATAAGAAAATTATTTAATACAGCTGAGTTTCATCATCGGACGTCAAGGCGGAATACAAAATACCATCCGTATCACCTTGACGTCCGTCGTTCCACAACTGAGCGTTTTTTAAGGCAATTTCTGCTGCGCACCACCACTATGTGGAACCAGCTGCCCACTGAATTATTTCCGAACCAATTCGACTTAGGATCCTTCAAGAAGAGAGCCTACCAATTCTTAATTACTTTATTCGAGTGTCCATGGGCGGCGGTATCACTAAACATCCCGTGAGCCTCCTGCCCGTTTGCCTCCTGTAACATAAATAATAATAATAAGAGAAAAAAAAACAACTCAAACTCAAACTCAAACTCAAAATATCTATATTCGTAGTACAATCCATTTTAATAGTCAAGTTAAATTAATAAAATTTATACAATTAAGTAAGCGAAGCGGGTAAGGGAACAAATGTGCAAAAATTTGCCAGTCCTTTTAGTCCCAAGTATGTATACAAATTGTTTGAACGCTGGAGCAATTCAATCCCAAGGATTAGGATCATTTAAGTAGTTCAAATTTATAAAAAGCTTTGTTGATTAATTTTCGTTTAACGAGGGCTTTGAATTTATTTAGTGATAATTCTCTAATTTCGCTTGGGAGCTTGTTGTAAAAACGAATACAATTTCCATATAAGCGTGTTTATCTTTTGGAGCCTGGTTGGTCGTACACTCAAATTAGTTCTATTTCGCGTATTATAGTGGTCACATTTGTTTGTAAATGTTTATATTTTTTTGGCATACAAAAGGCTTGATGACCGTAGTGTCATAATATTTAATTCCTTAAACTTATCCGAACCGACGTCCCTCGGAGGAAACACAACAAATACCCGAAGCCCGCTTCTGCAGCACAAATATGATTGAACCTCTGAGCAGCACCGCACAGTAAAATGCCGTACGACATAACGCTGTGAAAGTAGCTATGGTACACAATTTTAGCCGTGTCCTCATCAGTAAACTGTCGGGTTTTCTTTACTGCATATGCTGCAGGCCAGCCTACACAACACACAAATATACAGAATTTATATTCTTATCCTTATAGTAATAATAATACATTAAAAAGTTTGGTTCCTGTGGCTGTGACTTTAACGCTGGCAGCATTTCCTCGCTGTAGTGTGATACTTATTCGTTGATAAAAGCACCAGCCCTGCGATCTATAAGCTCACTGTTTTGAACTCACACAGCGGTTTTCGCATCGCGGTCGTCTGAAATCAGTCGTAAGCAGTCATTTTAAGTTTGGCAATCTGGAAAGATTTTAGTTTCTTGTCCCATCATGAAAGGGGTTGATATTTATCGTGAAGTGTTTATTACGTAAATTATTACCCTTAATGACTTCCCGAACCCCCCAAGAATATCCTATTGGCAATTAACAGCAAAGGAATGCTAAATTATTGCTCACGACATTTTGGAGGTACATTTGAATTTTGTGGGTAGTTGGTAGCTGTTTGATGAAATTAATAGATACAAGACTGGGAAATATGTGAATATTAACAGGACATTATCACCGTTAATGGATGATTAGTTCTATGAAAAAAAAAATATTGTAATTTTTAACATTATTTTTAATCCCATTTAAGTTTTTTTTAATACGGTAATACATGTATTTCTGAATATTGTAAATCTATGTGCGCAATTAACGCCTATTCTCTCAGTCAAAGCAGAGCCTTGCACTGAAAAATAGAGAGGCACCAACTACTTAATTATAATATTTATATAATTTATTTATAGTAAGTAGTTATAGTCAGTAAATAGTTTGTTTTAAGTAGAACATTAAACAACGGAAAGTTGCGTACTTGGGTCACGTGTAGGGCCATGACCGCCACCACCTCCTTCGATTAATTATAATGGGCAAAGTCCAGGGTAAACGGCGTGTTGGACGGGTATTGCGACTTCGAAAGCGTTGCTGCTTCTTTCATTGTATTTAAAAATTATAATTGTAGATTTCTGGGGCCAGAACACCTACTCAGCCTGTGGTCAGATTATTTGACCATGTTTTTTATGAAAAAACTTAAATATAACTTATTATAAATTATATGAAAATGTCACTGTAGCTTTTTTCTTCTTCTTCGGTCGCACTCTTCATTTCTGAAGATCGTGTTAGTAGCGCCACACAACTTCCTCCACCCTCCCCTGTCTTCGAAAGCCTCTGGTTGGGTTCTGTAGCTTAGAGTTTATTGTATTCGATAGTTGCATCACCTGCCTGACATAACAGAAATGTATTTACCTATTATTTTATCAGTTATACTTACAAAAAGTGTTCTAAATATATTTTTAATATTATTTAACTAATATACACAAATCTTGGCTTAAATAAATCTACCCTATCTTAATTTATTCCTAGTATTTACTTCGGTTCGATTAAGATGCGATATTTGAGGGTAGAACAAAAAGCAGCCATTCCGGACGTCCACACTTGCAATTTATTGCTCAAGGGGTTGGCGTTCGATTTTCGCTTAAAACATATAAGGTAAAATTGTATGTAAGATGCAATCTGTTATCATTATTACGGGGTTTAAGAACGATTCTTTATTTGGGATATGTTATCGACGTATAATTAATTATAGTATTGCATTTTTCTCATTAAAAATTAATTGTTTATAGATCCCTTCTATCTCTTTTCATGGCAATAACCCATTTTATTAGAACAAGACGAAATAGCAGTAGTAATAAGTAAATAATTAAATTGTTTTTTGAAGGTTTAGTTTTCGCTTCAGTGTTAGTCGTTCGAGTCAGAATTTTTCATTTTATTCTTTATGGTTATAGGATTTCACCATAAAGAATAGTTATCCAACTTTTGTCGTTCAATACCTCTTGAGATCATGTCAGCGGTTATCGGCTGATACTACAAGATTCCAATGTGCATTAAGAGTTTTTTGATTTCTGAAACCCTATTTGCCAGAAACGTGTGCCGATCTGATTCCCTTTATTTCCAACCGACCGTTAACATTGTACTTGTATTACAATAAATCAGTGGCGCTACAATATTTTTAGGTCTGGGCCTCAGATTTCTGTAACTGTTTCATGATCTATCTAATAGGCAAGCAGTAGTCGACTTTTTGGGACTAAGGCAAGCCGGTTTCCTCACGATGTTTTCCTTCACCGTTCGAGCGAATGTTAAATGCGTACTTAGAAAGAAAGTCCATTGGTGCACAGCCGAGCATCGAACCTGCGACCTCAGGGATGAGAGTCGCACGCAGGAGCCACTAGGCTACTGCTGCACTTGAATTATACTACCAAAAAAATCCGTCGAACAAAAAGTTGATAAGTTTTTGTAATTACTTATTAAAGCATCTTGTTCAAATGATGTGTTTCAATTTACTCACCTTACGTAAATAATATTTTACTTAATTCCCATAAAAATAATTTAAAGATTAAGAAATAAAATTTAATGATTGTCGGCGCAGTGATATAAAAATGCATAAATCCTGCTTTATGGACCAAAGTGCATTTTTATCGATATTTATCGAGATATCGGTACAGCACTGATTGTTTTGTTGTGCTATTGATTTGTTTTATTGTTATTAGTGTTGTAATCTGATATGTTTTTCTGATGTTCGATTCGTATAGATCTTTTAATTGTATAATTATTTTATAAATTGAGCAGTGTTGGCCTAGCGGCTCCTGCGTGCGTGTCTCATCTTTGAGGTCGTAGATTCGATCCCCGGCTGTGTACCATTGGACTTTCTACGTGCGCATTTAATATTCGCTCGAACCATAAATGAAAACATCGTGAGGATAATTCGCTCGAACCATAAATAAAAACATCGTGAGGATAGGTATGTTGCCTTAGACCCAAAAGTCGACGGCCTGTGACACGCATAGGAGGTGGATCTCCCACTTGCCTATTAGATTAACAAATGATCATGAAACAGATTCAGAAATCTGAGGCCTAGCCCTAAAAAAGTTGTAGTGCCACTGATTTTTAATAGTTTAATAAAATACCATATTAGGGGTTTAAGTATACTGTAATTACTGTTAACGTAATCACCAAATAAGAAAATCAAAGAATATAATTTTTCTTTATTGCGATATGCATTTAAGCATTTTCTTACAGTGTGTTAATGACTGCACTTCCATCCATCAACCTACCAATCATGATAGAAGATAGATTAGATATTGGCCCTTAAGGGTATTATACTATATACTATGTTAACAGTATATTTGCTTTTTAGTAAAGGTATTTAAAAAAAAGTATTTTAAAGATAACTTTTTTTCAAGATCACATCCACACTATTATAACCTATCGATGTCGTATCGTTATATTTATCGTTATCGTTATTATCGGCCGTTATATCTGATTTAACGACGAAATGAACAGAAATTATCTCTTACCTGCATTTAAATTTAGGTTTTACATCGAATCTATCGAAAGTATCTAAGTATTATTTCTCTTTTGACGACATTTTTAATGACAATTTTTTTTTTTGCCAAATAATGTTAGGGTGGGCCGCCGCCCATGGACACTCTCAATGCAGAGGGCTGGGGGGGGGGGGGGGCGGGGGGTTAAGGAGGGGGAAGGCCTTTTTCTTGATGGACCCTGTGATATGGTTCGGGATTCATTCCTCAGTGTTGATAATTTGAAGTGATAATGTTATCAGTGTGACCTGGATATTATTCATTCTACGTATGAAATACCTGTGTTTGTTTGTCCACGAAATTGAGATATACACGAAACAATGACTGATTAAGATCATTAACGAACAGGTCAAATTTTTGGAAAAACGGTTCAGTAATTTTGGAGATATGGGTCTCCTAGCATTTCTGGTGGGGACGTGTATAAACATACACAGGTATTCTCAAGTCTAGTTCTAATCTAATCTAAGTTTTATTTTTATTAGTATCTCGCTAATTATTATTATATCGGTTAAGAATATGCACCTATATACCTTTATATATATAATTCTACTGTATGTGTGTATTTTATTGAACTCCTCGTAAACCGCTGGACCGATTTGCATGATTTTTTTGTATGCGTTTGTGTGGCGCCCTTGATGGTTTAGATTCACAAATCAGCCCTGCATATGGCGCTGGATTCGGTACTTTCATACTTAGTTTAATATCGTAATCGCTTGAAATATCATGCAATACAATGTCCGTCGGGTCCGCTAATATATATATACATTCTAATTGTTAATACCTTTACTTCCAAGTTTTTTTGTAGTAAGCTTTTACAATGTAACGTTTAAAAAATATTCGCAAACTCAAGTATTCTAAACCTAATATTTTGTTTTGTTGTCTAGTGAAGATAGCTTCGTTTATGTCTGACAGTTGTCAGATCAACATATCAGCAGACGAAAAAATGTACGCCATCAAAACACCAATTTAAATAAGATTGTTTTGGAAGTAAATACATACTTGCCCCATCCATGTGCTTCCAATTCGATAAGAGTGCCAGCTAAGCAAGCTGCTGACAAAGATATTAAAAACGAATTATTCCCATACTTCACATATAGTCTTCGACTTTGGTCAGGATACGCTGGACAACCTGGCTACTACTACTACTTATAATAATTATAAAAAAAGCCTGTTCAATTTCCAATCATAACTAAATAATATACAGCTTAGATTCGTTACACAATTTTTGAAGTAAACTTATTTAGGCGCATGTCGGATTTTTTTTTACGAATGAAACACAATAATAATAATATTAGCGTCACGAAGATGTGCAGCGTTTTTGTCGAAGGAAATGGAGAGAGCGATTGCCACCGATTGAGAGAGAGTGAGAAGGGCGAATTACCTTATAGAAATTCTATTTTTTAAATTTAAATTTCGTAAAGAGAATTTATGAAATATTAGTATGTTATATTTTATGCAAAATAATTGATTGGAATCTCAAATGACGAATTGTAAATCGTGTTTTCAAAGAACATATCTTCCTCTAAGGCTCGGAAATTTCGCTTCTTACATGTGTACTTTGTACGCACGCACTTTTTTTCTTGTTATCCTAATATCCTAGCTTCCTTCAGTACCGTTGATCGGAACCTTTTCACGCGTAAAGGCCTCCTCCAGCTTTTCCCAAATATCTATGGTCTTGGTTTTTTTTCTCTTGGCTGCCCTTATGGCAAACCAAAAGCTTCAAATTGAGATAAAGTTCCAAGCCCCAAGTATTTTATTTAACGACTTCTAAACAATTATTCTACTCCAGGAAATAAAATATGTCCCATGAATGTTTTAGACTAAGCCTTTCTTCACAAACAAAATTAAAATATAAACAGATAAAATAACTGAAATAAATAATTCTTTCAAGTCGTTTTATGGGGAAATTAAAAGATTTTTATTTAAAGTTCAGGCGCATATGTACAAAGTATTACGCTTGATTAAAAACATCAATGTGCACGCTCGATGCCTTAATTAGAACTGTTTTAGTGATGTAATGTTTGTCGATAGTTTTAATTGTTTGTCGATGAATCATTGTCTAGTGTTTCACTATTGAATTTTAGGAATATATCTCATAAATTTCAATAAGGACACATTTGTATACTATCCCAATATCGACTTAAAATAATTTATTATAATGACAGTGAAATATAGAGTATTTACAATTTTCTTAACCTACTTTTAATAATAAAAATTATGAAGAATAAATAAAAGTTATAACAAATTCAAAAAGTTTGGTCCTTGTGGCAGTGTAGCAGCATTTCCTGGCTGTATTGCGCTACTTATTCGTTGAGCGAGAAAAACACGAGCTCTGGGGTCAACGGTAGTATCTACCAGAAGCCTTTCATCTTTAAATAGTGCCTGTACATTTGAACCACACGGCCCAAGAGTCTCTCCTTCAAAGGGAACAATATCGATGTTGGAGGAAAGAATCTTACATGTGAGCCGTTTTTTCCGCCTGTTAATAATATTATTATCCGTATGCACCGTATAATAATTCAGCATCATTAATTCCTTGAAACATTCATGCACATTTACAAAAGATACACACTTTAAATGTTATACAGAATTTTTTTTTTTTCATAGATCTCTAATAAAGTAACGGTCTCTTCTAACTAGTTCTATCTCTCTCTATCTTGAGAATTTCGATCCTAATCTTCTCCACCAACTTCTTTAAGGTCATCAGCCCATCGTGCTTAGGGGCGACCTCTCTTTTATCCCTGGTTTTAAACGCTCTTATATAGTACTCGAATATTGCTATTTTTATTTTACTAACATCTTTTTTAGAAGACAAGTTCCTCCTTCAAGAAAAGAGCCTGCTACGCTCTTTTCTTAGAAGGCGACACACTTGCGAGCCTTCTGGCAATGTGTGTGTGTCTATAGATACATGTATCCCTTAACATCAGGTTAGCCGGTGCCCATTTGCAGTTACATAAAAAAAAGATTTGCTTCTACAACGAAGATATCAATAAATCATCGACATATGTATACATCACTACTGTTAATAGATGTAACACCAGAGTCATTGAATACGGTCGTAATCGTAATTATTTTTAATTAATAATCAACACGCCATTAGAATGGTGCTGTAATAAGGATGCTCTGATGTCGATGTCCCTTCGGCTAAATACATTTTATTATTAGTCATTTCGTGTGTCTGTTTGTCACGTTTTAATACACATCCGGTCTGTTCATTTAGATTTGGGCGTCAATTGATGTTCAAGGAATAATTTGCTATTAACTGTTTGTAATGGCATAGTAAACAGAGCTGGTTATGTTTACGTAAATTGATATTTTATTAACATAATGAAAATCCAAGCATTTTAAGGCCCTTTTTGCCGCTGCATTACTATGTTGAAGTTACTATGTTGTATGAATTACCGTACCTATAGTTGTTTAAAGGCCGACATCACACTCGCTTGAACCAGCAGTTGTATTTAACTTTAAGTGAGCTTTGAACCGCACATATTTGCAACAGCGTCGGTATTCTGTCACTCGATTTAGTTCTCTCAAAATTACAACAATTCCTTAACATTGAAGTCGGGATCGTAATAGCGAGCTATTGGAAGCTACCGAGAATCTGCGCAGGCGCATGACCAACAGTTTAAATATTGCCACTTTCCAACGTCAACCAGTGTGCCGTGTATAAACCAAATAAATTAATATTAAATCTTAGAGTTCAACGTAGGCGTCTGTTAGTACCGAAACTTACTTAAAATCGACATGCGCCTGCGCAAATAAAACCCCCAAATCACGTGAAAACACTTATCACAACCTGCCGTGACGCATTCACAACACCTTTGTATCAATAGGAAATCAGATCAAATTGATTTATATCTGTAAATCAGACCAAGGGATTATAGGACTTAGTGCATTTGGATAAAGTTTAAAATACTGTGAATATTTTGGAAGATATATTAACAATTATGTACACGGGATTTTGGAGTTTATTCAGTTGTAATAATGTATACTTTCGCATGCAGTATCTTCCGAAGACCTACCACCTAAGAAGAATTGACCAGTTAGGATTGATTTATTTCTTGATTCGGCGTATTAAAGTTTAGTTTTTGTTTCTTTCAAATGTAAAATCCGTTATTTATGGGTTCAAAATCGAGAGGTTTTTAAATTATGTCCGATAAAATGAGATTTATGGCGGCATGTTTCCCCTATTTGTCTATTATAAGATGGGTTTTTATATCAAAAATCTGTGACTAATTTGACGTTATACAAAAATTTGATTTTGTTTTTGTGGGCATGATTTAGGGGCTATTAAATTAATTGCTTTATTGGGACTTAATGTTCTGATCAACAGATTGTTTTAGTAATAATATTTTTATTAGATGTACATTCTTTAAGAATGTTTTTAAATGTAAATGCTTTCTGTAAGTGATTTCTTTGAACTTGTAAATAGTACTTTAAATTATTGTAAGAATGCCCTGACAATTTTAGCTGTTATTTTTTTTGCAATCTGTTACGTTTCGTTTTTAATTACATATATTTTTATTAATCTTAAGTTTATAAGGATTTTAAAATTCATAATGTGGTGTAGCCGTAAAGGCACCAAGGTTTTTGGTATTTCCTGTACTTTAAAAAAATATTTCTACCTTTGTTTCATTCATTAATTGGATAATCTTCACGGAATTCGAACTCAGGAACTCCCAACCATATACATAAAGACATTCCATTATTACGCGGCTTATAATGAAATTGTAACTAAAAATTCCTAACTTTATCGTTAGAATGTCTAATGTCAAATAAATGATCAGACTTCACGGGAATCGACTCAGGGACTCGAAGGTATTATAATAATATATAGTCTAGAGAACTAAACCACGGAGGCAACAGTTCTACTCGCAAAATTCCTCTTCTGTGACACTATGACCAAAATTCAAGAGCGTACCAATTCTTGAAAGACCGGCAACGCACTTGCGAGTCTTCTGGCCATCTGTCCATGCGCGGCAGATTCACATAATACCAACTGAGCCACCTGCCCGTGCCTACTATTAAAAAAAAAAACTAATTTATTTATTTCTACCACACAAATATATAATATTTTCCACCTCAACATAGTAACAATATAGTCCAGTCAAAATAGGCATTTGACTTAGGCAAAATTCGCATAGAGCTGAAAATTGGCAGAGACGTTAAATACATCATTATAAATGAAATGTCAAAAATCCCCTTCGATCCTACTTCTACAAAAATTTTATTCAAGGTCTAAAGTATAAAATTAAGGTTTTTTCCATTTTTCTCGAAAACAGTTAGTATTATCGTGAAAATTGATCAGACAAAAGTTGTAGATCATACAATTTTTTACAAAAATGGTTCAGTCACTTTTTCTCTTACGACTCACCATTCATGAGATATCGCGGTTTTAATCATTAGAAAATTCATATTCTACATAATATGCACACATTTCCGCACCACCTATGAGGTAATGTACTTGTCGCATTTTTTTAACGTGGTTTCCCCAGTAGGTATACTCCACGATCTATTGTAATAAAGAAAGTTTGATCAGATCGTATCCTATTAATTGAAAGAATAGTAATATTGCTAATGATTAAAGTAGAATAGGTTGTTTTTTCTTACATGTCATTATATAAGATAATTGTCTAATTCTACTTCAACAATTATTTCTTCGTCTTCATTCTCTTCTTCTTGCAGAATTTCTGTTTGCTGTTCTAAGAAAAGGGATGCATCAATTGTCTCTTCATTAATATCATAAATATCTTCATCTGTTGTATTTGTTTCAATATTGGAGCAAGTCTGACCCTGACAATTGATGCATACTGGCGAACAAAATAATCCTACTTTTTGACAGCCACAATTCTTACTACAATCCGTCTTGCATTTACAAAAAATAGTATTAAGTAGTTTTGCTGGAGCAGGCGGGAGTAAAGTTTGAATTGGCTCCAAATAATTATCTGTTAATTTCCAACCCCATTCTTCTGGGTCCAGCTCATTGCCTAGCCACACTTGAACTTGATAATACACACGATACAAGTGTTGAAAGGCAGAAGCAGATGTTGGAGGCAGACAAGACAACTGTACTGTTTTATTGTTCCATGCAGATTTTACAAACTTCAAATATCTATATTTGTCTATGGAATCAATTTTTTTGGAGCACCATATATTGCAAGAAGAAAATGAATTCCATTTGTAACGATGTCGTGTGGAGAAGAGTCAATCTTTGTGAATACTTCTGCGCAATGAATTAAATCATTACGTTTTTAAAATTGCTGATGTAGTATCACAACCAGTTATTGCATGTAAAAATAAAATATGAGCTTGACATTTCGGATATGCAGTCGGACTTTGTGATGAATATATTGTTGATTGTACTTGAGCTTTCCCAGGTTTTAAAAAGTAAATAATTTTATCATTTGAAGTACGTGCAGTCAGTAATATCAACAAATCAACATCTTCCCCAACAACGACAGTTGTATTTGAACTTTTCCATTGTTCTATTGCTGTTTCAATTATAAGGACATCAGCATCATTATCAGCTTGTTTTATTGAAATACCAGCAGCTGTAAATTCTTCACATAGCATTAAAATGAAGCGAGACTTATTGTGAGTATTTGCAAGAGTAGTCTTATATTTTAAAATCCTCATTTAATTTATACAAGTTTTATTGTGTAAGTAACACAAACGAATAGTTTCTTATTTTCATTTATATTGAACGTCCGGTGACGTATACAGACTGCATTTTAGTGCATATTATGTAAAATATGAATTTTCTAATGATTAAAACCGCGATATCTCATGAATGGTGAGTCGTAAGAGAAAAAGTGACTGAACCATTTTTGTAAAGAATTGTATGATCTACAACTTTTGTCTGATCTATTTTCACGATAATACTAACTGTTTTCGAGAAAATGGAAAAAAACCTTAATTTTATACTTTTGACCTTGAATAAAATTTTTTGCAGAAGTAGGATCGAAGGGGATTTTTGACATTTCATTTATAATGATGTATTTAACGTCTCTGCCAATTTTCAGCTCTATGCGAATTTTGGCTAAGTTATGACTTATTTTTGTCTATTTTGACTGGATTAATAATTAAAAATTGATGAATATACTTAAACAAATTTAAAAATTTTGGTCTCTGTGGCAGTGTTCCTTTTATGCAGCATTTCCTCGCTGTATTGCGATACTTATTCGTTGAGGAAAGCACCAGCTCTGGTGGCCGGCAAACTTATTAATCAGTACCCTTGCACTTGAACATTACGGCCAATAGTCCCAATCCAAAGGGAAGAAACACAAAATAGCTGCCTAATGTCAAATCGACCAAACCATAAAACAAAGTTCGACAGTCGCCCACATAAAAACAAATCGGGCGACTGATCTAGCAACAAATCAAGCAACAATGCCCGATCAAAGTGCATATTAATCAGAAGGATGTACGATCGATTCAATTATTAAATACGTTCTTTACAATGGCTCAATGGATGTCGTGGTATTTGTTATTTCGACTTTTACTTATCCCGTGCTCAGGGCTGGTAGGTGTGGAAGCAATTCTTCAAAACTTACAATATATTGAAAAATAATTGACACCCGTGGAAGCTTCGTTTTAAGGCTCTATTTTTTGAGCTATTCGTTTACAAAGACTTTAAATTAATAAAATCACATTAAATACAACTTTCAAGGAATTTAAACGCATTGACAGCGTTATAATTATTTTCTAACTAAGAAAAATCGTTTTTATCGCTTTTGAATCGCGAAAAACCCGGCTATTATATTATATAATGTAATATATTACTCCAGTTTGGTTTAAATATATGTGTATATAGAGTTAGTTTGTGCCCATATCTGCATATCTCAAACCGGGTTGTTGAGCGTCTAAACATATTTTTAGGTAAAAATTGTTCCAGCTTTATTAAAAGCGTCACACTTGGCCCATTCGTTAGGATCTACGATTCTACACATAGACACATTTGTGTATGTGTGAATCGTACCCACACGTACGTTAAACTAAGAACTCTAACTTTGGGTGGTATAAAAATGCATAAATTAAATTATCGAAAAAAGTGAGCCTCCATACAATTTATCCGCTAGTAGCTCTTGGGAGGGCCGATCTAGCGTTGATGTTGGCTACTGTGGGTGTACTGTGCCCGGTCCCTTACAATACAGCCTCGATCGTTCACCTTTACATTTGGCCTTAAAGGACCTTATGGTCAGAAACTGTTTAATTTATCGATTGTAAATCCTTTTTGAGTAAATGATTCAAAACGAATTATTTTTGTTTGTTTCTCGATTACTCGATGATGGCTAAAGTTGTTTTAATGTCATCTGATTAAATTTGCGAGCCCTCTGGCAATATGAGAGTCTATGGGCGGCGGTATCACTTATCATCAGGTGTGCCTACTGCCCGTGACCCATGATACATAAAAAATCGTCGGGATTGGATATGATAATTGACCAGTTACAAGCGCCCATGCGCTTTACGTAAGTTAATCTGTGTATATGTTTGTCCAATTATTTATCGCAAACTAAAAGTCATTTTGATATTGTGTTTCATTTCATTCGTGCATTTTCAACTTGGGGCCAAGTCACAGTTTCTCCAAAATCCAGGTTAATTATGTGTTTCTGGATATCTACGCAGTTCTGGATACATGTATAATATTTCTCCTGCAGAGCTCGTTCTCTCTTATTCTTTTTGTCACATCAAAATTTGTGTATTTTCTATTAATCATAATACTTTAATAAGTTATACATTTCTATTATACATAGCAAGTTTTTTTAGGCACATCTGTCTTATGAAGTACAGTGTGTACCTTATAATCTTGGTTCTGTAGGTTACAACGAGCTTAGAGTACGCCGAGAATTTGCGCTTGTTATTTACTTCATAAAATTGTTAATAATAATAATTTAATTGCAAGAATATGGTAAAAATTCAATGGTGGTTCTTGTTTATTTATTTCGTAATCCTACAGCTAACAAAAAATATATATATGAAATCAAACAATTACTCTAAAAATATAGCTAAAATTTAATACATACTATTTACAAAAAGGTTTGAACATTTAAATTAGACAAAAAAACTATAGAAATTAAAACTACCATAAGTACAATCTAAAGTTCGCATATTCTGCCACACATAATAAGGAATATTACATAGAAGTTACGTACATTATAGTCAATTCTTATATTATTTATTGTAATAATATCACATTATTAAAATATATTATTAATTATACATGTTAAGGACAGTAATTCAGCACTACCTTAGTATGTACTACCTTAGCTTTAATGTGCCTGATGGGTACGTCAGAAAGTGACTTCATGTGCCCACAGCTAAGACTAACCTTCTGAAAAGGGCAATTATGATTCGCTTTAGTTAACGAATTACATATGTTAACGGACCTGTTTTGTTGTCCGTTGTGTTAACTGACAAAAGTTCTATTATTAAATAATGCCAATAGTTAGTATTTGTTTTATTATGTAATTTAGTTTTACCTAATTAATTTATGTCTGTTTTTGGTTTCGTGTGCAATTTATAATTATGCATTCATGTAGATTTAGGCTCCTTAGGATAGAATTGGGTTTTTTATAAATAAATAACATATATAATAATTTAGGTACGTTCTTGTACATTTATAGACTGTGAAACTCCATCGCGTTCGGTCTTCAGCCTCGTATTTCACCTCGCCCCAAGTAGTTCCGGCTCTCTTTGCCCCATATGCAACTGTACGGCGCCACGTTTGCCTGGGCCGGCCACGCTTCCACTCTCCTTGCGGGTTCCAATCAAGCACCTGCTTGGGAATATCCATTCGGAGTGTACGACCTGTCCATTCATCTATCCATTTATAGGCTGTTTATTAATATATTATCCTGAAAGTCTTGTTCGCTAATAGTATGTCAACAGATTTATTTTACAAGGAAAGCAATTCGACTTAGGGTCCTTTAAGAAAAGAGCGTACCAATTCTTAAAAGACCGGCAGCGCGCTTGCAAGCCTTCTGGAAGTGCGAGTGTCCATGGGCGGCGGTACCACTTAACATGAGGTGAGCCTCCTGCCCGTCTGCCTCCTGTAACATAAAAAAATGTTTAATCAAACGTCTTATATTGCTACTTATACGTTTAACCGTTAAAAACGGTATAAAACACTAATTAAACACAATTTGACACCGTCCATATTGTGGATCGCATTAATTACCAAGCAAAGCACATGTACTACATTTAACATATTATATCTCAAGATCAGGCGTTTTGAAATTCGTCCGCTACCAATAATTTTTATTTTATACAACTAGTGACTTGCCCCGACTGACCTGAGCATACAATAATAATAATTAAGCCATTTTTTTTCCTATTATTACCAAAGTAGAATATACATCTTAGATTAGTTTATATACATTTTTTTCTGGTTATCCTAATTGATCGGAACCCCTTCACGGGTAAAGGCCCCCTCCAGCTTTTTCCAAATATCTCTATCCATGCCTTTTTCTTCTCCTTTCGCTTCCTGCTAACGCTTCTATATTTTCTATCTACCGTTTTGAGGGCGCCCTCTTCTCTTTCTTCCCCTTGGTCCTTTCCATGTAGCCTCGCAAGCAAGATAGACAGATGAAGTCCACCTTTCATCTGTGCATCTTGCTATATGCCTTGCCCGTCTGCTAACCTCTTGGATCTGTAGGTGAGTATGGAAAATTCTGCTTTCAAAGTGTTGCAGTGTTGGCCTTGCGTGTGCTTCCAAACCTTGGTCGTGTGTTCTTCATACTTCTGGCTACCTGTCAACATTCTATGAGCGCATTTAATATCCATAAGGTGAAGGAAAACATCGTGAGGAAACCGGCCTTAGACCCAAAAATCAGCATGATTGCACTCTCTCTCTGCACTGAAAGTTGACGTAATGAAAAAAATTAATGATCACGAAAAAGCTTTTTTCGTACAGAAATTTGAAATTTATTGAGGCCCAGTCTTAGAAGGTTGCAGCGCTATTTGTTTTTTCCTTTTTTTAATAAATGAAGAAAGCTTTTCAAAATATGAAGTTCCCATGAAGTTTATTTGCTGAAGTTTATCAAAAGCTCTTCTTTCTGTTAGCTATAAGGTGTTGGGTCTTTTATACTCTGTCCTATAATCCATAGATGGGGCAGAGGACGTCCACAGACTACAATGAGTGAGGTTTAACGTTCTGCATCTGTACTCTGTAACGACAGCGACAGCGATTACTTTCTCGAAGTTTTTGTATGCAAGTTCGATCTTCGGGAAATAAAAACTATAATTGTGATAAAGGTCTCTACCGGTAACGCTATGGAAGTTACAGAGTAAGGACCCTGCACGTTTCTATATATAGGGTTGAGAAACACACAGACAGTTTAAACATTTTATTAACATCGATTAAAATCAGATCGGAATTTCTCACTTGAAACAGCTGATACTATCTTAAAATTCATTTTAAAAAGCTTGTTTTCCCCGTAATTGGGTGCCGTATCGTTTGTAGTGATAATGTCGAAATGCAATCTAAGTGATATGGGTTTTTATTGATTTTTCGAAAAATGATAAGCAATATCGAAAATTTTATATTTAAAAAGCACTTTTATTGGGATAAAAATACAGAAATTTTGTACTTATGATAGCAGTTCTCATCCATTCCAATCAGGCAGGAAAATATAATTGAACATTATAATAACAAAAACGGTTTTTTAAAATAATTGTTGAGTAAATAATTCATATTGTTATTAAATTTCCGCAAAATTTAAAACGAAATAGAGATAAAACTTTGTACATAACAGGTTTAATTTTTGTAATGTAATGTTTGCAGGCATTCCGCTATTAGTGGAATAAAACCAAAAAAATAATAATAAGCTTGTAAGACTACCTGTATGCCTTAAGGTTAGACTCACAGTCGATACGCGCTAAGTATGAGTCCATTATTTATCAAACATATCTAGAAATAGTGCCCTCCATAATATCGACATTGGCATTCAGAACACAACACTATGTTAATGCAATCGATTTTTCATGCAACTGCATCGTGAGTATACTAAGATTAATAGCCAATAGGACGTGTGTTCTGGACGTACAAACAAACAAACGAACGGACAGAGTGGCGTGCGACACGAGGGCCCAATATGCAGGCAATAATTTTAACATTTGCAACACCTACGTAGGAATGTAGAGAAAGTGTTATTCTTGTTTGTTAAAGCGATTTTAAAATGTCCGTTTACGCGAATTTTACTCAGACACTGAAAGACTTATAGATGGTAATATACCTCAACGAGGAAAGAAAACTTCGTTAGGTTTTTTATTTAGACCATAAAAACATACACCTGTAAGAATAAATCAATTTAATAGCAACAAGCGAAATCAAATAGACCAAATGCGAAATTCATCATTATAACGAAGGAAGTGAACGACAAACTTACACATTGTTCATTTTTAGAAAAAGAGAAAACCTAGTGACGGTTACTTGTTATTTATTTCATGATCATTTGTCAATATAATAGGCAAGTAGCCTGTACATCTGTGCCTGACACACTCAACTTTCTGGGTCTAGACAATCCGGTTTCCTTACGATGTTTTCCTTTACCGTTTGAGCGAATGTTAAATGCGCACAATCACAGTCCATTGATGCACAGCCGGGGGATTAAAGCTGTACCATTTAAGAACGTCTCTTAGCATGTATAGCTAGAACCTCAAAGGAGCGGTTCTGTTTCCAGAATACAGCCTTAAAATCACAATCGTCTTGAAGGATTAGCTTGGTCGCACTCACTAAATCAAATAGTCGATAAAAGGTAAATGCTGTCCGATTGTGTGGCGTGAACTTTTGCATGTAGATTTATGTACTCCTGATAAATTAAGTGACGGGGTACAGTGAGTTATGGCTCGCCTTTTGTGTTTACATTCAGCGGGACAGTGTTCGATGCCCACGTGTTTCCTTTATATTTTGGTTCTGGCATATGATACATTTATTCTCAAACTTGCTCGTTCCTTGTCCAAATTTTAGATGTTTTTAAAAATGTGGTCACAAGACTTATGCCATCAGGGCTGTGGTCATATGAGTTACTCGTGACACAAAATAGTCTAAGTCAAAATAACTTCATTCATATAGGTAACAAGTACACTTATGAACGTCAGAAAAGAAGTTAAATTAATTCTAAATTTATATTAACTACCAGTTCGCATTCAATGGCGTAGAGCGGGCAAGAAGAACTGGCAAGAAACTTTCCTCCACTCTTTTTTCGCGAGAAATGAAGACCTTTTAGTATAGACACACCAAAATACTTGGCAATACAACCCTTGTTTTGGCCTCAGATATTGTAAAGTCAAGAAGCACTACGACATTTTACGCCATGGCCTCAGAGTTCTGTATATGTATCGTAATCATTTTTTATAACGGGCAAGTAGGTGATCCGGTTATTATCCCTTATACACTCCGTTTTTTGAGGTCTAAAGGTAGTTTTTAGGTTTCCAACGGTTTCTTTCGCGAGCAAGTTTGCGAACATAGAAAGAACAGTCCATTGGTGCACAGCCGAGGTTCGAACCTACGTCCAAAAATGAGTCACTCGCTCAATTGAATATATTATTTATATAATTTACATACAAAAATAAATTAATTTAACAAAAACAACAACTAACCTTAAAATATATTATTATTATATTTAAACTCTGCATAAATTTAGAACCAATTTTGATTATTAATATAATAAACAGGATTTCGTGAATTACTAAGAAATTTTAGCTATAAAAGTAAATCAAATACGTCTATCGACTTCAGAGTGAGCGATTGTAGCATCATCTTTTATAAATTGCTCGGCTCGATTTAATGGCCCTCCGATTACTGATAAGGAGGATGTATGTCCCAGATGGTATATAATCGAGTTTATTCCTAATTTAACTAAAAATAAGGAATTAATAAATTCCTTTGAAAAATAATCCAAATCCTTTAAAAAATATTAAATAACAATATGTTCATTTTTTCATGTATCACCAAAATATTATATCCCGTGTAGGCAAATTTGGGTGCTTTCGGTTTTTTCTGAAATCGTTTAAAAAGCTCTGAATTTGTTGACCCAAGAATTTTTAGTTATTTATTAATTAGTAGGACTAACTAGTACATACGTATCTCTTACATTTTCTACATTACCACCAGTTGTTTAATGTATTTGTATCTTACAATGCAATAATTATCGTTATACTAATTATTATAACAGAAGGAACAACAATAACTAACCTTAAAATATGATAACAAAAATATATTATTAATAGGTAATCTTACAGTTAACATTCATATTATAAAACAAAACACTTAGACAATATACAAAGCCAAAACAGATTACATAGATAAACAAGATATATGAAATATTAATAGACAAAAAGAAATATAACATTAAACAAAGTACAAATAATAGTTAATAAATTAAAGGAAAAACTAAATTGCTACTGATAAGTCTTGCCACCTCTTCTTCACATCCTCTATGGTGAGAAAATATCAACATTCTAATAATTAGTATCATACCTAAAACTTGAAACATTGGTGAATTATGCTGGTAATTCATGTTCGTACGAAGCACAGAACAATTGTGACTATCTTGTCGCATACGGTGGTAACATGCTGTCTTTGATGCCAGTAAAGTTCTCTATTAGTCCTTCAAACATTTTCTCATAAAATACTCCAAGAATTGTAACAGATATATCACATATAGATTTTTCAAATTTAAACCGCTTAATTCTTATATAAGACAGACCAGTAAGATAAAGCCATTCTATAAAAAAACGTGGGCAGAAACATTCCTATTGAAAACTTATTAAATTACGATAATTATAGAATATAATTAAATTGAGAGGCCGCATTAATTATGACGAGCAACGCAATTTATCAGAAACTTGATTCCTACGACTTTATTATTTTTAGATCTGGCATATACATATTATGTTTGTAACCAAAGTTTTGTACATAGTATTATAAGGCTTCAGGGTTCGAATCTTATCCAAGGTTTAAACATCGGCTGTGTTCCATTGGAATTTCTGTCTTCTTTTTTTCACTCGTACGGTGAAAAAGTCAACAGCGTGTGTTAGACACAGAATATCCCCTGTTTTATTTGGCAAACTGGTAATGGGGCAAACGGTCAGGAGGCTCATCTGATGTTAAGTGATGCCGCCCTGGATACTCGCACTGCCAGAAGCCCCGCAAGTAATTTGCCAGCCTCTTAAGTTTTAGTTAATGTTATGCTCTTTTGAAGGACCCTAAGTCGAATTGGTTCGGAAATACTTCAGTGGGTGGTTCCATATAGTAGCATAAAAACAGTCATTTGTGAAACGACGGACGTCGAGGTTATAAAGACCTAATTGCCAATTAAAAAAACAAATGATATTGAAACAGATACAGAACTTTGAGGCCTAGGGGTAAAAGGTTGTAGCTTCTTGATATTTGTGTATACACTCAAGGTATGATTGAATTGTTTTTAATCGGATACTTTTAGATCCTTGTGATTTTATTAATCTACCATTGGAGATAATTTAATGAAACGTGAGTACAGCTGTTACTAATTAAACAAAACCAATTGAATGAAAAGTAATTGTCGGTATTTGGTAATGGCCTTAATTGGACAAAAACGGACATATCCGGGAAATAAGTACAAGTTTTGTGAGTTAAATTTAAACGATAATTAATAAGGAATTAATTACTTATATTATTAAATAATAATTGTGGAAAATCTAGTTCATAAACACAGAGTGTCTTCCCCTTAAAAGAGACTGTAGGTAGTGTTATTGGACACTTTCTTATGTTAATCCTTTTTAGTAAATTAAATTAGACTTAAATTGGGCTAGATCGTAATGTTAAATTAATTCTCAGTGCAGAGACTATTAATAAATAAAAAAACATGGAATTTATACAATAATATGCTCGAATACAGGGCATTAGAATTGAGAATCGTAATACTTTGTGAAAGTCATGGCACAATGTCGCAGAATTTGTTTGAATGATTTCTTAAAGTTTTCTTATATATTGACAACCAGCTATAAAATAAGGCCAATGCCTATATGAACCTTTGACGAGCAATTTACAGCGCACCTGCGCTATGTCGATATGTGGCCTTAGATGGATAAGACTTTTTAATTAAGCTTTCGAAATATTTTGTTTCTAGCGAATCACTGGGTAAAAATGTAGTTCCGCTCACATGACATTGCAATTTAACTTCAAACACTAAACCTCTTGTTAAAAACGCTTAATCAATTGAATTCTTTTAATATACCGTTCCTTTCTGCCAAATTCAGTTTTCGTTGTGATGAAAAGGGACAGATGAATTCTTTAGTTAAAGTGGTGCAATTCAATTGATTTATATTATATAAATAAATATTTCATTACAGTATTAGAATTCACAATACTTTAGCAATAAATGTTTTTATTTTAGTTGGTATTCGTCCATGTCTACTTACTAATATTGAACAATACGTAGGAGGCACACGTACGTGCAATGTCCATAGGGTGTACTCTTTTGATAACAGTCATACTGAATGTTGTCCAACATGACCGGAATCATCGCGGAATCAGGTGCTGGAATGACAGCTTTTTATCATATCTAGAATAATGTCATGGGTCATGGTTGTCGTATTAATATTGAAAAAATATTCCAAAGTAGCTGAAGTCATAATATATTTTAATAATATTTATTTGTCTCATACACCTTATCCACAACATCCTTTCACAATAATTTTGTATGTTTGTCATTCCATTGCTTAATAAGCGTTCGACTTTAATGATTAAAATTTTATTCCCTTTAATGATCCTATAAAGAGTAAAAAAATAAAAGTATTTACAATTAATGATATAATTATATATTAAATTGTTTATTTTCTCTAAAGCTATTGACACATGACAGAAGATGTTTTATACACTGACAAATTTTAAGAGTTTAAAACTTTACTTTTAAAAATTTGAAACAAATTTAAAAAGTTTGGTCCTTGTGTCAGCGGACCTTTGCTGGCAACATTTCCTCGCTGTATTGCGATACTTATTCATTAAGCGAAGAATGCACTAGCTCTGGGGTCACCGGTACTATCTACCATTGTAAATTAGTTCAAATTTGTATAAAATTTGTCTTGTTTGTTTGATTGTTGGTAGTAGCCTTTGGTATGCTGAAAAATCTGAAGGAAGGATAGAAAGTAGTCCTTTCTCTAAGGGGAAAATAATCCTAATCCAATCGAAGAAATCTGCCAAGAAAGATGAGGATTGCAAAGCCACTGTCGATACAAGCGATCCAGTCGACGTCGTATGGTGTCTGTGGATAGGACCTTTATATGAAATGACAGTTGACGGAACTCGATTTACCAGTTTTAATTTTTTTAACAGATTTTAACTTACACCAGGTTTGTAGTAGTTAAAAAACTGTTTGCTATGTTTTAGACTGCACAGCATATTTTAATGGCGTATTTGTACGGTTTTATTTACTTTATTTGGTTTACATTGGTTATCAAATATGATTAAAAACTCGGAAAGGAACACAAAGAGCATTTTATCCGTCGCAAAAATGGATTGTCTTGTAGGGATTTATTGGGATGCAGATAGGAGATCGATCGATGTCACGCAGTGTCAATCTGAGATTGTGGATTAATTATTGGGCTCGGGCGTAAGACGGCAAGAGAAACCCCCCGGTTTTGGGGGGGGGAAATTTTGGGATTTTTTGGTGGTTTTTTTTTTTTTTTGCCACCTCGTAGAAATCAAAAAGAATTCTTTAAGACAGTTTTCTGAAGTTTTACTGGACTGGATGGTTTGTGTATAATCAAAAATCAAACCCAACATTATTTTACGTGCAATTGCAACAAATTATTGAATTACGATTTAATATACATTAATTTAACTTATGATCAATAGTGTAGATGGTAGCCAGCGAAAAATTTCACTTAGTTGAGCTTGATAATTTGTAAAACTGGCTGTATGGCTATACAGCTGAGGACGTGTAGAATTCGAAAGAGCCTTTGATGCGGTCGTGTTGTCTGTGGTGGTTTTAAAGAGTCACCCAGTCAAGTCTCACATACCCTAGTCACTTTTGCACGCATTCATATCTTGGTGAAAAACCACAGCAAAACATTTTCGGTAAGAGTTATTTTTTGATGACTAGTAACACTTTTTCGCTTTGTAAATATGTAAAACAGATGGAAATCTCAAGTATTGAAGAATTCTATTCTAACACAAATCTGCATCAGCTTATTGTAACTACTTGAGGTGTATGATCGAACATCGCGACGGGACAACACAACAACAATACAATAGCATCTGTTGAATCTGTCGTCGGGATTAAAAAACGTAACGCCATGACACAAATGGGGATTTCAAAGACACTTTGAATCTTAAAATACATATATTTAAATAATTAAGCTAAATAACTATTTTAATACAGCATTGAAGATGTGCCACTTGCATACTTTGCTTCAGGGATAGTTTTTGTTTCACTTTTATTTTTATTAAACTTTGTTTTTAAACAAATTTGTTGTGTGTGTGTTAACTGTAAAGAAGCAAATTAAAATCTCTTCTCAAATCTAATGCTAATGAGGCAGCCTTGTTTCGATTGATTTAGCTTGCGTATTTACTAAAAACGGTGACACAAAAGGAACGTAGTAATAACTGTCAAGTCAAATCATTTATTTCAATTAGACCACCTAAAATGGCACTTTTAAACGTCAAATGAAATATAAAGATTCTAGATTCTAGTTGCCCCTACCAAAAGGTAGTTTCGTGTGGAGAAGAATGGGCAAGAAACTCCACACTTAGTACTCTTTTAAAATAGGTTTACAATATTTTTTGTACATTAGTTAAATAATTATATGTGAAGACAATGTACTGTAATACATAGACTTAAACTTAAGTTTGTTTAATCTACTGGCGTTGTTTGTTTTATAGAGGGCTCGCGAGTGCGTTGCCGGCTTATTATGAATTAGTACACACTTTTCTTGAAGGACCCTAAGTCGAGTTGGAATAAGTGTAAAGTTAATTTTGAAATCGAATAAAAAAATAATAAATATGCTTGATCACCACATCTTAGAAATCCCCTTAACACGCACAATCGCGTTTAATCCGAAATCTTTAATTTTTTACCACAAAAACTGATCCATCTCACAGCCGAAGAAACACGAATCGATGGGAACCAAAGAAGATACGATTCATCGGAGGTTTTAATAGAAAATTGTCAAGTTGATTTTCGAATTACGACCTTATTCCGGCCAGATACGGATTTATCTATGAATCTAAAATTCTTAATACAAGGCGATAGAGTTGAAATTGAGTACAAAGAATTGACAATCAAATCGATGAGGATTGATTTCAATCAGATAGACAGTAGGTGGCAACCGAATTACGACTGACCGTTTGAAAGTTGCTTTGCTTGTAATTTTATTCTAACTTAAAAAGTGTATTGGTCTCCGAAATGAGACACCTTCCTGTGGGGAAGAAAGGACATATAATATATATGTGCTGTGTGTGTGTGTGCTTCATGTGCCCGCTCATTGCTGAAGGAAGCTTACTAAGCCGGCCTAGGGGTCCAGTAGGACAACAGAGTGGATGACCTGCTGCAGCTGAAAGCGGCCAACTTTATTTTACATGAAATTCCTTTTATCTTTTTTTTTTTTTAAACAAACCATTCTACCTTCCCTCAAAATGCTATATAATACTTATTTTGAAGGTTAGGGCTAACTAATCATATTAATTTAGCACTACAAACGCCATCAATGTGTCAGCCTACGAACTTTTTAGCCCACCTAATATTTGTATTTATTCAATACTTTTTTTCATGTAACGGGGCAAACGGGCAAGAGGCTCTGTACTAGAAGATTGAAAGTTGAGCTACCTTCAAATATACAAAAATCATGTAATTACTATAATAATTCTAATCCAAGATCGTTGAACTTGAATTCAAGGAAAACCAATATTTTTTTCGATTCGATAAAAACTATTGGATAATTTAAATTATACGTGAATTGACATCAAAATGAGCAGGCAATTTCTATAATAATATTGTTATAATTTAATAACGTGTTACCGAACTTAAACGCGCGACTTACTTACTTGACTTAACTATAACCCCTAGATGGGGCAGAGGGCGTCCACTGTGGGTCTTCATCGCATTCCGTCTTGAGCTGGCTCTCTTTGCCTCATCTGCAACTGTACCACAGGGTTGCTAAGGACTGCCACACTTCCGCTTTCCTTGGGGGTTCCAATCAAGCGCTTGCTTGGAGATATGATTGGGATCCCTTCAGAGTGTATGGCCTATCCATTTCCACTCTGTCGACTACTCAGTAGGCCGACCTACTGGCCCCTGACCAGTAGGCCTGGTCTACCAACTTTACCATGTTTTCTCACCCTCCATAACCCGTCCTCCTTGTTGGCCTCAGGATTTTGGTTTTTGCGTTCCGCCACCAGTAACTTCTGCTCCTATTTCTCTATATTAACAAATGTAATCCTAACTAATTTACCGAACATGACAAGACAGTCCAAGACACGAAATTTCCTTTCTATGTAGTTTTAAGTTCTTTAAAAACCTTTGGGAAAATTTGCGTTATAGAAATGCAATTTGAAATTAGTTCTGCAGCATCTATTAGTTAGATATTTCAAGTATTTAGTAGTGGTTATTACATTCCGAAATACACTTAAGGGCCAGTGCACATTACGTTTCGTTAACTATACAAAATATAAGCTATATTTATTTGTTAATTTTACAGTAACTTAATACTAATACAATAGAAAACTTATTTATATAAAAATAAACTATATACATGGAATCCTCGAAAATGCATTTCGTTTTCAAGCGAAGACAATGTGTGGGTAATATGTGTAAAAAGTAAATAATTACTGTTGACGTAATCACCAAATAAGAAAATCAAAGACTGAGTTGGTTGGGAACATTGGCAGAATGCACAAGATAGGGAGAGGTGGTGCCGGTTGGATGAGGCCTTTACCTACTCTTTAAGAGAGGAAAAAGTATAGCTATTTTTGTACAAAATTTCGTTCATTTAGTTTTAAAATGTCACAAGGTATGGGATGTTAAGTGATACCGCCGCCCATGGACACCCAACCAACCCAATCAACGCCAGAGGGCTCGCGAGTGCGTTGCCGGCCTTTTAAGAATTGGTACGCTCTTTCTTTAGACATTTCTCAGTCCACGATTATTGGTTAATTAGCTGGGGTGTCAAATACCAAATAAGTATAAAATATATTGCGTATACCCTTAGTTTTCGGCTTAAGAATAGTTTAGCTGTAGCTGGTATCAAGACTATTTTATAACGCGATAAACGCCTGTACATACCGCGGCTCGACATCACACGGTTCAAAGGCCGTTTTTTATTCACCACATACGCCCCTCCCTGTCACATAGTTCACGCATGAGCGGGACGGATGACACGCACCAGGCCTTTGATGTGGCCGCTCATGTTTATCGTAAAACATTTGCAATTTTTTCCATATCGAAAACTAAGAAAAAACTGTAATGGCTTGGTTTAGTAGTCATTTTGTGTGATCCGAACGTTTGGCAGCTTATATCAATTACAAAGTTGGTTTTGCAGCGTTTTATGTAACATTAACTTTTACTCAATGGAATTAAGGTTCATTTTACCATGATATGATGTAACAAAACCAGCAGCTGATTACAAGGGCTTAATTGATTTTGGCGGGCAAATACCAATTTGAAGGGCCTGGAATTATTCTGAATGGTCGTTCTGCTTGTGTTGTACCGACGTATGCGCAATTAGACGCCTCATGTTTCGGTAAAAAATATCGATATTATCATTTATCGGCGTCGTTTATCGATAAATGTGTCCTCAGACTGAATACTATGGAAGCGATGTATGTGAAGTAGAACGACGTATATCTTAGAGTACAGCAGTGTTCACCTTGTGGCTCCAGCGTGTCTCTCATCCATGAGGTCGTAGTGTCGATCCCTGGCATGCATCAATGGACTTAGTTTCTATGTGGACATTCGCTCGAACGTTGAAGGAAAATATAGGGAGGAAACCGGCTTGCCTTAGACCCAAAAAGTCGACGGTGTGTTAGGCACAGGGGCTGATCACGTATTAGATTGACAAATATTTAAAAAAAATCCTTGATGTATCGTGCACTTATGATGTCCTGAATATGTTATAACGTTGAACGTATATCTTAAAACGTTAGTATACTCTGAGTATTTTTGACTAAGACCGTTGTTACAAACTCCTAACTACATATCTGAAATAAATAAGTTTTTATTATAAACCAGTCCACATGATCATTAATTGAATTAAAGTTATGCTACTGAAAGCTCTGATGAAGCTTTCAGACAGTAGACACTTGATATTTGGCAGAACGAAACGTGCCCAATAATGTCGATACTAAAGAACTTGAGAATCGGATAAATTTTAAAACAAACTTCAATTTGCAAACAATCAAAACAGTACTCGAAGTGTCTCGGGACGTCAGGGGTCACCAAGGACCCTTCAGCAGGCAAGGGTTGTTACTGTCTCCGAGAATTTTACAACGAATGATTTGGATTTCCTGATTGGCTCGGGGTTGATTACGTAAAGACTGTGCCTATCATATACTCAATAAAGGTGACACAAAATTATGTACATTCCATATCGAGGATGGTATATGAAACAAATACAAAAAAACTTGGCCCCAGCCATGCACCCATATGCATACCAACGTTGTGCGTGTAAAAATTCTTATGTAGACATGAAGACTCGCTAAAATATTACTTCCAAAGGTGACCTATAACTGATGATTCTTAATGCACTTACTATATCTTATTACAATAATAATTAATTTGCAAGAATATAGTACATAAATGGTGGTACAATCTATAGTTTGCATATTCGTAAAACGTAGAATTTTACAAAGAAATTATATATTTCATTACAATATGAATCATATGATTAAAGTCAATTCTTAAATTATTTTATCACATTTTTTAAATTATATTATTACGTTATCAAATTAATATTAATTATAAAGTTTTATGCAAATGTATTAATATACGTTTTTCTTATTAAATACTTTATTTAATATTAAATATCTTATTATTATTTCTTTATTTGATAGTGTCTTATGAAATTAAGAAAGAATATGTAATCGGTACCTGATCGGGGCGTGACATCAGTTTGTTTTTCACTTGTCATTTTCCAACAGATTGTGCCGTAGGGCTCTACACTCGATGGCTCTCGAACCTGCCTTTGATTCATTGTTCCATCAATCACTCCCATCAATAAAGGAAAATCAAGAAAATCTTTTGTATTTATATATAATATTGGTTGATATTAACAGCAAGAATATTTTTTATTAATATGTTCTACGTATATTTAATTTTTGATTTTTTTTATTTAATTTCTTTATTTTTTATTCTATTTTTCAGCAAGAATATTTTCTGTACTGAGTCTGTGAGAAATTTCTATAATTCTTAAAGAGTTTTAAGACGACATTCCATTAAAAAAATATATAATCTTAATGGAGGCCTCCTGCTAATACTAATTACATAGGAATACCTATTGGTTATGATTAAAGTAGCGTAAGCAAAAAAAAACATTCGTCGAGCTATTCGATTTTTGTACAATAATATCAAATTGAAGTATACCATAAGGGCCAGTGTATTTATAAATAAAAAATAATTTATTTAGATTTGAAATTCGTTCATACAAATTGTTTGTGATATATAGTAAACTTTAAAATTGGTGCATAATTAAGGTTCTATAATATATTAATTAATGATTCAAATTTCTCTATAATCAACACAAACAAAACAAAATAAGATATAGTTTGATAAAACCTAAACTTAACAATCAAATATACAGTATTTACAATTTTGATAACCCACATAGTAATAATGAAAATAATTAAAAATTAATAAAAAGAAAATTAAATTTTTAATAAGTTTGGTCCATGGCAGTGTACCTTTAACGCTGGCAGCATTTTCTCGCTGTATTGCGATACTTATTCGTTAAGGAAAGCACCAGCTCTGGGGTCACTGGTACTATCTACCAGGCGGCACTTAAATCTGTAATTAGCGCCTGTGCACTTGAACCCAAGAGTCTCTACTCCAAAGGGAACCAAATCGAAGTTGGGGGAAAAACTCTTATACACTCTTCTAAGAAGAAGGTTCTCTTAGCCTTATTAAAAATTGTATAAATTTGAGAAACTAATTAAGTTACTGTGTACAATACATAAAAATATACAATATTAATTTTATTAGTTTTTTGCCAACCGTACTAATTTAGATTAGCCATTTTCCATTTTGTTTTTTCGCATTTTCAACAAATGCCAAATTCGTATCCCGTGGGATGTACTTAACGCGTCCCTCAAACGATTCAAGAAAAATGTAATCCCCTCCGCCAATCTATACGATACGGTTTCCTCCGACTAAAACATACTCATTATGTTTATTTGAACCGACTTCTAATGTGCTAGAGCAGTGTTGGCCTAGTGGCTTCAGCGTGCGACTCTCAATCCTGAGATCACAGGTTCCATTCCCGGCTGTGCACCAATGGACTTTCTTTCTATGTACGCATTAACATACGCTGGAATGGTGAAGGAAAATCGTGAGGAAACCTCTTGCCTTCGACACAAAAAGACGGTGTGTGTCAGGCACAGGCTGATCAGTTGCCTATTAGATTGACAAATTATCATGACACAGATACATAAATTTGATTCTTCTTCTGCTATGAGCCTTATAAGGCCAAGGTGCCTCCTCTCTCATATCCTTTGAGCAAGGGAATCCTTGCGCCTTGATAAATGTCATCGATATATATTTATCACTTTAAGGGAGAGACACTTAGGACTCCCACACAAAACTGCGATGCGATGCGATGCAAATTTGCATCGCAGGAATTTGCGATGCGAATTTCTGCGATACGATTAACGCCTTTAGTACACCTACGCAATCGCATGCGGCAGCGAAACGACGAAAAAACTGTAAGTTGTATGGCAACGTTTCGCATGTGTTTTGTCTCGCTCTAATATACAGCTAGATGAAATAGTTGCGTCCTTGTCGGTATTGTTTCGCAAGTAACTGCGAAATGGCTGTTACACAGACGCAGCCGTTTCGCTAGTGGAGTTTCGCATCGTTTCGTCGGTGAGGACAGAATTTCGCACAATGGAAGCCGAAAATATTGAATTATTATTGAATTTGATTCGAAATTATCCCGAATTATATTTAGTTGGGCTACGATCTTCATGTGATTGAAGTTCTAAGCATAGCTTATTTTCTCCGAGTTTTCTTCGTTTCTGATTTATTTCATGCACCCAGATTCTACGATTTCTCTTTTATACCGACGCCAGCAACAACAATTCTTCCTCTTCAGAATCTGAAAGCGACGACTGGGACGACTCAGATGACATTCTGAAACGACGTCTGCACCTACAGCCCACGAAAGCTACAATGACATTTCCTTGCGAAAAAACTGCAGTGTACTAACGTTCCGCAGATATTTCGCTACCGCAATTATTTCGCAAAGACTCGCAGCCGCATACGAACGCGTAGGTGTACTAAAGGCGTTAGTGCGGCAAACCATTTTGTAGGGCGACCATTCCTTCGTAGTCAGCCGTACTGGACGTGTTTTTAGGAAGCGTAAGATGGATCGCAAAAAGATTATTGCACTGCTGTTATTGTTAAATAGATATAAAAGAAAAAGAAGATTCTGGGTTCATCCATTTATTACGATTATGAACTCTGATGCAAACTTTCACAGACGCTCTTCCACGCATCTTGCTTATTAAATTTATTTTTATAATGTTCATCACTTGTGTCCCAAAGGACGGGACGCTCCTCAATTAAAAATATTAAAAAAATCCATATCATATTCCGCAATTTTTTATAAACAAAGAAGGCGGCGGAGGCGCCGCGCGTCTTTCTGTAAAGCTGTCTCAGAGCGGACTAAAATGGCGTCACCAAGGATGACGTAATATCGCAAGAATGTGCGATGCGAAGCAGATCGGAACTTCTTGCGGTGCGTTCGTGCGAATTCGCAGATATTTGCGATGCGATTCGAATTCGCAGTTTTGTGTGGGAGCCCTTAATCAGACAGAGAACAAAAACGAATGGGTTTTTACATATGACGTACCATGCATGCATGGTGAATCAAGCGAGAGAGATATGTCAAGACCATTGGAGATCAGTGGTTTCTGCTTAAAACTTCGTAAATGCGTGAAAATATAAATAAGTTTTATAATGGTTGAATCTAGCTAGAGTTAGGAATGAATATTTTATTAATAATTTAGCTTCTTTCACATATTATTTAAAAAAAAACTTAAGGTACATATCCGGGATTGTAACCCAGCAGCCTATCCTGGTTTGGCACGGCTGGATAGTTATTAGCACTAGATACATATACTCGGGGATAATGTAGCATTCTAACGCGGTAATAATTTATGAAATCTCGTATACGATAAAAAACATGAACATATTATTAAAATACGTAATAAAATTGACTAATTTCGAGTAAAATTGAAAATGTCTGCATATAAAAAATAATAGGAAGGAAGAAATTAAAACAGCTAATTGCTTATTATTTTGGACAAAAAATAGTATTGAGAGCGTCCATTGACTCGACATCCGCCACCAAATTTCCACTCAAAAGAATAACAGTTCGTGTACCGAAAAATAAAAACGGCAATGGTGAGTTGGATATAGAAGATGGGTTCTGTAACAGTAAATAACTGTTCTAAACAGGAGTTAAGTGGACTTATCACTGTTTAACCGACATTTTAAAACTATAAATAGATTAAGCTTAACTTCAGTGGTAAAGTTAATTAACTTCACAAAAATACATACACTTACAGTACCAAGCCAATACCATATTGTCAGAAAAGAAATCTTAATATATTATATTTCTTCTGTGCGTGTGTATGTGACTGAACTCCTCTCAAACGACTGGACCGATTTTGATGAAATTTTTTGTGTGTGTTCAAGGGGATCTGGGAATGGTTTAGATTCACAAATCAGCCCGGCAGATGGCACTGCAGTCGGTACTTTCATACTTTGCTTAATATCCTAATCGCTTTAAATATCATGCAGGACAACGTCTGTGGGGTCCACTAGTATAATAATAAATACATAATATATAGAATATAGCTACTGTGAACTCATTATATCGGTGACAGCATGCAGTAAGGGATCTGTGCAGCAGACTGGTTCTGGCCCTTGGTATCTTAAACAACCTTGGCCTTCGCCGTCGCCGTCGCACATAACGCAAGTTCTTGGAGAACATTTGGGTTGCTCACCGCCCCCCGAAGACTATAGTAGGTAAGTATATTTAATTACGTCCCTATGAAGTCATTTATAAGGACATGCAGTGCAATACCTGTTACTATTAATTGAGTTACTTTCCTTCTTAAAAAAAATGATGAAGTAATGCACCATATGATCAATAGAACGGGACCCTAAAGTTTCAGCAAGTTAATGATGACGCAGGAAACAATTCGGTCGGCCATTGAAAAGACTGAAAAATGAACGCAATCGTTGTTTGGAAGAAATCTTCAGAATAATACGAATATGAAGAGAATGAAAGAAACAAAGGGGCAATTGAAGATGAAAATAATGAAGGACAAACAATTAACACACGACGGTCTAATTAGTCTAGGAGATAACTAATTTAATAATTATAATATAATTTACACATCACAAACTCAAACTCAAACTCAAAATATCTTTATTCAAGTGGGTAACCAAGTATACTTTTGAATTGTCAAGTTAAATTAATTGTAAATTTACATTTACTACCAGTTCGCAAGTCAAGGGCGTAGAGCGGGTAAGAAGAACTGGCAAGAAACTTTCCGCCACTCTTTTTAATCGCCAAGTATTGTCATACAAATTGTTTGAACTGGAGCAAATCAATCCCAAGGATTAGGATCATTTAAGTATTCCTCAAATTTATAAAACGCTTTATTGATTAATTGCCGTTTACCGAGGGCTTTGAATTTATTTAGTGATAATTCTCTAATTTCGCTTGGGAGTTTGTTGTAAAAACGAATACAATTTCCATATAAGGAGTGGTTTATCTTTTCAACAATCATTTAAATGACACAAGTAATAATAAAAGTAGACGCAAATAAAAAAGAGGAGTCTTTTTTCAATGACATTTTATTTGCATGAATTCAATTAACACTTCAATCAGTAAAGAAAAAAATCATAAATCATAACACCTAAAATCAAAGTGTGTTCGGAATGCTGATCAAATATTTGCCGTAAATCATAGGATTTTGTAAAAGGATTTGTAATGTGGTTATCCATATTAATAAATAGCTTTTGCTAATCCATCTTTACAGATTCTGTATAAAATCGATCCAACCCTTTAATGAACACAAAAACTTGTGTACACCTTATAAAAATTTAAACTTTATGTGTATGGGTCACACGGAACACGAAGTCCTAGATTCAGAAATGTCACTTAGTTCCATTTAGTTATCGTATGTAATATTACAATATGTTTTTGACATACGGTAGATACACATAGCGCCCTGCCCTGTTTCTCAATATCACCTTAACCTGTATATTATTTCAGTATTAATATGGTTCCCGTAGCCTTTTAAATACTGAAATCATGGTTGTAAAAATCTGTTTTTGTTCCCATGAATAGATATTATTATGAGATCATGTATCCCAAGCTCCGTATGTAGCTGTCCAGTATTTTAGTAGCAAACAGTATAAATTGGATTAAAATTTAAATGATATTAATACGCTAGCTCTTAGACAAAATGCCTTAAAAATCTAAGTAGACATGTATTGTTAAAAATTCTCCCCAAAGGGTTGTTCTCCCTTAAAGAATCCGCTTCAGCAAACCATGAACTTCAGAGGTTTCGTTTTGTGATAATTTCTCGTTTGTTTCAAAAAGCTTTCAAATTTCCACCGCCATTATTTTAAGGAATAAATGTTGAACCTACCAAAATTATCCGAAAAAAAAAAACTCTATAAACGTCAATATAATTAGTGTATTGCTGTGTTGTTTCACATATGATTACCTGAAGACGGTGACTTTAGCCACAGTGCTTTACCATTGCGTTTTATGTTTCGTCACGCAGGAAATTGCACACAAAACCGCAGTATGCCGCAACACCAATCGTAAAACCATTGTATTGCACATGTTTGAAATTGAATAGTAAATAGTACCGGTGACCCCAGAGCTGGTGCTTTCTGAGGTCATAAGCGAGTAAATACCATCATCAGAGGTAGCAATGGCCCAAGTTTTTAAATTTGTTTTAATTTTGTACTAATCCATTTTTAATTATTATTATGTGGTGGACTTTAATAAATAAACTATTTTATTTTATTTTTATTAATTTAAATTATTTTCATTATTACTATGTAGGTTTAGAAATTGTAAGATGAATTATACTGAATTTAGTTTATTTATTAAAGTTCACACATGATATTTAATGCTGTTCTAGAGTATATTGTTACAAGTATCCCCCTTTTCTAAAATACATGACAATTATTATTATGTAGGTTAAAATATTGTAAATAGTGTATATTTGTGTGTTGGAAAGAAATATTGTTCACCAGCGACGCATGACCGGCTTCGACGGGTATAATGCTGATATCTAAAGTACCTCTTTCAATGTGTACAATACTTAGTACATTATTTTGATAAATCTCGTAGGGTTCCGCCTGCGTTTGCAATGTAAGCGGAAAAAATGTAATTATTTACGACATTACATTAGGAAACCTTAAAAATAACAGTATTTTTCCACTATTTAATGGATGTTATTATACATATAAACCTTCCTCTTCAATCACTCTATCTATTAAAAAAATCCGTATAAGATCCGTTGAGTAGTTTTAAAGATTAAAGCATACATAGGGGTATAGGACAGAGAAACTACTTTGTTTTATACTATGTAGTGATAGTGACAATTAAAAAATGTAGAACAAAATTCCTTTATGGTATATATATATTTATATATTTTTTCGATTACCAACCTATGTCGTTGTATAACGCGTTAAAAAGTATATTTTTAATTCAACTTGAACTTCAACGAACAAGACCATGAAACTAGTGAAACGTAACCAATATAAACAAAAGTATGATATGATACAATCTCGCACGAACAAGATACAAATCCAACGTTTTTTGGAAATGCCGCGGCCATAATTGAGTGTTTACGGATTCGGGGAACCGGACATTTTATTGTGTCCTTTGAGTTAAGGGATTAAGTTCGTGATGTTATTATACCTTTGTCTAATTATACATAAATCTATTATATACTTTTTCTTAGAATTAAAATATTAATTTAAACTTGTTATCGTGTCATTTTGACTGAAGTGGTTGGGCGTTAGAACCCCGGCTGTGTACGGCTATGGGCGCAGTTAAAAATTGATGACGTCTACCAAACGCACAGGTGATGGTAAAAATTGGGAGTATGGACATCTTCCTACTCATATGGACGGACATTCGCGCCTTTCAACTTGAAGAAAAACTTTGTTATTTTTCGTTACCTATATGATTTTGATAATTTTTTTAATCAATAAACCTGATAACACAGTAAATGTGGTAAAAAATCTCTGAAGAAGACTAAAGTATCTTGAGACGCAATGTAGGTATATATACTAAGCTACCAAATGTTCAACATCGAACAGAATATAAAAACAGAAACAGAAGCAATCTAAAAGAAATAACGAGAAGAAAGACACCGAGAACAGAAGAGACCACTTCCAAAACTTAACTTAAAATTTGTAATGAGAAAGTTGTCAACAGAAATACATACATATTTGCGTGAGACACTGTAGTTGATATAAATTTAATAAAGTATGATATAATATGTACGATACAAATAATATAAGAATTGACTTTGACTCATAATGTAAATTGTAAAATTCCTTAAGACAAATTTGCGCGCCATTGTGTGTGGTAGAATATGCTGTGTAATGTGGTACAATCGAACTTACGATTGTACCACCTTACACATTTTTACCATATTCTTGCAATAAATAAATTATTATATTATAATATTTACGAGTATATTAGCTAATGATAATACTATGTAATATAAAATAATATAGTCGGCGATATAGGCAAAGACTAATAAAGTTAAAACATATACTTTCAAGATTTTAAAACCAGTTAATAGAATATCAATATTCAAGGTATGAATCAATTGACGCAGACATTGAAATTGTAGCCGGTTCGATATCCGAGAGGACAATAATCGTAAGTCAGAGAGGGCTCGTAAAGTGTGCATCCCTTGCGTCTTAATTTGTAAGGAGCGGGTACACAAACATAAATAATATAAAAACAATGAACAACCTAACACTGTGGGAGCGAGAAAATATAGCCTTAAGAAGATTTAGACCCGTCAAAGAATATTATTAATCCATGTTCTTTTAATGATTAAAAGGCCAACGGCCGAAAGGCTTTAGTAGGTTCGATTCACGGCTTTGCACCAATGGACTTTGATACTTTTTTACGGACTTTTATACGTATTTAACATTCGCTCGAACAGTGAAGAAAAACATCGTGAGGAAACCGGCTTGCCTTAGACCCAAAAACATCGATAGCGAGTGTCTCAGGAGGCCGATCACCTACTTGCCTATTAAATTGACAAATGGTCATGAAATAGATACAGAAATCTGAGACCCAGCCCAGACCTAAGAAAAAAGGTTGTAGCGCCACTGATTTTTGCTTTTAATGATTAAAATGATTTTAACCTAATGAGATGCATTAAATGTGTGTTGAATTTCTTTTATATATAAGAAGTTGTTACTGATTAACGTATATATATCATATTCTATACCGAATGGCAAATAATTTAATTAAAAAAAAACCAAACAAAAAGTAATTACTCATTCAAATGTTTCAAAAGAGGTTTGTAAAGGTAAAGGTTAGTTTTAGGACTTATACTGGTACCATGTCTATCGTCCAATTATTCAGCTTAGGGTCCTTCAAGAAAGAGCGTGCTAATCTTAAAAAGCCGGCAAAGCACTTGCGAGCCCCCTGGCAATATGGGGGTTTGTGGTGGTATCACTTAACATCTGAAGAGCCTTCTGCCCGTTTGTCTCCGCTTAAAATAAGGTAACTTAAGGTAATATATTTTAAAGTAATTTCTTAATTGAAGGTTAATTTTACAACGTATACTGGTAACCCTATACAGTGTCTATGGGTAGAGAATATCCTGCCACAGAGTCATAAGCATACCCAACAGCATGTTACTTATGACAATATTTATTAAATATAATAGCGATTCTCTATACATTGTTAATTCTTAAAACACGTTTACTGCGGCGACTTTGACATGTACAGAAAAGTCTAAAATCATAAACCACAAACCGCTGCGGTATCGGATTGCGATTGCTTCTTGAATGCTAATCATCTATCTATCCCGCTCGCACACTGGGATATCTAAATATAGTAGGTGTATGACAATTATTGCATTATATTATTTATTAAGGGATAAATTCAAAATTATATAAATTTTTGTTGCGAAATGTTTATAATCTTCCTATGGTATTTATGTTCATCCCTGAAGCTGTAGGTTCGAGATCTAACTGTCCACAAAAGGACTTTTATTTCTATTTGGCACTCGCTGACTTGGAAAAAACGTGGCGTGTGTGATAGAAAAAGATCACGAAACTTTTTTTTTATGTATACAGACGGGCAATAGGCTCACCTGATGTTAAGTGATACCGCCGCACATGGACACTCGCACTGCCAGAAGGCTCGCAAGCGCGCTGCCGGCCTTTTAAGAATTGGTACGCTCTTTTCTTGAAGGACCCTAAGTCGAATTGGTTCGGAAATACTTCAGTGGGAAAAACTCATTTCGCCTTATCATTATATTAATAACAAGTATAATAATAGTAATAAACTACATATATTATTAACAAGCGGACTTCTAGATTATCGAATAACATAGCTTTTTAAATAAAAACACAAAAGGTCATTTAAAATTAAGTAAGCAGTTGAAGCAAAGGAGATTTTAACATAGTTTTATTGTTCATGCGGCGTATATTTCGCGAGATATGACTAGCGATACAAGATAATGCCGGACAGATTTGTGAACAAACGGACAATCGTAAACTCTGCTTATATTTTTATATAATGAAGTGTTTGTATGTTTTATATGTACACTGTTAACATCATATACAATCCTACTACTATTATACACGCGAATGTTTGTAAGTATGGATGTTTGTTACTGTTTCACGTAAAAACTACTGAATGGATTTTAATGAAAATTTACAATAATATAGCTTATACATCAGAATAACACATAGGCTACAATTTATAAAGATATTGTGTGAGTTATCCAAAATATATATAAATATGTAAGTAAGTTGGAAAAATCTACCATCTGCGAGCTATTCTGGCGTGCGCTGCCAAAACCGCTAGAGTTACACATATGTATGATACAGCGTTGCCATACGTCCCGATTTTTTAATGAAAATGAAATGCCCCGCGCGGGACAGACTTTTTCCCGCTTTTTGGGGTTAACTCAAGACACCATTGCCATGCTCAGAAATGGCACCAGCTCTTTTAACAGCTACCAAAAAAAGATACCAGGTATATCATATACTCATTCCTCCGTTCTGACAATTATTTGAAACGCCATAATTGTCTAATGAATACTTTTTTTGGTTCAGTTTTGTTTATTTTATTTTTTTTATTAAGAAGACAAGTATTTAACGATAGGGTAAATCTGATTTAAAATATCACCTCTAGTTACTATGTCCCGCTATCGACGAGAGATTCCCGCTTTTTTAACTCAAAAACTTCCAAAGTCCCGCCTTGACAATAAAAAAATCTGGCAACGCTGGTATGATAGCACACAAAAAAGCCCGCCACAGTATATATCTATGTCTTATGTGTAAGCCAATATAGCCAAAATAGTGACCCACTACAATAAAAATTGATAATTTGTTTCAAATGCACATTTGGCATAAATGAAAATATATATTTTTATCGCTTCTGGTATTTAAAGTAGATATAATATGTCTTTCGCGATACTTCATTTGGAAAAATATTATTTTAATCCTGCGCAGACGAAGTCCCGGTCGCTAGTAAGTTTATAAATTAGAGTAACGCTGTTAGACTAAAGCGGGGCAGAGTTAAATTAATCTTAATAAATTATCTGAATGTTATTGATAAACTCTAGGAAAAGTGATTATAAATAAATAAATAAAAATATTAATTTTAGTACATATGCATTACAATGTGTAAGTCTTCATTTCCATTGTATTGTGAACCCTTTTAATACCTCTGCTCAGGCTTCCTCAGCTCTTTCCATTAGGTACAAACTTAATTATAAATTCATTAAAAATATTATTTTATGTATAAATTAATTACATCTTTTATTTTATTTACTTTTATTTTTGATTTTTCAACTGCTATCAACACGCCTGAGTGCAGGAGTGAGTGTGTGGGTGCAAATGTGTAAGTGAGTGAGTGAGTGAGTGAATGAATAAAGTGTGTAACTACATACTAGGTCTCAAAAGTATCTCTAACACTGCGTAAGGTATGCTCATATATGCTCATGACGGTGAGCGGGTAGATTATGATTAAACAAATACTGACACTGAAGTATTTCCAAAACAATTGGACTCAGGGTCCTTTCGCGAGCCTTCTGGTATTGAGTGTGTCTATGGGCAAACAAAACATTTTTTAAACTTTAAATTTGGCCATACATACGTTTTCTATGAAAGAGATGTCTGCGCTTTGGTCAAAGTACTTTAAATTTGCTACTACCGAAGAAATACTGATGTTCACATTTTAGACTCAAAAACCCTTTGAACGAAATCAATGTGGTATTTTCTAAATCGTTATCCAAAAGCAATAAATCATAATTAGAGCGAAGGCTTCAACGGCTGCCGATCCTTACGATCCATTCACTTGGAGCCTGACTTTGCGCATAATTTATCGACTGTGAGCTTAAAATGACGCTGGAGTTCTGAAAGTTGAAACCAAAAACAAATTTCAAATACCACAAACAGCAATAAATCAATATTAAAACAAATATAATTATAATAAGTAGAGGAATTAGGTTGGCCTAGGTACCGCTGGATCGACAGAGTGAAGGACGAACGGCTGCAGCTGCCAGCAATTGGAGGAAGGTAGGACAGGACACGCGCTAGAAGTTTCTACTTCTTTAGCCAAGATACTTTTTGGGTCGCAGAACCTGACACACGCCGTCGATATTTTGGAGTCTGGCCGGTTTCTTCGCAATTTTTTTCTCTCCCATACATACAAGTTTTAAATCCACATCCACAGAGTCCATTATCATCCATTAGCGTACAACTTTAATTCGAACCTCAGTTCCACTCTCAAGCCACTCTGGTGATCTTATAATGATGTTTGTTTGTGTCCCGCGCTGCGTATGCGCAAACTTTCCCCCACTCCCTTGTTTAATGCTCAAGAAGTTTGCTGGTATCTGTACTTAGTTTAATGTATTTAATATTTTTATTGATTTTGTCCTCATAAATCTTTGAAACTTTTTGTATATATATTATGTGTTCCTTTAGATATATCGTTAGTATAATTGTTTTTTGTTATATAAGTACGAAATATATGTATTATTAAACACTTCATCTTTCCCAAGCTTCATCTTAGAGCCACATTCAATCAAAATATTGTAAGTTAATTTTATTTATTGATCAAGAGTGGGCGGTATGACAAGTATCCATAAATACTATTCAATATTGTACCTTTCAATTATCTCATACCGATTTTTAATAAACAAAACGTATGCAAACTCGATTATATCGACACATATAATCGATGCATGATTCGATTATTTCCAGCAGCGAGCGAGTTGTTTTGACACGAGTGACTAATTGGTGGCGAGTGGCTGAGATTCATTGCCCGTGTTCGGTTGGAATAAATATTGATCAATTGATTTAATTTATCAACAAAAATACATTATACGATTATGTATATCCAGTTGATAAGTATTTATTTCCAATACACAAATATAGAGTATTCACAATATTCTTAACCAATATAGTTAGAAAATTTAAAACTAAATTAAAGTTTGGTCCCTATGGCAGTGCACCTTAATGCTGGCATTTCTTCGCTGTATTGCGATACTTAATTGTCGAGGAGAGCACCAGCTCTGGGGTCACCGGTATTATCTACCAGGCGTCTACTTAATTTTTTTATTAGCGTCTGTGCGCTTGAATTCCACTCACACATACTAGTGTTTCAGTGTGTCACCTTTATCCCTGAGGTGGTGTGTTCGACATAAATTTATACTTGAATAGTCTTAGACTCGAAAATCGTAATCGAAAGTGTGGTAGATAGTACCGGTGACCCCAGAGCTGGTACTTTCCTCGCTCAACGAATAAGTATCGCAATTCGCAATACTGCGAGGAAATGCTGCCAGCGTTAAAGGTACACTGCCGCAGGAACAAACTTCTTAAATTTGTGTTAATTTTCCATTTTTCAATTTTTTAATAATTATATTTGTTAACTATGTAGGTTAAGAATATAGTAAACATTGTATGTTTGTGTTTTGGAAATAAATACCAGTATGTAATATATTGTTTCAATATGGTGTCAAATTTATTAGTCCGACTTTCGTTCAACACAGTACATGTGAATAATAAATAATCGCGTAAGATTGTAAATCAATTGATGAACGATGCGTCGGTTTAATTGCGCGAGCGCACCGTGTGACGTGTCGCATTAATGGAGCCGGGTTTATTTTTGTGTCTGACACTTGATCGCAAATAGATGATGCGAATTCAAATGAAAAGCTTGGAATTATTTAAATTTTTAAATCATCTTTTCTAGACCACCAATTGTTTAAGAGTATACTACTCTCTCAAAGGCCGGCAACGCACCCACTAAAAATTTGTATGCATGGGCTGCGATGACTGCCCTTTTTGGACGTCCCTTAGGCTAATCCTATATAAAATGTTAAATGCATTAGAAGCCCCAATGACGTCATACACCAACGGAACAGTTGTCTGTTTAATAATAATAATAAATAATGCAACGCTACGCTAAGGGCTTCTTGGTCTTTCTTGGCCCTAGATCCATTTAATTGTTCATTAAAGAGGAGTAGGTGATCAGCCTTCTGTCAGACACATTTGATAGATATTTGGATTTGACACTCTTAAAAATAAAAATGTGTGCGTGTACTAGGTGTACACACGTAAGAAGTGAAACTTCTTTATGACCTTATTAGAAACTATTTCTTTAAACACAGTAAATTTTGATACACTGCCTAGCATACAATTTACAAATTAATTGCTGCAAATTGCGATTAGCAAATTTCAAGTCGAAAATGTAATCCGTTGTCAAACTTCAAAGTCAAAAACATACTATATGTCATATTTTAACGCCGATAAAGAAGTTTGACTTCAAAAAGCAACATGGCGCGTAACGGAAAAATGTGACGCGTAACGCAAAAATGTTACACTAAATTTTTTTCCAACCCCGATAAAGAAGTTTCACTTCAAAAACCAGTAACGCTACAACCTCTTTAGGTCTGGGCCTCAGGTTTTTAAATCTGTTTCATGATCATTTTCTCAATCTAATAGGCAAGTTGGTGATCAGCCTCCAGTGCCTGACACACGCCGTCGACTTTTTGGGTCTAAGACATGTCGGTTTCCTCAACTGTTTTTTTCATTCAGCGTTTGAGCGAATGTTAAATGCGCACATAGAAAGAAAGTCAGCCACTAGGCCAACACTTCTCCAAATAGAATTTAATAAAGTATGATATAATACGTACGATACAAATAATATAAGAATTGACTTTGACTCATAATGTAAAATTTAAAATTCCTTAAGACAAATTTGCGTGTGGCATTGTGTGTGGCAGAATATGCGAACTTACGATTGTACCACCTTACACATGTTTGCACCATGTTCTTGCAATAAATAAATTATTATTATAAAAATATATATAAGAAGATGGGCTTGTATCAATCTTGTTTGGTTATAATAGAAATTCCTATTGCGGACCAATATTTAAATTTAAATACACCTAACGATCCCCTGATAATGTAGAAATGGAAATTCAATTAAATAATTTCGTTTATAAGTTGTTATCTACAGAAGACGTGTTTTGTATCTTTCTATTAGCAGGAAATTCACATCTAATCCTAAAGAATTTCATTGATACTGACCCATCGAATTAATAACACAAAAAATATACAGTATTTTGATTCAAGCAAATTTAAGTCTTAAACACCTAAAGTTAAGGTTTGTTTTCTAATGTAGTCAAACAATTTTTGATTAATAGTTTGGGCTTACAGTAGCTCATTTTTTGAACGTCCGGCGAGTTTCGATATTTTATTCGATACATTTATCATAACGTCTAATTATGACTCGAATTGATCGATTGTTGGACATAGATATTCGGATGATCGGGGATTTTACCGATTTTAAAAAGACAGTTATGTTTATAATTTTTTTATTTCTATTAAGTATAGTATATAAGCCGAATCCTTTTGTTTTCTATTAGCTTTTAGTTCACTGTTCACACCCATTCGCTAGGTTTTTGTTCTCATAGTCGTTCATTAAGTTAAGGAACCGTAACCTAATCTTTTAGGTTACGGTTGGGTTAGGATCGTTTAAATAAATCAATTATTACCTATTAAATTTCGCTTCGCTACACAACTTTAGGTATACAATTATTAATCTAGCATTAAAATACTACTCTGAGTAGTTAGATATATGGACTATAAATTAAATTCTAATCTTATATGAATAATTCTTGCAACTCTGTCTCGCATTCACGCCTACACCGCTGAATCGATTTGATTAAAATTTGTTATATATGGCCTTGAGAAAAGAACATATATGATATTCTATGCGAAGATTAACATGTTGTATGGAAGTCATTGTTTAGAGAAGTATCCTTAAACATTATCCCCAAAAGCAGACAACGTCGCGGGCAAAAGCTTGTCGTTTATAAATAAAACACATCCGAGTGAAACAAATGGGTGGAAGCATTGAACGCTGTTCGATTCCAAAGATTATCTATCACGGGGACACTATCGCGGTTTCTATCGGAGATTATATATACAGACTGTTCAATAAATTTACTAGAAATAATATTTTACATAAATATATTTGAAGAGTCAAATACATTTGGGACCCTGGAACTTTCGCAATCATAATCGCGTACACTGCGGAAGCTATCGACGGGGAAAGTGATGTAAGTACCTACTACAGTAGAAGACATCAATATCTTAAAAAAATCAGCTAGTCAAAAAAATAATATTTTTGCATTTAAAAGTCTATTTTCAAAAAAAAAATTTAAGCTATAAAACATCGTGCTACGAATTAATGTGGAACCGCACAAAACAGCTAGAAAATAGCATCGACAATATTAATTCGGGTGAAAAAGCAAAGCAAAATAAAACAATAAATCGTTATTCAGTTATTATTATGAAAAATATGATAATTGTCACGTTGAGCTCTTAAAAAAAAAAAAACAAAAATCAGTGGCACTACAACCTCTTTAGGTCTTGGCCTCAGATTTCTGAATCTGTTTCATTATCATTTGTAAATCTAATAGGCAAGTAGGTGATCAGCCTCCAGTGCCTGACACACGCCGTCGACTTGGTGCACAGCCGGGGATCGAACCTACGAATTCAGGTATGATAGTCGCACGCTGAAGCCACTAGGCCAACACTGCTCATTGTTGGGCCAACACTGTTGAGTTCTTAAACAATGTATAATATTTAGACTGTTTCTTATTTAAAACACCCTGTATGCACTTTATCTTAGGTATCCCGATCTCATCAATACACCATCAGATCGGGTTAAGCACTACGATCGATCAACCCTTGCCGATACTTAGTCTTCTGATTAGTCAAGTATAAGTTCACAGCTGTTCCAGTGGAATATTTTATATTGGTTTAAAACAATTGCACTGGCAACCCTGACTTTGCACAGGTAGTCGAGTCTGGTCTAGAGAAAGAGTCTTTTTTTACACCGTAAACTGGACTGGAGAAAAAACTGCTAATAAGACTTAATTATTTAGAAAATATTGTATCCTCTTTTTTGGACTGGCATTTATCATGGAGAGTGTACCAGCTGAGTTTCATCATCGGACGTCGAGGCATCCGTATCAACTCGGCGTCCGTCAGAGGCAGGTTTACCCTACACCACCACTATGTGGCACCAACTGCCCACTGCGGTATTTCTGAACCATTTCGACTTAGGGTCCATCGAGAAAAGAGCGCTACTGTTAGAGACCGATTCTTAAAAGTCCGACAACGCATTCGCGAGCTCTCGCGGCATTGTGAGTGTCTATGGTATCACTTAAGATCAGGTGAGCCTGTGTGTTATGTGACAGCAATCACATTTCTATATAATTATTTGTCTCGAATATCCAAAAGAGCAGTGTTGGGCTTTTGCCTTGAACCTGCACCTATAAACTCTGAAGTCTAGCATTTGATTCACGGCTATGCATCAATAAACTCTTCCTCTGAGTGCAACTATCTCTCGCCTCTTCCTTAGACCATCACTCGATTGCCTGTTAAAATAAATATCACGAATTATGTCGATCCAAACTAATTATAGAAATCTCAGGCCGAGATCTTTGTTCAAGATTTTTATTTATTTAATATTATGTAGCGCCTGTGTTGCAACCTTGGACCTTGGTCTAGTGTTAACACCTACGTAACAGAGTTCTGAATCTGTATTTTGCAGAAAAAATACCAAATCATTAACAAAACCCCACCCACGTTTAAACCTCGGTAAATTTAATATATTCAATACAAACAATACGTCCATTTGAATATGAAACAATATGAATCCTTCTAATCCAGCGTCTCTGGAATCGAACTCGTCTATTGTCTCGTCAGTGACAAATCTCTCGATGCTTTATTGAAACCAATCTGGCTTACAGTCCATCTGTGTGTCGAATTCTTTGAGGTAAACATCCCTCTAGCGGTCCAGTTTACTGAGCACGATTTTAAGAGTATGGTGGGTATCTAAATAATGCTATTTCTTCAACATGTTACAAGCTGTATATTCTGAAATAAATAACAAATGTTACAAAAAATTTAAAAGTAAAGATTTAAAAATATATCACTTCCAATTTTGGATTTTAGTAGGCGGATTAGGTATCCGATAGGCAGTTAACAATGCTATTTTGTATTGATTAGACCTCAAACGAAAACATTAAGCTCTGGATTCGTAATAATTCGAATATATCGGTATCTGTACAAAATATTACACGAGTTTATGTCGAGTCAAATGCTCTAGAATATTTTATTAGTTATATACTCAAAATAGCCAAATAGTGAGCACTTTCGCTCATTCTGTTTAATGTTCTCCTTGAGGATTTAATAATAAGTTATTTGGTTTAAATTACTTTTATAGCATAATTTATTTTTAATTTTATTTATTTTAATTTTTACTGACTGGGTTCTGTGACACTAATAAAACCAAATATACATAACACACGTACTGTTCTATACACTTATATAACTTTAGTTTCTGACTTATGTGTATTTCTGTCTATCACGATCGACCGCTATATATACAACAATGAATTTTTGATTTCAACACTAAGGTTTGTACATAAACCATCTGTATATTACAGTTAGTGATTGCTTAAAAATCCAAAATAGGATGGTTTAATAAATTCTAGTCTTCATTTTAAAGGCAACGCATTTGCGAGCCTTCTGGCAATGTCAGTGTGTCCATGGGCATTATCCTTTAACATCAGATGAGCCCGTTTGCCTCCTGTTACATTAATAAAAAAAGTGCGTGCGCACAAAGTACACCTCAGAAGTGAAACTTCTTTGGCAAACTAATTTTAGCTCTTGTTCATATTTTTACAAATCTAAAAACACTTAAAACACGCGAAGTTCGCTTTTTTGACTCTCTCTCTCTCGATCTTTCTTACTTGCTCGCTCGCTACTCTCGTTCCATGGCTATTTTCTTCATGCTACGTTCGCCCTTTCTCTTAATCGTTCTCAATCGCTCTCTCACTTTTCTTCGACAAAAACGCAGCACATCTTGGTGATATCTAATATTATTGTTATTGCGTTTCATCCGTAAAAATTTTACCCTCATTCGCCTAAAGTTTCACTTCAAAAAATTATAAAATTTTCCTACATCTACTGGTCACATAGCGAAGCCTTTACCCTACCGTCAAATCACCTACTTATTACGAACCAGAACACAAAGGCATATGTGATATATTATTGTCAGTGTTAAATAAAGACATTATTTTGATTGAAGGCTTCGCGTGTTTTTTGTCACTTCGACCTTTCGAGACAAATCGATCACTAGACCTTGTAATTCATTCATAGAAATAGGGCTCAAAGTTGTTTAGCAGAATTATATAAAGATGTTTAGGTCTGATATTGACTAATAACCGTTTCAATCGTATAGAAACGAACAAATGAGTTCTATAAGATTGCTAAGAACATGCGATTTGTTGTATTTTTTATTATTGGCGGCTCCATTGATCCACAGTTGGTAATATTTTATAATGAAAAGCGATATAATTTTTGATTTTTACATTATAATCAGAACTAAACTAAAATGGAATTTTTATTTATCTTTAAACATAATGACTACAATTAGCGAATATAAATGGTACAATAGGACTTAGGAGTCTAAAAATATCACAAAACTTCATATTTTGGTCGGTCTGATTGCTTAGTTTCATCATGGATTAGTACGACATCTTCAGGATGTTCAGGATGTATGGCTTTAGTTTAAGACTCTTCAAATATAAGTAATACATGGATATTAAATGATGATTTAATTTTTAAATTACAATTGGGAAGATTTCTACGTCCAATTATAATTAATTTTCATTGGGAATCAAACCCAGGATTCTTATATTAAGACCGTTAAATTATTAATACTAAGAGATACAGTGATATATTTAGCTAGTTTTTTTTAAATTTATCAATTTACACCTCCTCCCTACCTCTTCCCTAACACGGAAATGATTTTATTATAGACAAGTATGTACTTTAGTTTGCTGGGACCAAGTTCCATAGGATGGCGAACCACCTAGTGTCGCAGGCTGCAAAGCAAAACTGAAGTTGCTGAACTGTTTTCATGTTCGGACTGTGACATTAACTGGGGCAATGAAGCTTACGTCAGAGCCACGTTTGTTTTCTGCTCTAATTCGTACCTGGATGCCCCATACCCCAAACAGTCCAGCAGCATGTGGAGTGTTGTTTGTTCAGTGTTCTTATCGCAGTACCAGCTACAAAATCTGTGTAAAGCCATTATTTATAATTGGAATAGCTTTTAAAATAATTCAAAAAAAGAATAAAATATGAAATCGGTGGGGTTGTTAGAAGAGCATCGCTTTAATATCAATAAACAGTCGATGTACAATGAAAGAAAGGCTGTCTTCGTTAGAAAACAATCGGCAAATGATTCGAGGGCGGGCTTAATGGCAAAATGGCGATTGCATTGTGATTATGGACGCCGCAGATGTGACGTTAAATATGCATCATAATGTTTTAAAGAAAGAGTATATTCCTCCCTGAAAAGCCGGCAACGCAGCCACTAAAATAGATGTCATTGGGCTGCGATGACTGCCACGTTTGCCCCCCTATCCTATAAAAAAAGAAATAGAAAGAAGAAGAGTACCACACTCTTTGTCTTTTGATTTCTGAACCGGTTTTCTACGTTGGTTGGTATATATATATATAATATATATAAATATACACTGGACAACTGGTATTAGGATATATAATATGCAATCAGCGTATTATATAGAGTATTTTAATATAAATCATTAGTGTTATAGGATCCATAAAAGTTCTAAGTATATTATGTAATACTTCTTTTATCCGGTGTACCTAATGGTTGGTTAACAAACAATAAAAAACTTGGCAATTTAAAAGAGTAATAGTATTGCCTGTACTTCTCATCCGTTCTACGCCCTTGAGAACTGGCTGGCTTATAAGTGTTAAGGTACATTGATTTGATCAAATGCGTTTATGCTTGGAAAAAAATTGCATACCAACCAATATGACGTCATTATCAGATAGCATATCAAAGTATTTTTTTTCTTATATTAACCATTACATTATAAATCCGCTGTGGTTTGTATTAATGTAACCATAGGAGTATTGTTTAGGAGCGCGACAAATGCATATAAAAGTAGTTTTTTAATACTATTGCGTATCTCTACTATAATCTATGCCAGGCTGTACGGGTAACCGTCATTAATGTAAGTGACTCCGCGTTCGATGCGAACGTTTTTGTCTACGTGATTGATAAAGAAATGCTATGGATGCGACAATATGGGTCTGATTTACCTCAACCAAGGTATTGTAAGCCTTATTGCTATGGAGATAGGAACGAAAATGCCAGATATATAAAATACTTTTGTATATTCTCAAAAACTATGGTATTAGGATAAAGCGATGATTTATTTTATTTATTTATTTGCTCAACAGTATTCCTACAGCTACTCACTAAACAATATCGAAACAATTACATTGAACAAAAGCCAAAAACGAAATACACATTCAAACATAAACAAAGCACAGTTTTACTTATTTATACCAAAAATATAAGAAAGTATATATTTATAAAAAATCTAAATTCTATGTTCTAAGATTCATTGATCATTATTATATATATTTAATATAAAGGAAGAATAACAAAGCCATTATTAATAAAATATACTAGAGTTTTTTTAATTATCTTTTAAACATTTTTAGTTACATTAAATATATCTATTTGCTGGTAATTTGTGTATCTGAAGGTATACGATACATGAATGAGTTATGTATATAGTTTGTAATCGACCGACAATAAGTCTAATGATAATACTACCAGTTAAAAGTACTATTTATTTTTTAGCTTAATAGTTAAATAGTGGTTCTCTAAGGATGTTTTGAGTTCGGATGTGTACTATGAATGTGCCATTGTCCACTAACTGTTACGAAAGAAAAATAATGTGAAGAAGTTGCCATTTTAAAATCTAAAATCTTATTTACACATAATATGTATTCTTTACAAGAAAGCACTTTTCGCGGCTTGATCTTGGTGGGGTCTCTCTGCATATTCTACCGGAATTACCATGGAGAGTGTTCCAAGGAGTTGTTCGGATTAATTTGGAGTTTCATTATCGTACGACAATGTAGAATACGACGTCCATCGTTCCTTAATTGAGCGTTTCTTAAGGCAGTTTCTGCCGCGTACCAGCACTATGTGGAACCAGCTGCCCACTGAAGTATTTCCGAACCAAATAGACTTAGAGCTTTTCTAAAAAGCGTACCAATTTTAAAACGCCGGCCATGCACTTACGAGCCTTCTGGCATTGAGATTCTTCATGGTATCACTTAACATCAGATGAGTATTTTTACATCCAACTCCAACTGACTGACCAGATTGATTTCTGTGTCTATTTCTTAGGGAGCGTTCAAGTATTACGTAACGCAATTGTTGGAGATTATTGACCCCCCCATGTAACACGCCGTAACGTTATTCAGTACCCAAGTATAGTAAAAGGTTTCGTGACCACCTAGTGACTCTTTAGTTACTATTATGTGGTGTAAGTCGAAAAAAAAAATTAACAATAACGCGTAATTTAATCCCCGCCCCGCATAGTAACGTTTTACAAAAGGCTAACCCCCCCTCAAAATACGTTACGTAATACTTGAAAGCTCCCTTAATAAAAACAATATTAATATACGTAAATTTTTGACGTCTAAGATGTGGAAGTTTCTTATTCACTCTACGAGCGATGAAAATAAAAGTAGTTGCCATGATTGAAGCCCGAACTCTTGGTTGAAATCGCACTTACAAACCACTAGGCCCGCTTTCCAATAAACACAGATTACTATAAAAAACGAAGGAGGTTGTCATCGACGAAATCTCTTAAAAATCGTATTATGTGATTTTGTATTAAAATTCGTTTAAATAGAAACTTATACAAAATGTCAACAATATAGTTCTTTTGTTACTCTTTGGTACTAAAAAGTGCATTGAAAGGCTTGTAGTCAAAGAGATGTATTAATGTGATGATTGCGATATATTTTAATGTTTTTGAAGTGATTCTTCAGGCGCATAAGGGCAATTTTTTTACGGATGAAACGCAATAATAAAATATTAGCGTCACGAAGAAAAAAAATTAAATTTATAATTGGTATTAATTTTCGACAGTTTTAATATTTTAATGACAATTAAATTTATTAAATTCCTAACATATCTTCCTTTTTCCTTCCCTCTAAGTCTCGGAAATCTAAAGTTTTAGATTTGTATAAATATGAACAAGAGTTAAAAATTAGTTTGCCAAAGAAGTTTCACTTCTGACATGTGTACTTTATAACTTCTGTAAGTTTTTTTTTTAATTGTTAATTCTTGTATGTGCAATTATATATAAATATATTACTATCAAAACCCTGGCTTCAAGATAAACTATAATGGCGTATGGTACGAAGGATTTGGATTCGATTCTCTGCCTGGTTGGACTTCAATCAGCAATCACATAATTTTAATTACAAAACACCTTGTATTTGAATTAATGTACTCACTATAGTATTTCGCTCTTAGTCTATTTGGATATCAATGACACGCAATGATCCCTTACCTGCGAGACACCTGGTATTGACAAGTTGTGTTTCCAAATATTTATCGGCTTTACCGACACCGGAAAGGTGAGGCATGTTTTTTTTAATTGATTTCAATATAATACTGAGTTGTTTGAACAATTAAAATAACACCTTAATGTAACTTAATTATTTGAATTTAATATAGTAAAGCGAAATATAAGAAAAACATTTGTAGAATTATTAATTATTTTATTACTTTCAAAGCACCAAGTCATTGTTTAGAAGCGCGGCATCCGAAATTAAACTAGCCATGGTGATCGCCAACCTTCGCAAGAAGATGGCACTATAAGAAGATGATTACTTTCAAATTCATGGTAAACACAGTGAAAAATGATTTTTTTTTATTTGCTTTACCGATAGATAGTACCGGTAACCCCAGAGCTGCCTTGCGATTCTGTAACTCACTTTTCGAACTCTCACAGCGGTTTTCGCAGCGGCGGTTGCGCTCAAATCAGTCGTGAAGCAGTCATTTTACGATTTGGCATTCTGATAAGGAGGGAGCTTGTAGTTTATTGTTTATCAGAATGCCAAGGCTGGTGCTTTCCTCGCTCAACGAGTAAGTATCGCAATACAGCATGGAACTCCTGTCAACATTAAAGGTACACTGCCACAGGGTCAAACTTTTTAAATTTGTTTTAATTTTCTGTTTCTTAATTTGTAATTAAAAATTTTGTTGAATGTTGTTAAGTACTTGTTGCATGGATAAACAATATATCATTCAATAAGCCAAAGGAATTCATGATATATAAAACGATTCAAACATCAACTAAGTAATACCTAATTGGGCTGTGTTGTGTGATGGTGTGAAAGTGGTGTGTATGTGACGTTGTGTGGGGTGTGCTCATGATGCAGGTTTAGCGCTAAACTATTTGTTGTCTCTGGCAGAATGACCAGCGCTGTGGAACACGTCTGCTCCACAGCATAATGCTGAGCCAGGGCCAGTTACAATCACAGCACGCACACATGACAGACTTAAAATGAACCTTATTCCTTTTTTAATATAATTATTTTGTGTGTTTATTTTGTGTGTTTATTTGCGTGTGTTACGTTAGTAATCAATGCTATGTTAAGCTATGGATATTAATACCCCTTTTAAGTATATTTTAAAATAATTACTACGAAGGAATATAAAAATACTTTTAGTTCCTTAACGACAGTCATTTCAAAGCACACAGTAGCCAGACAATAATCGAATAAAAATAAAAGTCGACCCAAGATAATTATGGCAGGCAAATCGAGTCGGAATCGATTCGGCGGCGGCTTTGATGGAACCATCATACGAATGGTTTTTTATTGTATTTATTATACGAGATGGGATTCGGAATTATATTGACTTCTGTATATTTTACAAGTTATAATGTTTTCGAAATCGATTAGTTTTATGACGATTAATTTAGAGCCTAGTGGCTTCAGCATGCGACTCTCATATCTGAGGTCGTAGGTTCAATCCCCGGCTGTGCACCAATGGACTTTCTTTCTATGTGCGCATTTAACATTTGCTCGAACGGTGAAGGAAAACATCGTGAGGAAACCGACGTGACTTAGACCCAAAAAGTCGACGGCGTGTGTCAGGCACTGGAGGCTGATCACCTACTTGCCTATTAGATTTAAAACTGATCATGAAACAGATTCAGAAATCTGAGGCCAAGACCTAAAGAGGTTGCAGCGCCACAGATTTCGGATTTGAAAACAATCCAAAATCCACTTTATATCATATTTGAATACTACATTGACTAAATATTACGCCTACATTAAAAAAACATTCCATGTGTTTTAAATTTCAAATTAATCAGTCGGTAAAGTGACGGATTTGATAGAAGCATGTGATTTTTCTAGAAAACTGTAATTTAATGTTATTATTTCTATTTTGTTTCAAAACAAACCCTTTTGTTTGCTTGTATGCCAATTTTCATAGTAACAGAATATGAATTAAAATAGTTATGACAAAAACTAACATGATTATATTATTTTGAAATGGCTGCCCTGCAAAGTTTATTATTTGTCAGATCCGTCACTATTCTACGACTATGACGATCTGTAGGATCTTTAGCCTAAAGGACGATCGATCAGTAATTACGCAGCCTTGTGGCCAGGGTTCGTACCCCAGGAGTTCACTTATAGACTTTAGAAAAAAGCCATATTTTAGAACCAATTGAGATATTTCATTAAAAAATATGAGCGAGACAGATGTGGAGTATCGTTTGAGAGTGAAAGTGATGGAGATGACGCCATCGGGATTGCAGTCGGTAAAGCCCAGTAGCAATCGCAATTACAGTGATCTTGGACTGAGGCAATTTCTCGGTTCTTCATAAATATGTTAGAATAAAGTATGGTATGTAGAATGGAAATTGTTCAATGGTTGACTCCAAAAATATTCTACAAGTTACTTAACAAAAATTCCTTTTATTACATTCGCATTTTTAGTATTTTCTAGTCTCTTAATATATTAGAAATAAAGTAAACCTAAAGTCTATTTAACTATAAAAGCGGCAGCAGCAAAATTAGCTATTTGATATAGTTTTAGATACATCCAAATTATCACAATAAACTATACACTACTTAGAAATATATTAAGAAAAAACTAATTTTTAACAATAACTTAAGTAATTTAGAGACAAAATATCTTTGAACAATTAAAAGAAAATTATTTCTCAAGCACTTCCTAAAAAGGGGTATACCACAGAAATAAATTGTATGTATGGAAGGAAATTGCACAGCCGAGGTTAGACTGTACTACCTCTGCCTTGAGTATCGTATGCCCATCAGAACTACTCTGTCAGTTATAACATTAACTCCTGTGTTTCTTTAATATTTGTACAGCCCTATACTCGCCACCATACCCTTTATTATCTACCATGTTTCAAACTATCTACTAATTAGGTAGTCTTAGTAATCGAATTGCGGCTTATCATTATTCTGATTGCATTCGCAAATCGAATTTAGTGCTGTGTAATTGTGAGAGAAATGAGGTAAAAACTGCGTTTATGTATTGTTTTTATAAATTTACGCTGATTGGCCACGTTTGTTTATATAATTTGCGGTGTTCGAAATTCAAAAATCTACTGTCAAATTACTAGGTGTTCGAAATTCAAAATTCAACTGTCATATTCGAACCTCGTTTCGTAATCGAGTTTGTCATTTGGATTTTATTCTAAATTTGATTTGAACATGTTAAGGCGTCTTTAAAGGCCGGAAATGCACTCGCGAGCCCTCTGGTATTGAGCGCCTACGGGCGGTATGACAACATCAGGGTCTGGTTCTGGTTCTATGAAAAAGGCGTAGAACTTACCAGGAACTTAGGTATTGGTTGGAAAATCTAGCAGAATGACCTATCTCAAATAATATTTCAAATATAATAGAAAGTCCCAAAAGTTAGTTTTAAAGGTACCTACACTGTCATAGACACCAGACTTTTAAATTATTTTAGTTTCGTTTTTTTATGTTAAGTAGTTAACATTAATTATAAAATTATTATTAATCTATTTAAGAGTTATAAAATGTTATAAAAATGAATTATGTGGCAAACAAATATTACTTATACATAATAAGTAAAACAACTTCAAAATCTGGTTAGAACAGTTTTTATTTATTTTTCTATTTATACTCAAGTCTAGATTATATCCCGAGTAATATTAGCTTTAAACATATTTATGAAATCACCGTACAGCCATTCGTCAAGTCAATGACCCAGCCGTCGACATTACACCAAAATCTCAACCACGTTGAAACAATACAACACGAATCATCGCATTAAGATCACAGCGATAATGTTATGGTGTATTTTATTAAAATTTATGTCTTATTTCAACTTCTGGGAATTTATTAATCGGCTAATATGAATTCCTTGTACGTTTACCGACAAAACCTGATATTTTTACTTCGATAGGCTTTGATAATTTATTTCGAGATTTGAGATCGTTTTGTTTATGCGATTAGGTTCTAAATTTGAAATACTCTACCGGATATGCACTTGTGACAATTGCGTTCTAAATTTAAACAACGCAAAAAGGCTGTTTTAAATTTAATTCTTAGGGGCCTCATAGCCTAGCGGTATTATTAAGTGGCAGCTAGGTGAGGGGTACCGGGTTCGATTCCCGGTTCGAGGGCAAGTTTTAATTTAATTTAAATTTGTTCTTGGCCTTTGGGAGGGTTGTGCGGTACCGGGCGAGTGCTTAAACCGTACATGGAGGACACGGTCGAATTTCTAAAGACAAGCACGGATTATAAAAAAATCTTATACTTGACGCTGCCTAATGCACAAACCGTGCCAGAGCCATTAAAAAAAATTTAATTTACGCTTTTTATTAATTAAAAGCAATTTCCATCGCCTCAGTAGTTTCTAGGCAGCCTTTTTTATAGAAATTATTACCAATACTACACTATGTTCCAACACAAAGCATAACGGAATTGTTTTGACTTTGTATTTGCGTGTTGATCCCACAAAATGTAAGTGCGTGCTCCTATTTCACCATGCCTACTGCTGATAGAGGACAAATCTTTATTTTTTTATTATTACTTAAGATGTCTTGTAGAACATGGTGTAATGGTTACAGCTCATTGTGTAAAACAAAAAACTTGGCGATTAATAAGAGTGGCGGAGAGTTTATTGCCAGTTCTTCTCGTCCGTTCCACGCCCTTGATTTGAGAACTGGCAGTAAATATTAGAAGCATTTAATATGTATTTCTTTATTGACGTTCATAAGTGTACATTGTGTTACCTAAATGAATTAATAGAAAGAATCAAATAACATGTCCTTCCTCGAAATTAAAGGTGATAAGCAAAACACTACACCGCTCCTAACTGCCGGATTCAGTCATTTGTCAAACCGTGTGGATATTTATTTATGATCGACCCTCCACGTACAAGAAATACCTGAGACTTTAAACCAACAATTTCTAACACTAAGTAATAGGGTTTAATTTGGGATACATAAATTTGTTGTCATTAAAAACCCGTGGTAATGTGAAGGTTGCCTTTGAGTGGAATTTGTTGAGTCGTAAATTAGCAGTTCGTAAAATGGAAATAAATTTTAAATCTATATGGTTTTTGGGCCCAGGCCACTGTTTGGGTGTTAATAGATTATGTTTTTTGTTTGTGTGGTTGTTATTTATGTTTTTATTAGATGAATCGGTTGCTATGTTTTTGTGTTTGTTTAGACTACGTGTTTAAACTACTTCAATGAGGGGGTTATCCATTCTGGGCGGTTTTGATTCCTATGTATAAAAATAAATAAATCGGTGGCGCTACAACTTTTTTAGGTCTGGGCCTCAGAATTATGTATTTGTTTCAAGGTCAATGTAATAGGCCTAATCAGCCTCCAGTGCCGTTTTCCCCACGATGTTCTCCTTCACCATTCGAGCGAATGTGAAATGCGCACATAGAAAGTGTCCATCGGTGCACAGCCGGAGGTATCGAACCTACGACCTCAGGGATGAGAGTCGTACGCTGAAGCCGCAAGGCCAATACTGCTCCAGCATTCCTATGTATTTCTATATTTATGTACCTGCATTCTATGGTCCAATAATGGTTAAATCATGGAGTCCTGGAGATTTGTGAAGTGATAGCACTAATGAAGTCGAATGAAGACTATAATTGGGTGATTTCAGTGGATTTTCACTGACCTCAAAAAATTTGGTTATCAAGTTGATCTGTCTGTGGTATTGTTGGAATTGGATAATATTTGCACGTGTGCTGAATCACGTTAGTGTTTGTATGTTTGTCATCAAATTTCTCGGAAACTTAGCCATAACGAGATAATTTTGATTTAAAAAGATATTCTAATAGGGAACTATTTACGTCTTATTTATTTGGAGTCGCTTTATTTTTTTTTCATCGGTGAAGAGGAAAGATTTGTTTCTTTGTTTGTATTGAATAGGCTTCAATCTGACTGAATGATTTGAAAAATTATTTTACAATAAAACCTTCGGTTATCACAGTTAAACATAGGATATAGAATATTATCAAAATAGTTAGAGTTCTGTATGAATTTACGATAGCGAAACCCAACAAACACCAATAAAAATCTTAACTCGCGTAAGCTGCGGTAACTATTGACAATAGAGCAAAGTGATGTACTACAGCTTTATAGAAGACATCAATATCTATAAGAAAAGACCGCGATGCCATTTGTCTAACAAAAAAATATTCATTTTGAATTTGAAAGTCCGACCGAAGAATGCTTTAGACTTTAGGACATTGTCCTACGGCCGAATCATAGCATGTGGAACTTCACGAAATAAAGGCAAGGCGGTTGTGAACCTTCTGGAAATATGAAGGTCTGATCCATGAGTGCTGATCGGATGCTGTTCTATAAATAAGTCGCAGTTATCAAAACAATTCTTCGCAAACTACACCAATAGTATCGTCCTAAATTAAAGCCTCGTCCTGCGATGTATTGAACAAGATGTATCTATGTGACAAGCTATTATTTACCCCGGATCTGCTTGTTCGAGGAACCCACGTACAAAGGCACATAATATTAACAATATTAATAGGTACACGGCCATACATTGCTGGATGAGCTAGGGCCAGATACGTTTAACAACGATAATGATAGACAATGTAGAAGAAGGTATGCCAATGTGTGGTTATATAAATACTGACATAATGTGCCAGGCAGATAATAGGATTTGCAGGTATCCACAATGCCTATTTTGGCTAGTATTTGTATTTTTTTTTTAATTAAAAGTGAGAGTTGTCAGTTGCGAATAAACATCGTAACGTTTTAAATAATTATTTACACAATCAATAAAGTATGGAACCCCACAATTTAGTAACAATTTGCTTTTGAAATAGATTTTTTCTTAACACTTGTTTGATTTATAAAGAAATGTATTCATCAATGTATTGTTGAGGCTTACGAAAACGACCCTTAAACTCAAAATATCTTTATTCATATAGGTAAACAAGAACACATATGAACGTTGAAAATAATTTAAATTAATTGTAAATTTACATTTACTACCAAATCGCAAATCAAGGGCGTAGAGTGGATAAGAAGAACTCGCAAGAAACTTTCCGCCGCTCTTTTAATCGCCTCAAGCCTGAGGTGGTTGCTTTGTTCTTAATTAACACGACCTACAGTAAACGCAAAAATTGTAAGACGGTTGGGCTAAAACCTACAATCGTAACAGACACAGAACGCTATAAAATAGCTACTCTAAAATATGTTCTAAACAATCCAGCTATCCTAACTCCGTGGTAACCGTCCGCGGTGGTCAGTCAGCTAGTCTATAATAATTATACAACACATATTGCCCTCTACAAGAGAAATCACGACATAATAATAATATCCTAACTAGAAAGCTTACATGTTTTTATGAACGAACAGTGGTAAATACTGGGCAAGGTATAGGTTCTCTGTTTCTGGGTAATTGAATTTCTTATGATTTGTCTGCTACAGAGAATTCTTTTTTTTTAAATATAATCTGTTTATGTGTGTGTTAAGAGCCATGGACACTCAGCCAGAAGGCTCCCAAGTACGTTGTCTGCCTTTTGTAGAACTGGTACGTTCTTTGAAGGACCCTAAGTCGAATTGGTTCGGAAATTCCTCAGTGGGCAGCTGGTTCCACATAGTGGTGGTGCCCGCCAAGTGTCTTAAAAAACGCTTAGTTGTGGAACGACCGACGTCGAGGTGATACGGATAGTATTTTGTTTTTTACCTTGACATCCGATTGTGATAGAATAGACTATTTTATAAGCCAATCAAAATAAAAGCGATACAAAAATCTGCCAAGTTCAAGGCTACACAAACAAGTGTTAATTATTATAGAAAAGGATATTGTTTATTTATGGGAGGCAAATCAACAGGGTTAAAGTTACAGCCGCTCATGGACGTCCTCAACACCAGGAGGTCTGCAGGTTTCGTGTTAAGCCGAATTCAAAAGCCTGTTTAACCACTAGGCAAATTCTATGGAAAAACTAGGAAAATCGTAATAAACGTGTCTACATTTTACTATTTTCAACAAGGCTTTTAAACCTCTTGTCAATCAAAAAAAATAAATCAGTGGCGCTACAACCTCATTAGGCCTTGGCCTCAGACTTCTGAATCTGTTTCATGATCATTTTAAAATGCCACTGACGTATTTACAAGCCAAAAAAAAACTTTTGAGAATTTTAGTTAATATAGGAAACACTGACTTTTGCAAGCCCCACTTCATTCGGAACAATATCCTTACTCTACCTGGCATATATATACTGGAAGCATGTAAATTTATTCGCAAATATCCTAATATGTATAAGAAAAGGGAAGATAGAAAAACCCTTTACTCATTAAGACCTTCTCGTAAAAATTAACTGATTCCACCTACATCCAGACTAAAGTTACATCAATCAGGACCATTGACCTCCTCCATAAAAATATATAACAAATTACCACAAAATTTGAAGAATGAAACAAATAACCTGAGGTTTACCATATTTTCAAAGGAATAAGAAATGTTATTACACTGTTACAGAGTATCTGACTGATAGATTTTAATTTCTTTATAAAAGTTAAGTTTATAAATAATGTTAAGTACCTTTTCGCAAAGTAAATATACCAAATAAATAATGTATCTTATAAGAATAGGAATGTATAAGAATATAATGAACTATAATAAAGCATGCCCTCTCATAACATTGCTGTGCCTAGCCAAGGTCCTTATTAATTATTGTAATAAATTATGTACATAAGGAATGCAATAAAGATTTGAGTTTGAGTAAATCTAATAGGCTAGTAGGTGATCAGCCTCCAGTGCCTGACACATGCCGTCGTTTTAGGGTCTAAGTTCCCTTCACCGTTCGAGCAAATGTTAAATACGCACATTGGTGCACAGCCGGGGATCGAACCTCAGGTATGAGAGTCGCACGCTGAAGCCACTAGGCCAACAGTTCTTTATAAGTCAAACAGCTTCTCATACAATTGATTTCATTGTACCCAATTCAAACGATGCTGCCTTTGTCCAATTCCATAGCGGTATTTTTCCACTCAATATTCTGCATATATACGAAAATTAAAGCGTATACTATTTATTCTTCTGTCCCTTTCATATTCGTGTCATCGTAAAACAAAAATATAATGTTTTAAGATATTGTTTGTACGTGATGCGGCGAGATGTCCTATCAGTTGAGTTCGTTCACTTGTGACCATGATACATGGCGATTACAGGATATGTAATGTCTATAACCTTCTCTCTGGTTTAATGACCATCGACTACAGATCAGGGCTCATTATCAGGTGACTTTTGAGATTTAAAAATTGGTGACTAATTATCAAATCAAGCAATTATTAAATTATCCTTGGAATTGTCTATAGAACGTTGAATGTGGAATTGGGTAGCCATACGCTCCGGAAGGATCCAAGTCATATTGCCAAGCAAATTGTCGACTGGAATCAAGGCAAAAGGAAAGGTGGCCGAGTCAAAAAAGACCTGGAATCGAAGGTTCATTGCAGGGGCAAAGGAAGCTGGAATGACGATCAGTCCTGCTTTAATTGTGGGACATAGGACTTTAATAATATATTTATTTAGTATCTATACAATTTAGATTTATACTTTAAAGACATAACTTGGGAAATTAAAAAAAAAATATATATAAATTATATGTAATATAGTGTATTTCATGAGTCATAGATTATATTTTTATACACAATAACGAACTTATGACTTCTGTGAAAATACTTTTTGACATATGGAAGTAATGTCATCTAAGTCTCGACTCTTACCCGTATCACCTAGACGTCGTTTCACAACAACTTATGTGGAACCAGCTGCCCCCTGAAGGTATTTCCGTACTAAATCGACTTAGGGTTCTTCAAGAAAAGAGGCACCAACCACTTCTTAAAAGGCAACGCACTCGCGATCCCTCTAGCATTGAGTGTCCATGGGCAGCAGCATCACTTAACGTCAGGTGCCTGCTCATTTGCCCCCTGTTGTATAAAAAGAAACTTTTAGACATGCTGATTATGTCACGAAGTTTTCATTTGCCTAGTATTCAGGATATAGAAAAACCTTACTGCACGGCGTTAAAAGGCTTAACCTTTAATTATTATTTTTGAAAGGCCGGCAACGCACTTGCGAGCCTCCTAGAAGTGTGAGTGTCCATGGGCGGCGGTATCACTTAACATCAGGTGAGCCTCCTGCCCGTTTCCCTCCTATTACATAAAATTAACCACGTATTTTGTGTGAGACGTACAAATATTTAAAATCAGAACCTAAAGATCGTTATCTCTTATTTCCGTTCATTATCGTATTTCGATCGGTATCAATTTTTTGTTAATATTTTTCTAAATGACTGCATATTGCTACCGGATCTTAATCACATCAAAGGAACTGGATGAATCATCAGAAACACCTTTCTAAATTCAACCACATCCCGTTTTAATAGAGTCAAAATTCCCTTAATGAAAACATTAATCGATATTATTTTTCGATTATTACATTCGATTTCCAAATGAACGCGTCCGAGATTGGCGCTTCAATCGATTACAAATTCGAAACGTCAATTCGCCGCCATGACACTTTAAATGTCAATCTTTATTGGTTAATTAACTTTTTGTCGTGCATTAATGTGTTTTTAAATTTATAATATGTTACGCTTGGAATTACACACGAATTAAAAATATAATAATGTCTGGTTTCACATAAACACAAATTTTTAACGTCACAATCGCGTCTCGAGCGCCGTCAAATATGTCAAACTTCATACAGAATGCCTCACACAATGGAACAGCTCTTGAAACTAGATTTAAGTTGACGTTATAATCAGTGATAAAAAATCTTAAATTAAAAAATCAGTGGCGCTACAACCTCTTTAGGTCTTGGCCTCAGATTTCTGAATCTGTTTCATCATCATTTTTAAATGTCAAGTAGGCAAGTAGGTAATCAGCCTCCAGTGCCTGATACACGCCGTCGACTTTTTGGGCCTAATATTTATAAAATAAAATATCTATTACGTATCGGGTAAGACGGTGTTTTATAAGACCTATTTTTAAGTCGCACGCAGACTCTCATCCCTGAGGTCGTAGGTTCCGGTATCGTACCTACGACTTCAGGTATGAGAGTCGCACGCTGAAGCCACTAGGCCAACACTGCTCATTATCTATAACCATCAGGATATTGTTAGTACTCGCAGGTAGGTTGTAGCGCCACTGATTTATTTTATAGGTAATAAACCCAAATGCGCTGTTTTGAGACACTGGGTTCATATGCATGCCCTGGTGCCTCAAAACAATGCAGATTTATGAATTTAAATAATTTTGCTTATTTTAATTTTTATAACATAGTTAGTATTACTCTACTAACAATATATGGACTTATAATGGTCTGAATCAAATGATTTTTATTTTATTTATATCTAATATAATATGCATTGTAGGTGTAAATTGAAAAGGTTAAAAAGAGGTCGCGTCGTCACCATAAACATGTGTTTTTGAACATCGCAGCGGGTATCGTGTCTTGAGGAATCGAATAATGAGGACACCCAGACGTTAACTGAAGAAGACATACATTACAATAAACAATTATTATAATTCAAAGTGGACATTATATTAACGTGTAGTACAAGTGATAAGGGAACAGCGTTTCGATTTATTTTTTTAAATTTATAAAGATAATCCAGATCCATTGTCGAGGTAGAATAGGAGATTCCTTCCATATCACTTTGACGTTCATCGTTCTATTATTGAGTGATTTTAAGGCAGTCTTTTGCGCGCTCCACTCTATATGGAACCAGCTATGTATGCAATTTTAACCAATTCGACTTAAAAAGCAATTCTTAAAACAGTGTGAGTGTCCACAAGCGGTGGTATCACTCATCATCAGATGAGCCTCCTGCCTCTACCCTCTGTGACAAAATCCATTCATATCTCATATAACAGTGCTTGTTAACCCTAAGGCCGTTTGTCCACCGCCGCCGTCACCGAAAACGAGATGACGGCGCCGATTTAATTACGCCGAGTTAAGTACCATATTTAATTTAAAATTTAATATGGCCATGGTTCCACGCCCGTCACCCGAGCGCCGTCATCCCAGCCGCCGATGTTCGAGTAGTTGAAAAAATCTCGTTCTCAGTGACGTCCCGGTGACGACGGCGGTAGACAAACGGCCTTAACATTCATTAAATTAAAACAATAGTTATGCATCAGTTGAATTATCCATACGAGCAGTGTTAAGCTGCTGGTTGAGTCATCTCCGCATTTCCGAACTTTTGCCGGGAATCAGCGAACTGTGACAGACCTAGAAAACTCATAGTATTTGCTTTAAAAAATCAGACGCAAGAATTTGTTAGCGCCACGCTTTGGGAGCTCAAACTCCATCGCTAACCACTTATTACGTGAACCAAACCAAAAAATTCCATTTAACTTAAAAACTGACGATTATTACCCGAATGCAATTCCGATTACAACAGCAATTTGTTTATCGAATTCGGAAAAATGGCGGAATAACATTTATGGCGGATTTAACGTCGAAACCCAATAATACACGACGTCTCCATATACGGGCATGTCAATGATACTTTTGGCTGATTTAAGATGCCAATTATAACTTTTAATGGGATTTTCTGCATACTTTCCCTTTTAATTGAGTTATGGTTTCTTTATAGTGATGAGGAAAGTTATTGCGAGGTTGATCGCCTGCATTTTCCGCATTTACTTATATGCATGCAGCTGAGTTTCATCATCTAAGTACTTTCGAGGCAGTATTTGAAATTAAATATCTATCACCTCGATGTCATTGCGTTCACCATTACTATGGGACCAGCTACCTATTGATATTTCCGAACCGATTCGAAACAGAAAACAGCAATTCTTAAATGCCGGTAACGCACGGTCGAGCCGTTTCGGAGGAGTATGGCAAACGAACATTGTTGCACGAGAATTATAGACTCCAAAGCAAATACAGCGAATAACTGCTACCGGTAAAGATTCACTGCCACAGGGACCAAACTATTTAAAATTGTTTTAATTTTCGTTTTATTAATTTTTAATTTTTTTTAATTATTTATACTATGTAGGTAAGGAATATTGTAAATACTGTATATTTGATAGTTATGTTAAATTTCAAATAATTTCAATTCAAACAATCGAATTGGCCCCTGTGGGGCGTGTGTCTCCCGTTGGGAATGGTACAGACTGTAGACAGATTAAATTCAAATTACAAGTGATAATAAAAATACATAGCGCAGAGATATCGTTTCTCGTTAAGGTAGGAGGGCATTTAAAAAGTTTGATTGAAGCGACAGCTCGAAGTTTTGATTGTATTTGAAAGTTCGGCAAAAACATCGTATAAATAATGTCGAAAAATAAAGAGGGCAATTTCATTAGGAGAGCATTGAGTTGTTTGTTTCTAACGATTTGTTCTCTCGACGTCTCGTAAGTTTTCGATTTTAATGAAACCCCCTAATGGAAGGTTTTTTATATGTAATGCAAAATCAAAATAAACTTAATCCTATTATAATTTTCTAAAGAAAATAAATTAAACTAATTTTTACTCATTTTTATCTGTACTGTAATATCTATTTTGTAATTCGTTTGCAAGAACCTATTTCAGAAATGAAAAATTTAATTAAAAATGAATATGTGTAAAAATCGATTAACAAAACGAGGTTAGAACATTAACATTAATTGAAATAGAAAGAAATTTGTATTTTAATTGTTATTTCTGTATCGATTATTTAAATTACATACGTAATTAAAATAAAACAGCAATTTTTCACCAACTTAAAGCGAAGATCACTTACAATTATACCTTTGCTGTATCCTTTCACGAATATTTGCTGCCTGTTGACCGATTTTGATGTTTTGAAAGCAAATTTAGCCTATAGTTTACCATCTAACACAAAAAGCATTCTTTATTTTGAACTAGTAATACCAGAGATTAGCGCCATCAAACAAAATCTTCAGTCTTACGTTTAGATATATGTATATACTATCGTATACACAAAGATTTAGAGGCAAAAATATCCCCATGTACCTTAATTACAAAATTAAGTTATAAGTTGTGGAATACTTTTCTAACCTATTTTAAAATATATCTTCATTCTTCCTACATTTTTTTATTTTTTTTTATAGAACGGGGGGCAAACGGGCAGGAGGCTCACCTGATGTTAAGTGATACCGCCGCCCATGGGCACTCTCAATGCCAGAGGGCTCGCGAGTGCGTTGCCGGCCTTTTAAGAATTGGTACGCTCTTTTCTTGAAGGACCCTCGAAGTCGAATTGGTTCGGAAATACTTCAGTGGGCAGCTGATTCCACATAGTGGTGGTGCGCGGCAAAAACTGCCTTGAAAAACGCTCAGTTGTGGAACGGCGGACGTCGAGGTGATACGGGTGGAATTTCGTATTCTGTCTCGACGTCCGATGATGAAACTCAGAAAAAACCATTACCATAACCATTTCTTAACCATATCCTATCCTGCTGAATCGACTTTTGTAATTAATGTATTTTCTTATTATTTTGTATTGCATTGTAATTCATAGACGGAACCTAATTTTCCGGTTCTCTTCTTCTTCTTTCTAATCTTCTTGTATTTTTATTTTATTAAAAAATTTTATTAGATGATCAATAAAAAGAAAAATTATACAATTGTGGGACTTCCACAATTGTATAATTTTTCTTTTTATTGATTTGGTTATGCAAGAAGTGCAATAAAACCAACCCTTAGTATTTCGTTTTCCTTACTATGGTTGCCTGGAAGAGATTGCTTGTTAGCGATAAGCTCGCCCGTTGCATCCCAAATAATTTTTAATAAAATTTTAATAATTAAAATTTAATTAGTAGTGACACTGAAATCAGCCACTTAACCAAACCCTAAGACATCACTATTAAAATGCTAATTAGCTGATAAATGAAGAATATAAAACGTAAATTAATCCTCGATTTCTTGTTACATGAACATGTTTGGAAGAAATAGGATGAAGCCTGTTATCATACCGTTCGTGCTGCTTCTGCTGTGGATTGTAATAGGTATATTTTTTTTATTTTTTTTAACAGACATATTACCAATATTGGCCAGTTGCCAGTTGTTGAGCAGTGTTAGCAACTCTCATACCTGAGGACGTACATTTCCTCGAACGGTGAAGAAAAACATCGAGAGGAAACCGACATGTCTTAGACCCAAAAAGTCGACGGTGTGTGTCAGGCACTGGAGGCTGATCACCTACTTGCCTATTAGAGTTAAAAAATGATCATGAAACAGATTCAGAAATCTGAGGCCAAGACCTAAAAGAGGTTGTATCGCCACTGATTTATTTTATATTGCCAATGTCAAGTGATTTATAGTCCGTTCTTTTGGTTTTTTTTTCGATCTACTCCCCTCCTGACAGGGACTTTTTCCATAAATTATTTGTTTTTTTTTTTAACTGAAAAGATACATAACATAACATACTTAATCGTGTTACGCGTCTCGCGAGATACGCCCCGGCTACATCGGTAATATTATTGACAATAATAATGGGGCCGGGGCAATTGCTTGCGAGACCCGTTCTTTTATTTTTGTATGCCTCCTTTACCGATCTTTTGGTTACTGCTGAGTTTCAACCCTCGAGTGTTGCTCAACCACTTGGTGTATTGCGTCAGAGGCTCTTTACACCAGTTTTGTGATATTGGGTTCTCGTAAATATTGTCCCTATATACGTATATTGATTATAATAATTATTATAATAGTATAACCATGGCCGCATTTTATTATTCAAATGTCTTTTCTATAAATTGTAATGTTTCATTAATTTATGTTTATCAAATGCACAACATAATTTATGTATTTAAATCGGTGAGATATATTATCGTCTTCAATAGAAATTTCAGTAATAAAAACATTTTCACATTGATGAAATTTTAGGAGCTCAATATACAACAACTGACTGTCCTGGGTGTTCTGATATGACTGGTACACCGACTAATGAGGAACCTGTTGGAACAGAATCTTCCATATATACAGACACCTCATCTGGAACTGACATGGATGAAGGCACAACGAAAATGCCACCGGAAGCATGAGATATCGAAATTTAGGTGTACTTAGGACGTATAACATATATATATATATATTGTAGCGATATTGTGTATATTATGTGTTTAATATTATATACTATATAATTATTTTTCTCGACATTATCGTATTGATTAGAACTGTGAGGATAATCTATGTGATTCTGTTAATAAATAAATAAATATATTGTTTAAACCAATTACAATAATGTAAAAATTCTAATTCAAATTCATTTATTCATTTAGGTAACACAATGTACACTTATGAACGTCAATAAAGAAATACATATTAAATGCATCTAATTTTACAATTACTGCCAGTTCTCAAATCAAGGGCGTAGAACAGTCAAGAACTGGCAATAAACTCTCCGCCACTCTTTTTAATCGCCAAGTTATTTGTTTTCAACTGTACCTATAAAGTAAAAGTAAACCTTCGTAGGTACTCCAGGATCCGATCAGATAATCATAATCATGAATTAAGAAATTGTCAAATTGATTCACTGTTCATCAGGCAGTATAGTAAATTGTTACGATCTTTTTTCCTGTTATTTAAGGGATAGAAATTACGATTTCATATTTTTTTATATATCTATTACACTATATATATATGAATGATCTGTTCTGTATATAAGCAAACAAACCGGCTCCAATAATGAATGGCCATCAATTATCATCCTATTATATTAAACGTCGTAATTAACTCAACTGTTAGCGCGAGAACTGAGTGCGTTCAGATCCTTTTACGAGCCTTGCATGAGTTGGCATGAAAAGTTGGGGCTTGAGCCAAATCATAAAAGCGCACCAGCCGGATGCCAAGCGGGTTCAATAGTGAGTTACAGAATAGGGCAGATAGCGCTTGCAGTCTTGCTAAAGTGGTTGCAAATGCGTGACGGCGCAGCTCGCACGGCTCGCGGCTGCACATTTGCCAGATGTGGATGCACCCTAAGAATTAAAGCGTTCAATATATTAAGGCCTGATAGCTAGGTTCTAAAGTGGGTTTAATTTTCGGTTCCCGGTTCGAGGGCAAGTTTTAATTTAATTTTGTTCTCGGCCTTTGGTAGGGTTGTGCTGTACCAGGCGAGTGCTTAAATCGTACATAGCTGGCACAGTCGCATTTCTAAGGCAAGCAGTGAGGGAAGCTACCAAAGAAAGTAGTGTAGGCTTAGAATGTATGTATCAATACGTTCTAGGCCGAGTTCAATATATAAAAAAATTTGGTATTGTTACGGGTTGATGCATACATAATAATTAATATTTGTAAACAAATAAATAAAATTTATATTTAATTTCAATATTTTTTCAAGTCAGACCCTTTACTCTGAAACTTCCAATAGAGCTACTGACAGCGATCCTGATGCACACATACATACCACGACTATGTGGAACTAGCTGCCCACTAAAGTATTTCCGAACCAATTCGAATTTCTTCAAGAAAAGAGCGTACCAGTTCTTAAAAGGCCTGCAACGCACTTGCGAGCCTTCTGGCAATGTGAGTCTACATGGGTGGCGTATCACTTAAACAGGTGATCTCCTGCCCGTTTGCCCCCTGTAACATAAAAAATAATAATGAGATTTAGCTACAATCCGAAGGTGATATGAGCGTTACTGATGTTAAGAGAACATCGACCTTACATACAAAAACGTCAGGTCGATATTGCTGATACATTGGAAGATAAAGTATGGTCTGGACTTAAGGTAACCCTTTAAGGGACTTAAGACGATCCTGAACACTATTTAACCTGCCTTCAAATAAGAGGTTTAAATGCAATATTCAAATTCAAACACAAGGAATCGTAAAATCGTATAATGACCAAAAACGCATACAAAAAGAACTAACGTAGATTAATTAAAATTATATCTTAAATTAATGACCTGAAAACACAAAAATATCAGGAAAAATCATTGAGGTGTTTGCACATAGAGATATCGAATTTGAACAAGGTTAATTTTGCTTTTGATTAGGTTGTTTAAGAATGTGGCTTTTCCATATTTGTTTTGTCTTGAAAAATGGAGAAAAATATTGACGCAAAGGGAAAAGGAGGAGAAGGCCGAGACGCAAAAGATGGGAGGACGAACTTTAATTAACAGGCTACACTTGAGACTCGCAAAAGATAGGAGAGAACATTGGAAAGAGTTAGAGGAGGCACACCGAACTCCGAGATATAGTGTAGTGAAAATATATTAAAGATATATGATGACACTGATCACAAAGTTTAGGAATATAAAGGCTATATTATTATTATAATTTTGCTTTATATAGAGAGATTTCTTTATCTAAATTAACACTTATTATACAGCAGCTTATATATACCAGACTAGCTCGGTTACCTCCCGAGTAGAATCTCTCGTGAGTAGAATCTGCAGCTCTAGGACTACCTACTGTGCCCACTAGGGCACGCGAGAGCGTGGCTGCAGCAGGTCCCAGTGTGGACGACTAGGACGAGAATGACTTGGACTGGCCGAGCTTCTGCTTACATTACATAAAACTCTTTTTCTTTTTATCCGGTACACTCCTGACAGAGCGGTCGTGATTGCTATGTAGTAATATTAGAAAGGGCAGATGTGATGCAGGCAGAGGTCATCCTGCTGCACTCATTGAGTGAACCTCCTACAGCAGACTTGATCTGGTCAGTCCAATGCGTATGTGACCTTCCGCGCGGTCTAGTGCCTTCCCTTGGACGACAAGTCTATGGACTAATCACCACGTTGTGATACGAGTCCAAAAAATATGAGGATGCAAGATTGCACTGTGACTACATAACACAGCAGATGGTTTATTGGTTTTTTCTAAGCAATGCTGACCTCACTCCATCAGCGATTCCCTCCAACACTATCCCCAACTTCCCACCCCAAATAAATATCGCTTGCTGCTTATGCGAGTGGACACAATTTATCTTGATTTAATTAACTGTAACTAATATTCACATCATTGTGAACGCGAGTTTATTTTCAGTTTCAAATATATAAGCACATATGATTAGAGTTAAAATCATACTGAATCAAGAATCAGCTCAACAATGTATTTCTTAAAACCTCAAGTACTTGCTATCTGTCTGCTTGTAGCAGTCTGCTACGTGGAAGGTGAGTTCCTTTTAGTAAATTTATTTTATTTTAGTTTGTATTATTTGAATGCTCTTCTTAAGGCTACGTCACTACTACACAGTATACTGTTTCTAAATGGATCTTTATTGTAATTTCTTTAAAGTATCTAAAATCGTCGAAGTCAGCAAGACTTGCTTTTTTTACACGCTATTCTTTTATTCTTTATATTTGCTGTCGTAAATTTCTTTTAAAATTCCTCCTCCGTATGCGACAAGACACACAAAATTGTTCCATGTGCCTAGTACGAACTCGAATTACCTGCATAATTCGCCAATGTTTCGGGTTTTATCTAACTATGACACTAGTTATGAGGATATTGGTATTTTCCACCTCACCAAAGAAGTATTTGAAAAGGCGGGTAGACTCTGATTTTGTTTAGGTAGTGATTTGAAATATTAAGTATTTTTTGTTGTTTTAAATGTTAAATTTTAGTTTTCTTTAAATAGTTTTGTCTATTAATGTACTTATTTGATTTCTGTTTCGTATATATTGTTTATCTATGTAATCTGTCTTGGCTTTCTGTACTGACTAAGTGTTTGTTTTATAATATTATGTATGCTAGCTGTAAAATTACTTATAATTAAATAAATAAATAAAATACCTACCATCATCGTGGCGTTGGTTCATTGCATTCGTTTCAATTATAGTGGGATTCTGGCAATATTGGACGAGGATTGGCGACTTTCTTCCAGTTCGTAATCATTCCCATTACTCTAGTTCTCTTCGATCTATCCATCTCATTCTGTGTTTGCCTCTTTGCCATTTCTCCTGTGGCGTCCTCTGGGTCATGGTTTTTGGTGCCCTGGTGTCCTTTGGACAGTGGTAAATGTTTCACTATGGTCATTTAGTGTATAGTAAATAAAAAAAAACTGAAGCAAATGGCATTGAATTTAATAAAGTGTTTTTTACGAGTTATATTCTTACAGGACATCCAACTCCCGATGAAGCTGGTAAAACAATGACCGTTGCTTTAGAGGAACCTCTTGATGGAGCTATGAATGCACAAGTAGACCAGGGAATGGCATCTCATGTCGAGCCACCCGCTAACAACCAAAATGTGGAAGATCGTAAAGCCAAGTGCATATTCTGCCCATAATCTCCATCAATGTCAAAGTAACCATTGGATTTGTTTTTCAGTTAATTTTGGGGAAACAACGTGTTTATGAAATAAAATACGTAAAAATGTATTTTGTGATTTCTTTTAATCGTCCGATGTAGTGATTAAACGTGCACTTATTTATTCAATTAACATTGCATCTAAGAATCATAGATAGCATCGTAATAAAACTGGCATGTCTTAATCCCAAAAAAATCCTGGTTCCTTCTGCACCATCTTCTGACCACGTATTTTAATCTTATTTGACTTTGACGTAATTAATTTATATGCTCTGTGACATAATGACAGTGGCAGCAAGTATTGCTTCGACATATATAATACAAATTAACGTGCCTTCTCCATCTACACGACACTGGCGAAGTACCTCGTGCCCAGTTGGCACAAATTAACACGTTCACTGCGGCAAGTAAAATCATAATTTTTCATCAGGTGCCGCGGCGGGCCACGCGGGCCAAATGCGCCCCCAATGATATTTCCGCCGGTGCGTGGCAGGTCTTTCTAGACCCAACAGCACTAGGATAGATTGAATTGCCATAACTTTGTGGAAACATAATGTATACATTTTTTTTATATTGTTAGAATGACCTTGAACCCAACTTCCTTAGGTTTGATTCGCCCCGGGATCTGGCAAACAGGAAATGAGAAATAAAGCAGGAAAAGCGGCAGGCCGATATCGACCTGAACCACACTAGAATATATTTTTAGTAGAGAAATATCGAAAATAAAACAGAATTATCGTAAAGGAACTGAAACATGTATTTATTTACTTATGTATGCCTGTCTTGGAAACAGAAATACTTTTTATTTTTCTTAGTGGAAAATATTTCTTCACTGCTGTCACTATCACTGTCAATAACTGCAAGGCGAATTACTCTATTTTCCTAAATTTGTATTTTTCTTGTATTGCTTGCCATCGTTGATTATATCGAACGCTACGTTAGATCAGTTAGATAGCACAACACTAACTAGCCGGGCGCGCGCTCAGTGCGGTATCGGGTCGCCAGCTGCCTGTTGGGAGGGCGGGCTGAAATAGGCCCACTGCCGCACTCAGCGGATGCACAGCAGCGTCAGGTGCGTGGTAGGGGTCGAGTAAAAGCCTGCGTTATGTTTTGATGGGGAAAACCTACAATTTTGACCGCAAGATGAAATATATATTTGTCCCTGTCGAATTTTTACAAACACCTGAGATAATCGTTACGCACCAGCGAGAGGGACATAGATTTCTTCGTCCGCACCAGCTGAAATACCGCGGCAGGCTGATATCGGCCTGTTACGCAGTGAACGTGTTAAAGCCATAAAAAAAATACAAAATAAACAATATATGTCAATGCACAATTATAAAAGCGTTTGAAAAAATCTCAAGGCAAATAAAGATTATATTATTTTATCCGTAATTATATCGCGTAGTATTAATATTTTTTGTTATATATTTTATACAGAAATTTAATTTATTTCATCTAATCATTACATTATTATTCAAATAGCTAAGCTTACATGTATTAATTAGTATATAAATAAAAAATCAGTGGCGCTAAAACCATTTTAACTCTGGGCCTCAGATTTCTGCATGTGTTTCATGGCTTCGAATTAAAGGAATTTACTTTGGAGTCACTAGATTATTAGACATTCAATGGCGTCTGAAAAATAAGGGAGCCCCTAATTTATTTAGATAAACCTTTCAACCAAACGGTTTACCAAGGTTTTAAAAACTGATTAGCATCCTACCACATGATCTGTCAAAGAAATATAGTTTCTCGTTCACAGGATATGACACAAAAACTATATTTTTATTGGAATGTAACGTTAGTCGTAAAGTCCACTAAAATTGTTTTTACAAAAACCTGGTAATGATAATAATATAATTATGTGTCAATTTTAATGATCTGTGAAGATCAAAATATCTTAATATTTTATTATGGAACCTGATTTAAGCATCACACTGAAGCAAAACACAATTTCATACATCTTTTTCAGCTTCATAGGAGATACTGAAAATATCCGAAAGCGTGGTTTTATTAGTCTTTATTTATTATCATAATTACCTAAGGCAGAGTGAACGAAAGTTTTTTGAAGTTATACTTCTTTAGGCGCGTTATGAAAAATTGATGAGAGCGAAATTTTACGATGCGCGCACACCGTGACACAAAATTAACAGAATGAAGTTGCCCACGGAAGATGCTACGGCATTGGACATAATTTAAAAACAACATTAGAATAATAACAGAATTTATGTAACACTTAATGTAAGAGAATAATAATAAATATTTATTTATTTAATTTTTCAAATGTAAACTAAACTCTATTGACTATAATGACTCCTTTTCCAGTCTTTGATTATTTAATTGTAATTAATTATTTGCATGCAATCAAAAACTATTTTTAATAATGCCAAAGGAGTATAACTTCTTAAGCGCGTACATAAGTACACGCACCCTTATTTTTCTGTATTCAGTATATAATCACATATTATGATAAGTCTAAAAATCATACTGATTAAGAATCATCCCAACAATGTACTTCTTAAAACCTCATGTACTTGCTATCTGTCTGCTTGCATTCACGTTGAGTTCCAAAGTTATCACAGGGACCAATCTTCTTAAAGTTTTAGTGTTCTTGATTTTTTTTTTAATAATATATTTATTACGTTATTATTATGATAAACCTAAGCCTGGATTAAGAATCTTTAGGTATTGAACTCGAATATTTTACACAAAACGCCTTTATAACTTTTCATTAATTGTTTCTGTAGCTCATGCAACACCGGATGAAGCTAGCAAAACAATGATTGTTGCTGTGAAGGAATCCCATCATGGGACTCTCAATGGACAAATGGACCAGGGAGGCGCAATTTTTCCTGTCGAGGCACCCAATCAAAATCTAATGAATGGACGTAATGCTAAATGCATATTTTACTAGAATGTAGAGGCTTCTTGTTATAATAACTATTATTCAATAAATAAATATATATGTATATGTGTTTCACTGTCAAAACAAAATCTAAATTAAACTGGTGTAATTTAGTACAAACTCAACTCAAACTCAAAATAACTTTATTCATAAAGGTAACCAAGTACACTTATGAACTTCAACAGAAAAGATGTTAAATTGATTTTAAATTTACATAGACTACCAGTTCTCAAATCAAGGGTGTAGAGCGGGCAAGAAGAACTGGCAAGAAACTCTCCACCACTCATTTTAATCGCCAAGTTTTGAGTTACAAAAATGGTTTGAAGTGGAATAAATACACAAAATGTACATTGTACAGCCATTTGAAGCAAATATATTTCATACCGATTTTAATTTTAATAACTAAGGCAATTGTAAAGCTTCTCATTCATGTAGCATCGACTGCGCCTACGCATTCTGGGTTGTCACTTCTTCATATGAATTGTAACTATTTTATTTATCCTAAATACTGTAAGCCACAATTGGCAAAATTGTACAAATCAAGTTACTTTAAACAAAAAAAAATATATATTTTAGCTTAATTCTTACACTACGTATAGATCAAGTGCTAGCGAACCCTCCGAGAAATAAGAAAATAGTGATGAATCAGAGCATGCTTAGTACGGTAACCATCGCCTGGTACGCATCAGCCCTGCACGTCGTTAGCCCTTGAAAGTGTAAATAAAATCTAAAAAAACTGTTGCATACTCATAGTAATTTATTTTTAAGCTATTGCATAGATTTTATCGCGGGCTTTGAGCGCCGCGACCGAATCAAGAAATTCCCTAACACACGATGACGTAATATAGATGCAGCCAATACGCGTTAGAGCGGGACAGAACGCATACTGCGTCTCACATCGGTCTGGCGTGATCGGTGACGTAGCGCAGGTGCGTTAGAGTGGGACAGAACGCATACTGCGTATACTCATCTCTCTGCCGAGATCGGTGACTAATTCTTTGTCCGAGGTAGCTGCCAGCTCTTCGGTCTCCTATGATGTCGTCTAACAAAAGCCTTATAGCGCTAGGACCCCACGGACCAAGGGTCTCGACACTGAATGGGACAAAATCAGAGCCTAGTCCTCTGTATTAGCAGGCTTTAGCTTTTTCAGCCGTATCACAAGCCGCACCAGCTCTCTTGTTGTTTAAAACACTATTGTTCCTTTATATAATCTGTGTGTTTTCTTTGTGTTATCTATCTAATATAGATAATATTAAACCCAACTTGCAAATTTAACTAAATATTGAGAGGTGGCAACCTTGTAAAGATATATTGTAAAGTTGACATTTTTACCTGCAACTATACGGTTTGATTCAGTACCTATTGTGCGCCTACGCTGCTTGCTAATTCATTCCTTTTATTTCACGGGCTTTTGCGTCGGATTGTTTAGAGTACGCTGGATTAAATCATATATTATAAAACAATATAAACGACAACATTCGTAAGCTTAGACATTTTTTAGGAAATAAATATATGAGTTTTCATGGTATGATAATCATAAAAACTTTATTCATGGCAGAAATATGATTGTGACAAAAAAATTACGCACATTCATTATTACATACACAGACAAACACAAACATACACACACTCACACACATACACATACTCCATGTGGTTTCCTTATATATAATTATTTTGTTAATTGCAACCTGTTATGTATAACAATAGTTGTTTATTACGCATAAATTTGCACTTCGTTTAAAGAGATCCGAAGTGGTGGGGGCCTGATGATCTGTAACAGGCATCAGTCTCAAACAAGCATTTCCTTCTTAAAAAAAGTTTATTATTAATATGGTACAAGGTGCATGTTTAGAACAATTTGTAAGCATATAACAGCAAACAGACATATTATAGACACATTTCTGTACCCAATGTCTTCAAACAAATTTATTGCGACGGTGACCCAACTTCAGACATTTGGATTATATATTTAATTATAAGCCATGGCAATGGGGTAGATTATAAATGTCATTGATATATATATAAATATTATAGATATATATATATATTTTAGCATCCTTGATGTCTTTCTTCAAAAGAATTTTCATATTCGCACCAGCAGGTACTGAGCGCTTTCAAAAAAACAAACACATCTTTGTAACAATAAAATACAGACACACTGCGAGATGTCGATGCAAGTACGTTGCCGACCTTTCAAGACTGGTACTCTCTTGAAGGAACTTAAGTTGAATTACCTCATCGATAACATCCTCAGTTGTTTGACGGATGTCGATGTGATAGATGATGAAACTGCAGTTATCAATGCATACAACTCCTCCGAACTGTCCATGGTAAATGCGGTAGAAGATGGAGAGAGACATATTTCATGATCATTTTTAAATCTAATAGGCAAGTAGATGATCAACCTCTAGTGCCTGACACACGCCGTCGACTTTTTGGATCTAAGACATGTCGGGTTCCTGACGATGTTTTCCTTCACCGTTCGAGCAAATGTTAAATGCGCACATAGAAAGAAAGCCCATTGGTGCACAGCCGGGGATCGAACCTACGACCTCAGGTATGAGAGTCGCACGCTGAAGCCACTAGGCCAACACTGCTTTGGAATAGAAAAGGGAATCTTATTCTTCCACTTCTTTCTACTTCTGTTAGGTAAGAGTTGACTATATTTCGCAAATATTTATTGCGATAAAACATGTGCAATAAGATAAATAACCTCTTATCAACGTTGCATTGTCAAGTGACAAAAAATATCGAGAAAAAAATCTCGTTCTGAGTGGCTCAGCATCCCACGCTACCTATTAATTACTATAGTTTATAATATATAATATTGTACACAGCTTTATTCGCCAAGTAATAAATCATTATATAAGCCTTACTGCGGTAAGAGATCCTGTCACCGCCTTTAATCCTTTTTCTTATAACTCATATTATAGTATAGGTAAAAACAGATGCATACTGTTTGATTTCGTATATAAAAATTGTAAGTATTTCCAAAGATAGTATACTGATAAAAAATATATTATCTATATTTTATTTTTACATTTTCCCATCCTAAATTGCCTCGATTTTGCGTCAATAAAAAAAATCCAGTGGCGCTACAACCTTTTTAGGTCTGTATCTCAGATTTCTTTATCTGTTTCATGATCATGTCAATCAAATAGGCAAGTAGGTGATCAGCCTCCTGTGTCTGACATGCCGTCGACTTTTTGGGTCTAAGGTAAGCCGGTTTCCTCACGATGTTTTCCTTTACCAATGGAGTGAATGTTAAATGCGCACGTAGCCAGAAAGCTCATTGCTGCAGCCGGGGATTGAACCTGCAACATCAGGCTTGGGAGTCGCACGCTAAAGCCACTAGGCCAACACAACTCGTGCCGTTGCAATAAAATATCAGCCACACAGAATACCAAATGAAAATGATACCAACTTGGACTTGAATAATTAACTCCTAGTTTTACCCTGGATCCTCCCCTTTTAACAGTCTTAATTATACCACTCTCTAAGCCCACTGTTCCATCATCATCTATACATGTCGTTGAGAATCATAAATTTCCATATTTTATAGTTAAGCACGTTCTTCTTCTCAGTCGTATTCTTCATTGCTGAAGATCGTGAAAAGAGTGGCGGAGAGTTTATTTCCAGTTCTTCTCTTGCGTTCTACGCCCTGGATTTGAGAACTGGCAGTAAATGTAAAATTAGAAGCATCATATACATATATAGACGTTCATAAGTGTACATTGCGTTACCTATATGAATAAATGATTTTGACTTTTGACTTTCGTGTCACTGTAAGGTTCCTGCTATCTCTCTACTCTCCGCGCAACTGTTATGGGGAGACCCGTGAAAATCGTGACTTGGTCATACCAATTGGCTGGCCATTTGCCATCCACCAATTCCACCTTGCCGACGACTTGTCCAGGTTATCTGGTTCTCGACAGAAGATATGACCGAGCGCGTTCAAAAAGTAAGAATTAAATAAAAATACCTTTGCTTACGTTTTTCCTTTTACTATATTGAGGTTTGTTTGAATTGAAAGTCACAGTCAATAGGGACAATGAGGCTTTTTATCATTTTTATTAATTCAATCTACAGTGACATACCCTTTATGATATGATTAATATACTAATAGCGATAGTGATATTTAATTATAACTAATTTCTTTTGACAAGTCTTTCTCAAGTGTCGTATTCATCTGGAGTCAAGTTTGATTTGTCTTTTGTACTAAAGCTGAACAAACAATGACAATAATATCCCTTTAGAATGAGAAGTCATCTCCATTTTAGTATATCCCCTTATTCATAAAAAGTCAGTCTAAATGCAACAATGATGCAGTGTTGGGCTGGTGGCTTCAGCGTGCGACTCTCATCACTGAGGTCGTAAGTTCGATCCCGGCTGTGCCAATGGATTAACATAGGCGCATACAACATTCGCTCGAACGGTGAAGGAAAACATCGTGAGGAAACCGGCTTGCCTTAGACCTAAAAAGGCGACGGTACGTGTCCGGTTCAGGAGGCTGATCACCTACTTGCCTATTAGATTGACAAATATTCATAAAACAGATACAGAAATCTAAGGCCCAGACTAGGAAAGGCTGTAGCGCCACTGGTTTATTTTTAAATGCTTATTTTTAATCCCTCTACGATTAATAGTTACTTTATATTGATTTAAAAAATCTTTCCTATAAATAATATACATGCCAAAACAACGCTTGCTGGGTCAGCTAGTAATAAATATAATTTTATTACTCAATTATAAAAAACTAATACCGCATACATGTCTTAAATGTCGAATACTCGCATAATAGTTGGATACGGAAGTCGGTGATCATGTGACGAATGATTCATTAATTATAATCAATCGACGCCTCTCTCACAGGCATTAAGCCCAATCTAATCTTGTTAATTTAATCCAGCCCACGCTCAGGAAGACAATCATCTTTTTAACAATATTGGTGTTACGGTGTCAGATGGCATTGTATTGGCCGTTCGCGAAATTGCAGTATTTTTCTATAAAACCGCCAGCCGACATGACTTGAATACAAACACGCTGCAGCCATGCGATTCTGTAAACTCATGTTTCGAGGCCTCACAAGGTTATGATAATCATTTAATGGCGGACGCGCTCAAATCAGTCGTAAATTGAACTTATTTGTACATTTGGCATTCTGATAAACAATATAATTTAAGCTCTTTTCTGACGTTCAAGCTACAAGTGTATGTTTACCTATAGAATCGCAAGGCCGGACTTCTTTTGACTGATACAGCCTGATTACTTATGATAGGCATTTAACGAGTATAGGAGTTACCATCGAATACCAGTTCTTGAAAGGCCGGCACTGCACAATTGATCCTTAACTTCAATGCTGACGTGTCCTAAGGGTACTTGTTTACCTATCAGGTGCGCCTCCTGCCCGTTATCCCTGAGTTACATGAGCTCACCACGTGGCTTACGATTGCCATTTGAACGAATCTAATGATGTTTACCAAGCGATACCACGTCTTTAAAGATGGCCGGCAAGCACTTGTGTATCTGATTTCTGGTCATTTGTTAGTGTCCAATAGGTGACGAAGTGATCAGCCTCGTGTTTCTGTGTCGGGCTGGTTTCCTCACGATGTTTTCCTTCACCGTTCAAGTGAATATTAAATGCGCACATAGGCAGAAAGTCCATTAGTGTGCACTAGCCGGGGATCGGACCTACGACCTCAGGGGTGAGAGTCGCACGCTGAAGCCACTAGGCCAACACTGCTTTAACTGTCACAAATTTGGACTATACCAAATTTAAATAAAAAACAATGATTTCGATATGACTAAACTAAATAGCCGATTTTTACATCATACACAATTATTGGACAAATTCAATATTACATGCAGGTACTGATACCCTCTTTTTTAAGTAGGTCAAAATAACTATAATTTAACACCTCCAATTACCTGTCAAAAATCGTTTTTAACAATATAATACACCAATTTCCTTTGGCTTTGTCACAAAGTGCAGCAATTATCATACAATGAAGTACAAAATTGATCTGATCAGACCTTGGCTGTAACCATTCGTTGACACGTGTAAATTTGGTGGGCTGTTACCCCATTGTTTATTTGAGATTTTATCTCTTATGGTAATCTAATAATTTGGTTTTCGATTACAAAAACGCTATGCTATGATCCAGTAACAAAAATTTACTAACGTAAATTAAGTTTGGTGGCGGTTTTTTTGTTATTGTTTAAAACATGAGGTTATAACTAAGATTGGTATATCAAATTTTATTCATATAGGTAAGGGAGTGTTCAAGTTTTACGTCACGCATTTTTTGGGGATTATTGACACCCCATGTAACGCGCCGTAACGTTTTTCTGTACCCAAGTATAGTAAAACGTTACGTGATCACCTAGATACCTTTATACCTAAAAGTTGCCATTATTGCCGTAAAGTACTCGAAAGTCAAAAATGAAATTAACAATAAAAATTCAATCCCGCCATCGCAACTTTTTTTGGGTTAAGACACTGGATCCCCCCTACCAAAAACTTACATGACTTATTGAACAGTTCCCTAACACTAAGTGTACACTTAGTTAAACATCGAAAATGAAAAAGACATTAAATGTCTAAGTTTAAATTTACTGACAGTAAAAATAAAGGGCTCAGAAGGAAGAGGAGAAACTTGCAAGAAACTCTCCGCCACTGATTTTGTTTACGCCTGGATCTAATAAATAACTTGAATTATTGAGGATTTATAATAAAGTTAACTAAAGTTAGGTTATATAACCCGTGGCATATTTTTTTATAGAACTGGGGGCAAATGGGCAGGAGGCTCATCTGATGATAAGTGCACCCTCAATGCCAGAGGCCTTGCGAGTTTGAGGCCGGCCTTTTACATCTTGTATTAATAAACTGGCAGTTCTTGTCAATTTATTTATTAAAGTTTACCAAATCAAATATAATGCAATATCTACAGTATGTAAAATTAAATTTAAAATAATAAAATTTCTAAGTTAAGAAAAAAATTGCTAGTAAAATTTAGATTAGGTATCAGATAAGCACTAAACAATGCTTTTTTTTAATTGATCAGCCCACTACCGAATATGTCACGCTGGATAAGTAGGGTTTATTCTGTTAGTAAAAATAACTTGGTGTCGTGTACACCATAATGAAATGGAAACAGGTGGATGAATCGTTTTAGTATGGATGGTATTTCTTACTTTGTAGTTTTCGTAATGTATATGTGATATTTTGTTTGGTATCGACTCATGCGCATCCAGCACGTGGCTCCATCTAGCGTCGAATAGCGTAGTCTTGATACAAAGATCAATACGTCTACTACAACCATTTGTCGTGATAACTAATTTGTGTATATTATATGAATAGATTTATAAATAATTTGACGTTTAAGCATAGTTAAAATAAAAAAAACTGAATTACTTATTTAGTGATTTTTTCGTGTTTTACTATTGCTTTAAAATAAAAAACTCTTTTGCATTTGTAAAAGATATTAATAACATTGTTTATTATCTCTATAAAATTAGCCAGTGACAGAGAACTGTGTTAGTGTAGCCAGATTTAATAAAAAACTACTAAAATAATGATACCATCTCAAGACAAACAAAATCGTGGCATCAATGAGTATAAAATTTTTGAATATTCACTTCTCCCACGTTTGAAGCAATAAAGATAATTTTAATATGAAACTTTGTTCACGATCTTACTGTCATGATGCGATAAAAATCGTGCGCCTGCATCTCGGGGCGTGGCTTCACCGTCTCTCTCCAAACATTTAGAAGCCTTAGGTGGGAGCGAGATGGTTGTATGTCACGGTTGATCAGTTTCCGAGAAGGTTTTAAATAGTACGAAAAGTTAGTGATTATAATTGGTGTATTTATTGCTACCGGTTTTTTGAATTATTTGTTAGGTCGTAAGATTAATTCGACAATTTGCAAACGCATATGCTGTTCTGTGGAATTGCTGTGTAAGAATCTATGGTAACAGGAATTAAGTTCGGTGGCGGTTGTTGTATATGTTCAGATATATGTTAAATGAAACACTTTTTTGAAGCTGGTTAGGTTAGGTTAGTTTTACATTGGTTTTAGTCATTTAAAACATGAGCTTATAAATTAGATAACATTAGGGGGTACTGAAGTTATTCACTCATTAACAAAAAACTAACTTGACTTATTGAAATTTGAAAAGTACATAAATCTAAGTGAAACATATTATGTTATTGGACATTTTTGGAAACGCGATAGTTAAATTTCAATTGATGAGTGTGGTAAAAACTAAAGGACTCATATTGGCTTCAAGTGTGCGATGATTGTTAACATTTTATTAACGATTCTAATCATTATCTTAAATATATTTAAATGTAACTTAAATAATGTTAAGTTACATAACTTAGGTCACAAAAAGATAATACTCAAATATTATTCAAGACCAAAAATATCACAGACTTAAATGTAAAACCTGTTTTTACAGTCAATACATTATATTGTGCATTTTTTTCATAAAATTATTTAAATGCTTTTGGAAATAATCAAATAAATAGCTCTGGGAATATTGTTATTGTTCAGATATAATACAATATATGTCTTGCAAAAACACGTAATTAGATTAGGCATAGTGAAGTACACAAATGATGTCTAACATAGTCTGTTCTTGTGTTTTATTCCAAATATATAACAAAGAAAATAATATGGAATCAAAGTTCCTCTTGTATACTATAGGTTACCCAACTAAACGATGTTTGATCAAGCACACAGCAAGCTCACCACGTATCTTCAGCGATTGCCTGAGTATTAGATCGTACCAAATAACTCAATGTTTTCAACAGTAATACTATATCAGATACAGAAAAACTTTAAAAAATATTCTTTATAAAGCAGTTGATTTTGTATTATGTATGTACCAATAACGAGTCAAATAATACGCCTAAAATTCTTCGATACAAAGAAGTGATTGACCGCATTTTATGCTGTGTGATGTTTGAGATACTAAAAATAAATCAGTGGCGCTACAACCTCTATCAGATACAGTGGTTGTTTCATGATCATTAGTCAATCTAATAGCAAGTAGGTGATAAGCCTTCTGTGTCTGACATACTCCGTCTTTTTGGGTCTAAGGCAAGCCTGTTCACGATTATTTACTTCACCGTTCGAGCGAATTCTGGTTAATATATTCTTGAAGCCTTGTTATAATATACAAAAAATATAAACGATTTTAAAACAAATAGTGACTTTCACCCGTATAATACTCGAAACAGAACTAAGATAAACCACTCCAGCCCTGTGACTTTCACTCACTTTTCATTTCACACAGGGGTTTTTGCATCGACGGTCGCTCTCAAATCACTCGGAAACAGCGTTAACTAATTTATGATTTGGCATTCTGAAAAGGTGGGAGCCCTTGTAGTTTATATATTATTAGAATGCCAAATCATAAAATGACTGATTCACGACTGATTTGGAGCGACCGCCGATGCGAAAACCGCTGTGTGAGTTCTATATGGAAATTCTAGTAGTTTTTACAACAAACTCCCAAGCGAAATAAGAGAATTATCACTAAATAAATCCAAAGCCCTCGTTAAACGTAAATTAATCAATAAATCTTTTTATAAATTTGACGAATATTTAAATGATCCTAATCCTTGGGATTGATTTGCTCCAGCTCAAACAATTTGTGTGACTCAAAACTTAGCGATTAAAAAGAGTGGCGGAAAGTTTCTTGCCCGCTCTACGCCCTAGACTTGCGAACTGGTAGTAAACGTAAATTTACAAAAAAATAACTTCTTTTCTGACGTTCATAAGTGTACTTGTTTACCTATATGAATAAAGTTATTTTGAGTTTGAGTTTGAATGTTAAATGCGCAAAGTCCGTTTGTGCACAGCCGGCTCTGTTGCTGTTAAAATACCCTATTACGATTGATTATATCTTTACAAATGCACTAATTAGAAATATCTCAAGCTCAAAATCGCTCCGATCCGCGTCACGCTCGAATTTTTCCGTAACTCACATCTGAAGCCGAATTAATGATCCGATGAGTCTAGTCATACGGTGCCGCCATAAAAACGCTGCGAACAATTTTGTTTCGCTACCAACGCTTGAAAATTAGGACGTGGTATGTAGACATTCTTAGTATATATAGCATAATTCTTAAAGAACCTATTATTTATTACAATCAAGTAGGTACATCTATATAGTATTTACAATTATCTAAACCTACAAAGTAATAATAAAAAGAAAATTAAAACAAATTTATACAGTTTGGTCCCTGTGGCAGTGTACCTTTAACGCTGGCAGAATTACCTCCCTGTAATGCGATGCTTATTCGTTGAGCGAGGAGAGCACCAGCTCTAGGGTCACCGGTACTATCTACCAGCTGCCAACTTAAATCTTAAATAAGCACTTGTGCATTTGAACCCCACGGCCCAAGAGACTACAAAGAAAAAAAATCTATGTAGATATATGAGAATTATATAGTACTATTTGTTGCTGTTATGTTTGCATTGTCTGCACTTTATATATTTGTGTAATAATATATCGTTTATTAACACCTAAACATAAATATACAGTATTTACAATAAGATTTTTTTTTGTAATTAGATTTTTCAATAAGCAACTTAGTATAGTTTTAGTGACAATTATTCTTACTATTTATTTTTTAATTTACTATATACTTTTACACACAAATCTTCCAAGACGTCTTTACTTCACTGTTAATTTTTACTATTTTTTTCTACTGTTTTTATTATTACATTTTTTTTTCCTTTTTTTGCGTTTGAGGCGCAAACTAACTGTTGTGTTCTCTGGCAGAATGACCAGCGCTGTGGAACACTTATGCTACACAGCATAATGCTAAGCCAGGATCAGTTGGAACCACAACACACACACATTACACACTTAAAATGCGTCTTATTCCTTTTTTTTCTTTCCATATGTTTATGTTATTTTTTTTTTTTTTATTATTATTATTTTGTGTGTTAGTAATAAATTTTATGTCTATGTCTATAGGATATATTTAAATATATGTCTCTTTCTAAGTGCTCATATACATTTTTGTATAATTGTCCAGAAATTCTGTCGAATTATTGCCAAAAATTTTTTGCTTAGGGTTCTAGAACGAATTTGGGCCATATCAACATCACTTCTAGAGTATGTCGAGAGCACTTTTCGTGATCTCCTGGGCAGACTACACCCTGCAAGGCCTGGGTGTATACAGAGGCATCCTGGCCGAAGCTGCAGCAGTGGCTCGCTCAATCAAGGTTTGCAGAGATTTGGTCGGGGTTCGCGGAAGGATTTAATGTGGGCAAGCACAAGTTGTGTCAGTCTAATTGGATCTGCATCTATACCTTACAGTGCAAATAATATAGGAGATTTCCTCCAACTTTGGTTTTATTCCCTTTGGAGTGGAGACTCTTGGGTGTGGTTCAAACACAGGCGCTAATTAAAGATTTAAGTTCCGCCTGGTTGATAGTACCTGTGACCCCAGAGCTGGTGCTTTCTTCGATAAGTATGGCAATTGACCAAACATTTTAAATTTGTTTAAATTTTCTATTTATCAATTTTTAACTTGCAGGTTAAGAATATTGTAAATACCTTATATTTGTGTTAAAATAAATGGTTATATTAAAAACTAATAAATTTGTACTTTGAATTTCAGGTAACAAGGCCATGCCACATCCAAGCCAGTGTCACCTATAAGTTCGTAGTTCTGCGGGGGACCTTTAATTGCTCTCATCTTGATACGGGTGGTACATGGAGCGAGGAAATGGGTTTTTCGCGGTAACTGTCGCAACTTTGTACAATACCATTATCGGATTTGTTGAGGAATTTTAGCTTTACCGCTTTGTGCAGACATGAATTTTAGAATACAACCGTTTATGATAGTCTCGGCCTAGTGGAACTCAGTATTCCCTGACTGAATAATTCCATTATTTCGTTATATACGCAGAGCTTCAGAGGGCAGAATGAAACTGGCATGTATTTGATCCAAAACGTTCAGACATAGTTTAAGATTGATAAGTTTTAGAGCAGTTTTTCCCAAACCTTTTTGTGCCCCATGCCCCAGATTAGCCTTTTTAAAATTCTTATGAACCCCCCTATGTAAAATAATTATTAACATTAAAAAATAGTTCACTTAAGAAAGAAGGTTAGATTAAAAATTTACTAAACTTGTTTGAAATTGTTAACAAAACACAGTAAGTATATTTCCTAAGCATATAGAAAAACTGAAATTAAAATTATCGTTTTAATAAATTTTCGATTGAGGCTAATCGCAGTCAACTGCGAGTAACACTGTTTTAGAGTGTTTATTAAGTTCTTGGTCAAGTTCAAGGTCAGTTCTTCTTCACAATTAGTGCACTGGAATCCTCTGAGCGACCCTGCTAATCACGGATGCCTTTCCTGTTTATCTATTGGTTCTGTAGGTATCTGCTTCAAGCACTGCTGTTGTATGGAAACAGAACCAGAGTAGCAGCGAACCAATACAGTTTTGCTACGTGACATTTATCTATATATATAAAAATGAAACCCATTTTCCGTTGTCACGACATAACATGAAAACGGCTTGACCGATTTGTCTGATTTTTTTTTGTTGTGTTTGTAATTGTCAGGTGAAGGTTCTTATAAATGAAAAAAAGAAAAAATTGCGCGGAAAATTAGAAAATTTAAGAATACTTACCCACCATACAATTCGAACTTTTTGATGTATCCTTATGGCGTTTGACATAACATTGACAGAATGCGTGCTGCAAATATCGTCAAAGAGGATGTAAGAAAAATGAATATCGTTTAAAATAAATGCTTCGATCGGAGCTATTATATTGATAATATAATAATATGCGAGCCAGAAAAACAAACAAAGAATGTTGTATAACATAAAGCATTAGAATGATAAACACTTTGTTTCTGAAATATTTTTTAATTAATTATACCAATTTGAAATCAATATTCATAGTTAAGACAGGACAACGTCTGTCGGATCCGCTAGTTTACAATAATTATCGTAATAAGTACTATCCAATCATTTATAACAAATGAATTTAGCATTGCAGCGGGCCCGAAACCCAACAAGTTCTCTTTCTTGACTATACTGAATACAAAAATATTATCTACTAATTAGAAACCAGTAAAAATGTCATTTGCAAACTAATCAGATTATCCACGCATCGATATAAAAATGCGGTCAATTAAAATAATTCCCCAGTTTTTGTAGCCCTCGGGCTCATCAGTGGGAATGCTTCAAAATAACAATAATTATATGTTCTGAACGAATAATGATTGAAAGCTAACTTTATTATAGAGTAGTTTATTTTTAGATTAGGGATATTGTACTATGTTAAAATAAATGTGATTTAACTTACGATCATGATATCAAGTGCTTTCTAGATTACAATGCATTGATTACCCTTTGTTAATTGCAATTGTTTCCTAACCATACAAAATAAATGATCATCGCAACTGAAACATATTAAAACTGCAAATATATTTTATTATATATTAAAGTAAAGTAATAAAAAAAATCATATAATCATGTAGGTAACATAATGTACACTTATGACTTGTCAGTAAAGAAATATATATTAATGCTTCTAATTTTACATTTACTGCCAGTTCTCAAATCAAGGGCGTAGAACGGAAGAGAAGAACTGGCAATAAACTCTCCGCCACACTTTTTAATCGCCATTTTTTTTTACACAACGTATGTAAGGAGCTGCAACCATTACACCATGTTCAACATGACATATCAAGTAGGTAATTAATAATAATAATAACATAAATTAAAAAAAAAATTCTTGTCCTCTATCAGCAGGAAGCATGGTGAAATAGGAGCACGCACATACATTCTCGTGGGAACAACACGCAAACACATAGTCGACATAAGCAACATCACCGCATACACGAATTCAAGTACGACCAGTCACCACAAGCAGCACCCGTTCACGAGCATGACGCATGGCCAGCCATCGGCCCCCTCGCCATATTTTAGGGAGAGAGACAACCCGACGCATGGACGCCGCCACAAGCAATGACATTTAAGCGAGCATGACGATCCTTGAAATGTGAACTTGGCTACATAAGAAAATAATAATAATACTATATTTATTATTAGCTATCCTCTTGCTTTCGTTCGGTTGAAATATTTTTATTTTAGAAATAAATATTGCCATGTAAGAACTTACATCACACACAACATAAATCTTTCATAATTATGATATTAGTGTATATTTATTGACTATGTTGCGAGAGCTCTAGTATGTAATAAATTGTCAGCCCCTGTTGCTCGGCGGTTGACGCACATTGTCCAAAGTAACGCAATAAGCTCGATTTCCGGCAAAACGCCTGTAGGCTAGAAATAATGTATGGGCATAGGACCGACACACTTTTTATTTTGCTTATAAATATATTTTTTAAATAATTTCCCGACTATGTCGAAGGTGTTAACTTACGTGCATGTACCAAAGCAAATGTTATTGGTAACCCGGACCAACACACTTGTAAACATACACCTTGTGTTCACAAGTGCGTTTGTCCCATGCCCCATATCGGATTTGTCCCGTGTGTTATCCAGTGTACAAGGTCCGTAAGTCCCTCTGTTATGACTTTACTCTATATCAAAGCAAGAGATCGCCCGAAGCAACCCATCTGAATCATATGAACGCTTGTCGAACGAAAACCTCTGTTATTAAAAGGCATTTAGGCGACAACCAGTATGAAAGAGCCTTTAAACACACGAATTTAAACCTTAAATCCTTAGTATAAGGTCTACATTAAACGTAGAAAGACAACGAATCTAGCTTAATTGACAAAGTTATTTGTGGAAATATCAGGGAAAGTTAGGCCTTATTCCATCGTAATAAGAATAGGGTGTCTGAAGTTAAACTTGTTCCACGGTCATCTGGATTTGTAGTGATTAGTACAAATGAATTAACCACCGGTTATATTCGATTCTGTTCATTTATAAATTATATTGTTTGTTGAAATATCGTATCGGTTAATTTCTGTTTAATAATTTTTAACTTGATAGTTAACTTACCAAAAATTTACCTTAAAGGCCGCAACGCACTCGAGAGTGTCCATCGGCGGCGGACATTTAACATCAGGTAAGCCTTTTGCCCGATTGCCCGTGTTCTAAAAACAAAATTTTAATATTTATTATTACATTGTACTTACTGAGTAATCTAGTACTATAAATATCTATGCTGGAGTCGGAGTTGATTGTGTCAACACTCAACAGAACAGCAAACACGTAATCTACCCTTTTTGTACCAAATAGACAAAATATTTAATAACTCTTATTGGCTTTAAGATGAGATGTAAAAAGGGACACATGGTGAGGAAATTACTATGTTTTTGACACATGAATGAAAAACTAATGACATCTGAGGCCAACCCTGATGAAGCGCTTCTTCAATATATATATTTATTTATTAACACTTCGTTGCATATAGAAATATAATAAAAAATAAAAAGAAATCAGTGGCTCTACATTCTACAACCTCTTAGCCTCAGATGTCTAAATCTATTTCATGATCATTTTTAAATCTAATAGGCAAGTGTGTGATCAGCCTCCAATGCTTGACACACGCCGTCGACTTTTGGGTCTAAAACATGTCGGTTTCCTCACGATGTTCTCCTTCACCGTTCGAGCGAATGTTAAATGCGCACATAGACAGAAATTGGTGCACAGCCGGGGGTCGAACCTACGACCTCAAGGATGAGAGTTGGACGCTGAAGCCACTAGGCCAACACTGCTCATTGAATTATAATACTATTGGCAAAATTAAATGAAAAGGCGGCCTTATCGATCTCTTCCACGCAACCACTGTGAGCAAAAAATTTAAATTAAATTATATAATGTAAGCAAAAAGTGCAGAAATACATAAGACGTGTAGTTTTTTAGACAAAACTAATGGATCAAAACAAAGACAATTAACTTTTTTTACACATTGTTATTGAAGTTTAGGTAGTATCGTTTTTTAGAAAAATTAATATTCAAAAACCAGATAAACAATGTACAAAGCGTCCCTTTCTTACCACAAAAAAAGTTTTCGCGGGCCAAACGGGCATTTTTCCTTTCCCTCACAAACGGACCACAGTGTTTGAAAAAAAGTTGCACGCCCGGACAAAGAGATATTTTTTTGTATTTTATATTTCGAATTTAGTCTCGTAATTTCGTTCGTTAGCGGTTAACATTCGTTGGATATTCGAAATTATTCCGTAAGCTTTCAAAAGTTTTTTTCGCGTTGTTATTCTTTTTTCAAAGTCCGTCAAAGGGTAAGCTTCTTAAAAATTAAAAACAATTTTAAGCAATTAACTGGTAACAAGGTTGGATATAACTAGTCTGAACGAACGTTTTATTCCGTTTTAATATTGAATTATCTATTTCAATACTATCACAAATAATATACCTAAAGTTAGGTATATTTTAATTTATTAAGTCTATTCGACAGTAAATCATATTCAACACAATTATTTGAATATTAAAAATAAAATTAATCATATTATATAAATATATTTTATATAAATAATATGAATAGTTACTTTAATAGAACGCGTTATAAAATTTTGATTTTTAATCCCCTGCGTGACATAACGCATTTACCATGGAGAGTGTTCAAAGGAGTTGTTCGGACTAATACTTGCAGCTCAGCTGCTTTTCATCGGTCGTCAAGGCGGAATACATAATACCATCCGTATCACCTCGACGTCCGTCGTTCCACAACTGAGTGTTTCTTAAGGCAGTTAACCATTATGGGTAACCAGCTGCCTATTGAAGTATTTCCGAACCAATTCGCCTCAGGGTCCTTCAAGATAAGGGTACCAATTCTTAAAAGGCCGGCAACGCACTTGCGAGCCTTCTGGAAAAGTGAGTGTCCATGGGCGGTAGGATCACTTAACATCAGGTGAGCTCCTTGCCCGTTTGCCTACTATTACATTAAAATAAACTCATAACTATCCTAACTTTTACTAACCAAACAGCACAAAAAGAAGGACTTTTAAAAATCAAAATAGATATTAGTCATTGTGAAAATTAAACAGGTAAATCCATTAAATATTTGTCAATAGTAGTTAATCAAATTTATTTTTCTGTAATTAATTAAATTTGTGTACGCCTTATTAGTTTTCTTTCTACACCCATTTGAGAATTGGTAGTAAATTTAGTTCAATTGTCAACAATCACCAATAATATTGCATATTACAAAAGATGTGAGATATATCAAATTGTCTGACGATTTCTGAATCTCCATTGGGGAAATGCATATAGTTATTTTAATTACCTGCTGATTTAGTAGCTTATTTAAACAGTAGTTAGAGGTGATTTCGTGCAATTCTCGGTATAATCTCAAGGGTATACTCAGGTATTCAGTTACGAATATTACACACCAATCCCAGATACAATGTACCTACTACAGGTGGCAACCCTTCGATCGTATTGTATGGAGCACTTGAACGGGCCAGTGAATCTCTCAATCATTTATCAAATATTAATATGATTATGTTGTCGTTAGAGCAGTGTTGGCCTAATGACTTTCTTTCTATGTGCGCATTTAACATTCGCTCGAACGGTGAATGAAAACATCGTGAGGAAACCGGCTTGCCTTAGACCCAAATAGTCGACGGCGTGTGTCAGGCTCAGGAACCTGATAATTTTTTCTATTAGATTGACAAATGAGCAACAGATATGGAAATCTGAGGCCGAGACCTAAAAAGGTTGTAGTGCCATTGATTTATTGTGTGTTGTTGTTATTATTGCCTCTTTGACATTCTCAGAGCTTTACACTGGAATAGAAGCGCTGGACAGAAACCAGTGAAGATCTTTGTCCTCTATCTGTAGTCAGATGCTACCCTGAGCTACGAACTTAAGATCGTCGTCTGGCCACAACTGTTAACAGAAGTTTTATTTAGCAAAGACAAGAGAAATATTTATTTCGTAGTCCTTTTCTAAAGCGAAAAAAATGCCAATTTTCATCAAACAGGTATGCTCTGCCCGGAGAAAGAAAGAAAGAAAAATTCTCGCCTGTGCTAACTGTTTTAGATTTTAAATTATAAAATACTTTCAATGCAACGCGAGTAGTTCAAACACAGCACAGGTATATGCAATCTCCTGAGAGACAGCTGAGGACAGAGTTATCTCAACTAACTGTTCGATTGTCTCCGTGCACCACGTGAATCGCTTTACTCATTCATGATCATTTGCTATACTGCTGATTGCATTCATTAAACATACATTGGTTTAAAGACCTTTGTTTTATTAAGATCATGCTGTACGAAAGGAAAGTGATGCGCATTCAAATAGAAGTGAGATGGTGGTTTTATCCTCAGGGTAAGACGAGACTTAGTATGATTTATATATATATATATATATATATATATTTTTTATAGAACAGGGGCAAACGGGCAGGAGGCTCACCTGATGTTAAGTGATACCGCTGCCCATGGACACTCTCAATGCCAGAGGGCTCGCGAGTGCGTTGCCGGCCTTTCAAGAATTGAAATTATCTTGAATTATCTAAAATAATTATCTAATTGAATTATCTAAAACTTCGAGAGTAACTTTTTGAACTTCCCAAAAATTTAAGGTTGAATTGATAAAAATTTAACAGTGGTAATATGGCTTTGGACCATATTTGCCAAAAATGAGCCATTTTGATTTTCAAGCTTACCCAAAGCGTTCGAACCACGTAGACATGTGGCCAACTGGCCTGCGCAGGTATCTAGTTCAAAATAAAGGACAAGCCAAAAAGGGAAGGAAGGCCGGCAATGCACTTGCGTTATGTGAAGTTTATATATCTATAAATAAACTTAGCTTATATCTTAAAAAACTTAAAATGTAGATCAAACAGTTCTGGATACGTTAGAATACATTTTTATGACTGACTGATTAAAAAGGTAACTTATTTCTGGATGGTCTTGATAGTTGGTATTACAACAAACAAATTACAATATTGTCCTAAATATATATGAAACTATTCCGAAATTTCTTCGAAATTTCTTTCTGAAAATATTCCGTCTCGGCTTCATATAACGAGACCTATATCTCTCTCTTCGGTCGGTGGCTTATGTCTGGGCGAGCAGAGAAATATTTGCAGCGGACTATGTTTTCAGCGGATTCTGTTCAGCACCTCTCTTGTTACAGTGAGCAGTTTTATAGACATCAATATCTCTATGTCGGTATGTCATGTCTAGAAAACATCTGGAGCGAACTATCTGTGTCCACCGGTTTCGATCCAGAGCCAGTGTACAGTCTTGAGGACGATGGGTGATTTCTATTAGTTTCTATGGTTTATTCAAGATGGCAACTTGGCCAACCAACTATAATAATAATAAACCTTTATTAATCCATATCTTATTGACGTACATTTAACAAAAATAGATATAAATAAAATTTTACTACTCTAAGATAGAAGTCCTCCAACTTTTCCCCTTCTATTTTATTTTTTGCCATCGTCATCCATTTTTTTCCAGTTTTCGATTCGATCATCGCTCTATTGGTCTGCCCTTGTTTCTTTTTCCTTTTGGATCAGTCTATCATATCAACCAACTATATCATAGTACGAAGTTTACTAGCAAATAAAAAGCTTGTGAAGCTCCTGAGAATTAAAGACAAAAATACAAAGCTCTTAATATAAATTCATTATTTCGAGACATTTTACGAACACGGGGTGGTCTTCGTATAAAAATAAACTGCTATATAATATTATTATCATAAACCGAAGTGGACTCCACAAATGGGCATAGACAATATAAGCTACAATTTCCTCTTTCTTTAAGAATAGAGCTATCTCCTTCAATGCAATTCTTAATCGGATACTTATTCAGTTGATGGTAAAGCTTGGGACACACAGAGTGTTCCTTCACTGTATTATTTTATCTATTATTGGAATATAATCCTGATTTTTAAAAAGGCAGTTTTACCAAATACAAAACCAGTGGCGGTACAACCCGTTACTTTGGCCTCAGATTTTTCTATATATTTCGTGTTTTTTTTATTAAACACCGCTCTATTTTTGGGTCTAAGGCATGCCTGTTTCGGCTCAACATCTCCTACGTATGAGCGAGTGAGACAAATGTATTAATTTGGCGCACAGCTAGTGTCACTTTAGGGACGAGAGTCACAGTTTCAAACTACTATGACAACACTTTATCACAGATGGAATTAAATATACAATAAAATTAAATAAGTGCTAGCCGGCACTAGAATGGGTATTCTTGTGTCGGGACATCTATACTGGGCAGTTAGACTCTTCCCGTGGCATCTGCTGCAATTTCCCTCGCAAGAGGTGGGCTTAGGCCCGTTAGAGCATTGGGGCGGGGACTGTCTCTTTGCGCAGCCACAGTCACTAATCCCTTCATAAATTATAAATTAATAAAGTCATTAATAATACCCACTAAGTACTATACGACGTGATTCTCCTGTTTGAGACCCATTTTTTTCTTGTATTTTACAGAATAATATACCTAATAAAATATGACATAAAAGAACCACTGTGGTTTGTATAAACGTAACCATAGCAGTTTAACATATAAAAGTAGTTTTATATGTTGAGTTGACGTAATCACCAAATAAGAAAATCAAAAACCATCAATTCTTTCAAACCCTTCCTTCCTTAAGTTATCTAATTTTGTTGTTAGCACTCAGTGTACCCCCACCCTATCCGTAATATTACGAGTAAAGTCGATGTGTATTTACATCGAGGACGTACAATGGCCCACCCCTAATTTGAATATCTTGCCGTATTGCGATCCGCCGACTCAAAATATGAGCAATAAGCCATGCTGCGTCAATTCACCAATGGTTGCCACAAAGATATTCAATTAATCGCTCTTATATATGTACTAAATTAGTATTAAAGTTAAGAAAATCTTCTCAGATGCTAAACGAGTTATTATAGAAGATTTTATAAAATTCGATAAAGAAAGCGAAACAATAATGGAAAAATTTAATTAAAAAAATTGGTATTTCGCCAACCCTATGACGTATAGTGAACAATACGGAGTGGACAAATATGAAAATAACTGGAAGCGAACAGGTATCGGCATTGTACAACTCATTTGACTACCGTGCGCGGTACAGGCAAAGAGAAAAGCATTTCTGTAATCAGCAATAAGATAACAAAAATTCTGAAAAAAATCTATAATGTTTTCTATTTCTATGTTCTAGTTATGGCTACAGTGGTGAATCTCTATTAAGACTGGCCTCGCGGTATATACGAAAAGAAAAGCATTTCGTTTTAGGTATCAGTGTGCCCATTTTTGGCAAAGCCCTCCTTAAAATTCCGCCATTTCTGTCTGCACTGTACCATTCTCGGCCGTGTGTGGTACGTGGTGTGTTTCCATCCGTCGTCATCCTGTTTCGTTTCGGTTATTGTTCCTTGGGCATCAGTTTAGTACTTTCTTCATCCTCTTGCCTTTGCCCCCCAAAACATATCTTTACATAATTTGTTGAATATACAGTTTAGATTTGTTATATACATTTCTTGTTACTAGATATCCTATCTTCCTTCTGTACCATTAATCATCCAATTACGTGTCCTGGCCAGCCAGGCCTCCTCCAGCTTTTTCCCAATATCTCTATCCATGCCTATATCTTCTCCTTTCGCTTCCTGCTAACGCTTCTATATCTTTTATCCACCTTGTTTTAGATCGCCCTCTTCTCCTTCCTCCCCTTAGTCCTTCCTTTTGGCTAGTCTTTAAAGTCAATTACCGTAAAATTATTATCGCCCCTTGAATCTAGCCAAATTTTTCATATATTTTATACTATAACCTTGCTCACACAACTGTACATACGCGACGATTCAATAAATAAACAATCATGATGTTTTGCTTTGTTTCGTATTTGCGATCGGCCCGCGACGGAATGACCACATGCACAATGCCCTATAGTGCCTAGGGGTGTCTATATCCAGCAATTTATTAGGTCTTCAGTCTTTAGATCTATTTAAAAGTATTTAGTAAAACACAAATATACAGTATTATATATAAAATAAAATTAAAATGTAAATGAAATCTAAAACAAATGTACAAAGTTTGGTCCCTGTGGCAGTACCTTTAACGATGGCAGTATTTCCTCGCTGTATTGCAATACTTATTATTTAAATTCAAGATACTTTGATAATATGTTATTGTTAGTCTGTTGATGTTTTCAAGTTTCATAGAGAAACTTTATAAATACAGAGTTTGTAAAGACCATTAATGTAAAATCCGTCTGTTTCATTGACTTGTGAGATCAGGCTTTTAAGTTAAAAATTATTGTATCGCGAATGGAACACAAGGACCCCTGGGTATACCAAGTGGGTTACCTACTAAGCTACGGGGGTTGTAATAATAATCGAAAAGGCCTCTAAATGTAAGCGCCGAAAAATATGGAACATTCTGCTCCTCAGCATAATGCTAAGCCAGGGCCAATTACAGCCACAGCACACACGCATTCACTTGAAACTAATTTTTATCTCATTATATTTTTTATTGTTATTTTGTGTGTTTATGTGTGTGTGTTTTTGTTTGTAATAAATGATATGTCTATGTCTATATTACTATTACTGTACTGTACAGTAATACTATGATAATATTTTTAACATTTATTTCTTATACCAACCCTATCTGACCTGCGATGCATTTATTGATTTTTAATAAGTGGCTACTATGCATAATGCAAAACAAATAAGAACTTGATAGCAATAAGGAGTTGAATAATTGTTGGACGATAATTTCAACTGCGGGTACCCATTGTTCCCTTTGCTTAGTTGACTTTAAATGCCACGGTCTTTTGCAAGGAATATTAGAATAGTTATATCTGTGTATCAGGAATGGCTCATTGAAGCGAATGGCCAAAAACCGTCGTAGCTCACAGGCCCGAGTATTCGAAGAATCTTTTGCTCGAAAATAAGGAGAGCACGCGTGTCCTTGTTGCTAAGGGCTTTGGTTTCAGAACCATAAGTAAACCTTAAACTTGTTGCAGTAGTATTCTTTGTAAAATCATCGGAAGTATTTACTAAGGCCAAAGTAGCAGTCTGCTATCTTGATTAAGGAGACAATGGCCCGTAATTTTCCCTATCATTGTTTTGAGATTAGTTCTATTTAGGCTTAGAAGTCGCTTTATCAATAGCGGGTTAACTGCTGGCAGAGCCATTTTGAACTGCCAGCAGTCCGCACTTCGCGACCATCGTTGATGTTAAGGAGGAGAATGTTGAGAAGAAGGGCAAGAGAAGGAACGGATACGGGCCAATAGAATCAATAATTATAACGTATCTGGCCAATCAGTGGTTGGTCTGGTCTTGGATTCTCCCTTTAGGTCGAAAGCAGGAGCAGCTCCATCCCTCCTCCACATCTACCAAACGATTTTATCCAATCTTGTGTCACAGGTGTGTAAACTCTTTCGAAGTCACTCAAGCGATTTGCGCAAATCAATAAAAAAACGATTTAATAAGAGAATTTAAAAAGAACCGACATGTGTCGGTAGGATTAACCGAGCTATCAAGAATTAGAAAAAAAATCGATGATACGGTTTTCAAAAAATTATGAACCGAATTGGACGTCCAGCTGTGAGCTCACAATGTATGGCTGTACGTTTAGGGATAGGTATTCTTTTTGGAAATAAAATAAATATATTTCAACATAATTTAGTTGTACGCATCTTTTAATTTGAAGCCTGATTCTATAAAGCATATAGCCTAGCCAAGAGGTTTCTATCCAACAAAATAAATGCAATAGACTTGAACCACTATTTACATAAAAGAACAAAATGCTGGGGTACTAAAAAATGGATTAAACATTCGATTTTTTAAAACAATAATGTTAAAACAAAAATGAAAAATAATATTCTCTTTCAAAACAGATAAAAATAAAAGTAGACAAAGGATGGATATGGTCTCACAGCCGCACAGTTTCTTCCAGACAACGCAGACAACTATAGTTTAAATATAAATTATTTTATACCTTAAATCTATATAAATAAATAAAAATATCGCAAAAATTGTAGCGCAATACCTACTCGAACCGGGTGGACCAATTCTTCAAACTCTACGGAAGGATTTTATGTAGAAAAAAATTATCTTGAAAATATCTAAAAAAACTGTTTTTATTTTCTGTAATTGCGACCGCAACTTCAAGGCGACAAAATGTTCCATATGTTGGAATGTTATCTTAAAAGATAAATAAAAAATCAGTCGCGCTACAACCTCTTTAGGTCTTGGCCTCAGATTTCTGAATCTGTTTCATGATTATTTTTAAATCTAATAGGCAAGCTTCGGTCTCCAATGCCTGACACACGCCGTCGACTTTTTGGGTCTAAGCCATGTCGGTTTCCTCAAGATTTTCCTTCACCGTTCAAGCAAATGTTAAACCTTAAAAGATAGGCTAAGTAAAAATAAGGCCAAACAAATTTCGCGGGGGCAGTAATAACAATTAAAGATTATTGAAATATTTAATTTATATCCAAAACTGACGGAACCCATACACTTTTTTCTTGATTCGCGATTGAACCTGCATCTACTGTCCGTGTCAATCATTGTGCCCCGCCTTCACGCACAAATCACATACTTTTCACATATTTGATACACAAAATTATTTTTTATAAAACTGTTGGCAAGCCTAATGGAATTACCAAATTGGGGAAATGGACTTAAAAATAGGAATAGAGAATCGTCTTACCCGGTTCGTAATAGATATTTTATTTTATAACATATTAGGGTGACATTGCTTTTTTAGTTCGCTGTGGTTTTTAGATAACGCCAGTTAAGATACAACTGTTAAGATTCTGGCCAATTTTATTTATTTAATTTCTCCCTTAATCATATAATTTAGTGATTATTAAAGGCTAATACTATAATTTACTAACCTTTCTATCAGCTCCTATAATAATTGTTTCATTGAACCGTTAGTTAGTCTTAACTAAAACGTGTTTTATACAAATATATATATATATTTTTTTTAAAGACAATTCACTCCAATTGACCTGGTCCCATGCTAAGCTGGTGAAGCTTGTGTTATGGGTACTAGGCAACGTATATACATACATATTATAGATAGATAGACATATAAATACATATTTAAACACCCAAGACCTAAGCACAACACCAAATGCTCATCACATCGATGTTTGTCTCAGCCGGGGATCGAACCCGGGACCCATGGATTCGCAGTCAGGGCTACTAACCACTAGACCAATGAGTCGTCAAAATATATCAAAGGGAGTTATGTACTCAGGGTTTACTTATTTGTAATTAATTTGTCTGGTACCTATTCAATATATTTTGATTTTTTAGGTCACTGCCACAGGGACCAAACTTCAAATTTGTTGTAATTTTCTTTTAATTCATTTTTAATTACAATTATTTCTATGTAGTTTAAGAAAATTGTTAATACTGTGTATTTGATTGTTATGATTATTATTAAACGTTTGGATTTTAGACAAATTTGCTTAAGATACCTAAATCTTATTAAAACAATTAGTTATTTTCTTTCAACTGTAACTCTTAAAATACAACATTTCTTAAATTATTGTTAAAAACATTGAATCAACGTCCAATGTGACACAAATATATTTCGTTTATATTTATTTGTAAGGTATTTTGTATATTTTTCGTTTCATTGTATTTTATTTTATTTTACACATTTATTGTTTTAAATAAATTTTGAATATCGGCGGTATCACTTAACATCAGGTCTTCCTCCTGCCCGCTTGCCTCCTATTACATTAAAAAACCGAATTATGTATTAAATGATTCGATTCTCTTTCAGCAATCGTGCAGCTAAAAGAAAACTATTAAACCATAACCTACGAGGATATTAATAACTGAACTCGTCAGCCGATTAATATAGTTTAGTATTGACCACCATGACTTTAGTGGTTAAGGGAGGTCCTAGGATGAGATTCAGAAACGACTTAGTCCGAAGCATGAGCCAATGTCAATATACTAAATATTGTTGACAGTAGTCACACTTGTATATTGATTAATTATAAAAAAAGCATATTCAGCCACATAAAAATACGCATGCCAATGTCATATTAATGAGCAGTGTTGGCCTAGTGGCTTCAGCGTACGACTCTCATACCTGAGGTCGTAGGTTCAGTCCCTGGCTGTGCACCAATGGACTTTCTTTCTATGTGCGCATTTAACATTCGCTCGAACGGTGAAGGAAAACATCGTGAGGAAACCGACATATCTTAGACCCAAAAGGTCGACGGCGTGTGTCAGGCACTGGAGGCTGATCACCTACTTGCCTATTAGATTTAAAAAATAATCATGAAACAGATTCAGAAATCTGAGGGCATGACCTAAAGATGTTGTAGCGCCACTGATTTATTTTTTATGTCATATTAATAATCATAATGTCATAATAATAAGAACAGTTAAGATATATATATATATAATTGTTCTTAAACTTGTGTTAAGTTTGATTGACATAATTAAATACTTTCTTATCCAAATAAAGTATTCAGGGAAAAAAGTACTAACTATAGAACTGACATTTATTTCAGGTTCCTTAAATCTTTAATAAATTAACCAAGAAAGCACGAATCATAATGAAGCTTTATAAAGTGCAACGCGAATCGGTCTTAGATACTCCTACCTCGACATTGATCGACAGAGCATTAAAAAACGATCGCGATTTTAATTACAAACCCATCCCATCAAACCGATACAATAAGACAATCGAAATTCTAAAGTGTAATATTTCGAATTATAATTGGCTATCGCTTGACTCTTGGCCCTTGTGTATAAAAGGAAAATTCGACTCTATGAAGAGGAAGTTGGGTTCAAAATTGGATAGCACTGAGAATGTATAATATTTATAAGACGTATCACATCCAAGTCTTCCAAGCCGATGACGTTTGACGTGCACTGACATCCCCTTTGCCCTGGTACAAGGGATAGGCCGAATTTATTTTAATAAATTAAATAACATACACAGCGCACGCCTAAAACAATTATTAGCTACACTCCCAAATACATGCGCACACACCCATTCACACATACACACATTTACACATACTTAAAGTATAAGACTGGTGTTTGATTAATTGTAAAACTAAACCAACTTTTTTCTCAAAAAACTGTTTTAAACATGTACCATGTACCACTGACTAATTGTTATCTAGTTACACACAACACAGGGACTCCCTGTGGGGACTAGCTATTGATGAATTTTGTCAAAACCTTGTCATGAATAAAAAATTTATTATTATGATTATTAAAATATGTCACGCCACCGTCAGATTTTAAAAAAGGTTTTATTCATTTGTTGATTAACGTTTTGTCATTTTAATGTAGACGCTGCCTCTTTATCTGTTCAATCGGTAGCTCATGTCAGCAAGGAACTGGCACGGACTATCTGTTTCCACCGGTTTCTGTCCATCGCCTCTCTTACAACAGTATTGAGGACGATGAGTCTTTCACTTCGATCCATCTGGTTTGTGAACAGCTAAGTAATTTGCCTTCTGTGTTACCAACCACGATCAGTTTCTCCAAGCTTTCGTTGCCTCTGCGTATGTAGACGTTTTTACCAAAGCAATTTATATGAGAAGTCAAAACTCTATACAATTTAGTTGTAACATGATTAGTTAGAGAGGTATATAGTTCACTAGTTCACCAGACTGAGTCTGGTGGATTGAAGAGTCAGTACTGGCTTCTAAGCTAATGAAGGTCAGACTTAATAAGTAATCCTTTAAGCATCTGTTACTTAATGTGTAGGATAAGGGTTATTTGAATTTTTTGTAACTTTTTTAGAAAATAATAAATTTCCCTTTACAAGAAATACAGTTGAACGCTACAGTTTATCACATATACCACAGAAATAGTATCGCAACTCGATGAGCAAATAAAACTCTTGAAAGATCCCATAACACGAGCTTTGAATAAGTTAGAACCAATATGGAGATTGTTTATCATAAATATACGAGTATATATGTTCCATACATATTATTTTAGGGAAATTTAATTTAATACTTTGTGTTTAAAATAGTCTAGAATCTAGATGATGTGGTATTTAATTAAAAAAACAAATGAATCAAAGATGACCTACCACACAGGTGATGTAGTCTGCACGCCAATACCATCTAAGAATAAATATATCAGTGGCACTAAAACCTTTTTAGGTCTGGGCCTCAGATTTCTGCATTTGTTTCCTGTTTGTCAATCTAATAGGTAATCAGCCGCCTGTGCCTGATACACGCCGTCTAAGACAGGCCGGTTTCCTCACGATGTCTTGCTTCTCCGTTCGAGCGAATGTTAAATGCGCAAATAGAAAGAAAATCCATTGGTGCACAGCCGGGGATCGAACCTACGACCTCAGGTATGCAAGTCGCACGATGAAGCCACCAGACCAACACTGCAACCTCTATGAATATACTTTATGTCTAATTGCGCCATAACTAAAGTGTTGTGTCTCTTTTTATAACAGGGTAAACACAATTTGACAAAATATTGCTTTTGTCAATTATATAAATAACTCAGTTTTGGCCCTTAATGTTAACTTTGAGGATAACCTCGTAGCTGTTAGAATTGAAGTTAACACTATATTATATATATATATATATATATATTTAATTAATTAACAATAGGTTCATTAATTCATATATGTACTATATTTAACACAATACTTTCAAAATGCTTAATAATATTTATTAAAGTTCACCACATCATACATCTAGAGTATTTGTTACAAACTATATATTATGTCAAGCTCTGGATAAGTAGTGTTTATTATGTTATAATCACAAATAATTTTATTTATTATATTAAAAGAAAACTTTATATTGATAAACAAAATATATGAAACAGAAAACATAAGTACATTAGTAGATAAAAAAAGTTAAATTAAACATTAAACAAACGAAAATTTAATATTTAAAAAAATACTAAAATGTTACTGCTAAACAAAGTCAAAATTTTCCCGCCTCTTCAAATATTTTCTCACATCCTCTTTGATAAACCCCAAAAACATTGGCGAATTACGATAATTCGTGTTCGTACGAGGCACATTAATTGTGAATATCTTGTCGTTGAATATTGTTTATTCACTTCTAAGCCGTAGCGAACGAAGCCCACAACTACTTTTAATATAAGAAGGAAAATTCAGTTCAAACATTGTATTGTGTCTTGAGTGGCGTCTCGGCAATTTTTGATATTAAAATCTTCAATAATACCTAATGGATGTCTCTGATATTGAGTGCACCCTTCAACATTCATTTTTTAATATCCTTTGTACTCTTTTGTCTTTGCTCCCCTTTTTGTAGTGTTATAATTATGTCATTTGGGGGGGAATTGATAATGGTTTCATCAAACACTTGAAACGATTTTAAGGTAATCGAATGCAGTTTCTGGAAGTACTAAACCAATTTTCTTTTATTTAATTAATATTTAGATTATATATGATATTTGATATTTTTCCCTAAATAAATTCTTTGTTATTTTGTTTACGTAATACTATTTGATAATTTAAAACTCAATCAGTGGCGCTACAACCTTTTTCTGCGTCTGGGATTCAGATTTCTGAATCTGTTTCATGATCAATCTAATAGGCAAGTAGGTGATCTAGCAAGATAGCCGCCTGTGCCTGACACACGCTGTCGACTTTATGGGTCTAATGCAAGCCGGTCACCTCCGATTTCCTTCACCGTCTGAGCGAATATTATATGCCCACTTGGAAAAAGTCCTTTGGTACTCAACCGAGGATTGAACCTACGGCCTCAGGAATAAGAGTCAACGAGAAGCCACTAGGACAACACTGCTCTTGGCTTGGTCACTGTTTTTATTAGGGGAACTTAAAATAATCTCATTTTACATTATAACATGCATAGCATAGTAAGCGACCGTGGATAGTCAAGTTGGGTTGGGAATTCCCTTGGCAAACGGGCAGAAGGCTCATCTGGTGTTAAATTATACCACTGCCCATGGGCACTCTCAATTCCAGAGGGCTCCCAAATTGCCTTTTAAGAATCGGTACGCTCTTTTCTTGTAGACGTGCTTGCCACGACGAGGAAAAATTAAATATCTTATTAGAAAATAAAAATTTTATCGACACCGGATCCAATATGACAACCATAAACAAATTATATCGAAATCTACCCTCAAAGAAACGACGAAAAATGCCCGACCGTAATAAAGAAGCGCGATAAACCGAGCAAAAAAATGGCGGACATGAATTCATTGGTATGACATTTGGGGTTTCGAATGGTCACGGTTATAGCACAAATTTTCCTCTAGACATATTTCCTCCTTATAGTTTTATGGGATTGCATCTAAATATCGCAGTTGGAAAGAAAAAAAACGCTCGGAAACCGCCATATATATTCTTACATGTGTCTACTAAGACGTCATGGAAAATTACGATCTAACCTTAAGACTAATAAGTAATTTAAGTCTAACCTAATTTACTAATAAGGATTTTTAATGTAAGAAAGTGTCCAATAACACTTACAGTCTCTAGTAAATGGAAGACACTCTTATATATTAGTACTTAGAAGTATATTATGTTTACACGTAAATCTTAATGGTTGGCACTCCTGAGCGTGTTAATTAATGATCAATGACACTAAAATATGTCTGCCCCATATAGTTGAGATTTAGGGTGCGTTTAATAATATTATGTATTAGACCGATCAATGTAATAAAGTTTATTGAAGGTTATTAAGAAAATCATTGAAATATTTATTGCAATTGATAAGATTCTAATTGGAATCTCAATTAAATGGTGAATAATAATATAATATCAACTTTATTTGCCTCTTCCCATATACCATTTTACAGGTTCACATGCTGCAGGTATTTACCATCTTTGTGAGAGAATGGGCCTAAATAAGTCCTATGATACGTCACAGCCTTCCATCACGGATATAAAATATACAAGGACAAAATAAAGTAATAAACAACAAAAATAAATAAGTGGTTGTGGGTGTTTGAATATCTGTAAAGGTGTGAATTAAACGCATGTGAATAAATTTAGTTTAAATTCTACCTCAAATGGCTATGGATTATAGGTTGAAATATTTTTATAACACACTAAAATGTCGAGAATAAAAATATAAGAAATACCGATGTTAAATTAACTAAAAGTACTTGGACACTTCTGTCTTGTGGGTGCTAATAGAAAAAGGATCTACATCAGGTACGAGCACGCGTACTGTGCGTAATATATCTTTATTCCTACTGAACCAACTATTCTGCGTTATCTGTCCTATCTTTTATTGGCGGCTGAGAATCTTGTCAATCCTATTACGCCGCGGTCGTTTAGTCGACGGCCTCTTTTTAGGGTTATGACGATCTGATATTGAATGTTCAATAGACATTTATGTATTATTTATTACGTCATCACTTCCTTAAACATTGTGCGAACAATTTATAAAATTCTGTGACGTCATTATTTTTTTTTTTAAATCATCCCAAAAACTATGTGGCAATTTAGATATCGCCGAAAATTTTGGCTAAAATGGCCGAAGAAAATCGAGTCGGTTAAAGCGCAGAATAATCTAGAGCTATTTAGGCTAACTAAAGGTAAGTGCAGAGGCGGTTTGGCCAGCCCGGGGCGACAACCGACCGATATGTTTTGTCGCTTCAGACCTACCCTGGACGCGAGTCCCAAAGATTAGGTGTTCATGGATGAGGCAGTTTTTCATTTGGACCCTTATGTAACCCGTTTGATATTTATTTTTCTTTCGTCTAGATCTTTAGCGTTCAAGTATTAGGTAACGAATTTTGGGAGGGGGCGGGTCCTTTTGTAAAACGTTACGATGCGGTGCGGGGATTGGATTAAGCGTTATTGTTAATATTATTTTCGACTTTGCAGTACTACACCAAATAATGGTAACTTTTAGGTGTAAAGAGTCACTGGGTGGTCACGAAACGTTTTACTATTGGATACAGAAAAACGTTACGGCGCGTTACATGGGGAGGGGGGTCAATAATCTCAAAAATTGCGTGACGTAATACTTGAACGCTCCATTATAACTAACTAATAATAAGAAATGATGCTAAATCATGTACACCATCACAGACTCTTGTTGGATTTAGACTATCTTTTCCAATTAGAATCGTAGTATACAAAGCTACGAGTCTGAGGAGTGGCTTGATTTGGGCCTTTTATGATTTTTCAAGGTATCTTTGTGTTAAATAAATGAAGCCTTCATTCGCATACAAACCTTGAAATCTAGGAAGAACACTTCAAGCTGTACATAAAGAAACTTATTTAATTATTTATCAATAAGGAAATATGGCAAACATCACAAATACAATGTAAAAAAATATATAAACAAGTAACATAGTTTTACAGATAAAATTGCCTACGGGACGCCAAAAAAGGACAGTCATCGCACACTGAACACTAAGTTTCGTGGGTGTGTTGCCAGCCTTTGAGGCAGAAGTATACTTTTTAAACAATTTGAGGTCGTATCTCCCAAGAAAGATCCCTACCGAGAATCGATTCCACAGTTCGCTAGTTCGCAAAACAAAGTATCTTGTGAAACGCCCGTGGAAGACACAGACTGAATAAAGACATTTAAATAGACACTTGTCAATCAACTCCATCAATAAAAAAAGTGCGTGCGTACAAAGGGCACATGTCAGAAGTGAAACTTCTTTGTAAATTAATTATTACTAAGGTAAAAGCCCCAATAGATGATCATGTACCAGTATATGGTCACTCCATGTATTTGTATATCTATATTCACACTGTATACGTGCTAATGATAATATAAATAAATGAAAAATCTACGTTTAGCACAAAACATGCGTCAGAATTGCCATCTAAGGTTCTAATATGTAACTACTAAACGAATACATCAACCAATAGCGTGTATTTTTTCTCGATCTCCCTTACTCGCCCTTTCTCACTCTCTCTCATTCGCTCTCTCCCTTTTCTTCGACAAAAACGCTGCACATCGTCGTGACGCTAATACTATTACTATTGCGTTTCGTCCGTAAAAAATTTACTCTCATGCGCCTAAAGAAGTTTCACTTCAAAAAAAACGGTCGCCTCCGATCTTCGTAGCTCATCGCGCAATGGCCACGATCCGTGTGGCTAGCCGAAATTTAGATGTCACGAATACAACGCTTTCCTACCTAATGTCTGCTGTACGCAATTGCTGTTTGTTAGTGACTCGATGCGGTAGGCACAAGATTGAAGATAGGGCACGAATTATACTTCCATGCGAGTGTAAATCTTCCAGTGCGTTCAATTGTAATTGCAGCGTGATTTAGTTGCATTCATGATTTCAATTCATTGTGTTTCTTGGAGCATTCTGTTTGCGATAGAGTTGAAATTGCAATGATTCAATAATTTTATGTAATTTTAATACGAGAGCTAGTGGCTTTAACAGCGACTCTTATGCTTAGGTCGTAGGTTCGATCCTGAACTTTATATGTATGTGCGCATTTAAGAATCGAACGGTGAAGGAAAACATCGTGAAACCGGCTTGCCTTAGACCCAAGAAGTCGATGGCGCGTGTCAGGCACAGGCTGATCACCTACTAATCTATTAGATTGATAAATGACTATGACAAACAATATGAAGCCCTGGGTCTAGGTGGGGACCTAAAAAGGTTGTAGTGCCACTGATTTACTAATTTTTATATAATTTTAACAAGAATTCGACAATTCTACTTTTAAGATACACACAAATTGATTTATGAAGTCAATTGTCAGATCTTATAAATGACATGGGCACAGATTACAAAATGTATCACATGTCAATACGAATTTGGATTTTCAAATCCAACCTAAATATGTAATAACACAGGTAGTTTAATATTAATTTGAATAAAAATAAAAATGGATTATACATTCAAATGAGAATGACAATAGTATTGATTAGTGCAGGGTTACAATCAGAGCGGGCTGTTACAACGACCCTCGCAATTAGTTCCATGTTCACATCGATATGAAATACAGCCTCCCGGATCGGCTAAGACATATAGATTAGTTTCGTACACACGGATGTTACAGATAGCGAAAATTGAATAAAAAAGAGTGAGTTAACAATAGTTAAGTTAGTATTGTCTTTTATTGACATAACTTTTACACAGAAAAACACTTTTTTACCGGATTGAAGTTATGTATTATTATAAATTTTACAATTATTTTACATAATTTTAATAGAGGACACCGTGAGCCATTTCTGCCAAAACCCTCCATCTTTTAGTCCATACCAACTCCGGGGAAATAAATACAGATAATAAAACTTATTCTACAGCTGTGATACTTTTTCACATTCAACACCTTTTGCCTTCAGTCACCGTGACCACGCACGCTGAAAAGCACGCGAAACGTCGGTTAAATTTAAAATTATGTAAAATAATTGTAAATTTATAATAATACATAACTTCAATCCGGTTAAAAAGTGTTTTTCTATTAGTTAAGTTACATATATGTTTAAGTTAATAATTGAATGCGCAAATGTTAACAATCATTTTACATTTAATTAAACACTATTTTGACCGGATTGAAGTTATGTATTATTATAAATTTACAACTATTTAACATAATTTTAAATAGTTGTAAATTTATAATAATACATAACTTCAATCCGGTCAAAATAGTGTTTAATTAAATGAATAAAAGTTATGTTAATCAAAGACAATACAATCATTTTACACTTGAAGACAATAAAATATATGTATAAAAATAAATAATAAATATTTTTTGTCACAAATTCTGTCATGAATAAAGTTTTATTATTATTTATGATTCTAATATACAGCTTTCCATTTTTACTGTACATATATTTCTTTATGTTACAGGAGGCAAACGGGCAGGAGGCTTATGTGATGTTAAGTGATACCGCCGCCATTGGACACTCTCAATGCCAGTAGGCTTGCGAGCGCGTTGTCGGCGTTTTAAGAATTGGTACGCTATTTTCTTGAAGGACTCTAGGTCTAATTGGATCAGATTTTTCGGAGTTGTTTAACGACATTACACATCCGGTGGTCCTATTTAAATCAATCGGCAGAGACAAACTTCGTAAGACATCGAACCTTACAAACACATATTGAAAATGCATGACATACACAGAAGTCTGATCACCCACTTGTCTTTAAAAATGTGTGAAATCTGAGGCCAAGACTCAGGGTTGATACCACCGGATTATTATTATTGGCATTCGCCGGATCGTGCTTGTCTTGCGTATCCATTTGAGGCTTCTGTCCGAAAAATTTGTGTCCTCATACCTCTAAAAAGCATTGATAAAATATACTTGTTATTTAACATTAATAACAGTTTCACACATGTATCCTTACATACACTCACACACTGTAAAAAAAAGCATTAGATTGTATTACGTCACAAATGAAATAAAGTGGATTTGCATGTCAAATGAAGACCTACCGTCATTTTATTTTTACGAATTGTATTCTTTATTTCAGTTTTCACCATCCGTAAGTATCAACAATAGTTCCAACACATGCCAAATCCACGCTTCAAACGTTTTGCATTCAATGTCCCTTTTGCATGACGTCACTGTACATCATCAACAAACGTCAGAACTACCCTCAAAATATTTTTGTAAAATTAAACCGTAAATCCACCGATTTTGGTTGAATATCCCTTGTAAGGTGTTAAGGCTGTATCGTACAGTTTCACCTTCATTGAATCCGTGATAAATTGATTGCAGGGGAAGATTATTGAATAACAAGTGTGGTCGGTTGATCGCACGTCATTTGTAAGCTTTGCAGTGCGGTCGGGGCCTTATGACGAATTCCGAATCGGAATTTGTAATCACACCATGTATAAATCACGGATTATTGAATGTGATTAATTATCTGATTGCTTATTGGCGCATTATACACGGTCGAGTGATATACAATGAAACAGATTTAATACAAAAATTGAGAAATTATTAGATTATTTACATAACTAGAGAGAGACCAGGACGCAGTAGAAACTTTATAAACTTTTAAATAATGTTTGTCGTTTTTTTATCGGGTAAAAATATCATTTAAATAAATCCAAGACAAAAAGCAAATATTTAGACTTTTCCGGATTAATGTGTTTAATAATAATAATATTTATTTTCAATTAAATAGCGCAAGTAGTTTTGTATTAATTTATAAAACAAATCAATAGTTCAAAAGCCATGAAAACCATTCAAAGTGTCCTGCTATTGAGGTAACTTTTTTTATAAGTAACGTAATAAAATTCAGCATATTTTACGTATATTTACCAAAGTATTGTTACAATTTATTACAGTTTAAGGGTGTCTGGCAGGTGGCAACTGATTTCTAAAGTTATCCTGAAGAAAATATAAACAACTTGAACTTGATACTATGAGGAATTCTATGTACTATTTTACACACCTTTACTACCTGTTACCTGCCCAAGTTACCACAATCCAAACACTTTAATCGCTGGTCGTGTACCTGTGTTGGAGACATACACAGAGAAACTTTCTTTTATAACGAAGGTCTGGTTACAATTATTACGAACGTTTCAGCGTTGTCAAATATTTTTTTGTTTGACATTTAATAATGTCAATGCTTTTGCATCAACTAGGCTCCGAATATGATTTTGTCCCATTCGGTATCGAGACCCTTGCTTGACCCTCGCGCTAGGACCCCGCGCTACAAGGCTTTGTAAGGAAATAGCAAAAAGGTTAGTCTACATCACAGGAGACGGAAGAGCTGGCACCTCGGACAAAAAATTAGCCTAGCTATTCGAAGGGGGAACGCTGCCAGTATCTTCGGAACCTTGCCTAAAGGGACTCTTTAATAATATATTTTAGTAATTATTTTTTTATTGTTATATAGTTAAATTAAATAAAACAGTTTAAGGAATTAAATATAATGCCACTATCTGGTCAATATATTCTTGAAGCCTTGTTGTCAACAGACTATATTCTGGAATCATAGAGTTAACGTCTATTACAAATGTGATCAGTGATTGTCTATTGATTGTCTTAACCGGATGTAGACAGGTGATTAATGCGCAATGCCACTGTCATATCATTACTGAGTTATCGGTTTGTAGGCTTGTTCATGATTATAATTTAATCACTCCCTATTGCCTGTACACAACATATCTAAATAATCGATAAATTTCTATTTGATTGATTTCAAAAAGAGCGCGTTGTGGTCCCTCTGAATTTCAAAAGAGCTAGTCTTGCCATATAATAATCTGTTAGTAGCCAGGGTTTGAACGTCCGACTTCGAGGTTGTATCTTTTATAACGATATAGCATATTATGATGACTCTTAACATAGTCGTGTATATTAAAATTTCGTTTCTTAAGTGTCGATATAGAACCAAGATTTTTTCGCAAACGAAATCCTTAAGAAGATATTTTTACTATAATATTCTTCCGTATACACAATCTGTGAATAATTAATATTAGTTTGAAAGCTTGGCCTAGTGGTTTTGGATGCTTTTAAGTATCACCTCCACGTCCGACGTTCCATAAGCGTTTCTTAAGGCGGGTTTTGCCGCGCACCACTACTATGTGGAACCTGCTGCCCACTGTAGTAATTCCAAACCAATTTGACTAAGGATCAAGAAAAGCGTATCAATTCTTAAAAGGCCAGCAACGCACTTGTGTCCATAGGCGGTACTGGCAATGTGATTCCATCAGGCCGTTTGCCCTTCAACAAAAGGTGCCCGCGTACAAAGACAAGCCACAATCCACTGCACATATTTATTGCCTCCATCTTGTTACGTTCCGAAAAGTTTACCCTCATTCGCTAAGTGACTTCAAAAAAGTCTTTCATCACGAAGGTTCAAACCCTGGCACCAAGAGGCTCTTTCTATGTCCGCATTCAACACTCGCTCGTGCAGTGATGTAAAACTTCGACCCAAGTCGACATCATATTGTGTTAGGCTGATCATCGACTTGCCTATTAAAAAAATATCACAAAACATACCAAGAGATCTGAGTCCTGAACCAAGAGTATATTATAAAAATGAAATATTAAAATCTCCTTATGCAAATAAAACAATGGCGTCGCTGCTATGTCCTCATGATGCGTCCCTCTGATTGATTTATACATCCGCCAGCGCGGCTCCATTTCCCCACTGTCGCGTCTAATTACAACAATAATTCATGTCTAATAATAATCTTGTGCTATTATCGGTTTGTATGAACAGGTGAGGATGTTCTATTGTACTGGCGATTCGAAATTATGAGGAACAAAACATGTGACCCATAGAATATTTTTTTCATAAGCCCTTCACTAAAAGAAGCAATTATTTGATTACTTCATACTGTCGAGTTATTTAAAGGTGTCATCATTCATTTATCTGCTTCTAGAACTTTTCTATGTTACAGAAAAAAATTATATAGCTGATTAATGACATGCGAAACTTCAGGGAATTTGAAATATGCCCAGTATCATTTATGCTTTTGCCCTTTTTTAAGTTACATAAAAAAACTTATTAATGAAAATAACTCATGGATATTAAAATATGGCCCCTTACCCTAGCATTTTCCAGAGACTTATCTTAATTGACAAAAATAAATGGTAGACCTTCCAGAACCTATCTCATCGGCTATGAACAATTTTACGGCCCCAAGGCCAGCATTCGAAACGTCATTTTCAAGAGGTCTTATTTTCTCTTTTGAAGTATTGGCATATTGACGTCTTCTTCAGACGCACCTTCAGTCTGTAATGTAGTAGGAGGTACACTAACGGGCATGAGACTCATCTGATGTTAAGTGATACCACCGCCCATGGACATTGCCAGAAGTCTCGCAAGTGCGTTGACGGCCTTTTAATAGTTGTTATGCTCTTTTCTTGAAGGACCCTAAGTAGAATTGGTTCGGAAATACTTCAGTGGGCAGCTGGCTCCACATAGTGGTGGTACGCGGCAAAAACTGGCAAAATTGAGGTAATAGATTACATATTAGGTACAGGGAGCAAACGAGCTGGAGGTCATCTGATGTTAAGTGATATGCCCATGGACACTCTCAATGCCTGAAGGGTCGCGAGTGCGTTGCCGGCTTTTTAAGAATTGATACGTTCAGTCGAAGCGGACTTGGTTATACTCATATCGAACCGTTCGTATGATAGGAAATAAATCATCAAAATAACAAAAAGGACTCATGTATTATGACAGACCTATGAACCCACAAATCTTAGTTTACACTAACATCTCACTAATGTGATCTGTTTATTGCGTGTCATTTACATGTCAGTGTCCCGCTTACGACTAATTAACGATTTTAATGTTAAGCTAAAATCGTGACATTTAATAAATGTAATGTGTGAATATATTTTTAATTGCCTCCATAAATATGTTAATAAAACTAAATTACAACGCACTTTGTAGAAAGTAGTATGTTTGTCTAGATTACTAAATTTTTTTAAGTTCCTCTATAAAACTCCGTTATTCTTAAGTATTATACAACTATGGTGGTATAGATTGGGAGAGAAGATAATAGAAAAGAAGTGGGCTAGATTCCACAACTGAGCGTTGTTTTTCACCATCACTATGTAGAACCAATATTGTATTTCCGAACCAATTTGACTTAGTGTCCTTCAAGAATAGAGCGTAACAACTCTTATGAGGCCGGAAACGCACTCGCGATCCCTCTGGCATTGAAAGTGTCCATGGGTGGCGAATGACTTAACATCAGATGAGCTTCCTGCCTGTCAACCTTTGTTCTATAAAAAAAAGTATCATACTCTAGACTCTGACATTAGTAATAAAGAAGAACATACGTCCCTTGAGCTCTTCTCACCAAGCTATATGAATTACAGACTCATAATCTTGGCTTCAAATTTACTATAGAATAGAAGAAAGTATTTTACCTAAGAATCTTGACAATTATATCTTTTTGGTCTTAAGACAAATAATATTTCTCATCTAATTTGGCACTTTGAATATAAAGCACAAGCACGACTGGCGTACCCATCAAATATACCATTAATCATCATCATCAGCCTTTTTTTTGGACCATTTGTGGAAGTAGGCCTCCTGCATCTTTCCTCCGCATGGACTCTCTGTATAGGAACCATCCTCCTCGACGATATCGCCGAGGTTTGTTTCGCCAAGGTCACCATCCAAGGAGTGGATCACTCGGCAGTCCATGCGCTACGAGGCCTACCCACCGCCACTTATATGGTGCGACAGTCTTTTGTCAAGTCTGTCAAATTGTTGTCGTAAACTATACGACGTTACAACATCGTGTCGTACGTTATAAAGCGTCTAACATATCTGCCACAGAATAGTGGCCGCGTCTAATATTGAAATAGTGATTTATTACGCTATAAATCCGTTGAGTGTCCACCCGACAAACGGATAATCGCATGACATACGCCCAAGTGTCCAGTGTTGCCAGGTGTCATCTGACGTTTTAACGTTGCCAAGAGACCTACCTAAATTATTTCGTTGCATTTTGAATTTCCGCTTACACATCAGGGTATTTTTATGAGTTTTTTTAATATTTAGAATAATTGAATTGAAATATATATATATATAACTTTTTAAAGTAATGGTAAATAACCACTTTTAATGTTTTATTTTTATAACCAACGTATAATATAGACAAGAAAACCCATTATTAACTTATTTTATTTTATATAGTATTTGTATTACTTATCAACTTTTAATTTAGTTATTTTTCTGCACATGAATAAGATTCTTGTAAAAGATTCTTTAGCAAAATCTAAACTATTATGATTCTTATGACACACTGTTTTATGTCCATTATAATGATTAAACTTTTTTTAAACATATTGTAGCGCACCTCGTATACAAATAATATTAATATAATAATCCCGTGTCAGTCACTGACGTAATAACAATCCAGAGATTTGATACTTATAAAATTATTGTTATAATTATATATATAATATAATGGAGCAGTTTTCATTACCACAATTTGTGTAAATATGTAAAAGTAATTATTTAAAAAATGTATAGAAAGGCTGCAAACCAACCTAGGAGTTCAGACACCTCTAATTCGAAGTCTTCGCGAATATAACAGAATAAACACTACTTATCCAGAGTTTGATATATTCGGTAGTGGGCTGATCAATTTTAAAATAAGCATTTTTAACTATCTGATACCTAATCCTCTGTTTTGCTAGTGTTTTATTGCTTTACTAAGCAAAAAATTTAAAGTTAAACCTAAAACTGGAAGTGTCATATATATATTTTTACTTTTAATTTTTTGTAACATTTATGTTAACCATAATAGTTATGTATTTTGGAATAGATAGATGCTTACTGTAGCAAAAAATTACTAGTAAAATATAATCAAAATTGGAACTCTAGTATTTAATTGTATTTTTATTACTTTTACTTTTGAATTATTTGTAAAACATTTACCATAATCTTAATATATATAAATTACGTGTCACGTTGTTTGTCCGCTATGGACTAAACTACTTAACCGATTTCAATCAAATTTGCATACCGTGTGCAGTTTGAACTACGTTAAAAGATAGGATAGCTTACATCTTCATTTATATCCGTAATATTATTTTATTGCAAATTATTTGTTTATTATTTGACAGTCACAATTCTAGCAGATGGCGCTGTGTTGAAAGTACCAACGTTTCACATAAGCTACAATTTAATGGCATAACCACCAAAAAGCATGGTCCCCATGGGTCCCCATGACTGGTATTCTCCTACCGTTTCCCTTGAATAGTTTACTACTATGTAATATAACAAAAACTTTAGCCGCAGCAAAGCTTGGTCGAGTCAGCTAGTTGTTATATATTTTAGAATACATTTCTCGAAACATATACTGTAGATATAGCATGATATATGATGTTAACTTTAATAAATAAATAAATAGAACCTCATTCCAATAACACATGTGTTACTTTAGTCACCTGTATTAATCAGTTCCTAATGTAATTACGATTCTAATAACCATCCCCTGATACAATCGGGTTAAATATTCAAATGGAGGGTGCATAGGTGTGGTGTATGGATGACTTGTCACTTTCAGAGGAACACGTCGTTACGCCCGGCTTGCACCGCACTGCGAAGCCTATTGCATATTTTACTGCGAGAGAATTGTATGGACATACTGTGATTAAATCTATACAAGTTATTAGTAAGAGTATTATTTATTTGTAAGAGTATTTCCTCCAACTTCGATTTTGTTCCCGTTGGACTCTTGGTCCGTGGGGTTCAAGTGCACAGGCGCTTATTAAAGATTTAAGTGGCGCCTAGTAGATAGTACCGGTGACCCCAAAGCTGGTACTCTCCTGGCTCAACGAGAAAGTATCACAATACAGCGAGGAATGCCAGCGTTAAAGGTACACTGCTACAGGGACCAAACTTTTTAAATTTGTTTTGACTTTCTTTTTAATTATTTTTATTATTACTTTGTAGGTTAAGAAAATTGTTATTACTGTATACTTGATTGTAAAGAAATATGTTTAATAAAGACTTGCTAAATAACTACAAAGTATTTTAAAAACACTATACCTTAACAGGCGAGCCTAAATTGACAAGGTGCACAATAAGTGAATAAAATTTACAGACGAAAAAAAAAACGTACGAAATTAATTAGGAAAAACAAAATTACATATTAAAAAATACAAGAATATAACTAACTACAATAGACACAAACAAATAATAGAACTTTTCCCAGTTCACTCAACGGACAATGAAAAAGGACCGTTAACCTATGTAATTCGTTGACTAAATTGAAACTAAACTAAATTAGTAGAAAGTATAACGCATCATCTCTTTCTCTTCAGTCGATCTCTTCTTCAGCTCACGTCTGAGCGTCGTGGTCAGCAAGGAAGCTTTCTGTCTCTCTTATAACAGTGTATAGTTTTGAGGACTCATATTTCACTTGATCGGACCATCTGGTGGTGAACGGCCACGTGATCTTTTGCCTTCTGTGTCACCAACCACAATCAGTGTTTCCAAGTTCTCATCGCCTATGCCCATTGTAGGGTCAAAATATCATATAGTTCGCTGTCGGCATATAGACAGGCGAGTCCGTATGCGGAGTTGGGTCAGGATGGATGTATTGGCTCACTTCGCATTCCACGGTATTTTTAGCATTCGCTTCCAGTACCACATCTCAATGGCATCAATCACTTGCCCTTTGCAAAAAGCACATATTACCTGCTTATTCGTAAAATAAATTTGCATTATATCACTGTTTTATCTAAAGTATTAATTTGTCAGAAGACGAAAAAATACTTTATTAGATTAATTTACGCGTCGAATTGTAAATCTCTTACTTCTTGAATCTAAGATATTTTATTGTCTTCCACACCCCTAGGACGTAACCTAAAGCGTCTCACTCTCCGTCCCATCATTTCCGCCTTAAGATTGGTAAGATTAAAACAAGACTGAATAAACCGACACAGAATATTTTTGGACCAAGGTTTGGCAGGTAATATATAAGTCTGAATATATATTTTTCTTATTTAAAACCCTGAATACTTGTTGTGATGTCAATTCCATGTTTTCCTGCCGTTCTAACCGCACTATTTATATCAAGCAAGTGCAGACCAATCACTGTGCAAAATTTGAATTCGGAACTCTGAAATCTTTACTAAAGTGCAAATGGCATTTCCTGGCTTAGCACGGCTTAGTTTTTATTTTTTAAATATGTAATTAAAAGTTAATGGGTAATGTACAATTCTAGTAATTATTACTTGTTTAGTTTATCCGGCGATCAATTCTTCTAAACATATCAATAATTTAAAAGTTTTCTCTTAAAGTTATTTTTTTTTTTTTTTTTTTTTTTATAGAACGGGGGGGCAAACGGGCAGGAGGCTCACCTGATGTTAAGTGATACCGCCGCCCATGGACACTCTCAATGCCAGAGGGCTCGCGAGTGCGTTGCCAGCCTTTTAAAAATTGGTACGCTCTTTTCTTGAAGGACCCTAAGTCGAATTGGTTCGGGAATACTTCAGTGGGCAGCTGGTTCCACATAGTGGTGGTGCGCGGCAAAAACTGCCTTGAGAAACGCTCAGTTGTGGAACGTCGGACGTCGAGGTGATACGGGTGGAATTTCGTATTCTGCCTCGACGTCCGATGATGAAACTCAGCTGCAGGTATTAAAAACTTCGAAGTCACAATATCGGTTTTAATAACAATAGTGATAGCTGGTTCTAATTTAATAAAGTTAAATCGATGTGTAAAATATTGAATTAAAGTTTTATTGTGAGTTTTTGCCAAAAGCATGCATCTCCAAAGCCTAGCATAGGAACCAATTTGCTTATGTCCCAATTAAATAATGAAGTCTCAAACAATTTAGGATTATAATCCGATTCAATTTTGCTTCGCCATTTGGCCATAGGAAGTGGATGTTCAAACTAAAATATATTATTGCAAAATGCAATTTGTAAAGCTTGAAATTTGTCCATATGTTTGTTAAATTTTGTATGTTGAACTTGGCATGAACTATGTTTACGTCAAGTACGTGAATATTTTTTTTAACAGATACAAAGTATCGAGGCTACAATCTACTTTGGTAATCATATAAGAAAAATAATTTGAGCTTTCGTAAGTCTAAAATAAAATTTAATATTCGTTTTTTATGCACGTCGTGGATATAAGCTAGCCTTTCGTTCCGCGTGTGTGTACGTTGTGATTTATGTGATTGTTCGATGAATTATTCCTAGGCCCGTGTCGCAGACTCGCACTTTGCGATAGCTTATTGTAAATTGTTATCAATTTGTCTTTACGTTATCAAGTTACATATATTTGTTGTGAAGTATTTATTGCTTTGTGGTATGAGTGTCGAATGTTATTCTGATTCTTGTGCAGAATTAGCTTAATATGATTCTTTAGACTGTCCGTTAAAATCACGATGTTATGTTTGTTTCCATATGTCCAACAGCAGTTGCTCATCCGGTGAAAGTATATTGGTACCACGACCAGTAGGTCGGCCTATATACCGCTGGATCGACAGAGTGGAGGAGCACCTGCTGCAGCTGAAAGCCATTATTAGAAGTATACTTATAATAGGTATAGGTAGTGCAATTCACGAAGACGCGCCCCACCAATATTTGAATGTGGGGATCGCGGGGTGCGGGGAGTTTGAGTGTTGTTCCCACGAGAATGTAAGTGCATGCTCCTATTTCACCATGCCTCCTGCTGATAGAGGACAAATCTTTGTTTTTAATTTATTTTATTATGATTAATTCATGTGGAACATGGTGTAATGGTTTCAGCTCCTTACAAACGTTGTGTAAAACAAAAAACTTGGCGATTAAAGAGAGTGGCGGAGAGTTTATAGCCAGTTCTTCTCTTCCGTTCTACGCCCTTGATTTGAGAACTAGTAAATGTAAAATTAGAAGCATTTAATGTATATTACTTTTTTTGACGTTCATAAGTGATTGTGTTACCTACATGAATAAATGATTTTTGAATTGACATACATACATATAGAACAAAACGTTTATGACATGGATTTTATTTAAAAAACCAACGATATACATAAAATTTATACATAGAGAACAGAAACATTTCCATTTTAACATGTCAACAAACTCGTGTAACACTCAATGCCAATAAACAGAGCAAGTGGTTAAATTAACCTAAACTTGTGATAATGTGCCGTTAAAAGTTCTAAGCGCGATGTCAACATCAACACCACTAAATATATTCTATATCTGCCACTTTCACTGATACTTCGCGTGTGACCCGAGCGACTAGTTTTAGTGCGACTTTTATTTTATTGAAACAATCTGTTTGTATTTTTTATGGCACAAAATATACAAGCACATGCGTCCAACTTATATGCTAGGTTAAATATATTACGCATTAAAACTATGTAATTTAGAGTCCAGGAGTGTAATAAATGCAATATTTAAAAGCAGACAACTGGCCTTCTGGCAGTTGAGTCGTTATGTGCAAAGGCAACACAGCATATTTTGGTCTCATTTGCATCATCGCTGTACAAATAAAACAATGCAGTACCCATAAAAACGAAACATTTACTGAAATTAATAAAATAACTACATATAAAAAAAATTTAAAATTTTTTCCTTACAAATTGTAATTACCATTTAATATTTTTAGTATTAAATAAAATTATCATTGGAAACCGGTTTGCCTTAGACCCGAAAAGTCAACGGCGTGTTTCAAGCACAGGACGCTGATCACCTACTTGCCTATTCAAAGTCAAATCATTTATTTCAATTAGACCACCTAAAATGGCACTTTTGAACGTCAAAAAAAATACAAAGAAGATTCTAGTTCCAAAAGTTTCCAAAAGGTGGAGAAGAATGGGCTCCACACTTACTCTTTTAATTATTAGTTAATGACAAATAATCATGAAACATATGTAACAGCAGTCTGAGGCTCTGATCTTATAAGGTTGCGCCACTGATTTATTTATGTTTATTTTTATTAACATTGTTATGTTATTTTTACTAACAACATACACTGTTTTTCGTCGAACGTAGCGTGATTTCATATGAAACTGATCCTAAAGGCGCACACACAAAACTGTTCTTATCGCGCCCGCCACTTACGTTAGTTTTAATTAGCTAACACTCGAAATTTTGTGCTAGTCGAAAATTAATCAAATCATTTATGCTAGGGTGAGGTATTGTGGATGGCTTTATGCAATCTTAAAACTATGTGCATCCCGAATAAAAGTATAAATTCATTTATATAGAAGTTACATTTGTGACAAAAGATTCACTACGCCGATATGTCTAATTTCATGTTATGTAAATTCGTTATTTAGTTATTTTGTTCTTTAACGTGTGTTATACATATGTATGGTATTATTTTCTTGTGTCTAGTTATGGTTGTGTCAAATCAGCGGGGTCCATATCTAAGAGTACATTGGTACGAACATAATTGTCTTGGTCTTTTGTGTTGTATGGATAGTATGATGCCATCCACATACGCAAGAAGTTAAAAGCATGTCAGAGTGTATGGGGAGGCAATCTGAGAGCGACACCTGTTCAGTAAATTAAATAAAATACTATATCTATACATTCCCCATTCAATTTTTGGTTACACATGTAATTTTGATAATAAGAAATCCCAATCCCGGCAGACATCCACAAATGTTTTAATAATGTACGGTGGACACTAGACGAAGCTTGTAGCCTCTATCGGTTGAAGAGCTTCTAAAACAGGACGAAACATTTCGAAGAATCGTTTCTGTTAAGCCTCTTTCTTCTTGAAATAAATCAAGTAACGATTCAAAACATGTAGAATAAGTTAAATAGGGTAACACTTTTAATTACATAAATATTTTTAATCCGGCTCGAAGGACCAATTGTTATTTATTTATTTATTCACAAAAAATACACACACTAATCTTACAGTTCGATAGTCAATACGATAATGTCGAAAAAAAATATATTAAATACATAATATACACAATATCGCTTACGTAAACTCACTCTGCGAACATTTATAGATGCATCAGAGAAAGCATTCAGTAAGCGCAACATCATTGCTGACGGGGATCTGTGCAACATACTGATTATGACCTTTGGTCTTAAGGTCAAACAACCTTGGCCTTCGCTGTCGCACATATCCCCTAGGTAAAAAGAAACTGAGTAGTTAAAGAATACTTGGGTTGTTCAGCCCCCGCAAGGCTTTAGGTATATTGTAGTCCAACTGAAAGTCCAGTCTTGTTTCTAATTATATTTATATATTAGAAAATTGATACGCTTTGCTAATGTTTATAACGAAGACCAGTGATTAGTATTGCAGTAGTACTGAACATAATTCTTGTTCATATTTTTTTTTCTTTGATTCGACAATTCACACCAATTGACCTAGTCCCATGCTAAGCTAGTGAAGCTTGTGTTATGGGTACTAGGCAACGGATATACATACATATTAGAAATAGATAGACATATAAATACATATTTAAACACCCATAACCTAAGCACAACACCAAATGCTCATCACATCGATGTTTGTCTCAGCCGGGAATCGAACCCGGGACCCATGGATTCGCAGTCAGGGGTACTAACCACTAGACCAAAGAGCCGTCTATCATAGCCATTTCAACTATAAATAAACAAATTGGAATTTAAGCTTTGTATGTAACATTACAGACGCTAATGTAAAAAAATTGCGTTGTTTTGTTTCCCAGCCAGCGTCAAGTACTTACGAAGTACTATTGTTTCCTCATGTCGAATCAACAGCCTCCCTTTTTACGAACCGTTAGACATCACCAACTACAAGTGCAGTACTTAATAACAACTTAGCCTCCCCCCTCCCCCCGTGTCGTCTGTCAAACGTATGACAGGCGCAGATTCGCTTTGTACTTGTCAAAAATATAGCAAACAAAAGATACGGCGCACGAAATGAAGTGAGCTGATGTATTTCGCTCGCTAGTGATGTGTGATTTATCGATAGTAATAGGTAGAACAGTTTTTGTAATTATAAAAAGGATCGTGTATTTGTTTCATTAGTAGGGTGATTGTATTTTTTTTTATGTAATAGGAGGCATATGGACAGGAGGCTCTTCTAATGTTAAGTGATAATCACCCATGGACACTCACATTGCCAGAAGGCTCGCAATTGCATTGCCGGCCTTTTAAGAGTTGGTGCGCTCTTTTCTTGAAGGACCCGACGTCGAATTGGTTCGAAAATACTTCAGTGGGCAGCTGGTTCCACATAGATGGTGCGCGGCAAAAATTGCCTTAAGAAACGCTCGGTGCTACGGATAGTAGTTATATAGTATTAATTTATATTAAACGGGAATTATGCATTTAAATATTTAAAAAAATATATTTACATAATTTCTTTAGTAGTTTTATTTATGCTTATATAAACTCAATTCCCCAAAAGTTTAATATACACAATATAAATCTTAAAACCCTAATTATCTATGTTCCGTACTATTCACAAATATCCACCTTTATCAACGTCTTTAAATTACCAAATAAGTTCTATCGATAAAGCACCCCATCCCCAACAACAATACGTGTAGGCTATATAATATAGCAGACATATCGCACACTGACACCCAGGCATCCGCGAAGTATGCAAAGAAGTTGTTTCTTTACCCCAAACAGTCTTGATACTAGCACAGCCCGCGGCTGACATCTGACAAGTGACGCTCTCTGTGTAACTCCTTGATTACAATTTTCGATTACATGTGTTCTAAATATGAAAGAAAATTAAAGGACGCTTCAAGAGTAATTTGAATTTTTCTAACTATGATTTGGTTGCGTAAACTTTGATTTAACTGTCAAGTTACTTTTATACTTTTATCTCCACATGGTACAGAATTTGAAGTTGTACTTGATAGTATAATATAAGTGGATTTGTTTCTGGGACCAGTAATTGTGTGGTGGAAAGTAGGAGCTGCTCTTCCTCCCACCTAAAGGGAAGATGCTTTTGACTGTGATGATTTGGTTGTATAAAAAGAGGTTTAACTGTCGAGTTACTTTTACACTTTTGTCGCACACCACATGGTCAATAATTTGGAGTTTCTGTACACTCTTTCTTCGTGAAAGGAACATGTTCCACCAGTGTAACCACGGACTGGTATAAAGACAGAAAAAAAAATAGGCACTGGGGTATTTTTTTTAATGGAATCTTGCTGAGGACCTTAAGGGCATTTACTTTAAGCTGTGATTATCCAGCTGAGGCTCGAGCTATATAAACGAGTGTAGCTCGGCTGGAATGAGCATTTACCCGCGACTAACGAAAAGGCGTCTCCTGCGAGATTCGAACCTCAGCTTTGATCGTTGTGGTGTAGTCAGACGTCTAAGGAAAATATATATCCTCGATCAGTCTAACCCAGACTGGCACGAAGACTCCCAGTTAAGGGAAGTTGTATATATCCTTAGCGGCTGGGTAAGTTTGTTAGCGCTTTTCAGGGTATGACGTCGTCGTAAGGATTCGTAGGCACAGATTGTGGGTGTCGCTACAGTTGTTTTGCGTTAGCGGCTGCTTTTAATGAGTTAACAATAACGCTGAAACAACGGCTTTATTCGCGGTACTTATAACTCTCTCCTTTATAAGGAACCCCAATCGTAGTCAAAACTTTTTAAAGTGAATTTATTTGCTGAATATCTGAATTTCTACGTATATATTGAAATTAGGAAAATTAAACTTAATTTTAAAAATATGAAACTGAACTAAAATTATTTCTGACATACACATAAAGTATCAAAGTATGTCGGTCCACATACATATCGACAGTAGCTCTAACAATAATAGTTCCATATCCCATTTGAATATTAGAACATCCATCTACTGAAGATTTCTCTCCACAGGGGGCACCCTACACCCCCAGCACACAGTGATTCTGTGTGTCACCGTATATACAAAAAATTTGACATTTTATAAAAAGACTTGCGTGTATAAATATGTCAGAAACAGCTATTGATTTAGTTAGAAATTCATGATTGTATTCCTAAATTTAGCATTATAGACTTTATGTAAGCAAGTACAAGTGAGAAGTTGTGTTATTGACCTATAATGGGGTGTGAGACAGGCTTGAATTGAACCCGTGGAGTCTGGATAATACGTACATTACTATATTCTAGAACGCTAATGAAGAATCTAAATCCATTTCTAATAGCTAAACGATTTTTTGCATATTTGCATGCTCAATCGTAACTTGATACCAATTGAAATAGGAGGCGTGTCATCATAAAAAACTAGCCATTAATAAACATACCAAATTCCGGTTACGCCAGTAGCGTGATATGCACACACGCTTCGAAATTAACAAAAGAGGATATTGTTCTACTTATTGACTGGAGGCAAAATATCATAATTGTTTATCTTATATTCAGAAAACCTTGTCAAATGCAGTTTAAATACGCCCATATTCAAGTTTTTATAATTAAGGCTCGAGCTCATAAAGTTTCGCATTTTTTGTCATTATACGTTCGTGAATCAACTAACAATTACTCCAATCTTATCGAAATGACTGATTCCAGGCAACGCTAAGACTCCCTTTTTCTTGATATACCCTTTATTTAAATGTAACATATATATAAACAAAACACAACACGAAACAAGAAAAGAGAAAAGGGAGAAAAAGCGCCAAGGGGAAAAAAGGGGGGAAAAGGGGGCCACCGCGAATTATATATGATTACACGTCATTTTTAAAGTTAATTTAATCTGATCTGATCGATATCATTATTACATTAACACTATCATTATTACTTAAATATTATCATTATTACATTAACACTATCATTATTACTTAAATATTATCATTATTACATTAACACTATCATTATTACTTAAATATTATCAATATTACATTAACATTATCATTATTACATTTCATTTTTTTTTCGATTTATTTATTTTTCTTAGTAGATAATCTTTTCTGACATACAGGCGGAGACCAAGGGTAGCGCCACGAAATTATTTTTTTAAACAATTTGAATGAGTTTTTAATCAGTTAATAATCATTATAAATACGTCAATAAAATAACCAAAAACGCCACGTTAGCTTTCACGTACTGGAAAACGATAAAAATATTTTCAACCAGCGAATAGAGGTTGGTAAATACATAGATGTGGTCCATTACAACTGGGTGGGAAATTTGTAACGTATTTCACTCATTTGCGTTAATGCAAACCACCTTACAGGTCAATGTCCTCATGATTTTATACGGAATGCTAAGTTTTACAAGATTTTAGATCCAATGTGGCACGAAACAATGATACTTTTGCATAAAAATTTTTTTTGCCACGGACCTCACGAAGCCTCATAAGTTCGTTTCAGCCTGTTGACGTCCACTGCTGGACTTAAGACTTTTCTAACTTTAATTTCTAATAATAATTTCAATTTCCCACCTAGAAGGCCGCTAAAGCTTCGCCGACTTTTTTGCCCCATCGGCCATCCATTCTTTAGGCTATGTGTCCCGCCATCCAACCCTTCTTGCCATTTCAGCTTATACGCCTTTTTGATATTTCTATGGCTCTTTATTTATAATTCCATCGCATACATCCACCACATGAGTATTTATTAAATACTAGTAGACTCGGCCAAGCGTTGCTGATGAGATTTTTGTTATATTACATAGTAGTGAACTATTCAAGAGAAACGGCAGGAGAACACCAATCCACCATGCTTTTTTGGTGACTATGCCATTAAATTGTAGCTTATGTGAAACGTTGGTATTTATTTTGAAAAGGATCAATACCTAGGTACGAATAAAGAGCTTTTTCTAGCGGTGGTGTTTTAATAAAAAAAAATTAATAAAAGGACGCTTATTGTGACGTACCTATAAAAGATAGAGACATGCTGTCGCGACATTTTTGATAGATAGTGATGTGTCCTGAAAAATTTTAATACATCACTTTGTTCTATCATTAATAGTTTTCGCAGCGCACACGATTGAAGGAAGTTTTTTGTTTATTTTTTTACACCTTGGGTTAGATTATTCAAGTTTTAGTATGCATCCCTAATTTTTTTGAAAATAAAAAATAACCTATGTCACTCGGGATAGTGTAGCTTGCCAACAGTGACAGAATTTTTGAAATCGGTCCAGTATTCATTTCAAACAAACAAAAAATCTAATCTTTCCTCTTTATAATCTTAATATATATATTTCTTGTGTGCGTGTGTATGTGACTGAACTTCTCTCAAACGACTGGACCGATTTTGATGAAATTTTTTGTGTGTGTTCAAGGGGATCTGGGAATGGTTTAGATTCACAAATCAGCCCGGCAGATGGCACTGCAGTCGGTACTTTCATACTTTGCTTAATATCCTAATCGCTTTAAATATCATGCAGGACAACGTCTGTGGGGTCCACTAGTATAAGTATAGATTTCTCTCTTTATAAATACTATAAAGTAATGATTCTCTCACATACGCGTTGACAAACAGGGGCGAAATAATTTATAGTTGTGAGCCATTTATGCAAAAAGGGGAAGGTATTGAAATCGAAAATCCACGAAAATATATAGATATGAATACAAATGGCATCGTAGGCTGTATTACTTGAAATATGTTAACAATAACGTAAATATACGAGCCACTTATGATCTATAAATCCGATATAACGTACGTTTTAGTGAAATTGGATATTTTCGCGGCGCCATGTTTTTGATTGTTTTGTTTATAAAGAATTAAATTAGAACGAATAGGGATTTCTATGCCGTCTGATGGCGATTATCCTGTTTAAAATATATAGTCAACCAATAAAGCATTAATTGCAGAAAATTTGATAGGATGTGTTATTGAGAGTAATATTTATAAAATATGGCTTTGAAAAGTGTAAAGTTTTTGAAGGTCTTCGATCGTAATAAATCCGAATTTTTCGCCCCCTGTGACTTTTGCCTGTTCTCAGACCTCAAGAGAATGCTCGCTGGACAGAAATTTTGGTGATGAAGAGGTAATCACCGAAACTAAAGCCATTTGATCGTACTATGAAAATGGTTTGACCGCTTTAATCGTTGTATCTTTATTAAATTCTATAAAAAAGATGTTTTCCTTCGTTTACAAACATTCCAGCCCACCTATAAATAACTTGTTAATGATTATTAATTAATGATGAAAATACATGATAAAACTAATGATTTTTATGACACACAACTATCACATATTAGTCGTTTTTAAACATAAAATTAAGTATTTTTATAATTTTGAATGATAATTAACTAGTAAAATACTTAAAATAAAATCCATGGCGTATCATAGAGACTGGTACGATGCCATCATGTAGAGAAGAGTTTTAGCGGGCAATTAATTATGATTTTTTAATACAAACAAACTTAACAAAAACAAAAATAACAATTAATATAGGGTCTATAGTCACTAGTAATTGAATTGGCTTATAATCTAGTCAAATGGATTATTGGTTGTAGTGTTAAATATTTGTTTTGGCGTTATTATAATTCTAAAAATCGGTTTTTGATGCAAGCATTACCGTAAAAGTTTTATATAAGGTAAATGTTACGAGTTACTAGATATCGGGGATAAATTACATATATCTCTTAGACTTTTTGCATTATGCATGCAAACAATCCATTGAGCATTCTAACCAAGCCATTATGAATTCAATACTAGTAATAATTGACTTTTAAATTGTCTCAAGTGAAACGAAACTAGCTTAGGAAAGAGAATACTGTCAACGATTGCATCAAAGAGCTGAATTTTAATTTCCATGACTACGCTGTAGTTGGAAAAGGTGGAAAATAATTTTCTATGGAATTATTCATTTAACTTCAAATTAATCAAGAATTGTTGAATGTGTTAGATTTATACATTATAACCTCATAAAAAAAATACATCAGTGGCGCTATAACCTTTTTTTATCTGGGCCTCAGATTTCTTTATCTGTTTCATGATTATATTATGTCAATCGTTAGATAGGTGCTTATTCGCAAGGTTTCGGTGCGTGATCAGCCTCCTATGCCCGACGCAAGTCGACTTTTTGGATGTAAGGCAAGCCGGTTATCTCACAATATTTTCCTTCACCGTTCGAGCAAATGTTAAATCCGCACATAGACAGAAAGTACATTGGTGCACTGCTGGGGATCGTACCTACGACCTCAGGGATGAGAGTCGCAGGCTAAAGCCACTAGGCATATGGTAAACACGTTACTGCATCAACTGTGTATCTGAAATTATTATTTTGCTAGATTAAACCTATAATACCTAACATACAAACATTTTTTCCCAGACAAACCGCGCTAAACGCTAAAAAAAATTAGAAGTTCAAAACAAGGAAAGAAGTAAAATATACAGTGATTTTGTGTTTTGACTGGACTTTTGTGTAACACATAGCGTGCGCGTTTATTTTTTAAAATATTTTCGAAATAAAAGACTTTTTCAGGAATAGCTTATGGGAAATAATTTTTATAACCGGTCCAGTAGTTTTTTAGTTCATTGTACAAATCTATAGTACCTAATGAAAATTCGGTTTTTTACATCTTTCGATTACTTACATCTTCCAACGCATAATTTTCTTACTTTAATTGTTTTCCCTTTGAAGTAAAGACTCTTGAGCCGTGGGGTTCAAGTGCAAGTGCTTATTACAGATTTAAGTTGGCGCCTGACAGTACTGGTGACCGCAAAGCTGGTACTTTCCTCGCTCGAATAAGTATCGCAATACAGCCTTGGGATTCTGGAACTCACTCTTCTTTCTGATAAGGTGGGAGCTTGTAGTTTATTGTTTATAAGAATGCCAAATCATAAAATGACTGCTTCACGACTGATTTGAGCGCGACCGCCGATGCGAAAACCGCTGTGAGAGTTCGAAAAGTGAGTTACAGAATCGCAAGGCTGGGAGGAAATGCCAGAACTCTTTAAATTTGTTTTAAGTTTCTATATACTATTACTATGTAGGTTAAGAATATTGTAAATACTGTATATATATTACTTCTCACTTATTTAAAAAAACAATGAACCAAACAAAACAATTCACATACAGCATCAGAACAGAGCACTCATCCATATTCAAGTTGAATGCATGTTGCATACATTGTCTGTGCCGATAACTTTGATCATTGTCAAGGGTCTCAAATCAAAAATACGCCAATCTCACTCGACGAGTATGAAGTATCATTGTCTTTGTTTTGATTGAGTTACTTTAACTGAATTGTTTGTATGTGAAACCGCCCTCTCACAGATGATTATGAAACTCAATAATTTGTATTGCCTAATATCCTTAATGGTTATCTAACTACGAAACCCATTTTTTAATACTCGTTTGCACATTGAAATCATCGTGAGTGAACATGCCTTGCCATAAGTTGCCGGTGTGTCAGGCACAGAAGGCTGACCTAGAAAAAAAATAATCACGAAATAAATTCAGAAACCTCAGACCCAGACCTTAAAAGATTGTTACACTGGTTTGTTTTTAATCGCCACTTAACCATATACTTAAAGGCTTTTATAAGTTAAAGAATGCTGTATCACATTATAAACGATACTAATAGTAAAAGTAATCTGAATTGTAGAACAAAGTATTTATTAGCATTTATTTCTGAGACTTGCCAAATAAACACAGCCATTGCCAATTTCCATAAGCGTAGAACAAATGACCAACCATAAAGCTTCAGTTTAATGGTCGATCTTGATAATGTTTTTTTACTTATGATATTTTATTTTTGAGTCCTTGCTTCTAGGTCAAAATAATTATGTCATAACGTAAAATGTAAGTTCATATTAACAGATGTTACAATTCTTAATATCCCTTTGAAGGTGGAAAATATACAATTGCAAATTTTTGACTGACATAGGGAAATGATACAAATACGAAGCTCACACATTGGTGGCCTTTTCATACATTAAAATCTTTTCTGCATAAACATTAACTGTGACAGACACAAATAAGCAAAAACAGTTCTTAATATTGGCAAATAAGGTCTAAAATATTTTTTGTAGAACACAGCAAACGGTCAGGGGGATTACCTGATGTGTGACCCATGGATACTCTATGCTAGATGGCCCGCGAGTCCGTTTCCGGTCTTTTAAATCTTCTCTCTGAATCTTCTACCGCATTTACCATAGAGAATGTTCAGAGGAGTTGTTCGGACTAACTGCAGCTGAGTTTTATCATCAGACATTGAGGCAGAATACAAAATTCCATCCGTATACATTGACGTCCGTCGTACCACAACTGAGGGTTTCTTAAGGCAATTTCTGCCGCACACCACCACTTGGTGAAACCAGCTGCCCACTAAAGTATTTACGAACCATTACGACATAGGGTCCTTCAATAAAAGAGCGAACGTGGAACGACGGGTGGAATTTCGTATTCTGCCTTGATGTCCGATGATGAAACTCAGCTGCAGGTATTAGTCCGAACAACTCCTCTGAAAACCATCAAAGTGGTAACGTATATAAATCACGTTATATTTCTAAAATAGGCAGCAACTTGATATGTTACCTCCATCATTCTAAAAATACACTAAAAAACCATTTGCATTTATGGAGAGCATACATATGAATCATCATGATACACCGAACAAAAATAACGCGATAAAATCTAAATTGTCTCCAAGAAATTCAAACGTACTAAAAATTACCAAAAACTTTGAACGAATGACGTTAACTTTTATATTTACTTATAACCTGTGACCATAAAAAAGTGGATTATTACTGCGATTACAGTTTAAATCACAGAGGTTTATACTATTGAATTGTCAGTTCAGTGACCCGGATTTCTCATTTGACGGTAATATTTGTGTCTATAAACAAATAACAAGCCAAGCTGTTGAAAGTCTAAAAAATAAATTAATTTGCGCTTACCATGGATCTGATGAAGTTGTTATGAAAGGAAAACAATCCGGCAGTGCTCCAGTGCCTATGCCTGTGCCTGATTAGGAGGCGACATCCACCACCGTTACAATTAGTACCCTCAGCGAAAACTAACCTCTCGTGTGCCCACACGATACAATGTATGGAAATAATAAACTGCATAGATTAACAGACATTTTTGATTGTCCGTTGAACAGACAAAAGGTTACTGTAAGAAATAGTATTTTTGTAAATATTTTAATTTATTACTGTTTAATGTTGTTTTGTTTTTTCTGTGTATGTGATATAAATGTAAATAATTGCCGCATTGCATTGGAGTAATCTGTCACGGTATCTTATTTTGTTAAATAAAAAAAAATTGTTATTGAAATGTAATAAAAAATATTAAAATTAACGCAACGTTTTGTGTAGAATGTGTTTGCAACTGTTGAAGGAAATAAATAAATGCTTTTTGAATTTAAAACACTCTTAAATCCTCAATACGCATATAAACCAATAATTTACATCCCAACAGCCTTGCAACCGGAAGCACTTCGTCTCAGCATGACATCTGCGAATCGTCGTTATAGCGACACTTAACGCCGTTATATTGACAGTGCATCCGCGCTTTTCTCAAACCCCTTTATTGCTTTTTATGGCTTTTCATATTTCCACTTCCCGTTGAATTTAAATCGATTGGAGGGATGTCTTGTGAGTTTTCAAGAAAATATGGAGTGAATATTATCTAATAAATTCTAATTTATTCATGAAATGCATATAGACTAAGCAATGGCATTTTATTCATTATATTTTGCTCTCAAACATCACATATGTTACAAGGAGGACAATCAGACACTTATGGAAATAATATGTGTGATAATAACTTGAGAACTATAGAAGGCGCCCAGACCAGACCACACCTCACGAGGGGACTCTTTGTATTAAAGAAGTCGTATGGGTCTGCCAAGCATCCGCGAATATACACTGTATATACATAATTATGTAGGAATAAAGAAAATAATAATAGTAAATAATTAACACAGCTAGTCAATCAATAAAATTCTGTAAAAAATACAATAATATTTTTAGCCCAGAACATTTAATATCGGTGAACTTGTTCTGCGAACATACAAATGTCGAATATGTCGAAGGGCGCTTGGCACAACGTCTTTTTAAACCCAATTTGCTACTGCCTATGTACTTACATTAGCAGAAGCCTAATTCACGAGTATGTTGTTAGCCTTTAAACAAATAAAAACGTGTAGACTAGGCACCCATTTCCATCGTCATTAGAAGAGTGTTGGTAGAAGTAATAATTATTATAGAAAAATGTCTAGTGAAAAAAGGATGTGTTTATGTTGCTTTTATCTGTCATCAAAGCTTTGTAGTCAAAGCGTCAGTTCTCAGATAGATGTATGAGATGTCATATTGGTTTCAGATTCCTATAAGCAACGAGATAAAAATAATTTACCAGTAGGTACTACAATCTTTTTAACTGAAAGTTTGGGCTGTAGAATCGAGGAGTTACCGCTCGACTCGACTTCATATAGTAAGAACCCTTTTTAGATATATAACAATCAAATTACTGAGTCTATTTCATTAATAAAAGAATGACGATAGGATGCAGAAGAACAAAGAAGTGCTTATGACGGTTAAGACAAGGAATCTTGAGTACATACAAGTAACACCTAAAAATACGATCAAAGCAGCAGGTAGAAGAAAATCTAGACGCATCACGCCTTGGTTGAAAAACCTTAGACAGTGGTTTGGTCAAAGCACCAAGTCATTGTTAAGAAGCGCGGCATTCAAAATTAAATGCCATGATGATCGCCAACCTTCGCAAGGAGATGGCACTATATGAGGATTTAATTAATAAGTATTCTATGAGCTGATGCATGTCCGAGGTTATCAGCTGTCTGTGTCTGATATACTTCGTCAATTTTTGGGTCTAAGACTTGGAAGGCTGCCAGTTAATTGCACATAGAAATCTTTTTGAAACGCACAACAACCGTGCTCTGCAAAGACTTGCATCTATTATTTTATCAATAAGGAAACATGACTGACCAATACAAGATATGTTAAAAATATTCAAGTTATAATTATAGTAGTGTTCTTAAATTGTTTCACAGATAAGATTTTATTTTCTACAAAAGTGTGAGTAACTAGAAATAAAAAGGAGAAAAAAAATAGGCACGAAAATGCAAACAGAAATTTTAATAATTTTATGCTTTACATCAATATCCAACAAAAGTATTATGTATCAAATCAAAGTCCATTTAACTACGAATTCAAATAAAATTAAAATCCGTTTCAAAGTAACCGCAGCCAATAAGAGAATAATTTTATAACATTCCGATATTTGTTATAGCCGATTTTAATTTAAAACTTTGTTAATCTAAGAGCGAGCCACAAAGAGTGGATCAGAACGATGAAAAATTATTGAAAGGGGGTGAACGCAAAAGGGTGGGGGGTGAGCCATCGACTCTTAGCCAGAACCAATTTATATTTACCACAACGCTGTCAATCTTCAACCTTATTTGATTTGGATAAGGTTTACTTTTCCATGGCAAGTGTTTTTGAAGTTCGAATGTATTTTGTATGTAACCACAAAGGGGGCAGCGTAATAATCGTGATTTTTTAATCAAATTTCATCTGTACGGGAAGAGGAGAGGTTATATTTTTTCATTATTTAATTTTCGGTTTTCCATGCTCCTTGAAGGGACGATGTTTGAAGCGTTTTTCTATGTTTGAACAATTACACCGCAGTTTAATATTAATTGAAAATGAAGGAATATAATTGTAATATATAATTATTTATTGTAATTAAAATTACAAAAGATATCCTTTCCTTATGTGTTAAGTACTAGCTGCCCGTTTGGACTTTTATTTTTGAAACATAATTTGTAGATTGATATTTTCTTTAATATGGAGGAACATTTTTGTTCTATTATCAATAGTCTTCGAAGCGCATGCGATGAAATATATTTTATAGGAATTTTTTTACACCTTGGGTAACATTATTGTAGTTTTAGTAGGAATCCTTATTTTTCTTGTATTGAAATGGTGAAAGAAATTTTAAAATCCAGTACTTTTTGAGCCGATTCGTTACAAACATACTTACATACAAATCTTTTGTCTATTAATGTACTTAAATTTTCTGTTTCATATATTTTGTTTATCAATAATAATCTGTTTTGGCTTTGTATATTGTCTTAGTGTTTTCTTTTATAATATGGATATATTGTGTTAGCTGTAAGATTATTAATAATTAAAAAAATATTTTTTGTATATAAAATTAATCCAATTAAGTATTTTAATTTCATAGTGATATATTTCCCATAATAAACTATGTATCCCTTTATTTAAATGACATTTTGACACAAAATTTTACCATTAAAGGCCGGGCACGCACCCACTATAATGGGTGTCCACGGCCCCCATACAATAGATAGACTTCATGATTTTACTAAAGAGGTAATGATTTATAAAAAGCGATCATATGCCACGAACATTATGGGTAGCAATAAAATTTTTTTTTTTAAAAGTAATTCCAATTTCATATCACAGAACCTCATTTTTAAAGTCGGTGAAATATTACATCTCGGTGTAACACAGCCTCACGTAACCGTTCATTTCATGGTTAATATAACGTTTGTTCTATTTCGATTCCGCTTATAATTGTTATTGGTAGATAACGATGTCGAAGTTTCAATTTTTGCGATTGGAGCGCCCCAAGCGATTCATTTACGTTACGCTTCTATCTGTAATTGTATTAGGGTATTTTGTCTTTTTTTTAATAAAAAATAACGTGCAATAATATCACCTGTTGTTAACATTGATATATATTATATGTTAACTAGACTGTTTAATATTTAAATGCCTTGATTACGATTCAACAGAAATGTTATAGGCATTGATTTTTATATACCCCACAACATTCAACAGTAAATCCACCAATTTTAAAAAAAATCCCACTCTAATGTGTTACAGTTAAGGCATAGTTTCTCAGTAGAAAAATAAATAGAAATTAAAAAAAAACACAACTAAAACACACACACAATCAACACAATTAAAATAAAATCAATTTTTAATAAACATAAATAAAATAAAATTTTCAACAACTATTAAAAAAGAAATATAGAAAAATTATTTAAATATAATATATGGAATGCTTTAAATTAAATTCTTTCACACACGTTTAAACATCTTCACACACCTTTAAACATAATCACACACCCACAACCACTCATCCTTTAGTTTTTTTGGAACGAAGTTCCTTATCGCGCGTTGTGAAAGGGGGCTAGACGGAAAAAATTCTTACGAAAAGTTGTCACGACACTTTTTTGCTATTTGCTATTGTAATACACCGGTTCTCGTCCGATCACCGAAGTTAAGCAACGTCGGGCGAGGTCAGTACTTGGATGGGTGACCGCCTGGGAACACCTCGTGATGTTGGCTTTTTTTTTCGTCGTAAGATTGGTGTCGAGAAAATCTATCATACTGTTATGATACCAATTAACATATAAATTAATCTGGGTGTCCCTTGACACCTCTAAAGTTTTTTTATTGCTTTAGTTTTGTCATACATAGTCATTTATTTGTATATTTTATGTCTGCGATGGATGGCTAGTGACCTGTTACCACAAGTCTTCTATAGTCCTTATAGGCACCAGCGTCTCCCAAAGAACGTGAAGAGCCAAATGAACTTTATTATTATTATATATATTAGAATAAAAAAATATTTTACACATTCAAATAAAGAAATGTCACAATAAGATTCTCAGTCACTGTTACGCGGTAGCCATTACATCGTAAAAATGAGAGGCTTATTAATGAATATTAAGGTGGCCATTCACGGGCGATCCATCGATACATTTGGCACGCTGTCGTTCCAAAACTCATCCATGAATGTGAAAACACTGTCGGTCCAAATGGATTGGCTCGGCTCGATGGAATTCCAACTGCGCGAAAGTCCATCGCGCCGAGTCAATTAGCGCGCTTGCAAAGATCGAACCTACTCGTACGTTTGTGTTGGCATTAGATATTAATACGTTTATTGAAGTATTCTTATTAGTTCGCATTAAAATGGGCAACTGTTCCACTAAGTAGTTGTGTTGCCTTAACGTGATTAGTCCAAACAGACGTCGAGATGATTTGGGATATACTATATGTAGTATATAAAAAAATAATACGAATGCTCATTTTATATAAAGACTAGCTGATCCGGCAAACGTCGTTTTGCCATGTTTATCATTTATAATAAAAAATAGGGGTGATCGTAGAGGGGTGAAAATTAGGGGTTGTATGTATTTTTTAATGCTGCATCATAAAAAAATAAAAATAAAAAATTTATCTAAAAATAAAAATAAAAAATCAGGGGGGACCACCCTTAAAATTTAGGGGGATGAATAGATGTTGTCCGATTCTTTAGACCCAATATGAACACAAAATTTCATGAGAATCGGTCAAGCCGTTTCGGAGGAGTTTAACCACACACACCCCGACACGAGAATTTTATATATTAGATGTCGATCAACCTTTTAAGGATATATATATATGTGAAAAAAAGGTCAGCAAACAAACTTGCTTTGTTACGACAATTGTAAATACAAAAATAAAGTAAATAATTTATATAATATATATAACAATATAATGACTTATATTTTATTTAAAAATACATTGAGAGAAATTAGTGTCTGATATAACTTTTAGGGTTTTTAATAAAAAAAATGCCATTGTCCACTAAACGCATTATTATTACACAGGGACATCTTTGTATCGTTTGCTATACATGAAAGAGGAAATCACATACACTCCAAATGGAAAAGCAATAAAGAAAATGCTTAAAAAAGCTTGAAATTTCTTTTCAATCGAGGACTAAAACCAATAAAACAGAAATTCACACCCAGGGCAAATCACAAAGGCTTTTCAATTACGTCATTAAATCGAAAAGCCACTTAGCAATTCAAATCGAACAATACCGATCCCCGTGAGAAAATCCAGTGGAAAAGTGAAAAATAGCCAGGAAAAACCCCGGCAAATGTCCCGTAGACAATCCTGCTTGTCGATAGGTTTCAACGGCTTTTTTATGTGGGAGCTTTTAGACTTTTTTGTGTTATATAAATGTATCTCCACTTATTTATATAAATTCTTGTTGAATTGTGTGATTCAGAATGAAACAAACCTGTCAATCACAATTGACTATTCTTGTTACATTCTTACCTCCCTGTTCATTTATTAATCGTACTGTAAGGATTGTTCAAGGCCGGCAACGCACTTGCGAGCCCTCTGGCAATGTCTTTAAGCGTCGTTTGCCCCCGTTATATAAGATTTTTGTTTTATTATGAATGAATAAATAAAATTTATGTACACCATTTCTTCATCATAGCGTAAACACAATTTGAAAAAATACTTTAGTTTAAAGAAATATGTATACAAATACCGTAACAATAGTACAGTGCAGTAAGTGGTTTTATGCATACCTATTAAGAAAGAAAGAAAAACACAAATTGCCAAAGTAACCTAAAAACCGAATAAACTTACATTTTAATAAATGACAGAGATAGACAACGTTATGAACGTCAATAAAGAAATACATATTAAATGCTTCTAATTTTACATTTACTGCCAATTCTCAAATCAAGGGCGTAGAACGGAAGAGAAGAACTGGCAATTAACTCTCCGCCACTCTTTTTAATCGCCAAGTTTTTTTGTTTAACACAATGTTTGTAAGGAGCTGCAACCATTACACCATGTTCCACGTGACTTCTTAAGTAATTAATATAGTTAATTAATAATAATAAAATAAATTAAAAACAAAGATTTGTCCTCTCTGCAGGAGGCATGGTGAAATAGGAGCACGCACTTACATTCTCGTGGGAACAACACGCAGTTAACACAACAGTTAGAGTATTGAAACAAATTATGCATTGACAAGGAAATTGAATACCACTTCACTTCTGTTAGGCGTATCGCTACAGATTAAGTAAATTTATATCTTGACAAATTTTGTTTTACTTTAATAGCAACAAAAGCTTTTTTTATAAGAACATTATTAACTTATATTGTAGAGCATCATTCAAACCGACTGAAAGCTGAAACCTATATTTATAGATTCGCTGAAACCATTGAAACGTGTGAGGCTCAAGTGGGACCCCTGTGTCACCTATCTTGCTCTATCATTAAATTTTTCCTATTTTACGTCCCTTTCTGGCATCCCATTGAAGGATATCGAATGTTCGACGCAACAGGTTGTATTGGCTTTGCTTTTAGGGTTGATACTTTGATCGGTTCTAAAAATATTTAATAGGCAATTGTATTAAGTTGCAGTAAATTGTTAACTGAAAACAGGGGCAGATATTAGGTCCGGGATATTATTTTCATAAAATCAAAATATCATTTATTTATGCAGTTTATCATCGGATGTCGAGACAGAATACGAAATACCACCCGTATCACCTCGACGTCAATCGTTCCTCAACTAAGCGTTTAAGGCTGTTTTTGCCGCGCACCACCTCTATGTGGAACTAGCTGCCCACCGATGTATTTCCGAACTAAGTTGTCTTAGGGTTATTGTCTGCGCGTTTGGTCTATTTTAGCTACTTTCACAGCATAATGTCTTACGGCATTTTACTGTGGGGTCGGGCTGCTGACATAGAATCCATTTTTATTTTGCAAAAGAGAGCGGTCAGAGCCATTTATAATCTACGTCGTTGCGAATCTCTCAGGGAACTATTTAAAAAGATTAATATTATGACAGTACCTTGCCAATTCATATGTGAAAATATTATATATGTAAGAAAGAATCTACATCTTTTTAGTAAAATAAATGAAAGACATAATTTTAGTACTAGAAATAAAGATAAAATAGCTCAACCATCTTTCAGATTAGCCAAAGTTCAAAATTCATTTATGGGGTACTGTGTGAAATGTTACAATAAAATACCTTGTGACATTTTAAAACTAAATGAACGAAAATTTAAATGTTTTATTAAAAGTACACTTTGTAAACAAGCATATTACAAATTAGATGATTATATTCAAGATAAGAATGCTTGGAAACATGCTGGTCCTGATCCATAGGACAATCCTATGATTGGCTCTATAGCCTGGACAAAATCAAATTGGTTGCTGATTTTTTGGTTTAAAAAAAAATATGTTAATTTTTGTTATTATTATTATTATTTTTTTTTTTAATTTATATAATGCTACAAATGTAATTATTTTTTTTGTCTGACCACACACTGTTTTGTTGTGTTTTTTATATATTTTTATTACTCTTTAATGTTAATATTCTAAGGTTTCGATATTTGTAAATATGTGAGGAACATGTATACTAACTTTTTTAGTATAGTAGTTTATTCTAAGAGTACATTGTCTTCACATATAATTATTTAACAAATGTAACAAAATATTGTAAACCTATTTTAAAAGAAAGTGTGGATTTCTTGCCCATTCTTCTCCACACGAAACTACCTTTGGAAGGGCACCTAGAATCATCTTTATATTTTTTTTTTTTGACGTTCAAAAGTGCCATTTTAGATGGTCTAATTGAAATAAACGATTTGACTTTGACTTTGACTTTGGTCCTTCAAGAAAAGAACGTGCCAATTCTTAAAATACCGGTAACGCACTTGCTAGCCCTCTGGCAATGTGAATGTCTATGGGCGGCAATATCACTTAACATCAGATGAGACCTGCCTGTTTGTTATATGAAAAACTTAATGTACGCTTATGAACGTCAGAAAAAATGATTCTCAATTTACATTTACTTCCAGTTTTCAAATCAAGGGTGTAGAACGATAAGAGCTGACAATAAACTCTTCGTCACTTTTTTAAATTGTCAAGAAATTAATTACAAAATAATTGTTAGCACCGGCAATATCATGCTCCTCATAACATGTTAAAATAGTTAATTATTACAATTAAATTATAAATTATAAAAAAAAGAACAACTCCAACAGCAAACCCACATATACACCGATCTAAATCCGACCAGTCACCACAAGCAGCATCCGTTCACGAGTACGTCGCATGATATAGGGAGAGACTATCCGATGCACGGACATAAATAATTACTTTTATTAATTGACTTTGTGAAGTATATTGTGGATATACTATTTGTAAAATATTATAAATAGTAATTGTTATTTAATTATAAAATACAATACATAAAATAACGATGTTATTTTATAAATTTGTAATAGGTATATTGCTTAACCGAAATATCAGAATGATCTTTATTATTTATTTAAAAAACCAGTGGCACTACAACCTATTTAGGTCGGGGCCTCAGATTTATATATCTGTTACATGATCATTTGTCAATATAATAGGTAAATAGATGATCAGCCTCCTGTGCCTGATACATGCCACCGAGTTTTTGGGTCTGAGCCAGTTTCTTCTCGGTGTATTCCTTCACCGTTCGAGCGAATGTTAAATGTCCACCCGGGGATCGAGTCTACGACCTCAGGTATGAAGGTCACACATTGAAGTTATTAAGACAACACTCCTCTTTAATAATTATATTATCTGAATACTACCGAAAATATATTTCAATTCAGCTAAAACATCTGTCCCGTGCTTTCCTATAAGAGTTGTTAACTATTAATTCTCTTCTTATATAATATGTTATTATTTCTATAAGACACAAGCAGAAACCACGAATTAACTGAACATATAATCAATTGTAGAACTTAGAAGAGCCACCTCGACCAAGTAATCTTTCTTACAAAAATATAAACTTACACTTGTTTTGGGAGTTAATAAACGAATAATAAAGTTGAAGTGACAACCCTAAACTCATCGTTTTTCAACAGGATAATATCGAAGGCTGTACGGGCCGTCCCATTCCCGGATATCAGGTGTTCGGAAATTCCATATTCACTATTAATTGCTCAACACTTTTTGATCTTTTCGTGCCATAGATTAAATCCATTGGTGTACATTTTTTAGTAGAAGTGAAATGTGTTTTACCATGGAAATTTTTGTCTTTTAAGACTTAATAATTTTAAATATACTTTTGGTTAAATGATAAGACTAGTTCGAATGAAGGTAATCTTAAAACAGAAAAGTCTTAGATACACATATGTGTCAGGCACAGAAGGCTGTTCACTAACCTTAAAAATATTAATGAAACAGACAGATAGATACAGATAAATCCCGGTCCCGGGTAAATAACGAGTTCACAAGCGACAAGAACACAACAATTAAACTAAGTTTATTATATATTAATAAATTATAATAAAACACTAAATTTTAGGTAGAGTTGGTTTAAAAAAACTATGCAAAATTTATAACTATAGAACGGAGTAAGTTTAGATTATAGTATATCGCTTTTAGTTAGCTCTCAGCTTGTACTAAAATATACTTTTTATATGTTGTTTAGTATTATATGTTATATAGTGGTAAGTGAAAAAAAAATAGTACACAAGAAAAGAGTTTCTTCCTCTTGATAGAGACTGTAAGTAGTGTCGAATCTTCGTGATAATAACGGATTAATCAGTATTTATCCGCAGCTGGATATATTTGGTAATGGGCTGATCAATTTTAAAGAAAACATTGCTAATTGCCCATAACGTACCTAATCTGCTCTTTTGCTGGTAATTTTCTTTTCTGCTTAGCAAGATTTTCTGGTATTTTTATATTATCTTGTATTTATTTCAATTGTTTAAGATAAAAGAGTTTGTAACATATACCGATAAGTTATATGTATGTTGTGGTAAACTTGTTAAATAAATAATTAAATAGACTTAAATTAGTTATTAGTCTTAAAACTATATCGTAATGATAAATGATGTCTTTGTGCAGAAACAATTTTATTATTAGTTTTAAAAACTTGGTACTTTGAACATATTTTTTTCCATATTATTATCTAAGTTTTAAATACTTAAGGGTTAAAATAATACCCGACTATAAAATAAACACAGTTTATCGGTAACAGGTGAATAGCTAACAAGCACTTAAAGTTGAACAGTTTGAAGTGTCAGGTTAATCACTAATTCACTAACGAGAGGTTAGTTAACCCATAACCTCAACCTTGAATTATCAATCAACCTGCATTAGTGATTAGTTAATTGACAATCGAATGTAAGTTTTTTGTTATGGGATAAACGAGCAGGTTACTTTGAGTAAAATGATAACCACCCATGGACACCTGTAACGCCGGGGGATAGCGGGTGTGTTGCCGACTTTTAGGGAATGGTACGCTCTTTTCGTGAAGTAACCTAAGTCAAATCGTTTTGGAAATACATCTACTGGCAGCTGGTTCCACAAACAGGTGGTGCGTGGCAGAAAGTGTCTTACTCCCCATGATAAATGCGGTAGAAGATTCCTCGGGAACCAAAAACTCTAGGCAAAGCATCAAGCTATTTGGAAAGAGCAGGGTCGCCGATGATTCGAGCCGCCCTGCGTTCGATGCGATCAAATGGAAGGATCTGTTACTGGAGAGCTCCCGCCCAGAGGTGCTAAAAGTACGCCATGAGGGGCTGAATTTGCGCTTTATAAATACCGTTTGTAAGGCTTTAAGGGAGCGGATAATTACTTGTAAATTATGATTCGGGCCTATTAAAATTTGTCGTAAAAACTGTGAAAAAAGGGGGTACTGGCAAAAACCACAAAAACAGTTATTATCAATTTTGTAAGTTTTTATCAATGCTTACAGCATGTTATATTTAATGTAGGTAACACCTGAGTATAATGTTAGTTAAGAGTAATGCCACGTATCAGCTTTGAGGAACCTCTGTACATATCGCCTGAGGGAAATATAGAGTTGCAAAATATAGACAGTATATTAAAAATAATCCATTATAATTCACGAATATATCGGATATTTTTTGTATGTAAAAGTAAATGATACACTATTAATATACAATATTCTTTAACAGCAATTCAAAAGAATGCATATATCGTTGGAGCTGTCACTCATATAGTGACAATGTACACATATCTTACAGAAAATTAGTATGGTTTTAATATTTAACGATTACAGATAAATGTATCAAAAACAGAATTAAACAACATTGAGGATATTCTAATTCGTATGTTTCGTTTTATTGGCTCTTGACAAGTCACAATCTTGTCAAGAGCCCTGTAAAATAGGTCAAATGTCATACCTAAAATAGTTTGACAGGTCTTGAAACTAGAGATAAGTTTGACGGTCTGAAATTCGTGTCTAATCATAGTTATACTACTTGACTCTGAATAAATTTTAGTGTATTTAATTTATATATAAATACGATTGTTTGTCTACATAATAATAATAATAAAAAATTGTTAAATAAAAATTTATAAAGTTTGATCCCAGTGGCACCTTTGTGTACCTTTGTATTGCGATACTTATTCGTTGAGCAAGGAAAGAATACATAAGAAAAGGTTAAGAATATTGTAAATACTGTATATTTAGGTGTTGGAAATAAATAGTTTGTCTAAATATTCTAAGGTCTATGGTCGTTTGATCTCACTATTATGGTATGTGATGTGTGGCTAACATCTTTGACGGAGCGCCGCGGTCATTGGGCGATACCTCACTTGACTTTCGGATAGTTTTCGTTAAGTATAACATATTTGTCACTAACGTTACTTTGTCTGTAAGATATTTTTAAATTTTGTTGAGGGTAAAGCATAATTTAACACGACCGAACACCACATTTGATTTTATTCTCTTTAGTTTTGTTACGCCCTCAAATTTTTTAATTTATTAGTGAGCGTTTGTGCGTATTTAGAACTATTCCTAGGCAAAGTAGATGTTTAATATCAGTCTATCCCACTGTGGGCCCTCACCCCCCAGGGGGGCAATTTGATTGTAAAGAGGGGCAATTCGAAAATGGACTCGATGTTTTTCATTGTTTTGTTAACAATTTCCTAGTGATTTCTACTTAAACCTGTCATTTAATTTTCTTAAGTGAACAATTTATTTTTTATTATTAAAATTTATGTATATTACATAGAAGAGAAAAGAAGAGAGAGAGTGGCGGAGAGTTTACTGACAGTTCTTCTGTTCTGTTCTACTTGTTTTGAGAACTAAAAGTAAATGTAATAGAAGCATTTAATGTATATTTCTTTTTTGACGTTCATAAGTGTACAATTTTACATGGTGTTACCTATATGAGTTAATGATTTTTGACTTTGACTTTAGAAGGGGCACGGCACAAAAAGGTTGGGTTAGAAACACTGGTCTAACCTCTTATTGTTCACATAATTTTCTCCTTATGCTTACGACTGACAATTGTGTGCCTTTCACATTTAGAATATACAGGAACGAGGTATGCCGTTCTTTGTGGTACATTAATTATCATGTTATTACAGAGAGCACAAATTTTCACCTTTGTTATTAAATACCCTGTAATAATGCCCGAAGGTTGCTTGGGCCAGGAGTGGCGTAAAGGAATAGTTTAGATGCTGACAGCTAGCTAATACTAAGATGCGATGGACCATGTGTGCAAACATGTAATATGCCACTTTCTTACAGTTGGAGTGTTGTGTGCATATGGATAGTTTAATATATTGGTATTTGGTGCACAGCCGCAATTTGAATTACACATTTTTTAAGTTAGGTATCCTCCTTTTGGCGCGATAAGGAAAAATTATGAGAGTAAATTTTTAGGGTGCGTACACACACCGTCACAAAAAACCAACACCCTGAAGTTAGCTATTGTCTTTTCTATTTTTAGTGTAGTTTTTTCTACAAATGTAAAATAACATTCTTGAAAAGAGATTTTTATCTTGCTACGATAAAGAAGTGTGCATAGGTGCACACAGGTTTTTTTTTTAATAGGGGGCAAACGGGCAGGAAGCCTGATGATAAGAGATACACATGGGCACTCTCAATGCCTTGAGCTATTTAGAATTGGTACGCTCTTTTCTTGAAGGACCCGAGGTGATACGGGTTCAATTTTGTAGTCTGCCTCGACGTGCGATAATGAAACTCATCTGCATTTATTAATCCGAACTACTTCTCTGATCACCGTCCATGGTAAATGCGGTAGAAGACGCAGATAGTGTCAAGTGGAAGGAGCCAAGCCAAAAGGCTCTCTACGTGTAAAATTGGGAATGCAGTACAAAGCATGCATTTAGTGAAGTCATGTGAAATTTCCAAAGGATCGACCGCTTTGTCACGAAGTGAGCAATTGTCTTTGTGACGTATTATTATGGAAACGGTTCAAGTCAATTGTCAATTGTTATCATAATTAAGAGACCAAAGCTATTCCCGTGCGTCGTGGATTCTATGTAGTACGTTGGATGATGTATGGAAAGCGGCAGTCTTCGACCCGCAATTGTTATCAGGTGTAATAAGCTGCTCTTCTACTTATAATAATCTTTACTTATTTCGGTCCATTGTTCTACTAGATGGACACCTGGTGAGGGTGGAGATAAGGCGTTGGATGTACCGCGGGGAACCGATTGTACTGCCCATTTAGACATATTATTTATTACAAACTAAAACAGAACACATATAAACACACAAAATAACAATAAGCAAAGAAAAAAAAATATATAGTGAGAGATATATAAAAAATAAATATTTTTTCCTTTTCCCATTCGGTTCGTTTCAAGCGTGTAATGCGTGTGTGCTGTGGCTGTAATTGGCCCTGGCTCAGCATTATGCTGAGGAGCAGAATGTTCCACAGCGCTGGTTATTCTGCCAGATACCACATCAGCTATTTTGCGCTTGGGTCGTAAAAAAAAGATAAAAAAAATGTGTGGCACTCGGGGACTGCCGCGGTAAAGGTATTGCATAGCTTCTATTGCGGGCCTTGAGCGTGAAGATGAATAATACTTAGTAAAATAAAATCACATTAATAATAATAATATTAGTAAAAGTTAGCAATGCAGAAATAGCCAAGCTAACAAGTACAACTGTTTTTCATTATAACAAGTCTAATATAAAGCATGGTTATTTTACACAAAGGCCTTTTGCGATTTTCAATACTGAGTTTTCGTACGATATTGGCTCTATAGAGATCTAAGAAGGAATAATAAATGATAAATATTCACAATCTGACATTATGTTGACAATATTCCAAACGTTTTTATTTCTCTTATCAATATATTAAACAAGCTAATATTTAAAGAAACGTTTTTATTTCTTTGATACAGTGTCTTGTCATCGTTGATAACGTCTTACATAACATTTAGTTTATCAGTAATATGGCAACTTTGAAAAATGTAAGTATCTAATATAAGTAAACTAAGATTACTCTAAAGCGGGTTTAAAACTGTTATATTTATTTTATTGATATTCTTGGATTACTTTAGTTACTGTATTATGCAAGCACGATATTCATGTTTGATTTTCTTATTTGGTGATTACGTCAACAGTAATTATTTACTTTTTACACATATTACCCACACATTGTCTATCCTTGTAAACGAAATGCATTTTCGAGGATTCCTACAAAATATTAATACGTTTATGTAAGGTGGGTGGACCATAGAAGGCCACTGTAACGAATAAACAGTTTTTATTCATTAATTTACTAGATAAATAAAAGAAACAAATTATTAACTAACACTTTGTTTTATTGTGCAACATATAAATTGTTTTTTTTTATTGTAGACGTTATCACTATTTCTTAAACTTAACTTTTATAAAGCTCTTCTAAACGGCCTTGCAAGGAACAGTGCTCCATACAAGGCCAATATTTTAAATCAGCCGTTCAACTTAAAACTAGAATTGTAATAATCAAAATATCCGCTTTTACTAAAACTACATAAAAAGCTCTTTCACTTAAACGAAAAATCAAATGCTTAACATATTATAATCTTGTTTAATAAACTCAACGAACATTCCTTGAACATTATCGTATAACTAAGAACTTATTAATGGATATTATTCAAAAATTATAGTAATGACTATTATTTCGATAACAAAGGTTACCAATTCGTTTTGCAATGAAATTATATAATTTTTTTTTTTTTTGGCCTTCTAATGGGTCCGTTCTTTGTAAGGGCCAAAATGTTCCTAAGAAGGCCAAACTAACAATTATCATTTATGACAGCCTTTTTTACAGACTAAGTACTCTAATTATTACGAACTTAAAATGGTAAAGTCAGTCTTGAAGTCAGGAATATTTAAAATCAACCATTCCTAAGATTAAAAAAATGAAATTATGATAAAACTAGTTTTTTCAACCGCAGTCCGCCCTCGTGGACTTCACGATATCGCGCGCTTTGGAAATAAACTTATAAACTAAAAAGGATAATAATTTATTTTAATCACAATCTGAACATAAAAATAAGATCCTTTTTAGTGAGACCAATACACTCCTCGTGATACCACTTTTGACATTCGCTACATTGCCTCATGTCTTCGATTTTACACTCGCAATGCGTGACAGTACCATTTTCTTTCTTCACCTTTGTTTTCTTTTTCAGCAGTTCTTTGGAATCATTTTTATTGATGTTTTTCTTTTTTGTCGTCGCTTACTTTGTACATTTCATTTTTTCTTACTCCCGGTACGTATTTCTAACTAAAACGAGTGTTATAGTTCGTAAATGTTCCTAGTGAGACCCATGTACTCTGAGGCCAACCGTCAAATTTTTGATTGGCTTTATAAGGAACCACCGGCTTTTATAGGAACACTATCGATATTTTTAACTGAAACCAAAGTAAAATTAATTTTTTTTCTTTAGTATTATAAAAAAATCCATATATGACAATTTACAGTAAAAGAATGCGATAATAATGGGATATTCATATAAAAACTTATTTTTGCTGAGCGGCAAATTACAATTTTAACATCGATACCGAGTCTAGTAGTGAGGGACCGCACTGACAAAATAGAACGGAGCGACTCGTCACCGCGTCTGTGTCCTTGGGTTTGATGGAGCTTTGTGTAAATGGAAGGAATTTGTCATCACATGACTATAACTATGATTTTTGATTGGTTGGAGCATGGGCTTCATGGTCCACCCACCTTACTATTACTTTTTAGAGCTCTGCTTACTTTTGCTAACAAGAGGGGAGGGGGGGATATATTGTAGGAAATCTGCTTACGTAATACTTGAAAGGCCCCCATTTTCTAAGACATAAATTGTGTGTATGTGTGTAAAATTCGTATTTTTACACACAGATAAGATAGTAATCTACCAACACAATAGTAATATATATAACCTATGTTTTTCAGGTGACCTTCAAGGCTCGTGGTTTAATGCCACCAGTTTTTACACCACTCAAACAAGACCTTACCGTCAACTATGATGTCATACCAAAATATGCCGATTTCATCAGCAAAAGCGGAATTAAAGGAGTCCTGGGTATGGCTTTTTAAACAAATCTTTACATATATAATTACGCGTGTATGTCACTGAACTCCTCTTAAACGACTGGACTGATTTGAATGAATGTTTTTGTATGCGTTGGGGTGTTGCCCTGGATGGTTTAGCTCCACAAATTAGCCCAGGCTGCAGTCGATATCTAGGTTATTTATCTATACTGCAATATCATGTAATACAAAGTCTGTCGGGTCCGCTAGTATTATCTATTACCTTTTTCGCACTCCTCTACTGCTTCATTTAAGAAGAAGTTAAAACTCTTAATGTCTTAAGCCTTTTATCTTCCTTGTTTTTTTTATAGCTGCTAGTTTGTTTGTCGTTCTCCTAATTTATACATTTTGTGTTATGTTTTGCCTTGTTTTACTTTAATTTTATTTTTACTGTATAGAGATGTATCTGTCCTACATGAGTCTTCCTTTAGTCTGTACACCTACAATCAACAGTTTGTAGATTGGTCGAAGATCTGACCTTCAGGTTGGTGAACCCGCAGAAGAACACCTAAATCTGAACACCGGGAAGTATGGCGTCCTCACTCCTCTCTTAGCATCAAACAACAGAAGCAAGTCACAGCTGATTCAACTGGCCAGTAGCTTAGACAAGTCTACTTCTCTTATTTTGAATCTTCTGTCTCATTCACTTACTTTTCGTTTTAAAAAAAAAACCTTTTTAGAAACCTGATTCTGAAGAAATACAAATAACGCTATTTAGTGCAGCGGCTAAAAAAAAGGTTAAAAAGAGCTCATTGGTCTACTCTAGCCCCCTTTTTTTTCTTTTCCCCCCCCCCCCCCGGCCCGCGAAGGGAGAAAAAGAAAAAAAAAAAAAAAAGGAAAAAAAGGGGGGTGTTTGGGGGGGGGGAGCCAAAGGGGGTTGGTGGGGGGGGGGGGGGGGGGGGGGGGGGGGGGGAGGGGGGGGAAATCCCCACCCCCCTTGGGGTTTTCTTTTTTCCCCCCCCCCCCCCCCTGGGTTTTTTTTTTTTCTTTTTTTTTTTTTGGGGGGGGGGGCCCCCCCGGTGGGGGGGGTTTTGGGCAGTGTGTAAACAGTTTTCCCATTTGTTGTTTGAAAAAGTTTTTGCAAACAAAGACAAGCATACAAATCTATTTATTTATAAAATACATAAGCCACAATATATGTAAAAATAGAAACCATTAGTTAGTGGTGGTCCGTGGGTGGTGTCTGAGATTAGAGTCCCAACAAAAAAATTCGGGCAGGTTATGCAGAGAGAGAAAATAAATCTTGTATCAATTTACAGTTGGGGGTACAGCAGGAGGACACATGTGCCTTTCAATGCCAGAAAAGAAGAAATTAGTAGAAGAATGGGTGAAAGCAGCAAAAGTTAGAGATCTTCACGTGATGGTGCAAGTTGGGGGTGCATCTATGCCTGACGTACTTGAAATGGTAGATATATTAATTTATTATATTGTCTAAAACAGTCTCATTGTATTCCTTCAAAAAGAGCACTCTTTCTGCGGCATATCACGAGTTGGTTGTTAAAAAATTACTTGTCAAACTTTGCTAAATTAAAACTTTAATTTCACTAGTAATTTTAATAAAGTACCTGGAAGTGGCTCTCCACCTAAGGCTCTCCTTTTCTCCTGCACCTGTTTCATATTCCTTTTAGCGTCCCTTCCCGGCTTAGCAAATGTAGATTTTTTCCTTCATATTGTGGAATTTTTTTGTTCTATAATCAATAGTTTTTGCAACGCATGCGATGAAAGATATTTTATATGCATTTATTTACACTTTGGGTAACATTACTGTAGTTCTAGTAGGGATCTTAATGTTTTTCTTGTAATTAAAATAACCTGTATTAATCAGTGATAACGTAGCATTTAAATGGTGAAATAATTTTTAAAATCGGTCCAGTACTTTTGGAGCCAATTCGTCACATACATATTACTTACATACAAATCTTTCCTCTTTATAATATTTGTGTATCTTACACACATAAACAATTTTTTGTGTGAAATAGCGTGACAATTCTGTTTCCCTACAGGGTTCAAAATCGTACATTTAATATCAAGGTAGGGAATCACTCTTTTTACAGTCTATTACTCGTACTCTATTACGTAGGAGACAAAATAAAGGGCAGTTAAAAGATACATTTCTTACTATTTATATCTATTTTCAGGCTGATTTCTGTGCCAAGAGTGGCGCGGACTCCATTCTAACGTTACCAGAAACATACTTCCGACCTCAGAACGTAACCGATCTCGTGGACTATGTGGAGACTGTCGCAAAATCTGCCCCCAATCTTTCCATTTTATATTACCACATACCACACATGAGCAATGTTATAGGTACTAAAGACTTACTTAAATTATACAACTTTAAAATAGGCGTTACGAGTTTAGCACTCTTGGCCACGAAGATAATCTCTGTGTTCCACGTCGATTTTAGGACCTCATTCCGTAAAGGAACATCGTGAGGAAACCACACGTGAATGTACAGTACAAGCGTGTGTTACCGATCAGCAAGACAATGTTGGCCTAGCGGCTTCAGCGTGCGAATCTCATCCCTGAGGTCGTAGGTTCGATCCCCGGCTGTGCACCAATGGACTTCATTTCTATGGGCATTGTGCATTTAATATTCGCTCGAACGGTGAAGGAAACATTGTGAGGAAACCGAAAAAGTCGACGGCGTGCGTCAGGCACAGGAGGCTGATCACCTACTTGTCTTTTAGATTAATGAATGATCATAAAACAGATACAGAAATCTGAGGCCTAGAACTAAAATGGTTGTAGCGCCACTGATTTATTTTATTTTATAGTTTTCAATCCCGTGCCTAGATGCTCGCTAAGAAATAATTCACTTCCAAAAAATCGTAAACTTAACCTTTGGCTAACATTATTTTATAAAAGAATATGAACCGAACCAAGAAAAGAGCGTACCAATTCTTAAAAGGCGGGCAGCGCGCTTGCGAGCCTTCTGGGAGTGGGAGTGTACATGGGCGGCAGTATCACTTAAGATCCGGTGAGCCTCCTGCCCGTTTGCCTCCTATAACATAAAAAAAAATTGTAGGTAGAAATAAAACTCTAAACGTTTACAAAAATGAAGGTATTTAAAAAAAGACACGATTCGATGTAAAATTAGCAATTGCATTAACAAGATGTACCTATTTATAACCTTTTAGATACCACCTTCGTAGCTAAGTGGTTAAAGCCGGATGAGATTAGGGTCATGGGTTCGAAACACTGTGTCATATTAGGACTTTTTTCTAGATCATCTCGTCTTGGGGTCTTCCTTGTGAAATACCAATTGTTTAAAGAAAGTATATACCTTCCTCAAAGGCCGGCAACCCACTAAGATGCGTGACCATGGGCTGATGACTGCCCTGAAATAATTCGCCCGCCATAAAATACTTTTTTTACGTTATAGTAAATATGCCAGCGTTCGTCTCCGAAGCCACCAATCGTATACCCACATTTAAAGGCATCAAGTTTTCCTCCAATGATCTAAGCGAGGCGGCTCAGGTGTTACGGAAGCTTAAGGATGACCAGCAGATTTTCTTGGGAACAGCCACTGTAAGAACTTCTTTTATTAATCACACATTTGCTGGGGACATACAACGGTATACACCGTTGTGTGTACATATGCAGCGGTTGTCTCTAGGTATAAACACTATATTATGTACACTAGTATATTATATTATGTACTCTAGTATATTATATTGTGTACACTAGCATATTATATTATGTATATACTTTAGGTAAGCTAAGAATACGCACAACGGACCCTATATATAGAGTCTAAAAATGCGGACAGACTTACATGTTATTAAAATGACAAGTTTTAAACATAAAACTTTAATATTCATTTTATTTCATTTATATTTTTAGTTACTTGCACCAGCGGGTCTACTCGGCCTAAAGTCCAGTATTGGAACAGTGTACAACTTCATGCCAAAACTAGCACAAGAGATACAAGAAGCGATAGAACAATCCGATGTGGAAAAGGCCAGAAAACTACAGGAGAAACTCAGCCTGGTCATTGAAGCTTTAGTGCCAGAAGGTATTGTTATAAAAAAAATGTTACAATACATATTTCTTAAATCGCAAGAAAGCCTATATATAAACGTACTACAATTCTTATTTGGTAGTGTAACTTTCATTAATTTGAAAAAAGACATGAGTTGAATAACAATTAATTTGTTAACTGTTGATTATAGTGTGTTTATAAATAAGAGAAAAATATCTCTCACAAGTAAGAGAGTGTATATATTTACAGGTGGTTGGGTGCCAGTAATGAAAGCGGGTATGGAAGTAGTGACAGGTATAGAAGTTGGTCCTGCGTCATCACCACAGAAGCCCGTAACAGAGGATGGAAAGAAGAGAATAGAAGAGAGATTGCGAAAACTTGGAATTATTTAAAAAATATATTGTTAAACACTGTATTACAGCCAACTTACTTATAAATAATAAATCAGTTTTATTACACTAAAATGCTCATATATTTCTTTTCATCACAGCGTTAACACAATTTGAAAGACAGAGCCAAAAGAGTACTTTAACTTTTTCAGATTAGGATTTACTAGCCTCTTTTTTTATAACATTTCTTCAATGTTAATTATAAAACATTAAAGCCGATTTTAAAACTAATAAATTCTGGATACGTGTAAAATTTAAGGAATCAAAAAAATAAATAAAAATATGTGTAATTTTCGCACGATTTCTACAAACTCTGTATTGGTCTTTACCAATACAGAGTCATTCAGTCTATGACTTCCGTACTATATCAAATCGTGTGTGACATACAAATCATAGAGCGCTAAGTCTCATCTCAGAATATTACCATTTGTGTTGTCGTCTACGCAATCAAACAAAAATTACACGCCAAATTCTACACCTCCTACTTCAGGTTTCTTGAAATCAGTTTAATATTCTACTGGATCATACAATATATCACCAATACATATTTATGATGAACATAGTACATATATATTATAAAAACCTCCTTAAATTGTGATTACAAATCCAATTAAACATCTTGTCAATTGATCTGAGAGGGTTGTGGTTCCTCCCAGGGGGTTTCTAAGAATAAATGCTTTACATAAACACACGAGAGAAATGTACGTGAGGATTCTTAACACCCCGAAAAATATATCTATATAGAGCAGATCACACAAATATCTTTATTTGAGCAATTTTTTAATAGGCAAGTAAAGTGCCACATAATCTTGGCCGGTAAGAGCGTCGCTGTTATGGATATTAGTATTGCCAGTAAATAAAAATTAAGCATTATAAGGGGAATAATTTGAAGTCATGCAGGCTAACTTTATATTTTTTTGGAATATCTTAATAAAACAATGTAACTAGTACGTACAAAATAAAGTTCTAGGTAAAAATAAATGTGACACAAAGTTAGGAACAACTGACGTGATAGCATGTTGTATTTGAGAGCTAACTGACAATGTCAGTCTGACATTTCAAAATGGCGACGGTAGTACCAATTTCAGCCCCCGGCCAAGAAAAGCATGTGGCACTGTATATGATGAGCCTGTGTCTACTAACGTGACTTACTCGTAATTATCGAAGTTAGGATCAAACTTGTAGTATACCCTGACAGGTTAATGAAGTAAACTCGACTGCTAAGTTTATAAACAACTCCATCTTAGCCACTTGGGCCTTCGGCCCAGACAGTCAGTTGTTGGACTATTCGAGGATCTTCTCTTGAGATTGAAAAAGAGCACAACATACTCCACAAACGTTTAGTACCTATACCAACACGAAGTTAGTAGGAGTGATTTATGTTTTCATTGCATGATGCATCGCTGTTGAACTTGATCTTTGGTCATGGTAGGACTTTCAGCCAAAATGAAGGCACGTACCAATTGCTATATACAGTCAGTGAATGATGAGTGAATGATGTGAAGGGATTTGTAAAACAGTGTTTTTATTTGTATCCTCTGAACAATGTATATGTGTAAAGAATGTCTGAGTGTCTACATAATAACAGACATTTTAACCTCTACAGTATATGTTTAAAATTATTGCATCATTGAACCAAAACGCATCAACAGCTCTTTATAATTCCCGAACGTACACCCCGCGAAACGCGTACAGTATCGCATTATATCATTTATAAACAAAATGTGTTAAAATAAATCGCGACGTTGGCAGCCGCAGATACGCGGATTTAATGTACACGCTACGATTTTCGGTACAATTTGCGTGAGCCCAATGTATGTGGAAATAGATGGAGATATGTTAATTTGTTCTATATTTAATTTATAGTTTAACCGTCGGTTAGAATACACTAAATATTTACGTAGAAACTTCGAGAGAAAAACATCGCTGTGATATTTAAACCTTCAGATGTCACTGAAGTATTTATGAACCAATTCGACTTAGGGTTTTTTTTAATAGAACAAACGAGGGAAAATGGGCAGGAGGCTCATCTGATGCTGAGTGATACCGCCGCCCATGGACACTCTCAATGCCAGAGGTCTTGCGAGTGCGTTGCCGGCCTTTAAAGTATTGGTACGCTCTTGTCTTGAAGGACCTTGATGTGCTCAGCAAGGCAGTACTTCACTCCGAGCCACCGCTTGCAATTGTATAAAGCGCAAATTCGGCCCCACATGGAGTACGGTTCTCACCTCTGAGCGGGAGCTCCCCACTACTAGAGAGTGCCTAAATGGCCGGCAACGCACTCGCGAGCCCTCTGACATTGAGATCATGGGCATTGATAGTGTTCATGGGTATCACTTAATTTCAGGTGAGCCTCCTGCCCGTTTGCACAATATTCTATGAAAAAAGTCTACGATTTATGTATGAAGATATTATTAATGAAATTTATCGATCGACTTTAGGCAAATATTTTTTTCCTGTTTTCGCAAAAATTTACCGAATCAATAAGTATAAGAACGGCTTATCGCATTGCTGAAATTCAAACAGTCTTGTTAAACTTAACCCTCTTTACTTTAATAAAAGATAGATATTAAACTTACTACCATCATATTAGAAATATACAAAGGATCAATAAATATACAGCAGGCGTACGTATTCGACAATTTCCTTCTTAGTGCCCCTCTCAGTGATATATCACGGCATTTTCTCACCTAATAAATAATACGTGTTCTTTGAAATGTGTATTTTGTGTGTAAGGACTTGGAAAATAATATAAGCATTAATGCACTAATATGATTTCGTTTTAATAAAGTTTATTAAAATTACCACGGGCGCTACCAATTTAGAGTTGGCCTCAGATTTCTGTATCTGATTCATAATTTGTCAATCTAATAGGCAAGTAGGGGATCAGCCTCCGGTGCCTGATACATGCCGTCGACTTTTTGGGTCTAAGGCAAGCCGATTTACTCACAATGTTTTCACCTTCACCGTTCGAGTGAATGTTAAATGCGCACATAGAAAAGAAAGTCCATTGGTGCACAGCCGGGGTTCGAACCTATGACCTCAGGGAGAGTCGCGTGCTGAAGCCACTAGCCCAACGCTGTTCATCAAAGTTTTGAAACTGGAATATAATTTTAAGATCTGTCATATTCCGCCAATAATTGTAAATAATTGCTAATGCTAAAATTGATAATATTTATAAAGAGAAGATTATTTAAAGTTCAGTTATACAACCATGCATGGACACTTTACCAAAAAAAAAACAGTAAAGTATAATATCATTTAATTTACATTTAATTTGATTTTTTGTGCTCCATCTCTGATTACCGTGATACTGCCAACCATGAATACTGCCGGAGGGCTCGCTAGTGCGTTGCCGGCTTTTAAAGAATTTCTTGAAGGACTCTAAGTCTGTTCGAATTGCACCTGAATGGTTGATAAACAATAGAAGAGTGTAGGACAGAGGTTTCAAAGATCAAAAGTATTTCTATAACATTTGCTTCATATCCCAATTATTTTATCATTTCCCTAAAATAAATCACATCATTGATCATGTCACGAAATTTCAATATACCAAGCATTGCGTAGAAATTTGAATATTATGATTTATTACAACTATTTGGGAAGCCAACAACGACCAGTCTATGTAGACCTACCACGTCAAATCTGGGGTCACATTCTGATACAAATAATGCGCAATATATCTTCGAGTGCGGTATACAGTTATTCCTATTTAAAAACATATAAAAGTATTAGTCTTTTCGGTAAGAAAGTGAATTTCTGTCCGTGCTATGAATCTATGGATTTTCTTTTATCTAAGTGTATAGTAGATTTAGTATCTTAAGTATTTGCTCATATCAAAAACATCGCAAAAATAATTAATTCCTGTAATAAAACAATTCACGATACGCAAGGTCGGTATAAGGTTCTATCTCAATTATCTGTTTTTAACAATAATTTAGATTAATTTATAACTTTTGAGACGTTTCGTAACTACGCCGTAAAGTGCGTAAGATGTTACAATGTTACAATTTTAAATTCAATATATTTGTCACCGTAAAATTGTAAACACCGTTAGTTTAATCTTTCTCACGAGATTGTGAACAGTCGAAAGATTTTGAACTCAATGACTACTTACAATTTAACGTATAATTATTCGGTAGATTGTAATCTATCGAAGTGAAACCGTCAAATTGTGAAACGGATCGCAGCTCGCGCGCTGATTGGTTGAACGGAATATGCCCCTAATATGTTTGACGTTCAATAGTTTACATCTACCGAATTATAATACGTTAAATTGAAAGCAGTAGTTGAGTTGACAATCTTTCGACGGTTTACAATCTCGCGAGATAGATTACAATCTAACAATGTTACAATTTTAAATTCAATATATTCATATTTTCGTTGTCAAATTCAAAAGATTTGGGGACAAAAACCCTGAATTTATCACACATAAATTTCCCATGATTTTTGGTACATCAAGACTTTAAGAAATATAAAACAAAACGATTAGATATCTTTAATATTGAATCCTAAGACTCTCTTCCGGTAGCTCAGCTCAATATATATTGGTTTATCTCCCCTTTATACAAATATTGCAAGAAATACCTTGCGTATGTGTCATTTTTGTTCCAATAAATCTTTAACTTAATACACTAGAGTCGATAGGATTGCGAAGGGAAGGATATTTGTGTATGATATTGTTTTGGGGCTAGTTAGAATTAAAAAAATAACGATAAAACTGCACTGTAAAGAGTATTTACACAAAACAAGGAATTAAATAATTATGGTTAAATTATTTCTTTGCCTTCAAAGTATAACAAAAGCTGACACAATCATGTTATATCATCCAAAATATATACATGTATAATGTATATATAACGTTAAAATTTCCAATTACTTAATTAGAAAATATTTAAGAATTCCCAAAGTATTTAGTTTACAATATTTTCTTAAAAGTGCCGTTCTCTCATCTCGACAATGTTCGAAAATTGTTTTTAAATACATAAATAGTTAATAATAATAATCGGTTTAATATGAATCTTCGAAATCATTAAATACTTAACTTTTTTTTCAAGTGAAACCTATTTAGGCGCATGAGGATAAAATTTTTACGGATGAAACGCTATAATAATAATATTAGCGTCACGAAGATGTGCAGCGTTTTTGTCGAAGAAAAGGGAGAGAGCGATTGAGACCGATTGAGAGAGAGTGAGAAGGGCAAATTACCATATATATAGAAATTCTACTTTTAAAATTAAAATTTCGCAAAGAGAATTTGTGAAATATTAGTATTTTATATTTTATGCAAAATAATTAATTGAAATCTCAAATGACGAATTGTAAATTAAAATGTCACGTGTTTTTATTGTCGTAGAAAAATATTAAATTTATATTTTGTAATAATTTTCGACACTTTTAATGTTTTAATGACAATTAAATTCATAAAATTCCTAACATATCTTTCTTTTCCCCTCCCGGAAATCTTAAGTTTCAGATTTGTATAAATATGAACAAGACTTAAAAGTTAGTTTGCCAAAGAAGCTTCACTTATGACATGTATACTTTGTATGCACTTTTTTATTATTAGAAATATCTATCCACTTGTCCACAACACATCTTCATAACAACGAAAGGTTAAACAATAAAAACCAGAGGTCCTTTGTTCATAGCTCCTTGTTTCCGAGAAATAACTGTTTCCTGTATTGTTTTAAAGGCAAGTAGGTCAAAAGTCAAAGTCAAAAATCATTTATTCATATAGGTAACACAATTATGAATTCATTATTTTTACATTTACTGCCAGTTCTCAAATCAAGGGCGTAGAACGAAAGAGAAGAACTGGCAATAAACTCTCCGCCACTCTTTTTAATCGCCAAGTTTTTTGTTTTACACAACGTTTGTAAGGAGCTGCAACCAACCAATGCAATCTTAAGTAATTAATAATAATAAAATAAATTAAAAACAATGATTTTTCCTCTATCAGCAGGAGGCATGGTGAAATAGGAGCACGCACTTACATTCTCGTGGGATGATTAGGTGATATTCATTTCTGACACATGTAATGTTCCAACTTAGAATCTCACCCTGCCAGTTAGCTCATGATGTTCATCCTAACGTCGACAAAATACCATCCGTATCACCTTGACATCCGTTACACAACAGAGCGTTTCTGAACGTAATTTTTGCCGCGCACCACCACTATGTGGAACCAGCTGCCCACTGAAGTATTTCCGAACCAATTCGACTTAGGGTTCAAGAAAAGAGCGTACCAATTCTTGAAAGGCCGGCAGCGCCGTTTGTGAAGGCAGGGAAGATTACAGTACACCAATGCCAAGTATTAAAGGTCATTAAATAATCTTATTAGTTAAAGAGGCTTTTTATGATACAAAGCAAACACGGGATCCCTAATCGATCAGACACTCGGAAAACATTGTGAATCTGTAGAACAACGTTCGTCTTGTTATCGGAACGCAAACATGATTTTTGGGGGAACTTATTGTTTGGAAGCGGTAAAGTGACGCTTGTGAAAAAAATATTACATGCGTCAGAATAGGATGGTCTCTGGTGTTTTGGAATCATATTTATTAGTGCAATGTAAGCTTAGATTTTATGTTCGTTCATACACTAACACACAGACACACACCCACACACAGACGTAGACATAGACATAGACATATCATTTATTACTAACAAAACACACACAGAGAAACACACAAAATATATATATCGTCGTTCCAAATCTGTCCCTCGCACCACCACTATGTGGAACCAGCTACCCACTGAAGTATTTCCAAAAAATTCTTACTTAGGGTCCTTCAACAAAATATCGTATTCCTAAAAAGCCGACAATGCACTCTCGAGCCCTCTGACATTGAGTGACCCCTGGTCTGTTTTAAAAAACCTAGCAATTAGTTATCTAAATATCAGCTCTTTCTAATTAGCTTAAATTTTTAAAATATGAATAAAAGTGTTAAATTACTAGTCCTTGGCCGATGGCTGGCCATGCGACATACTCGTGAACGGGTGCTACTTGTGGTCGTACTTGAATTCGTGTATGCGGTGATGTTAATTATTTCGACTATGTGTTTGCGTGTTGTTCCCACGAGAATGTAAGTGCGTGCTCCTATTTCACCATGCCTCCTGCTGATAGGGGACAACTCTTTGTTTTAATTTATTATTAATTGCTTAAGATGTCATGTGGAACATGGTTAAATGGTTGCAGCTCCTTACAAACGTTGTGTAAAAAAAAAATTGGACGTGTACTAGGTGTACACGCGTAAGAAGTGAAACTTCTTTATGATCTTATTTTTCGAAAAATGATCTACTATATGCAACTTTACAGAAATTCGTTAAATTAGATAAAGTTTAACAAAAGGCTTTTATTATCATAGACATGAATACAAATATTTCATTTTACCTTATTACTACGAAGATTATTATAGAATTTCATTAATTGTAATAGAATTATTACTATCATTGAAAAACGTGACGATTTGCTACAAAATTTCTCCCATACGTCGATAAAGAAGTTACATTCCAACGCCGATAAAGAAGTTTGACTTCAAAAAGCAACATGGCACGTAACCGGAAAATGTGACGCGTAACGAAAAAATGTTACACTAAATTTTTTCCAACCTCGATAAAGAAGTTTCACTTCAAAAACATGGCAATTAAAAAGAGTGGCAGAGAGTTTATTGCCAGTTCTTCTCTTCCGTTCTACGCCCTTGATTTGAGAACTGGCACTAAATGTAAAATTAGAAGCATTAATATTATGAATTTCTTTACTGACAAGTCATAAGTGTACAATGTGTTACTTTTGAATTTCTTGATATTAGAATATACAGTTAATTGTTAATTAGAATATACAGTTTTTTTAATTAAAGATTGTGTTTTTATTTGGCGTTAAGAAACTTCGTGTCTTTTAGTATGAAATACATAAAAAGACTTAAGATGATGCAGCATTTTATCACCCCACAACCCTAAGACGCCCTAACCACTGTTTTCTTTGTTCGAATCCTTGGCCCAATATTTGGTATAATTATACACTTGATTTCACACTTAGACTAAATTTTCGTTTGTCTTTCTTACAAATCATTTCTCCGGGGCTTTAAACCGACAAAGAGAGTTTAATACGTCAATCATAACATTTAAAAAAAAAAAGAAAATTATGAGTTTTAGAATTTCCTTCAACTTCGATTTTGTTCCCTTTAGATTCTTAGAGTAAAGATTTAAGTTGGCGCATGGTAGACAGTACCAATGACCCCAGAGCTGGTACTTTTCTCGCTCAACGAATAAGTATCGCAATACAGCGAAGAAATGCTGCCAGCGTAAAAGGTACACTGCCCACATGGACCAAACTTTTTAAATTTGTTTTAATTTTCTTTTTATTAATTTTTAATAAAAGTAATAAAAATATTATTATTACTATTTGGGTTAAGAAAATTGTAAATTTTTTGTTATCATTATTACGAAAAGTATGAGAAATAAAAATAACTTGGTAGTATCCATAAATTTATCAAATTATTACAGGCAATAGAAAATCTGACCAAACAAAAGAGGCATTTCAAACAGACGCCAGAGGATAATCATTCGCTAAAACAAGATACTGACGTTTCTACGGTAATTAAAATAGCCTAGACGTAGCACCGTAGCAGCCTACGCTACAGGATTCGTAGACCCTATACTACGAAATATAGAAATTGTATACTGATGAACAACTATCCGTTACACTCCTGTAATAGATGATTTTTGGAAATTACATCTCACAGCTCATCCTTCTTAGGCAATTCGTTTAGGATCTCCGCCATTAAGTTGAATAGGCTGCCCGACTCCATACGATTGGCTACAGGTAAATTAGCTTGGAGAAATTTTTGCGTTTGTAGTAGATGGTCAGCAAATAAAAAAAAAACAACATTTTATTTTTAGTTTTTATTTTTTTAAAGGTAATATACGTTTGTGGCTGGAGCACACCAAATGCGTACACGTCTACCATACGCACTACGTACTAATACGGACTGAAAATGTGTATCCACTGCATTGTAATCTATGGAACTGTATGAGGCAGATAAGCCAGTTCCAAATATTCAAGCAGTGAAGCCGGTTTTCACTTCAGTGAAGACGTGTATGAATTAGGTGTTCTCCGGCCATAAATTTTTATTCTAATAATTCATCAACCCCAGGCATATCACAATCATCCCCATCCTCCTTTCATCAGATGAATTATTTAAATTAATTATGATTCGTTCTGATATGTGTCTAAAGCTGGTCTTACCCTGATATTTGTTTTCCTCCTCAAAGCATGCAGACAAACTTTTCTCCATTCCTCTACAGTTATGGCGTTCATTTTTTCTTTCAGCTAATGACATTATAACCTTCATATTCATTGCGACATTCTTTTTTGCGACATATGTTTTCACTATCCCCTTTTTTCTATAGGATTAAACTCCGGATGGTATGGTGGTAAACGCAGCACAGTAGACCGTGCTGTCGTAATATTTCGTCTATCTTGACTCTACAAATTCGTTTTTTGCAGAATCAGTTCATATAATTGGGCTTAAGCAACGTGGATGAATGCTCAATGTTTCGAATGTCAGCCAGTCAATCATTTGCTGTTTTCTAGAATTACTATTCGGTGAGGATTTTGTATTGAGTTATAAGGTGCGTTGTCAACAACAACAACACTATTTGGTTGTAAGTTGGGTATTAATTGAGTTTGAATCCACCTTGAATAGTTGTCATAGTTCTGTCGTGGTAATCTCCACTTTTTTGGTTGGCTTTAAACATAAGAAGCATTTGGTATAAAGCCATCCATACCACCGGCATGAACAATGATTAAGCGGTTGCCTTTCGATATATGTTGCTTCAAACCTGAAGTGCTTCCATCTGACCAAGATTTCGGGTTGTGATGTATGTATAGTTTCGTCGGTGTAAACAATTGGTCGGGTTGTTCACGATATTCAGCAATTTTCATCAAATAATTATTCGCAAGTATTAATTTCGTTTTTCCATGAAGTCGGTTATCTTCTGTTTGCTTCCAATTAAAACCTAATGACATGACGTTTTTCGTAAGTGCTGACACACCTTTATATCGATATCTTTTTTAATTTGCGTGCAAAGTTTTCAAAGTGGGAATTTCTTTATTTGTGATGGAAGTCATGAATTGTTCTTCTGATAACTTGCTGATCAAAGTTATCGATTACTATTGTAGGTTTACGATTCGGTTTCTTTTTAGGAGATTTAAATGTTACTTCCTGATCTGAAGGTCGACATTTGCTTTCTGATACTACCTTTCTGACGGATGCTATTGAAATTCTCCGCTATTTAGCAACTAATTGAGTGGGAGTCATAATACTGCTCGGGTTGTTATTACACTCATTTTCGAAATATTTGTACAAACAGTACAAAACTTCTTTAGTTTGAGAAGTCAAGGCTTGCCTCGACCATGTTTTAACACTGGAGCCATTTTTTAATTAACAATTAAAGTTGCAAACTTACACACAAATTAAAACTTCAACAAATATTATAACAATAATAACAAACAATAACAACAATCAACAAATACAAAATTTAACAATTAACGAATAATTATAATTTTTGAATGAAATGTGTGTTTATGTTCTAACAGTACCAAGCGACTGACGCCGGACTGCACGTGGCACCTGCGGACAGCGTAAACTGGTTTATTCTGGTTTTGTGCGTGTTTCCACTTTCCACTATCAAGTGACGATTTTTTGCTTTAGATTGAAATATCTCGGAAACGGTGCGTCCTAGGCCAAAAATAAATTTTGACCCCCCGTAGACCCCCGGGTTTTAAAAACCTAGATGAAAGGAAAAAAATATATCGGTCTCTCCTCTTTGAAGTTTCACTTCTATCGTGTGTGAATCGCGCACACACCTTTTTTTATAAAGTCAAAACCTTTTTTTTTAATAAAAACTTGTTTTTATTGATAACAAATCAGAGTGTTGCTAGGGATAAGTATAATATAAATAGTAATGTTAGGATATCGAAACATTTTTGTATAGGCCAGAACGATATAGTGGAAACGCGCTCTAAGATCTGAGTAAATACACACCACTACATATGCAAAAATTTCTCGAGACTAATTTCACTGTACCTCCCTAACATCTTTTAAAACTCTTCTGCATAAACCTTTCTTAACCATATCCTATCCTGCTCAATCGTGACTTTTGTTATTCTTGTATTTCTTATTATTTTGTATTGCATCGCCATTCATGAATTCGTGAGATTAGCTTTTTAGTTTTATTTTATTAATTTTTTGTATTATTTTAGATTAAGGTTGGTGATTCCATAATTTTTGCATTTCTTGCACTTTACCCATCATATATTTATTTCTTTTCCTTACAAGGGTTGCCTGGAAGAGATCGCTTGTAATTTATAATTTGTTGTGCATCCCTTTTAATTTGTATGTACAGTCAAAACTTATTAACAACATACCGGTTATATTGACCAAAATCAAAGGTCCCGGCTGAATTCTATTAGACCGCCTTTAAAAAAAAATACACATTTTGTTAATGTAGATAAATGATAATTATATTTCATTTAAAAATATAAAATGTAGTTTTATTTTATACATGAGTATATTAAACTCACATTCAATAATAATTATGTATTAGGTACTTCTAGCTCTTATGTCTGAGTCATAAGAGCTAGAACAGGTGTGACAGACATTCTCACTAAGATTGACCAAATGAAATGGAGATGGACGGGTCATATGCTACGGAGCTCTCATGAAAAATGGAGCAAAATAGTGACGGAATGGTACCCTAGAGACGGAAAACAAAGAAGAGGTCGACCACGCAAGAGATGGGAGGACGAACTGAAACTAACAGCAGGCTACAACTGGAGAAGAGTCGCAAAAGATAGAGAACAGTGGAAAGGGTTAGAGGAGGCCTTTGCCAAGAGGCACACCGAACTCCGAGATATACTGGAGTGAAAATATATTAAAGTTCAGATATATAAAATGACAGAGTTTCGGAATTTAAAGGCTATATTATTATTATTATTATTATTAGGTACTTAATAACAACGTCATCGACTGTTACGACTATGGGTTTTTACGACCAAATATGAGTAGTCCCTTCGATGTCGTTATAGCAGATTTTGACTGTATTATGTTATTTGTTTTTCTATAACTGTAACGAAATGTTAATAATAACCCCCCCCACCCACAAAATCCTATAAAAAAAAAAAGAAGAAGAAGTAAAAGAAAAAAAAAAGAAAAAAAAAAAAAAAAAAAAAAAAAAAAAAAAAAAAAAAAAAAAGGGGGGTGGTGTTTTTTAAAAAAAAAAATGAGAAAGGGGGGGGGGGGGGGAAGAAAGAGGGAGGGGAAAAAAAAAAAGAAGAGCCCCCCCCCCCAACCCCCCCCCCGAAAGGAAACCCGCAAACGCCAATTTGAGGTAAAAAGATATTTACAATTAAGATAGTTCGAGGTCTTATACCACTATTTATACAGAACTTTAAAGCTTCTGTACAAGTAACAAGGTCGATTTATTTCTGCTACGAAGTTTAATCAATAGTTCAATGCATAATGTAACCAAGCTGAGGGGAATCACGGCAAAGATTAAACATTTCAAGCGAACACTATTAATCAGATCACCGATTGCACTCTCTAAATAGTTTTAGTGATTGAACTAAATACGATAAAGTTTTATAGTTACCTTTTTTTTGAGGCAACCGGGCTGGAGGCTCACCTTATGTTAAGTGATGCAACCATGGACACTCTCATTGCCAGAGCTCGCGTGTGCGTTGCCACCCTTTTAAGAATTTTCACACTCCTTTCTTAAAGGACCCTAAGTAGAATTGGTTCGGAAATACTTCAGTGGACAGCTGGTTCCACATAGTGGTGCTGCAATACTGCCTTAAAAAACGCTCAGTTGTAGAGACTGGCTGTAAATGGCTGGTTGTTTTAGGCTTTAAATTATGCAGCTGTTTTTCAAAGAATTAAAAGCGATTTTTAAAAAACCTGATGAAATATTCCTGCTAGGCTTGGCCAATGATGAACCACTGACGTATTACTTAAACCAAGCTACAAAAGAGATAAAATATACCACAATAAATAAAAAATTTGTAAGAATATGAAGATTGCAAATTAAAAAAGTAAATATTTTTTTTTCAAGAACAGGATATTCTATAGGTAAATCGCATCGATAATAGCACATCCCTAAAATCAAAGGGTTAAGAGCGCCGCTTGGTTAGTGTGAACTAAATGAATCATTAATAATGTACAGTTAACGCAACCCGGCGACCACCAAACATCGATGTCGGCCAATTTGTTTGGTACACTGTTTAAGTATGTAATACGTGTTTAGTATAGAATTACACGATTTAAAGGCTTTCGGTGACAAATACATGTGTATCCAATAAGTCAACGGTTTATTTGACGTTTTCAACATACAATATTTAATGTGACAAGCACTAATAAAAATAAACGCTACAACCTCTTTAGGTCTTAGATTTCTGAATCTGTTTCATGATCATTTTTTTAAATCTAATAGGCAAGTAGGTGATCAGCCTCCAGTGCCTGACGCCGTCGACTTTTTGGGTCTAAGACATGTCGGTTTCCTCGCGATGCTTTCCTTCACCGTACGAGCAAAGAAAGAAAGTCCATTGGTGCACAGCCGGGGATCGAACCTACGACCTCGGGGTATGAGAGTCGCACGCTGAAGCTACTAGGCCACACTGCTCTTATAGGCAAACATAAACAAGAAGAGATAAAAAAATAATATGTCATTATTGTGTATGTGTGTTAATGTGACGTCATATTTTCTTGTATCTTTAAAGCTGTTGTTTTAGGTCTTATAAATAAATATAATATAAAATAAAAAATTGTGGTGTTCTAGGGTGTACACATAAGAAGGAAACTTCTTTATGAACTTGTTTTTCGAAAATGATCTTATAGCAACTAAGAAATTGCTAAATTAGATAAAGTTCTAACAAAAGGCTTCTATTGTCATAGAGCATGATTACCAATATTCATTTGTACCTTATTACTACGAAGATTATTATAGAATTTCACTAATTGAATACAATTATTACTATCATTGAAAATCGTGACGATTTGCTTTAAAATTTCTCCCATACGTCGATAAAGAAGTTTCAGTCGAACGTAATGAAGTTTGACTCCAAAAAGCGTCATGGCGCGTACCAAAAATTGACGCGTAACCAGAAATGTGACGCGTATACGAAAAAATGTACACTAATTTTTTCCAACCTCGAAATGATATTCACAAATTTAATATGTATATTAGTATAATAATTATACTACTACTTAATTATGTAAGACAAATTTGAACGCCTTTCTGTGTACCAGAATATGCAGTGTAGTATGTATCACCATAATATTTTTGTACCATATTCTTGCAAATAAATAAATAATTATTATTAGTAGAAATTTGAACTTATTATCTTATAAAGAGAGAATTAAATTTTATTCACTAGAAGGTCTCGAGTTTTACTATTATTTTAGATCATTTTTTGAAGTGAAACTTCTTTATCGGGGTGTAACCTTTTTGCGTTACGCGTCACATTTTTCCGTTACGCGCCATGTTGCTTTTTGAAGTCAAACTTCTTTATCGGCGTTAAAATATGACATATAGTATGTTTTTGACTTTGAAGTTTGACAACGGATTACATTTTCGAAGTCAAACTTCTTTATCGGCGTTAAAATAATATGACATATAGTATGTTTTTGACTTTGAAGTTTGACAACGGATTACATTTTCGACTTGAAATTTGCTAATCGCAATTTGCAGCAATTAATTTGTAAATTGTATGCTAGGCAGTGTATCAAAATTTACTGGGTTAAAAGAAATAGTTTCTAATAAGGTCATAAAGAAGTTTCACTTCTTACGTGTGTACACCTAGTACACGCACACATTTTTTTTAAATTATAAAGTTTACAAATAAAGAGTACACTTTACATGAATTACAATCTAGCCTTTAACAATAATTATTATGGCTAATAAGTAATATTATGTTGACCTAATTTTCTACAATACTAATAAATAGCTTAAACTAAGGTAATATTCATCAACAGTCTTAGTGTTCTATAAAGATTAGACACTATGTTCGTGTGTCCGAGATACCGCACTTGCACTTATATTCTCTACACTAGGTTTTTTAACACAAGGATTGTTATCACCTTCCTGTTGTATCAAAAAGTTTATTGCCTCAGCATTCACATGGCTATGTAGCCTGTTGAGTGTGTGAGCTATGGCGTTTGCCGTATTTAGGACTGTATCCACATTAAGATCCTTGTGGATACTTTCATTTTTAATATACCATGGTGCATTGGCAATGTCCCGAAGAACCTTGTTCTGAAACCTTTATGTCTTTACTGTCAAGAACTACTCTTAGCTCTTGTTGGTGTTTAAGAAGGCCATTTGCGTTCCAGGCCATAATTTTTAGAATGTTGGAGATGTAATAATCTAAAAGGTCTAATAAATAAGTTAGATTAGACTTATGTGTTCTCTCACATAAATTCTATAATTAAAATCAATATCCTACAGGCATACCGAAACATAATTTCTTATTTATAAAATATAAACTATGACGTAAGGGTCGATGAAAAATGGTTTCAATAAGTCAGGTCGTATTAACGTCGAGATGTGAGTGTGAATAATAGAAGGGAAATCACATTCGGGACTCAATCGTCACTGTTCAAGCGCCATTAGGATGGGATGAAACGGGTATGACGAAAATTGCTTTAAAATATACTTGTTTTTGTAATAATCATTTATTTGCAAAGAAAGTTGTCAGATTGATAAAATATAAAAAACTGCAGAATCAGTCATATCAAACTCAAACTCAAAATACTTTATTCATATAGGTAACCAAGTACACGTATGAACGTCAACAGTAAATATGTTAAATTAATTCTAAATTTAAATTTACCACCAGTTTGCAAGTCAAGGGCGTAGAGCGGGCAACAAACTCTCCGCCACTCTTTTTAATCGAAAAGTTTAGTCATTCAATTCGTTTTCAAGGCAGGGCAGGCTTAAATATTTGAACTAGAGCAAATTAGGCATGGAAATATCATCTTAATTATAATGATGTCATAAGAACATTTAGGTTATTTATAATTGTTGTCAAAACTTATGCGGTAAATATCCACACTGTAAAGGCACCTTGCCTTTAAAAATTTAATCACCTTCCCCTGTAAAGCATTACATGGAAAATTTATGAACGCTTATTTACCACATATAACAACAAAGCATATTATATCTATTACAGATTTCCGCATCAATTTCAATCACAATGTTGTCTAACATATTTTGTCGTTCTTTAGCACTAAGACCTATTCCTTTTTTATCACAATTCAAGTTCTTTTCTGAGTCGCAATTTTGTAACTCGCTCCGTGTTAAAAAATCACATATTATTTAATGAAGCAAACTGAGGCAAAAATAAAATTACAACCACACAAAGTTCATTTATTTATCAGTTCTAACATGAAGAAACAAATAATACAATCGATGGAAGACATGCAAAAAATCTCGTAGCACAACATATGAATATGGCTACGAATCGCGTAGCAAACCCATCATAGGAAATAGTAAACCGAGTATTTATTCCAATTTTGAATTTAATTTTGAATAAAGAATACTTTCTACTGAAGAGGATATTTGTGGTGTCCAAGTCATATATCTATGTACTACAATATATGTCAGTACAGGTACCGTACAAGTACAAGTACCAGTACTTTTATGTAAGCATTCATAAATATTAGTATATTTTTTTATTTATTTATAAATAATCTTACAGCTAACACATATCCATATTATTATAGAAAACACTTAGACAATATACAAAGCCTAAACAGATTACATTGATAAACAAAATATATGAAACAGATTAGACAGAACAGATGAGAAATTAAACCTTAAACAAACAAAAATTTCTATTTTATTATTTTAATACTTGTGTTTTAAAATGTTTTCTCCTAATATCTTATGTTGCATATCCATATCAAGTGATTACTGTACATTACACGATCAATCAAAATCTCTAATCCGGGTTTAATTCTAACCCTTCTCCGGTCCATCGCATGTCATTTGTTACAAGCAAATCCGCGGGGTACGGCAGGCCCACTCCTTGATATCTCTTATTTATTGTCAAAACGCCGACTTGGATGGGGTGAACACTATTTGTCATTGACAAAGCATTTTGCGAATCCACTATGGTATGTTCGGAATATGTAAATATTTCTTATTTTTGTTTCGCATCCATTTGGTAAGTGGTATTGACTGTTGCGGGATTTTGCGTATGGTTTATGTAGATTTTGCTTATTGGATTTTTGATAAATGGATTGACTGAAGATAAATGTGTATGGGAGTATACTTTTATTAAAAGTAACCTATAGAAAATGAACTAACATACAGCAATGCCATGTAAATTAATAGTGTAGAGGTGATGCCTATATGCAGAGGATATATGTATTTATAATGTCATATAATATGAGCAGTGCAGTGGCGTAGTGGCTTCGGCGTACGACTTTCATCCCTACGTTCGAAGGTTCGATCCCCGGCTGTGCATCAATGGACTTTCTTTCTATGTGCGCTTAAACATTCACTCGAACGGGGAAAGAAAACATCGTGAGGAAACCGGCTTGCCATAGATGGCGTGCGTCAGACACAGGGGGCTGATCACCTACTTCCCTATTAGATTAACAAATGATCATGAAACAGATACAGTAATCTGAGGCCCAGACTTAAAAAGGTGCCACCAAGACCGCTCAAAGATGGGCGGATGACATTACTAAAACGGCTGGCTCGAGCTGGATCCATCTTACCCAAGTCCAAGATACCTGGAAATCCTTTTAGGCCTTCACCTGCAGAATGGTTCTTGCAAAGTAGTTAGGTAATAGATATAACTTAGTACAGGTAAAAAAATTAGTGTAAACTATTAAAAAAAAATTTTTTTTATTTATTTATTAATTATTACTATACTACTTACATTTTGTAACTTCTATATATTTAAAGACCGAATGTACGTATATAATAAACAAATCACTATTTAATTCCTATCTGTATAGATAAAAAAAATTATTTTTTGATACCTAACATTCGGCATTCTATGGTAGACAATTTAAATACTATGCAAAACGTCACGAGAATAAATCAGTGTGTCCACAATACCATTCCAAATTTAAATATTTGACGTGACATTTCTAATATCGTCGTCAAGCACGCAACATTAAAGTATCATAAATAACTGATAAGGGGTCCAATAGTCCCCCACATTTGCGTAGGGTTGACAATAACATATCGTCAAAGACGCCAATCCCTTGTATCGTTATAAAGACATTTTGTAACGTCCATTTCTGATGTTTAATATATACGTCCCATTTGTGAGGGTACTAATTGTTCAGTGTTATTGTGGAACATAGAGAATTGAAGACATACTTCGATTATTTTATAGATACTGTATTGCTAGTTAAAATATCGTTAATAATTTTGTCTTTTAAAGAAGTGACATTCCAATCAATTGCTAGCTATAGCTAAAGATTTAAACAAATAAATTTAGTTTTTCTAGAACCCGAAATGAGGTGTATAAACTTATCGCTTATTGCAAATATTTTTAGGTTGGCACTAAAGGAATGGCCAGCCGTATCTTCTATGCTTATTTAATAAATAAATCGTTTATTTGCAATGAAAGTGGTAGATTCAGATTGATTAATTATAAAACATACCGCACATTCAGCCATATAAGAATATGCATGCAAATGTCATATTGGAAGACTATATTTATTTGTTTATAAGTTCTAAAACAACGTGTATGCATAATATTATACAAGATAATATGACATACACATCAATTATATTAGAACATAAGCGAGCTAGCAACGGAAAAAATTAAAAACAACAACAAAAGCAAGAAAAACATAAAATAAAAGAAGTACAATATTTTCACCTGATTAAAGGTCATATAGAATGCCAATAAAAGGACATTCCAGAGTGCATTTAAGTAGTTTTTTGTAAGAAGCTTGGTGTACTTAGCAAAGCGAGACGGTACTTCACTATGGGCCACCGCTTGCAACTCTATAAAGCCCAAATTCAGCCTTACTTGGAGTACTGTTCTCACCTCTGGACGGGAGCTCCCCAGTACCACCTCCTATCACTTGACCATATTCAACGAAGAGTTTCGAATCGTTGACGACCAGTCACTTTCCGAGCGGCTTGATCCCTAAGCGTTGCTTAAAAATGTGGAGGCCCTTCTTCTAAAGCATTTACCATGGAGGGTGTTCAGAGGAGTTGTTCGGATTAATACCTGCGGTTCTTCATCATCAGACGTCAAGGCTGAAACGAAATATTACCCGTATCACCATTCCGTCGTTCCACAACTGAGCATTTTTTAAGGTAGTTTTTGCCGCGCACCACCTCTATGTGGAACCAGCTACCCACTGAAGTATTTCCGAACCAATTCGACGTTAAGTTGAAAGCGTTCCAATTGTTAAAAGGCCGGCTACGCACTCGCCAGTCCTCTGGCATTATCACTTAACAGTGTTCCTGGCGGTATCACTTAACATCATGTGAGCCTCTTGTCCGTTTGCCTCTGTTCCTGTGTCTGTAAACACAAGACACAGAAAAGTAGCTTTGTCTTATTATGCACATGCGCACTGGCTATTAATCTATATGTAAAGATGACAGTTGAAAACTAAATGTTAATGGTGCATGCTTAAGATAATTCTGTGAAAATAGGGATATACCCGGATCGAGTTATCATGCCCTATGTCCAATTACTGTTCATTTTTCTTGTCCAAATCCAGCCAAGTGACGTCCGTCCGGGTAAGGGTTAGTAATCGTCCGGTGATAAATGATCCGGGTGACATCGGACGGACTTAAGGACCCGGTGTGTATGGGTCAAATAGTAAGCGATAAAATGCGATATTTATTAGTTGAATTACTTGTTTCCCAAGTCCTGGTTTGCTAAAAAAGGATTGCTGGGTCCTGTGGGGTAACATTCATTGTCAAGACTTGACGTATGCCAAAAACGCATTGCATTTGACATGCGAGAGTCATATGCCAGGTCTCTACTCTGAAACCCTTGCGAAGCTTTTAAAGTTTTCAGTTCTTAAGGAATAGCTTCGTCTCCAATCTTACACAGATTAACAACAGTACTTTAAATACTATGCATTTGTTATTTATTTATTTATTGTATTTTTTAGGTTATGAAAAATTATGAGAGTGAAATTTTTTTTTTTGCCCCCCCCCTTTTAAAAAAAAATTGGCAGTGTGATATAGCGTGCGCGAGCGAAGATGGGAATAAGACAAACTACAAGTAAAAGAAATAGAATATGCGTGAAGCTAACTTCACGCATATTCTAGCTTAGCATTAACAAGAATTTTGAATGACCATGACAATTGACATCTGACAATGACATTTACCTTTTAAACAAATATAGGAGTTTTAATTATTGTTTAAAATTAATATTTATATACCTAGTTATTTTCATTATACAAAATATTTGTGAAATAATATAAAATATTTGTGAAAAAACTGTGCTAACCTTCCTGAGTGCTTCAATACAATTGAGGTTAACTATCCGTATGTATTATCGAGTATTATTGTTGATTAAAACTGAAACATGAACCATTATTCATTGCTTTTGTTTATTGCGTTTGTTACAGCAACTTTTTAGAAATATTCTACGACCCTATATATCAATAATTGAGAACAAAGATTTAAGCACGAATACTAATAAGGAGAAAATGAAGGCTTGGAGCGATATAACAGAGAAGTAAACATTTTAATAAGTACCTGCATCTCAAAAAAATGACCACATTATTTAATCAAAACATCAGATTTAATCTAGCAAATATAAGGACAAGAGACAAAAACAATTGATGAATAGTGGAAGTGCACTAAATTGAATACAAAAAGAGTTGTCATCTTATCGCCGTGAAACATCAAAAACTGGAGGTGGAACAAAAGCCACCATCACCTTCCTCGAGACACAATGGTTTGAAGTAGATTTCAATGAATTTGATTGTGATGGTGTCGAGGTAGGAATGTTAATTATAAATATGATGTATGGTGATGTTAAGGTTCAACCTTTCAAGCATAGGATATGTTACAACATTATTTATTCCCCTAAGGGTAGTTAGAGATATTGTAATACCTCAAAACATCCATGTTGACTTGTAGTACCGAAACTCTGTCCTGCCAGAAGTGACTTATAATGGACAGTGGGTATAATACACCTTAATACCTGAGTGGAACCACTCACCATGATACTTAAATTAATAGATGTTATTTATATATTTCAGGTTATTACAAATAAAATCATTTTGGAAACAATTGATATCCCAAAAGCAAATAAAGCCAACAATGACAAGGTAATAAATCAGTTTTGACATAACTTGAATACTAAAAAAGCCAAACAAAGGTGTGCACAACAGTGACAACATAACTTAACAATTTATTATTTTGTAGGATTAAAAGAAAGGTTAAAGAAAATCATGTCGAACTGAACAACAAGAATCCCCAAACAACTCCAAAGAAACCTACAAGGAAGACACCGGTATTATATTTAAATTATCTCTATCTCTAAATAGAATAAAAGAAAGTTGCTATCCAGGTCTGTAGATGTGCTACAAATTATATTATTAACACATTTATATAATTATATTAATATAAATGTGTTAAAAAAATTTATAATATGAATTATAAAAAATTTTAAGTTTTAGAAGAGTTAAATTAATATTCTTTATTTTTGAGAAAGAAGTAGTTTTGGAAAGCCTGTAGATGCACAACCAAGTAATGATTAATTTAAAATTACAAACCGAAATTCTATGAAGACATTAGAGTATTAAAAATAAATAGTATAATGAAATAAAAATGTTTTAAAGATAAATAGTGTTTTATTTGTTTAATGTAAGAGAATAATAATAAATATTTATTTAATTAATTTTTCAAATGTAAATGAACTTTATTGACTTTAATACTCCTTTTAGTCTTTGATTATTTAATTGTAATTAATTATTTATGAATAAAACTATTTTTAATAATGCAAAGAAGTATACTTCTTAGTAATAAGTACTTTTATTACAGAATTACATTATCCTCACATACTATGCCAGTACGATAATGTCGAGAAAAAATAAAATGAAATATAATATACACAGTACCGCCACTGTGAACTCACTCTGCGAACATATGTAGATAGTTTCGGAGATAGCATTCAGTAAGCGCAAGGTCTTTGATAACGGGGATCTGTGCAACAGACTGGTTCTGGCCTTTGGTATCACAAACAACATTGGTCTTCGCCGTCACACATATCCCACAGGTACAAAGGAAACTGAGTTCTTGGAACACATTTAGGTTACACACTACCTCCCGCAACACTTGCAGTACATAGTACAAGTGTAAGTCCCGCCTGGTTTCCAATTTAATTATTTTATATGGTATAAAAAATTGTCCCCTACCCTTAGGTAGTGCTGCATAGTTGGGGTTATTCAAAATCTCCTGGAATATTTTATTTGTGCTTCTGTTGTTTTAATATATTGGATCTTTATAATTATGAAAGTTAGCCTACTTTTAATTTACATTTATTACTCTGACGTAATCTTAATTATACAGCTTTGACTGTCAAACTGAAGCCTAACTTAGAATAACCGGGTCACAAACGTGAAATACAGGTTGAGAAGATAGTCACAATTGATGGTTTTCTTATTATTTTTAGTCTCGGAGGTTTCGTGAAATGCATATATTTTATGCCTCCACGCTTTTGTTAACAAATTCAATAATCATTATTACAGAAGTGATTTTTTTTAAATCATCAAGTTGAATCCTATAGAATCGTTGTTGATTTAGCCGGAGATTAACCCACTGTACCCTAGTCCGATAGTGGTGCTTCTACTTTAGGGCTTCCAGACAAGCCACCTAGAATCAATTCTGACTACATTCAGGCCGAAGACAGACTGAAGATCTTCCTTTATATGCCACGTTTTCTGTAACTAAACAACTAAAACACATGTGATATTCTTGGATTCTATTGTCACAAAACAATACTTTTTTATAGTCAGTGGGCAGGAGGCTCACCAGATGTTAAGTGATACCGCCCATGGACACTCTCAATGCTAGGGGACTCGCGAATGCGTTGTCTTTTAAGAATTGGTACGCTCTTTTCTTGAAGGACGTTATTAGAAATGGTTCGGAAATACTTCAGTGGGCAGCTGATTATTATTTTCACTTGGGAAATGAAAAGTTGCTCCTGTCTAATGTTTAATATATATGCCTCCATGGCACCTTTTTTGGTTTCTATAATCGTGAAGCATTTTGTACATACAAGATTATTGTCCGTGCAAAGTAATTTGAACCATATCTGATATCATATAGTTTGAATAGTTATTTGCATTGGGCATATGATTCGGAAGTACACATGAGTCCATGACTGTTCAATTGAAATGATTCGCACATGTGTTGCCATTTCGATAGGAAATTATTGCGTAGGCATTTTTGCGTTTGTAATAATAAAATCGAAGCATTGAGATAAAAAAATTAAAACAATAATAATAAATTATTTGTCTAGTAAGTCTATAAGCGACATATTATACAAACTTTATTATTTATAGTAAATGTAAAAGGGTAATTTTATTAAAAAAGCTTACTCGTAGTTTTGTCCTTATCTCGCTTGTGATGATTTGGTAATAGAAGAACAAATAAAATAGTGCACGACTAGGATATGGCTAACTTTGACTGGCCGGGGTTCTGCTTGCTCTAGTGTTCCACTAGATAACACAGCAGATAATTACTTGGATGTTACTAGGCAATGCTGACCTCTCTCCATCAGCGATTCCCACCAACACCACGCCCAACTTCCCACCACATTAAGCAATATGGTAACATATTAATTTACCTACATATGAACTCATGTGTATAATACATATACATACATATGACGATCACCCTATAATTATTCATTTGACCGGCAAGGGATTTGTACCGGGTGTTTTATCCGGTCATACGTATCATCCCAACTGAATTAATACAAGTGATAATATTGACTTCAAATGACACTGGTGACTCAGTGGTCCCGAGTTCTCATTCTTCATTCTTCTGTCTTGAAAAGCTCCGATACGTCGACTTACTGCCACCACACCAATCTATCCTCAGCAATTGTCTTTATTGAGTCAGACCTACGAGCCCGACTTCTGCCATCATTGCTACCATTACCAACTTGTCGAGACTATTCCTGTCAATATGGCCAAGGCTGTACATTTTGCTCACTCAGGCTTTCTTATATTTATGAGCGTGGCGATTTCCAAAATCGGCGGAGTCACGCCCAAGAGTATAGCCAGACGTAGGCACTGTCTTCGACTGTTATCATTTGTTACATAGGGGCCGTTCAAGTATTACGTAAGCGGATTTCCTGCAATTCATCCCCCCCTCTCGTCAGCAAAAGTAGGCAAAGCTCTCAAAAATAATAGTACATAAACCTTATTAATTATAGCAAACCGCCAAAATGCAGGGTGCTTTCGATAAAAGAGGAATTTAGGAACCGTACAGAACATAAGCATGAATATATATTGAAGTGATATTGAGTTATGATACTTAATTTATGATAAATTTACACAAAGTAATAAGCTTTATATAACATTCGTTCCCGAAAAATGAACATATAATATCGGATAATGGCATTACTAGAACAAAAAGGCAATAGCGAAGTTGTATGAGTTGTGAGCACCGCATCGCTCCATTAGTGATTATTGTCCAACTTGGGCTAAGTGGACGCTCACTTTCATATAGTACTGGATATGGCACTTTATACTATTACTAAAAATCTTCTATTATACGTAATCATTCTGTTCAGCCTAACATACAAACAGCATGAGAAATAAACAGTAATTTAATGGATGTTTCAGGGAAAAAAAAAATAAAAAAAAAAAAAAATGGTATAAACACCCCCCTAATTTCAAAAAAAAAAAAAAAAAACCAAAAATACTATAATAAATAACAAAAAACAATAACCAACCTTAAACTATTATTACTATTAAAAGTTTGCCTTTAGGCAAACAGAACACTATAAACGGTAATTGTAAGTGACAAGTACTATGACAACACAGATGGTGTCCTGATATTTTAACCGATTATGCAAAAACGAAGGAATTATCAACGAAGATTTTTTTTGTTAATTTAAAGTTTGCCTATCTCATGCAGAATGGACAGGGGGCAAGTGAGCACCTTGAATAAAGTGATAACCGACGAACATGGACACCTGCAACGCCGGGAGCGAGCGCGTTGCCGACCCTTCAGGGTCGTGATCTTTAGAACAGTATTCATTAAATTTTTAACAAACAAAAAACGTTATCATAGCGTCCAAAATAATATTTACAATTATTTTTTAAGTAAGCCTTAAACATTATGAGGCACATATAATCATTATGTTTGTCCATAAACTAGACAAATAACTTGACGTTTCAAAAAATTTTATGTCCACGAAACTGGACTCTATGACTGCCAAATACTTTGTACTTATTTACGCCAGCTGTAATTTATGAGGTAAATATCGACTGCGACCCTTGGGCTGCCAAAACTGTATTAGTTTGGCAAGCTTAAGCACTTCTAGTATTTTATTTCACTGTCATTTTAAACTTTACAATATACTGACCGGAATTTGATTTTTAGTAAAAATTCCATGAAAGCTAAATAGTTTTGAATTATTAAATTATTTTTACATTTTTAACAAAGAGGTTTAGTAACAGCTATATAATGAACCTTTATATAATTGAGCTCAAACAAAAATCTATATCAACGAACATAATTATCTAAAATTTCCCTTGATTACCAGATCAAACTTTAAAACAAATCAAAAGAGAGTTTTCGTGACGATTATTAGTATTTTTAGCAAAGAAACGTGGCGATAGTCTGTATGTTTCTATTTATTTCATAATCCTACAGCTAACAAAAAATATATATAAAACACAAAATTACACTAAAAATATAGCCAAAGATGGAATACATAATATTTATAAAAAGATTCACCAAGGGAAAAATTCATAAAAATTATTCAATACATTTAACTAAGTTATACCTAATTTGGCTGTGTTGTGTGAAGGTGTGTTTGTGGGGTATACTGATCACGCAGGTGATGAAAAACGGCGATAGACATCAAGTATTTGTTTACATGTTGTAATGTCAATATGACGCATAGACTGTAGACTAAAAACAAAAAGCATAGACCATTGATATTTTGTACATGCCTCTCTCTATCACTTCCCTAGTGGCTTGAGCGTGAGTCGTAGGTTCGACCCCGACACTAATTTTATAGTAATTTCTATTTGCATTTAACACTTGCTCACGATGGCCATGCCTTATACACTAATCAAGAGCAGTATTAGCCTAGTGGCATACTACACGACATACTTTTCTGTCTATGTGTGCAATTAACACTCGCTTGAACGATGAAGAAAAAAAGAGCACACCAATTCTTAAAAGGCCGGCAACGCATTCACGTTCTGGTATTGAGAGTGTCTATGGGCGGCGGTATCACTTAACATCAGATGAGCGACTGTCTGGCAGATACATAAGGTAACATTGGGCGCACCAACAACCTCGCTCAAGCCATAGACTATTCATGACACACAAGCTGTTATATATATTAAAGCTCTTCCTATATTAGGTAATTTACAAGTAAATATGAACTGCGATATATTAGGCTATACGCCGTGATGCAATCGCACCGCTAAGGCCACCTTAGTCGCCATACTTTATGTGCACTCACAATTAGTTGCCGCGAGATGGCAGGTGAAACTATGGGACATGGGATCTATGGAGCTGCCTTATACGAGAATATTGAGGTTTACGTATTGTGTCCAAAATTCAGTATAACTTTATTTTAAAGATCTAATTATTTTTTATTTACGTGCAAGAGAATGAAAAAAAGTTTATAAGTGTGAATGTTTAAGTAACCTATTACACTGAGAAGAGAACAAAAGAAAACTCGTTAATACTTTAGGCTGAGCTTAGAATATATAAAAATTTGTATAAAATAAAATAAATCAGTGGCACTACAACCTTTTATGTCTGGGCCTCAGATTTCTGTATCTTTTTTTTTTTTTTATAGAACGGGGGCAAACGGGCAGGAGGCTCATCTGATGTTAGGTGATACCGCCGCCCATGGACACTCTCAATGCCAGAGGGCTCGCGAGTGCGTTGCCGGCCTTTTATGTATCTGTTACATTAATCTAATAGGCAAGTAGGTGATCAGCCTTCTGTGCCTGACACACGCCGCTGACTATTTGGGTTTCCTCACGATGTTTTTCTTCACCGTTTGAGTCCATTGGTGCAGTCGGGGTCGAATTTACAACCTCAGGGATGAGAGTCGCAAGCTGGAGCAACTAGGCCTACACTACTCATTCTCTGACATGTTCAGTATCAATCACATAGTAAATAGCTAATTACTATAAAAAAACATGATAAGCTACTCCATGCCACTCCTACGCTCTCGTAAAGCATCTCAGCGCAAAAGTCGTTAGTAACAAACTCCACACATTTGTGTCACCGGATACAATCCTATTATAATTTTAAATTTTAAGCCCATCCATTTGTGTTGCCACCAATCTGACGCCACTCTGCAATCTTTGATACGCTTTTAATCTTTTGGAGGAGCAATCTTGTCTATGTTTTCTAACTTAGTACTCTTTAAAGTTTGCCGCTTAGAATGGAACTTGTTTGCTTTTTAGTTTGGGACGAGAGTTTTAATATAGAAACCATTCTCTCTTTGGCACATGGATTTAGGAGGCTATGGGTTCGATCGTTGTAAGGCATATTTGTGTAATAGATCTATAATGATGCGAGTAGATCCGGGACGAGACGAGGATGTGGACCAGTAACCGACAGTCACTCTGAAAATAGTGCACGATTAAAAAGAAGACATCATCACTGTACGCAAGTAGCTCGTAAAACATTTAAAATCAGGGCTATCGGGACTAAAAACCACTAATATTTTTAATAGGTGTGACGCTCTTTTCCTGATGGAATTGGCTTGGAAATACTTTTATGGACATAATTAATATTACAAAGTCTTTTCTTTATAAATACTTAAATTGAATACTACTTATAAGCAATATTTAATTGTAGGTTAAAGATATACTTGATACACTATATTTGTGTTATTAAATATGGAAAACAAATAAAGCTATATGATGTGTATTAATTTCTGAAATATGCAGAAAGATTTTCAATTTTCCAAGACCGCCATTACGTACCGAAAACGTTGGTTTTTCCTAACGTTAGGCACACGTAAAATTTTAATTAAAAAGGGATTACACATTTTTGCTAATGTTCAGGATTCTTTCTTAATTGTTTCGGTGCAAAATACCTCTTGAAATTACATAAGAATTGAGATTAATTTTCAGTGCAGTTTGGGTCCGTTTTCATTAATTAGATTTTACTATTTTACGAATGTACACCTGTAATAATGTAAAAGTCATAATAATAATAATAATAATAAGCCTCTTATCCTGAACTGTTTCTTTGACTTTGTGGTTGACTCTTATCTTTAAGTTATAAAATATCTCTGAGTTCAGTGTGCCTCTTGGCAAAGGCCTCCTCTAACAATTTCCATTGTACTCTGTCTCTTGCAACCCTTCTCCATTTTGAGCCTGCTGTTAATTTTAATTCGTCTTCCCATCTCTTGCTTTGTCTTCCTCTGTTCCATTTTCCCATCTAGGGTACCAGTCAGTTATGATGTTGCTCCACTTTTCTTGTTTATCACGTATCATGTGCCCAGTCCATCTCCACTTCAAACTATCCATTCTAGTGAGTATGTCTGTGACTTTTGTCTTACTTCTTATGACAGTGTTTCGTATCTTATCTTGTTTCTTAATACCATATGTAAAAGTTATAATGTTATAATTACTTCTGCCCACAGGTGGATCCTGGAGAGTCTGGAAGTCACAAGATATATGCTTTGAGGCACGGTTTATGTGTTAATCTATATATATGAATTTATTACTGTTCGCTTGTCTTGTTAAAACTCGAGAATGGCTTGGCCTTGGCTAATAGATCTTGAAATATTTGTGAAAGTTCAGAGAAGGTTTAAACGGAGAAACATGTATGATAGTATTGTCCTTTATTGACATAACTTTCACACATTTAGTAATAAAACAATTTTTTACCGGATTGAACTTATGTATTTACATTTTTTTTTCATAATTTTAAATTTAACCGACGTTTCGCGTGCTTTACAGCGTGCGTGGTCACGGTGACTGAAGACAAAAGGTGTTGAATGTCAAAAAGTATCACAGCTGTAGAAAAAGTTGTGTTATCTGTATTTGTTTCCCCGGAGTTGGTATGGAATAAAAGATGGAGGGTTTTGGCGGAAATGGCTCACGGTGTCCTCTATTTTCGTGACCACGCACGCTGTAAAGCACGCGAAACGTCGGTTAAATTTAAAATTATGTAAAATAATTGTAAATACATAACTTCAATCCGGTAAAAAATTGTTTTATTACTAAACATGTATGATACAAAACATAATATAATGTTTTGTTGTTAAATATATATATATAAAACAGATAAAGATTAATTTAAAAATGTCGTTGAGAGTTTTATTAACTGTTACTGTTAATGTGTGTAATTGCAATTCAACCGATTTTTGTGTGTGTTCAAGTGGATTTGAGAATAGATCAGATTTATAACTTATTTTTTTTTTTTTTTTTAAGATCTGAGTAGGTACAGGACGTCTGTCAAGTCCACTAGTTTGATATACAAAATAATATGTATTTTTTTAAATCTATTATCTATTATTTAAATATCTTAATAGCGGTACGGTGGAAAAAAACTTATACAATCATAATATTATGGTCAATTAATAAACGTACTAAAAGCCTGAATTAGTTAAATTGCCGCAATTTGAGTTTTAGAGTAAAAGAGTTGTTTAAGGCTTCTAATATACAGAAGGTTTCATTAATAAAGCCTACGACTAATAATTATTAACCTATAAATAATAGAATAAGGAAAAATAAGAAAATACAATCCATACTTTACATCGCACCTGGTCAGGGGAGACGGGGGACAAATGGTACAGCGCTAATTAAATATAGCGAGAAATATTTTAATAAGTTTATGAGTGTACCGTCGATAAAGCAGTTTATACACGAGTAGGTTTTAGTTTATAATCACTTGCTGGTTTAGTACAGATAGTGTGTTTTCTATATCCTTAAGTTGTGATCAAATATACAATAATAATATGAGTTTTAGTACGACAATTATTTGAGATTATTTTAATTATAATTAGGTACATTACATTACATTTATGATTATTTATGTTTAATTTATAAACAGATAGATAGTACCGGTGACCCCAGAGCTGGTGCTTTCCTCGCTCGAGTAAGTATGGCAATATATCGAGAAATGTTGCAAAGGTCCACTGCCACAGAGACCAAACTTTTTAAATTAAATTTTCAATTTAATTATCATTATTATTGCTATGTAGCTTAAGAATATTATAAATACTGTATATTTGTGTATCGGAATATCTGTCATTATTTAAATAATTTTGAGCTGGGACTGACGAAATGTGACATTGAATGTTTATTTATTGATTATAAGCTTATCGTTATTACTTAAAATGTCTTATCAATCAACTTCAGCATAGCTTCGTTATATTTGGTTCAGTCAGGAACCGTCTGTTTCCACCCAGCTGTTCTAAGCATTAGCCAGCAGCTTTGACAAGTTCTACCTACTAATGTGTCACATTTGGCGGGTGACATAAGCGGTCACAAAGGCACATAATGACAGGATGGAAGAGAAAGACTGCAGAGGATATGCAAAGCAGCCCTGCGATTCTGTAACTCACTTTTCGAACTCACACAGCGGTTTTCGCATCGGCGGTCGCTCTCAAATCAGTCGTGAAGCAGTCATTTTATGATTTGGCATTCCGATAAACAATAAACTACAGCTCCCCTTTTTGAATGCCAAATCATAAAATGACCGCTTGACTGATTTGAGAGCGACCGCGATGCGAAAACCGCTGTTAGTTCGAAAAGTGATTAAGCAGAGCGTTTCACACATTCGTGTATACGCAACCTATCCTTAAAACAAATATTATGTTTAGTTGCAGTGTGAGTGTTGAATTTTAATATCATTACTTGAGCTGCGTTTTTAATTTTATAAAAGCACTGCTTTTCTTTTGTTGTCGGTTTAGATGTTTTTGTTTGGACCTGGCTTTATTTATGTGGAATTGGCTTCATACCTAAACTTACAATAATAACTCTTTTGTCTCTTACCCTCATTATTACGGTATAATAGAAAGAGACAAAACATTGCTTTTGTTTGTAAGAAAAATTTTGCTAAAATTAACTTAATTTTTTAGAACTTATACTAACACTTATAAGGAATGTTAACTAACCTGTTCTTGTATGAAGTCATTAATAAAGCTCTAATAATAATATTTTTTAAACATTTGTCTTTTTTAAGACATCATGGAAAATTACAATCTAGCCAAACATAAGACTAATATATAATTTTAGTCTAACCTAATTTACTAAGAAAGATTTTTAACATAAGAAAGTGTCAAATAACACTGATTACAGTCTCTATTAAAGGGAAGATACTCTGTTCTTGTGTTTTTTAAATGGTTTTATTTAGCTCACCCCGTTTGTTTTATTCTTGGGTCAAATTTAGTAATTCAAATTTCACCCTCTTCCTGTCAACCGATTAATCTGAAATTTTGTATACACTTTGGATTTTGGTGACAATACAATAAACTAAATAAATAAAATAAAAATAAATAAAAATAAATATTATATAATATATAAATATAATTATATATATAAAACTTTATAAAACTGTATCTATTTTATTAATTAAATATATATTATATTTATATTATAGAATTGATTTATTTATATAAACTAACTGGCAAGGGACCTTGCACTAATGACTATGAATTAAACAGAATGCGAAATAAAAACTAAAAACTAGAAAATAAAAATAGGTAAAAAAACTTTTTAAGTTAAACGGTTTTATGTTAAACATACATTGCAATGTTTAAGATAAATGTACTAAAAACCAAAAAATAATAAAATAGATACAGTCGTGGGAATTATAAACATATGCATAGACTAGACTAAAATAAAACCGTGGGGCATGTCAATTGTCTGTTGAAACGATTCCTCGCCAGCCAGCAGTGTGAATGTCCAACGATAAACTAGTTGAAACATCTCTTTTATTTACATGGAGTGTATGACTATTGGAATTTCCATGAGCAAGAAAATAGTAAGTAATTTCAGGACGTCTGCGGGCCAACTGCCTATTTTAACGACGAATTAAACGATTCTTCTATCGCACATTAAGTCGATAATTTGTAGACAATTGACGTGCCCCACGGTTTTATTTTAGTCTAGTCTATGCACATGTTTATAATTCCCACGACTGTATCTATTTTATTATTTTTTGGTTTTTAGTACATTTATCTTAAACATTGCAATGTATGTTTAACATAAAACCGTTTAACTTAAAAAGTTTTTTTACCTATTTTTATTAACTCACTGTTTAGCACTTAATACTAACGTGCACTAACACTAAATCAAACGATTTTGTCCTTTTCAGTCCTCTCACAAGGCCCGTGGAGTCAAGGAGTTGAACAGCTTCGACATTCACGTAATGGTGGAGCCTATGTTCGTGGGCTCCAGCAGTATTTTCTATTATTGTGGCGACGTCCTATATATTAAGGTCCCGACGGACGGATCATAATAACAAAATGTATTTATATTTATATGAACCCCCACGGGTAAAGCCATGTCATTTTCAATTTTTTGCTGTCTCCAGCCATCTTTCTCTCGGCGTCCTCTCAATTTTGTCTGTCCATCTGGCACGAGGCCGGCCTTTTGATTGACTTTGGTGCCTAGACCGGTGCCTAGTAGCCGCGGCCATTTCATCAGTATTTTAATCTTCGTTGTAGCTGGCCATGTGTTTAACCAATTTTCTTTGAAGGGAAAAAGTGCATCAGTGATATTTGTTCTTTTTCAGATGTCAACAACAAGTAGTCTTTTATTTATTTTTAATTATAAGTAATCTTACACCTAATATACATATTATAAAACAAAACACTTAGACAATACAGCCTTTGGCATTCTGATAAACAATAAACTAAAACTCCCTCCTTATCAGAATGCCAAATCATAAAATTACTGCTTCACGACTGATTTGAGCACGACCGCCGCTGCGAAAACCGCTGTGAGAGTTCGAAGCCAAAACAGATTACATAGATAAACAATGTATACGAAACTGAAAACAAATAAGTACATTAATAGACAAAACTATATAAAGAAAAGTGAAATTTAACATTTAAAACAACAAATAATACTTAATATTTCGAATCACTGCTTAAACAAAACCAAACATAAATCCAGATAAGGAAGCGTCCAAGTATTACGTCACGCAATTTTTGGAGATTATTGGACGCCCCCCCAATGTAACGCGCCGTAACGTTTTTCTGTACCCAATAGTAAAACGTTTCGTGACCGCCCAGTGACTCTTTATACCTAAAAGTTACCATTATGTGGTGTAAAGTACTGGAAAGTCGAAAATAATATTAACAATAACGCGTAATTCAATCCCCGCATCGTAAAGTTTTACAAAAGGACCCCCCAAATTCGTTACGTAATACTTGAACGCTCCCACAAAGAAGAATGGACAGAAGTTACCATCGTATCAAGGTATTTACGTAGACAACGCAGTTTTAAAACCCATTTTAAAGCCTTAATTTAAACAAATTGTTCCTTGTCAATAGCTAGTGAAACGGTCTTTTAGAAAATGAGTCGAATAAATTGTAATAAGTCACCCGATCAGTCTCTTAAATTGAGAGCATCTTCGTAATTTTTCCCAATAACATTTCTAATTACTTTTCTCGTATCCATTCTTCGCTCAATCAACTCGACTCTTTCAGCCGCTTCGTTGTTAAGGCTGGTACAGATTTATATAGAAGTTCCGTATTTTAAAATTATTTTAAATAAGATTATTATGTGTTCTTTATTATAATAAAATAGTTGAACAATTAAATGCTATATATTACGTATTAAATTATCATATCTTGATAAAGTAACTAAATTATTAGATATTTTTATTTATTAACGACCGATTTTTTTAACTTCATCGGAAATATTATGTAGACTATATTTTTATATTAATGTATCATTTTAATAGTTAAAAAGGATTTCAAAATAAGTCCAGTTTTCGATTTTATTCCTTACAAACATAGAAATATATACATCTTTATAAAAAAAAACATGTGTGTGTTATAAAAAAACTTATGTTTACGCGTTAGAAGTTATACTTCTGTGGCGTAACAAGATGAAAATCTACTTAAATTTTTTATCATTCGCCGTATTCTACATATGTAGAAAAAACGACACTAACAATAGAAAAAAGGTATTTAATACATTGAAAGTTTTATTACAACGCATTATCTAGTGAAATAAAGTTTATTTAAATATCACAAAAAAATTATTTCTACATAATTAAAGAAATGGACATTTTTATTTTAAAATGTTGACTATGCTAACTTCAGGGTATCGTTTTTTTGTGACGGTGTGCGGGTGTCGGTTTATTGTGACGGTGTGGAAAATCGTAAAAATTGACTCTCATAATTTTTCCCTAACGCGTCAAAAGAAGTATAACTTCAAAAAACAATTTCAAAAGTTCAGTAAACTAACTCCTCTTTCCTTGAAGGTTATATAAAGATGACCAACTCAAATATATATACTATGTTACATAGAGCTATCTTCGACCGTGTCTGTCCTCGCCTTAGCTTTATTAAGGGGGTGCGGAGAATTGCAGTGCTGAAGTGGGGTGTCCTCGAAGGAGGAATCAAAAATTTAAATTGCAGACATTCTTCACTCGTTTGACGCGTCTTTATTGGACGGATACGGGCGTAGTCTGTTCTTTAAAAATTGCTTCTGATATTCGCCTAGACTCGACTTTAATAAGGACAAGTAAAATGATAACCACCGCTGTTCCTGACTGGTTGCCAATCAATTTCCGAACAAATTGGTTGGGTCCTTTTTGCATTATTCCTATGAGACCTACGCACTCACGGGCCGTATTGTGGCCGTCAATGGGCAACGGTAATACTAAACTTTAGTGAGCCTCCTACCCGTTTATCCCTTAAAGTATCAAATACAATAAAGTGCAAATGATATAAAAATAACAGCAATGATCGTATAAATAAAAAGTTCTTCCCACTATTTAAACCTTCCCTGAACATCCACAAATATTTCATGATTAGCCAAATCGGCCCAGCCATTCTTGAGTTTTATTGAGACAAATGAACACCAATTAATTTGAATAGATATTTTTTTAATCACGTGCTAAACCAGTGTTAATGTTTTTATCTCTATCATTGAATCATAAATATGAAGCTATGTGTTTAATGTGCTAAATGCAGATCAGTGTTGGCCTAGTGGTTTTAATGAGCGACTCTCATCCTTACGGACTTTCTTTCCATGTGCCAACAATCGCACGAACGGTGAAGGAAAAGATCGTGAGGAAACCGGCTTGTCCTAGACGGCGTGTTTCAGGCAAAGGATGCTGATCACCTATTTAATTTTCATATGATGATAAAACAGATACAGAGTTCTGAGGCCTGGAACTAAAAAGGTTGTAGCGCCACTGTTTTTGAGAATTTATGAAACATTATTATGTTATATTTTATGCAAATTAATATATTGAAATCTCATATGACGAATAGTAAATTAATAAACGTTTTTATCATCAAATAAATAAATTTAAAAAATTAAATTAATTATTTGTATTCATTTTCGACACTATTAACATTTTAATTACAATTAAATTCATTAAATTCCTAACATATCTTCCCTTTTCCCTTCCTTTTTTGAACAAAACTTAATAATTAGTTGGCCAAAGACGTTTCACTTGTGACATGTACGCACACACTTTTTTATACAAATGTTTGAAGGATAGCAAAGTATATAATAATAGGATAGAAAATAGACAATATATTTATAAAAAAAATATAATATGGACTTACACCGACTATAAAGCTACGACTACAATGAACCCTTTAAACGCAATAAAGCCTACAAATTCAGCCTATATGTTATGAAATCAACCAACTATCGAGGGAGTATGAATTATGGCACTTCCTTAGGTTTGTAAACGCAGGGGCGGAGAGGGTTAAGGGCGATTTTTCCTGTTTCTAGTTCAACAGTTTTATTTGCACCCCTGGGGCAAGATGTCGATAAACTACGCAATCTTGTTTTGTGGCCACTTTGAGTTATTGGTAATAGTTTTGATTTGTTGTTAGATATGCAGTCGTAAAAGAAGAATGTGAAATGATATATATTATATATTATATATTATATATTATATATTATATATTATATATTATATATTATATATTATATATTATATATTATATATTATATATTATATATTATATATTATTTATATATTATATATTTATATTATATTATATATTATATATTATATATTATATATTATATATTCGTGGGGTCCTAGGGTACCAAAATTACCAATTATTTTACAAAATCTCACACTAAAATGTGTGCCAATTAATGTAAGCATAAGTTTCACAAAAAAAATTAAATAGAAATTTAAAATTTAAAAATACAATTAAAACATATACGATAGTAAAAGCACACAATAAAATAAAATAAAATAACAGAAGTTTGTTGCCACTTAGAGCAGAAAAAAAAGAAAAATCATAATCAAAACAGCGAAATCAGGTTCGAGAAAGGCACCCCACAATGCTTTCTCTAAAACCGATCAGCCCACTACCGAATATATCCAGCTCTGGATAAGCCGAGTTCAATTTGTTAAAATCGCGAAGAATTCGAATGAGAGGTGTCTGAACTCCTAGGTTGGTTTTTGCAGACAGAATTTGAAAATGTTAAACATCATCTAAAATCAATGCTGTTGGGGTTTCTAAACTTGTATAACGAATTCGTTACTATATCTTACATATTTCATATTTCTATTTATGGTTAGGTTAACAATATCCAATGTTTTACACAACAAATACGAGTTTGTTAAAAATCAGGTATTAATAATTGATGTATGTTTAATGTAGTTTTGTAAATAACAGATTTATTAACAAGCCCCATGATTGGTTGATTTTCTCGAGTAGTGACGCGTGAAAAAGTCGGCGTTCTCTCGGGCGTTAATTGGTTAAGGAACAACCAAGCGCGGTGCTAGGTTCCGTCGGAAGGTCCAATGTTCGGGTAGGCATTCTATTTTGGGGAACGATTGTAACAAAAATTGTTGTCTAAATTAGAGTGGAAATATAAAATATTTACCAAATCTATTGTTCTCATGTTTAAAACGACATCCTGCATTAAATGTTTAAAGATCTTTATTTCTTTTTTTTTACTTATTATTATATATTATTATATTAGGCTTATACCAATTTGTATATCTAATGCCCTTTTGAATTGATTAAACACGCTAATATTACGAATTTTAGAGCGTAATTCATTAAATAATTGCACACCCTCATACTCAATACACTTCTTTAAATAATTTGTGCGGTTGGCAAGATAAGCTCGCTTGTAGTTGGAGAGGTGGATTGAGTACGAAGACCATGTGGGGTGGTCTGATGACTTTAAAAAAGCCACTGGTCCTCTTAAACTTAGGAAGGATGATGGAAAATAGGAGAATTTAAAGACAAGAGGACAGCTGTGCAACTAACACTAAACTTAAAGAAGTTTTTTTATACACATTTATATTCTGTAAACTTTCTCTTGTATTAGTTGAAATAAAGGCTTTGAAATTAAAATTAGAAATGATAAGCTACTATGGAGAGAGTTATTTAAAACTTATAACTAGAAGAGGCCTAACATTGTACACATACAACATATTAAACGTAAAGTAACGAAATTCGAATCCAATTAGTAAAATCTATTATAAGACATCGTTTTTCATTCAACCATCGAAAACAATTTGCGAACTAAATAAATCGCCTGTCTATAATCGTTGAAAGGGTCAAATAAACACGGGACTACCCTCCGATGTCTTCAATAAATAAAAGTGGACTGGAGGAAAAAAGCGACCACTAACAGACCAACTTCCGAACCGGGATATTTATGGACAGAAGGGGTGTTTTATTGCATGTACCATTTTAACCCACTTGCCCTGGGCTATCTATCTGGACGTGTCTTACACCGTACCGTTTTGACGTATTTAAGACTGGCAATTCATCAAAGCATTGTTAAATACCAGACGAGGCCAAATTTTACTAAAAAAAGAACGTTTTAGTAGACACAATTCCGAAATGTTTTACTCAAGTTGATCTAAAAATATTTTTTATCTGTAATCCAGAACCTAGGTAGTAATCTAAAAAATAGTGTTTACTAAAGAGCGGTCATATTATTGTATTAAAAATATGATTCCTGTGTTGATTTTAGAGTCAAAGATGTTTTCTGGGTGCTTCAGTAATAACCAACAGTTTTAAAAGAAATACAGCGAGGAAATGCTGCCAGCGTTAAAGGTACACTGCCACAGGGACCAAAGTTTTAAACATATTTTAATTTTCTTTTTATTCATTTTTATTATTACTATATAGGTTAAGAAAATTGTAATTACTGTATATTTGATTGTTATGATTAAAACAATTTAGAAATTAGGAACGTAACAATTTGAAACACTTCAATCATTCGGCAAACGGTGTAACACACTGCCAGGTTTATTCGGCGTTTTGGAAAAATAACTTTATTTTTATCTCAGTATTTATTCCTTATAGCGGCCCTTATAGCCCTGATAAGGTCATTCGCACTGATACAGCATATTGTTACGTTTCAACAATTTTTATATTTGACAGGTCATTCGGCGTTATGGCGTCTCCTTTTGATTTGTGTCGATATTTACATTTTTATCGCTCGGAGTTTAGACACGGGCCCGCTTTTAGGGAAATTGGGTGAGTTTTTGAAATAATGAAACATTTATTTGTTAATAGGTGTGAGTAAGACGTTAAGCTAAACATATTAGTAATTTAACTATGGCTAATTAATATTTCTAAGTACCCTCAAACATCCTAACCCAATGCATCATAAGCCTGTTATGTAGCATACCCTGAATTACCTTTTGCTACTTCAGCTTCCGTTTGCAGCTTCGTCTATTGCCATAAAATTTTAATAATTTCAGAAAAGTTTCCTAGAATTATAATTACAAACTTACCGAAGAATCACACTATGTATTGGTGCAATAAACAATAATTATTTCGATGGTTTTTGAGATTATAGTGTTCGTTTTTATTATAAAAGATTATAAATGAACAAAAGTAGAAAAAAAATTATGAAGGGATACACCATAGTGCAATTTTCTTTGTTAATTTCTTATAAACTAAAGAGTAAAAAAGTACAATTAATAAGTACAAAAAATGAAAAGAAAACATTACAACAAACTATATCTTAAACTAAAGGAGCCAAGCACATCCCTGGTTGGCCAAAAAATACCACTTAACCCTTGCAATTTTCGGGTATCATTTTGAGATCTTAGGTTTACCCTATATACAATTAAAAAGTCGCGGAACATATAGACAGGCAGACCTCTATAATATGTAAGGATATACATTTCTACAGTTAATTTATTTGTAATTAATTATTTAAATTTCAATAGTTCTTCTGTCATTCGTTCATTTAGACATTCGGTTTTGTACGACATTTTCCTTAGCTGTGCTAGCAAGTGTTAATAGCGCATAAAGGAAGAAGAAAGAAATACTAAAAATAAATAAATAATGTAAATTCTATAGAAATATATAATTTAATTTCATTGTTTAATTATTTTTGTTTTTCCAACTGTTTCCAACACGCCTGAGTGCATGAGTTAGGCGTAAGTGCACGTTAGTGAATGATTAAGTGTGTGGGTGACACACCTCGGTGCCTGAAAGGATACATTAAAAACAATTTTAATGTATCCCTACAAAATTACACCTATCTTAAATGTAAGAAGCCAAGTACTAAAAAATATATATTCTCTTAAAACTTTGAAATTAAAAAATACTATTAAGACACAATTTAATACAACATGATCTCTTATCCATTGTTTATAGCCCCTGTCCATAACATGAATTGTTAAAAAGAAAAATCTCTCGGGCCGATAAAAAATATCCGGCGATTGGGAGATTGAAAGGGGCGAATCACTTAGCGTCTCCAATTTATGGCTAAATCTCTCCCGGGAGAGATCCGTGGTCAGACTAACAATATTACGCTATTTACCCGGGTGTAGACTGATAGGTGTCCGGGATATTTATATGGGTATAAAATTGGCTTTTTGCAGAGGACAAATAAATTTAGGACGCGATATTTGTAAGAAATAAAATAATCGTGTTCCGGGTAAGATTTCAATGTATAATGGGAGAATTTCTCCCACGAAATCGTTAAATATTTTTTCGAATGCCTTTAGATATCTTAATCTGTTTTCTTCTATGCCTGACATGTGTCAGCGTTTGGGACTCATGTCTGCCGGTTTTCCTTCAGTGTTAATTGCGCACTTGGAAATCTCAAGTTCCATGATGTCCATAGATGACATATGCATCTGAGACTATTAATCTACTACATCAATCCATTATATATTCCACAGAGGTCCATGGGCATCCCTTAACATCGGGTGAGCCACATGGGCGTGTTTTATATAAAGAAAGTAGTCTAGGCAGACTTTTTATTATCCATTTTATTGAGTTCCTTGTAATATTATCTAGGTTTTAAGACAATTGAAGCAGTGACCTAGATAGTGGAAACTCAATAGTTTGGCCACAATGACTAGACAATGACGCTACCGACGTGAGACCGATACACAGAGTGCTTCTTCTATTCTATAGATTATACCTTCTTATACAGTATGATCTTTTATTTTTAATACAATTTTTGCAATTAGTATTTACAATCAAAGGAGATATTTTGGTATTAATATGTTTGTGATCCCGTTTTTTATCGAAATTATCACACAATAGCAGTGTTGTATGAAGAATCATTTGAAAATAGGCCCACCCCCCCCGGCGCCCCCCCCCCCCCCCCCCGGCGCCGGCGCCCCCCGGGGGGGGGGGGGGAATTCCATGGGTATTAAAGGGGGGGGGGGGGGGGGGGGGGGGTTCCCCCGGGGGGGGGTTTCCACCCCGGCGGGGGGGGAAAAAACCAAATTCCACCCGTATCACCTCGACATCATTCGTTCCACAACTGAGCGTTTTAAAGGAGTTTTTGCAAAGCATCACCACCAAGTGGAACGTGGTCATGAGCTGTCATTTAAGAAAAGAGCGTACTAATTTTTAAAAGGCCGGTAACGCACTCGCGAGCCCTCTGGCATTAAGAGTGCCCATCACTTAACATCAGCCTCCAGCCCATTCGGCCCGTTGCCTATTGTTCTATAAAAACAAAAAAGGGTGCGTGTACTTATGTACGCGCGTAAGAAGTATACTTCTTTGGCATTATTAAAAATAGTTTTTGATTGCATGTAAATAATTAATTACAATTAAATAATCAAAGTCTTAAATAAATAAATAAATATTTATTATTATTCTCTTACATTAAGTGTAACATACATTCTATTATTATTCGAATGTTGTTTTTAAATTATGTCCAATGCCGTGGCATCTTCCGTGGGCAACTTCATTCTGTTAATTTTTGTCACGGTACGCGCGCATCGTAAAATTTCACTCCCATCAATTTTTCATAACGCGCCTAAAGAAGTATAACTTCAAAAAATAGACTAAAGCGCAATTAATCAAAAAGTGCAGAACAACCTGTATTACCAACAAGTCTCGGGTGTCAAGCAACACGCGACTATTGTCAACACATTGCCACGTCATTGTGACGGCCGCGCATCGGTGACCACCATTTATCAACACCATCTATAGGTATCTTATCAACAATTCCATTATCGTAAGGGCCCCTATGATATAGAGATAAAACTGATGTTTATTGATTACACTCTTTCTAAGCTTTTGATTTTATGAGTTGTATACGAATTTTGTATGAATTATCAGCGTTATAGTACAACCGCTTAAAAGGCCGTCAGCGCGCATGCGAGCCTTCTGGCAGTGCGAGTGTCCATGGGCGGCAGTATTACTTAACCTCCTGCCCGTTTGCCTTCTCCTCCGCTCTTTTCTTCAAGGACCCTAAGTCGAATTGGTTCGGAAATACTTCAGTGGGCAGCTGGTTCCACATAGTGCGGTGCGCGGCAAAACTGCTTTAGAAAACGCTCAGTTGTCGTCGTTGCGACGGACGTCAAGGTGATACGGATGGTATTTTGTATTCTGCCTTGACGTCCGATGATGAGAAACTGCTAGAGGCTTAGTGGTAAAGCGTGGCTCTCTGAAGTCCGTTTTTGTTTCTTTGACATCCCTAATAAACTAAATGCTAAGGTAGCAATGCATTTATACCTTTCTTAAAATCACAAGAAAGAGAGCCAGCGTGACCGGTGACAGATATTCGAAATGTATCCTGTCGAGGTATTTCCGAACTAATTCTGCTTATCCTACAAGTAAAGAGCGAATCGATCAAAATCGGCCAGCAGAATCACGATCCTTCTGTTATAAAGAGTAACCTCGTGAACATCTATTCTTAATAGATATATTTTATGTTTCGGCTATGTATGTGTCTGTGCCATTTAGAATGCCAATGATCGACCAATGGTGTAATGGTTGCAGCTCCTTACAAACGTTGTGTAAAACAAAAAACTTAAAAAGAGTGGCGGAGAGTTTATTGCCAGTTCTTCTCTTCCGTTCTACGCCCTTGATTTGAGAACTGGCAGTAAATGTATTAATAGAAGCATATGTATTTCTTTTTTTGACGTTAATATGTGTACATTGTGTTACCTACATGGATAAATGATATTTGACTTTGACCATAACAAAATGATTAATGCACCTCAAGCTCAAAATAAAACGCAAAAAAATGTACATCATTAAATACATTTTTCCTAGTCAAGAACAGTGTCAAAACAAACTCACCCCAATAAAAAACAACGAACCATCAAACCATCCCTCATTATCTATTCATTACGTTTAAAAAAATTAACATCAAAGACAAATATTCTTCATCCGAATCGGAAAAGGCCATCAATAATTAATCAGCCATCTCGTCTTGAATTAGCCGCCGTTTTTAAGTTTGTAAAAAAATCCCTCTCTACGCCCTTAGGGAAATTTTATATAACTCTCTATCGATTCGTTGTATTGCTATAGAGAGCTGGATAGAACATTGAACATAGTAAACGCTGACTAAGAGAGCATTCTCAGTCACATTTAGTTTCAACTCTGAATTCCCTTAGTACCGGTCGATAAAAGCTAATTAACTTGAAGGGATTTAACACAGGTCTATGTTATGATCACGTGACTCAAACAGGTCAGCCGTGAATATCAAAAGACCGTTTCTTGTGATATTATTTAAATTAATATAAAAACTCGTCGTCTAGTAAAATAGGTGTAATTTTCAATTTGGCGTCGTTTTTCTTATACTTCCTATATATAGTAATATATAACTCTTTCGTTAAATCATAATTTAATAAACACGTCAATTTTGGCCATAGACAAGAGGTTGGATTTAGCAGTCATGTCTGTTATAAATAAAATCATCAAATGCCATAAGGATAGATACAATTTATACCCTTTTGATCTCAAAAATAAACTTTAGAATTCCTTGATGTCTTCTTCGTTTTCCTATTAAACCTTTCACCATTCCGTTTTGCAGAACCATCCTAGGTTCTAACGCAGCTATTCCTAAGACGTGTATGTTAGCTAGTAAATCTCCCCAAAATTCTTTCTTTTCACCACTACTCCTCACAGTTTTGCGGAGCTATCCTCTCCTAAATTGTACAATATCACTCGCTTTTGACGATTTTATTTATAGTTTGTAAGAATTCCGTTAGTTAGCAATGGTTATTAAGAATAAAGCAATCTGTGTTTGCATTTTAACGGTTTTTATTGTTATTTTTAAATGTTCCCTGATCTTTTGTAATGTTGGCAAACCTTTTTTTAAAATAAATATTTCAAACACAGGTATCCAGTTCCCTATATCAATTATCATGACCCCTGAATAAATGAAAAATGAAATCGACTTGGAAGATTTAATTTTTACAGTCGCCGCTATCCGGCTTCGTTTATAGATGTACAAATATGATATTTCTTTTTCAAATACTTGCTTAAGACCAGTTTTGTTTCTCACTAATTAAGGTTTGATTTGTCTCAATGCTGCTGGGTGCTGGGTTTGATTGTTTGGTGAAAACAACTGTCTCCTAGTCTTGCTTAACCCAGTTTTTGACTCTCGATATTGGCATTCTTGTTTGATGAGAAAATTATTAACAAAATATAAATTAAAGTAGTTCAATTACTAATTAACTTGATGAAGATTTTATGATCTTTTACGATTAATATGCCGTATTTAAAATATGAATCATTTATCATTAAATATGATAAAATAAACATTATTTTATCAAATATAATGCGATACTTACACACTCACTCATGCACTCAGGCGTGTTGAAAACAGTTGAAAAAACAAAAAATTATAAAAAAAACAAGTATTTTTTTTAGGTTTCAATTATATTAAAAAAAATCTTTTAGTTCTTTTATTTACAAACTTTTTAAATTTGTTTTGATTTTCTTTTTAATAATTTTAAATTAAAGTATTGTCTTTTATTGACATAACCTTTACACATTTAAAGAAAAAACTTTTTAACCGGATTAAAGTTATGTATTATTATAAATTTACATCCAACACCTTTTGTCTTCAGTCACCGAGACCCCGCACGCTGTAAAGCACGCGAAACATCGGATAAATTTAAAATTATGTTAAATAATTGTAAATTTATAATAATACATAACTTTAATCCGGTTAAAAAGTTGTTTCTTTAAATTTTAAATTATTTTTATTATTACTTTTTAGAGCAGTGGCCTAGTGGCTTCAGCGTGCGACTCCATACCTGAGGTCGTAAGTTCGATCCCCGGCTGTGCACCAATTGGCTTTGTTTCTATGTGCGCATTTAACATTTGCTCGAACGGTGAAGGAAAACATCATGAGGAAACCGACATGTCTTAGACTCAAAAAGTTGACGGCGTGTGTCAGGCACTGGAATTTGATCACATGCCTATTAGATTTAAAAATGATCATGAAACCGATTCAGAAAACCTAAAGAGGTTGTAGCGCCACTGATTTTTTTATTTTTTTTATTATTACTTTGTAGGTTAAGAAAATTGTAAATACTGTATACTTGTAATTTAATTATATAGTATTGTCTTTGATTAACATAACCTTTACACATTTAAAGAAAAACGCTTTTTACCGGATTAAAGTTATGTTTATTATTATAAATTTACAACTATTGCAAAAATGGCTCACGGTGTCCTCTATTTTCGCGGATTGTTTTTCTAAAATAGAGGACACCGTGAGTCATTTTTGCCAAAACCCTCCATCTTTTAGTCGATACCAACTCCGGGGAAATAAATACAGATAATGCAACTTTCTCTGCAGCTGTGATACTTTTTGACATTCAACATCTTTTGTCTTCAGTCACCGTGACCACGCACGCTGTAAAGCACGCGAAACGTCGGATAAATTTAAAATTATGTCAAATAGTTGTAAATTTATAATAATAAACATAACTTTAATCCGGTAAAAAGCGTTTTTCTTTAAATTTAATTATATTTTTTTTTTATGGAATAAACTATGAAGTTTGTTATGGAAGAGCTGGGAACTCTGACACAAGTATTTATTTACTTAAAAGGGTTTCCAAATCTTACACATTAAAATGAATTGTTGTCAAATGAAAAATAACACATTTTTTTTAATTTTATATACTTATCCAAATTGGAGTCATAAGAAAATGTTTGGTTATTCGAGATTACGTCTCCTAACTCGTAGAGCGTACCAATTCTTGAAAGGCCGGCAACGCTTTTGCGAGCCTTCTGGCAATGAGTGTCCGGGTGGCAATGCCAAGTCCAAGTCAACGCGTTTCTCCTTACTTTGACTTCGTTTAACTTATATTCTATTGAGTATTAGTAGCATTTGATATCTTAGTAAGGTTCAATAAACACTTAAATTTTGTAGGAAGTATGAATGTATGACCTCAAGTTTGTGTGGCACGCGCCTAACACGTGCATATATAAAAGAAAGTAGACAAGTAGTAACTTCTCTACTGAAAGAAGGTATACAGTATTCTAGTCAAGCACTTTTTTCAAAATTACATAAAAAAAAACGAGTTGAGCATGATGAGTGGTAACGCAAGTTCGGCTCTGTACTTGTAACCTTGAGGTATATGCTACCGCGGCTAATAAATGGACCACCCAGTCAGTTATTAGATAGCCTAACGTTAACCAACATAAAAAAATAACTTTTATATGCATTTGTCGCGTTTCTAAACAATGTATGGTTACATTTATACAAACCACAGCTTTTTTCTTATGTGACATATTATGATTTAATTATATTATTATGTAACATAACTTATTTAAAAACATAAAAGAAACAGTTGAAACTATATAATGTTCTATGTCCTTCGAACAATTGTACAAGGAATATATAGAACAGAGACGGAAAAATATTATGCATATCGGGAAAAAAATTCACAAAACCGTCGCCGAAATTTGACCGAAACATCCCTTGAGGACGCATTTTTAAACTGTCATTAATTTTAAGTACCTCCCCCCCACAATTGCCAAGGGGTGATTAAACACTCTTTAATGTCACCCCAAAAAATAAAATCTTACTAATCAACAGATTGGTTCGAAATTTTTTCACTCGGAAAAACTTTTGGAAATCCCCCGAGTATTTTTTATGTCAATTTTTGAGGATTTTAGGCCTGAATTTGATGGCGTAATTTGCCTGCAGATATTCGTATTTTCGACATTTGAAATTGTAATATTTTCGCCTTCGGCTCCTAATATTTATTTGTTGGAGGCTATCGTTATGTACGCCAGATGTATATTGATTACACAAAATACAAGATTTCTACACAATCAGTTATATGACTATTAAACAATAGTGTTATAGCGGTTAGTAAAATTAATCACAAAAGTACAGCCTGACTTTTGAAAAACGTAAACTCAACCTAAGAAAAAAGTTCTGTGGAAACGTTGTGTCACACATTTTCCGTTTACCTGACTCCCGTATAAATTAAAAAGGCATCAGGATCTGTGAGGTTAAAGTGTTGATCTACAAAACCTTTAAAAATAAGCTAAAATAAGCTTTTTAAGTAATAATAATTTAAAATTTAAAAATAGAAAATTTAAAAAATTTAAAAAGTTTGGTCCCTGTGGCAGTGTACCTTGAATGATGGCAGAATTTCCTCGCTGAATGAGCTCATTATTATATATTGTCTTGACTTTATTTACCCTTAAATAAAAGGAAAAAATGGGCATTAAAAATCCCATTTGCCAAGTTAAAATCGACGACATCGGGACATATTTTTTGTTTATTCGCGCACAAACGGTGTATTTGGGGGTCGGAGATGGGAGGTGGGTGGTATAGCTGATTATTTGTATTTTCGAAATGGTATTAGCTATATAAAGTACTGTTATCTGTCATAATAACGATGAATTAAATTGGTTTAATGTGTAATAAGTGTAGGTAATTATTATGACGCTGTCTAATAATTTAATATAAGTAACAAATGCTTTTATTTAGAGTATTAACTTAAGTTAACCTACATAGTAATGATAATAATAAATTATTTATTTATTAAAAAGGGATAAAAATAAATTTAAAAAGTCTGGTCTCTGTGGCAGACCTTTAATGCTGGCAGAATTTCCTCACTTAATTCTACAACTTACATAGTTTTAAGATTCAACATAATATTAGGTTCTTACATAATATGAAATTGACGTTTTGCCCTCAAAATATCCTTTCGTTAGGAATTCTAAATTCAATTTTTTACTATTTATTCGTGCATTTGTTTTGATGATTGCTTTATTTTCCCGTTTTATTTTTTTTCTTTGCGTCACTCTATTTATACAAGTTTGGTCCCTGTGGCAATGTACCTTTAATGCTGGCATTTCCTCGCTGTATTGCGATACTCATTTCTCTTTTCAGGTTTCTCTTTTCAATGTCTGATACATCCTCTCGACGGAGGTCTAAGACATGCTGGTTACGTCACGGCGTGTAAGGTCTCATTGCGCTTATATAAGATAATTATATAATAGATAATTATATAAGATAAAGATTCACAATATGGAGCAAAACCAGGATTTTAACGGTGTAATTAAAATATTAATCCGAGACCATGATTTAAATTTAATTGACAGAAAATAGTATATATTTTGTACATAATTTAAATATCGCATAATTCTCGGATGCGGAAAAGATTTAGTTCTTCACATTATCGTTTACCCTGAAGCGAACGAGCGGACTAAATCGACCATGAAACTGAGCATAAAAATTAACAAAAAAACAATAGAATTAACATAGAAAACATCTGCGACTAAAATCATTATCTAATCCCCTACTACGTTATGTGCGAAATAATCATCTAAAAAACTCGACCGCAAACATTCTCACCTCGAAAGATGTTCTTGTTTATAATTAAAATAAAAAACTAGTCAAATATATATTAAACAATAATATAATGGCAGAACAGTGGCTTCAGCGTGCGACTCTCATTCTGAGTTCGTTGGTTCGATCCCCGGCTGTGCACCAGTGGACTTTCTTTCTATGTGCGCATTTAACAATCCCTCGAACGGTGAAGGAAAACATCGTGAGGAACTCGGCTTACCTTAGATCCAAAAAGTTGATGGCGTGTGTCTACTTGCCCTTTAGATTACCAAATGATCATGAAACAGATACAAAAATCCCAGACCTAAAAAGGTTGTAGCGCCACTGATTTATTTTTTATTTAAATGTATGTCCCCATACTTTTAATTACATTACGTGCTTCAAAAAAGGAATTAACCAAATGAACAATCACATCTCTTGATAACATTTTATTTCATATGTTGAATTTTTTTATAATAAATTGTCTCTGCACAAAGACATAATTTAACATTATCTAGTTTTAAGACTAATAAGTAATTTAAAACTAGCCAAATTTACTAAAAAGGAATGACATAAGAAAGTGTTGACAGTGTGAGTGACATAAGTGAAGCCTTCGTTCGTGAGCTCCAGCAATCCTTTTCATTATTATGGTGACGTCCTCTACCTCAAGGTCCTGATGGAGGTCATCATTGCAAATGTACCAGAGAGCAAAAAGAATCTAAAACATTATAGTAAGTATATTTATTTATCAATATTTTTTGTATTCTAAAATTAATGAGTTAAAATAATATTTACGAGAATTAACACCTCTAGTAGGGGCAAATCTTACCGCATTGATTCTTCTCCCCAGGGGGTGTTATCTGGCAAAAAGCAATAAACATTAAAAATAAAATGGCGAATCCACCCCCGATCGTCTTTCTCGTCCTATTTCGATCCACTAAGCTTTGCACAGATTGCTAAGATCTTAATTACTGTCTCATCATTTTGAATGTACAAGAATATTTTGTATTACGAAAGTAAAGCGCAGAACCAGCTAACGGAATAGAAAAATAGAAGTAAAGATCTAGTTGAAATTATTTACGTTTATTGAGATTATAAACGATCAAAATGTCAAAAAAAAAAAAAACATTCTAAGTATTAAATTTATTCATTTAGTAAAATCCTCGCAAATGTCTTCAAAAGCTTCTAATTTGAAATTTACTGCCCGTTCTCAAATCAAGTGCGTAGAGACGACAAGAACTGGCAATAAACTCTCTGCCACTCTTATTAATCGCTAAGTTTTTTGTTTTACACAACGTTTGTAAGGAGCTGCAACCATTACACCACGTTCCACATGACACCTTAAGATCTGACTTTGTTCTTTTCTTGTCAAGACATCCCGGCTGTTTGTAATTGGCCCTAGAGATACCTGTCGGTTCCAAAATGGCTGGAATATTGATTGAGTTCATATGTTCTGTTCTGTACTTACTATTCTATATGCTACTTATTTATTCTTTTAATAAGTGTTAATTAAATGGACCTTTTTATTATCTTTTGAGTGAACGGACAAATTATTAATTAAAGAGCACATGGTGTTAAAAATACTATTTAATTATTCATGTACATAGTTCTTTTTATATTTTAAATAAATGTTTATGAAATATTGTGTTTTTGTGTGTTTCAGTATCAACAAGTTATTGACAATCAATCTTCAAGGTTCTTAATCTAATATCAATAGGATAATGTTCATATTCAATAATATTCACACACGCTATGTGCGTGAACATGCTGAAACCTCCTTCGGGATTATTTTTATTTTTTTATAGAACAGGGGCAAACAGGAAGAAGGCTTACCTGATGTTAAGTGATACCGCCGCCCATAGACACCCAAAGCCAGGGGGCTCGCGAGTTCGTTGCTGGCCATTTTAAGAATTGGAACGCTCTTTAATTGAAGGACCCTAAGTCGAATTGGTACGGATAACATTATCAGTCATATTTTTATATAGCTTTTATTATCCTGTAGGACTTTGTAGGAGGGTAAAATATAATATTATTTTACTTCGTATGAGTATTTTCACGAAATCAATCTAACAATGATACAAGTTAATAACCAATATACAGAAAACACGTGTCTTACAAAACTATAAAACCGGGATCAATGGAAAAACTCGGGAGTGGTGAGGAAAGATAACACAACATGTAGAAAGACCACATAATATCGAAGGACAGTGTATAGAGAACTGGAATTGACACAATTATTTCCTTTACCGCTTGGTTGGATCGAGAAACTGAGAGCAGTGTTGGCCTTGCTCAAGCATCCCACTCTCATCCCTGAAGCCGTAGAATCGAACCCTGACTAATAAACTTTTTGGTACCCGCATTTAATACTCACTTGTACGGTGAAAACATCGCAAGCACCTTAGACTCAAATAGTCGACGGCGTGTCACAGAAAGCTACTTGCCTATTGGAAAAAACAAATGATCACGAAACAGATAGACATAAATCTGAGGCCAAGACCTCAAAAATTGGTACGCTACTGGTGTTGAGTGAGAAAATGTGTAGTAATTTCAAGAATTACATTTGCGGGTAGTTTTAATTTTAACAAAAAGAAATATCTGAAAAGCTTCCGTATTGTATTGTGTATCTCATATATGTTACTTATAAATCTAAAATATTAACAAACCGGTCTTCTGGTAAGCGTGATTAAGAACGTCGGAGACAATTTAACGATCTTAGGAACAGCCTATTTTGGTTTATGGTTTGATGTCAAACTAACATTTAATCTTAGTAAAACAATAAATAAAAATATAGTTTTTTGTACTTCTTAGAGAATTTTATTTAAAATTAATTTATTAACAATATTTTTGGTGGTATGTCCTTCTATCTAGAACTGTATATCCCAACCAATACTCGTAATAAGAGCCGCACGGCACATAAACTTGATTCTGCGCAAACAAAGGAATATCACCACCGTCTCCTTAGGGAATACGCTTTTAAGGGTCAATATTGCGCGATACATAACTTCTAATAAGATAATATGCCTTCCAATAGGCCGGCTAATGATGGTGAGATTAGAATTGATGTTTCTTTTGCGCTTTGGGGAGGCGCTATTGACAATTGTATTGATTATGAAATATTTTCGCCTGCAATTGTAGTGCAGTGGTTACGTTTAGAATCATTGTAAAGTAAAAATGCATTAAATTATCTTCCCTTTAGTAGTTTAATTAGTTACATTACTTTAATTCCAACACACAAATATACAGTATTTACCATATTCTTAACCTGCATGGTAATAATAGCTAATAATTAAAAAATAAATAGAAAATTCAAAATGTTTGGTCACTGTGGTAGTGTAGGTACCTTTTATATTGGCAGTTCCTCGCTGTATTGCGATACATATTTGTTGAGCGAGGAAAGCACCAGCTCTGGGGTCACCGGTACTATGTACCAAGCCCCAACTTAAATCATTAATATATATAATAATAAATTAGCGCCTGTGCACTTGAACCCCACAGCCCAAAAGTCTCTACTCCAAAAGGAAGAAAATCGAAGATGGAGTTAGACTTATATTATCCTTATGGTTATTATGGCAAAAACATTTTTTCTTATCTTTGATGCAAAATATTTGTCATCATCAACAAACTGATGTAGGAATAAGAACATCGGCATTACTAGAATTTTTAAGGACTCAAATGAAACCTAGATTTAATTAAAATCTCGAAATACGGAACATCCTATATCTGTTATTACCCACGTACGAAATAAGGAAACGTATTAATACATGTTAGACATTAATGATGTGCCGATTACGGTTATTGGGAAATATGGGAGGGGCGGTAATGATAAAATATGACACATTCGATAACTTTTCATTGAGTATTTTTGGGGAGGTAATGATATTACCGCGATGTGTTTGCGGCGTATAAGGAGCTTCTTGGTTCGATGGCTAAACAACAGTTATAATAATAGTAATTATTAACTAAGTATTTATAATATTATTAACCTACATAATAATAATTGTTATTTAAAATTTATAAATAGAATTATTTATTTCTTTGGTTTTAAGTTTGGCAGTACATTTAACGCTGGCAGCAATTTCACTCTATTGCGATTCTTATTCGATGAGCGAGATAACCATCACCTCTGGGGTCACCGGTGTCTCGGTACCTAGACGCCAACTTAATTATTTTATAAGCACTTGTGTTCACGACCCACGATTCTCCAAAGGGCCGGAATCAAAGTTGGAGGAAAGACTTTATATTTGAGCCGTTTATGTTTTGCCTGCTCTGCGTCCGTGCCAGATTTTTAAAATAAAAAAAATACATTTAAGCATCGAAGTTCCAATATTTTTTAATGAAATTTTAGAAAATTTGTTTTCAATAAGACACTTTTCCCTTTTCTTATCACGCAGTGGCGTTGGTACATGGTATGGTACATGGGTCCTTATTTTGGTGTGGAGTAGAACGCGTTCTACCAAAACACTTCAAAAGATATGATTATTTTTTATTTTAAATCTGGTATATTTGAGCCAAGTTTCGTCAAAACTGGCTGAGTGCTTGTTGTGTATTTCATTTCAATTAGAATGTTTCACAGTTATTAATACAAAAGATAATCTACTAAAATACATCTGCGCTGTATCAGGGGCTATTCGTTAGTACGAAACAAAATAACGTGTAGCCAAATATAATCTTATTTATCGCGAGGGGATGTCTTCGGTAAATGGGATTCGATGAGCAAAGAAGCACTTAACGCTTTTGATGTCCACCCGCGCCCAGTCTCCCCTATAAAGATGTGTGTGTACTGAGCTATTTTTTGTACTTACACGTTGTATTCATGCTTCAAAGACCTAAGGGTATTTGCAACATACTGCAGTGTTGATCACTGACAAAAAGCGTTTTTTATTGACTACATGATCGATCGATTGTGATTTGTCGTTTGTGTGTTTTACGCGTTGACATGTGTCATGTCGTGTTATAACGTCCATTTGACAATTCGAACGTCTTGTACGGTTTTACATTCAGCTCGTTCAATAAACAAGCGTAGCAGACTAGAGAACACGCTGTCAATTTAATCTCTCTAGTCTAGTATGTCTAATCAATTAGCATTGTCCATGGGTCACTTAACAAGTCTGAATGTTAGCTATTTATGACTCCTACATGTCAAACTCCAATACATTTTTGACATATGTCAATCAAGCCTCAACTTTGTATCCTATCCAATGAACGTTATGCCTCACGCCTTACTAACCAGAAATATTATTTACTTAGTAACTTTTACTGAAGTCAGTAATAGTGTAGGCTATCAAGCATCAGATTGTTTATGCATTAAACCTAGAGCTAAATTACTGGCGTTTTAATTAAATGAAGAAGTTAAGGAAGTCCCTACTTTAAAGTACTTAAAGGCAGCTAAGAAAAAGGTGTTCCACTTATGTATCTAACCATGTGACACATATGGCTGTCAAACTTGGGCATTATCTCAGAAACATCTTTTAAAGTTTAGAACATGCCAAAGAGGGGGAATGGAAAGAAGCTTGGTGGGAGTAAAACTGAGACATAGCAAAAAAGCACAAGAGATAAGATTAACCACCAAAGTAGAGGACATTATAAAGAAAATAAGCCCAATTGAAATGGCGCCGGACACATGACGAGAGATAGCAATGAAGAAAAAAGAGAAGTTGAAATGGACAGAAATTATTACAAAATGGCAACTACGAAATGGAAAAAGGAAAGGAAGAAGACAGAGAAAGAGACACAATTTAGACAAGAAGAGCTAACATTAGAAAATAATGGCTGCACCAAAACCGGCACATCTGTTGTATTAGATTAAGTTAGTTTATGTAACTAAAACAAGTGTTTTTATATATTATACTGGGTGTCAGCAATAAAGGCTTCATAATAGTAATTGATAGTAAGATATATCCTACTATCAATCACGTTCTTGCATTTCGTATAGGTTGTGTGCCAAGTGTCCCCCAAACCTTACGTCGTTATAGATATGACAAAAATTTTCTTTCTTTGATTATGGCCATTAGCCGTATTTACCAATAATGTATGATTTACAGGGATTAGGCCACATGTGGTTATGATAGGGGCTTCTAATAATTAACTATTATGTGTCTTACACTGTTATATTTAGTCAAAAGGCAAGAAAACATCTCAAGAATTATCACTTAATTTAAAATGAGTATATATGTATGAAGCCGTATAGTGTTAAACGATTCTTTGGACCGAAGGTGCGTTATCATTTAGTTCAATATCAGTGAAAGAGATCCCGTCCTCCGATCTTAAGTGAGGATTTTCAATGCCGCAAAAAAAAACCAGTGAGGCTACAACCTTTTGAGGGCTGGGCCTTAGATTTCTGTATCTGTTTCATGATCATTTGTCAATCTAAGAGGCAAGTAGGTTGCCTTAGACACACGTTGACTTCGTGGGTCTAAGGCAAGCCGGTTTCCTCACGATGTTGCCCTCACCGTTCGAGCGAATGTTAAATGCGCACATAGACAGAAAATCCATTGGTGCATTGGGAATTGAACCTACTGCCGCAATAGCTTATACCTAACTTTAAAAAAAACATGTCTCTGGGTACAGGACTATACCTACGTCAGTTAAATTCTTTACTTATAAACGCTAGAGTAGAAAAATAAAAGTCCAAATAATCAAATCTTATTTTGAATTTTAAAAGGTTTTAACTCGATCCAATTATATAGTAGCTTGGCATATCGAATGCAAATCGAACCCCGGTCCCACGAGCTTCTGACGTGCTGATTGAACACGACACTTGACGTATCTATATAGAGTTGTTAAATCAGCCTTAACTTGATTTAATTTATTAGAAAATTATTAATAGCAAAACCTATTTTTATACAGATGCAGAGAGATAGAGAGGATTGCATACGATTAACATCTTTAAAATCAGAAAGCAGCGAAACAATTTAAATTAAACCTCGTTTATCTAATATATAAAATTCTCGTGTCACAATGTTCGTTCCCATACTCCTCAGAAACGGCACAACCGATTCTTATGAAATTTTTTATGCATATTCAAACCCTTAAGTGATAAGGGGTGCCCACACAAAAAAATATATTTTATTTTTTAGAATAATTGTTTTGTTTTTATTTTTTTATGATACAGCATACAAAAATACATACAACCCCTCTACCATCAACCCCTATTTTTTATTATTGTAGATAAATTATTGAACTAAAAAAAGTTTCCTAGAAATAATATACATGGCAAAACAACGTTTGCCGGGTCAGCTAGTATTGTATATAAACTGGTTTCAACAACTCTATATCCGACAAATCTTAAGTCACCCGTCTTGGATAATTTGGTTTGAATTTAATTAAATACTGGCATCGATTCCCTACGTGAGTGACGGAGGCGATGTAATTTGCAGCTCGGAATGCCGCTCTGATTGGGGTCTGTCTTCGCGTCATGTGTTCACTACTGTTTATTTGCAAAAAAATGCAAATGTTAAACTACACTTCCGTCATAATATATTCGTCACAGTCGTAGAATAGTGACGGATCTGACAAATAGTAAACTTTACAGGGCAGTCATTTCAAAATATATAATCATGTTAGTTTTTGTCGTAACTATTTTAATTCATATTCTGTTATTATGAAAATTGGCATACAAGCAAACTAAAAGTTTGTTTTGAAACAAAATAAAAATAATAACATTAAATTACACAGTTTTCTAGAAAAATCACATGTTTCTACCAAATTCGTCACTTTACCGACTGATTAATTTGAAATTTAATACACATGGATTTTTTTTTAAATGTAGCCGTAATATTTAGTTAATGTAGAATCCAAATATGATAAAAAGTGGGTTTTGGATTTTTTTCAAATCCGACATTGTTCTACGATCATGACGTATTGAATATCGTTCGTTAATCGTGGAACGCGTCGATAGAAATAGAATTATTTTACTCAAATTCAAAAATCATTTATTATTATAGGTAACAAAATGTACACTTATGAACGTCAAAAAATAAATATATATGAAATGCTTCTGCTAGTTCTCAAATCAAGGGCGTAGGACGGAAGAGAAGAACTGGCAATGAACTCTCCTCCACTCTTTTTAATCGCCAAGTTTAATTATTAAGCTGACACCCAATGTAATATTCATTGATTTTGATACATAACCTAACTTAATCTAATACATCAGATGTGCCGGTTTTGGTGATCAGCGTGCCTGTGACACATAGGCCTCTTCCAGCTGCTTCCATCCCTTTCTAATGTTAGCTCTACTTGTCCAAGTTGTCCTATTCTGTTTATATCGTCTGCCCATCTCTTGTTCTGTCTTGCTTTTTTAATTTTCCAGTGTCCTTAATGAAAGACAATTCAGATTGGCGATATAAAGTATATTATTTCGTTTGGGTATGAGTATTTGAAATGGTAATGTTTTTAAACTTTTAACATCTCGTGTCTGAGCTGAAAGGAACCCCTTTTGTGACCAGCCGGCATGGAGAAGGTGCGTTTAATTGAAAATCCTTTGGTGCCTGTTTTTTTTTGTTTTAACTAAAATAACTTTTATACTAACTGAAATTAATGTGATAAATGTTATTTTATGTAACAGGAAGCAAACGGGCAGGAAGCTCATCTGGTGAAATCTGATCTGATTAAAATGCTGGCAATGGACTCACCCTCCGGCCTGTTTTCTCCCTCTTCTATTAAAAAAATCGAAGTACATAGCCCAAAGAAACTCCACACCCAACAACGATGCATTGACGGCCATATGAACTCGCATTTTAAAACGCAATTCAATAGCTTGAAGGAACAAAGAATTTCCCAACATGGAAATCTTTACGAAACTCAGCGCTGAAAATCGATTAACACATGGAAAACTTAGTCGACGTTTCTCAAAGCGGTTTACAAAAAACCATACGAGTTTACAGCCTTTGATGCATACGTTAATAATGAACTCGGTGAAAACTTCGCAAAGAAATTGCAATAAGCGAATAAATACGACTTGTGCTTACGTTATTTTTCATATTTAAAGGAAAATAATTTACATCCGTTGAACGGTTTTCCGTTTAAATTAAATTTCTGTACGGAGTTTTAGATGGGATCATAGATTACGTAGAGCAGTCGGCCTAGAGGCTTCAGCGTGCGACTCTTATCCCTGAGGTCGTAGGTTCGATAGGATGTGTACCAATCGACTTTCTGTCTATGTGCGCATTTAACATTCGCTCGAACGGGGAAGGAAAACATCGCTAGGAAACCGGCTTGCCTTAGACCCAAAATGTCGACGACGTGTGTCAGGCGCGATCCAAAACGATTCATCATTTATATCAAAAAATTTCAATTTTTCCGTTTAACGAGATTTTAGTTCAATATTAAATAATCTTGAATAAATTAATCCAAGGCAAATACAAGATACAAGAGATTCAGATAAATACAATATATCAAATATAGCTGAAATAGATGTGCCGCATTAAGGAGTTAGCCTGCGGCAGTGCTTCTTTTAAATGAAGAGGAAAATTTTAATTTCCTATCGCGTACCGGACTAGTGTTGTTCGATGTTATCGATAATTTATAAAGTAATTTAAAACTTCGAGTTATTGACTTCGAACCTAGGCTAGGCTTTATTAAAAATATGTGAAACAGATGGTTTATTTAAGATTCAAACTACCCCAATCTAAATTTGTAATTTAGTTTCTTGATACCCCAGGAACCCCATCAACCCATTTCCAACCCAGTTTTCCAGTCCCTTGCAGAAGAACGCGTTTTGGCAAAAATTCACCGATATGCAGATTGAATATTCTTTTATTTATCTCTTCATGTTTGTTGTTTGCCTCTTAGTGCTTGTAATATTAAATATTGTATTTTATTTTCCTTGTACCAATGTATCTGCGTACTGAGCGTCAGCAAGCTTTTATAAATAAATAAACAGACTGCTATATTTTTAAGCTTTTCAATCGATGAAAAATAATTTTGGACTTGTATATTATTATTTGACGTTATACGTTATTTGACGGTATATATTTTTTAAATAGCGCAAACATATAACTTTAACGAGTAAATTTTGGGTTTAGCTTTAAAGAGTTACATTATATTACTTTGTTATTTTAATTAATACAAAATAAATACTTTTTTTAACTCGTATTACGAAGGCGTGGTCCAAATTGATACAAAACATGGAACAAACATTTCTGCATGTTTTGCATTTTTATTTTACTTTAGACAAATAGGAGAGCATAATAGAGGTTTCCTAAATGTGGAAACTGATAATTGGCCTTCATCATATTAATTATATAATATTGAACCTTTTTTAGCTGTAAGTTTCCCTAAAATTGTAAAATAAAATAAAATAATGCTTAGTCGATATGAGGCCCAAGCCATGGCTGATTCTGATGCACTAGAGTTTGAACGCACGCCCTCAAGAATGAGAGGCGCTATAGCTAAATTTTTTTCTATATAAAAACGTCGCATTATTGAATATTCTTTTAGAACAATGTCACTAATAGAGAGATGACCTCACGAGGTGTAGAATCAATTTGACATCAATAATTGAATGATAACAATATAGGACACTACCGGACGATCAAGTGGTGATGTCATATCGATTGACAAAATGTTACTGATTCACATTAGGTGTATTTTTACGTCCAGAACACAGTTGTATCGTACTGAAGGATTTTCTTATATAATTAGGAAAAATTGTTACTAACACAATTGTTGCGCATCGTCCTAATTAGCAGATCCACGTAGGTAATATTATTATTATTATTTTATTCTACTAAGTATTATTACATTCTTTTTCTTTCTTTTTTTTGCGACTGAGGCGCAAACTAGCTGATGTGGTCTCTGGCAGATTGACCAGCGCTGTGGAACATTCTGTTCCTCAGCATAATGCTGAGCCGGGCTCAATTACAGCCACAGCACACACACATTACACACTTGAAACCAAATGGGAAGGGAAAACTTTTTTTTTATTTTTTTTATATCTCTCATTATATTTTTTATTTAATTTTTTTCTTTGATTATTGTTATTTTGTGTGTTTATGTGTATGTGTTTTTGTTTGTAATAAATGATATGTCTATGTCCACTTTTCCTATAAAAAGCTTTTACCTTTCAGTTGGGGTCGGGGTATTTGAACATCCCCGTGCTTTAGATGTGCACTTATAGCATACTTATAGCATAGTCAGGAGTAATCCTGGACCATAAGGTCGCTGGTGTTGTGTCGGACACCCGTCCTTAAAATTAGACTTCTGAAATTATGAGTATAGTTACGTAGCTATCGTGGTCTATACTGCTCAAGGAATTAAACACTTTACCAAAGGGAAAAAAGAAATCACCTAATGTGCAAGTGCCATAGACAGAAATTGATTGTATCTTGCAATCAATTTGTGCATCATCAGAGTCACATTGTTTAGCGATCGTGTCATCACACTCATTGATATTATTTACTAGAACCAATCAATTTCTGATCTCATCGTTCATTCAAGATTCCACACGTAACAAACAAAATTTTGGTCGTACATAAAAAATTCTATAAATTTTCGTGTTGTGACTTATTTTGTAAATAAATAATTATTAATTAACAATACTGACCTTTGGGTAAAATGTAGCAAGATTTCTACTTAACAGCCTCACAGAACAAATAGTTTAGCTCGATTATTAAATCACTTATTAAAGGAATACGTCGTCTTTGTACATATGGTGATCTTTACTAAATGCCTTACTAAAGTCAAGATTAATATCTAAAAGAAATAAAGGCCCTTACAGGTATTACCATCAGCCAGGCAGAGGCAAGAAGAGGAATTGTGCGGTGCCAGTAGACCTAAAATAAAGACTATTGAAAAAGAAGATAAGGGATATAATGTAATAATAAACTTTTAAATAAACAAAACGGTGCGTGTACTTATGTACGCGCGTAAGAAGTTATACTTATTTGGCATTATTAAAAATAGTTTTTGATTGCATGCAAATAATTAATTACAATTAAATAATCAAAGACTGGAAAAGGAGTTATTATAGTCTATAAAGTTCAGTTTACATTTGAAAAATTAAATAAATAAATATTTATTATTATTCTCTTACATTAAGTGTAACATAAATTATTATATTATTATTCGAATGTTGTTTTTAAATTATGTCCAATGCCGTAGCATCTTCCGTGGGCAACTTCATTCTGTTAATTTTGTCTTTTGTTTTGATGTCACCGTGCGCGCGCATCGTAAAATTTCACTCTCATCAATTTTTCATAACGCGCCTAAAGAAGTATAACTTCAAAAATATTAATTTCTTAGTCATACAACGATAGCCAATCAAATGAATTGCACAATGTTGATTGTTACTATTATTGGACGCTAGATTAATTGCAATTTATACCAGTCACATGCCAATATTAATCATAATCACTTTATTAGTTATTAATAGATGTCACTCTTTCATTATCGTTAAAAGAAAAATGTTGACCTTCAAAGAGGTCGTACATCTTATCGAAGTTTTACCGTAACAAATATGGTATCCTTAGATAACTCAAATATAATAATAATAGTAATAATTAGCCCTATTTATTACTTGAAACATTTATCATCTTGACAAAATATACACACTTAAAAATTTTATACAGAAAATATATTTTTTTTTTCCAATTGGCTCCATCTCTCTCTATATTGAGCCTTTTTCTCCCAATCTTCTATCTCTATCTAATGGAACACACGTGGAAAACGAAATAGAGGCAGGCAGATAAGATTGGAGGACGATATAAAAAAAAAAGCAGGTCCAAAAAATAGTTACTATTAAAAACCATTAACGGCTTTTAATTTTATTATTTATTATATAGGCTGTCTCAGTAAGAGTGCACTTTTTCATTTTTAAATAAAGATAAGTATTATGACAGAGTTCTGATATTTTTATTGTATTGTAAAGAAGACATGTTCCGATTAAGTATGGAATAAAATATCCGGCAAATGACCTCCACGGCTCCGATGACAGGCCATTACATTTTTCATGAAATTTTCTAATGACTTTTGCACAGATATGTGGCTGTATCTCACCGATGACGCGCTGGATTTCCAATTTGAGCTCAGGAATGGTTTCGGGTTTATTCGCATAAACTCGAGATTTCACAAAACCCCAAACAAAAAATCGCACGGCTTTAAATCGCACGATCTTGGTGGCCAGTTGACATCAGAATTTCGTGAGATGATGTGTTCTGTTCATCGGAGAAAATTACTTTTTTCGAAAAATTGGCATCGACTTCCCTTTGCTCCATTACTCATTGAGCAAATTGCCGGCGCTTTCCTTGGTCTGCTTGTTTGAGCTTCTTAGTTAAGTGAATCTTGTACGCATGAAGGTCTTTAGTCAAAATTTGCTGCGTCGAATTGATGTTTTCAGCTATTCGGCGACACTCTCGTTTACAGCAGCAATGTTTTCAAGGGACAGACCGGTACGTTGACGCAAAAGATTCTTATTATCCATAATTGACCCAGTTTCTTAAAATTTTTTGACCGCTCTTCGAATAGTTGACACACTTAGGTGCACTTTCTCGGCTGAAAATTTGGTGAAGTTTGCGAGCTTTTTCATCGTTACTTTTGTAATGAGTTTTCACAATTATAACTTGTTGTTCTTTAAAAAAGCGCACCATTTTTAATAATCGGAATAAACAGAGGTGTCAAATTTCAGAGTTGTCACTTGCAGGAAAACAATAATATTACAATTTTAAAAAGTGCACTCTTACTGAGACATCCTATATATAGGTATATTTCTATTTAATTTATATTTCGTTATCTTTGTTACATAAGTTATTAGGCAACGGACGGCCATCGCTAACAAGCGATTTCTTCCAGGGAACCCTAGTATGGAAAAAGAAATACCTACCGAGGATAAAGTAGAAATTTATAAATAAATAACAAAAAAAACTAAACTAAAATCTAAAAAAAAAATATAATTCAGAAAATGTAAAAGCTGATCTTAATTAAAATATGTAAGAAGCACAATTACTGTATAGGGAAACGAATCTACAACCATCGGCTTCTTTGCATGTAACATCCAAAGATTGATTACCCAAAATATTTAATATTTATCGATAAATGTGGCCCAGCACTACACCTAACCTCCGTCGTTAAAAATATTGCTGTTTGAACGCGGAGTTCGCTTAGCGTTTTAATAAATTTGGAAAATTAAAGATTCATATCTGATGGCTTCACTAGTTAATACGTTGGGCTCCCTTTGCTGACATTTGGGAAAATGCACTAAAAGAAAATTGTAGCTTTATATATTATCTATGGAAAACATATTTATATTTTTCAAGTGTTGTTATGTGTGTAAGATTGTTTCCCTTGATTTTTGTTCCCAAATATGCTCATGATACTAAGTAACTAATAACATTATACTTCTAACATAATTAATAAAACAAAAAGCAATAACTAACCTTAAAATATAATAACTAAAATATATTATTAAAAGGAATCCCTTTAGGCAAGGTTCTGAAAATACTGGCAGCGTTCCCCCCTTTGAATAGCTAGACCAATTCTCATGATTATTATTTTAGATAAAAATGTGTTAATAAAACATTGGCGAAGTATTAATTTATAAATGTCCCAGTATCTATAGCTAAATCGCCGAAATTTAGTGGTGTTGGCTTGCCACCAGCATGCGACTATGTCTATTCGTGCACCAATGGACTTTATATGTGCATTTAACATTCGCTCGAACGGTGAAGGAAAACATCATGAGGAAACCGGCTTGTCTTACTCAAAAAGTCGATGGCGTGTCAGGCACAGGAGGCTGATCACCTACTTATCAATTAGATAATGAAACAGATACATAAATCTGAGGCCCAGACCCTTGTTTGTAGCGCCACTGATTTATTTTATTTATCTCACCGAAATTTATTATAGACTGCACCACTATTTGACAACACACAAATTGGACAATAGTTTTTTTCAGTTGGTCAGTCAGGAGAGGTTTCTATAAAAAAAAATTGAATAGCATTACAAAAAATCTCTCTCTGGTCTAGTTTACACTAGATAGAGAGGATTTTTCTGTGATTCAGTACCTTTTTTGTGCCGTTCTAAAATTCTTATGCCCCCCGAATATAACATTTTTTAATATAACATGTTCACTTAAGAAACTCAAATAATAGGTTTAAGAAAGATAATACGTTGGGAAACACCGATGTGAAATCTTAAATATACAAAATAGTTGTAAGCTGTCAAAAAGTTAAAAAAATACCTAAAGTAGGTTTCCCAGATTAATGCCAAATTCAGTTCCTCATTGGTTATTTATTTTTAATTAGCAAAAAGGTGGCTTCTAATTATTCCATCGCTTATCTAAGGGATGATTTACGGGGTCTTCCGCTATCATTTTTAAGGTTTTTTTCAATTATAAATTGCTTGGGGGTGTTTAATTTGATTATGTTATTAATCAATGTAATCTAATTAATTCTGTCTTGTGGTTTATATCCTTCGGTGTTTTTGATCAATTCCTTTGAATAGTATATTTGGTCTGCTATATTTATATATTTGGTGAAATAAATACTACAATGATGAGCTTTTAATTTGAAGATTACTTATAAATCTTGAGAAATAAGATAAAAAAAGCCTTTATTCGAGTACTATACTACACTAAGTCCATGTCATTATGATTTACTCCAAATTCTTGCCCTTCTATTCCTCGATTCTTATGAATTTTTTTATGCAGGGGGGGGGGGGGGTCCTTCCCCCCCCCCCCCCCCCCCCCCCCGCGGGGGGGGGGGCGCCCCCCCCCCCCCCCCCCCCCCCGCGGGGCGGGGGCCCCCCCCCCCCCCCCCCCCCCCCCCCCGCGGGGGGGGGGGGGGGGGGGGGGGGGGGGCGCCCCCCCCCCCCCCCCCCCTCGCCCCGCGGGGGGCGCCCCCCCACCCCCCCCCCCCCCCCCCCCCCCCCCCCCCCCCCCCCCCCCCCCCCCCGCCCCCCCCCCCCCCCCCCGCCGGGGGAAGAAAATAATTTGGGAGCGACCCAACCCCCAAACAACAAAATGGGGGGGGGGGGGGGGGGGTTTGGATAAATTAAGAGGGTCATGGAAAAAAAAAAAAAAAAAAACAAAAAAAGGGGGGGGGGGAAGGGCCGAGGGAAGGAAAAGGGGGGGGGGGGGCCGGGCCGCGCCCGCCCCCCCCCCCGGCGGGGGATTTTTTTGGGGGGGGGGGGGGCCCCCCGGCCCCGGGCCCCCGGGCCCCCCCCCCCCCCCCCGCCCCCTTTAATTGGGGCCCGGGCGCCCCCCCCCCCCGGCGGGGGGCCCCCCCAAGGGGAAACCAACCTTGAAAAAATTGGTTTTTAAATCTTTTATTATCTTATAAAAAAAATTTGGAAGAAACCGGCGGGCCCGTTTTTATTAATTTTTTTATGCATATTCAGTAAATCTGAGAATCGGCTACTATCTATATTTCAAACCCCTCAGTGGTAAGGGGTGTCCACCTCATTTTTATTTTTCATACAAATTTTGTTGTTTTTATTTTTTTATGATACGGCATACAAAAATACATACAACCCCTATTACCCTATTTTTTAATATAGTAGATAGTTATTTTATTGAACTAAAAAAAAATCCTAGAAATAATATACATGGCAAAACAACGTTTGCCGTGTCAGCTGGTATATAAGAATCCATATCGTATATCGGTAATACAATTTCGGTTTTGCGTAAAACAAAAAGCGAAAAGCCAACACACGCCGGTGACCGCAACTATTGGCGAACGAATGCAATTGACAGGCCTGCTCAATTTATGGGCCATACTGTCTACGGTGGGACCTGGAATTAGAGCACTAGATGTTACTCCGAAGCCTACTATTGACGTTCAACAGATTTTTTGCTATGTAATACGAGGCAAGAGACTCTCATCCCTGAGGTCGTAGGTTCGATCCCCGACTGTGCATCAATGGACTTTCTTTCTATGTGCGCATTAAACATTCGCTCGAACGGTGAAGGAAAACATCGTGAGGAAACCGATGGACAGGCACAGGAAGCTGATCTACTTGCCTAGTAGATTGAAAAATGATCATGAAACAGATTCAGAAATCTGAGGCTCAGACCTATAGGGGTTGTAGTACCTCTGATTAATTAATTAATAACAGGAGGCAAACGGGCCTTCTGCCCGTACCCGTGTCCTGTTTAACATACCTGATGGGCAGCTGGTTCCATATAGTGGTGGTGGTGGTAAACGCGCATTTGTGGAACGACGGACGTCGAGGTGATACGGATGGTATTTTATAATTTGTTTTAACCGATGATGCAACTCAGCTGCAGGTTTTAGTCCGAACAACTCATCAAGTTTTGATGAAAGAAAGGAATTTATTTGGTCATTACAACATAAACATATTGACTTATTTAAAAAAAAAAAAATTTTTTAGTCATGCTAAAAAGGCTACTACATACTCAGTCTATAGTTCTGAAGAGTTGTTTCTATTTATAATTTCTTCTTAGCTACACTAGATTATTAATAATTATTTCGATTAGTATAATTAAATCATCGTGTGTCCCACACACATACTTGAACGGTTAAGAAAAATAAATAGTTTGGAAAATCCAAAAGTGCACGTCTCATAGCGGTCATTCACATTTTTAAAAAAAATTCTAAAACAAAAACTCAAGTTTTTTAAAACAAAATAACAAATAAATTATTATCTTAAGTCTCACGCTACCAAGAATATTTAAACATACATATTTAGGGGAGCCATAACTCTAAGGTGAGGAACAGTCGTATTTTAGTTTTTTACAAATTATAATTAAACGACAGTACTTAGAACGCTAATATTAACTAGGAATCAGCCCAGGGTATAACTTTATATAATAAAAAAAAAAGTATTCTGGTACGATACATTTTTCGACCAATTTCTCTGCCACATACATGGATCCATAAGCACAGACTGACGGACGTCCAAGAATGATTGATTTAAATGTTATTATTTACTATGTTAAACAAAATAATTGTTCATAAAAAATACCATATGTGCTTGTTAGATTATTTAACTCGATTTTAGTGCACTCATATTATCCTGTAAGTGTTATATTAGTGAGAAAAAAGTCATTCAAGTTGCGAAAGACTGGGTTTTTTGACATGTCGAGAGTAGAGCACTGCGAGGCGTGCAAAATTAGTGTTCATTTGGCAACAATTCATTATAATGTGTAAGATTTGGAAACCATTTTAATTAAATAAATACCTGTATCAGGGTTACCAGCTCTTCCACGTTTCATGTGTATATGTGTTTATATGCAAGTCGAATCCTGTTTAAAGGGCTATTCGTTTCTAGGTAATATATATCCGTCGGTGGGCTGTATTTAATTAATTCTGACATTGGAATAGTGTGAATTTTGACTGCAACTGAAGCCAACTGTTATTTGTTTTGTCGTTTTAAATTAACGTTGAATGTTGGTAATCACTTCACGCCTATTACTGTGAAATTGGGCTTTTTTTGGGTAAAATACTCACCTGATTTTAAGTGATACCACTTATGGACACTTGCACTGCCAGGCTTGCAAGTGCGTTGCCGCGGTTTACTTATAATCGCTGTCTTGACAAACACCAGTCACGAGATACTAGTTTCTGCTCTGTCTTACATTTACAAATTAATTGATAAACGTACAGAAATCCACTGAGGGTCTTACAAACTCGATCTGTGAGAAGTATATAATGAACTGGTATCAAGGGTATACCCTTTATATATTTTTATTATATGATAGTACTAACATAGTAGTCGTTATAGCTAAATAATAGTAAATCCGCAACAGTTTTAAGTCCCGTAAGTACAGGTACTGTAACAATTATGCTGGGAACTGAACAAGTGCATTTGAAATTCACGCCATGACACATAGTTCAGTTAAAATAAAATTCTATTGCAAATTGCAATTTCCTATAATGTCGATAGCTGTATTATTTCATACATATTTCCTTTGTATGCAAATAATTTTAAAAGAATTAAAAATGACGTAATAAGCATGATATCTAATACGTTCGATTAATTTAATAAATTGTGCATGGCCTCGGTGGCGCAGTAGGCAGCGCGTAAGTCTCATAATCTTAAGGTCGTGAGTTCGATCCTCACCCGGGGCATATCTTTTTGTATTTTTATTCAAATATTTTATACTAACACACAAAGTATACAATTTATTATTTAACTGGCTACTACTAGACACATTTTTTCTATTAAGACAAAGACTGCATTATATCTCATATACCTGCCTTATCTAACTTTGAATTTAAATTGTAAACAAATCTTAAGTGCTCGGCTCTATTTACCGCTAATACAATATTAAAAATGGTTTGTTTATGTACTAAAGTGTACATTGCTTAATCTGAATTTAGCTTATTATATATCTAAAACACCGCAAGCTTTTTCCCGTAGACTTTACATAAACACTGTGTGCCATAGTGAAATTAAAGGGAGGAAACACATCAGCGAAAACAAAATTCAAAACTTTCATACTTCGAATTGTCAGAATTATTTTATTGAAAAAAAAAAAGGGGGGGGGAAAAAAAAAAAAAAAAAAAAAAAAAAAAAAAAAAAAAAAAAAAAAAAAAAAGGGAAAAAAAAGAAAAAAAAAAAGAAAAAAAAAAAAAAAATAAAATAAAAAATTTTATTTTTAAATAACAATACAAACGGGCAGAAAGGCCAGACATGCCAATGGGTTGTCGGACTTTTAAGAATTGTTTGATATTTGCCGCCTAATAAATTGCACTCCAGTTTGAACCGGAACCCAAATGCCTGAGTTTAATGATTGATTAAAGGCTCAAAATATAAACTACCTCTGTTCTCGTGTTCGCAAATTTTAATAAAACGCAGAAAACCTTCCGATACGTACATAGTGTCCTGCTTTATGCCAGTCGATACTGCATCTCGGTAAATGTTGGAGTGAAAATTAAGCATGCCCAACGCGCCATTCCTGAGATATGCAACTTTTTCGCTACCCAACTTCAAAATAGTAAAAACAAAACTTTAAACGGTTAAAGAACTTTACAAAAAAAAGTCCATCCGAATTCATACGTAACAATATTTATTGGGAAGGGAATCATTTTGCTCATGATTGCTTGTTCTCTATGACATTTTGAAAGCGACTTCAATTGTGTTCTCGCTTTAAAAGTCTCAGCGACCTTTATATACGGAATAAATCAATTTTATTGATATTAAATCATTTCGATCGGTTGTCCCACATCCCAAGTGGTTCTAGTTAACTCACATCTATATTTAGACCAATTGATGGACGTCTGCTTTGTCTAATAATAGAAAACGCATGTCACACGACTCCTGAGTGATTCAATTGTCAATTAGTAGAACACATAGATGTCATAATCCGCCCGTGTATAAAATGGAAATAGATATATATCCAGGCTATTAAAATTAATTATAAGTTGTGTTGGCCTAGTGGCTTAAGCGTCTCTGGATTTGTAGGACTCAAAGGACAAAGGGCTCTTCTTTCACTCTTACAGTCTCTCGTACAAAGTAAAACATCGTGAGGAAACCGGCAAGCCTTAGACCCAAAAATGTCAACAGCGTGTGTCAGGCACAAAAGACTGCCTACTTGACTACCACTACAGATTTCCACCAGATACAGAAGTTGGTCTCACCAAGGGCTGTAGGGACTGGTATTTTGTTTATAAATTACTATTTGTGAATGTCCATATCACCATAAATTGTTATATGACTTACAGGCAGACGACCAGCGTAGAAAAGAAAACCAGCCTGATCGGTCTAGGGAGCTCTCTTAATTTCACTTCACGTTATTCCAGCTTCTTTCACCTCTGCAACGTTTCCTTTGCCCTGAGGACTCCATTCGAGTGCTTGCTGGGTAATATGACTTCCTCAGGATCGTATCCACTTCCACTTTCGGAGTTTTATAGACCTGTCAATTGGCACTTCATTGCTTATCTCCCATAGCTGATGGTTAGGGATTCTATCGGGAATATTTCAAAGATTTGACGATGGCCCACGAAGACCAGGAGTTGTTGCATGATGCTTTTCTACGTTTCGCAACCACACAGCGTGACGCTCTTTATGTACCTAGGATCGGAATATTTTGAGCTTGACTCATAGTGTTAATATGAGTTATTATAATGAATTTATAAGCGAATAACTTTGATCAGTCCACAATTAGAGGAGGTGTGTACACTTTACTTGCTTGTTAAACTTAGCCTTTTGAAGTCGGTCAAAAATTCCCAGTCAGAGCAATAACGATTGATAAGAAAATTGACCTGGCGCTGCACTCAGGCGCAGTCAGACGTCTGCCCACTCTAATAACTATTTATTGCGAATTGTGACCTATCTAAGTGATGATCTATTAATAACTGTAGTTTAGATTCAGTCGACGGTTTAGTTCTTTTTATGATGTGTAATTTTAACAATATTTATTTATTTTCCATATAATTATTATACCCCAGGCATCCCATCATTCTATTTGTCTTTCCGAAGACCACGTTCAGGTCAAAGCTCGCCAATGTCCAGATTGAGCATTCTGATAAGCAAGCTAGGTCTGGATATCCATAGTTGCTTAACACTTTAAAATCAATTTTTGTTTAGATTTTGTAATTTTATTTTTTCTTGTTTAGTAATTGTTTTGTTAAATATTTGTATTATCTTTTCGTGCATGTCATGTTTGCCTATAAGTGCTTGTCACATTAAAAATGTTGGTTCTTTTACCAATATCAGTCGCCGTTGGCAAGCTTTTCTCAATAAAAAAAACCTAATAGTTCAAACTCAAACTCAAAAATATTTTATTCAAGTAGGTAACCAAGTACACTTTTGAATCGTCAAGTTAAATTAATCGTAAATTTACATTTACTACCAGTTCGCAAGTCAAGGGCGTAGAGCGGGTAAGAAGAACTGGCAAGAAACTTTCCGCCACTCTTTTTAATCGCCAAGTATTGTCATACAAATTTTGAACTGGAGCAATTCAATCCCAAGGATTAGGATCATTTAAGTAGTCCTCAATTTATAAAAAGCTTTGTTGATAATTTTCGTTTAAGAGGGTTTGAATTTATTTAGTGATAATTTAATTGTTGGGAGCTTGTGTAAAAACGAAACAATTTCCATATAAGGAGTGGTTTACTTTTGGAGCCTGGTGGTGTAACTCAAATAGTCTATTTCGCGTATTAACTGGTGAAAGTCACCATTTGTTTTAAAATCGTTTATATTTTTTTGGACATACAACAAGGCTTCAAGAAATATTGACCAGATAGTGTCATAATATTTATCCTTAAACTTATCCGTACCGATCCTCGGAGAAACACAACAAATACCCCGAAGCCCGCTTTGCAGCACAAATATGGATTGAACCTCTGCAGCAGCACCCACAGTAAATGCCGTACGACATAACGCTATGAAAGTAGCGGTACACAATTTTAGCCGTGTCCTCATCAGTAAACTGTCGTTTTTTTACTGAAGCGAGAGCTCAGCCTTCGAAAGAGTCTCTATGTGTGGGCCCCATTGGAGTTTACTATCTATTGTAGCCTAGAAAAACAGTTTTGTCAACAAGTACACTGTCCTTAATTTTCAGGTTACCAATATCTCGCTTTAGGTAGTTGTAAATCTAATACATTTGTTTTATCTCATTAAGCAATAAGTTATTTACATTAAACCAGTTAACTATACGAGAGATAGAATTGTTTACATCTCCAATAATAGTTATCCTATTCACTTTAAAAGAAGTGAAGTGTCATCAGCAAACAATACCATCTCATGAACTTCGTTGACAAAGAATGGGAGGTCATTTATGTAAATCAGAAATAAGAAAGGCCCGAGAATCGATCCTTGGGGACGCCCATTGAACCTGCGAACCCGAGAGGTGACTATTGACATGAACTCTTTGGATCCTTCCCTTTAAATATGAAATAGGTGGAAGCTTTGCCATCAACGCCATAGTGTTGAAGTTTCCAAGAGACAGGATGAAACAGTCAAGGCCTTTGAAGGTCACAAAGCGCCGCTCCATCTATGATTCTTCCCAGGTCAACTTCACACCGGCATCGATTGTGGAGCGACCCTTAGTGAAACCGTACTGTTTATTATGTAAGAGTTTATTTTTATTAAAATGTAAAGAAAGTGGTCTGCATTATCTTTTCAAAACTTTGCTCAACGCAGGGAGCACGGAAACAGGTCTGGTTTGACGGACAGACTCACTACCGGCCTTGAACAACGGTGTAATTTACTTAATTTCATCGTCCGGAAAGACTCCACAATCGATACATCTGTTAAAAATTATAGAAATTCAGAGCTTATTACATTAATAACGGAATTTAAAATGACTGTACATACCCCATTATTTTTTTTTTTAAATTAATAAGCTTAAAGTTTTAACGATATCATTACAAGTTATATGTTTAAACTGAAATTTAATATACATTCAGGTACACATTTTTCTAGAATGAGATCGAGAGAGGTGAAGAATCTAGGATTGGTCGTTTTAGTGGTAATTTGTAAAGAACTCTTAAAGAGAAGTACCTCTGGTAATTTTATTAACTTCCCTTTAACTTTTAACATATAAAGTTCGTTTGTAGATTTACCTGATTTTCATTTATTATTTTCCAGGTAGCTTTTACTTTACCATGCTATTTTTTTTTGAATTAAGAGACTTTGCAGTTTTGCAATTTTTTGAAATTATTTGAATACAACCTAACATTCCCTAAATTCCACATAGTGTTATATTGCATTCGTCATAGATTTCATATAATTTTAACCTTTTCCTGTGTAACTCCTCATTTGCCCAGTACAGAAACTTGTTTTCTCAGAGACCAATAAAGTCTTTTGAGTAAATACTTTCTTGAATTCATCAATAAATGATCCAAAAAAGTTTGTATATTAGGGGCCACACAGAAATGGCATTTTGACCAATGCTTCTCTAAATCTGTCCAACGGTATTTGTAAAGATTATCACAATTTTCTTCTTTTTACATGTTTTTTGTTTCCTTAATTGGAATTCAAACCATTGACCAGTGTGATCAGATTTAAATCTATTGAAAATACAAACATTCAAAGGGGCTATGTCACTATAAAACTAACAAGTTGGGTGTAGTGTTATTCTTGTGGGTGAATGAAATTGATTTATTAAATTTATGAACGAAAAAGACTAAGTATGCGTAACTTGAATTGAATACAAAGTAAATTGACATTAAATCCCCAACACAATTAGCCCTTTATTACACTTTACTAATTTACACAGTATCTCCTCTAATACATTTTCAACATTATTATAGACAGCTGATGGAGGACAATATAGACATACAACAATGAATTGCTCCAGTTCCACACAGGAGATTTCAATAGTTAGTTCTAAGAGAGGTGATAATATCCTTTCTTTCTTTGCATTTAAGTTTTTTACTTATTAGGATTATGAGCCACCATGAATTGCATTTTCTCTGCAAAACACACTACCAACCCTGTGTTACAAAAAATTAAACAAAACTTCATATTTTTTTAACCAGTGCTTGTTATGCACAAAAGTTATTTTTTGACTATTCAAGAATAGTTCAATTTCTAATTTTATTTTCATCCCCTGTATTTTGATGAACCACAATAATTTTTGGGAATGAATTTTATCACATAATATACTTACCTTATTATTGCAAGAGTGGTGTCTGTTGTCCTATTATCTAATTTAAATAAATATTATTGAATTTCTTCCAAGGTTTATAATCTAAGTTAGAAGCAAGGACTACTAATACGATAGAACCACACAATAATTCTACAATTTAAATACATTTAAAACATATATCTACCTAGATCTTATAACTACTAACACAACATACAAACAAATAGGTCTACCTCGATAGAAATCTTATTTATTACATGTATCCCTCGAATGACGCCTCGCTAACCAAGTAAAATTCTGCATCGTAAAGTGTGTGACTTCCGCCTCAGAATCTTGCTTGGAACTCATAGACCCATTCTCCATTATGTTTACATGCACCTGATCCGTAAGTATCCTAAATAGATAGACTTATATAGCAGGCTCTCTTCTTAGGCGTACAGAACGAACAGGGTCGGGTAGAAAAGCGGATACAAGGGATACACTCCATACAATCTCTTGTAGGGGTAACGGGTGAATTTATTTTTTACTCGCTCTAACATGAGTCTGTATTTAGCTTCATACCCACACCATTGCGATGGACTCCAAGTGACTTCTGACGACATTTAATAAAGTTGAAATTGCACTGATATTCGTGAAACCAGAAGCTATGACAACTGATTTAAGTTTAACTTTACTTCCTTTTAAAGGTTGAAATAGGCATTATTTAATTTGCTTAATTAAGTACTGTATTGTAACCAAATAAATTCTTGCTTTTCTTATATTTGAGCGCAGAACAAGTCTTGTTTTGTTTTGAGAATAATGCTCAAGATAGAGAGAGATTGTGCCAGTTGGAGGAGGCCTGTACCTACTCTATAAAAAAATAGTATTAAAGTTATATATTATTATATTACGGCAGACGTCTATTGTCAGCAACTGCAAACCATGATGGAAAAGCTAGCTGCTAAACAACCATAGCTGGTCAATCGCTCTAGGCCACACACTGCACAACATTGCTACCACCAAATTAGAGGAGCTTCAATTGGAATTTCTTAGATATCCGCTGTACTCCCCGGAACTTGCTCCAAGAGATTGCCATTTTTCTGATATTTGTATAACTTCTTGCAAGGTAAAAATTTCAACTCTGATAGGGCAGTCGAACCCGCCTTCAAAGATTTTATTGATACCCGTCCGAATGTTGTATTTAGTAACGGGATCAATGAAATACCTATAAGATGGCAGAAGTACATAGATAGCAATGGTACTTTAATTAATTAAATTTATCCAATTTCATATCTAACGACCTAATATTTCTGTTTAAAATTTCGAGTGTGTCTATCTTTTGTAAAATTGATGAATGGTTCATGGAATAACTCAGGCTTTATTATTATTATTATGTGACAGCTACACAGCGGAATCTTAGTAGCTAATTTTTTATGTCACTTGTACTCAGTTTTACAAATGGTCACATAACTTAGATCATATCAAATATTTATGCTATTATATCTTCACCAATCGAGCATTGTTGGCCTAGTGGCTTCAGCGTGCGACTCTCATCCCTGAGGTCGTAGGTTCGATCTCCGGCAGTGCACCAATGGACTTTCTTTCTAACATTAGCTCGAACGGTGAAGGAAAACATCGTATGGAAACCGACATGTATTTGGCCAAAAAGGTCGACGGCGTTTGTTATTCTTACTGGAGGCTCATCACGTACTCTTTTAGATTTAAAAATGATCACGGATCTGATTCAGAAATCTGAGGCTCAGACCAAAAGCTGTTGTAGGCCACTGATTTATTTATATCTTCACCACATAAAATGACCCAATTATGTCTCAGCGAAGTTGCTGAAGCCAGTATCAAATAATTAATATAACGATGGCCAAAAATGCAAAAGATATTAATTAAAACTCCTCAAGCGCCATAAATCTATAAGTTTTGAAAATTTAAATTAAAATGCTGCTATCGCGAGGGAGCTGATAATTCCGGGACAATACCCACAGAGAAATATTGGTTTCGTTCAACGATAAATAAAACTAAATTTATTACCAAAAAGTTTACTTAAATGCAAAGATAAAGAATGAATCTAAGAGTACTTAGAGACGCCTGTTAAATTATCTTTAATTATAGATTAGTAATTACTAGGTCGGACCCGCAGTTCATCTAGCAGTATGTCACTTAGACGCTTATGTGGTCAAGTCCTGGTTAATAAAACCAGCCTATCTCCTAGATGCTCAGAAGCAGAGCCAGTGGCGGATTTACCAGCAGGCTGAGTAGGCTGAAGCCTAGGGCGGCAAATTTTAAGGGGCGGCAAATTTAGTTCATAAATTTTTTATTTCGGTTTACAAATTAAAAAAAAAATTATTATACTCACACATTATACGAATTTCGAAAATTGGAGAGAAATTAAAATATTTAACAAAAATCGAAATATTCTCATATACAGTGCTAATTAATAAATATTTCAACATCTCTGCATGAACAATTCCTAAACGCTTTACTAATTATACATTAATTATTATAAACTTTTAGAATATCGCGATTCGATATTATAATCAAAATTTAGTAATTTTTACATATATTCTTCACTGATAACTGCTATAATTTTTTCTCCGTGTACCTAATAATTATGAGATCTGCTTACCCAATTCAATCGATATACTTAATGTCGATGGTCTAATAAAAATACTGACTAAAATTTACTAATTTTTATTAAATAAAAAACTAGTTCAATATCTTATAGAGATCATATTAATCAAATAACTGATAGTTGAACGACTGTGACTTGACAATAAAAAAATTCCCTCCACAAAATATGAAGTGAGACAATTTGCTCATTAGAAAACTGATACGTTTTATCAGTTAATTATTTTATTTGCTGTAAGAAAAAGTTTGGAAAATCCAGATGAGCAGGCCTTAAGCGCTCATGTCGTACACGAATTATTTAAATAAAATGTTTACATCAGTAGATTTGATAACTTTTTCGCAAAGCCAACTTTTTCCAGAAAATGCCAATCGGAATAAATTAATTATAATAAGATAAAACAATACTCAGCTGCAATTTTTTATTCAATGGATCATTAATAAGTCTGTCTTCATTCCTGCAAGAACAGAATCTAAGAAACATTTATCCAAACTTGGATATAGCACTTCGTATGGCTCTTTATACACCAGCGGCAAATTGTTCAGGTGAAAGAAGCTTCTCTTGCTTGAAGAGAGTAAAGAACTACCTACGATCGACTTTAAGTCAAGAAAAGCTAAACGCTTTAGCTCTCTTGTGCATAGAGTCAGAGCTAATGAACAAGATTTCGTACGAAGATATACTTGTGGACTAAGATATCAAAATTTAGAGGCGGGCACAAAATTGAATAGCCTACGGGCGGCAAATCTATAAATCCGCCACTGAGCAGAGGCAAAAGAAGCTTCTAGGTGCGAAGCTTCTTTTGCCAGTTTGTCTGCTCTTTCAATCGCTTCGAGAGCACATCTAGTATCTTTTTATTAGAATAACTAGTTTTCTATAATGATTTTACATTATCGCCAGCAGCGCCATCTTTGAAAATGACACGAAATTATAACAAATTCCGAATGTCAACGTCGTTTTCGATTGAGTTTCGATTTATCGATTTAGTATCTTAATTTTCTATGAGATAGCGCTTTACTACGTAACTAAGCACTTGGTGATATAGTATATTTTATTTGTAACATTTTATTTGCGAATTAAGTTTCCAGCAAAACAATAATTGATATTTTAATATTATGTATTTTAATGTTGAATATATAAGTAATATATATATACTACTATTTATAATTTTTTATTGATGTTTTAAAGCGCCATCTTTCCATTTATCCGACAAACTTTATTGCCGAACTATCGATCCGTGTTTGTAGTTCTTATTGTATACAGTAGATGGCGTCTTACGGCTTATTATATTGTATTTATTCTTATATTACTATTTGGCTATAACTATTATAATTTAAGATGTTACGTAGTTTTAATAGACTTCAATTCACAGAAATTTACGGTTACGTTATCGTCCTCTCTTGAAACCACATTATGATAATATTTTTAATTATATAGGTAAATTGATAAGATAAGGGCTATTTGTAGTATGAGTTATTGATAACAATAATAACGAATCATTTTTTATAACTTTATTTGAATGATGTTGTTAGCTGGTCACTTTGTTCGCGTACACTAAAAGTATATCACATATATAGATATATATATATATTTGGTATTTATTTCAGCTAATCAAGGTACTGGGCTCAAATCATCTTTCCATTTTGATGGTAATTTGTGTATCCCATTACTACTCAGCATATACGTTTTGTACTGCCTCGATTGACCAGACCAGATTTATGCAAGCAGTGTTCGGCCTGTACACGTTAACGTTTCGTGTTGTTTGGACAGCTCTTGGGTATTTCCACGTACTAATTTATTATATAGAACAGGGGCAAACGGGCAGGAGACTCACCTGATGTTAAGTACAACACCGCGAGTGCGATGCCGGCCTTTAAATAATTGGTACGCTCAAAAAAAGAGTAAAGACATTATATAACTGTCTATTGAATGCTTTAAAATATTATAATTAATCACAACAGGTAAAAAGGTAAAAAAAAATATTTCATTAAATTGTTAATACATTTATTGCCTTAATTGGTTTACAATCATTAGTTACAATTATCCTAGTATCAAATATATTGCCTGACTAGAATGTAATGTTTTAAATAAATCAAAAGCACAAAACAATTGAAGATTCATGATAAAAACAATGACAGACTATTTAATTAAATTTACACTACATATTTCTATATTTCACTACTGACTAGATGCACTCAGTATTGTGTCAATTTAATAGGAATCAAGTTACGATTCGTTTAAGTTACCGTTTACTTTATATTTTCTACGTGTAACTTTATTCTCCGAGAGACTTTGTCATATATTTATTGTAGGTAACAGATCTTTTGTTTGTCAAGCCATACGGCTAGTGTTCTTCCATCCCTTAACAATAAAGGGTTCTTCAAGAATATTTGCTATTACTATTCTGCCGGCTCCAGGAACTCGTGGATTGACTGCGATTCGGGAACATTGGAGCTGAACCCGTCGGGGTAGTTGGTGGTGATGGAGGTATCAGATTTGTCGCCGGGTGGTAGACACGAGCTGACATTGTGGTTTCATCTGGAAGAGAAATTGCGTTATTAAATGTTGCTTTGAAATACATTTACAAGACGACTCATTGGTCTAGTGGTTAGTACCCCTGACTGCGAATCCATGGGTCCCGGGTTCGATCCCCGGCTGAGACGAACATCGATGTGATGAGCATTTGGTGTTGTGCTTAGGTCTTGGGTGTTTAAATATGTATTTATATGTCTATCTATCTATAATATGTATGTATATCCGTTGCCTAGTACCCATAACACAAGCTTCACCAGCTTAGCATGGGACTAGGTCAATTGGAGAGAATTGTGTCTTAAAAAAAAAAAAAAAAAAAAAAAAAAAAAAAAAAAATACATTTAAGATGTGAATACCGATTGCTTGAACATTAAACATGCAAGTAGCTATCAGCTCTTCTCTCTAAAAGCGTATATCAATAAATCAAAATACGTTTATTCAGTTGAGATGCGTCTAAGGGCATGCTTATGAATGTCAAAAACGTTTACAAAGTTCACGAAAGACCAAGACAACGCCATCCGTTCGCAAAACTACCAGGAGGCCTTGTTCTGAGAAGAACGGGCAAGAAGCTCAGCAAGTTTTACCCTCCCTCTACATTACAATTATTCAAAAGAAAATGTCATAAACCACAACGTCATTAAAGTTACATAAGAAAAAAAAATCTGTTCTGTGATATACCACATTCACCATTACACACATATACACACGTCTATAGAGGCAACATAATAAGTGGTGGGAGCATCCTAGTTCGCCTCATGTGTAGGCAAATCGTTCCCTAATTTTACTATCAACCTTAACTCAGAAATTGGTTCGAGCTTGCGATTCATCCCCACCACAATTCTCCCGATATCGCCACTGATTTTAGGGCCATGTGTAGACGCTTTAAAATTCTCTGAAATTCGAACACAACTTGTGTTTTGCCATTTTCAATGCGTTTAAATGAAATATATTTGTTTAATTGAAACATTGTACGAGATTCTATGCTTCATAGGATATTTAAATGAAAATAATTGATCATGATTTGCTATAACTGGCTAGCGACAAACTTACAGAGAAGACAAGCATCCAAATGTGCTTTTTTATGTAATAGGAGGCAAACGGGCAGGAGGCTCATCTGATGTTAAGTGATACCGCCGCCCATGGACAATTACATCGCCAGAAATTGCCGGCCTTTCAAGAATTGGTACGCTCTTTTCTTAAAGGAGCCTAAGTCGAATTGCTTCGAAAATACTTCAGTGGGCAGCTGGCTTCTTTTTGGTGGCACTTTTAAGTTTTATTCTTATTGACTTTATTTATTATGGGGCATCCACACGCTGGCTGTTTGTCACAAACACCGCAAAAAGCAAACGAAGTCCCAAACACCAACCACAATCACCCAACACAAACAGCCATCCACATGCTTGGCGAACGTTCATAACATTCCGAATCGGCAAACATGGCAGACGACGAGCTTGTTGCAGCTATTACTTTCGGGTTGACATATTTTTTATTATAAATTAAAGCAAGAGAAAGAAAAAAGGAAAAAAAGAAGAAAGCAAAGACGATGGTGGATGATTAAAATACATAGAAAGCGTACAAGGCTTTAGACCTATTATTTGAGCTTTACTTTGCCGTGTTTTTTTTAATTTTACTTAAAAGTTACTTAAAAATGTCAGAATCGTAGGTGCTCCAATCAGACATTTTTTACGCTTTGCGCGCCAACGAAAGTGTAGCAAGTAAATACGTCCGCCTCCCGCAAGCTCGCGCGCATACTGATCGCTGCCAAACGTGTGGATACGTAGCAAACTGTTTGCCAAACATCCTTTGATCTGGCAAGATAAACCGACACCGATGCCGAACAATGCCCAACACGAACACAAACAGGCAAACAACGACAAACAACGACAAACACCCATCCACACGTCCGTGTTTGCTGTTTGCTGTTAGCTGTTTGCCATTGTTTGTCAAGGTGTGGATGGGCTTATTAAAGTTCACCACATCATATATCTAAAGTATATGGTAAAAGCTATATTTTCTAAAATAACTGACAATAATGTTACAAAAAATAAAAATAATAAAAACATTACGGATCAAATTACTAGTTGAAAAGCGAATTATTATTATTTATTAATTAATAACTTGCTTTTTTTAATTTATCAGCCCACTACCGAATATCTGGGGTTTAATATTCGAATTTTCATTAAAATAAATATAAGATCTTTATAAGCTACAGTATAAGCGCAGCCCTGCGATTCTGTAACTCATCTTATCGAACTCACTCAGCGGTTTTCGCATAGGCGGGGTCGCTCTGAAATCAGTCGTAAGCAGTCATTTTATGATTTGGCATTCAAATAAACAATAAACTACAAGCTTCCACCTTTTCAGAATGCCAAATCATAAAATGACTGCTTCACGACTGATTTGAGAGCGACCGGCGATCCGAAAACCGCTGTGTGAGTTCGAAAAGTGAGTTACAGAATCGCAGGGCTGTTGTAAATATAAAAGTACTCACTATTTGATAGTGACCGCCCATATGAAGCTTTTGCGTTGTAGTCTTTTGCTGGCGGCATGATGTCTGAAAATAATAAAAAATTACTATTAAAATCTACTCAAACAGATGGCCTAACACTGCTTGCATAAGTCTGGTATGGTCGATCGAGGCAGAACAAAACGCTTTCGCCGACTTCTACAGTAATGGGATAAACTGCCATCAAAATGGAAAGATAATTTGACCCAGTACCTTGATTAACTATAAAAATGGTAATCAGGGCTCCACATTATAACAGCTCCAAATTTTTTTCTATCGTTTTCGACTTGTATGTAGTATCCCAAGTAATATTTAGAAGCCGCGCCCCCTTGGACCCCTTATAAAAATGAAAAATCTGATAATATTACATGCATGATGTAAATGATATTGTCTCAGTTCCCAGTGAATTAAATAAGTTAGGTTTGGTTTGATCAGGTTAAAGCCTTGTACCTTCTTTCATTAATGTCAGAAATTATGATTTAATTTATTTCCATGGGGTTAAAGAGCATGCGCCACCACATTGCATGGTATACCATTGTCGAGTGATGAAAATATGTAGAACGAAATTGGAGCTGTTTTAACAATTCGTGATTCGTCAATTTTACCAACCCATATTTTAAAATACATATATATTATTATATATGATATCCTTTTCTTAATTGTTCAAATATGTATGTAAGCTAGCGTTGCTTCATGTTATAAAACATATGTTTCAGGTAGATAATATTTTTTTGGGGAAAGGGATACTAATACTTTAAAAAGAATCTACATAGGCTCTTTTATGTGCACGGCATGTCAATAAAATTTAAAGTAAAACGTATTACAAGAAAACCTGTGTGTAAAAGGCGAATTGACATATAGAAGATTCAACGGTTATTATAAACTAGTCAAATTGACAAAGGGCCTCGTACTAGTGCTAAACAGGCTAGAATCCTTCGGTTAACTTTTGAATTTTCTCAAATTTGTTTTAAATAAGTGGTGTTGCTGTCATATTGCTTTTGAAAATGTTTCAAAAGTTCAGAACACGAGATTTCTTACGCCGGCCTTTTGGCTCTCGGCCTACACCCCCTGTCTTCTTGGTAGCTACGCCACTGATTAGGATATACCTTTCAAATTTAATTACGTGGAAATAAGTATACAAGTAGCGTTGATTATGTACCATAATAAACATATTTAATTTTATTTTATTTTATTTTACAAAATCATAAAGACTTGATTGCCTTATAAATCTCCGTCTACATGGGGACTTCAAAAAGTCTTTGTAATCAATAAATCAGTACACGTAAAATTCATAAAAAGATCAAAATCCCTTTGTGTATCGAGACGCGGCTAATCGCACGAAAGCCTTCGATAGAGCCTTACCTCGATCCCGTTCTATTCAATTAAAATCAATCTTTGAAGCTATTTTGTAAAGAATACGATCAAAAGACGTCAAACATAATCAATTTTACAAACACCACTTTCCCCCTTTTGTGTGTTTCAGCGCCATCTAGTGACAGACAATTGTCAACTTTATATCTTTGGAAAACGGTCTACGTTTCCAGACATGAGTTGGAAAGTCGAAAAATATGATTTATCGAATGTAACTTTATTAGAATGAGTGTGTTTTGGAATATAATCTTTATTTGTTTTGATTTAAGGATGAAACTGGTTTGCAGATCTCTGTGGATTTATAACGTTCTCACTATGAGTTGTATTCATCAATACTGTATCGTCGTATTATCGTTATAACATGGTATTAAGAGTAAATCGGTGGAGGGCAAAATTGCTTAATAAATGCTCATATAAAAATGTTCGTTCACAAAAAGTATTCTTATTGTTTCGTATTCACTGTGTTTAGTAAAGGCAATTGTCTTTTATTTATTTTTAGAGGTTTACAATTTGATTACATTTAATATCTATGTCATTATAGGCTGTAAAGCAAGTAAAAAGTGGTTGCCTGGAAGAGATCGCTCGAAAGCGATAAGGCCAGTGGCCCTCCTTTTCATTTAATTATGTCAATTGTTTTATGTTTCTGCAACGAAGTGTTAAGAAATAAATAAAATAAATAAATCGTTTGGACAGTGTTATAATCTCAGTCTTCGCCGGCTCAATTTGTGAAGCGTATTCTATGAATTAAAAATGTACTTAGAAAATATTAATGGATAACAAAAGGTTTTCTGTTAATCTTATAAAAAGAACTTAATTGTATAATACTTTTAGTTGAGATTTTTACATGAGCTATAAAAAAAATTACATAATTTTTTAAACTTTTTATCAGACAAGTCGTCATTCGTTCAAATTGTTTTTAATAAATGCCTTAATTTTACTGGTTTAACGTCAATTAATAAACCACTTAAAGTTTCTAATAACACAATCCTTAAACCTTAGAACTGATAAGATAAATTGTTATCAATCCTTTTGAAGGCATTATTATTGTTTGTAGGTTCCTCAGGCGATCATCAATTTCCAATTCAATAGGATCAGTTATTTATGTTCTAGTGTCAAGATACAGGGATCGATGTGCTTCCGTTTCCGGTTTATTATCAGCCTCATTATATTAATATTGGTAATATATTACAGATATTTGGTCTTGTACCCTTGGTAGATGCAACGGAACAATATTTATTTATCACAAATAAAATATTAAAACAGATGCCGTGGGAATATATGTTGAATCTATGGAAATTCCCAATTAGGCTTAGAGTCCTTTAATAAAACAACTATCGATTCTCATTTAGTGTGAGTGATGGGTGGTATATCAGGTCAGACCTGTTTTTGAAGTAAAGCGTCGTTAGGTAGACAGTAAATTTTTACGGAAACGTCACGAAGATGTGCAGCGTTTTTGTCGAAGGGAGAGAGCGATTGAGACCGATTGAGAAATTCTATTTTTAAAATTAAATTTTCGTAAACAGAATTTATGACAAGTACTTTATATTTTATGCAAAATTATATATTTAAGAACTCAAATGACGAATTGTAAATTAAAATGCCCCGTGTTTTTTTATCGAAGAATATAATTTAAAAAATTAAATTTGTTATTTGTATTAATTTGTATTAATATTTACAAAAAAACGCACTTTCTTGCTGAACCGGCAAACGTTGCTTTGCCATAATGTCTAGGAAACATTTTTTAGTTAATAATAGGGATTAATCGTAGAGGGGTGAAATTAAGGATTGTATGTATTTTTAAATGCCACATAATAAAAAAAAGTTATATATGATTGATCGGTTGTTCATAATAAATTATTTACAAGAATATGGCACAATAATGTTATGGTGGTACAGTCTAAACTTCACATATTCTGCCACACATAAAGGCGAGCAAATTTGTCTTAAAAATAATTTTACATAGAATTTATATAGTCCATTCTTATATTATTATATATTATTACGTTATCAAATTAATATTAATTATCTATAATGTTTCACGCAAATTATCATTAATAATTTTTTTCCAAAAGTCGTACATTAAGTGTAGTAGGAAGATCTTTAAATGTTCCTGGTAAATTATAACAAACCTTCACTGCTATACATAAGGTGCTTTCCTACACAATTCCAGATAAATTTTTGGCACAGCCAATTTCTCCCCATGACTAGGTACTAAAAATATTTATGTTTTTGTGAACGACTGAGGACATTCTGAAATATATATACAGGGATGAGATAACATTTTGACCTTTAAAATAGTTTGCTCCATAAATCGCTTTCACCATTTTTTTGAGCCTTATTTACTTCGATTGTAATTACAATAAGTACTGTTTATAGATCTCACATATTACATGAATATAGTTAGTAGTCACCCTTGAAAGGAAGCTGAACTGCCCGAAATAACGTTCGAATATAAGGAAATATGAGTAAATACAAGTTTTATTTCTAAAGCGATATGTATGTACTAAATATTTGTGTAAGGTAGAAACTGTATCGGCGCTGCTTTCACGCCGAACACAAACGCGTACAAACTTTGCCTCGCTACAAATGCTTATTTTACACGTTGTATAAATATGGACATCCTATTTAACTTTTACGTGACAAAACATTAACTTTTTTATTAGTGAGTCGTGTGGTTTTAATGCATTTATTCAAAGAAAATAGAAGTGCGCCTTCGCCTAATTGCATCCGTTTCTTTAATGATTTTAAGTTTTTATAGGCACTTAGCTAATTCTCTTCTACAAAGATTTAAAATATCATAGATTTTTTGACGTGACGTCTTAAATCAATGAACGACTGCACGCAAGAAAAAGCATGACTCATTGTCCCCTTACGCTTATTTTACGCTCCTTTTGTATCCATACAAAATAGTGATAATTCAATAAAAATGATTCAATTGTATTTATAAAAGTATGCAACCATTTCAACATTGTTATGACGTTGTCACGTTGAACTATTGTCCGTAAACCGACTTTACAGGCAACTATATTTTTCTTCATCTCGTTATTTTTCGTTTGCTTGTGAAAAACCTAATGCTAATTGTTTTTCGGCACAAAATCGTTTTTTTAAACTAACATTAATTTATAGATACTGCTACGAGGATATACAAATTTAACTGGGGTGATTATTCAATCTTAATAATCAGTTAATTATTATACCGACATATTCCGTTCAACCAATCAGCGCTGACTAATAATAAAGTTGTTTAATTATAAGCAATACATATTGAGTTCACAATTTTTCGACAGTTTACAATCTCGCGAGATAGATTACAATCTAACGGTTTTTACAATTTTACGTTGACACATACCACTTTAGACTTCAAAGTAAGTATGGTACTTCTCGTATAGTACCAAGTGATGATTCAATTACTGAAGATGCCTAGCTTAGGTAATCAATTTATCTATCATTATCTACAATTAAACACGTTTATTACTTTCTAAGCACGTGTTATCTATAAATCACGAATGTATTGTGAAAATCTCACGTTTAATTGGCTAAGCAGATTCCTCTTTAGACGAAAATAGCTAAAAATATAACAATGAAGACGTCAAAATTAAAATCATGATGTGATTTTTGAATTTAAATCAAATGTTTCTTTTATTTTCCCCATAATTATTATATCTTAACAGCTACAATAATTCTACAATAAAAATATATTCTCGTATCTACCTAGATTTTATAACAAATAAAATAACAAGCAGCTCTTGTGTTGACATAACATAACATTTATTACTAACGAAACACATAATAATAATCAAAAATTAAAAATAACAAAAAATTATGAAAAAAACAAAAGAAATAAGGTAAATTTTAAGTGTGTAATGTGTGTGTGATGTGGTTGTAATTGGCCCTGGCTAAGAGACCACAACAGTTTGCTCCTCAGAAGAAAAATAATATATAATAATAATAGTAGAAAAAAAATAGTAAAAATTATCAATGTTAATAAAGAAGTCTTGGAAGATTTGTGAGTAAAAGTAAATAAAAAAAATAATGTTATAGATGAGACAGATTTTTAATGAAGCAGTGCCCAGCTATGTGGTACTAAACAGAAGCATGAAGACACAGTCTCAAAAACATTATCGTACTTTGCCGTACCAATCAAAAAACTGAGTCAACCAACGGTTGTTCTAAAGACTGGTTTCAACTTCATTCATCTATCATATTCCTAACAGCTTTCACTTTTTCAATGATGATAGGTAACAGTTTCTGGGAATTCCCTGAGCTATTAATAATGCGCGTGAAAGTGAACTTTTACTATATTTCAATAGTAAAAAACCTAATACTTTTTTTATAGAACAATCGCGCACAGCTTTCTAGCTTTTAAAAATTGGTAACTATGCTCTTTTCTTGAAGGAACCTAAGTCGAATAAGTTCGTAAATACTTCAATTGGTAGCTGGTTCTGTATTGTGGTGGTTCGCGGGAAAGAGTGCCAAAAACCACGCTCAGATGAACGACGGATATCGGGATAATAAAGGTGGAATTTCGTATTCTGCCTCGACATCCGATGATGAAACTCAGCTGCAGGTATTAACACGAAAATCTCCTACGAATGCTCTCCATTTGACCCCAAAATTTCTGAGTTTAAAATGGCAGTATCACAATTAAGTTCAAAAACAAAACACAGTCGTTAATTAATTGATTAAGCCATTAATATTGTAAAAAGTTCACTATAGATGTATCCAATCAAATGCTTGAAAAGGTATTTTAATACCATATGCCATCACATACCAAGCGTGGTAATTCCGTGATAGCACCATTTTATATACATTTATATTTATAAAAAACTAGTGGCTCTACAACCTTTTTAGATGGGCCTCAGATTTCTGTATCTGTTTCATGCATCATTTGTCAATCTAATAGGCAATAGATCAGTCTCCTGTGCTTGACTCATGTCGACTTTTTGGGTATAAGGCAAGCCGGTTTCCTCACGATGTTTTTCTTCAGCGTTGAGCGAATGTTAAATGTGCACATAGAAAGTCCATTGGTTCACAGCCGGGGATCGAAATGGACTCAGGAATGAGAGTCGCACGCTGAAGCCACTAGGCCAACACTGCTCATAAATACCTATATAACCACCTGCCCGCTGAAGTATTTCATAACCAATTCGACTTAGGGTCCTTCTAAAAAAGAGCGTACCAACGCACTTGCGAGCCTTCTGGCAATGTGAGTGTCCATGGGCATATCACTTAACATCAGATGAGCGTCCTGCCCGTTTGTCTCCTGTTACATAAAAAAAAGTGCGTGCATACAAAGTATAATAATAAAATATTGTATATTAAAAGCCAGAACTAAAATTAGCTATTGTTATGTATATAGAAATACCACCATTAATATGGTAACAATTACCAAATAATATAACAAATTCATTATAATCATAATGCTAACTTATGTCCACATTTTCTAAAATAGCCAACTGGGTCTTAGCAAAAAAGGTCTTGGTTCTGTGCCCTTATTAAAATACATAACCAACAAAAAAAATGGTAATTTAGTTACTTAATAAAATAATAATGATTTTCTTCGACAAAAACGCTGCACATCTTCGTGACGTTCCGTAAAAATTTTACCCTCATGAGCCTAAAGAAGTTTCACTTCAAAAACCTTTCGAATTTATCACGCATCCTAACTATTCAAATATTATATTTAAGGTGTATCCACATTAACCTTTTTCCAGCGAGGCTTTGTTAGGTTCGTTCGCAGTGCATACAAGTTGCATATCTATTTATTTATGTATTTACTTTTCATCGGTGACAGCCATTCTAGTTATCACACAACTTGATGAAATGTGTTGTTAGTAATATCTGTGTTAAAATCAATGTTGAATTACTTTGCCATACACCGGCCAATGACTTGATATTCTACTTTTGTTCTTTTGTCTGTCTGAATTAATTGATTCAGAACATAAAAGAACGGAAAGATATCCTTCAATTAATTATAATGGGTAAAATGCAGGGTAAACTTTGTAGAAGGAAAAAATCATGCCAACGTTTGGGAGTGGACGTATACCAATTATTGTAAGAACTATTTTAAAAGAGTAAGTATGGAGTTTCTTACCCATTCTACTCCATATGAAACTACCTTTTGGATGGAACTAGATTCATTTCTTTTTTCATTAGGGATAACGTAGGGTTCTAATGGTGAAAAAATTGTTCAAATCGGTCGAGTAGTTTTGGAGCAATGCAAACAAAAATCAATCATTTAATATTATTATTAGTATTTATGGTTATTACATAAAACTTTAAATATATTTTAATATTTTTTTTATTTTGATATTCGAAATATTTCGGGTTTAAATTATTGTTATAATTAAACGATAAAAAAGAGCCAATTCAGCAATGTGTGTATCACAGGGCTCACTTGATGTTAAGTGATACCGCCGCCCTTGCCTCTCGATGCCAGAGGGCTCGCGAGTGTGTTGCCGGCCTTTTAAGAATTGGTATGCTCTTCTTGAAGGAGCCTAAGTTGAAAATACCTCAGATATATAAAAAACTTCATTTCCAATGAATTAGCTGTTGTAATCACAACATATATTTAAAAAAAACCTATTTATTAAGTTAATTATCATCCCATTTAATTGCTTGAATCCCGCGATATGTTCGCAAATCCGCCAATTTCTCACCGTCCCTTCATTAGTCAAGTGAAAAAAATCATCAATACAAAATGGCCACCCCCCACCCCGGCAGAGACAATCGCTAATTATACAACGTAAGCCATACAAATCGCCAAGAATGTTGCCTCGTTAAAAAAGTAAAAGCGAGACGTGATCTGGGTTCTGTATAATAATAATAAAGCCTTGTTTTTATTTCCATATCCTTAATTTTCAAATGCTGTTGAAGACTTTTTTTTTGTAATTAGGTGAAAATTCGCTAACGTATGCCCGCGCCATGAAAGTCGACGACGCGGGGACTGTGGGGCAGGGTCTACACTCAAAGCCCTTAAGATGGGCCTTCGGGGTTCGCCAAGACATTGAACCCAAGGGACCAGGGCTATCCGACATAGACCTCAAGTTCACAGGCTGCGGTTCCCAACTGCTGGAGAGCAAAACTCGGGAGAAGGCCTATAACTCCTTCCAGAAATCGCTGGGGTCAAAATCTGGAGAATACGGTGGATGCGGAAGCAAAAGCCCAATTTATGGAAGTTTCATTGACTTGATGAAATGGTTTTTCTGCCATTTTCCGTCCAATAACGTAATAGTGGCTTTTCCTTTTTAAAATAGTCGATGAATATTATACGTTTATCTTAATAGTACACAAAGCAGAGTGTCTTTATATTATAGAACAGGGGGCAAACGGGCAGGAAGACACTCTCAATGCCAGAGGGCTCGCGAGGGCGTTGCTGGCCTTTTAAGAATTGGAACGCTCTTTTCTAAAAGGACCCTAAGTCGAATTGATCTGCCCTTTAATAGAGACTGTAAGTAGTGTTTTTGGACAATTTCTTATATTTCCTTCTTAGGAAATCAGGTTAGTTTAAAATGACTTTTTAGTCTTAAGTTAGGTTCGATCGAAATGTTAAATTGTGTCTTAGTCCTGAGACAATTTATAGAAAAAAACTCTTAAAATGGATGGTTTCCTCTATTTGCCAACGTAATCCTAATAAAAAGAAGGAAAAAATTATACCCGCCAAACGAACTTATTTAGCCGGGCGGGATTTAATAAGGATTTTTCAAGGAGTTTTCGCTAAAGATTTATATTTTCTTTAAAAAAAACGTTTTTCATTCAAATGAAATTAGTTAGCAAATGCTGTTTTGTAGAAATGTTAATCTATGCTAGTTAATTAATGCAAAGGTTAATTAAATTATAAGACAATTTCGGAGTTGTTTCAAAACTGCTGGCGTATTTGTGGAACCAAATAAATATATGAGTTTTGTGAATATGATGTATTCGTTCCTTTTTTTATAGAACGTTGCCATCGGAGGCTCATCTGATGTTAAGTCATACCTATGGACAGTCAAATGCCAAAGGATTCTCGAGTGCTTTGCCGGCCTTTTATGAATTGGTACGCTTTTCTTGAAGGACCTTAAGTCGAATTAGTTCGGAAATATTTGCGTGTTGTTCCCACGAAAATGTAAGTGCGTGCTCCTATTTCACCATGCCTCCTGCTGATAGGGGACATATCTTTGTTTTTAATTTATTTTATTATTATTTATTACTTAGAAGTCACGCGGAACATGGTGTAATGGTTGCAGCTCTTTACAAACGTTGTGTAAAAAAAAACTTGGCGGTTAAAAAGAGTGGCGGAGAGTTTATTTGCCAGTTCTTCTCTTCCATTCTACGCACTTGATTTGAGAACTGGGAGTAAATGTAAAATTAGAAACATTTAATGTATATTTCTTTTTTGACGTTCATAATAATTGTACATTGATTTTTGACTTTGATATATATTTTTTTCAAACATACAAAACACTTTTCCCCAGAAACAGAAGTATAGTATCATAAATAAAGAAATATACAATTCTAATATTATTATAAAATTTCAAGGGGGAAAGAGACGTGCACTCAGCTATGTCTCCATCACCATCAAATGGCATCACCCAATAGGCACAACGCTAGAGAAACAGGTTTTGCCGCGCACCATCAGCTATGTGGGACCAGCTGCCGGTATGTATTTCTGAAATAATTCAACTTAGGGTCCATCGAGAGAGCGTACTAATTCTTAAAATTCCGGCAGCGCAATTGCGAGCCCTCTGGCAATGTCTATGAGCGGCGTCATCACTTAACATGAGATGAGTCCGATTGCCCTCTGATATATAAAAATAAATTATACATTAAAAAAGAAGAAAGAACAGAAAAACGTCACGTCTATTGTCACCAAGAAGTCATAGAAAGGTTTCTTCTGCAAATCCTGCAAGTTGCTTTACAGGCAATATAAACTTGCTCTTTTAATCATAAAAACCGTGAGACTTGAACTAATAATGTGGCATATGTACCATCTACCAGTGGACTTTATTTTTAACACGAAAATTTTATACTCAGGAAATCTGGTGTAATTTTTGACATCGGTCTCGCAGTTTTTTATATGTTGCAAACATATGAAAACCCCAACATATGTAATATAAGTTTAGATATAGTAACAGCAGTGTTGGCCTAGTGGCTTCAGGGTGCGGTAAGCCGGACCGAACCAAAAGGTTGAAGGCGTGTATCAAGCACAGAGAAAAGAAACACAGAGGCTTGCCTATTAGACTGACAAATGATCATGAAACAGATACAGAGATCTAAGGCCTAGACCTAAAAAGGTTGTAACGCCACTGGTTTTATTTTTAAGGAATGTGTAAACAAAATTATGTATAAAGAAACAAATGGTTTATGTTATTTTTAATTCATAAACCGGAAACTAATAGCTTTATACATAATCAATCCGTTCGAACTTGAAAGATAATTGTTTGATAGAGTTACGACGAATATTCTCAATGACAATAAAGTGATAATCTAATTTAATAAAAATGTATTCAAATACATTGCTCACTATGTTATAATTGCTGGATAGATTAAAAGGCGAGACCCACATCCGCGAGCTAGCCATTGAGAGTGTCCATGGGCGGCGGTGCTCCCTGTTCTATAAAAAAATACATGTTCTACTAGTAACAACGGTGTTGATGCTTTCAAATCCGTGAATTTAAATGGGTTAGGTACTTAATAAAAATTACTCAAAACTTATGTAGAAAAAATATATTTAAAGATACTTATAATGTTTAGCAATCGAAGATAATAAGAACTGCCATTGTGTATGTGTCTAAATAAGTGATATATGTTGAAGAATAAAATCAGGCTTAGTCACATTAAGGAGTGGACAGGTATTGCGACTGCTGAAGAGCTGCTGCATCTGGCACAGGACAAGACAAGCTTCACGAGATTGACGGCCTACCTACAGTAATGGAGTGGCACCGAAGGAGGAAAAAGCTGATTTTTTTTTTGATATGCATACAGGCAGGAAACTCACCTGATAATAAATGATACCACTGCCCATAGACACTCACATTGCCAAAGGGCTCGCAAGTGCACAGCCTTAAGTAATTTAACGCTCTTGTCTTGAAGGACCCTAAGTCGAATTGGTTCGGAAATACTTTAGTGGGCAACTGGTTCCACATAGCGGTGGTGCGCGGCAAAAACTGCGGCAAAAAGTTGTGGAACGACGGACGTCGAGGTGATACGGGTGTAATTTCGTATTCTGCCTCAACGTCCGATGATGAAACTCATCTGTAGATGTGATGAAATCCTTAACCTACAGAAAATAATAAAAAAATGTAAGCCGTCACGGGACGCCTGGCAGATGTGAAACATCGACATTATTTCGTAAAAGTAATATGCAGAAAAGAACAGATTGTGATAGGAACTAAATATGTCATAATGATAAAATAAAATATTACGATTTTTTTCCAAATAACAATGACTATTTATTGAATAAACTTTTATTTTCATTAAATACTAAAAATTTAAAATTTATTTCAAATCGTAGTCACTTAATTCGTTTAATCAGTGACTTCGAAATACACACACCGTACACACTACTGCATATAGACTGTATATATATAGCATCATATAGCGTGGCGAAGCGTCGTCACGGCATACGTTGCCACGCCAGAAATCGGTTTTACGTGCGGCTATAGATGTTTCACATCAAAATTGGAGAAAATGAAAACAAATATGTATAAAAAGTTTGGCAGCATTTCCTTGCTGCGGCGATGAAATTAGATTTTTGAATCCATCCAATACTAGCAGTTAGAACCTGAATACCTAAACAATATTCCCTCGATAATTTTTGCTCGCCCCTTTGATCGAAAGAATGAGATTAAAAAAAGCACCAGACTTCAAACAAAAGCTACAAAGGACCCCCACCAAATATTAAATTACTCAATATTTCATACCGATACTAATTTCGTTATCTTAACCCTTCGCCGGCCGCGGAAAGACACGAAATATTGCCGAAAAAAAATAAGAAAAAACGTCCCAGTTTAATTGACATTCTTTATGAACGTCAGCCTTGAGACGGGGATATTTTTTAATTAGATATATTTTATGGGCTTTTTTTCGAAGGGGGAACGAATAAAGGGTTAACATTTGTTTGAGGAGGGGGGTCAATATTAGCGTCCCGGTAATCAGGCGGGAAAAAATGGTCGATTAGGCCCCGAGGTGGCGTAAATTTAAGATCATTGGAGTCGGTACGTGAGGTGCGTCAACCCTCGCTGCTTAATGGGACACTTCCTGGATAGCGATTAAAGATATTTTTAAATGCAAATGAAGGGTTAAGACTTAATGTCGATGTAGTTGGGGGTAAGATAAGTTTATGTTTCCATAGATTACATTTTATTACAGAGTATTTTTTATGTTCTGGTACACGTTGGTTTGATTCTAAGCCTAATAGAGATCGTGCAAATGGAGCTGTAATAAACAATGGCGCAAGTGAATATGTGTCTCTCTATGTATCAGCTTTTCTACCGGCACCAATAAGAATTATTTATGAAAAAATAGTAATTCAAATCATATATTTTATAAACCAGTGGTGCTAGAGTCTTATTAGGTCTGTTTCTGGTTTTATGATCATTTGTCAATCTAATAGTCAAGTAGGTGATCAGCCTCCTGTGCCTGACACACGCCGTCGACTTTTTGGGTCTAAAGCCACCCAGTTTCCTCACGATTCCCGTCACCGTTCGAGCCAATGTTAAATGCGCACATAGACAAAAAGTCCATTGGTGCACTACTAGGCCAACATTGCACTACTTTATATTATATTATTTTGTATATGAATCTATGTGTTAGTGTTCCCTAGTTTATACATATCACGCGACCAAGTGCAAATTCAAATAAAAGCCACGATCGGGATTCAAACACGGAGTTATCTTGTATATTAGTCCCGTAAAAAAAGGAATACTCGCTGTTGTTTTTTCGTAGTGGTTAATGAATCATGTTAATCAGAGGTCATTGACATTGTAAGTTTTAAACCACAAACGATAAAATGACGACCCATTTGGAGGCAAATAGGGTAAATTAGACATATACTTTATTTTGGGATTCATGTAAACCCCACTTTCACAGCCGCACAGCCGAATTAGGTGTCACGTATTTAATATTTTTATTTATCCTTTCGTAAATGTTTGAACCTTTTATATATTATGTATTCCATCTTTGGCTATATGTTTAGTATAATTGGTTTTTGCCAGTTCTTCTCTTCCATTCTACGCCCTTGATTTGAGAACTGGCAGTAAATTTAAAATTAGAAGCAGTTAATATATATTTCTTTTTTGACGTTCATAAGTGTACATAGTGTAACCTATATAATTAAATGTTTTGAACTTTGTTGTATATAATTTATGTTAGCTGCAGGATTACGAAATAAATAAATTACCGAATATTGTTGTCGGATCTAACATTGTAACACGTATTGATGGACGAACTATATACGTACACAGTGTACACATGCAATCTTTTTTCTTGTTTATAGCCACATGATAACATAATATCATGGTGTTGCGTAGAGATGTGGGGTCTCTCTGCATCTTCTACCGAATTTACCATGGAGTGTTCAAAGCAGTTGTTCGGATTAATACCTGCAGCTGAGTTTCATCTTCGGACTTCAAGGCAGAATACAAAATACCACTCGTATCACCTCGACGTCCGTCGTTCCACAACTGAGCTTTTTTAAGGCAATTTCTGCAGCGCATCACCACTATGTGGAACCAGCTGCCAACCGATGTATTTCCGAACCAATTCGACTTAGCGTCCTTCAATAAAAAACAATTCTTAAAAGGCTGGCAACGCACTTGCGAACCTTCTGGCAATGGTAAGTGGTAAGTGTCTATAGGCGGCGGTACCGTTTAACTCCAGGTGAGCGTAAAGAAATACTAAACGAAACGTTTTAACATATAAAATGCATTCTTTTGTCTTATAACAAAGAAACCCAATTTAGTCAATGAGGAAGCCCAGATTTTTAATTACCGTTTGTCAAGGTCAAGCCACAATAGAAACCTTCATTAATTATTGGACAGGTCAGGGTCGACATTAATTACTAACAAATACATTTAGATATGATCTAGTTACGCTAATAGTATTGATAATTCGGCGCACGCGTCTCATAAACTTCTATGAGGCTTCCGATAGCGTATACCACGGCGACACTATGCAATTCCGATATAAAAGCTAAAATATATCAGTGGCGCTACACCTTTTTAGGTCTGGCCCTCAGATTTCTGTATCTGTTTCATGATCATTTGTCAATCCAATAGGTAGGTAGGTGATCAGCCTCCTGTGCCTGACACCCGTCGTTGACTTTTTGGGTCTAAGGCAAGCCTCACGATTTCCTTCACCGTTCAAGCGGATGCTAAATGTGCACATAGAAAGTCCACGAGTCCGGGCATCGAACCTACGACCTTAGCGATGACAGTCGCACGCTAAAGCCACCATGCCTACTGCTCTAGTTTCTTTTTTTTCACGCTTTATATTAGCTTCACCTGTATGTATGTATGATGTAACCGACTCTTGACTGATTTTGACCCACTTTTAAGGACAGATTTAATTCAAACTTTGCCACTTCAATCATACAATAATAATCCAAAAAATATAAAAAAATTGAACTAAAAAATAAAAAATAAATAATAGTTTAAAAAACTAGAAAACGCTTTTAAAGCACATCAAACTAAAAGTGAAAAATAATTCTAATTTAGGCTGAAAATGGTAATGAACAAAAAATACTGGTATTATTGTGAAAGGTGGGGCTTCAATTTTTGTCTATGAGCGTAAGCGTGTGTTCTAGTTTTTTTAAACTATTATTTATTTTTTTATGTAACAGAATGTAATGATAAGTGATTCCGCCGCCCATGGACAGTTGCACTGCTAGAAGGCTCGCAAGCGCGCTGCAGGCTTATGTATTAAGAATTGGTACGCTCTCTTTCTTGAAGGACTCTATAGTTTAGTTCTAACTCGAAACCTTGCGCAAGATTTCGCCACCTGCCAACTCAGAGGTCAATGACACCTCAAATATTTGCAATAGCACCTGTATTAGTGTCACTGTGTTACAATTCCGTTATTGAATATGAACCGAACATAATTCAAAAACCAGAACCACGTCAACTATACGTCATACGTCAAGTATACGTCAGTACGACAATTTGACAGCTACTATCCCTTACCGTTTAATGTATTATCTGTATCCCTGATAACAGCATGCTGGCGGGAATAGCAGGAAGTCTGGATTGCCCTTATTGTGGGTCATTGCAATGGACTGCATGTGCCGACACTGTAAAGATACTGTGTGTGTGTGTGTGGTGCGGTGATGTGTGAGGGCATAATTTTATAATAAACTATCTGCCCTCGCGAACTTCGTTTCATCTTAATGTGATTTTACTTAGCCTACCTTTTTAGTACATACCAACATGGAACATTTTGCTATGCTAACCCAGAGACTGTTCGGTTTTCCGGAATTAAAACTTTTTAGGTTTTTCTGAGATTTTTCTTTATAGGTATAAACCTCAGAGTATAAGTCATAAGTTTTTAATTAACAAATAAAAAATAGGGGTTGATCGTAGAAGGGGGAAAATTAGGGTTTTATGTATTTTTGTATGCTGTATCGTAATAAAAAAAAATATCTAAAAAATAATAGTAAAAATTGAGGGGTGGACCACCCTTAACATTTAGTGGTATGGAAGAAAGATAGTAGCCGATTCTCAGACTTACTGAATGTGCATAAAATATTTCATAAGAATTGGTCGAGCCGTTTTGGAGGAGTATGGGAACGAACATTGTGACACGAGAATTTTATTTATTAGATTTTAATTTTAATGATTGAATATACCTACAAATATAATATTTAGGTCAATATTGTAACAAACACAAATAACCATATTATGGACTTATGATTGTCTGCTTAAATAAATATATAATTATTATTATTACTTTCCTAATACGATAGCTATTCGATTATATGCATTTCAATACAAACAATTAAGGCAAACTAATCAAAATATATTGTAATAATTATAATTAACTAATTACTAACACAAATCTGTTGTTTTTAACAATAATTAACAAGTATATTTAATTTTTGTAATACATACAGAAATGGCGGGATTTTGAAGACCTCTTTGCCAAATAAGGGCACACAGAAATATATTTTAATGATAAATATCTAAAATACATGGCTTTTATTATTACTATTACTTTTGGTAATTATCAAGTCTTGTAATGGAATGCGTAAGTAACGGTTACTTAACTCTGAGTCACAGTCAGGTAGATGGAATCCTAATTATCTTGACTCATAAAGAATGAAAACGGAGAGAAAGTTACAAAGAACTAAGGAAATACCTTTATTCATGACGAACACTATATTATATACCACGTGACATATATACTTATACTTTACATAGTACACTTTAGGTTTTAGAGTTTTGCATATATCTAATATTTTTTATGAATCTGCTGCATTGTATTTTATAACACCAGCTAACACAAGCCTATTTTATTTTAGTATAGTAGTTTTTTTTGTTCTAGGTACATGGTCTTCACATATAATTAACAAATCAATGTATACAAAATATTATAAAAACTATTTTAAAAGAGTAGGTAAGTATGGAGTTCTTTGCCCATTATTTTTCATATTAAACTTAAAACCCTTTGAAGGGGCAACTAGAGTTTTTTTTTAAATATTTTTAACTTGTAATTTTAACTTTCAAAAGTTCATTTTTAATAGGCCTAATTGAGAATAAATGATTTGACTTTGTAATGGATTAGTGGGTATTAATTATTTATTTATTAAAGTTTACCTCATCATATAATTCTACGGCATATCTTACAAACTCTTTTATCTAAAATGTATCAGTTATCCTTGTAATGTTCGCCTTTTCTGTACCAGCAAGTGTAGCAAGGGAAATCCAGAAATAGAAAGCGCCATCGTGGATAGCGTATAAACTAAAGTCATCGGCCAGCACGTCATATAATTTTTTTTATAGAAACTTAATTGTACTCTTTCTCTAACGTGCTCTTTCGTCTCTTTCTGTTTACACTATTATGAAAAGATACAGATGAGACTTTAATTTTTATGAATGTCGGTAACAGTACATATTTCATCCGATTTTTAGTTCTAAATTCGGCGATAGTTGTGTTCGTCTAGTGCCCACTGAAGTTTTTCCTAACCAACTCTCTCTCACTTCGACTTAGGGTTCTAGAAAAGAGCGTACCAATTCTTTTCTCTAGAGCCTTTGGGCATCGTGATTGTCCATGGGCGGCGGTATCATTGAACATCAGATGAGCCTCTGCCTACCCATTTGCCTCCTATTACATAAAAAAAAACTCTACCTCTTTCCCTTAAACACTATCTTTGCTAATTATATACGAGTTGGTTAACAGCTTATAAGTAACTTTTTCTTTTTCACTGTTAACATACCTATGTTTTAATTGGTTTGTTCCATTAGTTTTGTCTAACAACATGTCCTATGTATTCATGAACTTCTTAATTACCTTATCTAATTTTTCTTCTAACAGTGGTTGCCTGAAAAAGATTGCTCTAAAGCGATAATGCCGTCAGTTGCCCAATTTTTTATTGTAATTGTACTATGTTTCTGTATACTTGCAACGAAGTGTTAACAAATAACTTTAAACAACTTTCGAAAGGGTAAAAGTGAACTCTAATTTAAGTTAATCTTTCTTTCCCTCTTGATGATGAGATCCTTATACATTATAAATTTTCAACGTTTGTTTATATGAACAGTATAAAAATTACAATTTGATGGTCACCAACGTGATTCCTTATGTGTGAGAAAGGTTATATGTGGCTCAAATATGAATGTCCTGTTGAAGATTGACCAAAATACCAGAAAAGCGAAGCGAAGGCTTCCGCTGGTAAACCGCAAAATTTATCATTTATCTAATTACTAACATAACTAAACAAACGACAATCGTTACTTTTGTCTTTTACTTAACAAAATATTTAAAATCCTTTTTATGTGTTAATCATGTGTTATCGGTATTAATGATAAAATATGATTAAATGAAATGATACGATAACATTTCAAAGTTATAACTTGATGTATTCAAAATATTTATTTTGTTTTTATGTTTTGTGTTATCTGTTTGTTCTGTGTACTTTGAGAAATAGTCTACCAACAATTCGGGTAAAGGTGCTTTGGTGAGTCGATACAGACAAAAAATAAAATAAAATAAGAAACAAAAACTTACAATAATAATCCAAATAAAAATCCAATCACAGTTTAAATAATTTAAACACAAAACTGCCAGCATTCAATGCAACAACACTACTGAATGAACCGTCCGTTTTGGCACACATTGACAAAGAAATACAAGAACAGCGTAAAAACATTGAACTCTCTTATTCAAAATTAGACTCTATGTCAATACCACAAAGTGTAATTCTAAATAACTACACAATATTACCGTATTGAGGTCAGTGACGTTGTTTTTTATACGTTGCAAATGTGAGATAAATATCGATATAAGCGCGTGGGAAAGGGATGGTTGTGGTCAAGTTGGAGATTCTAAGAAATTGGGTAAAATTTTAGAAATTGAAAAAAAAAGTTTCCAAAAATTAATTATTTTTTCTTCTATATAAAAATATAAGAAATAATTACGACACTTATTACACGACATTGAAACATACACATTAAAATAAAAAATTGTGTTGGATAAATATTTTTTATTTGTTATTTATTTTAATACAGCTGTCGTAATTATAGAGATCCTTATTATTAAAAACATAAATAAACACACTAATTTAACTGAAATACTGAAAGAGAAGTTGGTATCCCAACCCAAAATCATGAGGGAAGCAAAAGAGTAAGTAACGTATCTGTCCGTCTCTTTTCATCAAAGAGTAAACACAATTTGACAGAAAGAGACGAAAGAGAACTCGAGTTAAAAGAGTGTGAGACAGTACAGAACTGGACACAATCCCAACTGATGCTAAGTGAGATGCGACTTATAAAAAGAGATACGCCTGTCCAGAAGATGCCTATTTAACCACTGCCATATTCAAATGTTTAAGGAAGATGGAAGGGGGCAAGGAGTTCCACTCTTTTGCTGTTTTTACAAGAGTGCAGTGCAGCACCTGGCGATATCAGCGTCATATGATAAGCGTGGAACACCAGCTTGCTCCTAAATGAACGTTCTTTGAAAGAGGAGGACGGAATCAGGTTGTGTAGTTCCATGGAGCATTCTCCATAATGTGTGGTGTCAAATAATATAGATTTCCAAAAAGTTACACTTTGGTCATTTTCTAGTTTGGGTCGATACGGTGTATTTATTTAGTTAGATTTAAAGAAAAACACATAACATAAATAAGGTATACAACCGGCGGCCTTATCGATAACAAGCGATTTCTTCCAGGCAGTAGTAAGGAAGATAATAAATATTACGGGTAAAGTGCAAGAAGTGCATAACCGAATCAATTAAAACAATCTTATAATTTTAATCAATAGGATTTCCCATTTAAAAAAATAAATTTATAAATTCTAATAAGCGTGATTTTGTATGAAGTCTGACCGTCACCCTGCATGCATGTAGAATATCTAATTATTATTATCTGCGGTTCGCATAAATACGAACAATTGAATATATTTACTATTAATTATATCAAATATGAGGAAGATGAGCTATTGTTCAATTATTAGTCGTTATTTATACAAGCGTCATAAATAAAAACAAATATAATGTGCTCATCTCTGATGCGAAAACCTAGCTGGTAAGAGGTAGAGCTGGAGCTGGTCTTTGGGTAAGATTCTAAGTCTCGAAAAGTCTCTAAGAGTATAGGCAGCGGCACGTAAGTCTAGCGCTGGCCGATACGTGGAGGGGATTGCTGCGCATGTGTACTGTCGCGCGGGGGACGGAATGCGACTGGAGAGCCAATCGAAACTTTTCATTCCGCTAGCCCCCCAAAGGTACCTTATTTTTTACTTCTGCGCAATAACGGTCAGCGCTAGAGTTTCGTGCCGCTACTTGTATTCAGTTTGGACGAACAGCCCCGAGGACTTTAAAGAGGAGCCCCTACACTAGCGACTTTGATAATAAAATAATCTATACTTGGTAACACAATAAATTATGTATTGAAAAACTGGAATTAGAAAAATAATATGTATTCTATTTGAAAAATACAAATACGCTACTATGTTTGTTCGCAGAGTGAGGACACAGTAGCGATATTGTGTATATTATTTTCGACATTATCGTATTTTAGTACTGGAAGTATAGTGTACATTTTTGTGAATAAAAATTTGGGGCCAGAGGGCCTACACTCCTTTGTTGCCCCGAGGTCTGCAGGGGACCTGCAGAGGCAGAGGACTCATGGTTCAAATCCAGAAACATATTAATAAAATGAATAAAAATTACTTACAAATGATTATTTAATTTTTTTATAACTTTACTTCACTATATGTTATACATTATAAATTGAGACGATACTTTGTTAGATTAACTTTTTATCTTTATAATTTTACACAGAAAGTAAGATTATTTAATCTAATGATTTTATGATCCAATTTTACTGCTATGCAAGTGCTTTTGCGATTAAAATACTAATACTTTGAAGTGCTAATAATATTTATTTATTTATCTTTCTCTCCTTCGTTGTCATTGGTCTTCTTTTTGGGCTTTGGCGATCCTTGAGGTGTTCCTGGAGGCGTGCTGTCTCGTGAGGGAGGTAACTGATTTGTGGGTTTTTGGTACACCCTGGCTTCCCCGAACGAACAAGGAGCTGAAATTGTTATTAGCAGTTTTGACAGGTTTCATGGATAGTATGTCTAATCTTTATATATATAATTCTTCTGTGAGTGTGTAACGAACTTTCTAAACGACTGGACCGATTTTGTCCATTTTTGTGGGTGCTCAAGGGGACTGGGAATGGTTTAGATTCACAAATTAGCCCGGCAGGTGGCGCTGCAGTCGGTATTTCATACTTTAATATCCTAATGTTGAAATATCATGCAGGACAACGTCTGTGGGGTCCACTAGTCTATATATATAAAAATGAAACTCGTTTTCCGTTGTCACGACATAACATTAAAACGGCTTGACCGATTTGTCTGATTCTTTTTTTATAATATTCCTTGAAGTACGAGGATGGTTCTTACGGGAGAAAATAAAAAAATGGTCAACAGTCAAAAAAATATTTTCTATATTCGCTGCAAAATATTGTAATAATGATTAAAAGTCAATTTGAATTTATTACCATTTATAAAGTTCAAGTGTTAGTGAGGTTCAAATTAATATTTAACATAATGTATTTGTTGTCTTATCAATTTTTTTTATCTTACTAGCTAGACCGGTGTCCCGAATAGCAGAATAAGTATTTAAAAAAATAAAGAATCGACTGTTAGGCGGTACGATGTTCGCCAGGCCAGCTACTATGAAATATATATGAAAACCGATTCAGCAAGCTCACTATGTGTGTTTAAAATTCAGTTAACAAATTTTTGCTGCTATGAGCACATAAGCGTGTCAGTAGGTTTATTCTCTATTAAAAAGTCTATGTTATTCATAAATATGTGTAATGGATGAGACTAGCTGCCCACGACACAGAGAATCCTAGTGTATATATATTGGATTTTAGGCACTTTCTCTTTTAACTAAACCTTCTTTTTTATTACGTGTAATATATATTTTTAATTTTTCTACTTACAAGTCGCTAACCCACGGAATGAATTGTTATAAGACTTTATCATTTGCGCCTTCCAAAAAATTATGCGCAAATCATAGAATCGTTACTCAATAATAAGGATACAAAAACTATCTATCTATCTAGTTTTCCTTATTAACAGACTTCTCTTATACATAAACTCAAACATAAACTCAAACATAAACTCAAACATAAACTCAAAATAACTTTATTCAAAGTACACTTATAAACGTCAACAGAAAAGATGTTAAATTGATCCTAAATTTACATTTACTACTAGTTCGCAAATCAAGGTCGTAGAGCTGGTAAGAAGAACTGGGGGCCTACCATGAGTTTACTTAAAACAATCCAGTTGAGATGCTGATGAGTTTAGGTACCTAGAGTCAATGGCATTTTTCGTACCATGACCGCCAATTAGCTAAAACGTAATGGCATCGCAAGACCGAATGAAAGAACGATAATTTTGTTTGAGGTATGTAAGTTTTGAAATTTAACTGTAAAACTTGCTTGGACTAATGTTTCTATAAAATAAATAAAATATATAATTATTTTAAATTATTTATCAATCACAATAAGCTTAATATAAAAACAAATTATAATATACGGCTTGAATGTGAGACATATATACATGTTTTCAATATATACCTATTTAAATTATTTATTATGATAAGAATATATTTACAGCGAGGAAATGCTGCCAGCGTTAGAGGTACACTGCCACAGGGACCAAACTTTTTAAATTTCTTTTGATTTTCTTTTTAATAATTTTTAAATATTTTTATTATTACTTTGTAGGTTAAGAAAATTGTAAATACTGTATAATTGATTGTAAATTTGAAGTGATTTTTAATATATTTTGAAAATATTATTATCTTATATATATATTATTATTATATTATCTTATATCTTATATATATATATATATTTTTTTATTTATTTAATATAAAACTATTCTTTTGGTATATTTTAAATGTAAAGTTTTTTTGTGCTATGATAGTTGACACTTATTATTTTTATACACCGTCAAATGTTGATTTAATTGCGCATTAGAAGCTTTCAATGTTTTGGTTTTCTAAATATTCTAATTTTACAAATTTTTTTACAAATAAATATTTAAAGTATAGTTCACAAAATTTGTTCACCAGAAATAAATACCGAAGTGAATTCCTGGTATAATATATTACACTTTGCAAAAGATATTACAAATCAAATTAAAACTCGAAAATCATAGGTTACTATAATAAAAATTAATTCCTTAAAATTTTGCAAATTTAGTTTATACGTTTACTAATTCATATAATATAAATAATTATATTTTCTTTACAGCTTAAACCTGACAGACTCGCTGAATTGAGAGACAATAAAATATGTATATATATTGAACATTGCCTGAAGAGATCTTTTTCTATCTGGATGGCGTCATCCTAACTAAATAAATACTGTTATTATAATTTTTTTCAAACGGCTAATTGTTTACATATTACATTTGAAAAATACCTCTATTTATTTAACCAACAAAAACAAATGAAGAGAATAATACAATTGATAAACATAATGAGGAAAAGTTTCATTATAATAAATATCTACTAATGACTACATTCTTATTTATTGTAAAATGAAGAATTAGGCGGTGGCTAATTTTGCAGTTTTTACCTATAACACGGATTCCAATTGAAGGTTTAGGTGTGTAATTAATTATGCTATATTTTGATGTATTTTATTATTTTAACTAAATAAACAAGTTTTAGTTAAATATTTTATTATTTAAACTAAACAAAAAGTAACTTTTATAGAGTCGCTTATTCTGTCATAGTTTGAAGGCGCAACGGTCAAATTTTGGTTCAGCCGAGCGGTCATGGTACGAATTTTCATACAATTTTACGAACGAAATCTGATAACCGCTAAGGTCACGCGGAACATAAACTGTCTTGTTTTTTCGATGTCAAGGTACGAATAAGCATTAGTAAGTAATTAAATTTCGATTTCTTAAGCTATGTAATTTTTTGAGAAATAAAAAATAGTTAACATGATTAAGTTATTTCTCTTATTTTCTATTTAGACCAAAGAATAGATTTATTTACTTTTCATTCTTCGTAAATCGGAAGCTAAGATACCTACCAAATTAACGGTTAGTTAAATAAAGAAAAAAAAATCGTTTTACCGGCTTTATAGATAACTCGTTTTGGATTTTTTTTGTCTTAATTAGTTTTCGCTTTACAGGGACGATATATTATGGGCATTACTTTTTTATTTGTATTTTTATATTTAACTATGTATAATATGTCTAAATAAATAAAAGTAATACTTACGACTTGAAGGCACTACCTTTTCCAAAAATTTAATAAATGAATCCATTTTCGTGATTTAAGACGCGAGCGTCGCCCACCAATACGGACACTTGTTTGACAAATTATAAATATAAATTATTATCTACCAGCTAACCGCTTGTAGTATTTGATAACGATTGACAACTTTATTCATGTTTCACTTAAACTTAAGAAATTTGTTGTTGAATGTTCTTATTTATAAATTATTATTACTAACAGATACAGCTTTTGATTTCGAACTTGTACTCTTATCAACCATTTTCGTTTATAAATACACTAAAAGATAACGGAAACATTTGTCAATCATCAAGCGTTCTCGGAGAATTTATACGTTATCAAAAAAACTTAAACGTCGCAATCTAAACATCTTTGAAACATATTTTTATTTGTTTAATATTCATGTAGCCCTTTAAAACGAATGTTTAGTTTTTCGATATCTGGGTTTTACAATCAACCGTGTTTTAATAATAACTTTTGTGAGCTAATCTTATAGATGCAGCTGTACTAATATCTGAAACTTTTAAGTTTGATAATTCCGACAAAATAATGCTACATTGTCGCGCAGTGATAGCTTAGATATATCTCTTGTACACACAGTAAGCGTTCAGATTTACGGGTGAAGACTCGTAATCTCTGTTTTTATAATTTTCACATTTCTATTGGTTGTTTAGACAGACATATTTTACTTTATATCATAAATATAGTGTAGGTAGTCTTCTAGTTTGTTTTAACCATAAAATATAGAAATATTAATAATAACTCTTTATTCATCCACATCTTATTGATATACATTTAACAGAAACATATATAAATACAATTTTAACTACTCTAAGATACGGCCCCTGTCCGGAGTTGGCCTCCTCCAACTTTTTCCACTCTAAACTATTTTTTGCCATCGTCATCCAATTTCTTCCAGCTACCCTTTCGATCCCGTCGGCCCATCGCTCTATTGGTCTGCCCTTGTTCCTTTTCCTTTTGGACCAGTCTATTCGGTTACTGTTTCAGACCATCTGTATAACATTCTTCAGGCTTCGTGTCCTGCCCATCTCCAGTTAAGTTTTAGGGCATCAATTAGTTTTGTTTTTCTGCGACTATATTCTCTTGTTTGTCGCGTAATTTAATTCCGAAAATACTTCTTTCTATCGCACGCTGGCACAAACGTATTTTGGCTTTAGTTTTGTCCAATCCAAGTCCAATAATGGCCTAACTTTGTATGTGGATCTGTTGTTTGCTTCCTCGATCCAATTCTCCCCAGAAAGCTCAACTAAGTCGTCAGGCCATCGCTTATGTGGTCTTCCCACGTAATATATATATTAGCAATATTATAATTATGTCTGCAGAACTTTTATCTGTAATGATTTTGATATGACATCGGGTCCAAGGCGTGAGCGTGACGTGAGCAGTGTTGGCCTAGTGGCTTAAACGTGTGACTCTCATACCTGATTTCGTAGGTTCGATCTTTGGCTGTGCACCAATAGACTTTCTTTCTATATGCGCATTTAACATTCGCTCGAACGGTGAAGGCAAACATCGTGAAGGAACCGACATGTCTTAGACTCAAAAAGTTGACGGCGTGTGCCAGGAACATGAGGCTGATCACCAACAATCATGAAACAGATTCAAAAATCTGAGGCCACTTACAAATGATTATTTAAATTTTCTTATAACTTCACTTCACTTCATGTTCTATGTTATACATTGGGAGGAAATTTTGTTATTTTATCTTTATAAATTTACACAGAAAGTAAGATTATGTAATCTAATGATTTTATGATCCAATTTTACTGCTATGCAAGTCCTTTTGCGATTAAAATACTAATACTGTAAAGTGTTAATAATATTTATTTATCTTTCTCTTCTTCGTTTTCATTGGTCTTCTTTTTGGGCTTCGGTGATCCTGGAGGTGTCCCTGGAGGCGAGCTGTCTCGTGAGGGAGGTAGCTGATTTGTGGGTTTTTGGTACACCCTGGCTTCCACGAGCGAAGAAGCAGCTGAAATTTTGATTAGTAGTTTTGACAGGTTTCATGGATAGTATGGTGATAAAATATATATGAAAACAGATTCAGGAAGCTTACTATGTGTCTTTAAAGTTCAGTTAACAATTTTTTGCTGCTTTAATGCTGCTTATAAGCGTGGTCAGTAGGTTTATTCTCTATTGAAAAATCCATGTTATTCATAAGTATGTGAAATGGAACAGACTAGCTGCAAACGACACAGAGATCGACACACTTTCTCTTTTAACTAAACATCCTTTTTGATTACGTGTAATATATATTTTTAATTTTTCTATTTACTAGTCGGTAACCCACGAAATGAATTGCTATAAAATAAATTTATTTGCGCCTTCCAAAAAATTTTGGGCAAATCAAAGCACTCAATAATAAGGATACAAAAACTATCAGTTTTCCTTATTAACAGACTTCTCTTATACATAAACTCAAACTCAGAATAACTCTATTCCTATAGGTAAACAAGTACACTTATAAACGTTAACAGAATAGATGTTTCTATTCTCTATTCCATGGCTCTCATGGCCCGGCTAAATGTCTAATACTTCATGGTGGCTGTACACACCGACGGCCTCCGCGGAGTCTTGACCGAGAGGACCGAGAGAAGAGCGCAGCCAGTACACACTCGTTACGTTAATTGTATTTAAAACACCGTTAATAATGGACGTGGAAACCGCTGCTGCTGTTTTTCTTTGTGCAATAAGTTGTTATAATTTTCTTCACGTTTAGCATTAAAAAAAAATATGAAGCCATGGCGAAGAAGAAGATGGTGACTATGCACCGCAACAGAAATTGGTAATTAGGATCATAACGTTTTAATATTATCCAAAATTAAGTGATTGAAGAGTGTGTACAGGTCGCTCCGTTTACTCGCGAGACCGTTTGACTCGTGCGCAAAAAACCGACAGGTGACCGAGGGGGGGCGAGACCAACTGCGAGGAAGCGGGGAGACGAGACGAGAGCTCTATTGTACACTCGCACTCGGCCTGTCTCGGGGGGTGTCTCGACGAGTGTGGGTACAGCCACCATTAGGAACTTCTTCGATGCTCGGACGGGATCTCACACCGACAATTATCTTACAAACCCTTGGAGGAGGCTCATCTCATGTTAAGCGATACCGCCGATCATGGACCCACATTGCCAGAAGGCTCGCCAGTTTCTCGGCCTTTTAAGATTTGGTACGCTCTTCCTGTACCTCGTGATGTACAGTCGACTCTGCTCAGAAGACCATGGCAGTCTATTGATACTGTGTTTGTTCAATTACCATATATCCTTGGGCAGTACTTCATCATTTGTTTTATTTATGTAACCATGTATTTTGTGTGTATAAATAAATAAAATTTATACTTACTTCGTGGCTCCGCCGGAGGCAAAACACTTTTTATAAATTTAGTAAATGAATCCATTTTCGAAATGTAACAGACGCGAGCGTCGCCCACCAAAACGGAAACTTGTTTGATAAATTGTAAATATAAATTATTATCTGCGGTTAGCTTGTCCTGTTTGACAACGTTTGACAGCTTTGGCTTAAACTTAAGGAATTTGTTATTAAATTTAAGCCAAAGCTGTCATAAATATTATTTTAACAGATTTTATTGAAATAAAAACGCATTTATCATAAATTATTATTACTAACAAATACAGCTTTTGATTTCGATACAAAATATTACGAATTCAAAGTCTTATCAACCATTTTCGTCTATTAATTTTTTTAAAGATAACAGAAACATTTGACAATCGGCAAGCGTTCTCGGACAATTTATACGTTTTCAAAAAAAACTAAAACGTCGCAATATAAACCTCCTTGAAACGTTTTTTGTTTAATATTCAAAGTAGCCTTTTAATACGAATTTAATTTTTCCATATCTGGTTACTACAATCATTTGTGTTTTATTCAATAAATTTGGTGAGCTAATCTTATATATGCAGCTGTACTAATATCTGTATCTCTATTCGTGTTTCGCGAGACGCGTAACACACCATTCGTGAACTAGTTTATTGTAATTATTATGATGTATTTTTTTTTTTAATTTCAGAGATAGAAAAAGTCCCTGGACACAATGGCAGGGAAGTAGTATATTTAAAAAAATAATAATATGTCTATTAAAATAACATGTTATGTAGATAATGACTTTGATATGATATCGGGTCCAAGAAATCGAAATACACATTTTGAATACGTTCATAAGATAAGTAATTAAAAATTTCTTAGCACGTTTTCATTTCTTGATTTTGTGGAATTTTGATAGTTTTCTTTCCATCCGCGGGTTTTCCAGGTGGGAGTTTAGGTAGTAAATTAGTAGGTTTCTGGTAAACATTAGCGGCGATGAAATCTGAAAAAAAAATTAATAATCAAAGCGATGGACGCGTTTTAATTAAATAAAATAAATTAATTTCCTTACCAGATATTAACGTGAAATAACATAAATAACTAAGTTTAGTTAACTTTTAGGGCGTAATCTTTATGCGATTAAATAGTGTATACATGTTTATTTCCGTTAAAGAAAATTAATTTCTCATTACTCCGATTTATTTACTTTTATTGTACAAGAAATACAATTACGAAAAAAAAATACAGGAAAAGCGAGAAATATACACAACAAAATTTCTAATTTTACGTTTTCATGGTGTTTGAACATCGAAATAGGTTTTTGTATGTTACAATTAACACTTGCTTGGACGGTGAAAGGTCTATGTCTTAACCAGCTATTTTAAAAAAGACACATAACACTATCTTTAAGTAACAATAATATGATTCACTATCTTAAGCTATTGTCTGTTTCATTAGTCTGTGTATGATAGGCATACCATTTATTTTTTACAATAATTGCATTGTATTATATCTCTTGGTACGATTATTATAACCGAGGTTTTGACAGTAGTATAAAAATCTCAACAAGTCACAGTGGATAAAAAACACCTCAGAGTTCGAAAAGAGCCATGAGGTGGCCCCAGGGTTGCTTGGCGGTCTCATGAATTCCCTAACAAAAATAGATTGAAATGTTTTTGGGCACATTTTTTTTTAAATAAATGTTTAACGTTATGCGGAAATATTTTTTTTATTTCTTTAGTAAAATAAATCTAAATACTTACGCGGAAATTTTTTATTTCCACTCATTTTCACTTATTTCACACAGACGACTGCTCTTCAAATTCCTTATCAACAACTGTTGCTGTGATTCGTCACTTATATATATATAAATATATAATTAAGTTACATGACATCATACTTGGTTAGGGACTTCCATTGAAGGGGATTTTTATGAATGTCATATTATTCTGATTATTTAGAAATATAATTGGCCGATAAATTTTCTTGCCTTTTTCTATTTCTAATTAAAGTATTATATATTTTTAATAACTATACATTTATTTAAACAGACACTAAATGTTGATTTGTCTCTGAGAAAAGCTAATGTATAACCACCATGTAGTCACGTGTACGAAAGATTTTCGTTACATTACAGAAAACATTGAAATTTTCACTTAAATATAATCGTTTTTTTTAAACTTTGTTAATGACAGAAATAGGTTATGACAAAATTCATCTATCGCTAGTATCCACACTAGGGAGTTCAATATTCAGTCAGCTAATAAAAATCATCATTAGATCGTAGATTTTATTTGTGTATTTATTTAACACCTTTAAACTGAAAAGAAAAAAATATATACATATAATATATATATATATATATATATATATATATATATATATATATTATACCCATATGTCAAAAACTAGAGAGCAGTGTTGACCTAGTGGCTTCAGCATGCTACTCTCATCCCTGAGGTCGTACGTTCGATCCCCGGCTGTGCACCAATCGACTGACTGACGTGACTTTCTTACGCTCTAACGGTGAAGGAAAACATCGTGAGGAAACCGGCCTATGCCTACGCTTTTCCGTTCTACGCCCTTGATTTGAGAACTGTAAATGTAAAATTAGAAGCATTTCATTTTAATATAACAAAAAATAATAACTATAACTTAAATTATAATAACTAAAATATATTATTAAAAGAAGTCCCTTTAGGCAAGGTTCCAAAGATACTGGCAGCGTTCCCCCTTTGAATAGCTAGACTAATTCTTTGTATAAGGAAGCTGCCAGCTCTTCGGTCTCCTGTGATGTTGACTTACCTTTTTGCTATTTCCTTAAAAAGCCTTATAGCGCTAGGACCCCACGTACCAAGGGTCTCGACACCGAATGGGACAAAATCATATTCTAGACCCCTGTATTACAGTGAATTACACAAGTATTTCATATTTATGTCTTGCAAAGATCTTAGTAGATAATATTGAATTCAATTAAGATGAACAAAAGCGATCAACACAAAAGCGCTAAGAGAAGTTCTCACTTGTTTGTAAGTTAGCGCGACCACGCGTCATAATCTTAGGTGTCCGGTTGGAAACTTCTCCTTAACCGGACAATATGTTGGACAACTTCCTCTTACATGAATATCTATATATGCCTGCTTTTACACAATGCTTAGATATCTATTATAATCTATGGCTAGATTTTATACCTCCCTCTATCACTCCTTCCCTCACATCCTAATATTTATTTGAAGAAAGCCCACTGAAAATGTGTACTAGAAAAAAGTAAAATGACTGCTTTACGACTGATTTAAGCGCGACCGCCGCTGAGGAAACCGCTGTGTGAGTTCGAAAAGTGAGTTACAGTTACTTATTTGTTAATTAATTTCATACTTAGATTAAGCTATATGCATAAGGGTGGAGATAACAATAAACTTTTATTGTCGTTTATTTACATTACAGTAGAATTGTGTTGAAGTCTTTATGTTGGGGGAAAAAAAAAAAGGGGGGTGGGGCGGCCCTGGGGGAAATTTGAACAAAATAAGAGCGGACGGGCCACCCCCAGGCTTGTGGATCAGGTGTAGTCAAACTACTCGATAACATAAAATTGTAGCCGCATTCTTTACTTACAGAGAAACAAATAGAAGTTTGACTCAATATTTAGCCTCTTGTCAGTTGAAATACAAACTATTGTCTTATAAAACGACAATATAAACATATTTAGTTTTTATATTTTCAAAGGTTAAAAATTCTTACCTGATCATTAACAAATAGTAAGGTAAGTCTTTCATCTTGTGAGCCACGATCCCCGGAACCAAGGAGCGAATAAACCAACGTATGCGCACTTCGTAGCAGGTCCTGATAGTCTAAGATCGAGAAGATCGCGTTCATCATCTAGACCACGTGCCAATTCACCTTTTAATAAATGTTTCAAAAGCTTTAGGTTCATAGTGTCGAGAACAAGAATTTCGGAGTAGAAGAGTCTGATTTTGTCACCCGTTAAAACGAATCAATAAAATAGGCGCACGTGTGTGTTGGAAATAACATTTTGTATTGAAAGCCTGATTAACAATCCGTGGGAATATATGAATCAATTTTGAATGTTAGTATACAATAAATATTATATTATAAATACATAGATCATCATATTTTGTTTTTCGTCGTTTATCGTCATTTATCATTACAAGTCGTGAAATTAACTTAACTTTATTATAAAACAATGTGTATCTATCTATAGATAATTCAATTCTATTAATACCCAATCGAAAAATTCATATTTTATTCACCGTTAATACAAGTATCTTATAGACGTCAAAAACTGTACAAATTTCAAATAAAGAAATTCAAATTTAACTAAGGAATTCCGCGAAAACCGATTTTACCCCTTTTCGAATTCCAGACACATTTCTAATACAAATTGGGTGTTAAATTACAGTGCTACGTGACATTTTAATACAGCTCCTTTCTTTTTGTAATAACGAGTCAATTTTATGAAGGGCTTTTTTATTTCGAGGGTAGGCTTTAGGACTGTTTTCGAACGAATAATTAATACATTACAATTTATATAGAAGCTGTAGAAAACTCAATGACAAACTCAATATAACTTTATTCATATAGGTAAACAAGTACACTTATGAACGTCAGAAAAGAAGTTAAATTAATTGTAAATTTACATTTACTACCAGTTCGCAAGTCAAGGGCGTAGAGCGGGCATGAAGAACTGGCAAGAAACCCTTCGCCACTCTTTTTAATCGCTATGTTTTGAGTCATAAAAATTGTTTGAACAGGAGGAAATCAATCCCAAGGATTAGGATCATTAAAATATTCGTCAAATTTATGAAAAGCTATATATTAATTTATTTTATTTAGTGACAATTCTCTAATTTCGCTTAGGAATTTGTTGTTAAAACGAATACAATTTCCATATAAGGAGTAGTTTATCTTCTGGAGCCTGATTGTCACAATTACAATAAGCGTGGCATTAAACTTCAATATTGGGATTGCTTTAACCAACGCTGGTACTGTAGTCGCAAGAAATTTTCTAGGAATACAATCCTAGGCCAATATATCCTAAGCAATCATAGGCATAATGACCTATAAAGAAAAATTAAAAATATGCAGCTTGCCTTATACTCTGGCCATTTGCATTTTGAGACATCAAAATCTAAATCTCTCCAGCCACACCCGAATATAAAGTTGTATGTTGTAGTATATAATCAATACGTTACGACGTTTCAATAAATGTCTGGTTTTTACGGTAGCGAGTGTCTTGGGAGTATGTTACGGCTAACTTTACTTAGTGATTTTATATCACCTATCAATCCAGCAGCTCTGCACTTTGACGCGTATTATGCCATTTCATACAAACTTCTGAATATCTTCCCAATTGAATACAGTGAATTCTGGAGCATTATGACGTCTTGTTCCACTAAAGGATTTAAGTCACTGATATAATTTCAATAAATAAAAGAAATCAGTAGCGCTACAACCTTTTTAGGTCTAGGCCTAAAATTTCTGGATCTGTTTCATGATCATTTGTCAATCTAATACACAAGGTGATCAGCCTCCAGTGACGGACACACGCCGTCGACTTTTTAGTTCCTCATATTTTCCTTCACCGTTCGAGCAAATGCTAAATGCAGACATAGAAAGTTATTGGTACACTGCCGGAGATCGAACCTACGACCTCAGGGATGAGAGTGCATTCAGCGTTCGCTGAATCCACTAGGCCAACACTGCTCTATCAATAAACATTTTGATAACTATTATATTTGTTCCCAATTGATAGAATATATTTTTTTTGATAATTGATCTTCCCTTCCTTCTTGAGATTTTCATATAAACAAAACCTCTTAAAGAAAAGATCTACAAAACTCATACAAACATACGCTGACAAGTCTTGTGAAGTGCCATTATATTTACAACACTGTCAATCCGCAGTTTGTCTGTTTTATCGTCCTCACCTTCCGTCTGATGCGCTAAACCACTACCCTCAATTATATCATTGTTTTGGCTCACTCGGATTTTATTATTTCCCTTACTTAGCTTTATAACCTAGTACTGTACTGTTTTTGATCAAATTTGTGCATATATATACAATTTATTCAATATTTAATTATTTATATATTATTTAGTGAGCAGTGTTGGCCTGGTGGCTGCTTGCGACCCTCATCCCTGAGGTCGAAGGTTCGAACTATGGCTGTGGACATTCTTTCTATGTGCGCATTTAACATTCGCTCGAAGGGTAAAGGAAAATATGAGGAAACCGGCTTGTCTTAGACACAAAAAGTTAAAGGCGTGTGTAGCACATGAGGCTGATCACCTTGCCTATTAGATTGACAAATGATCATGAAACAGATTCAGAAATCTGAGGCCCAGACCTAAAAAAGGTTATAGCGCCAATGATTATTTATATATTGTTTCTGTACTGTATTTTTAACCGCTTCGACGTGTTTTGATTCACGTCGTGTTCCCAGGCATATTTATTTATTTATTTATTTATACTTAGTTACATTAAAAGAAAAACTAATTACTTAAAATACGGCGGCTTTATCGTTGTTTTTTTTATAGAACATAGGGCTCCTGCCCGTTTGCCCCCTCATCTGCTCATCTGATTCGCAATTGCACAGCCGGCCTTTTAAGCATTGGTACGCTCTTTTCTTGAAGGACCCTCAGTCTAACTAAAAGCTAAACTCACAGATTCATGAATTACAATGCAATACAAACTTAATTAATATTTAAATATTAACTAAAGTTGAACCCCATCGTGAAATAACAGGACTAAAAAAGCGAACCTTCACACGCAAGATCCCTAAATCTGAGTTTCTTTACTATAAGGCAATTTGGCCCACTGGGGTGGGGTTATTGGTACAATAAAATGGGACATCCCTGTATTGACCACAGTTTACTGCCAGTAAATGGGCTGTAAAATTTTTATAACCAACTTATGGGGGTTTAATGGCTAAGGGAAAATTATTTTCAGGTTGGTTGCGACTCTTGAAGATTTGTCATAGATACACAAGTCGTCATGATCGTATAGTATAAGATCCCGCTATACAACGACCTTCACCGAGATGCTTATTTAATGAAACTTATTTTATATTTAATTTAATATGTCAATAAATATAATCCATATGGGTTGCCTAGCAAATATCAGTCCAGAGTATGTTTAATTAATATTAAAAAAAAAAAAATTTTTTTATAATTTGCATGTAGTAAATTTTTTGAACTTTTTTCAATCAATATTTTTAATCAGGGTAGTATTATATATGTATCACTATAACCTTCTTTTATACTAAAGATGTATATATACTTTAGTGTCACATAAAAAATATACACATAAATAATTAATTGATTAAAAACAACCTAACGTTTGCATATTCTATGGGCTTCATACGTTCGATTGGTATAGAATTTATCTAATAATCATACCGGTGAAATGTTTAAAAAAATATTTTTTTTTTAAATTAATTAAACATACTCTGGACTGAAATTTGCTAGGCAACTTATATGGATTATATTTATTGACATATTAAATTATATATAAAATAAGTTTCATTAAATAAGCATCTCGGTGAAGGTCGTTGTATAGCGGGATCTTAGACCAGTAGAACAAAGTCGGATTTGAAAAAATCCAAAATCCACTTTTTATCATATTTGGATACTACATTGACTAAATATTGCGGCTACATTAAAAAAACATTCCATGTGTTTTAAATTTAAAATTAATCAGTCGGTAAAGTGACGGATTTGATAGAAACATGTGATTTTTCTAGAAAACTGTGTAATTTAATGTTATTATTTTTATTTTGTTTTAAAACAAACCCTTTTGTTCGCTTGTATGCATATTTCATAATTACAGAAAATGAATTAAAAAAGTTATGACAAAAACTAACATACAAACTAACATGATTATATTATTTTGAAATGGCTGTCCTGTAAAGTTCAGTTTTATAAAGTACTATTTGTCAGATCCGTCACTATGATTATGAGAAAGTATTTGTTAGTTTAAATATTAACTCTTAAAATATAACTGTGTTATGAAGATTGTGACACGAGTGATTTTTCTTTCTATATCCGCCAAAGAATTAAAGGATCATCCGACTAGAGTCTTTAAAAAGCGACTTGGTATATTACTTTTAGAAAAAATGTACTATTCAATAAATTATTATTTGATATAAGTTTAATAAAGTATGATATGATATGTACGATAGAAATAATATAAGAATTGACTTTGGAAATAATATAAGAATGAACTAATAATGTAAAATGTAAAATTCCTTAAGACAAATTTGCGCGCCATTGTGTGTGGCAGAATAGGCGAACTTCCGATTGTACCACCTTACACATTTTTGTACCCTATTTTTGCAATAAATAAATTATTATTATTATCATTAACTCGTGCGGAGAAGTACAGTGCCACATACTTTGCTTGGCCGGCGGCTGATATTAGAACTACCGTCGCCATTTTGAAATGTTTGTGTTTATTTTCTGTAATATCTTGGTGCCTAGTGGCTTCAGCAAGCGACTCTCATCCCTGAGGTCGTAGGTTCGATCCCCGGCTGTGCATGGATTTTCTTTCCATGTGCGCATTTAATATTCGCATATTTGATTGGGACGATATATGTAGTACTTCTATTTAGTTCCATATATTACCAGGGATCTTATGTTAATACAAATCTGTTGGTAATTTTTTATTACAATAGCTATTCGATTTCTTGAGAATAACACTCGGTTGTGCGGTGAAGAAATGGACGGAGTATGTTAGGCTGAAACAAATGATCACACGATTAGAAATCTGAGGTCCTAAAAGGTTGTAGCGCCACCGGTATTTGTCGATTTACTGTTTATAGGCTGACGTGTCCCAATGACTTGTATCAATCTTACCTTTTATTCAGATAAATAAATCAGGGGTTTGTAGCGCCGAAAGCAGCAAGACGCAATTTCATAAGGTGACCAAGGTTATTAGAGGTAGAGTATATTAAGCCCGGCTTCGCTCGTAAAAATCCTTCAGCACTGCGATAAAGCATCGTTGGGTTTAGTGCTAGTATGCTGCCGAATGTGCCTTACGTGATTCTTGGCTTTGTCCATAGATGCAAGCACGAATAGATCTACAAAAACATTGTTTAAAAAAATTGTCATGTACTGATAACATGTCAAAAGGAGGGAGGGAATCCTAGTGTGGGGGATAGTGCACTTTCTATTAAACAAAATATTCATAAAAAAGTTAGGCTTTTTCAAAGCACCCAGTCACCATTAGACATTTATTTCTTAGGGAAATTAACACTGGCCAAAAAACATGATTGAATGATTTAATCGATATAAGAGGACGCAAAAACATTTTTTGTCAGATATGCTTTTGGATTTTTAATGACATTTACAATGAGATTTCTAAATCATACATTATACATAAATTTTTTATACAATTCATATTTTGACATATCCCATTTGTAGGTTTGAACCCCGGCTGTGTACCAACGGACTTGTCGTAAAGCAAAATATCGTGAGGAAACCGGCATGCCCCAAACCTAAAGAGGTTGTAGTGCCACTGATTTATTTATTTTAAGTATAATAAAGTTTTTCTTTCTTTCTTTTTGACGTGACAACGTCTAATAAATCGATGAACGCCAGCTACCCGCACGAAAAGAGCATGCAATTGAATTTACCATTAATTGTAGATTTCATTTAACTTTTTCTCTGTATCCATACAAAATGGTGATAATTCAAAAAAAATTATTCAATTTTATTCATAAAAGTATGCAATAATTTCATCAATGTTTTGTTATGATGTTGTCACGTCTATAAACTGAATTTACAGACAACAATAATTCTAAACATACTATTCTTCTGATATAATATTTGTAATATTTTAAGCCAGTCTAAAAGCTTGTTACTCTACACAGCGCGTAGGTAAATACGGTTATAAGTGTGACGGATGCCCCGGGTGAGTTTGAAGGATATCCGCGATAGATACCCGGCTATACCCGGCTCTGCCCACAATACCCGGCCGTGATGTGAATAACTCTGTATTCTTTATTATTTTCCCGAAGAAACTCGTAAAATGTACGCATTCAAAGATGTATTCCCATGATTTATACTTTGCTACAAATGATGTAGGATTTTCTCTGGACGTTCTGTCTTTAAGGGAAGGTAAAATATATTTATTTGTTTCACTAAGCCATTACAGCCAATGCAGTATTTATTTACATATAAATAACATACAAAGAAAAAAAGAACTCAACATTAACTGTAATCTTAATATATATAAATTACGTGTCACGTTGTTTGTCCGCTATGGACTAAACTACTTAACCGATTTCAATCAAATTTGCATACCGTGTGCAGTTTGAACTAACTTAAAAGATAGGATAGCTAACATCTTCATTCATACCCGTAATATTATTTTATTGCAAATTATTTGTATTGAAAGTACTGAAATTACCAACGTTTCACATAAGCTACAATTTAATGGCTGACTTTAATGATGACTGGTGTTCTTCTATCGTTTCCCTTGAATGGTTTACTACTATGTAATATAACAAAAACTTTAGCCACGGCAAAGCTTGGCCGAGTCTGCTAGTACATATATAAAATTCTCGTGTCACAACGTTCGTTCCCATACTCCTACGAAACGGCTCGACCGATCCTTATGAAATTGTTATGCATATTCAGTAAGTCTGAGAATAGGAAAACATCTTTTTCAACCCTCTAAATGTTAAGGATGGTCCCACCTCTAAATTTTTATTTTTTAGACAAAACTTTTTGTTTTTATTTTTTTATGATACCACATACAAAAATAAATACAACCCTTAATTGTCACCCCTCTACGATGAATCCCTATTTTAATTATAGTAGATAGGTATTTTTATTAAACTAAAAAAAAATCCTAGAAATAATATAGGTACATGGCAAAACGACGTTTGCCGGGTCAGCTAGTAGGTATATTAAAATATTTACAAAATTATTAACTTTTTATTCATTTTTAAAACAATGGTACGATGTTCCTAAAGCTTTTCTCGGTAAAAAAACTTTTATTCCGGACTTTGTAGATATTGATGTCTTTTATTAAACTATAGTACATCATTTTGCTCTATTGTCAATAGGTTTCGTAGCGTATACGCGATTTACGAATTTAATTAGTCACTTGTGTTATGATATCCTAATTTCATATAGAACTTTTTTGAAATAATTTTTCAAAGTTTAGGAGCCTATTCAATGGAAACAATTAAATATTTTCTCTCCACATTAGTGTAGATTATTAAGTTAATAACGATTTTTATAAACTTCATGTTTTACTAATAAAGAATTATGCACATCGTATAAGCCTGTTATAAGAAAAATGTTACTAATAATTCCTGAATTGACACGTTTGATGTATACGGCTGTTATAACAAGTGTCTGGTTTGTATGAAGACTTGTACAATGCTTATACAACGCCGAGGCCTAGTTTAACGGGTGTATAGGACATAAATTGCGTTATTTGATCTGATTTCGCGTTTGACAGCATTTTTTGACTGTTTAGTTCAAGGAAAGATTTATTAGTAGGTATTGTGTTTGTTGAAAATAGATTTTTAGATCATGAAATTTAGATAATATTGATATGCAGCTAATACATACGATTGAAGATTTGCCGCCTCAAGGAAAGTCAAAACATACCAAACTCGTGCAATCCGTTATTACTTTGGATGGCGATTTCAAAACAAAATACCGCTTTTCAAAGAAGTATGTTATGAAGATCTGTGACAGTACTGATTCGAAAAGAGTAAAGAGGTGGTGGTTTTCGATTTAGGTGTCTTCTTCATGGCTTCTCAGTGTCTTTAGAAAATGCCAAATTATATATAGTAGCACTGGCAATCCTCCACAATATTGCTATTGATGTTGTTGATGTGGATGTTACGTATGATGACACTGAGAATGCTCCAGAAGAACCAAGGCCAACCTAGACGCCCCAAGCAATCAGGCTGGACAAGCTGCTAGAGCTGTTTTATTGAAACATATTTTTAAAGTGTTTTATTTACATAGGTGTGATAGTTAGACGTGAAATAAATAAAAAGTTCTATTTCATTTAAAAAGGGTTTTATTTTTTTATAAGTATATAATTATTCATTTAATTGCTGCTGTAATAGTTTGAGCCTTAGAAGATGCTCCTGTTAGCCCATTTGTGAGCTTCGGCAAGTTGCTTTGTTTGAGCTCATGTGTTTCAGCCATTTGCCTTATTTGGTTTCATGCTCTTCCTAAACACTGAACACTCCGGTTGGGAGTTTGGCACTTTCTACTATTTGAGATCTAAAAATTTAAGTAGATCGTTGAGGGCTTTTGAATGAAATAGTCCTTTTCTCTATCACATTGATACTAACCTCTCCCAACTTTTGTACTGCAGAACGGGCTTTTTATGTAAAATTCTAGTCCTCTTTGTCTGAATATAATTTTGTTGCTAAAATATAACAACTTACATTAGAATTATGACTTCTATCAGAATTATTAAGTCAAACGTCAATCAAACACGGCGGGTTGCCAAGTAACAATAAATAAGTCGTCGTTTAGTTATTCAACCAATACAATCGATTATGGTCAAAGAGGTGTTTATGCCCTGTACAAGCTCTATTCACTGAATAACTATCACCTTGTTATAACTATCATAGATTTTTTATTAGTAAGACCGATAATATATACTATTTATATAAGTAAAGACTTTTATCAAAATCGGCTTAATCCCACCGTACAAGCACTCTTTTGTCTCTTTTCAAAACAGCGTAAATTCAATTCGACAGAAAGAGAAGACCTTACTATCGTCAGCCTTTATCTTAAGTTCATATAAATGGAATTATGGCTATACTTCCCTATAACAGTAACCGATAATTACATATCGTACTCAAAGTCGTTTATGAAGACTTAGGGTGAGATCTATAGTGCGACTTGGACTTTGCTCAGACTTACCTTACGAAAACTTTGCTTAGTGTACACTAAGTTAAACTATGATTTCGTATTTATAGACATTTTAAGTGAGATTAAGCTAAGCCCAAGCTAAGACAAAAATGTCAAAATACAAATTTTTTCATTTCATCAATACTTTGTTTATTATCCTTTAAAAAAGTTAACAATAACAAATATTTAAAAATCTAAAACGGTACACATATACTTCAATTTATTGTATTATGTATTATTTATTTTATTATTGCAATACTAGAAATTACGAGTAACCTTTAGAAAATGTATTAATTATTTAAAGATGACAATAATTTTATTACGTAGAACGGATCGCAATGTTTTGGTTAGGTTATAGTTTGAATTTCGTTGTCACTATAATATGCCAATTGCAGGGCTGCAGGTGACATACAAAATCACACAGTTATTTTTAAATTTTCAAATGGGTTTGAACAATTACATAAATAATATAAATAAACAACAATAAATACCATAATAATGTTAATTATTTTATTTCATGCATTTCATAGGTATTTATCAAGATCATTTATAATTTCTTTGAATTCAAATTCTATTTTTCCCAAAGTCTATGGAACTCGATACAAAATGGCAAACGTTCATTAAAAACCGACAAAAATAAAAAGTCCAGTAAAAGATATGATGTAAAGCAAATTTTGGCCATATTTTTGTTATTATAGTCATTTTTGGTGTGTGATTTCTGGACTTGAGATTAAGCTAAGCCAACACTAGGAGAGATTGTATTTGCTCTATAATACCGACTGTTTTACTGAAGTTAATAGAGCAGTCTAAGTATATGATTCACCCTTAGATTACCTTAAGATATACTTTTCTGAAGTCACGATCTCCGCTTAAGCTTTGTCAAATATGGTAAAAGCTCAAATAAAAATGAGAAATAATAAGCTATTATACTTACCAAAGCTGATGAACGCAGCTGCAGTTGAGTTTCATCATCGGACGTCCAGGCAGAATACGAAATACCATCCGTATCACCTCGACGTTGGTCGTTCCACAACTGAGCGTTTTAAAGCAGTTTTTGCCGCGCACCACCACAATGTGGTACCAGCAGCCCACCGATATATTTCCGAACCAATTCTATTTGGTCCCAATTCTTAAAAGGCCGACAGCGCACTCGCGAGCCCTCTGGCATTGATTGTCCATGGGCCTTCTACCCGTTTGCCTCTTGTTCTATAAAAATAACGCCCCATCGTTTAGGTCCTGGTAGAGTGTGAGAGCGATTCCGGAGCCCCTTTAACGCGGCTTTGGCATACCGAGGTGGTTTTGGTGGGTATTACACACCCAGTCTCTGAATAGCAGAGATCACCTCTTTCAGGGCAGGGGTACGTAAATGAATTTCCACCTCGGATATAAAGAAACGACTGGTTGCACTCCGGGAGTGCCGGCAGAAGTGAAAACTTGAATATTAACGTTGTGCATTTTTGATATTTTGGAATGGTTAGGGAATAATTTTGCACGAATTGCTTTAATTATCAGTATAAAAGTACTATCATTTATGTGGTAGAATACAATATTTATTTATTGCGCTATCGTACTCAAACATGACAATTTATATTACATTAAATACGCCGCGCCAGCTGTCTACTCTCCATCCGTCTTAGGAATTTTCGATCAGGTCACGTGTCCTGACGCGAGTTTAACATTTTTTACCCAGTCATCACTTCAAACACAGCCAGTATGCCTAAATTAAAGATCTGTTAATATAAAATACAGCTCATGGGCACTGCAGATGCTCACGTGCGTTACCAGCCTTTTAAGAATTGGTACACTCTTTTCAATTACTCTAAGTCGAATTCTATTAATAAACGCAATAGATCGCAAGTGCGTTGCCGGCCTTCAAAAGATATGAACTGTTCAACGTTATCTGATATTATCAAGCATTCAATACGTATTAAATCGCGGGGAAATACCTAGAGTAGTGTTCCTAACATGAATTTATGTGCGATATAATTTTCCAATCTCCAAGAGCAATGTTTCGTTGAAACACATCGCTTGCCGCCATACATTCTCTGCATCGCTAGTTTGTGTACTCTCCATTTAGGCAAGTGTATTAGACACTATCTTATATCTTTATTTTTATTTCCGAACCAATACAACTTTTCCTTCAAAAAAGAGCGTATCAATAATTATTAAAAAACCGGCAACGCACTCGCGAGCCCCCTGACATTGAGAGTGCCCATGGGTATCACTTAACATCAGGTGAGCCCAGCCCGTTTGTCCCCTGTTCTATAAAAAAAATTTTTCTATAAATATTTATAATAATTGTATTGAAAGATGAAAAATAACGATATTTAAGTACAGGTAATGTGAGCTGTTATCATTTTAGGTGCATTTTAAATAATTTGCGTTGTTATCATTTGTTTTTACAGACGTCACTGTCTGTACAGATAAGATATACTTATCAGCAGATAAGTTAAGTGATTATCTTCTTTCTAAGGATATAGTGATAAATTGTTGTATATGTTTTTTTGCATATAAACAGCTGTTTCATTTTCTTTGTTTAATATTCATAATTATTTAAAATGAATTAGTCTATAGTGCCAAATACAAGAACCGTACTGTAAGACCTCATTCAAATACAGCAGAGGAAACGTCGTATCACGGGAGGAATCAAACGCCGGAAGCGGAAAGGAGCGTATTTTTCGAATTTGAATTTCGAACTCTAGCTACTTCCAGCGGAAACTGGAGCATTTACGAGATGGAAGTTTTAAACGGAATTCGAAATTTGAATTTTACTCTCCAATTCAGTTACAGTTATATGAAAGTTTATTTTTCGGTTTTACGCTCTAGTTGGGAACTTTTTTTTGTTCTTCAACATTCCTAATAACGATTTTTGTTAAGTAAGTATTATTAGTTTATACTTCCCCATACTAATTTAGGTGCCTTGTACAAAATACAGTATTTTTTTGTATCAGGTAAGTAAACCGAATATAAGAAGCTTGAAAATTTACTATGTTATTAATTAATAATCACTTTATAACACTAATTAATAAACAGTTACTATCAAGGAAAACATCGTCAGGCAACCTCCATGTCTTAGAATTAAAAAGCCGACTGCGTGTGTCAGGCACTGTAGGCTGATCATCTGCTTGCCTTTTAGATTGATAAATGAACATGAAATAGATACAGAAATCTGAGGCCCAGAACTAAAAAGGTATTATACAACTGAGTGTTATTTAAGGCACTTGCCGCTCACTACCACTATGTGGAACCAGCTGCCCGCTGAAGTATTTCCGAACCAAATCGACTTAGGGTCCTTCAATAACAGAGTACCAATATTTAAAAGGTCGGCAACGTGCGAGCCCTCTGGTATTGAGAGTGTCCATGGGCGGCGGTATCACTTAACATCAGGTGAGCCTCCTGCCCGTTTGCTACTCTGTTCTTTAAAAAAATCTATCTCCTCTAGGTGCAGTAGCTTTTGAGTTTGTTTGTTGCAAAATTCAAATATTTACTCTTGAATGCACATTGGGTTGGCCTAGAACCTTCAGCGTGCGACTCTGATGTCTGAGGTCGTAGATTCAATCCCCGACTGTCGAACTTTCCTTTCTATGTCCGCATTTAACTCTCTGCGGAACTGTCAAGAAAACAATCGTCCGGAAAAAAGCCGACGCTGAGTGTCAGGCACAGAAGGCTGATCTACTTGCCAATTAGAAAAAACAAATAAATGTGGAAATCAGAGCTAAAAGTTTTTATTAAGAGAAAATTACGAGTCGTATTTTTAACCAGTCGTAGGCGTTCCACCCCAATGCAACAAAATAAATAATTCAATATGCCAACTATTTATATTGGATCCTTCTTGGAATGTATTATTTCGCCTGATCTGTCAATCTACAAATGCCCCGAATTCCCGACTTTTGGTACAGATTTCTATGAAATGGGAAATTCATGTTTATTCATTTTAATCTACGAAGTTTATCACGAAGATAACGAAATACTTATACTTATCGAACGCATGACCATGATCATCATCACCATTAACGGTTATACAGCCTTCTGGGCCTTAGCCCCCTCAAGTACACTTTGCCATCGTAAACTATCCAGTGGTTCCCGCGTGGGACCCCTGCTTCGAGGGCGTTGACAACTACACGATTTGAGGTCACGAACTCAGTCAATAACCCTTGAATTTCTGTATCTGTTTCGTCATAAAAAATCAGCTAACAATAAGAGCTTGTGTTAAATAACAGATAAGTGCGTTGGTGTTGGGGTTCGAACCTGCGACAGAAAGCGTTGAAGCCACTAGGCCAACACTGCTCTTCTGCTAAGTCTTCTCTCAAGAAAGTTTCACGAGTAACACGCAAGTCTCATACAATATCTTCCAAAAATACTTCGCAAAAAGATCAAATTGATTGAACAACAATCAAAGACCACTTAAGGTAACATATTCCAATTTGACATCGCTCGGGGCGGACGCAAATTGAGACGCGATTTGATTTTATTTTTACAATTCCTTGTAAAGGGTGTAGGGAAAACTGAAACGAAGATGGGAAACGGTTCACGTTTTCTGTATGTGTGATGGTGAAAACATACGGTCGATAATAGGTAACGGGCAACTAAATTCCTGTACGCAAAAGTTTTTTTTTATTTAGAACTGGGCGCAAACGGGCACGAGACCAAACTGATTTTACGAGCTACTGGTATGTGCCCATTGACACACTCATTGCCAGAGTGCTCGCAAGTGCGTTGCTAAAATTACACAAAAATTACATATTTCAATTAAAATCAGTCTCCGTTTAAGACCTTATTAAGAATGCCACATCATCGTCATTTCTATAACAACACAGGACAGTATTAACAATATTCTTTATCTACATAGTAATAATAATAATTAAAAAATAGACAAATACCTATACTAAAACAAATTTTAAAAGTTTGGTCGCTGTGGCAGTACCTTTAAACTGGCATTTCCTCGCTGTATTGCGATACCTATTCGTTACTTAATGCCTACTTATTTTTTCTATACATATTTTAATTCTATAAGTCAAGCCAATAAATTTTGAATCTGCCTCATTTGTATTTGTAGGAAGTAGAACCCTTCTAGTCGAAACAATTACGAGTAATGTATACCTCTGAGTATATTTTATTAAATAAGCTAACACGAATTTCGTAATATTCATTTCCATACTGAAATTGTCACCTTGTCGTAGATTCATTATAATTAACTGCGCGTCTTAGAACAATCTTCCCACCCGTATTTTTCCCTAAGCGAAGAAAAACGGTGCCTAATGTTCGATTCTTGATGTATATCAAATGTGATCTTTTTGCTCGTGTAATGGCACGTGTGGGGTTGGGGGAAGGGGGGTAGGGGGCGTTATTGATGTTCCCTTCAGATAAACATGTCTGATCTTGTTATTTGATGTGTTGATGTAACTGAGCTTGTGGTTTTGTCGATTTGATTTTTTGAAGTGTTCTTTATTTAAAATAGTTTTATTTATTTAATAATAAAACAATTTTTTACCGGATTGAACTTATGTATTTACAATTATTTTTCATAATTTTAAATTTAACCGACGTTTCGCGTGCTTTACAGCGTGCGTGGTCACGGTGTCTGAAGACAATTAAACTGAACAATTAAACTTTTGACTGAATGTCAAAAAGTATCACAGCTGTAGAAAAAGTTGTATTATCTGTATTTGTTTACCCGGAGTTGGTATCGACTCGATACCAACTCCGGGTAAATGTCAATAAAAGACAATACTATGTGCAACAGTACGGACTTGATTTATTTATAAAAAAAACATAATACTGTCCTAACAGGTGATCCTAAATCGACAAGAATACACAACAAATGATAGATAAAATTTAAACATGAAACAATTTACAAAAGAAATCAATTACGAAAAACAAAATTACATAATAAAAATATACAAAAAATTACCCAACTACTAAAGGCACTAAGAAATAATAGAACTTTTGTCAGTTCACTCAACGGACAAAAAAAGTTTACTATGTAATTCGTTGACTAAAGCGAATCATATGTGCCCTTTTCAGAAGCTTACTCCTAGCTGAGGCCTAAAAGCTTTAGCCGACTTATTATTATGTGCTTTGCAAGTCCAGTTTAAATTGTTTATTTATTTAACTGGACAAATACGTGTGATAAAATGTTATCAAAGTAAGGTTTAATTCAAAGTTAAGTTCAGTCCTCAATAAAAAGATAGGTAAAACTTCAAAGCTTTTAACTTCCGCCCTTGGATATTGGCAGGTTTGCGACTGCGTTACCCCGCTTTTATTAGAAACTTGATCGTATTAATTCTAACTAAGCAATAGTTAAGTGTGCCATTCAAATCTAGATTAGGCAATAAAATACTTGGTTTTTCGCTCTGGAAATCTGTCCTGTTTATATAGTCAAATGATATGTACACAGAATAATAATAAATCAGTGGCGTTTATTGCACCTGTTTCTTTGATATTTTTTTTACAATTAAGTGATCAGCTTTTTCTGTTCCTGACATATGTCATAAAAATAAAATAAATTAAAAGCAAAGATTTGTCATCCTATCAGCAGGAGGCATGGTGAAATAGGAGCACGCACTTACATTCTCGTGGGAACAACACGCAATGACGAATGAATGAATGTCGAAGCTGTGTGTGAGTTACAGAATCGCAGGGCTGTTCAACTCATTGACGCCACGGCCATCAAAAAGGACAAATCATTCTAATTCATATGCACGTTAGTCTTAAGTGTTAAACAGTGGAAAAAAATATAGTACACAAGAACAGAGTGCCTTTATGGAGACTGTAGTACCTTTTTAGTATATCAGGTTAGTTTCAAATGACTTATTAGTGTTAAAACTAGATCGTAACGTTAAATTAAATTTAGCACAGACGATTTATAATAATAATTTAAAAACGTTAGGAAACCTATGTTACATCTATATCTGAAACTCAGTTCAATATCCTTACATTTTACCTCAAATAACAAGAAATTCCATTTAAAACATACAAAAGACGGGAAAAAGTAATACAAAATCTCCCCTTTAGATGGCCAATAGATATGTATCGGAAACGACGTCTCAATTGCTGAGTTTCAAATTGACACAATTTACAACAAGCGCACACCCTTGTATTGGGCAATTTACGCTTGCGAAGAATTTCTCAAATATTTTATTTTATTGAAATATTTTCTAATACATTTATAGTGTTCGCGTTGTCGCAATTAATCACTATATAAATAATAAAACTTATGTGATCTCAACGATGTATATATTTTCGTAAAAATAAACCGTGGCGTCGGCAGCGAGTTGCACGTGTGTCGCTTAAGAAATCGTGGGCCGTACTGGTGGCGGAGCGCGCTGTGGAATGCGCGTGCCTCGTCCCCCCGCCTGCCGCGGAGAACAATAGACACGGTCTGTACGTAGAAGTTGGTAAGTGCATTTTTTGTAATTTAATATATAATTTATTTTGGTAATTTTTATTTCAGCTACCAATGACGACGAGGACGCCACATCACTCCCCTGCCGAGACCGTTTCACGGTCGATAGTAGTCCGGAAACTTAACTAATCTTCCACTTCTAGTCTTTTTTTCAGGTGGCGGTGCATCGTGATTGGTGTGGAGCGGCAGTGCGGTCATCGGTGGACGAATGGTCGTGTCGTATTCTCTGTTTTCTTTCGTAAGGTAAGCTGGTTTTATTCTGTCTATTGTTACTGTAACTTCTTTGCCTTTTATGTCTAATGAAAATGTTTTTGTATTTCTTTTCAGAACTTTATATGGGCCGGTATATGGTGATTCAAGCGATCGTTTTGCGGGACCACGGCGAAGAAAAACAAACTGTGCAGTATGTATGTCATTCGGCAAATAGAATGTTTTACTGTTGTGGTTTGATGCAGGAGTTGGGGTTAATGCTGCCATATGATTTCTCAAGCGAGCTGTATAGTCTGCTGGATTTAGGTTCTGGTCAAGCGAAGTTGAGAAAAATTGTCCCGGTAGTCTTAGTGGTTCTCCATATACTAGCTCGGCGGCTGATGCCTGCAGATCTTCTTTCCAGGCAGCTCTTATTCCTAGTAGCACTAGGGGAAGTGTTTCAGTCCACTGTGGGTTGTTGTGACAGATGATGGCTGCTTTTAGTTGGCGATGTAATCTCTCCACCATTCCATTGCATTGCGGATGGTATGAGGTGGTGGGACGATGTTCTGCGCCGATCAGGTTGGTGATGCTTTGGAAGAGTTGTGATTGAAATTGTAAGCCTCTGTCTGTTGTTACAGTTTGTGGACATCCATGACGAGATACCCAGTTGGTAATGAACGCGGAAGCACAAGTTTCTGCTGTAATATCCGCTAGTGGATAGCCATCAGGCCAACGTGTGAAGCGGTCTATTGCTGTCAGGCAGTATCTAAAGCCATTAGAGTATGGTAATGGGCCTATAATGTCCAGGTGTACGTGGGCGAAACGTTCTGATGGTACTGGAAAGGTTGTAAATTGTGCGTTCGTATGTCTGTTGACTTTACTTCGTTGGCAGTCTACGCATTCCTTTGCCCAAGTTTTGCAATCGCGTCTTACTCCGGGCCACACAAATCTTTGAGCTACCATTTTAGCAGTGGTAGGGCCGCTTGGATGGCTGAGTTGATGTATGGTTTCAAAAACGCGTTTGCGATAGGCAGGTGTTATGTACGGTCTAGGCGATTTGGTGGAAAAATCGCAGTACAGCTGGTTTTCAGCAATCCGTTTCAGTTGTAGTGCTGTGTTTTTGGTTAGCAAAGCTTGCAATTCAGGGTCTTGAGCCTGATCTCTTGCAAGTGCGTCGTAATTTATAGTGACAATCTCTTCTACACGTGATAGGGCGTCAGCGACGATGTTGTCTTTCCCGGGGATGTATTTTAGATCGGTGGTGAATTGAGATATGTAGTCAAGATAGCGGAATTGTCTTGGAGAGCACTGGCTTCTGTTTGTTGTGAAGGCGTAGGTGATGGGCTTGTGGTCGGTGTAAATGCAAAAGTTTCTTGCTTCCAACATATATTTAAAGTGTTTGATACCTTCGTATATGGCCAGTAGCTCCCTATCGTATGGACTATATTTTTTTTGCGATGTCGTCAGTTTACGAGAGAAAAATCCCAAGGGTTCCCAGTTGCCTTTTCGTTTTTGTTGCAAGACAGCGCCGATGGAGTCGTCTGAAGCATCTGTGAATAAGGCTAGATCCAGGTTGATTTCAGGGTGGACAAGAAGAGTGGCTTGAGATAGGCTGCGCTTGCACTCATTGAAAGCTGTTACAAGGTTAGTCATATCGATAGGTGCATTTCCTTTGATGTTACCTGTTAGGGCATCGTTCAGAGGAGCCTGTATCTTTGCTGCATCAGGGATGAATTTCCGGTAGTAGTTTATCATTCCCAGGAACCGTCGGAGTTGTTTTGCTGTTTTCGGCTGTGGGTAGTTGGTAATTGCTTCCACTTTCTCTTTGAGGGGGCGTATGCCTTCAGTCGAGACGCTGTAGCCGAGGAAAGTTACTTCGTTAATGCCGAATATGGACTTAGAGGTGTTTATTAAGATGCCATACTGGTTAAGTCGTTCGAAGACAGTTTTAAGGTGCTGAAGATGGTGTTCTCTGGTCTTCGAGAATACTAGGATGTCGTCAATATACCCATATGTAAATTCCAGGCCTTGAAGAACTTCATCGATGAATCTTTGGAAGGTTTGAGCAGCGTTTCTTAAACCAAAGGTCATATACGGAAATTCGAACAGTCCGAATGGTGTCGTTATGGCTGTTTTAGGTATGTCCTCATTCGCGACAGGTATCTGATTGTAGGCCTTAATCAGGTCAATCTTTGAAAATATTTTAGCTCCAGACAGCTGGTAAACAAAGTCATTAATCTGTCTTATTGGATATCGATCAGGGATGGTTCTGGCATTAAGTGCTCTATAGTCGCCGCATGGTCTCCAACCGTCGTCCTTCTTTTTGGCTAAATGTAAGGGAGACGACCATGGGCTCTCTGATCTACGAGCTGTTCCATTTGCGTACATCTCTTCAAACTCTTTTTTCGCAATAAGCAGTCTATCTGGGGCTAAACGTCTGGGACGAGCTGCGACTGGTGGACCAGGGGTAGTACGTATATGATGCTTCGTTTGGTGCTTGGTTTCTTTTGGCTTTCCAGTAGGTTTCGTTACATCTGGGTAGTTGCGAAGTAAGTCGTGAAAGTCGGAGTTTCCAGCAACTGTTTTGATGGTCACCGTTTCCACAGCAATGTTGGCGCAGCGTGGCGCGTTGACGGACAAACTTGTGAGGCCGTCGATGAGGCGGTGACGACGACAGTCCACTAATAGGTTGTAGTGGCCCAAGAAGTCAACACCAATGATGGGTCGTGTGACGTCCGCAACTACGAATCTCCAGGTGAAGTCCCGGCGAAGTCCGAGGTCCAGGTGTAAGGATATGTAGCCATACGTAGCTATGATAGTGTTGTTGGCAGCGTATAACTCATATTTAGTTTTATTACGCTGGTCTCTGGTCGCCGACTTAGGAAAAACGCAAACGTCAGATCCCGTGTCTATCAAGTACTTCAGTTTAGTTTTCTTTTCGACGATGAAGAGGCGGTCATTAGGAGTATGCGTTAGGCAGTCGTTAGCCGCCACTACAGGCTGCCGTTCGCGTTTAAAGTCTTGTAGGAACAGGGCGTGAGACATTTTATGGCGCCTTCACCGAATTTTCTGTGGTAGTAACACACGCTATTCATTTTGTTTTCCTTCCATCTTTGGGTGGAGCGTGAGTGAGATCTTGATCTGTTATACCTACGTTGTGGTGATCTGCTTGATCGGCTATTATTCATGCTCAGGAAAGCAACTTGCTTGGTTAATTCGTTAACTTGCCTGGCCAAGCTTTCTAAAACGGTGAGGTAGTGGTCTGAAGGATTTCCAGCATGTTGGTTAGCTGAGGACGATGTAGCGGCGTAAACATTTGGTGGTATTTTAATTCCAACTTTGAAAATTTCATGTGCACCTTTTTCCATATTGTCCGTGTCCCCACCGTTTTCGCCTTGCATGGCAAAAGTGCTAAGACCGCGTGGCGTGTAGTTTTTTTACTCTTATCACTTCGGGGTCACCAGTATAGTGTTCGCGTTGTCGCAATTAATCACTATATAAATAATAAAACTTATGTGATCTCAACGATGTATATATTTTCGTAAAAATAAACCGCGGCGTCGGCAGCGAGTTGCACGTGTGTCGCTTAAGAAATCGTGGGCCGTACTGGTGGCGGAGCGCGCTGTGCAGGGTTGCCAGACGTCGATGGCTTGTCCTCGTACAGACATGGTCCAAAATCTCGTACTTTGGCAACACGACCTCGTACACATCATTAAACCATAAAAAAAAATGCATTATACCATTAATTTACTACCAAATTTTTATTGTGAAACAAGATTACTTATTATTAATAAAAGATAGACATTATATCAAAATAAACTATATTTTTTCATTAAAAAACAATGCAACAGAGAGCAAAACAAAACGCACAGAAAAACTACAGCTGATGCACTGAATAGTCAAATATTATATCATCTGGAGCATCATCTGTATCATCTTCCTGTGTGGCTGTCTTTTTTTTTCCATACAAGTTTTCAGCGTTCATTCTGCTCAGCATAAAATCTGTCGGCTCAAATTTAACGCAAGAACCCTTTCGGTCAGGTCCCTTTACGCATTCTGCCGCAAGCAATGTGCCATTGACCGTTTCAGTTATCAGCCTATTTCTCAATTTGGTCTTGATAAGGTTAGTCTTACTGAACACACGTTCACAATCGGCATTAGCGTGTGGAACAGATAATACTGCTAATGCAAAGATGGCCAATTCATGAAACTCCGTCTTTGTTAATAGGGCCCAAAACTTGTCCGGCTCACTTACATCACAAATGCCTTCAGGATGACAAGCCGTGGCTATAGGCAGTCTTCTCCATTGGTCATCTATTTCTTGTTTGGAGATGTTATCGGAAGGTGATACAATGCGAGGTACAACCGCCATAACTGGCATCAGGGTTGGGAAACGGTTTCTGAAGTTGATGGATAAGGCTGACTTTGGTTCAAAAACTTTTAACTTAGAAAGTACTGGATCTTCCATGTCATATCTTTTGCGAATCTCCAAAGCAGCAGTCTGAAAATAAAAATAACATGTATGACACAGTAACCCATAAAGTACTTATTCCATACCGACAAAATAAATTACGTTACCTTTAGAAATGATCTGCAGTTTGACTTAAATGACGCTATTTGCACGGGTTTAGCTATTATTTCCGGTTTGTTCAACATCTCGTATACTTTAACTCCAAGGTACATTTGGTCGTCCGTCAATTGGAACTGATCATTTTCTGGGTTGACTTGAATAAGCTCTCTTCCCATAACGTACCCGTAGCTAAGATACCGTAGCAGAATTTCTTTATAAAGTTCGCATATCTTGTCGTGAAGCTTGGTCACCACTACGTTTTCTCTTTGAAATTCTAAATTGAATCTTGTAAATAGCACAAGCGCCCAATCCAGAAAATAGAAGTACATGCGATAAAACGGATCACATAGTTTTTCTAGAATCGATACTGCTCGATTTATTACATCAGTTTTCTCTCTGTTCGCCTTTGTTGTGAAATCAATGAAAAACAAACGCAAAGCGTCCCATTGTTCCAGTATTCTAGACACAACTGCTGATAACGACAGCCATCTGGTTTGCGATGGTTTAAGAATTTTGTGTGGTTCAACATTCACAAAATCTTGGAAGGCACGAAGACTAAAGAGTCGTTTGTCACTGTGTTTGAAAAAATTGTAAATATCTCTTGCAACTTGTTCAATAGATTCTGGAAGTTTCTTGCAGGCTTCGCTTGCGCACAGATGAGCCGAGTGGCAAACACATTTAACGATCGTGATTCCTGGTAAATCACGTTGGAGTCGGGTTTTCACCGAGTTATTATCTCCCATCATGACATTACAGCCATCAGATGCAAAGCCGATCATATTTTTTAGAGGGACATCACGACTTGTAAATGACTGAATCAGTGCAGTATATAGCGTCTCTGCGTTAGCTGATTGAATCATATCAGTTTGATTTTGAATAAATAAGTTATGAAGCTCCCAAAACACGCTACAAATTCTTTGAGCATCTTCATCGAAATATCGCACGACTATGCAAGCAGTTTTTACTGTAGATATGTCGGTGGTCTCGTCAGTTAATAGAGAAAAAAACTGTTTCTTTAATTTTTCAGTTATGCTGGCTTTCTGAGCGTTGCCAATTAAATTTTTTGTTATTGCTGTGATTTTTGTCCGTTTAAGCTCTATTTCTTTTACAATAGAAGAATCTGTAATGCATTCTTTGAGAAGGTCGGAGAAGTGATCAGCTACAGAAAAAGGTATATTATGCTCAGCAAAAAAGGCACAAAATTTGATTTCTGCTCTTTTTTTATCAACATTGTCAGGTTTTTTGCCTACTTGAAACCCTAATGACGTTAACTGCCGCTGAGGTCCGGACGAAGAACCAGGGATATTATTTTTATGCTTTGTGGTTGCGGCATGAGCTTTCAAATTGCTTAACTCAGCAACCATTGAGGAGAGTGGACAGAACTTGCACTTGGCCCTACAAGTGTCATTTGAATCGGGCAAAAGCCAATCCCGGAACATTGGATCTTTCAGCCAAACTTCCCTGAAAGACTGTTGACGATGAACGTTTTTGGTATTACCTTTCTTTTTCGCTGTCCAACCACCAACTTTAACCACTTTACGGGGTGGAGTAGCCGACCGCTCTCTATTATCGCCACTACTGTCATTTTTTTCCATTATTAAGCAATGCAACGCAATCACACTCACAACACAAGAAACTTATTTGTTTTGAAAGAGAGTATGTACATGTGCGTAACAGACCACAACAAGCTAATGAATACAAACTCATTGCTACAAACATAAAATCTTAAAATTTTCGCAGTTTATATCGGGGGAATTCCCTAGCGGTAGAGAACGATTGCCGGAAAACGATGTACACTGCTGCTTATGATGCTTATAACTTTCAGAGAAAGCAGCAGTGTATGTCGTTTTAATATAAGGTGCGTTCCAAAATTATAATTTGTATCCACGGATCAAAATTAAAATTTGTGTCAGTGAATCTCGTACAATTTTGTACGAGGATGGATGTGACCTCGTACCTCGTACCAGGACCTCTTAATCTCGTATTTGTACGAGAAACCTCGTACGGATGGCAACCCTGGCGCTGTGGAATGCGCGTGCCTCGCCCCCCGTCTGCCGCGGAGAACAATAGACACGGTCTATACGTAAAAGTTGGTAAGTGCATTTTTTGTAATTTAATATATAATTTATTTTGGTAATTTTATTTCAGCTACCAATGACGACGAGGACGCCACACATTCAATTGAAGACCCAATGTATATAAGTTACTTATATACATTATACAGTCTATAAATATACTTATAAACTCTATATCACTAAGTCAATACAAGATAATATGATGATTAATACCATGTCAAATTAGCATCCAAAGACAGGCCACAATTTCACGGGAAGGTTTCGGCGTTGCCGGTGTTTAAGGGAGAAGTATATTATTTATTTCAATAATTGGCGGTCGAATCTCCAAGACTTCCATCAAGGTGATGATGCTTCCATATTGGAACATACTCGATTAAAAGTTTAACTAGAGTCAGGCATAACTTTTTATCACAGCGTAAACACAGTTTGACAGAATGAGACGAAATATTTACTTAAAACTTGCCCAGATATGACAATGTTCAAAAACGCAATTTGGTCTGAGAAGAACAAACGAAATATTTAAATTATATGTGCTGCAACTCATTTTCAAGAATCATTCTTAAACTTATTCTCTTGTCCCTATGGCTTTGAAATAAGTAGCCTTGAACACCATGGCCACCCTTACCATAAGAGTGAAGGTCGTTTTTCTCGCCACGAATAAGTATCGCAATGCAGCGAGGAAATGCTGCCACCGTTGAAGGTACACTGCCACAGGACCATGCCTTTTAAATGTGTTTTAATTTTCTATTTATTAATTTTTTATTGCTTTTATTTTATTCTGTAGGTTAAGAGCACTTGCCTAATAGATTAAAAATAAAATGATTATGAAAAAGATTCAGAAATCTGAGGCCCAGGCCTAAAAAGGTTGTAGCGCCACTGGTTTTTTTCTCTTTTTATGTAAGTTAAGAATACTGTATATTTGATTGTCATGTTAATAAAACCGATAAATCAATCTACACGTACATGATGATAATAAGCATCTATTATCACTAATAGCGTATGTGCCAGCGACACATGTGCGTGACGTGTAAAACTAAGTTAGCTCCACTCCTAATTCAGTGTCCTATTTTACATTCAGTCGCAGTTGCGTTTACAAAAAGATCCACGCTTTTAGCTAAATGTCACGTCCATAGCTAAATACAGAATTCTAGAAGTATATTTTTTAATTATAGAAGGACATTTCATCTATATATATAAAAATGAAACCCGTTTTCCGTTGTCACGACATAACATGAAAACGGCTTGACCGATTTGACCAATTCTTTTTTAATAATATTCTTTGAAGTACGAGGATGGTTCTTACGGAGAGAAAAATTAAAAAAGTTGAGTGAAAAAGTCTAAAAACAACACTTTTCTATATTCCCATACATAATATTCGTAATAATACTTAAAAGACAATTTGAACTTTAATACCATATCTTAAAGTTCAAGTATTAGTGGAGGGGATCCGGGAAGGTAAATTTTTATTTTTTGACATAATGTATTTGTTGTCTTATCAACTTTCTTTTTTTATCTTAGCTAGACCGGTGTCCCGAATAGCAGAATAAGTATTTAAAAAAATAAAGAATCGACTGTTAGGCGGTACGATGTTCGCCAGGCCAGCTAGTATTTTATAAATAGACTATCTGACCCGGCAAACGTTGTTTTGCCATGTATATTATTTCTATGAAACATTTTTTTAGTTCAATAAAAATAACTATCTACTATAATAAAAAAATGGGTGTTTATCGTAGAGGGGTGAAAATTAGGGCTTGTATGTATTTTTGTATGCTGCCTTGCGATTCTGTAACTCATTTTCGAACTCTCACTGCAGTTTTCGCAGCGGCGGTCGCGCTCAAATCAGTCGTGAAGCAGTCATTTTACGATTTGGCATTCTAATAAGGAGGGAGCTTGTAGTTTATTGTTTATCGGAATGCCAATTAAGTGAGTTACAGAATAGCAAGGCTGTATCGTACAAAAAAAACAAAAAAAATGTCTAAAAAATAAAAATAAAAATTTTGGGGTGGAAAGGTCCCACTCAGGGGTTTGAAAGATAGATAGTAGCCGATTCTCAGACTTACTGAATATACATAAAAAATTTCATAAGAATTGGTCGAGTCGTTTCGGAGGAGTATGGGAACGAACATTGTGACACGAGAATTTTACATATTAGATTTTTAACCTTTTGTTTTACCGAATGTTTGGATTCACTTAACATCAGATGAGCTCGATGCCAGAGGGCTCGCCAGTTCTTTACTTGAAGTGCCCTAAGCCGAATTAACAAATTAAGTATTAATAATTATCAGTCAAATTGAAGAAAAGAGTCTCTTTAAAATATCCCTTTATAGGAGAGGTTATAGAAGAGTAGTAGTCTAATACTTAGTAATAATATATTATGAGTGAAAGCAATAGATCCACTCTCTCTCTCTTCAGGCGGTAGCTAATGTCTGAGCGTTGACGTCAGCAAGGAAACATCTGGAGCTGACAATCTTTTTCTACCGCTTTCAGTCCAGCGGCTCTCCTATAACCGAGTCCGTCAAAGATCCGTCCATCTGGTTGGTGAACGGCTACGTGATTGGCCTTATTTTCTCCAAGTTCTCATCGCCTCTGCGCATTGTATTGTATCTCTAACAGCTTATGTTTAATACGAATGCTTGCGAAAAAGGACCATACCATCCCTGATTGCGAATTAATCAGCTAATGCTAATCTATTGGTGACGCTAATCAAATCGTCGTAATTGCTATTTGCTGGTCACTGCGTCGTTTGTCACTCAAACTACATGATATTTCTATTATCACCTCATGTACTTCACCATACTGTAACGGCCTTATTAGCAAGATTGTATTATTATTAAATAAAAATAAATAAATCAGTGGCGCTACAACCTTTTTAGATCGGGGTCGTTATAATATCAGTCGTTGATGTATTCTGTATTACAAATACAATTTTAAATTAAGAATTTTGAATATTCATTTTTATTACCAGCCCTGCGATTCTGTAACTCACAATGCCAAATCACAAAATGGTTTTGCTTCGGCAGTCGCACTGATTTCAAAGCGACGCGAAGCGTAACCGCTGTGTGAGAATTCCAAACAGTAAAATGATGCTTCACGACAGAATCGCAGGGCTGTATGTTAGAATGTGTAATCTCTATATATATATAATTTTCGTTTTACTCTGGTCGTTCCCATACTCCTCCGAAACGGCTCGGCCGATTCTTATGAAATTTTTTTATGCCTATTCAGTAAGTCTGAGAATCGGCTACTATGTATATTTCAAGCCCCTCAGTAATAAGGGCAACAATTTTTTTTATTTTTTTTTTTTTTGTTTATATTTTTTTATGATACAGCATACAAAAATACAACCCCTAATTTTCATCCCTCTACGATCAACCCCTATTTTTTATTATTATAGATTAAGTAGGTATTTTATTGAACTTAAAAAATGTTTTAAGAAATCATTTACTGCAGTTGTCAAATCAAAGGCGTTTAACGGAAGTCAAGAACTTTGGCAATAATATCTTATATATATATTTCTTCTGTACGTTTGTATGTGAGCTGAACTCCTGTCCACACGACTTTAACGATTTTGAGAAATATATGTTAAGAACAAAGACTCTGGGACATGGTGTAGGATGTCACAAATCGGAGCCCGGCAGATGGCATTCTCGTGGGATCTATTATTTCGATAGTTTGCTTATTATTGAACTAATCAAATGTTTCCTATAAATATCATACATGGACAAAACAAACGTTTGCGGGGTCCACTTGTAGTAATATAAAAGAGCAGTGCTGAGCTTCAGCGTGCGACCCTCATCCCTGAGGTCGTATATTCGATCCCCGTCGAAGGAAAACATCGTGAGGAAACCGGCTTGCGTTAGACCCAAAAAGTCGACGTTCGTCAGACACAGGAGGCTGATCACCTAAATTAAATTGACAAATGATCATGAAACACATACAAAGATTTTAAGCCCAGACCCAAAACGATTAGTAGCGCCATTGATGTATTTTATAATTTGTATTATATTTTAGTTAAAAATGTGCTTAAAACAATTCATACCCAGCAGCCTAACGTTTACCAACATTACTTAACAACTTGTTCACTAGAGATACTTTGAAATAAATTCAACAATTGAATTCCGTCGATTAAAATGGGGATAAATATCTTCATTCGAAGTGCAATTTTAAATTTTTTACCCCAAGACGTCGACAGATCTAAACGATTCCGGTCGATCGAGTGAGCTTAAATTCTGCGTGACAAATTTTACACTCGCACGCTTGACGTTGTTTTATTGTAGGCTTAATTCCCCTTTTGGGTATGGTATAAGACACGAGAGAATATACCAAAATCTTAGCGGACTGGAAGTAATGGTAATAATAATAATACATCATTTATTTCCAAAGAAAGTGGTACATTCAGATTGATTGATTATAAAAAAATAACTGTACAAGCTATATAAATAGGCATGCAATGTCGCAAAAGAGAAATATTGAACACTCAAAAACGAAACAACTAAGAAAATTGTTTCAATAAAACTTAGTTGAGCTGTGCTACTTCATAGAAAAGTATTTAAAATAGGCTTTTATTGGAATCAATATTTTGTTTTTGTTTCAGGGTACTGTAACTTTGAAAACTGGAAAGCTAGCTGGAAATAACGGTGCCAGCAAAAGTCACCAGTGTTTAAGATTATTATAGAACAATAAAAAATGGGTAAATAAAATTGTATAAATAGGAATATTATTATTATAATTTTATTTTTATTATTAGACGAGGTATTAAAAAAATATTTCGCAACTGAAGTCGCAAATACAAAGTATAATATTTATCGCTTTCGCTTCTTGTTTGAACCAATCACTTTAGTGAGTATCGAAGTATAAACTCCTTTTTTCGTAATGTATCCCGAATGTGATCGGGAGACTGGAATAGAAATGAATGGATGTGGTGTATGCTGTAATCCCTATAAATCTTTCAGCCGTGCTACGTCACGTTATATAATAATAATAATAAAAGCCTTTTTATCTGAAATAATTTACGTTTGAATACAGTTATATTTAATCTCATTATTTTTAGGTATCTGTGTGCCCTTTTTTAGCAAAGGCGTCTTCCTAATCCCACTATTTCTGTGTGCACTGTGCCACTCTCTCCCATGTACTGCTGTTTCTTTAATCTGGTCTATCAACTTTTGCGTGGGAGCCAGCCAGTAGGATTTATAAATGCGTTATCATACATCAACTTGGATTTGTAATCAAGCCTCTACGTTTTCTCAACAACACTTGTAGAAGAAGAAAACTAAAGCTACGACGTAGCATACTACGATTTTGCTACGAAATCGGTTTGGCCCGAACATTTTTACGATATTAATTTTTATTTTTGATTTCTTTAAAGTAATTTTTGTTAAGTTTTTAAGTGGCAGGTAATGAGATATATTTTTCATATATGATAAAGGACATATAATATCTCTTTTTATATATACCGTATCCACATATCCTAGCGCGAGGTATCATAAAAACCTCAAGCTATTGGATGATATACTGTGGTAAGTTCTAGGGAATGTGACGTCATGAAACATTGAGCCGACTGATCCAGTGATAAATATCTGTAAGTTATGGGGTTCGAATCTTAAGTTTTACGATTCCAAAAGAAAGTATAGATTTCCCTATAACATGTTTTTTTATTGGTGGAAATGCATTCGAACAAACTCCGAAAAGTAGCAGGAGTATGTGGGACTCGACCAATACCAGAATCTCTGCTATTCTTAGACTGGGTGAGCAATACCCACTAAAACCACCTCCAGTAGTTCCTAGAAATCCGCGTTACAGAGGCTCCGGGGACGCCATCACATTCTACCGGGGCCTCAACGGCATAACTTTACGCTTGAAATCTCCAGTACATAACACATGTCATGGATAGTGTATTGGTTTCCATGGTTACGGTAACCATAGCAACATGAAGATGTTTATGGCGGCAAAAAGAAAACACGATAAAAGTGTTTTCGGTCAATAAAACCTCAATGGAAATTTTTAGAAGCGTCAATTTTAAGTGAAATATTCCCGCTATTAGCGCAAGTTAACAGGCCGTGACCGAAATATATTACTTGATTATTTATACTGCCTACCGTTTCATTATTATTTTCTTATTAATTATCAGCATTAGTTGGAATAATTTAGTATATATGTAATATTATATAACAATGGCGCTACAACCTTTTAGGTCTGGGCCTCAGACTTCCAGACCGATTTTCTCACGATGTTCTCCTTCACCGTTCGAGCGAATGTTAAATGCGCTCATAAAAAGTCCATTGGACGAAAGCCAGGGATCGAACCTACGACCTCAGGGATGAGAATCGTACGCTGAAGCCGCTAGGCCAACACTGCTCTTCGTAATTAATTATATAGTAACGTATTACATAAATTATGTATATAGTAAAATATTACGATGTTTTCAATATCGCACAGAATCTCCCTTATATTATTTAGAAGACATTTTAAAATCTGTCAAAATCCGAACATTTATTATGAAACGCGACAGTCTCGGGTTTTTAATATCAACCGCATAATAAATAGGTTGAACATTCTCTTTATGAAGGGAAAACCTATTAACGAACGGCAAATGTATCAGGGGGTGGATTATCATAGCTTTCGTAGAGGTTATAGTTATATAACATTTAAGAAAAAAAAATCAGTGGCACTACTCAAAATTCAACCTTTATCATTAGGTAATTAGGCCCTTATACTTTCACTAAAGAAATACATATTAAGCTTCAATTCATTTACTGTTTCAATCAAGGGCGTAGGGAAGAGAAGAACTGGCACTCTTTTTAATCGCCATGTTTTTTTTACACAACGTTTGAAAGGAGCTGCAACCATTAAACCATGTTCCACATGACATCTTAAGTAATTAATAATAATAACAGAAATTAAAAACAAAGAGTTGTCCTCTATCAGCAGGAGGCATGGTGAAATAGGAGCACGCACTTACATTCTCGTGGGAACAACACGCAAACATATAGTCGAAATAATTAACATCACCGCATACACGAATTCAAGTACGACCAGTCACCACAAGTAGCACCCGTTCACGAGTATGATTGGCAGGTTAGCCGTCCGCCCCTCTCGCCCGGCCCCCTCGCCTACTACTTAGATCTGGGCCTCAGGTATCTGTTTCATGATTTGTCACGACAAGCGCCGTCGACTTTTTTGTGTCTAAGGCAACCCGTTTTCATCACAATGTTTTCCTTCACCGTCCGTGCGAATGTTAAATGCGCACATAGAAATAAAGTCCATTGGTGCAACGGGAATCGAACCTACGACCTCAGGGATGAGTCCCAGCCACTAGGCCTGCTCAGCCTTTTGCGAACTTCAAGGAAATAATAATGACCAAGAGCTTAAGAGACTTTATAAAATGATTTTTGATTTTGATTTCACCTGATGTTTAGTGTTACCATCCATGGACACTCAATGCCAGAAGGTTTGCAGGTGCTTGAAGCATCAGTTCTCTTGTCTTCGACCCTAAGTCGAACTGGTTCGCAAATACTTCAGTGGGCAGCTGATTCCACTTAGTACTGGATTGTTTGTTGCTATACTATAACATTATGCAACAATTCGATATAAAAAACACTGTTTCTCCTCTCAATATCGTGCATCACATTAATAGCCCCCCCAAACGTTGTATAAACACCCTAAAAGCGACAAAATAAAATATCTATTACTATTAAGGATAACGATGGCTCGTCTTAAACATGACTTAATATCTGTAGGGAAAAAAATTAGAGCCATCAGCGAGCGGTATTTATTTTTCAACGCTAATGCAAAGGTATTTACGATATCACTCGACATTTTGTGTCGTTCGCATAATGAGGGAGTCGCTGCTTAATAGGCCCCTATTATAGATAGCTTACAATATTTAAATAAGCTATGATAGCTTAATGGTCGTACTATGTTGGTCTATGTGCGCAAAATTCGCTCGTACGGTGAAGGAAAAAAGGTTTGCCATGTCATAAATCTAAATATCCATGTGTCATATAGAAGGCTGATCACCTCTTGGCTATAAAAATATCACGGATACAGATACAGAATTCTGAGGCCAACCAAGAGTTGTTGCGTCCAAGAAAACCTTTCCGAATTACATGTATTAATTTAGACATGGGCCACACCTCACACATATCTGTGTCTACTTTTTTGTATAAACAGAGCGGCAAAAACGCGTAAATTATAGAAACGGTCTACTAGTAGTTAACGATTCATTAACGGGTAGTGAAATAAGTAACTGTTAATTAAATCTTAAAGATTTGGTAAAGTATTTGGTCTAAAAAAGATATAATATATTCCTTAATATCTTCTAAATGAGAAATATGATTTAATTAATGTATATTTATATTGATTTCCAACACACATATATATACAGTATTTAAAATATTCGAAACTAAATAGGAACAATAATAATAATAATTAAAAATGGATAAATATTGAAAAACAAGTTTAAAAAAGTTGTAGTAAAATAAATTTAAAGAAGTAGTATCTTTAATGCTGGCAGCATTTCCTGGCTGTATTGCGATACTTATTCGTTGAGCGAGGAGAGCACCAGCTCTGGGGTCACCGGTACTATCTACCAGTCGCCAACTTATTCATTAGTGCCCCTGCACTAGAAACTCGCGGCCCAAGAATCTCTAACAAAGGGAACAAAATCAAATTTGGAGAAAAGTTGGAGAAATTTTTATTCTTGTTATACTATGAGGCGTTTATTATTTTCTATAAACCCGCCAGCTTTTATGCCTGATTCTATATAGGACTTCGAGTAAAAATTCAAAAATTAAAAAAAAAAAAAAAAAAAAAAAAATTTTAAAAAAAACACAAAAAAAAAAAAAAAAAAAAAAAAAAAAAAAAAAAAAAAAAAAAAAAAAAAAAAAAAAAAAAAATATTATTTTGGGGGGGGGGGGGGGGGGGGGGAAATTTTTTTTTTTTTTTTTTTTTTTTTTTTTTTTTTTTTTTTTTTTTTTTTTTTTTTTTTTTAACAAGGGGGGGGGCCCGGAAAAAAAAAAAAAAAAAAAAAAAAAAAAAAAAATTCATTGTTGGGGGGTAGGATTTTCGCCAGGCCAGCTAGTTAAATATAATGTTATCTTTAATATCAGTAATTTAATAAAACTGTTCGATTATATTCATGTAACGACGATTCGATTAAAATATGGAGATAATATATTTTCAACTTTTGGATCATATAATATTTAACGGATAAAAGCTGAAAGAATAGACGGGGACCGCTAACGAGTATAGTTTGCGAAGAACCGTTTATCATCGCCTATCTCATGCTGGCTGTACTCAATAAATGTACTAGACGCAAAAAAGTTATAATATGGTAATGTCTTCGAGTTTTTTATGTAAATATATTTCAGAGATTTAAGTGAGATTCCCGTCCCAGAAGTCATACTTTCTAACCTAGGCACTGGTTTTTATGTGCAGTTGAAACTGGTTTTCACGGTCACGTATAGAAAAAGTGGTTAAGACTAAAAAAAATCAGTGGCGCTACAACCTTTTTACGTCTTTGCCTCACATTTCTGAATCTGTTACATGATCATTTTTCATCATCAGCCTCCAGTGCCTGACACACGCCATCGACTTTTTGGGTCTAAGACATGTGGGTTTCCTCACGATGTTTTCCTTCACCGTTCGAGCAAATGTTAAATGCGCACGTAGAAAGAAAGTCCATTGGTGCTCAGCCGGTGATCGAACCTACGACCTCAGGTATGAGAGTCGCACGCTGAAGCCACTAGGCCAACACAGCTCAGGTACTCAAAACGTAATAAATAATTCACTTTTGTCAAGGATAGACTGTTTGAATAAAAATGTAACAATGAAATTGTACTTTTTAACCCTGAATAGGCAATAACTAAGTTATTCCTTCCAATTGTTGTTTCGTTCGATAATTAAACAAATAAATCCAACGGGATTGATTACCCAGATGTTGACAGGTCATGGTGGGTTCTTGTCGTATCTTTACAGGTTCAACAATACAGAAGAGACAGTGTTACATGTACGGACCGACTGTCAAATGTATGAATTCGACAAATATAACTCTGAACAAGCTGTGGGAAAGTAACAGACGAACTTAAAAGAAATAATGTTCAACAATAGGTTAAGAAGCACCTTTCTGGAATTCGCTATAAATATTATACAAAAAGTTGTTAAAAGAAATAGTTGTTCAATCATCCGGGTTACCAATACCATTTACTTAAGTTGTACATATACGTAAGTTATTTAATAACATAGGAATTATAAAAATATATATTTAAAAAAAACCCTGGTTATTGAAACATTCTTGTACAGTTACGTCTTGAAACCGTGATAAAGAATCAAAAGGAAGTAAAAATTATCTTTGTCAAGGATAGACAGTTTAAAGAATAATGAAACAAACACCAAAATGCAACAAGATACTTCTTTTTCTTTTGTATTTTTCTATCCTTACCAATATAAGCCAGTAACCGAAACTTTCATCATTATCGAAAGCTCATATGTTCACGTCTTAATCGAGCAGAAAATATTTCTAAAAGTTACCACTACCACAGCAATTCGAGAATTCTTTTTTTTTAATTATTTACTTAAATTATTGTAAACTACTATTGTACTACTATTATTGTTATTTCAAAGTAGAACAATGATTATAAGAGTAATGCAGTACTACTTTAGGCGCCTGGTAGATAGTACCGGTGACCCCAGAGCTGGTACTTTCCTCGCTCAAATAAGTATCGCAATACAGCGAGGAAATGCTGCGAGCGTTAAAGGTACACAACCACAGGGACCACACTCTTTAAATTTGTTTTAATTTTCTTTTTATTTATTTTTAGGAAGATTTTTTTTTTATTTTTTAAGTCAAATTTTGCCACGCCCACTATGTGGAACCAGCTGCCTACTGAAGTATTTGCGAACCAATTCGTTTTAGCACTCGCACGCCATCGACGAGGATCCATTTGCGACGGTATCACTCAACAACTGGTAAGTAACCAATATGACCAACAAAATGATTATTGTTTTAAAAGTGCTTTCGTATACGAAATATTCCCTAAATATGAGAACCTAGCTTAACAATAGTAGTGGTGACGTCCAGTAAATTGTTTATAGAGGAAAGTTTTGTATTGTTTTCCATTCGGAATAACATTTTATTAAATATTGCTCTAACTGCGACCGAAGTTCACCAACTTCGTACTATTGTTGACAGTGTACAATGTAAAAACATCGTTAAAGAAAAGTCAGTTACAAGCATTCATATTGTTTCTATTTAGAAGTACTTTTAATAAGAGAACTTGACAATTTTTTTTACGCGATTAAAAAAATTTACCGACGAATAGGAAACGCGATTATTTTTAAACAGTTATTTGCGATTAAAATCACAGTTTGTTTTATAGCAGTCTATGGTTTGCAGCATACATCATTATTCTTCAAATATGTGTTTTGAATTTAGAACAACTGAGCACTTTGCTACCGCCAAGCAGTCGAGGCCTATTTTTTTATCCCATTCTTTTTATTTTTTATTTCACTGAATCAAACCTAGGACCTTGGTATGTACGAAAAAAAGGCAAACGGGCAGGAGGTTTACCTAATGTTAAGTGATAATGAGATGGGTGGCGGCACCCACGGACACTCACATTGCCAGGAGGCTCGCAAGTGCGTTGCGGGCTTTTAAGAAATGGTACGCTCTTTTCTTGGAATCCTGAATGGACCCTAAGTCGAATTGGTTCTAAAATACTTCAGTGGGCAGCTCGTGGTGGTGTGCGGCAAACATTGCCAAAAGAAACGCTCAGTTGTGGAACGACGGAAGTCGAAGTGATATGGATGGTATTTTGTATTCTGCCTAGACGTCCGATGATGAAACTCGCTGCAGGTATTAGTCCGAACAACAACATTATAACGAATTGCTTCCGCATCCACCGTATTCTCCAGATTTGGCACGCAGCGAATTTTTTCTGTTCTCAGACATCATGAGAATTCTCGCTGGACCGAGAGCGCTGATGAGAGGTAATCGGAAAAACTAAAGCCTATTTTGATGCTAAAGAACTGTACTATGAAAATGGTATTGAAAAATTGTATGACCGTTATAATCGTATCGCTCTCGAAGGCTCTGTAGTGTAAAATCAAATCTAAGTCTATAAAATAAAAAAAAATCTATGTGGCTAACATCCAAACTTTTCATTATTAGCTTACTTGTGCTACCAGCCAATTTCTTTCTTATGACCTTTTATTCCGTGCAGAGATAACAATATCTCTGCAGTTTCATATTTATTTTACTACCAAAAAACATAAAACACTAATAATTAATAATAATAGAAGTAGATTAACCAGTCAACGACGCTTTATGAAAATTGACGGGGGCGCACCTGTCACCTGCGCTAAACGGGGTGAAATTGATTCATTTATGTGGGGAAGGGTTGATTTTTTCGATAATGTGCTAACAATTTTAATATACAGATATTTGACGGATAGCTTTTTCAGTATCTAGGGATATTTTAGATATTTTACACACAGCTTTTGACATTGGAGTATCTAAGGCTATTTTTAGATATTTGACGGACAGATTTTGACATTGGGCTATCTAGGGCTATTTTTAGATATTTGACAGAGTCAAGACAAGACAGTTCATCGGTCCATGTGATTTGTTAACGGCCACGGTCTTTTGGCTTCTGTTTTAACCACGATTAGTATCTCCAAATTCTCATCGCATCTGCGTATCTGCGTATATTTATGGCTGAAATAAGATATAATTCGCTATCGGCAGTTGACAGGGAGTACGTATGCGGAGTTGGGTTCAGGATAGAAGTATTGGAGTTCTTCGCAATCCACGTTAATCTTAACATTCGCCTTCAGAATTCTGTATCAGTTTCATGAAGACATGTTAATCTAATAGGCAAGTAGGCGATCTGCCTTCTATCTGACACGCGCCATAGATTTTATCGGTCTAAGGCAAGCCAAACCTCACAAACCTTCACAGTTCGAACGAATGTTAAATGCGCACATATTATGAAACTTCATCGGTGCACAGTCTGGGATCGAACCTACGACCTCAGGGATGAGAGTCGCACGCTGAAGCCACTAGGCCAACACTGCTCACAATATCATAATATACTACATATATTTTGATAAGTTAATAATGTAATTAATAGCCAAAGTAATACTAGTAAACCCAGTTATGCAAATAACGTGAGAAATATCACTTTTTAGTAGGGTCAAAATCCTAAATAAACTTATAAACTACACAATTAGTAAAATGAGCTTATAATATAGGCCTAAACAATATCAGGGAATAAATATTTAGCGAAGGGCTGGAGTGTCCACTATTGGGTCAGGTCTTGAATCTACTATATTTGGACAAGGTTTTCAAAAAGTTTATACTATTGAATTATTATCTACGTCTTAATATTTTATAATGAAATTGATGTTTACAGGACAATACTAGGGTACGAGAATGTTAAATCAAAAATCCTAGACGTAATGTGATTGGTCCGTTAGAAAGCTAGACAAAGTATTATTTTATCTTAAACAATACGGAAAGTCACTAATATCGTAAAATCAATACTTTGACAATCATAATTTAATTGATATTAAATATTGTAAGATGTAATTAATTAAATATTATCTATGTTATATATAACCTACATAGTAAACAGTAATAATAATAATTAAAAATGCGTAAATATACTAAAATAAACTTAAAATGTTTGGTCCCAGTGACAGTACATTTAATGCTGAGGAAAGCGCCAGCTCTGGGGTCATCGGTACTATATTATTAAATTTGAAAAAAACATTTCCGTTTACTATAGAAATACAACATTCAATACAAGATTTATTTTATACACCGTATCCATTTCTCCTTCGTCAAGTTTATCATAGTTTGGTCAAACGTTAAAATATGTAAGTCCCGGGTACAGTCCCCCGCGCAACGCCAGCTACATTATTTAACGCGCGTGGACAAAGGGCATATTTAATAAGAAATTCAAGTAATTGTTGCGTTAAGCGTTACACATTGCGATCGTAAATGTGGTCGTACATATAACTAGCATTGTTGCATACGCTTTTGGATTTCATTAAGGATATTCTCTATTTATTAATGGACAACATGTTCATATTTATTTATTTATTCACAAAAATTCTTATATAATATACACAATATCGCTATTGTGAGCTGAAACTACTGTGAGTGCAAAACTACATAAGACATATTAATTATTATTCATCGAAATATTTTTTTTTAAATAAATACATATTTAATCAAATATCTTATTAATTCTCTTACAAAGTCTTATAGCTATTGGTACATATCCTAATTACTAAAAAACCTCTCATCGTAGCTTAAACATAATGAAACAATTGTATGACGTAGTGGTATGTTAGATAGAAGTAAAAAACTCTATGAAATTTAGTCTCTGAAGTTCTGAATCAACCAAATACGTGAATCTATTTATCAATTTTTAATACTTATTATTATTACTATGCAGGTGAAGAATAAATACTGTATATTTGTGAGCTTAAACCAACCTCGCAGTTCGCAGTTGAAATTATTAAATTATTAAACGTTGATAATAGATAAAAAAGAGAGAGAAAGTGGCGTATCTATCCCACGTTTTACGCCATGATCCTTCAATTAATTATAATGGGTAAAATCCCGGGTATTCGGCGTGTTGGTAGAAGGAAAAAATCATCGCAACGTTAGGGATTGGACGGGTATTGCGGCTGTGGAAGAGTTGCTGCATCTGGCACAGAACATGACACGCTTTAAAATGGAGTACCTCTAGTAATGGAGAGGCACTAGAAGAAGTAGGTAGTTCACTTTTTGAACATGTACGCCATATGATCTTACCCTCGGACAATCAAAAAAGCTGAAGCGGCCGCAGATAAGGCAGAAAATAACAAACGGCTCAAATATAAGAGTCTTTCTTCCAACTTCGATTTTGTTTCCACTTGGAGTTGAGATTCTTGGGCCGTAGGTTTCAAGTACAAGGGCACTTTTTGTAAGTAAGCGCCTGGTAGATAGTACCAGCTGGTGCTCTCCTCGCTCAACGAATAAATATCGCCATACAGCGAGGAAATGCTGCCAGCGTTAAAGGTACACTACACTGAAAGGAACTAAACTTTTTATATTTGTTTTAATTTTCTTTTTATTAGTTTTAATTATTTATATTATTACTATGTTGGTTAAGAAAACACACTGTATATTTCATTGTTATGATTACTAATATATTTTACCCATTATAAATGTTACATAATGAGAAATCAATAACAAAAAAGTATCTAAATAGTGTCTTTCATCACGCAATCAATTAACAACTAAGCAAAGGGGTTAGAGTTTGAATCGCGTGTATTTAACGTTTACACCCATTAGCTATAACTGACGATAGATAATTACTTTATAGGGTTTGGCTGGTAATAGCTTTTAATGTTTTGTTATATAACTTTGTAGTAGATTTTGTAATTATTTCTTAATACTAAATAACAAATAAAAATATCAGTGGCGCTACAACCTCTTTAGGTCTTGGCCTCAGATTTCTGAATCTGTTTCATGATCATTTGTCAATCTAATATGCAAGTAGGTGATCCTGTGCCTGACGCACGTCGTCGTCTTTTTGGGTCTAAAGCAAGCCAGTTTCCTCACGATGTTTTCTATCACCGTTCGAGCAAGTGTTACGCACACATAGAAATAAAGTCCATTGGTAGCCGGGGATACGACCTCAGGTATGAGAGTCGCACGCTGAAGCCACTAGGCCAACACTGCTTTATACTTAATACCTATAGCAGTGTCTTAGGTATCGGCCTCAGATTTCTGTATATGTTTCGTGATCATTTGCTTTTGTTTAATAGGCAAGTAGGTGAGCCTTCTGGGCCTGACTTTTTGGGTCTACCAATTTCCTTACGATGTTTTCCTTCACCGTAAGAGTGGGTGTTAAATGCGCTTGCACATGCGCACAGTCCAAAGACTTTAGGGATGTAAGTGGCACGCTGAAGCTACTAGGCGAACACTGCATAAAATAAATACCTAGATAATATTAATAAATAATTTTGTATCGGTCTATCATGCCTAAAGTACCCAAGGGATTAAAAGCGACAATTTCTAACAAATATTTATTTTTACCTATCGCCTAACGAATATTTGTTTTCCTATTCGATCACGCAAGTGTACAAAGAATGTCCCTTGAGGTCCAGTATTGAATATAGTTATTTCATACGTTGCGTGTAAACGCTTAGATATACTTGTTGGCCAGTAATCTAACCAGGTATTAACATATATAGATTTGTATGTTTAAAAAAATCTGATTAGTATTTTCTTCTAAAGACTGTAATGTAAGCAGATCTAAAGTTACCTAAGTTACCTGCAGCTGAGTTTCAGCATCGGACGTCGAATCAGAATACCAGATCCCACCCGTATCACCTCGACTTCCGTCGTTCCAAAACTGAGCGTTTTTTTAAGGCAGTTTCTGCCGCGTACCACCACTATGTGGAATTAGCTACCCACTAAAGTATTTTCGAACCAATTCAACTTAGGGTCCTTCAAGAAAAGAGCGTACTAATACATAAAAGGCCGGCAACTCGTGAGCATTCTGGCATGGAGTGTCCATAGGCGGCGATATAACATAACATTAGGTGCCTTCTGCCCGGTTCTTTTTTAAAAAAACTTGTAATAAGTGCTGTCAAATCATATATAGAAAATACAGCGCTTTAGATCTGTAATCTCAAATAATCCCACAACGAAATAATTCCTACATTTTTACTTTCTACATAAATCAATGGGACATAGTAATGCACTTATAAATCAGAGCATTTCGAACGCAAGCCCACTCGACGCATCCTCAACGAAATTGATGCGTTCAATAAATCAAATGTATTCTTTACCACCCAAACACTTCACTAATAGGGATTTATGCTGTGCTGTTCGTACATATAGGGATGAATCAAAAAATTACTGCTTTGAAAAGGAAAAGTTGTAAATGCAGAGAAATAAAGAAATAGAAATAGCTATGTCAAATTCGGTCGTATAGTGATGTTATATAGTTTATCCTTAATAGGAATGCCAATAAAAAATAGTTTTATTCGTACGGTACTTGGATGGTCGAGGTAAGGGTAGCTTTTGTTTCACACTCCCTCGAGAGGGGTGAGCTTTGGCCCGTTCGGGGCATATGCCCCCTTCGGGTGGTGTCTATGTTTGCACCCTGCTAATACAGGGCGGTACAAGGGCGGTGTTGAGGGGCCAAGGAGTAATCTCAACTTGTCCCTGGTGACGTAGTCGGTGGTACAGGGCAGATTCGCGGCTCGCGGTCACGCGGGTATTAGAGGCGATCTGGTGGCCTGTTGTGCCACGGCGCGATGTTTTGGAGATGGGGAAGTTGAGAGACGTGCTCAAAAATTAAACCAGGCGTATGAAATGTAATGCAAAATAAAGAATGATGGTTCAGTTTGAGAGTGAGGAATATCGCTATCCCGATACGCATGACGCAACATGATACGTCATGATTACGTGCGTTTGTCCAATCACTAACGCACGGTTGCGCCTTTCGACTGACGTCATATCAATCCAATCCAATACGTTTTAAGGTACTGCGCTAAGCTACAAGTGTGAATCTTTTCCTCAAGTTAATTATTAGAAATGTTAATACAGTCAAAATCTATTAAATCGAAGGGACTACTCATATTTAACCGTATGTCGTAGAAACCAATAGTCGTAACAGCCGATTGCGTTGTTATTAAGTACCTAATACAATAGAATTCAGCCGGGACCTTTGATTTTGGTCAATATAACCGGTATGTTGTTCTAAACAATGTCGTCGTAAACGTTTGACTGTAGTAATATTTATTAAAAATTATAATATATGGTCTCATACAATGTACACGCAAAGCAATGAAACATTAGCGCAGGTCACATATCACCTATCACATACATTTTTCGAAGCACCGATCGGCTAATGGCCAACCTCGAAAAATCTAAACTGATACAGTGAAAATATTCGTACGAAAAGGGATAATAAAAAAAACTTTGATATTATCGGTCGGGCGGTGTATAATAATATAATAATTATTGAGTGATTAATATGACTCATTAATAAAGGAACCATTTTTAATAAAAATATTCTACGGAAAATATAATATCCCGTCAATAAGACTACATTTGAATGTAAAAGGGTAGAATGTTAAATGAAATTTAACTGTCAAACTTACTTCGACAGATGTTTCTATGAAAATAAATAAAATATAAAATTATTTTTAAATAATTCATGAATCACAATAAGCTATATTTTAATTTATTTCGGCTATTATGACCTCAAGAAATATAAAAAAGTGACAACATGAAAAAAATATTTATGAGAATTTAGAAATAAAAATTGATTAAATTAAATGGAATATGATGCAAAATGATGATATTGAATGCGTAAAAAATGGAAATAAACAAAAACAAAATAAAATAAAATTACGTAGTCTAAGAAACGGACAATTTAATAGTGGTCAGACAAAAATTTGCTTATGCCTAAACCTGAACCCTTTTTTCTCAGTGCCTTGTTGTGCTCTTTATACTTTTGTTGTGCCTGCTTCTTCTTGTGCGTTTTGCTTGTGTTGTGTCCTGTGATGCTGTTTTATTTTATTTTCATCCTGTGCGAACGAAGATTACCAAAACCAGCAGCCTTCATTTTTATTTCTGATCTTGTCCTATTTGTTATGTTCCTTTTTAAGTTATTTTTGTGTTTTTAAATTTGTTTTAAGTTATGTTTTTTTATGTATAACGTTGTGAAGAGACCGTGACCCTTCTTGTGATGGCACGTCGATCGGTCCCATACATGTACATTTTGCAACAAGTCTTTCAAATCTTTGAAAGGCCTCAAAATACACATTTCTAAAACACACAGGAACTGTATTAGCCAAACCAGTTCACTTTTAGAAATCCATCCCATTATTCCGAGTGCGCCTACTTTTGCAGCCAAGCTCCAACTCCTTTTCATACATTACTTAGCCATTTGAAAAATAGTATACCCATTGTTAAAAGAATCCTCGCGAGACGAATAACTGTTGTACACATTTGTCAAAATTAATCCAGAAATGTTATATAGCAATTGTACTAAGACTGGAGAATTATTTTTATTTTCATACAGTACACTACACATAATAAAAACTGATGACCGAATTTTCCCTGACACAAGATAAAGAATAACTGTGCTGTAAGTTCCTCACCTTCTCCCGCACCTCTAATTAAACATGATGCCCCTTTTAATCGCAAAAACTCATCGAGAACAAAATTTGTGACGGAGATCTTAAAGGTGCCGCTCGTTTTTTCCAATGACGTGCTATCGAGATACGCTGACACCCTTGAGGCATTACGGACTAAACATCCCCAGCTCCAGTAAACCCATATTTTCTCGACCCACCAACAGCAGGGAAGCATGCCTTAAAATTCGAAACAAAGATGTAACTGATGCATTTTATCTTTTAAACCAGGTTCGGCAGAGGATTGGATGGAATCTCACCCCAACATTTGAAAGATTAACATCGCACTGTGGGTGATGCAGGCGAGCAATTATTAACTCGATCACAAAATTAAAATTTTATGTTCCGGGTCATACAGAAATTGTCCCATTTCGGCGCGACCTCATTGCCCTCACTAAGGACGGAGGGGTGAGACCAATGTGTTGGTTCAACACTAAGACGTCTGGTTCCAAAATTGTCGACAATTTTACCAAAATTAAATTCAGAATTTGAACCTGTACAGTTAGGCTTCGGTGTGAAAGGAGGGTGGAGGAGCCGTCCATGCCCTACGTCTTTCCTAGTCACGGACAGCCAGACGTTTGCTCAAAATTGATGTGAAAAATGCATTTAATTCGGTAAATAGGGATACCCTGCTGACTGAAATAAAACAACATATACCGGAAATATACAATTATTTCTTCTCAGACGTGATCCAACTAAATTGTTAATCGTCTAATGAACTTTCCTCGGAAGTAGGTTGTCAAAGGGTGATCCCCTTGGGCGCAATTTTTAGTTTGGCTATAAATCCCATAATCAAAAATTTAAATTCTAATTTCAATTGGTGGACGACGGAACCCTAGGAGGTGATGTGGATACTGTGTTTTCGGACCTTCTTTTAATCAAAAATAAATTTGAAGCCATTGGTTTGAGTTAATTTTAACAAATGCGAACTTTTCATAAATAACTGCGACTTAAATTTAAATGATGTAAAAAAAAAATTCAAATTTTGGCTCCAAATATTAAAATAGTTAACAGGAATTCCCTTTACTTTTAGTTCTCCAATTTTTAATGAATCTATTTCTGATTATATTCATACTTCAATTACTAAATTTCAAATCTGTGACCGTCTCCTTGAAATTAGTCCACATTATGCACTTTGCATCTTAAAATTCTGTCTTTTCCTCCCAAAATTTAGTATGTGCTCGTGTGCTCCTTTTAGAATCACCCAGTATTTTAACACCATTAGACGACTTAATCAAAATTAGCTTAGAATCACTTCTTAATATGCAGCTGAACGAGAAATCTTGGACCCAAGCTTCCCTACCCATCCGTTATGGTGGTTTAGGGATTCGCAATTTCAGTGTCGCTTTACCAGCCTTTCTATCTTCTGTCCAGTTCAGCAAATCTCATAAGAAAATTTTAAGGGCATCCCCTTCAAACTTTGAGTTGTGGTGGAAGAAGCTAGAAACGCTTTCTTGAGAGCCCAGGTCAAAATTTTCCATTATCTCTAAATTCAAGAGGAGCTGGGATGACATACACTGCAAGTTGACTTTTGACGATCTTTTGAGTCGTAGTACGGGTTCGGCGCGTGTAGGCTTTTGGCCGTGGGCACGCATGAGGCCGGCTACTGGTTCACGCTTCCCACGTCTACAGGAATTTTCTTGAGCCTGACACGCTTCGAATCGCAACCTGTCTACGGTTGGGCCGGTCTGCGCTCCTCATATATGTCCCTGTGGCAGTGATGTCGACAAGTTAGGACATCACGGCATGCCAAAAAGGAGGCCGCTTTGAGACATGCCGATTAACGATATCATACGCGTCCCTTGCCACCGTCAACGTGCCAAGTCTTCTTGAGCCAAGTGGTATTGAAGAGACGATGGAGAGACCGACGGTATGAGTTTGATTCCATGGAAGATGGGTCGGGTACTGGGGGAGCAACGTCAGACACGCTGGCCCCTTCCCATCACAGGAACCAACTACAGAGCTGTGCGGCTTGTGAAGCGGCTGAAAAAAATAAAGAGGCAAATACAGGGGTCTGGGCTCTGAATATGATTTTGTCCCATTCGGTGTCGAGACCCTTGGTCCGTGGGGTCCTAGCGCTTTAAGGCTTTTTAAAGAAATTTCAAAAAGGTTAGTCGACATCACAGGAGACCGAAGATCTGGCAGCTACCTCGGACAAAGAATTAGTCTAGCAATTCAAAGGGGGAACGTGCCAGTATTTCGGAACCTTGCCTAAAGGGCTCCTTTTAATGATATATTTTAGTTTATTTTAAGTTTCGTTATTTATTTCAATGTAATTTTTTATTATTATTAGTTTATGTTTATAAGTTTAATTTTATTAATATTGTTACCATTACACTATTTCCAGATTAAATTATTATAGATCTAAGATATACTTAACCTAACCATAGATTTAAAAAGTACAGCTTTTTTATATATACCAGTGGGCAAACGGGCAGGATGCTCACCTGATGTTTAGTGATCCAGCCGCTTCCGTTGCCAGAAGGCAAGTGCGTTGCCGGCCTTTTAAGAAACGGTACTCTCTATTCTTGAAGGAGTTTAAATCCTCAGAATTGTTTCAGAATAACCGAATCATAAATTCACATGTTTTAAGTTACACACATATGAGGAGACGGTATTGAATGAATCTCCAATCTATGATTATGTGAAACGTATAAAGGAATTATGAAAATTTAAAAGGAACGTTAAAAATAAAGTTGGGATATGTGACAACGTCTAAATGTTGTTAACATAAAAAAATAATACTTAAAAACTTTTAAGTTTATTTAAATTTTCTATTTATTATTACTATGCAGGTTAAGAATATTGTAAAATCCGTATATTTGTGAGTTGAAAATAATATATATAATAAAATGATATCTTAATAATAGTTCCTGCCTACAAGAGTCGTAATCGAGCTTTGTTGCATGTTCCTCACATCAACACTAACTATGCAAAAACGCGCAGCCCAGTCATACAATGACCAGTATTTAAATATTGACTTGTTTAAGCTATCGCGGAACATGGTTAATGAGTATTAAGAATATCCATAGCGCAAAATCACCTGCATCATGAGCATACCCCACATATCAACTTCACGTATATACTCACTTTTACACCATCACACATTACAACCAAATTAGGTAGTACTTAGTTAAATGTATTGAGTAATTATTATTGATTTTTTCCTTTTGTAAATGTTTGAACCATTTTGTAAATATTATGTATTTAATATTTGGCTATATTGTTAGTGTATATATATTTTTTATGTTAGCTGTATGATTATTAATTAAATAATAAATACTATGATACTGAAACTGAAAGTCAGGGAATTAGCCAAAGAAAATATATTTTAAAAAACAGTATACTGATTAAATGAGTGATTCTCAGTACTGAGTACATCAATGTTATCCCCAATCTTGTCCCATGCCTCATTTACAGGACTCTACATAGTATTTCGATTTTTTTTAGAATTCTAAAAGCATTCATTAAGTAGCTTTGTCCTTAATTCATCAAAATAAATGGAAAAATGTATTTTCCTATTTGATTTTTCCATTTGCCAAACGTTGTTTTTCACGGTTTTGACATACGATACATTTCCCTTGAAATATGTGCCAATATATATCTCTCAATTAGAAAGTGGGGAACGGTGAAATATGCCCGATTTTTCGCGGAAAAATATCATTTTCGCTTCATCGGGATTTATAGGGTGTCAAATGGTGTCGGATTAAAGCCTTTTTTAAGAGAACATCAGTGACTCATAAACGCATGGGACGTACAAGGGTCCAAGTTAGGTAATTCATACCTCTGAATCTAAACTTTAGATTCACGTCAGGCACAAGGCTGTAATCACCTAATTAAAGAGAATCCAAGTAACAAGCCCTAAATCGATTCCAAGAAAATCACGATAAAGGGGTGCGAGAGATCGATTTGTACAAATTACACCTGATTTCAGTTTAGCGTGTTTCCATGATTGGCTCATTACATCCCCAACTTGTTTTCAAAACGACTATCAAAACATTATTCTATCTGCACACGCCTTTATCCCGAAGTTAGGCAGGACCACGGATCTTCACTTGCTACGGTCCTGATCTCACTCACCTCATCTAGTTTTACAATTAAAATCTAGTTAAAAGATTTAATTACAGTTTTTAAGCTATTGCATAGATTTTATCGCAGGCTTTGAGCGCGGCGACGTAATCAAGAAATTCCGTAACGAAAAATCCTAACACACGATGACGTAATATAGGTGCGTTCTGTCCCACTCTAACGCGTATGGCAAATACGCGTTAGAGTGGGACAGAACGCATACTGCGCATTCCCATCTCTCTGACGAGATCGGTGACGTACCGTGAGCGCGGCCGGTGTGGCCGGTACGCGTTGGAGTGAGACAGACTATATAGGCGTTTTAGTCTGAGTCTGGTAGAGTGGTAGATTGAAATAATATCAAAGAAAAAACTTGAATTAATATCAAAGAAAAACAATAGCTTTGCCGCGGCAATCCCCGAGTGCCACACGTTTTTTTTTTAAACTAGACAATCGTTAGTTCATTGTCCGTTGTTCTTAATTTTGTCATTTACCACGGAGAATGTTTAGATTGTTCGGATTAATACATACAGCTGAGCTGATCACTTACTTGCCTATGAGATATTTAAGACTGGTTTTTTGTCACTTTATTATGATAAATAGAACGAAAATATTATATATTTCAGTAACTGTTACGGTTATAAGAAAAAACAATTAACATGGAAATATACATTCTTCACTTTATTTTCTGTAATTAAAATAATTTCTTAATAATAAGATGTATTTATAGACAGCCCGCATCGCTAAGAATAATTATTCAAATGTAATAGAGCGTTTTTGTAGGGTCAGAAGAAAACTTTTATTTTTTAAAGAGATTACCACTTTTGTTTTTTTATATAATACCAATAGAAAAGTGCCTTTGGGACGCCAAATAAGTGCAGCCATGGACAACTTTTTAGTGGGTGCTGGTCTTTTAATTGATTTATAGCATAAACATCAGTAATGACAGTTGACAAACAGTGTTCTCCTAGTATCAAGGCGTGGTATTCACAACCCCAAATTCGTATCCCAATCGATTTGTTTGTAAGCCTAAATTCTACTTTTATTTAAAGATTAAAAATGTTTTAAGAAGCATGTAATATGTATTTCTTTATAGACGTTCATAAGTGTACATCGTGTTACCTTAATGAATAAATTTTTGAATTTTATATACATACGGCCAGTCTCAGCTTCACATGGCTGGACTTTTTTTTTTAAATTGTTGTCTAAATAAATTGTACGAGCCAAGGCTATACATTTTGCTCACTCAGGTTTTCTTAGCTTTATAAGCGATGCTTTTTCCTAAATCGTCGGAGTTACGCCCCGAGAGGATACCCAGACGTATGCACTCGCGTCGACTGTTACTTTGCATTCATTCGTTACACAGCAATTAACATTTTATTATTTCACTGATATTCTATTGTTATATGCGAGTATTTATACTATATATTATAAAATATCCTCTATTATTAAAAGCACCCTGATGATACAGAAACCGTACATTTTGGTCCTTCGAGCCTGAACCGTACATAAATATAGCCTATGGTACTCAGATAAAATACATTCAAATTGTGAAAGAACTATATTTTTGCTGATCTTACAATAATCCTAAAATTATGATTACTCAGAGTACAAGAGCAAATGATACACAACCAGGATGTTTACAATCATCATTCTTGACTCTATTTGCTTGTTGTTGCTGCTAACCTTACGTTATATTAGCTATAGATAGTATAGAATAACATCCTATGCAGACTTACTAAGTGATCTTATGGTTATACGATGAGTAAGTGATCTCCTAAAAAGCTAAATCACTGCTAAACGGTCAACTTTACTTATTATCTTTATAGAAAGAGAAGTGAATTTGTATAGATGTAAATAAAAATAAATCAGTGGCGCTACGACTTTTTTAGGTCTGGGCCTCAGATTTCTGTATCTGTTTCATTTGTCAATCTAATAGGCAAATAGGTGATCAGGCTCCTGTGCCTGACTCGCAATCGACTTTTTGGGTCTAAGGCAATATTACCTCACGATATTTCCTTCGCCGTTCGAGCGAATCTTTAATGCGCACATATATAGAAAGTCAATTGGTGCACAGCGCACGCGAGATTAGTCACACACTGAAGCCACTAGGCCAATACTGATCGTATATAAGTACACAATAATATGTTTAGTTAATGGTTTAAAATACGTGTGGCACTCGGGGACTGCCGCGGTAAAGCTATTGCATCGCATTTTTATCAAGTTATGCAATTATAATTATTTATTTATTTTTTATTTATGCAGAATTTGTTTTTCTTTGATATTATTTCAATCTACCACTCTACCAGACTCAGACTAAAACGCCTATATAGTCTGTCTCACTCTAACGCGTACTGGCTGCACCGGCTGCGCTTACGCTACGTCACCGATCTCGTCAGAGAGATGGGAATACGCAGTATGCGTTCTGTCCCACTCTAACGCGTATTTGCCGCACCTATATTACGTCATCGTGTGTTAGGTTTCTTCGTTACGGAATTTCTTGATTCGGTCGCCGCGCTCAAAGCCCGCGATAAAATCTATGCAAATGATTTAATACGTGTGGCACTCGGGGACTGCCGCGGTAAAGCTATTGCATATTTTTTTTTCAGCTTATGCAATTATAATTAAATAATTATAATTTCATAAGTTTATAAAAAATGCTATGCAATAGCTTTACCGCGGCAGTCCCCGAGTGCCACACGTATTTTATCGTGATTTAAATATGATTAAACTAGATAAATAAATATGATGTCCTGTCCAGGCATCGGTTGGTTAATAAAATTGTTTTATTAAAAAGTGAATTGAATCAATCATAGAACTCTTTTATTTTCGTGATTTGGAGGTCGTTAAAATATATGAGAGATAAATAATAATAACACTATAGCTACTTTAATTCCATACTGTAAAAAAATACACATGAAATGGGTGTTCGTTTTGTTATTACGAGTATATACTCCTAGTCTACGTTAGTTATTGTTGTACCCGTTTCTTTGTGCTCTGCAGTATGGACCCTTTTTGGGTAAAGGCTACCTGAACTTTCCATTTGGATCTGTTCTTAGCTTCCTCCATTTATCCCCAGAAACCTAAACTATGTCGTCAGCCCATCGTTTTTGTGGTCTTCCCACGTTTCCTTTTCCTGGAGGTCCCTTGCAATATGGCCCGCCCTTTTCCATTTCTATGCATTAGAAATATATAAGATAAAAAGAGAAATTTTTAAATCATCTTTTGTCCTTTCCCAATTATGTATATACGTTTTACTTTTAAGCAATTCAAGTTTCCATTAAATTTCCATTGAAATCAGACTACATAAGTATTGAGTATCCGATGGAAAGACCAATTTGTACCAATAAAAAGGTTTCCTACAAAACAGTTAACCCTAAAATTAATACACGCACAAGAGTATTATTACATCGCTTCAATGGACCACAAGTACCCATAAAGTAGAAAAATATAGACCGCGTATGACTCATTTGACATAAAATCAAATAAATAAAATAAATAGAGTGAGTAAATTGGTGTATTTATTTATTATTTATTTCGTTAGCCTACTAATAAATTATAAACAACAAAAAACAATTATGCTAACTAAACATACAGCCAAAGATGGCATACATTATATATAGAAAATCTTATATTATAAGATTTGATTTAATAGTTTTTTTTTGTTATTAATTAATTAATTAGTATATTATTTAAGTTTTATACCGTTATATGTTATGTTTTCGTATTTTTACAGACTATTTTTATAAACTATTTTAGTTAAATTTTAATTAACTTTGTTTAAAGTAATATGTTCAGTTCAGTTTAATTATTATCCGAAATGTTTATTTATTTCTCTATGTTTTGTATATTTTCTATGTAATTACATATATCTAGTAAATTATTTTGAATTTACGGCTGAAATAAATATTTATTCCATATATACAAAAAGGTTCAAACATTTATGAAAGGAAAAAATCAATTAAAACTATTATTATTATTATTATTAATACGTAATACGGCTGTGCTGTGTGATGGTGTAAAAGTGAGGGTATGTACTATGTACGTGAGGGTATATGTGGGGTGCGCTCATGATGCAGTTGATTTAGAGCGATGGATCTTCTAAATACTACTGTTAAGCATATTCCGCGATAGCTTTTTATAGGAAAATCTATAAAAATAAAATTTCAATACTGTATTAACTTTTATTATGACGAATCAAACATACTTAGCCTGTATATATGTGTATGTTAAAGTACAAATAACATACATTTTAGACATTAAACATACAGATTTCTAGTGCTTACGCGAAACTTTATACCCTAAATCCAACGTCATGTTTTCGGCTGAAGGCTGATCACTTACTTACCTATTACAAAAATGATTACGAAACGGATTTAAAAAATACAAAGGCCACAGTTATACGAGTATCAGACCTATTGGATACTTCTTACACCTGTATCAGTCATAAATCATTGCAATTCTGAATAAAAAGATAAATCTGCGAAAAATAGTTTTAATCTTATGATTTATTATTTTTTGTAATAGGAGGCAAACGGGCAGGAGGCCCACCTGATGTTAACTGAATCCGCCATCACTCACATTGCCAGAAGGCTCGCAAGTGCGTTGCTGACCTTTTAAGAATTGTACGCTCTTTTCTTGAAGGACTAAGTGTGGAAAGGACGTCGAGTGCGTGATTTTGTATTCTGCCTTGACGTTTGATAATGAAACATTGTTATTAGAAATTTTCTCGACTTTTAGTAATTTCTTTGTTCGTCTACTCATACACGCTACACGCGCTCTATATGGGGATATAGTCTTATTATATCACTGATCATTTTGACCCCCGTTCCATGCTGAGTCCTTGCAGAAAAACTGCGGCTCAAGTGTATTCAATCTTTCAACCGACATAATTATCGTCGGATAGACATTGAGATAATGATCTAGTGATACTGGATGAATAAAAAAACCAAGCTTTCGATCGTTAAAAAAATTCACCTGAGATCGAACAATCAATCGTTGTAGTCACTGAACTCCGCTCTAATAGATTAGTAAATATAACCAAAAATCTAAACAAATTCAGAAGATAATTTATTTTATAATTTTAATATTATTTTTAATAAAAGAGAAAGTAGAGCGAGAATAAGGCAAAGAAAAAACATAATGAAGTTACACTTAACAGAAATAAAGCCGATAACTGACTAAGAAAAAGACTCAAATATAACCCCCCTCTTTTTCCCTCCAACTTTGGTTTAAGAATAACTTTATTTCTCATAAGAATGCAATTCTCTACATAAGTCACTTACTGAGAAACAATATGTAAAACTACGATTAATAATTAGAATGACTATATTTAATTTTATAATATGAACTTCGATTTTGTTCCCTTTGCAGTAGAGACTGTTGGGCCGTGGGGTTCAATTTCACAGGCGCTAATAAAAGATTTAAGTTGGTTAAGATAGTACACCAAAGCTGGTGCTTTCCTCAACGAATAAGTATCGCAATACAGCGAGGAAATGCTGCCAGCGTTACACTGCCACAGGACCAAACTTTTTTAAATTTGTTTTAATTTTCTGTTTATTAATTTTTAATTATTATTATTACTATTAAGAAGATTAGTTAAGAAAAATTTAAATACTGTATATTTGATTGTTATGATTACTAATAAACGTACTTTTATTAACTAACAAAATAGTTTAATTATTATTTGTAAAGCTTATGTTACCATCTAGTTGTCACTTATCCCTGGCCCTCCCTAAGGGGTATGGGGTATAGGGAGATTGTCTCTTGAAAAAGTCTCAATAACTCGTCAGCGCGGAACGCCGAATGACATCGTTAGCGGAAGTGGTACGAAGAAAAGGCACTACTTTCTAGGCGCTACAATATCTATCGGTTGATTATATAGTATGTTCACATTCATTTAAATTAATTTTATAGTTTTATTATTATTATTTATTAGGACCAAGCTTTAAAGGCCGGCAACGACTCGCGAGCCCTCTGGCATTGAGAGTGTCCATGGGGCAGCGGTATCACTAAACATCAGGTGAGCCTCCTGCCCATTTGCCCTGTTCTATAAAAAAAATATATATATTTAATGTAATAGGAGGCAATCGGGCAGGAGGCCCACCTGATGTTTAGTGATACAGTCTAAATGTAGTCAGGCTCGCGAGTGCGTTGCTGGCCTTTTTGATACACACTCTTCTTGTATGACCTCTACGATTTCACAAGATAAAGAGTGCGATACCAAATTTCATCATTGTTCTAGTATTTATAGTCTTACGGTGAGTTTGAACCCGAAACTTTATCTGATCGATAATGTGAACTAAATAGTAATGAACAGGTAAGAATAATCTTTAATAGCAGTGCTAGCCTAGTAGTGGCTTCAGCGTGCGACTCACTCATCCCTGGGGTCGTAAGTTCGATCCCAAGCTTTTCAACATTCACTCGAACGGTGAAGGAAAACATCGTGAGGAAACCGGCTTGCCTTTGACCCAAAAAGTCGACGGCGTGTGTCTGGCACAGGAGGATTATCTTTTTGCCTATTGGATTGAGAAATAAACATGAAACAGGTACAGAAATCTGAGGCCCAGACCTAAAAAGGTTAAAGCGCCACTGATTATTATTATTTATATATTACAAAACAACCTGTACACAAATATTGGCACGATTTGAATAACGTACATAATAAAGCGACTTGTTCATTTGGCGGACAGACTATTCACGGACCCTCGAGCATACGATGAATTTCTAACCTTATTTTAATGCAAAAAAGTCCAATTCCACATAGCAAGTGGTACACTCGACCCGTGATCATGCATCACTTATTCCGAACTTCACGTAGCGAATTCGAAATCGTAGTTTTCGGAAATGAAACCGATTCGAAATTCAAATATTTATAAATTAAACTGTCTATGATTGAGTTTGGGATTTGAAACATACAATTATGCTTGAAAGATTAAGGGGGTGGGCTGTAGGGGGAAAAACTTTTTTAAAACTAATTTGTCGAAAATCATCTTAATAATTACTGTTTACATTTGTACAGTCAATACAACTCTCTCTATATACGTACATTCGTATACGTTTGTAACGTATACGTTTCCTGTCCTCTGTACCTGCTTCTACTGGATCTCTACCCCTCTACAATCGACTAGCTACCCCCTTAGTAAAAGTAATAAACCTGAATATTTCTGTAATTATATTAAGTATATTAAATTAGTAATGATAACCTTTGTATATAAAATAGATTCACGGTGAAGTCAAATGTACCACTTCTTTAAAAGGGCGGCAACTCATCTTTACGATGTTCATTAAACATTATGATAAGCTGTTTAGGATATGGGTAAAACCTGCACAGCCTTAAAATAAGTTTAAATTGTTTTTACTATGTTTACAGTTGTACGTATTATAGTCAATACAACTCTCTATACCAACGTATACGTTTCGTATCCTCTGTACCTACTTCTACTGGATCTCTACCCCCTTGACAATCGACTAGCTACCCCCTTAGTAAAAGTAATAAACCTGAATATTTCTGTAATTATATTAAATTAGTAATGATAACCTTTGTATATAAAATAAATTCACGGTGAAGTCAAATGTACCACTTCTTTAAAAGGGCGGCAACTCATCTTTACGATGTTCATTAAACATAATGAGCTGTTTAGGATAGGGGTAAAACCTACACAGCCTTAAAATAAGCTTAAATTGTTTTCGTTAAAAGTTAAAACATAAAAATAGTTAGCAAAGAGAGCTACATAATTGTCTTAGTCGTAGTTGTTAATGAGTTAAATTAACATCTAACTTGCATTCATTAGTAGTTAAAAGCTAATCCTTTGTCTTGCTACACGCCATTTTAACTAGTCTTTTCGAAAATTTCAAAATAAGTCTTTTCGAAAATTGCAAAATAAGTCTTTTCGAAAATTGCAAAATAAGTCTTTTCGAAAATTTCAAAATAAGTCTTTTCGAAAATTTCAAAATAAGTTGTCTTTTTATTGACACAACTTTCACACATTTGATAATAAAACAAATTTTTTACCGGATTTTAGTTAAATGTATTTACAATTATTTTCCATAATTTTAAATTTAACCGACGTTTCGCGTGCTTTACAGCGTGCGTGGTCACATAACTTAAATCCGGTAAAAAAATTGTTTTATTATCAAATGCAAAATAAGTTTTTTCGAAAATTCAATACACCCGTGAATTCGTCTGTAATGCAAACGTAATCTATGATTGATGAATCTAGTGATTTTGGTGTTATATTTTACACAGATAAAAAAAAGGTTTTTTTTATTCTATAAAAATGTACTAACACGTACAGAAGGTATTAACAGTAAGTAATAAAAATGTTGTCTCTATATACGGGTTAAAGCCTTCTCCAAGACTTCAACTATTTTCTATGTTTAGTTAGTCTTCATCTAAACAAATCCTTTAGAAAAGAAAGAACTACTGAAGAATGAAATGAAATGAAATGAAATAGTTTATTCTTGCAAGTAGGACTATATAAATCACTTTTACAATGTCATCCTAAACTAGATGAAGTCGACATTTCCTAACTGACTGCCCTGAGAAGAAATGTCGAAACAAACTCGGGGGTCTTAGTCTCTTTTATAGTCCAGTCCATAATACAATAATAAATTAATAAATTGGTGTAAACAAATGCAGAGTATTTACTGGACTGGTCTTTGGAAGAAAGAACCAGATCGATCTGAGCAAGCCTGTGCCAGCAGACGGCAAGCATGCCCCGAATAGCTCATGCAGCTCAACCATTTTTGAGGGAGCTGCACAACCCGGTACACAGCAATACCGCCAGTGGCACCATAAAAATATGTGGGGCAACAACTCACTCAGATCGCCAGCCCAAAATAACTATATACTAAAATGTATCAAATTATAAATCAAGCAAAAGAGTTTATGATATACCCGCATAATGTTTACACTTACAATGGATACAAAATGTATTTTTAAGGTGTACCTTAAAGCAAGGAAAAAATAATGAAATTGAAAAATATAATCGTAATATAAACATTATTCACTTGGCATGTCAAAGTGTAAAATATTGTATGCAAAAGCACAAAACATGTCAGTATTGTAGAAAAAGAAAAAATGAATATGCACTAAGCACAAAACATGTCAGTAATGTAGAGAAAAAAAAAATGAATATGCACTAAGCACAAACATGTCAATAGAATAAAATAAAATGCATATGCAAAAGCACAAGACATGTCAGATTGTAAATATGTACAACATGCAAAAAAAAAAAAAAAGTGAAAGACAGCTTAAAAAAACACAAGCGATAGCTGTATAAGCGAGCAGCTCAATCCCAGGCGTTTCTATCATTTAAATAATCGGATATCCTGTAATATCCTTTAGTTAATAATTTTGATTTAATAAAAAATTTAAATTTCTTAAGGGGAAGTTTACGAACATCCATAGGAAGTTTATTGTAAAAGCGTATACATTGACCCATGAACGAGTTGCTTATTCTATGAAGGCGAGTAGCATGAACTGTTAAATTATTTTTGTTCCTAGTATTTCGGGAGTGAAGATCAGACAATTTGACAAAATCAGGTTCGTTTTTGTGAACATAAAGTAAATTTTCAAAAATATATTGTGAAGTTACAGTCAGAATGTTTATCTCTTTGAATTTCTCTCGGAGAGAAACTCTAGGACCCAGGTTATATATAGCGCGGACAGCTCTTTTTTTGTAATAAGAAGATTGTATTAATATCCGCACAGTTTCCCCAAAGGAGAATGCCGTACGTCATCAAGCTATGAAAATAACTGAAATAAACAATTCTGGCTGTATCCACATCAGTAATTTGTCTAATTTTCCTTACAGCATAAGCAGCTGAACTGAGCCTTCCAGACAATTTGTTAATGTGTGGGCCCCACTGTAGTTTGGCGTCAACAGTAATGCCAAGAAAAACAGTTGACTCAACAGGGTCCAACTCTACTCCATTCAGTTGTACATTGGTGCTTAACTGCCTCACATTAGGCGTAGAAAATTTTATTAATTTAGTTTTACTTGAGTTCAAAAGCAGATTATTAACATTAAACCAATGGACAACCTTAGATAGTGCCAAATTAACTTGGTCAAAATTTTCAAGTTGACGCTTAACTTTAAAAACAAGCGAAGTGTCATCCGCAAATAATAGGATTTTGTGATCATCCCTTACACAAAAAGGTAAATCATTGATATAGATAAGGAATAAGAAAGGACCTAGAATTGAACCCTGCGGAACACCCATAGTTACCACAGATCCTTTTGATTTTTTGCCATTAATATCTACACTTTGTATTCTATTGTCTAAATATGAACTGAGAAGTCTAAGAGCCTTATTTCTAATGCCATAGTGGTGTAGTTTCTTGATAAATGTGTCATGGCAAACACAGTCAAAAGCTTTGGACAAGTCACAGAATATGCCTAAAGCATCCTGTGAATTCTCCCAAGCCTCGAATACATTTTTGAGTAGTTCCACACCTGCATCAGCAGTAGACCGACCCTTAGTAAATCCAAATTGTTTGGAATGAAAAAGATTCTGTCTGTTAAAATGCTTTAGCATTTGCTTTAAAATTATTTTCTCAAAAATTTTGCTCAGTGTAGGCAAAATTGAGATAGGGCGAAAATTGGTAGGATCGGTTGTACTACCAGATTTGAAGAGTGGAATCACCTTGCTTAACTTCATTAAGTCCGGAAACACACCAGATGCGACACAAGAGTTGAACACAATTGCCAGAAATGGGGAAATACATTCAATTATTGAGGATATTATTTGAACTGACAACCCCCAAAGATCGGTGGACTTTTTTACTTCTAAATCTTTAAATGCATCTAGAATGTCCTTAGCACTAACAACTGTAAATTCAAAACTTGTCCCACATTCTGCGACACAGTCTTTAAGTATGTTGTATGCGGAGCCGGAAGACGACAACAAAGTTTGAGTTGTTAATACAGGAATATTAGTGAAAAAAGATTCAAACTCGGTTGCCACCTCCAAATCCGCCCTAACATCTATATCATTAATTTTAAGATGAAAATCATTATTCTTAACTGTGGTTCTTCCTATTTCAGAATTAATAATATTCCAAGTAGTTTTAATTTTGTTTGCAGAAGATTGTATTTTGTTTTTAATGTGTAAAGATTTTGCGGCAGCGCAGGCTCTCTTAAAAGTCTTAGAGTAATTTTTAACATACTCCCTAAACCTTTCACTATGATCATGGTTCCTTTCATTATATAATTCAAATAATCTTATTCTGCTTTTAAAAATACCTGGTGTTGCCCAGTCACTAAACAAAACTCGATCACTTACAGAAACTGATCTAGATGTAAAAACCTTCTTAAACTGAGAATTAATCATGTTAAATAATGAAGAGTAAGCTTGGTCAGGGTTATTGTGATAAGGCAAACCAGGCAGTTTTTCATTTAAATTATTTTTAAAAAGTTCTATAGATATAGAATAGATGAATAGCGATCTGCTGGAAACTTTTTATCACGTGTGAGTGTTACTGGTTGCCAGAATTGGACGTTTGATTTGATTTTCATAGATAGGCAATGTCAAAATCAAAATAACTTTATTCAACTGTAAACAAGTTCACTTATGAACTTCAGAAAAGATGTTAAATTAATTCTTAATTTATTTAGCTTGCAAGTCAAGGGCGTAGAGCGGGCAAGAAGAACTGTCAAGAAACTTTCCACACTCTCTCCGATAATATAATACACAGCCCAGTTTCGTCCGCATTTGTATATTTCGACAATTTTTTTCGATCTCTTTAATATATATTGACATATAAGATATATATCTCTTATATGTCAATTAATTTACATACAACATTTACATCTAAGCCTTCGTTTATATAATAATATGTAAATAAACATGGAAATGTATTGTAAAAGCTCAACCACATATTAAGCTCGCAATAACATATGTATGTATAAACTCCGTACAAAGAAAGCAATAGCAGCAATATCCTCGTTAAGTTATATTCTTACCTAGAAACCCGAGAAAGCCGGCAACACATAAATCCACAAAGGTCGCCTGTCTACTTGCTATCAGTAAAAATATATTCCCTTCCAATAGCCAAGATAAGACTTTATGAATGCAACTGTACTTACATTCTTAGGATTGTCGCTATTGCTGGTTTAAAATATATGGAGGAGACTTTCATTACAGTAAAATAACTTTAAAGATTTATTTATTCATTTGTTTAACTTTTTATTTTATTTTATTTACTATACACCTTTACACAAGACTTCATTACTTACACTTCTAACTTTTACTAAATTTTTTTTCTTCTAAGTATTTATTACATCCCTTTTCTTTCTTTTTTTGCGACTGAGGCGCAAACTAGCTGCTGTGGTCTCTGGCAGAATGACCAGTGCTGTGGAACATTTTGCTCCTCAGCATAATGCTGAGCCAGGGCCAACTACAACCACAGCACACACGCATTACACACTTGAATGGGAAAAGGGATTTTTTTTTATATCTCTCATTTTATTTTTTCTTTGATTATTGTTATTTTGTGTGTTTATGTGTGTGTGTGTTTTTGTTAGTAATCAATGTTATGTCTATGTCTATTCACAAAAATACATACACTTACAGTACTACTAAATATACGAAATATAATGTCGAAATTAAAAATCTCCTTTAGAGGTTGGACGTGAGTCTCTTGAAGCGTGACTTGTCCTGTGCCTGATGCAGCAACTCTTCAGCAGTCGCAATACCAGTCCACTCTCTAAAGTTGTGAAGCCATGATTTCTTCCTTCTACAAACACACCTTTATAATTAATTGAAGGTGCTAAGTTGGTTTAATTATAATAATTATTTATTTATTGCATGAATATGGTACAAAAATGTGTAAGGTTGTACAATCGTAAGTTCGCATATCCTGTCTCACGCAAATAATGATTTATTGATTAGTACATTTTTTCCAAAAGCAATACACCAAGTCGCTTTTTAAAGACTCTAGTCGGAAGATCTTTTAATTCTTTTGGTAATTTTATGTAAACCTTAATTGCCATACAAAAGGTGTTTTTCCTAAACAGTTCCAGATTGATTTTTGGCACAGCCAATTCTCCCCATGTCTACTTCTTACTTCGATTTCTACATTAGCCAGGACTTAACTCAAAAAAATGTTTCCTAGACATAGTATACATGGCAAAACATCGTTTGCCGGATCAACTAGTAACTTATATTAATTTAAAATGGTTATTAATTTATCTACCTCATAAAAGTATTTTTTGAAATTCAAAAATTTGTAATACTTATCAATCACCACACTTTATTAGACTCCTTTTCCACGATATTTAGCCAACCCTTTCTAGGTTGCAATAAACAAGAAACAACGCCACTGCACTCGATATTTTCTATCGCGATCGCATGTCGATCGTGCGATAGTATTTTATAGATATTATTCATAACCTAATTTCCTCAACCAAGGTAATTCGGTTAGTGTGGCCTTCGAATCGAAAGTTATTTGTAACTTAGTTTGAATATCTATGTCACCTAAAAAATTTTTCTTTGCCCAAAACAGCAAGTTTTGGCTTCTAATTTCTGTTTCGTTGTTTTTTTATTGGGCAGATACATCACCTTCGATTAGTCTAAGACACGCATATCCGATACGATATTTTCCTTCCCCATAAGTGTTTATTGACTATCATTTCTTTCAATAGTGCTCCAAAACAGCATTGGCTTTAGATCTCTCTTTGGGTTTTTTTAAGGGCAAACAGACTCTTACCATCCAATAAGTCTAAGATATAACGACTTTTGGCACGCAGCCGCGATTCGAACGCACTGCCCCAGGATTGTAAGTTGCATATTTACGTCAAAAATGTGAATATAGGTGGAACTACGATGCAATGATACAAAGATAACTTTAATAGGTCAGCCTTTTTTTTATTGCTGTATAAAAATTCAATTAAAAATAAATTTTAAAATCTAAGTCTCTGTCTTAATAGGCAGACTTCATAGGTTCGACTCTAAAGTCAAAATCATTTATTCATACAGGTAACACAATGAACACTTATGAACGTCAAAAAATTAATACATAATAAATGCTTCCAATTTTACATTTACTGCCAGTTCTCAAATCAAGGGCGTAGAACGGCAGAGAACAACTGGCAATAAACTCTCCGCCATTCTTTTCTATCTAGCAAGTGACGTGGACTAACAAATGTGTCAAGACAGGAAAATCTATTGATGGCACAGCCAATCAAACGCACCATTTCGAGAAAACTTTATTACATATAATAAAAAGGATTCCCTGCGTCGTGAAAGTCTCTTCCATTTGACATACTAATGATTTTAGGTTCTTGACGTAATTAATTATTCTACATAATGCCGGCCATACACACTTCGGTCTACCGGAGAGGTAATCTGTGCAGGTATGACTGCCAACAACAATGGTAGCGTGTATGGGGACGTTCCGGTTTGAGCGTTTGAGCGGTCTTCAGTTCTCTTTGCGATGGCATCGAATGTGGACGATGACACGCTGGCGTTGCTAGGTCTTGCTTTAATTTTAAAGAAAAGTGATACGAAAAACAAGCGAAGAAAGTGGTGAAGCATTGGTTGTTGAAAAGGAAAACATATAGTCATGTTAATTTATTAAAGTATCTGAAATTTGAACAAGACGTATTTTAAATTACTTGAATGGTACTTGCCTGATTATATTTAACACCTCGCAGGCGACGGATTACACGCACGGCGGTCGCTCTGAAATCAGTCGTGTGACTAAAAAGCAATCGATTTTCTGATCTTGGCCGGTCGCCTGCGTAAGTACAATAAACTACAAGGTCTCTTCCACAATTTTGGTCTACCTGCGCAGGCATACCTGCTCAGGTGGGCCTTTCTACCGCTGTGTGTAGTTCGGCATAACAATTTTGTAGTTAAACTACTGAATCGCAGGGCAGAGAGGAAGACTTGCCCTGCGATTCTGTAACTCACTTTTCGAACTCACACAGCGGTTTTTGCATCGGCGGTCGCTCTGAAATCAGTCGTGAAGCAACATTATGATTTGTGCATTCTGATAAACAATAAACTACAAGGCTCCTTTTATCTGTCGTGTGTGAGTTCGAAAAGTAGTTACAGAATCGCAGGGCAGAGAAGAAAACTGCCATAAAGTATAGTTGTCTAACCGTTAGAATTTTCGTTGTACTATATTAATTTAACTATTTCGTACTATTTGTAATTATAAAAATGGAATAAATTATTGGAAAATTGTGGCGATGAAAGACAAGTGGAAGAATTTGGAGGAGCACCTGCACTCCGTCGGAGGTCGAAAACTAATAATAAACATGGCCTTAATGTAATCTAATGTAGTACTCGAATAAAGGCTATTTTTGTTTTAATTTCAATTATAAAAATAAATTAAGTATGTACTAAGGCAAAATAAAAGAAAACCGCTGTAACCCTAAGCAAAATTGTTTTGAAGGGGAATCCTAATTATTCCCAAACATACATTTCTCGAAGACATTCCGTATCGGAGTTAAGTACGGTAACAAATGCTACAGCTAAGGGTTGATATTTATCTGCCTGGCCACTTTTATTGGAAGGACGCTGGTCACTTCGGAATTTGCGCTATTTATTTATTGTACTGTAGCGTCTTGTGACATATGCCTGGGATGATCGTGTGGAAAAGTGATTTTAACGTTTTCAAGTCTTAGTCTTGTCTGTGTCGAACCGCAGGTGTTTTGAATTTTTTTTCCTGATGGAATTATCACCATCAATACAACACACCTAAGCTACTATAAGTTAAGTACTTCTATTTAAGCTTTATACAATCATTTTGCCAACAATCCCAATCAAAATCCCAAGTCGGAATTTAAAAAAAAACTGCAAGTTAATAAATTATTTATAACTAATGATCTCGAAAGGGATAATGAAATCTGTGGCCAAAACAAAGGGTTTTAGCACCTAACCTATCACTATTTTGGATAAGAAACAAAATGTAGGAAATATATATTTGGAAAAGGGGGCAGAGGGAGCACCTCATATTATGATACCGCCGCCCATACACTCTCAATGCCGAGGCCTCGCAAGTGCAATGCCTTTTTGGTACGCTTTAAGAAAAGTATCCCATTCCACAACATTGCTGTGCCTAACCAATGTCCTTATTGTAACGAAATTATAACCTGTAAAGATTTGACTTTTACCCTTCGTCAAAATTGTTCGGAAATACTTCAGAACGCAGCTGGTTCCGCATAGTGGTGGTGCGCGGCAATAACTGCCTTAAAAACGCTTAGTTGATATGGCCATGCAAGTTAATAAATTATTTATAGAAAGTTCTTTTCTTAGAGATTGTACAGTGTAGTATATTAAACGCGGGACAGGACTAGCATTTGGTTTTTATACACCAATACTTTGTCGCATTCTTGCCGACTTTTGTATATTGGCCAACATAGACTTAGAATTTCATAGACAGGAATTATTTTGCTAATTAATACTTCGCAAAGTAAATATTATAAATTCAGACGAAACATAGGGACATACTAGGCGCATATATGATACGTGCTCTGATGGGGGATACGCACAATATTCTTAAGTCATTTTAATATTATGGATCAAGTCTAAGAACAAGGGGAGTCAGTGTGTCAGTTAAATTTGAAATAACATATTACCCAAGCAAAATGATATCAAAAAGTAAAGAATCCTTATCAACTTTAAACTTCAGATAGTAAGTTTTATCAAACGTTTCAATGTTACTATTAGGTGTCCGAACATGAAATATAAGACGAAATATTTGCTGAAGGACATTCTATTTGAGCCGTCGTGATGTGCAGACGTTCCTAGATTTCGTAAGTGATAAATTTTTAATAAATTTATCGAAATATTGTTAAAAATTGCTTATCTTTATTATGCTTAAGTTGTATGTTTCTTTTGATGATTACATGAATACCGTCTTATATAATTATACAACTTTAAAATGTGAGTGACAGTCTATATGTTTCTATATCTATTCGTCTGGCCGTCTCAACTAATAAGCCTACAGGGGGCTAATAAATCTACCATAATGTTGTCTGCCCACGTTATTGATTCCACTCATTGCGTATTTTCCTGTTTTCCCGAGTAAAAGTTAATTACGGCATACAGACAATAAACCTGTTTTTAAATTAAATGGAATTGGAAAAGATAGCGTAATGATAAACGTCAACTTTTCTCAAATTAAAACTGGTGTCGTGTCTACAAACCCGGATTGTACAATTATGTCCATGTGTACAATTATGGCCTAGATTCGTACCCGGCTTTACGTTGTGCAAAACAAAAAAGTTGGCGATTAAAAAGAGTGACGGAGAGTTTATTGCCAGTTCTTCTCTCCCGTTCTTTGCCCTTGATTTGAAAAAATGTAAAATTAGAAGCATTTCATATATATATTTTCTTTTTTTTTGACGTTCATAAGTCTACATTGTGTTAACTATATGAATAAATGATTTTGACTTTGACACCAATTACTTTGATTTCATTTTACACTCGCAAGTACGGTTAAATGGCTGAGTCAGACTAGGCTGATCACCTACTTGCATATTAAGAAAAAACTAGTGATCTCGAAACGGATACTAAAACCTGTGACCAAGACTATGGGTTTTACCACCTAACTCATCACTAATTGTAAACAAAAATAATTAACTTGAAACAAACGTAGTAAGTACATATTTGGAACAGGGGCACACCTCATATTCACGCCCAAGACACTCAATGCTACGTTTGCATTGCCTGCTTTTTAATAATTGGCGTTATTTTCTTAAAGGACCCTCCGTCGAATTGGTTTGGAAATACTTCCGTGGGCCAAATCTGCCTTAAACGCTCAGTTGTGGAATGACGGGTGGAATTTCGTATTCTCGACGTCCGATGATGAAACTCAGCTGCAGGTATTAATCTGAACACCTCTGAACACTCTCCACTGTAGGACCCCACATCTCTACGAAAGTGATACGTATCAGAAGACAAGACGGTATTTTATTTAAGAACGTTTATGAACATGAGAATGTTATTATCTCACATTTGTGAACATAAGTTGTTCTTGTATATAATGCGCAAAGTAATCCGATGTCGACAAAATATTACACTAGCAATTATATTATTGGTTGAATAATTAATTAAATTGCCGAATTACATTGCCACAACTGTTATTGAGTGTGTGAAATGGACAGGTCCTAAGGATGGCGTCGGCTTATATCGATAAATTTAAAATTAGTAAAATTCTTTGACGGGAATTTATTACATTTTTACAACCAACGTTTCGAGTGCTATTCGGCAATCAATCAAGAGAGAGCAATCTTGGTTGGAAAAAGATGAAATATATAATAATTTTCAACCAATAATTCTACTCCTTGTTTTTATAGATGAAATTGCCAGGTAGTAAAAAGTGACTTCTAAGCGTTATCAAAATGAATCTCAAAATAATGGTAGGGATAATTACGGGCCACTGTCTTCTAAATAAACATCTCTTTGTCCATGGCGCGACAGACAGTGCAGAGGCTGTTTCAGCGCAGAGGAATCAGTCACCCATGTAGTCTTGGAATACATTGCTGTGGCTTCCCAACGAGCAGAAGTCTTCGGAGCAGTGAGGTCGCTCCATGAAGCTTCTGAGCTTCTGGAAGGAGCTAGAAGCTAGACGTATATACACTACACAGTGGATAATTTTTTTTATAATTTTCTGATTTAATTTGTTAATTGTGTGTGCCCTACATAATCTATATTTTATTCATTACATTCCAAGGCTATGTGTCGTTACTAACTCACTCGAACGGCGAATGAAAACATCTTGAGGAAATCACATCTTAAACCTAAAAATCTGAGAAGAAAAAAAGGGTGATCACTTTTAATCTGTGGCCAAGACCCATATGTAGTTATAGCGCCACTGATTATATTGTTATTTAATTACCATCCGACAAAAAATACTGTTTGGCTCGTGTATCGTGAAGGATTATCGATATAAGTACATCACTATACGATAAATACTATCCAGGTTGTTCAATACACAGTGGGCCATTACGTCCGGAGCACGAATTAATGCTGATTTTATTCCATACAATCCACCACTCAACTGTTATTGCTCATATCGAAATTATGTACCTTAATATGTTGTTAACTGACTACAGAAAAGTATTATTCGATATTATGTTTGATAATCAGGTATCATCATGATGTCCTGGGGTAAATGACACTTTTAACTTTAGACTTAGTTTTTTGTATGGTATTTGTTATTTATATACCTACAATAAATAAAACGCACTGAAAACGTTCAGTCTTTGAACCTTCTAGAAACACATATATCAATATTAAAAACGTCCAAAGTTTTTTGTTTGGTTCTAAAATTTTACACAGCTTTCTAATGAAGTATATTTGTGAAATTTTCTATTCAAAAGAAAAAGTCACTTAAGAAACTTAAATCGTTTTGTTATATTTTTAACTTTCACCGCCAGCTTTGATTTCGAATATTAAAATATATTAGTGACATCAACAATATAATATTTACATTGATTTAATCAAGGGAGTATTGCAATCTTTTAAGCTATTGCATAGATTTTATCGCGGGCTTTGAGCGCGGCGAATCAAGAAATTCCGTAACGAAAAAACCTAACACACGATGTCGTAATATAGGTAATACGCGTTAGAGCGGGACAGAATGCATACTGCGTATTCATGTCTCTCTGACGAGATCGGTGCAGCCGGTGCGCGTTAGAGTGAGACAGACTATTTAGGCGAGTTAGTCTGAGTCTGGTAAAGTGGTAGATTGAATTAATTTATCAAAGAAACAAAAATACTGCATAGATAAATAATTATAATTGCATAAGCTGAAAAAAAAAATGCAATAGCTTTACCGCGGCAGTCCCCGAGTGCCACACGTATTTTTTTTTAAAGAAACACTTATAAAGAGATGCTTCTGGCAGTGTTTGTTGATGGGATTGTTATGGTATAATACAGGTGAACTTCCTGCCTGTTTGCTTCTTGTTATTTATATTAAACATATATATTTTTTATAAATCACACACTTTAGGAACCACATATTGGTGAAAACTTCCTAAAATTCTGTTGGGCAGTTCTTGAGTTTATCTAATTCATATACTTCATGTTCTAATGTAATTAACGCGTATTTCTACGCAACAATATAAACAAGTGTATGTTTCAATCGTTTGTGTAGGCTGTATCGAGTTACAATTAAGCGAGCAATAAGGAAAACCGTTAACCGACCGAGAGGAATAAAAGATAATAGTACAACCACTTAACGGTGGCCAATCGGCGATTTGTAATTGGTAGGGCTTGTTTCGAATGTTTGGTCTATTTGGACCAACTATTACGAAAACCAAAAATGACTGCAATAAAGTTATGTGGGCAGCAACAAAACCAATATTACGATAGCATTATAGTTAAATTAACGATTTCCAGGCCGTCTAGGCCAAGGCGACTTATTGAGACTTGCCAACGAAGACAGATGCTACATGGTCAAACTTTATACAGTAGCTAGTTACAAAATGTTTTGTGTAGATATCTAAAAGTCTGTTTATTATTATTACAATATTCATTTATTTTGTCCTTTTGTATTTATTCATGAATTAAGTGAGGGCCAGCGGTGAATCCCAAAAAAAACCAAAATGTGTTGAAATTAATCACTTACAATAATTAAGACAACTAAATACAACTATTTAATCGGCCCGATATGGTGAACGACAAAATATATTATAAACTTAACTAGTTGAGAATTGACCGGTCCGATGTGAGGTATCCGATCAAAAGCTTCTGATCTCTATTGTCCATTTCCTTTTATAATGGTGTTGCGTAAGAGGGGTACTGGTATTGGGTGCGGGGCAAAGGGAGTTCAATGTATATGTAACACATGAGTCCTTTTCATTGTCAACATATGCTTTGTTGTGTTTCATTTTTTATGTCTAAGTTGTACATATTATGTAGATTTGCACGTCTTGCGCTCACCTTATTTAATTTTTTTCCTTGCAGTGGTTGCTTAGAAGAGATCACCTTTTTTAATTATTTTAGTAGTAGTTATTTCTTGCTTGTTTGTATGAAGTGTAAATAAAATAAATAAATAATTAATTGCTTTAAGATATTAGGTTTTTGAAGTGAAACTTCTTTATATTAAAAATTTATTAAATTTTTTATAATTTTTTTTTTTTAATCTTTTTATTTAAAATATAATATTATTTTATTTAATTCCATTAATTTTAATTTTTTTAAATATATTTTTATATTTACATAATTTTACTAATATTTCATAATATTTATTTATTATTATAATTTACTTTAAAAAAATTTCAACTTAAAACAAACCAATTATGCTTGTACAAAGTTTTATAATTTTTTATTTATTTATAGAAACAGGCGGGCGGTTTGACTGTATTAATCATAGTTGCAAAAATAAACGTATAAAGTTGGCAATTAATTGTATGAAAGTAATAACTAAATAAAATATGGTAAAAACAGATATAATATAACTTCATATATTTTGCACCTAAATAAGTCTGTCTTATACCAAAAATTACAACGCTAATTCATGTTATAAAGCAAATTTAAAAAATCCAATTTATCTTAAACGCCGCAAGCTAACTCAAATATTCATATTATAAAAATACTCGTCGAACATTGTCCCCCATTACGACCAAAAAGAGTGGAGGTGTGTCGGTGGAAAATTAAAACCGCCTCGGGCATCAGTAATATTCTCTTTCATACAGACGATTGCCTGCGCCAGGTATTGTAGTAAATTGTTGGCTTTGTACCTTAAAGTGCAGTGCATGGAAGATAGATGGTAGCGGTTCGATTTTGACTTCTCACTATTACTTATAGCCTCAGATTTGTACCGGATCTCTTGTTAAATTTTCCATATAAAAAAAGAAAACGTAGGAAAATGAAAAAACTTAGATTTTTACCTGTTTTATTGTTAAATTTTCATTATAAAAACAACGAAGGCAAAGAAAAAGGAAAACCTTAGATTTTTTGTGTTGTATTGTTCCCTTGTTAAATTACTACCACTACTTATTTATTCGAGTATGTATGTATGTATGATTATTAATTAATGACGTTTAAATGACGCACATTGCAGCAGATATATTTTTATTGCTTTTATCATAATATTTCGATATTGGAGAAGAGTTTTGCCTAAAATAAAAACAAAAACACAAGAAACGACAAAAATACACTAATTATTATTACCAAAAATATATTATTTGTTACCACATATTATGGTGTGTTGACATGACTATCCTTCTAAAAATGTGCCTTATTGTCAATCGTGATTTGGTTTGTTCGATTTTCAAAACAATCGACTCTTATTGAAAAAAAAAAAGTTTACAGACAACCATCTAATAATAAGTATGTAGCGTAAAAGCCTCAGGAGTTTCTAAGGCTTAATTACTGTCGTCGAGTAAATAAAATAAATATAAGTTAATAGAACAGTGAAGCTATATTGTGATAAAGTACGTCGCGGTTGGCTAGAATAAATTCAGGTTCGCTATTTTGTTGGTCATAATGAACGCTAAGATTAAGATTTGTGCGCGATTGTCCTTTTGTTTGCATTGTGCTACCTGGGTATGGTTAGCAAAGAAAAATTGTAAAATTTATAAACATTATATAAAAAATTGGTTAATCAAGTAAAGTGTTTGTTTGATAAATGTATACACATTTAATCGGTTTGACGGTATATTTCGTTTTTATAAGGAATAATGTAAAATGTATAGTTGTAATAATGTAAATTTATTTTAGTATAGTATAGTAGATTTTTTTGTTCTAGGTACAGGTCTTCACATTTAATTATCAAATCAATGTATTGTACAAAATATTGTAAAAATATTTTAATACAAAATATTGTAAAATATTTTGTAAAAATATTTTAATACAAAATATTGTAAAAATATTTTAAAAGAGTAAGTTTCTAGCCCATTCTTCTCCATATGAAACTACTTTTCGAAAGGAGCAACTAGTCATCTTCTAAAATATTTTTAAATTGTAATTTTGAGTTTCAAAACTGCCTTTTTAATGGGTTTATTATAAATAAATGATTTGACTTTGACTTTAAACAGCCCTGCGATTCTGTAACTCACTTTTCGAACTCACACAGCGGTTTTCGCATCGGCGGTCGCTCTCAAATCAGTCGTGAAGCAGTCATTTTATGATTTGGCATTCTGATAAACAATAAACTACAAGCTCCCACCTTTTCAGCTTCACGACTGATTTGAGAGCGACCGCCGATGCGAAAACCGCTATGTGATTTCAAAAAGTGAGTTACAGAATCGCAAGGCAGGTATCTAATTCAATGTGGCATAATTAATTAATAAAACTATATAAAAATATTTTGAATGATTTTGAATAGACTGGACTGAACCATTAGACGCCATAATTCCTTTTGTATATAACAGGGGGTTAACGGGCAGGAGGTTCAACTGATGATAAGTAATAACCACCCGTAACATTCTCAATGTCGTGTCGCCGGCATTTTAAGAATTGGTACGCTGTTATCTTCTACCCTAAGTCGAATTGATTCGGTAATACTTTAGTGGGGAGCTGGTTCTACTTTCTGGAATGCCGAAATATTGTATTACTTAATACTTTATTTGCAGTCAATACATATCGCTTGAGGCAAGTTTCCCCAGTTAATGCACGTGTACTGTGCTACCGAGTTGACAGGGCGATGCAAACGAGCGACTAATCATAGGAACTTGCGATTTTGCAATACCACTACTGTTTTTATATGCATATATAACATAGTTTACATATATATAGTCTAAGACTGTCAGACGAACGATGAACCATAAGGGCGATCCCCTGAAATCCTATTCGGAAATGATACAGAGAAAGACCGCTCACGTGATGGGCGGATCATTAAAACGGCTGACCCGAGCTGGATGCAGTTTGCCCATGATGAGATACCTGGAGATCCTGGAAGCCTTCACCTGCAGAGGGGTTCTTGCAAACTATTAAAAATTCAATTAATAATATTAAAACTTAATAAAAAAAAATTAAAACTAATTTAATAAGTTTGGTCCCTGTGGCAGTGTACCTTAAACGCTGGCAGCATTTCCTTGCTGCATTGCGATACTTATTCGTAGCTATTGAAGTCGCTGGTACTATCTACCAGGTGCCAAATTAAATCTTTAATTAGCGCCTGTGCACTTGAACCCCACGGCCCAAGAGTCTCTACTCCGAAGGGAAACAAAATCGAAGTTGGAGAAAAGACTATATTTGAGCCATTTCTATAAATCCTACTAATATGATAAACACGAAAGTTTGTAAATATGAATGGATATTTTTTACTCTTTTGCGTAAAAAGTACGTTATGGATTTTATTTAAACTTTACAATAATATAGCTTATACATCAGAATAACACATAGGCTACAATTTATAAAGGATTGTCCAAAAATCAAGTAAATGGAAAAATCTACCATCTGCAAGCTATTCTGGCGTGTGCTGCCAAAACCGCTAGAGTTATATGTATGTTATGCATGATGGAAATGTTTATCTTAAATAGACCTACAAAAAAGCACCAGTATATATCTATGTCTTATGTGCAAGCCATTATAGCCAAAATAGTAACCCACTACAATAAAAATTGATAATTTATTTCAAATGTACATTTGGTATAATAAAAAATAGATATTAAAAGGAAACCATGTTTTTAACCGGATTGAAGTTATGTATTATTATAAATTTACAATTATTTTACATCATTTTAAATTTAACCGACGTTTCGCGTGCTTTACAGCGTGCGTGGTCACGGTGACGTAAGACAAAAGGTGTTGGATGTCAAAAAGTATCACAGCTGTAGAAAAAGTTGTATTATCTGTATTTATTTCCCCGGAGTTGGTATCGACTAAAAGATGGAGGGTTTTGGCAGAAATGGCTCACGGCGTCCTCTATTAAAATCCTTTATTAAAATTATGTAAAATAATTGTAAATTTATAATAATACATAACTTTAACCCGGTAAAAAAAATGTTTCCTTTAAATGTGTAAAAGTTATGTCATGAAAAGACAATAAAAAATAGATACTTTTATCGCTTCTAGTATTTAAAGTAAATAAATGTATATCATATCATTTGGACAAAATTTCGCGGTCACCAGCTAGTAATTATATATTTTAGTACAATAACGCCGTACGTATAGTATTGTTCTATAATAGGGGCAAGGAAGGATACCATACCATAAACTAATAGTAGGAAGTATAAATATTATTTGAGGTGTGCAATACCCCTAAAAGATACATAAGTTTTATAACCCTAATGAAAGGTAGGCTTGATGATAAACCTAATAATAACATAATATTTATTATGACATATTATATCGCCATTAAATGGGATAGCATCATAAATTGTAGGAATGTTGTGTTCCATAATTGTAAGGGTATATGAAAAGAACTTTAATTCGCAATCATGTATCAAAAAATGTTTCATATCAAATTACGAATTGATTACGATTAAAGACATTAGTCCTAGACCTAAGTGCTGTGTATCTTGATCAGTGAGTAGACCATGAATCTTCTGTTATGGGCGATGAAATTACTGAACATCATCACCTCCACTTCTGTAATTTGGTAATTGAAAAGTCGCTTTAAAGTTTTTTTTTTTAAATTATTGATTTTACAGAATTGATTCCTATATTAACATACTATATATTCCTATATTAGCATACGCAACTATACATTCATATATGTCATTAACTAGTCCTTGCTACACGATCGCCATTAGCTCCCATAAACTGTTGGATATGGTAAAAAATGAACAACAAAATTAAAGTTGTCATAAGACTGGAAATTAAAAAATAATGTTTGGAAAAACTCTCATTGCGTCAAACTGAAGTACTTTTTATAGAGAAGTTGGGTCTGTTGTTTGGAATCTGTCATATGTATTCTATTCTTTTGTATCGCATCGCAATTCATGAATCTTTGAGATTAGCTTCATAGTTTTTTTTTTTTTGTATTATTGTAGATCTAGGTTGGTTTATAATTTTTATAAGATTTGGTTATGCACTTCTTGCACGTTACCCATCATATTTCATTTTTTTTCCATACTAGGGTTGGCTGACAGAGATCGCATGTTAGCTATAAAGCCGCCCGTTTCATCCTTTATAATTATGTTATTTGCTTTCCTATTAATGTTACGAAGTGTAAATAAATAATTAAATGTGGTTCTAGGAATCTACACTCTATTAACTTAAATCTCGTAACATGTATTTCGACGTGATTTACTTTTTACAATTTTTGCTTTCTTGCCATTTTTGTGTACACTTAATATCTTACAATTGATTCGTTACTCCTTGGGCCATATCTTTCTACCACACGTGAACACAGAGATCGTAAAAGAAAATGTTTCTACTGTCCGTTTGCGATTTGGGAATGTATATGGGTATTGATTCGTCGCGTGTCCAATATAAATTGAACGAAAATTGTGGTGAAAATTCTCTTATTAAGAACGAAATGAGAAATCAAAGACTATTCTAGTATGGCCGATAATAACTAAAGTTTTTTTCATTAACCCTTTACGGGCCTCACGTTTTTGAATGTGTTTCATTAATTTTCTACATCTAGTACTGAGCAGTGTTGGCCTAGTGGCTTCAGCGTGCGACTCTCATACCTAAGGTCGTAGGTTCGATCCCCGGCTGTACACCGAGGACTGTCTTTCCAGTGTGCGCATTTAACATTTGCTCGAACGAGGAGCAACATCGTGAGGAAACCGACATGTTTTAGACCCTGACACTCGAACCTCATGTGCCAGGCACGAGGCGTCCTGCCCAAATGATTTATTTAAAAAGGTCATGAAACAGATTGGAAATGACAAGCCTCTTACAGGTTGTAGCCTGTTTATTATGAATTTCCTAGGATTGACTCACTCCTTCATGTCACTGTCTTTCTAAATACCCGATAATTGAAATATGTAAAAAATTAGTTTACATCTCCTTTCGAAGGCAATCATCATGGCTATTTGAATTTTGGGATGTCGCGTTACTGGCTAACTTATAGTTTTCATCGTAAATTTCGTTATTTGTATGTACGAATGTTCACGCTGGCCAGACTGCCTTAGTTGACAGTACAAATGTAAAATATTAAATCATTAAAAACTAAACATAACAAACAAATATTCAGTTTTTACAATTTTGTTAACCTAGTTATAATAGTTATAATTAAAAATTTATAAATAGAAAATTAAAACAATTCGTTACAAAGTTTGGACCCTGTAGTAGAGCTGGCAGCATTTCCTACGCTGTATGCATACTTTTCGTTGAGCAAGGAAAGCACCAGCTCTTGGGTACTGTCTATCAGGCACCAACTTAAACCTCTTATTAGCGCATGATTACACTTGAACCTCACAGCAAGAGTCTCAACCCTAAAATCAAAGTATGGAAGAAAACTCTTATATTTTAGCCGATTTTTTATTTTCCACCTGCTCCCTGCAGCTGTCCATCTTTATTGCTTGTCCGATTCGGTTCGTAAATTTACCTCAGTCTTTTCATACGGAACATCCAAGCCTTAATACATGCCCATAATTATAAAAATATTATACACCAAAAATATAGGGCCTGGGAGTTAATGACTAATTCTAGTCGATCCTTACTTTATCGGTTATCCATTTTACACGTTACGATTTTATGATAACTAGGGAGACGTTGATTAAATGTAAATAAATAGTTAAACTTTTTCAAAAATTTGCAGAAATTTTCTATTAATCATATTGTGTGCTGCGGCGATTTACTATTTGACAATACCAACAAATGTGCTCCTGCAATGAGCGTAATTAAGTAATACTTGATACCAACTGTGATAAGGGGTTTCAAATACTAGAGATTTAGCAGAAATGTTAAAAGACGAGCGCTGTAGAACCGCTCTCGCCGTGCCGTAGTATTTTGCACTAATACAGCTTACGTTCCCAACACGTATCACACGCTTAATAAGTAATAGTATACACAAAATTGTCAGGTACTTTGGTGAACACGTGTCTACTAATCGTAAATAATTATTTAAAATTCTATAAATGCTGATTTATACCAGAAAGGTTTATATACAATAATTTGTATGTGTCAGTAAGGTGTTGTAGCTCTATAAAAGATTCTTGAAAAACTTGCCAGCTGTTGTACTTCCTCTTCAGTAAAGTACAAATTTGGAACATACATCCTTGTTTACGTTATAGTGTAAATACTATTGCACATTATTTTAAAGCCTTATAAATATAAAGTCAATACAAACATATACATATTATTTAAGTATTATTGTAAACTTCATTAGGCAAAAATAAAATAGCAAAAATTAAACGCCACGCGATGCCGTGGTCCGAATATTTTTACACGCTGTTCCAACAATCCGCTGATAAGCAAAGTTGCTTGTGGTACCTAAAATGTCTACTTAAATATATTATTTAAAAAAAAATACCATATAAAAAAGCTAATTAATTGTATGATTCCAAATGGTTATTATTAAGTTATGAAAGAAACCTTACCAGCTGTTGAACGAAGACGTACCAATTGGGGCTACAGCCTTTTAAGACTGGGTCTCGGATTTCTGTTGTTCCGTAATCATTTCTATTTAGCAAGTAGGTGCGCACTAACACAGTAAGTCCATTGGTGCACGGCCAACGATTGAACCTACGACCCCAGGGATGAAAGTCGAATATTCAAACCACTAGGTCAACACTGCTAATAACGAACGAAGATGTACTTCTACTGTAATTGACTTATTTATGTTGTGTAATAGAAATTTTTAAATTGAAACTTTATGTAATAACACCGATGCCGTGAACAACTAACAAAAACTTAAACAGAAAACGTATTGAATATTTATTGGCACCGTTTAGTGATACCATATCAAATCTTCGAGAATATCGCGAAAGTTCATCAATGTACAGATAGGAATTGTTTAATATATATTTATATTTATTTCCAGCAAAAAGAAAATTAACACGCATTTGAAAGGTTGGTTGGTTTACCTCGCTTCGCTTGCTTCGTTGGCACCATTATTCATTGTATTCCGATACTTATCCTTTGAGCCAGGAAAGCACCAGCTACTACTAGTAGGAATTATATTTTTTTCCCCAGACTTTAGCGACATTTTAGTACGAAAACCTAATGCAACACGACCCTGAGATCGACTAATGTATTTAAATTCATAGTCTTATGAAGTTAGTGGGGAGGGGTTTAACCGTGGAGGACACATCGGACTACGTTTTAGCTTAAACCTGTTTTTTTTAAATAAAGAATTTCAATACTTGAATATATAGATTATTTTGTCTAAATTTTTTTGATTGCATACAATTTTCTTATTAACCTGCACTTTAGATTAATATATATTGAACAATATATGTCGTGCTTTGTTATTGTCCTTGTTCTCCATGTCTCGATTTTCAGTCGTAGCCTCTTTTTCCGTCAACTGTCTTTGTAATTCCTATTGCCCTAATATACTCCGTCATATATAATGCAATGCGATAGACTAGAAAAACCTTGGACCTGATGACCCACCTTTTCGGCACCTACATGCACGCCACGAGGTGTGTCATTATCAGTTACCGTTTCTCTATAATCATACACCTCTGCAATATATTGTTTAATTATTTATTCACAAATCACACAATAATAAAATGTATAATACTAATTACATAAGATACACAATATCGATTATCTGCTCACTCACTTTCGATTCTGTAACTCACTTTTCGAACTCTCACAGCGGTTTTCGCAGCGGCGGTCGCGCTCAAATCAGTCGTGAAGCAGTCATCAGAGTTCGAAAAGTGAGTTACAGAATCGCAAGGCAGTAGGCAATGTCATACGCTAATATTAAAATCAGAAATTCAACGCTTATCAAATCTTATCATCCCTGGAGCATCAATAAGTAAAACAAGATACGTGTCGGTCATAAAATTTGACTTATCACCGCTAACCCGACCCGCGAAGGAGTTAAAATGTTACAGACCGTGTCGCAGCATAAATTAACGGCTAAGGAGCCCGCTCTATCGCCATTTTGTTTAAGATTAACGTAGCCTATTAATATTCATAATGCGACCACAAAAACTGAAACTTTCGATTAGAATATTGACTTAATCAAACTTTGATGAGAGTTTTAATCAATGTATGAAGTTTCTGTATAACGTTAAATTATTGTTTATATTGGGACTAATAATTGAGTGGCGGTTCATCCCTTTTTGGGTATTAACTGTATATTTTCAAACAACTTCAAAAAAGTGGTTATGATTTTGACCTATTGACTAATTTTTGAGAAATTATCTTATATATAAAATTCTCCTATCACAATGATTCTTATGAAATTTTTATGCATATTCCGTAAATCTGAGAATCAGACAACATCTATTTTTCATCCCCCTAAATGTTAAGGGTGGTACTACGGTAATTTTTAAGTTTATTTTTTAGACAAAACTTTTTGTTTTTAATTTTTTATGATACAGCATACAAAAATACATACAACCCTTAATTGTCACTCGTCTACGATCAACCCCAATTTTTTATTATAGTAGATAGTTATTTTTATTGAACTAAAATATGTTCTAGAAATAATATACACGGCAAAACGACGTTTGCCGGGTCAGCTAGTATATATATTCATATATTCACGAAAATGAACAAGATACATGACAATATAGTAGGTTGTAATGTTCGTATGTATTTGAAGCATCTGATACAAACCGAATAAAAACATATGATTCCCAAGATGATTCCCGTCCAATTATAATTCCACACACAGAAATAAAAAATTCAACCCATACACAGGTGGGTAGAAGGCTAAAGATTGAGTATTGCACGCTACTACAAGGCTACTTTTCCTATTTAAGAATCCTTCTTCTTTCTTATACAATGCCTTGATTATTGAAAGCATCTCTCCTTGCGTCTCAACTTATATGTTAATTTATATATTCCTGTACCGTAAACGTACCTCAATCGCCAACATATGCAACGTTTAAATATAATTTATTTCCACTAATTAAATAATTACAAGAAAACTATTACAGACAGAAGCCATCGACATTTCCACAAATGGGAACCCGAAAAAGGTCTTCCGGATATATTTTCCGCTTGGTTAGACGATTTTCCGCGCAATTGATTTTAAGGCCTCCACTCAAATGCCGGAGTCGAAGCCGCGACCCCTCGGACAATGGGCCGATAGTTTATCGGTGTTGCCATTTCGAGAGAGCGATTTGATAATGTTAACAGCTTTGTAGGCGTGATACAGGGTGGGAAAAGGTTTTAATTTCCAAAGTAAAAATGCTTTTTAAAGGCTTTGAACAAAATATATAATTATTAGCCATAGAAAACATTCAGTATATGTTGTATTATTATTTTGTACTTTTTAAGTATGAATATTTAAATAATATACTAACTAATTAATGAAAAAACAGTAACTAACCTTAAAATATAATAACTAAACATAACATAACAAATGATAACATTTATTTTTAAGTTTATTCTAGAGCCAGCATTTTTGATTGAGTGTGCCATTACTTATAGTATTGCCAACTTAGTATACGTTAATTAATTACCGTTATATTATAATCATTTTAATAATAAATATGTAATAGTTATATTATAAAATTTTCAGTACGGAATGGAAGTATAAGTAATCATTTTTAATGCAAATCTTATTCCTTTCCATCTATCCCAAACATTTTCTGAGTAATTAAACTAAACTGTTCCTACTTCATGCATCATGCATGCACATATATTAAATATGTATAGATTAAGTAACATATTTAATTGACTAATAAATAAGCATAACACTTACCTGAAATAAGTATGCAGTCCCGTCTTCGACGATGCATGGAGCAGACATATTGATGATTGTTTTCTTTATAAGCTTTTTTACTTAGATTTCCGATTTTCGTGTTCGATTAATTATTACATATAAATAATTTTGTTTGGGGTTTAAACGCCGTGATTAAAACGGCTTAATTACTAACACTACCTTTCATATACACCCTGTATAAAGTACAAATCGGTAGGGCTACAGCGTGTTTTATGCCAAGGGTCCAGTTTTACGAGCGACCTATAATTGGAAGTGACCACTGTACGTGGATCCCATTAGACAACACAAACTATCTATAGTGCTAATCACTAGTTTTATACGAAAACTAAAATTGGTTGACTTAATTAGTTGATTTTTAGTTCTAGAAATCTACTAGGCTAAATGTTAATGAAATTATGGAGCGATCTGCCCACTGAGGTATTTCCGAAACAATCAAGGGTCCTTCAAGAAAAGAGCGTACCAGTCCTTAAAAGGCCGGCAACGCACTTGCGAGTCTTTTGGCAATGTGATTGTCCGGTATCACTTAACATCAGGTGAGCCTCCTGCCCCTCCATAAAACAAATCGATAACGAGCCATTTGTTATAATGATTTACATATTTTAATACGTAGAAACGGATACCACAAGAAATCATTTTTTTAAATACTACAAGTATTATAGTTGTCCTAGCTTCAGGCTTAGGCTTTAGCGTGCGAGTCTCATCCTTGAGGTCAGTAGGTTCAAACCCCAGCTGTGTACCAATGGACTTTGTGAATTTGCGCATTTAAAAGTATTGTATTGTCTGTCTGTCTTGTCTGTCTCTGTTCACGATGTTTACAACGTCAACGGCGTGTGTCAGGCACATAAGACTAATTAACTTGTCAAATAAAAAACAATTCATCACGAAACAGGTACAGAAATGCAAGGCCCAGACCTTCAATATTGTAGCACCACTATTTTTTTTAATTGAGTTTATGGTATTTTAGAATTTTGGAATTACAATTCCATTAAATCTATTAATTGTTTTTTAATTCATAATAATTTTTTTCAAGATTCAAGTTTGATTTGATTTGATTTCATATCGGATGCCAATCATATACTCATTCAATACGTAGGAAATTTTTAGTTTGTATTAGTCCGCATACGCCACACAATCCCCCCTCTTCTTCTCTTTCTTGAGTTAATTTTTTGCTTCTAGTCGTAAATAATATATACATGATTTCACCATTTTATTAAGTACGGATAATAAATCAGTTTTGTGAATTTATGTAATATTATTACAACTGTATATTTCTCGCAATATTTATACGGAGATTCAAAGTTTATTTTCCAAACCCATTAAGGAACAGCTGAAATAAAAAATTATATAAATCAAGTCAAAATATACGGAACGAGCTGGTCACGCTCGTGGTATCTCGGGACGGCGAGGACAACTTCCCCTCATAAATTCATTAAGCACCTGTGATATTTTTTTCATTACCTCTGTTTAAACTATAAAATATTGAGATAGGAATACAAAGTTTAGTTTTGTAAAATTTATTACAATGTAACTAGGTACTAGTGTGACTTGCTTTTGCCTATTTTATACTGAAATTCAATAAACATAGATATTGTTTTATGTTTCTACCTATTTTAAATTAACTGTCACTTTAGAAGCACAAAAACCGGTGGAAATCATCAGAAAATCTAACACGATTCTAAGGTACCAAGTATGATGGAGAGAAGCAAAGTAAATATTGTTTTCCTGGAATAACGTTCAAAAAAGAAAGTCCAACTTTACATGAATTACAATCTATCACAATGATTATGGCTTATAAGTAATATAATGTTGACTAAATTTTCTACAATAAATAAATCAATGGCGCTACAACCTTTTTAGGTCCGGGTCTCAGATTTCTGTATCTGTTTCATGATCATTTGTTAATCTAATAGGCAAGTAGGTGAACAGCCTTCTGTGCCTGACGCACGTCGTCAATTTTTTGAGTCTAAGGCAAGCCTCCTCACGATGTTTTCCTTCACCCTTCGAGCGAATGTTAAATGCGCACATAGAAAGAAATTCCATAGGTGCACAGCCAGGGATCGAACCTACGACCTCAGGGATGAGAGTCGCACGCCGAAGCCACTAGGCTAACACTGCTCAATTTTCTACAATACTAGTGAATTAAAATAAGGTAATGTACCGTGTATGTGTAATTAACCGTCTTAGGGTGCGTACAGACTATGTAACATATTAATATAACTTGTGTATTATAACACTTCCACATTATGTATCATTCTTATTCAACATTATAGCATAAAACAATACTGTACACATTAGAATAACAATGCAATATAACAATGTTATATAACCATTTTAAATAACAAAAGAAAAACAAAAAAACGTAGATGCTGGGTTCGTCCTAGCATACAAATCAATAACATGTTATTATAACATGTTTTATAACATTCAGTGTCCACATTATCTGAAACATGTTGTATAGCAATGTTGTATAACATGTTATGTTATATAGTCTGTACGCACCTTTAGAGTTCTATAATGATTTGACATGTTCGTGTGTCCGAGATACCGCACTTGCACTTATATTCACTACCTAGTAACTCAAAGGTTTAGTTAACTCTTTAGGCGTCTTATTCCTATTGTATCAAGAAGTTGGATTGCCTCAGCATTCTAATTAATTGAAATACAAACTAAGTCATCTAAGTTCTGTAAATACTTTAAAAAAATGAATCTCTTGTAGCTAAATAATTAATCTGTTAGTACAACTATCAGATTACAAATTTATATGCAAAGTGAATCGATTTTTAACAAATTATTGTTTACGTAAAATGTTAAAATTCATTTAATTATCAAAAGGTTATTTATTGTTTACTTTTTAATTTACAATAAAATCTATAATCAAAAATTAATTTACAGAAAACTCAAAAAAATAATTACCCCACAGATCTCATTACCTATCAAAAATGCGTTTGAAAAATGGCTACAAAGTGGCTGCTATCTCTCAGTTTTATGTCTTTTTTGTTGGGTAATTAAAAATATTATAGGTATTTATTGCAATGGGTGCCCGTTTGCGTGTTTGTAAGAACAGCTAATCGTTTTGTTTACATTAATTAACCATATTTCAGGAGTGTTACCTAACTTAATTGCTAATATAAATTTCGCCAGGATTTATGAAAGGAAGCTCTTATTTTTTAGATAAAAAAAGATAATTTGTTCGTGCCATCTGTCCCTGCTAATATATTGTCCATTTTGCTCATTAGCGTTTGTGTTTTAAGGTAATTGCGATATAATTTAATGTTAATTATATGTTTTATTACATTTCAAAATGACGGCCTTTAACATTCGAAATGTGTACAAATTAGTTACTGAAAACTAGAAAAACATTTATAAAATAAAGAACAGGAATATTTATATAAATCAATTTTGATAAAAAATACTTCTTCTACGTAAACTACAAATCAATATCAACCTACCAATGAACTATGGCAAGACTATGAAACATTTCAGTAATTTACTACAAACATATTTTTGCGTCTGATTCTATATATTTTGGAAATGAAACTATATCGTATGCAAACATAGTAGCGCGGCAATGAAGGCGCCAGGCTTTGATTGCTGCCGACGGCTATTGCGCCCGCCTCGTACGATATATTACTGTGACTAATTTGCTTTGATACTTGTGATATTACACTTTTTTTTTTAATTAAAAAACGATACGATAACGATGAAAGAGGTAATAAAAGTTGATCAACCTTTAAGACATGGTTCATCATATATATAGGGGGGGGGGGGGAAAAAAAAAAAAAAAAAAAAGGGGGGGGGGGGGGGGGGGGGGTTGGGGGGGGGGGGGGGGGGGGGGGGGGGGGGGGGGGAAAAAAAAAACCCGGGGGGGGGGGGGGGGCCGCGGGGGGTTTTTCTTTTTTTTTTTAATATCCCCCCCCTCGAATAAAAATGCGGGGAGAACCCTGTGGGGTCCACTAGTATATATATGATATTCTATATTCATAGACAAGTAGTGGCCCTTCGCCTCGCCCCCACTACGATCTTGTTGCAGTGAGTGACGCAATTGACTATTTATATACAATATATATTATTATATATAATATTTCGACGATGATATGTCACTAACCTATATAATTTATAAAATACATATATTATATGTATTTTATAAATTAATTATGGTTATGGTTTTGAAGTCACACAACTTTGTAATTTTTGTTTTTATCTCTCATTAAGAAATTATCTGTCATATTTTGCTGTGTGCACATAGATTTTTAAGGCACACTGAAAACAAATATTTAATATTATTATAAAATTGTGTTTCTTAACTCTTCTTTCTTCTCAGTCCGGTTAATTCGGTATCCATATTGATACAAGCTTACCTAACTTGCTAAAGTATCAAAACTATTCACCCGCAGTACATGGTATGCAGACTCCTGACCCAAATGTTGTGATAGTTCCCAATAACAGCTGGGGGCGGTCAATTATTGCTGTTATTAATTAAATGGGCCCACCTGCCACAACTTTACATCAAGTTTCAATTATTTCTCCACTACGCTATGATGCCTGCCAACTGTATCCTCTTAAACTAAAATTAGGAATTAAATCAGCTAATTTATTCGCTTGAAATATCAAAAAATATTATAAACCAATGGCGTGACAACCATAGATAAACTATTGTTTTTTAAAAATAGTTATAAGTGAATACTCAATTGTGTATTATATTTTATTATTTGGGTATCAGCTGCCATTGTCATTATGTCACAGGCCTCTTACAAGTAAATGAACAACGTTAAAGTTAAATAAGTTCAATACCGTTAATACCCAATAGTATGTAAATACAATTTTAGTTACTAAAGTCATTAATAAACATACTGAAATATAACGAAAAAAAACCCTAATCTCTAAACGATTAAAACAATGTTAAACTCAGTTAAAAGAATAGCGAATCGGAAATGTTCCACTTGAAGGCTCCCGCGATATCCGGTCAAGCGTGAGATGTGATTAGGATTTTTCCTTCAGTTTTTTCCAAACTTTACTGAGGTGACTTAAAAAACAATCAACCACTGAAAATAATCGAAATGATGCGTAAAATATAGAAGAATAGCGTTTGGTCATTTCTTCATCATGTGCCTGACACCCGCTGTCGAGTTTTGTGTACAAGGCATACCGGTTTGCTAAAGGCCGGTAACGCAGTGGCGAGCCTTTTGGCAATGTGAGTATCACTGAACATCAGGTGAGCCTCCTGCCCGTTTGCCTCCTATACAATAAAAAATGTATGGCAATACAATTATGATTGATAAATGATATCTACCAAAATTCAGTTTGAACCAGTAATTTCTTAGAATACAACCAAACATACGAACATAGCCTTCAGCCATATAATATTGGTATATATTTTTTTAGTTCTATAAAATTTCATTCAATGAATCAAATGTATGAAAAGAGCGTACAAACTCTTTAAAGGCTGGCAACGCATTCGCGAGCCTTTTGGCATTGAGAGTGTCCATGGGCGGCAGTATCACTTAACATCAGGTGAGCCTCCTGCCAGTTTGCCCCCTGTTCTATAAAAAAAACATGTAACTGACATTACACAGCTATTATTCGTACTCAGAATGGAGAGTCGCAGTCATGCCTCAAGGTAAAATTTTTAGCATACCCTATTTTTGAGTTATGAATATTAAAGTCAGGACCCTTACAACTCAATATTGCAAACAAAAACGTGGGTCGCAACAAATTTTATTATCTTTATTTACATATTAAAATAATTACAATTAAACACCGGGTTGTCATGAATTTTTATCTTCATAATTTGTTTAAGCTCTTACGGAAATATTACCGGTAATGATTTATTAAGTTTTTGGTTAAAAATTTATTTTAAATATTTGGGTTGGAATGTCGTCAACTAGTGACTCAAACTCAAAATAACTTTATTCATATAGGTAACCAAGTACCAAGAAAAGATGTTAAATTGAATATAAATTAACAATTACTACCATTTAATAAGAGCGTAGAGCGGGCAAGAGGTACTGGCAAGAAACTCTCGAAGTGGCTCCGCATTTCAAAGATTTTTTTATACCAAAATATAAAAATACTACTACTAAAAATAATGTTTGTTGCAATCATTTTTGTGATAATTAATTACCCTGCGCTGCCATCTTAAAAAGTTTACCCACTGAATAAAAGTAAAAGTTAAACTCATACCAGTTCTTAACGAAAAGAGTTTCTTTAGCCTTATTTCCATGTTATGTAAAATTAAGAGCAGTATTTTTTAATAATTTTACGGGTCACAAATATTAGCACAAAGGTCCGAAAGTAGATGAGGGCCCTCATAAATTACATTTAAATATAAATTAATACGATCGCCACTATGTAAAAAACTCTGAATATAAATAGGTTTTTTGATATTTAAATATTATCAAAATATAGAAAGGCTTCCATGTGTTTTTTTAAAGTATAGACTGTTTTATATTTTGTTTACTTTTTTTGACATTATTACAAAATATATTAGAGTTTGACTCGTGGTTAATGTGCCTTCGTGCCTTGGCTACAGGACTGGATTCTTCGTTTTGTTTCTTTCTTTTTTACTCGTAGAGAATGTTATTGGCAACTGGCTAAATTATTGTATGACAATAAAGTATGTACTTGTATGTATCTGTAGTCCTTTTAAATTTTATTTATGTTAATATTATACAAGTACAATAGTTGAAATGTGAAGTTAATATCAATTTCATTTAGTTTAATAATCTAAGAAATTTTTGTTTGTATTAAGTACTTAAGTAGACTTTATCTTTAAACAATTAAATAATTTAAAAAAATGTTTTATTTAAAACCAATAGGATACTCGTAACAAAACTGTACAGTACAGTTACTTAAGGCAGTTTTTGCCGCGCACCACCACTATGTGGAACCAGCTGCCCACTGAAGTATTCCCTAACCAATTCGACTTAGGGTCCTTCAAGACAAGAGCGTACTAATTCTTAAAAAGCCGTCAACGCACTAGCGAGCCTTCTGGAAATGTGATGGTCCATGGGCGGCGGTATCACTTAACATCAGCTGAGCCTCCTGCCCGTTTGCCTCCTATAAATTAAAAAAAGAAGTAATTCTTGAAACTAAGATTCAGAGTAAAGACTCTAGTGCGTCATATCAAATGTTTTTAACACACAGGTGTACTTAAACGTACCTAAGACACGAAATCGTCAGTAGCATTTAAATAAAAATATTTTTGGATAAATAACAACATTCGAAACAGTTTTCAAACTATAAAATCAAGAGGAAACAAATAAAATTGCTCCCCAGTCAATCGTTGAAGGGGTAAATATGATATATTTTTCTTTATATTATTCCCCGAATGATATAGTGAGGATAAATCGACTGATACGTCACCCTCGGGGCTGTTTATCGGCAATATCTTTTGTTTTTTCGAGATTTCCGCTATTTTTATGAAAGGATAAGTTCGCCAAGGTTCTGTCTCGATATTGTGTTAGAGGAAACACAAAGCTCAATAAGTTTTTTGGCATTTAATTAAACATTTACCTTGAATAGAATGTTGGCCAGAGTCGTACATCAAAATAGTGTAACTAAATCGATACACTATCACATAAAAAACGTTTGAAGCTACAGTCTACCTATACCTCATAACTAATCGAAATTAAAACCAATAAACAACCCAATTTCTTGTACTTTCTGCTTTTTTCATTCACTGTTAGCAGCTTAACCCGTCAGTATCTTCGTCAAAATCGTTGTACTTTAAGGCACTCAGTCTCAGTTAAATGTATGTACAGACCTAAGAAAGTTGCCTTTCTTTAACTGGGCCACGTGTTGCGCCATAACGCTACCTCCTTCAATTAATTATAATGGGTAAAATCCAGCGTAAACGGCGTTTTGGTCGAAGGAAGAAATCATGGCTTCGCAACCTTAGGGAGTGGACAGGTACTGCAACTGCGGAAGAGTTTCTGCATCTGGCACAGAACAAGACACAGTCAAGAGACTGACAGCCAACCTTCAGTAATGGAGAGGCACTAAAAGAAGAAGACAAACCTCAGACGCAGTATACGAGTATTCCACTACATATTCTAATTTTAATATTTGTTCCCCTTCACCGTGCTAACTTGTTACAAGGAAGCAATTAATCTTACTTCCGTTAAAGAAGTTTTATTAATTTGAATTATGTAGAAATAAATCTCATTTCTGTCTCGCAACATATTAAAGAAGCGCATTAAGCACACACGGCTGAGCACTGATCTCTTCTCAGTCAAATTAATACTGAATAAGTCATGTTCTATCGATCTTACTAATATGATTAAAACCTCATTTGCCTCCAGAACCGTCAGTATTACCGGTGGATATTAAATAACTCAATTCGTTTGTAATTTGTCGACGATTGTTCCCGACAAAGGCAAGGCACGAACGAGTGCTCGCGAGTATGAAGGAAGTCGGCAGCTAGAGGGTATAGGGATGGGTGTGTTCCATCGATATTATTTCAACAACTTCGAGGGTAATATTAGATTTCCTTCCTAATAATAAATAACATAAGATATAGTTGGGATTGTTTGCAATATGTCTTAAATTTATAATTATTTCAAAATTCTAAATTCTAAAATCATTTAATCACAAAGGTAACACATTGTACACTTATGACTTATCAGTAAAGATATACATATTAATGCTTCTAATTTTACATTTAGTGCCAGTTCTCAAATCAAGGGCGTAGAACGGAAGAGAAGAACTGGCAATAAACTCTCCGCCACTCTTTTTAATCGCCATGTTTTTTTTTTACACAACAAGTTTGTTTGTAAGGAGCTGCAACCATAAAACCATGTACCACATGACATCTTAAGTAATTAATAATAATAACATAAATTAAAAACAAAGAGTTGTCCTCTATCAGCAGGAGGCATGGTGAAATAGGAGCACGCACTTACATTCTCGTGGGAACAACATGCAAACATATAGTCGAAATAATTAACATCACCGCATACACGAATTCAAGTACGACCAGTCACCACAAGTAGAGTATTTTGCATAGAACAACATTAAAATTAATGTTGACATCGCAAGTCAAATAAGTAACATCTGCCAAATGCTGTACTTTTAATGTATTAAACAAAACAAATAATAAATATTCAATTCCTTTTTTTCACAAAGTAGATTTATTTTCATTCAAGTATACAGTATTTACAATTTTCTTAACCTACAAAGTAATCATAAAAAGAAAATCGAAACAAATTTAAAAAGTTTGATCCCTGTGGCAGTGTACCTTTAACCCTGGCAGCATTTCCTCGCTGTATTGCGATACTTATTCGTTGAGCCTGGAATGTGCCAGCTGAATTTTAACACCAAAATTCAATGCAAAACAATTTTTTTTTGTCCAACTGTTAAGTGAGACGCAGACTATTTGAGCGCACACCTGTCAGACGCCTGTTCAACCGCCGCTTAAATGAAGAATTTACTGCTGTGGCACCTGGGGAAGTCGATAACAAAGAGGTGAAACTGCAAGTAGTCAATTCTCGCTTGTATTTTCGAAATACCAACTACTCAATTTCAACATTACAAAAGTATAAAATTTAATTATCGATATCAATATATCATGGACGACATATCCCATCACTAGTCGTACAAAGCAAACGCCATTGCCACTGGCGTTGTCGGGGCGGTGCGCCGATGCGTTTATAATATTTCATTTATTCATAATAAATTATAATCGTATACAAGCAGTAAATTACATTTAATCTTGCTATTTAGCGGACATCTTGTGCGTCTCAGATTTCCTTTGCGTCGTAAATTGAAATATGAGTCTGGAAAAATGCATTTAAATCTATTAAGAAAATTGGAATACACAAATAATTTGTTTAAGGTTTTTGTCTGATAGAATGGCATACATATTTTTATCTACTCCCTACTATCCCTAAACAATTATTTTTACACCATGGACGCAAGGGCGCTTAGAGCAGACAAATTTGTTCGATAAAACAGTAATCTTTGGGAATTGCACGATGTCTACAACCAAATCAAATCAATCATCAAGTCCATTGGTGCACAGCTGGGAATCGAACCTACGACCTTAGGGATGAGAGTCACATGCTGAACCCACTAGGCCAACGCTACTCATGTGTGCATGTCTACGGCGATCGTAGCAAAAGCTCAAGCATGTGACATTCGTAGCATTTATTTTGATTCGAATAACGGTCAAGTATAAAACTAGCTGTGTCCTGCGGTTATTTGAATTGTTCAGACTTATACCTACAGCTGAGTTTCACTATCGGACGTAAAGGCAAAATGAATACAAAATATCATCCGTATCACCTCGACGTCCGTCGTTCCACAACTGAGTGTTTCTTAAGACAGTTTTTGCCGCGCACCACCACTATGTGGACCCACTGAAGTATTTACTAACCACTAATTGGTCAGGAACTTAGGGTCCTTCAAGAAAAGAGCGTACCGATTCATAAAAGGCCGGCAATGCACTTGCGGGCCTTCTGGCAATGTAAGTATCACTTAACGTCAGATGAGCCTCCTGCCCGTTTGCCTTCTACATAGAAAATTGCTAATTCGGCAATAAAATTATATATTGATAAATGGACTATTTAAACAAAAAAAATTTTTCAGTTTTAACCAGTATTTTTTTAGCGCGTACAACCAATACGAACATATAATGTTGGTATATATATTTTAAAACGTATTTCTATTAAATTCCATTCTCAACTAATAAAATTGTAATGTATGGAATAAATTAAAACATATTTATCCACATGAGTAGCTTAGATGGTAATGGGAGCATGGGGGTAAGATTCCCGATATTTCAATTATTGTTTCAGAATTACATTTAAAATGCGTAGTAATAGTAGAAAAACTGGTCCCTAATAAATCTAGAATTTAAAATTAAAAAAAAAATGTTATTTATAAATAACAAAAATAACATATGACTAAGTAAAGAGTGAACGAACATTATAAGCAGAACTTCTAAGCCTCACAAACTATGGAGTCAAAAATAATCAAACAATGAGTGAGTTCCGTCGCGGGGTCGTATTTCACTTACACAAAGCAAACCGGAGAGAACCGCCGAGAACCGGTTTCTTGAGACGATGAGAACAAAGACCGAGTTATTGCTTCCGCCGGAACGAAAAATGAGATATGAAGACATCGATTGTTGGAACTTCACTATTGTACGATTTTCGATATTAAAAAATTACTTCTACGAAGATTTACTATGCAATTGACATATCTTATGCAGTTGTAGTTTGTCTAACTCTACGCTGGGTTCGTGTAAAATGTTTATATTTGGTTGTTTAAATGCGTTAAAAAACATACGTATTAGGTAATAAGACGCTATTATTATTATTACATAGATTCCCATCCCTGTGCTCCAATGGACTTTCTTTCTACCTGCGCATTTTACATTCGCTCAAACGGTGTGAAAAAAAAACCTTAGACCCAAAAAGTCGACGTGTGTGAAGCACAGCAGGCTGATCACCTACTTACCTATTTTGATTTGATTCGAGATTGACAACTGATCATGACACAGATACAGAAATCTGAGGCCCGGACCTAAAAAGATTGTAGAGCCTCTGGTTTTTTTTATTATTACACCCCTAAATTATTCCTGTTATTACAACGCACATCAAGTAAGATATGTCCTAAATATATATAGATTAGAAGATTATGGCCAGTTTAAACATATCGAATTACACGTTAAACACTGCTTTATACTATCAAAAGATAAGTATGCTAAACTTTTTAGTAATCAAAAACTATTATTTAAGATATAAAAAGGTAAGCCTAAGGCTCGAGATATACTCGGCTTAAGGCTTACCATTAGTTAGTTATTATTAAAGGTTTATCATCTCTGCACATCCTGGTTTTGTATTAGTTGGTTTCTTTAGTTACACAAGCTTCTAGTCTCATAAAACAATATAAAATGCTGATAATTAAATAAAAGACATTAAGATAACATGTTTTTTTGAAAGGGACCTCTGTAAAGAGGGGTAAAGGTCAAAGAGAAACATTTTTTCCTGGGAATCAACTGCTTGAATGAAAGAACGTGAACATTTGAGGTACCGCTAATAATGGATGGTGACAAAACAATTTTGCCTAAGCGTCGTAAAAAGGGCTGTGCCGACATGTATCAAACTGTCGTCTTAGACTTATTTATGAGAGTTTTTCCTATTCGTTTCTGGGAATGGAAATGGAAAATAATATTCGTTACTTTTCGTGAAATGTGTATTCGAGTGATTTGTCAACTTTATTTTTGAATTTATTTACTAATAGCACAAATACTTATAAACTATTAAATCGTTTAAAATCTCATAAATAAGCTTTCCTAAGGTGTTACAAGTGTTATTATTAGGTCCTTACATATGAAATTGGCGTTTTTCGTACTGGCCACTTTAATCACGATGTTCTCCTCTTTGGTAAGGAATTCCAAATTCAAATTTGTACAGCTATTTACTCATGTATTTGTGCTTCGATGACCGTCATTCATTTGTTTTTTCTTCTGTTTTTTTCTGTTTGCGTCACTCATTTTACAAAATGGAAAACTTAAAGTATCGCATTATTTACGAGTACGAGTTCCACCGTGGCACTAGTGCTGCGGAAACGACTCGAAGGGTGAATGTTGTGTATGGCGGTCATGTTGCAAAAGAAAACACGTTCGTTTTTGGTTCCAACGTTTTCGTTCTGGAAATTTCGACCTGCAGAACAAGCCCCGTGGACGGCCTAAGACCCAAGTTGATAATTAAGTATTGAAGGCTATTGTGGAAGCGGATCCATCGCAAACCACGTCCGAGTTAGCTGCAGGCTGCGGTGTTAGTGATAAAACTGTTTTAATTCACTTGAAGCAAATTGGGAAGATTTAAAAGCTTGAAAGATGGGTACCTCACGAATTGACTAAAGCAAACCGGCAAACGCGCGTCGACTGCTGCGTTACATTACTGAACCGGCACAATAATGAAGGTATTTTAAACCGAATCATTACCTGTGATGAAAAATGGATTCTTTACGATAATCGGAAGCGCTCAGCGCAATGGTTGGATCCTGGCCAGCCAGCCAAATCCTGCCCCAAAATCCTGCAAAAATTAACCCCAAAAAAGTTACTTGTAAGCGTTTGGTGGACTAGTGCCGGTATTGTTCATTGCAGTTTTCTCAAATCTGGCCAGACTATTACGGCTGATGTCTATTGTCAGCAATTGCAAACCATGATGGAAAAGCTAGCGACTAAACAACCTATGCTGGTCAATCGCTCCACGCCACTGCTACTTCACGACAACGCTAGACCACACACTGCACAACAGACGGCTACCAAATTAGAAGAGCTTCAATTGGAATGTCTAAGACATCCTCCGTACTCCCCGGACCTTGCTCCAACAGATTACCATTTTTTTCGAAATTTGGACAACTTCTTGCAAGGGAAAAAATTTAACTCTGATGGGGCAGTCCAAATCGCCTTCACAGATTTTATTGATTCCCGTCCCACTGGTTTTTTTAGTAAAGGGATCAATGAACTACCTATGTGATGGCAAAAGTGCATAGAAAACAATGGTTCATACTTTGATTAATTAAATATATTATATTTAAAAATATTCGACTTTTTGTTCCTCCCATACAAAACGCCAATTTCATATGTAAGGACCTAATATATTGAAATCACTATGTTATTTTATTTATTAATAAATATTAGATATAATATTGATGACCTTTTTGCTACATACAATCACAACAAATCTTTGGTTTTATGTCTCTTTAAATTAATAAATATTAATTATTGTAGTTGGGGCTTTACATAATGTAACTAAATATATAAATAATATATCCATATTACATCTGCAAATATATTACAACTGGCGCCATCTGTTGGAGAGTAGCTGTATCAATCGTAAAAGTGTTTATGACGCTTGTAGCGTCAATTTGCTAACTAAAACATTATTTTTAGTAAGAATTTCATAATTCTTTTAATTCAATTGGACTTATAAGTGATAAAAACAAGAAAGTACAAATAGTTTCATTTTACAATTATTAGAAAACGTCGACTCAACATACGCTTCAATGATTTTACCTTTAATGCTACGACGTAGACCTGAGCTACGTCGTAGCTATAATTCATTTCATTCAAGTGCCTAAATGAGTAATAATTAGGGTAATAATATTTCATAATCCCATCACTCCCCGGGGAAACCCGAACCGGGCTACATAAAATCTTTAAAATAATATTAATGCTATCATAACCCTTCCCAAACTCAAAAGTGAATGCAAATAAATAATAATAAAGACTTGTCTCACCTTAAAACGAAAATTGTGTCTTTGTTAAGGAAGTGAAAATTTATGGACTCCGCAATTATATGACTTAATGAGTGCTAGTGTGCTGAAATTTTATAAGTCTGTATAAAGTAGTTTTTTTAGCTTTTAAAAACTACAATTCACATTACGGCTAATTCAGGCTACTGTATGTATTATATGGTGTCGTGGTAATTATAATACTTGTCGTATAAGTTATATAAAAAATATTTAAAACAGGTTAACGAATATGTCATTATTCACTTATTAATTATATAATATCTCACAATTGTACAAGTATACAATTGTTCCGTCAATTGCACTAGTCGTAGTGACATAGGCGTAATCTCTTATGAGATATGTGATACAAAGTTAACATATTAATGGCGATTAAAAATAGTGGCGGAGAGTTTATCGCCAGTAATTCTCTTCCGTTCTACTCCCTTGATTTGAGAACTGGCAGTAAATGTAAAATTAGAAGCATGTATATTTCTTTTTTGACGTTCATAAGTGTACATTGTGTACATTGTGTACCTATATGAATAAATGATTTTTGACTTTTATCATAGTGGCTTACTGTGAGAGACAGAATAGAATTTAGAAAATTAAGATATGACAGAATAAAATTTTGCACGCAAACTTGTTAGCTTCATAGCCGTCAATATTTTTACCATAATGCCAACTGTAAATTAACCGACATAATATTTAAGCGAAAACCCAGCCGCTTATAAAGAAGAACACTTAAATTATTAAAAGTAGTCAATAAATCTAACATAAGTGAGAGAATTGGGTTCTCAAATCTATTTTACTAAAAACCAATAGTATTAAACAGAAGGTGGGTACATCAAAGATATTGAAACTATCAATAAAGCTCCGCCCAACATTTATCGGTTATCGGTTCGAGTCTGCGCAGATGTGAATAGAACCTTAAACAGAGCCTTAGGATTCAAATATTAAAATCTCTCAATTTATACTAGACATTGAAGTCTTGTTAGGTCGTAATAGGGAGATATATTTTGTTATGATTTGACAAAAGAGCCAAGTCAAAGTCAAAAATCATTTAGTCCCGTAGGTAACACAATCTACACTTATGAACGTCAAAAATCAAGAAATATACATTTAATGCTTCTAATTTTACATTTACTGCCAATTCTTAAATCAAGGGCGTAGAACGGAAGAGAAGAACTGGCAATAAACTCTCCGCCACTCTTTTTAATCGCCAAGTTTTTTGTTTCACACAATGTTTGTAAGGAGCTGCAACCATTACACCATGTTCCACATGACATCTTAAGTAATAATGCGTGTCAAATCTTTGCATTGTTCAATTAAATATTTTTTTTGAAGATGTTACAAGTTTGTTGAAACATACTACTAAAATATGTTATGACATAGTGCAGATGTTTATTAGAAAGTTTTAAGATTATTTTGCTGTAAGAAATTGTTTACCTGAATATCAAGTCTGTAGAGTAAGGGTGAGCGCTGATTATTAGCACGAAATCCTTTTAGTACATTGTTCATTACCGAAAAGTTCGGTTAAAAAGCAATAAAAATTATCTGCTAAGAAAAAGCTGGCAGCGCGCAGCAGTCTGCATTATTGTAATTCGCTTTTAGGGGAATAGTGAACTATAATTTAGTTAAATTTTAAGCTTAAACTGTTAAAGTTTGAGATGTCTTTTCTTATTGTTATAATGTATATTGTATTGATTTAATAAATAATCTTTATTTATTTATTTACACGTTGTTGCGTTATAATATAAAAATTTAACATACTTACATGTAAAGGAAAGGCAACTGGCGGCCTTATCGCTTTCGAGCGATCTCTTCCAGGCAACCGAGAAAAGAAAAAAAAGAAAAGAAAATTTATTAAATTACATAAGGTAGGCAAAAAGTGCAAATATACTAATTACATATAGTTGTTAAGAAAAAGAAACTATACAGGAACAAAAAAAAAACTAAAATAATAAAGGATACACGAAAAAAAAAAAAAGTGCACTGGTGTAATTTAAGATCAGTCTCACGTCAGTAAGTAGTTAGTACGAAAGTTAGGGATACGATGTGGACAGGTAATGTTTGTACAGAAAAAAATTAAAGGAAGATAGAAAAGGAGCTAAGCGAATAGGGACTGGAAGTGAATTCCATAGCTTAACTGCAGAACCTTAAAGGACTCGCCAAGAAAGGAGGAGTAATCTTTCATGTATTTGAATAAAATCAACAATCTCGAATATATTTTACTTATAGACCACTAGATCTTCTTAGTCATATATAACTGACTAACTAACGTAGTTAGTCAATAGTTAACAGCTACTTAAAAATTCCGTAAAGATTTATTTTTGCCATATACATATATAAACGGAAGCTGATCGGTGCACTCTAACCTAATCAGGGATGATACTTCGTATTTGATTCACTAATCTACCGTTAACGATAATTGACGACTCTGAGTATGCTGTAAAATATACTGATATATACTAAACGTAGATACCTTCAGACTAAGTTTCTGTTATATTTTGTATCAAGAGGATATCGAAAGGCTTTACGCCCACATCAAGGCGTATTCAATATATCGATACCCGATCGCCACGCCCTGGAGAAAAAAAATCACCTCCAACGGCGCATGTCCAATACTCTCTAACCGATAACGGAAGGAGAACGAAACGAATGATATTTTAAAACGTTAACTGAGAACTTTAACTGCCGTTATTTTATTGATGATAAGCTTCCGGTTATTCAGGTTTCTATGTCCGATGTTAAACAATAATTACTAGGTATACTAATAAAAGTAGTGTTTGCGTAGGTGAAACTCCTGAGGTATTTATTTTATTTGATAGATTATTTATATATAATTCTATTAAGTACTTAACAATCGAATAGACAACTACTTGGATGTAGATTTCGTCTATTACTTCTGCTATACAATTTTTTTTTTAATCCGGAGAAAAACAAGTCTGCGTTCCCTCAATCCTCATCCCTCAAAGACGTACATTTGTTCTTAATATTGGCATATCCTTTCGGCTAATTAGGTATAGTACGTTAATATATTTTTAAACTGAGTTTTGAATTAAGTATACTTTTTGTTCCCTATAAATCGTGTGTAGTTTTTAATTAAGGTATTTTAATGTTTTAATTTTAAACTTTTAATTAATTTACGTCTTGGCTGTCTGGAAGAAACTGCTCTTAGCTGTGACTGCCCTTATACATCCCTTGTGCACTTATATTTTCACTTGTTTGCAATACAAGAAAAGTGTTTTAAGATCAATATTACGTAATTATTATTTTCCATAAATATTTAAACTTATATACGACGAACTAACCAAAAGGAAGTCCAGAAAGTAACTCACATTTTGCATTACGTAATTGAAAAGTTTGATATGATTTTCTGTATGACACTAACGCGTGAGTAAAAAATATTTTTTTGGAATATAATCGGATCAAAGCTACGTCGCTTATGTACAGTTTGACCATAGATAGGCCTGAAGAATTAGCTCGTAAGCTGTAGGATACAGTGCGTAGAGCAGACCTTATTTTTTTATTGATAAAAGCTTGCCAACGCTTGGCACACTAGTAAATGAACCACAAAATACAATTTTTAATGTGACAAGCACTTATAGGCAAACATGACATACATGAAAAGATAATACAAATATTAAACAAAGCAATTACTAAAAACAATTACAAATTACTAAACAAAACCGATTTTAAAGTGTGAGGAGAGCAACTATGGATATCCAGACCTAGCTCGTTTATCAGAATTCTCAATCTGGACGTCGATGAGCTTTGACCAAACGCGTTCTTCGGAAAGGAGGGAGAAATTGTATGATGGGATGCCTGTGGGGGATTACTTTAAATATTAAGAGGTGCAGAAATGTTTCGGTCCCAAGTCCCGTTTTGTAGATTTGGTACCTCAACAAGTACCTTAAAGTTATAGATGCGTGAAACTTATTATATTGATTATTATCTGCAAATTACTTCATCTAACTGTTATAGCATGCATAAAAATCACATTTATTCAAAAGCACTCATAAAGCTCGTAGTTAGAAAGCTCCTTTCAAGAAACTAAACTCACAAAATCTCGTTTTCGTAAAAAGATACGAAAAAACTCCGCCAATGCGGTGTGAGTATTTGAACTTAGAACGCGTTATAGGTTATCGATTGGTTTCCAATCAGCCAATGGGGGCAGAGTAACACGCCCGGACACACGCCTACCATGAAGGCTCTATTGAATATTGATTCGTGAATGTGTTATGGGATATGTATAGGAGAGATTTGGAAGCATTGGACGGGTATTGGTTGAGCGTTTATGTTGCTCAGAGGATCAACAGATGGGATATCTGACTATGTATTTGTATTAATAATATAATGAAAGTGTTTTTTATTGAATTATAATTCAATACACGTGGAGCATCTTACAAGTATCTTGTTGAACAAAATATTTGGCAATTACAAGGAGTGTCGGAGAGTCTATTGGCAGTTCTCAACGTCCGTACTTTGTCCTTGATTTGAGAAGTTATAAAAAGACATTTGATGTTTACTTATAAAATGTACAATAAATAAACCAGTGGCGCTAGAACTTTTTGGGTCTGGGCCTCAGATTTCTGTATCTGTTTCATGATTATTTTTCAATCTAATAGGCAAGTGATCAGCATTCTGTGCCTGAGACAGGCCGTCGAGTTGTGGGAACCGCTACACGCGAAAAACGTTGAACTATTGTTTATCACCGCTATGACGGCCGTCATGCAAATGACAGCACCGCTATTTGACGTTACGGTGACACATTCTCTAGGAAACCTACTCCGATGTTATTTATAGACAACGTATGGGTCGCCACCCAACGCTACATTACGGCCGTTACATAACGGCACCGCTTTTCTAGGAAACCTTAAGTTTAGGTTTAATAGCTTTCTAAATTTCTTAATTTCTATCTTCTTCTTATGCACCATATGAAATTGTATGTTATTAAATTAAACATGTTGTTGTATGTTAAGCATTACAAAATTATTTGTAATGCAAACATTTTTCCAATTTTAAAATTTAAAATGCAATTATTTTAAAATACATCATTTTAGTATACAAGAACGAAAGTTCTGTGTATCTTCTCCTAACCTAAACTATCTATGATAAAAATAACGAAAAATTATTGACTCTTTTATAACTCTAAATGAAAAATCTTAAATAAGAAGTTATTAAATAGTTTTTATTAGCAATCATAACAATCAAATATACAGTATTTAAAAATTTTTAACCAACATAATAATTATTAAAATAATTAAAAATTATTAAACTACATCAAACCCGAGAAATATATGATATATTTACTTTTAAAAAAAAAAATCCAGCCGTGCAAAACCCCTAAAGGCCGCCAGTATTTCTACTATACTAGCGATAAAAATCAGGACCATTACACGTAAATTATCGAAAAAGGAAAAACAAATTTAATTTATTCATAAAAATTTCATTAAATTTATCACGGCTTCAAAGAGAACAATGCCAGTCATACAGCGAGTGGATCGGACAAACTAATTTGTAGGACTCTATCTTAAAGGATAAAAATAATTACAAGATAAAAGATATTCCTCAACGGCGGACATTTTTTTACGTTTTGTTTTTTCGGAGACGCGATCTGTCGACTGTAAATCGGATGGGCATATTGTGGATATAATAAAATAATAAGTACTTATTCTGATATATAAAAAAATAATCCTTTCCTCAAATGTTGTGCTCAAATTATTTAATCAGATAACACATTTACTGGATTATAAGGCGTTCTGAAATTAAATTAATTTGGATAAAAAAAAATTGTGAATTGATTTTTCACATTTCCTTTACGAGGTTAAAATCATCACTTCTCTGCATCTGTAGCTTGAATCTTTATCGTACTTAGACGTACATTTTTGACGTACGTAAACGCAACGGATTTTATAGGAGAGTAATCACTCTATTTATGATAACCCATCCAGTTAAAACTAATGTCTTAAGTATCGCAATAAAGCGAGGAAAGGCACATTCCCACAGAGTCCAAACTTTTTAGTCATTATTATTGTTATTACTAAGTAGCTTAAGAATATAATAATAAATACTTTTTAATTGTGTGTTGGAAATAAATAATACCTATTATTAATGTAATCTCTAAATAAACTAAAGTAACACGCCAATCATGCTTATATGACGATAAAACTGACACAATTGCACACTGAAGCTACCCCTGCTCACTTCCACTTCCACATCTTCCACACTGTCCGACAGAGGTGAGTTTAATGATCATTATATCTTCTACACTACGTCTTCTAATTAAAATAAAAAGAACTGTCTGGGCTTCAGATTTCTGTATCTGTTTCTTGATCATTTGTCAATGTACCAGGCAAGTAGGTGATCAGCCTCCAATGCCAGATATATGCCGTCGACTTTTTGGGTCTAAGGTAATCCGGTTTCCTCACGATGTTTTCCTTCGCGGTTTGATTTGAAATGCGCACATAGAGAGAAAGTCCAATGGTGCACAGCCGGGGATCGAACCGTCGACCTCAGGGATGAGAGTCGCTCAAATAAAGGTGTATAAAAATATCTAATGCTCTTATCCATACTACACCAACGTGCCATTTTAATTCAATTCTCGGTCCATACTAATTAACCCTTTCTAGAGAATTCTTCACAGAGACAATAATAATAAACGACGACCTGAGCTAATTCTATATTCTTTTTACGCTCTTTAAAAGAAAAATCAATATTTAGAACTCACAACAGCGCTCAGGTTACTAAGTTTTATTTCTTGTATTTTAAAAGCAAAAATCTTAATAATTAGCGAAAAATATTAAATTATTTAAAATTAATATCAAGTCATACATTATGATACGGTCTTTTGCTTATGATGTAAACAAGTATATCCGAACCAATTCGAGTTAGGGCCCTTCAAGATAAGAGCGTACCAATTATTAAAAGGACGGCAGCGCGCTTGCGAGCCTTCTGGCAAGGTGACCATGAGCGGCGGTATCGCTTAACATCAGATGAGCTTCCTGCCCGTTTGCCTTCTGTAACATAAAAAAAATAATAAACTTCTTTAGGCTTGATTTTTGTTTTAGAGGGTAAATTTTTTACGGATGAAACGCATTTATAATAATATTAGCGTACACAAAGATGTGCAAGCATGTTTTTGTCGAAAAAATAACAAAAACTTTAAGAGAGAACGATTGAGACCGATTAAGAGAGAATGAGAAGGGCGAATTACCTTTTAATAAATTATATTTTTAAAATTAAAATTTCCGCTAAAAAGGCTCGTACCAGAATTTATGAAATATTGTAAACGTCATCAAAGAAGGCTTTTCCCTACTGACATAGTTTACTACTTGTACATGCATAGCCGCAGCAGCGCTTGGCGGAGTTTAGTTTTTTTATAGAACAAATTATAATTATTATTAGAATAGATAGGGCAATCGGGCAGGAGTCTTACCAGAAGACTTGCGAGTGCGTTGCCTTTTAAGAATGTCTATAACAAATATAAAAAAAGTTTGAAGTTGAAACGCTACGATCATTGTTAACGAAATGTGTATAATGTTTCAGACATTTAAGGAAAAATATAGAAATCCAATCCTTTCTGAAGGGTTACTAAAAAATACCATGTGTTAATTCACAGGTGGTATTAAAGTTGGGTCCCTCGGGGTCATTAGGGCCCGGTCGTCTTAATCAAGCCGACAAAGGACAATCGCTTGACCCTTCAGGAGAGGGTTAACTCCAAACTAATTATTGTCATTGGTAGTTGATCAATGTTTAATGTCCTTGTTACAAGCTAATTATTCGAATTTGGCAGGCTTTGTTTGGGATAGGTGTGTATTGATTATTGTATAGATGTGTTCGAACCTTTTTTTATTTGTTTGCTCAAGCGCTAATATCTGTAAATATAAATAAATATACTATAACAAAATAAAAATATGCAAGCTTATAATTAAGTTTTTGAATGGAAACTTCTTTAGGCGCATGAGGGTAATTTTTTTACGGATGAAACGTCACGAAGATGTGCAGCGTTTTTGTCGAAGAAAAGGGAGAGACCGATTGAGAGAGAGTGAGAAAAAATACACGCTATTGGTTGATGTATTCGTTTAGTAGTTACATATTAAAACTTTAGATGGTAATTCTGTCGCATAACTTCTTGTGCAGTAAACGCAGATGTTTCGTGTGTAAACAGTGTGAATATAGATATACAAATACATGGAGTGATCATATACTGGTACATGCTCATCTATTGGGGCTTTCACCTTAGTAATAATTAATTTACAAAGAAGTTTCCCTTCTGACATGTGTACTTTGTACGCACGCACTTTTTTAATGTAAAATGGTGCAGGAGGCTCATCTGACGTTGTGATACCACCATAAATACTCACATAGCCAGAGGTATCTTTATGAATTGGTACGCTCTTTTCTTGAAGGACCCTAAGTCGAATTGGTTTGGAATTACTTAAGTGGGTAGCTGGTTCCACAAAGTGGTGGTGCGCGGTAAAAGCTGCCTTAAAACGCTCAGGTGTGGAACGATGGACGTCGAGGTGATATGTTAAGTCTCCTATATTGAGTTTGCTCAATTTTGAGTTCCCTTTAATAATAGAAGCTGTGTTGGCATACTAACTTCAGCGTGCGACTCTCATACCTGAGGTCGTAGGTTGGATTCCCGGCTGAACACCAATGGACTTTCTATGTGCGCATTTAACATTCGCTCGAGCGGTGAAGGAAAACCTTGTGACGAAACCGATATGTCTTCGACGGCGTGTCTCCGTCAGAAGGGTGATCACCTACTTGCCTATTAGATTGAAAAATGATCATGAAACAGATTCAGAAATCTGAAGACCAGACCTAAAGAGGTTGTAGCGCCACTGATTTTTTTTTAAAGCATAGAATTAATTATAAGTAGAAGTAAAGTAATTTATTTTATCAACATTCATATAACCAATAATTAAAAATCCATATCTGTTTTTTACTTTTTTTGTCAACGTATTTATATTTAAATAGACATAAAGAATTATAGGCCCCTATAATACTACACAATTCCTCGTTTCTTTCACAAATATTTTAAGGATTTTCTAAAGAAAACCTGCAAATCGTTACGTTTTATTGTTAAATCAGGCGGAAATCCACAGAATACATCAACTCGTTTCAAATTTAAAAGACGCGATAAATTTAGCTCGGTTTGTTAAATTTTAATATAATTGTCAGTCAATATAATTGAAGGTATGATGTAAAATTGCTATTGATAAAATATAATTAAGTCTCTTATTAAACGACTTATTCATTTCCAACACACAAATATAATGAGAATAGTTAAAAATTGATAAATAGAAAATTTAAACAAATTAAAAAAAATTTAGTCCCTGTGGCAGTATACGTTTAACGCTGGCAGTATTTCCTGGCAGTTTTCCACTGCCCACTGAACTATTTCCAAAACAATTTGACTTAGGGTCTTTCAAGAAAAAAGCGTACCAATTCTTAAAAAGCGGCAACGCACTTGCGAGCCTTCTGGCAATGTGAGTGTCCATGGGCGGCGGTCTCACTTAACATCAGTTGAGCCTTCTGCCCATTGGCTTCCTATTACATAAAAAGCGACTTGTGTTGTCGTTTTTAGATAGCGACTGTTGTAACTATGGCCGGATAGAAATTTGAATCAAGATAAGAATTCAATTTTGCGCGGCAACATTGAGATCCTTTACAGTTCTCGTCGATACGCAAAAAGGGTTAAGATTTTAAACAAAAAGTTAATTTAACTCTGACCTATTAACTTGTACCTTTAAAGAGATGTTATAGTTAGAAGAAATTTTAATATTAAAATCAATCCAAAAGCTCTTCACAAGGACTACTAAATTTAAAAAAAGCACATATGAGATGTAGTACTCGTGACTATAGTTAATAATTATTAAAAAGTTTTTTTTTATGTAATAGGAGGCAAAACGGACAGGATTCTCATCTGATGTTAAGTGATACCGCCGCCCATGGACACTGATATTGCCAGTGCAAGTGCGTTGCCGGCCTTTAAAATAGTATACTATTAATCGTGTTTTTGGCACAGTAGGAATGTCTAAAACATTAAAATATATACATTCGATTTTTTTCTTGTAAATTCGTATTTATTTATTATATAAGCGTGCTCAAACAGGTACAAGAAAATTTAGTGAGTAAAACCAAAATATATTTAAATTACTTTAATTAAATTACTACAATAATTGAGACTTAATATGACTATTTAATCGACCCGATATGAGGTGCACGACAAATAATCTATATTATGGACTTATTACTTATTGAGAATTGACCGGTCCGATGTGAGGTATCCGATCAAAGCTATTGGTCCCCCCCCCCCCCAAAAAAAAAACCCCCGCCTTCCCCAAAACCCAAAACACCACCACCAACAAAGGGGCGAGGCCAAAGGTGGGAGAACTGTTGTCCATTTCCTTTTATAACTGTGTTGCGTCAGAGGGGCAAAGGGAGTGCAATGGATATGTAACACGCACTTCTGAAAGTATTTTGATACATTTCTAATCAATAATATAATATTAATAATTGCTTTTTTTGGATAACAGAGAGTCTTGTAGCAGAGAGAACCTCTCTGCCTGCCCTAGTCTCAGTCAGACCTTTCACTCATTAATACGTGTACAATATATTTCAAACTTCTAATTATCTTTTCCTTTACATCTGTCTAAATTACATTATCACTTATATCCACATTTGTAGATATCAAATAAAAATTGCACAAATTTAGTTGACATTAACTCGACAAGTAAATCCAAATATCTCGTGAAGAACAAAAAAACAACTTCAAACGCTGAAACTGACAGTTCAAACAAACAGCTCTATACAAATACCGATGGTCTGAAAACCAAAAAGAATTCAAAGACAATACAGGGGACATTCTTCTAGTTAACTCGCCGTTATAATTTAGTCCCGATTGGAATCAAGACGAAATTAAGAAAAAATAAAGGGAGGAAAGGGCGCTGATTGTCTTTTTTATCTCGAGTTGATTTCACAAACAAACTCTTGATTCGAATCGGCTAATAAATAAAAGGATTCGGGGGACTTTTTTCGATATTTTTAATTAAAGATGTTGGAATGAAAAATGAATTGTCAGTGATAAAAGATGATTGAAAATTGTCGTTTTCTTTGGTGGTCTGAACATTTGGATGAGTAAACTGAGACTGTTTTAGTAATGGTTTTATTTAATTGGCAATACTTATAATTATGTACACAGTACATTGGTTCAAAGTGTTCTTAATTTAAATATATAATTTTCTATGTTAAATTTTAATGAGGTCCTAAGTTCAGTTTCAATCAAAAAAAATATTCCCTTGTTAAACTGATTACCTCCCTGAATAACCAATAACGCTACAATCCGTATGTTCGTGTAATTCTGTTTTTTTGTTACAATTGTTAAGGGTACAGTTGTAAAGAAGGATCACTGTCAAGAAAAATATTTTTGAGATACTAATAAATAACATGTAAACCTATAGTACTTTCACATTAAAATCTATATTTGTATACGTTTTACAACTGAAGGTACAGAAAAATTTTACCCCAAGGGAACCTAGGCCGGGACAATACAATGTTTGTATATCACTTAGTGAGAATTTAGCATCCCTTAATTTTTAACATACGTTGCCACAACAAACTATTGACATTTTCTTTAATTATTCGTGATGTATTGAAAAGCGTATAAAAGAGTCGCGAATATGAGTTACTAAAAGTGTTATTTAGCTAACAATACACCCAGTTAATAGGTGATTGACCTGACAGCATTTGAGTCTCACTTGTCTGCATAAAAGCCTACTCTTGAATAACCAGGTTACAACTGTTATGAAATTGAGGGAAAAATAATATACCATCTTCAATTAACTGCAAGTGCCACTTGTGTTGCCAGTTAATTAATTTACATGTTTTTATAAAACTGGCGTTGACATGTCGCTTTTGTTACGGAGTGATTTGTTAGAAGAGTAGCTTTAAAAAATTCAGAATAGTATGTGATTGCCTGGAGGAGATCTTTACCCGTGAAGAGGGTATTGAAGGAAGCTAGGATATTACTTGTAGGATAATAATAAAAATAAAGCCCGTTTTATTTCCAATCATGACAAAAACCAATTATAATATGCCGTGTATTATTATTATTATTAGATTATTTTACTTTTTTTTTCTTTTGCTTGTTATCCTATATCCTAGCTTCCTTCAGTACCGTCGATCGGAACCCCTTCACGGGTAAAGGCCTCCTCCAGCTTTTTCCAACTAACTCTGTCTATGGCTCTCTTTCTCCATTCGATTCCTGCTACCGCTTCTATTTCTTCTATACACCTTTTTTTTGGGCGACCTCTTCTCCTTCTTCCTCTTGGTCCTTTCCATACAGTTGTCTTTAAGGTCCACCTAGTATCTGCGTATCTTGCTATATGCCCCGCCCAATGCCACTTCTGTTTTAGGGCATAATTTAAGGCATCTATCCCTTTTGTTCTTCGTCTTATATAAAACAAATCTATACTTTTAAATTTAAATAAAACGGGTTTTTTTTATTATTATCGTATAAATGTAATACAGTTGTATTATATATTTAATTATGTGTTTTCAGATCCCGGCTATGCACAGAATTCATTTGTTTTTTTAAATAATCAGACATGTAAGTACTTCAATTTGCTGGGACTATATTCCATGGGATGCCGAACCACCTGCCTTCGCAGGCTGCAAAACATTTTCATTTTTAATTTGCTGAACTATCCGTTCGCATCCTCCAGGTATCACTTAACATCAGATGTGCCACTTGCCCGTTGGACACTCACATTTCCAGAAGGCTCGCAGGTGTGTTGCCGTTGCCTTTTAAAATTTGGTACGCACTTTTCTTGAAGGTGTCAATCAGAGGTACCCATAAACCAAAGTTCTTAAGCTATAAAATTACATATTAAGTACAAGTGAAATTTGAATAGCAATAAAAAATTTGTCTCCATAGGATAAGTCATTGTACTCTGTTAAAACGAAAAAAACCTGTTTATCTTTATAAGACGCGTTAACTGCTTAACTTCTGAACTTCGCTTCAACTTGTCATCGGCGACTTTATTTAGTACTTCAGCTTTTCAAGGCTTCTTCAGATAAACTGTGATCAAACTTGCAAAGACAGGTTGTCAAAGTAAGAATGTTATATACATTAATTGCCGCCTCTTTCAGGTTTTTAAAGATCTTAAACAATAAACAAAATATTTGTTTTTACAAATTTTAATAGAATTTTTAGCCTATATTTTACCTTTTGTTTTTACTAAAAGATCTGAGCCTCAGATTTCTGTATCTAATCTGTACAAGCGAGTGTTAAATGCGCACATAGACAGAAAGTCCATAGGTGCACAGCCGGGGATTGAACTTGCGACCCCAAGGATGAGAGTCGCACGCTGAAGCCACTAGGCCAAACTTTATTACTTGTAAATTATTGTTTGTGTCATTATATTTTCACATACTCTGTTCAAAATAAAGTTTCTATTTAGGTTTTTAGTTTAGCTGTTTACCTGTGATTTTTATTTGTTATTTCTGTTTATAAATTGTTTTAAAACTTACAAATAAATATCAACAGGAATATCTAAAACAACTTATATCCACCGTAATGTGGAGTGCGATAGCGTATTGTATGAAGTGCCCTAACTATTATGCTAATAAAATGATATTGTTTTCTTTACAAAGTGCTATTAATTAAGAAGTGTGACAGTCACATTTTGTTAATCCCAACCAAGTTAGAAGCTACCCCATTAATGTTCCAAACTCCTCTTTAAAGACAGAAGGTGCGACAGTAAAACACACTTTATTTATTCCCTAATAATTCACAGTTTAATGGGATGTTTTTCGAAATTATGATTTCTTTTAAGTGTGAATTATATTGTGTTATTAACACGAATATAAATGAAAATATAACTACATTATTTATTTAATAAACAACAAATTAAGCTTATATTTGTATATATATACGATACTCTAATGCGGTAACTATATACATTTATATCACATACAAAACAATACATACACATTTCACAGATTAAGATATTTACAAAAGGACTATTTCTTACAGTATAGGAACTGACATGAAGCAAACCTTTAGTCAGTTCAAAGGACAATTAAAAACGTCTGTTGATCTTAGCACTTCATGAATTATTTCCATATATTGTGTCAGATGTGCTCTCTTCGAGAGGCTAAGGTTTTCGGTGGGACGAATAGTTACGACTGTCCGGACCGTATTAGTTTAGTAAAAGAAGCAAAAAAATCAAAATTCCAAGTCAGACTTTTATAGACACATTTATCAAAATATGAAAAAATCAATAATTCATATAGGTACCAATGTCTATTTTGTGTTACCAATATAACCTATGTTAGCAGTGTTGACCTAGTGGCTTCAGCGTGCGACTCTCATCACTGAGGTCATAGGTTCGATCCCTGTTGTGCACCAATGGATTAACTTATGTGCGCATATAATATTCGCTTGAACGGTGAAGGAAAAATTCGTGAGGAAACCGCTTGCCATAGACCCAAACAGCCAACGGCATGTGTCACGCACAGGATGGTCACCTATTTGCCTATTAGATTGACAAATTAAACAGAAATCTGAGGCCCAGACCTAAAAATGTTGGAGCGCCACTGATTTATATATATTTAATAAATTACCTCTTCATTTAAATTAACTAAATCAAGAACGTACCACTCGTTTCAATTGCCAACTATTTTTACAACATTCTCCCAAGGAGCTGGCATTATATTTAGATAAATCCTGAATTATTACGCCTAAAAGTATCCATTGTTGGTAAAAATATGGCCGAAACATTAATGCTTTACTTGCCTTTTAGCGTCACGTTCAATAAATTAAAAGTGCTAATGGAAGTGTACCCGTGGCCCAAAACTTCGGCCACATAAATATGGCCGATATTACGAACTAAGGCGCTACAGCAAAAATCCATCTCAAACTTGTCGCTTAAGGGCACTCGGGATATGTGCCGTGTGGACGCGGCTTTATTCCGCGTATTTTTGGATGTGCTTTCCTGGTATTTAGAGAATTTATTAACAATTTCAGATGCATTTATTTAATTTGTATATTAATTCTGCTTATACAAAATTAATTTCAAATTTCGAACAAATATAAAATAACTGCCATGGGCACACAATACTACTGTGCGTAATTTAAATTCTAAATTCAAAATCCAGATCAAGTTTCATACATTACAAATCTTCTTGATCTTACAATTGTATGATGATCGCTCATTTCAAAGATAACTTCCTCTAAATAATATAATTAAAAGCCTTTTATTTATTGCAAAATCAAAGTAAACCTAATCCTATTATTTTAAATGAATGAAGTTATATCTATTTTCTAATTAGTTTGCAAGAACCCCTCAGTTGAAGGCCTCCTCCAAGGCTCTTCTGGTAACTTCCTCTAAATACCACCTCCTAAAAGGCTCTTCCGACATCACCGTACTAGGTGCGATACATTAGCACACGCGTCATTTGGGGCGCGATAGAAACAATAATGAGCGTTGGAGATTTCCCAAACGTGCCTCTGGAACCTACGAATTTGGATAAAGTTATCAAATTTTCAAAGCCGAGCGGTAGTTGAGCTTCGCACCTAATTATAATTGCAATTACGCTGACGTGTATAATGGTATAATCCACGACAATTCACCGGTATTCATTTTCTCTGGTTTATTTTGTTTATCCATTAGCGTAAGGTCTTAGTGTCTGCCATTTTGAAGGAGAAAATTCTAGCGATCGCTTTTATATGTGACATAAAATGTAATACTATTTAACATATTATAGCCACTTTGGTAATTACACGTTTTCGTTAGGGTAAGAAAATATAAAAAAACTAGCTGACCCGGCAAACGTTGTTTTGCCATGTATATTATTTCTAGGAAACCTTTTTTTAGTTCAATAAAAATAACTATAATAAAAAATAGAGGTTGATCGTAGAGGGGTGAAAATTAGGGGTTGTATGTGTTTTTGTATGTTGTATCATAAAAAAATAAAAACAAAAAATGTTATCTAAAAAGTAAAAATTTAGGGGTGCACCACACATTTAGAGGGTTGAAAGAAAGATAGTAGCCGATTCTCAGACTTACTGAATATGTATAAAAAAATTCATAAGAATCGGTGGAGCCGTTTCGGAAGAGTATGGGAACGAACATTGTGACACGAGAATTTTATATATTAGATAAAAAATTTCATGAATTTAAGTTAAAACTTAAATATTTACCGCCGCAAGACAACTGTGGACAGGATGCTTGCAAGTGCGTCGCCAGCCTTTAAAGCAGTGAGCACGTTCTCGTCTTGAAATACCAGAAGTAACGCTAGATGTCACGGTGGAACGGATTGCATTGTCTTGACGTCCGATGATGAAATGTAGCCGAAGGTATTAGACTGAAAAGTTCTTCTGAACACTTTCCCTGATATATGATAGTCGATCCAGAGGGAGCCTACTCCTCTACACATCGCCATACATCTTGGGTGGTTGAATGCAATCGATTGTTTCTTTCATAAATTTTGGTAATATAGGTACAGTACTGCCATGCGATTCTGTAACTCACTTTTCGAACTCACACAGCGGTTTTCACAGCGGCGGTGGCGCTCAAATCAGTTGTAAAGCAGTCATTGTACGATTTGGCATTCTGATAAGGAGGGAGTTTATAGTTTATTATTTATTGTAAAAAGCCGCTGTGTGAGTTCGAAAGGTGAGTTACAGAATCGCAAGGCAGTTTGTTTAATGATAAACCCTTTAGACTAAAGTTAACAAGTATTTTAAAATTAGTCTCAACGCACGCTTAATCCTAGTATTAAGTATCACATGAATACTTTTTCTACCATTTTACATTATTAGTAACAAGCATTTGTACTTATAATGAATAAACACATTTTTTGAGAACAGTGGCTTACGCGTGCTATTAACGCCGGTCGTAGTTTCGAATCAGGGATGTGTACCAATGGACATTTTTGTGAATGTGCACATTTACTCTCGTTCGGTGAATCGTGAGGAAACCGGCATGTCTTACACCCAGTCGGCAGCGTGTTTTAGGAACATAGTTGTTTTTTTTTCATATCAGCTAGCTAACAGTGTCATAGAAGCTCTATGTAAGGTAACAATGTAATTATAATAAGCAATGATTACACGTTGAAGTATAGTGGTATCTATCTCTCGGCTCATAACTATAGATTGATTAAGAGCTGGTATTACACAATATACAAAATTTGCACAGAATACAATTAATTTTTAGTTATTTTTATTATTACTATGTAGGTTAAGGAAATTGAGAATACTATATTGTTATAGTTACTAATAAATATATATATATAGAATATAGCTAAAATCATCATCGTGCCAGCAGTTATCAAGCTACTAATAAAAACCTTAAAACATACATGTTTATTATTAAAATATATTAGTTATTTAATTCAATTGTTTTTTTGTGCCGAAAAAAACTTTCTGGTATTTTTATATTAACTTGTATATATTTTAATTGTACTTTTTATTTAAAAATTCTGGTAAACCATTGGTCAGTGACCTAAACGAGCGATCTTCGAAGTTCTTCGATTAGGCTTTATTTAACACAAAACCTGAGTAATATATGTATTAGCAGCGCATTATATTCCAACTAATAATCTCATTCGACACGCGGCAATTTTCAGTTCATTTGATATTAAAAGCTTTTCACGGAGGCGGCGTGCATCGTCTATTCAGTCAAATGGCGGGAACTAGCGGCGCCCGCGCGGTTATTGCAATTAGTATCATTTTATATCATATTGGCTTACATTATACACTAACGAATATTACCACCTTCGAATCACATTGTTCGTAAATACTTTGAGGCATAACATAAAATCTAAATCATACCATTTTCAACTAAAGTATGTTTGACTTGAAGACCAATGTTGGACTAGTGGCTTTAGCGTGCGACTCACATCCCTAAGGTCGTAGGTTCGATCCCCGGGTGTGCACGAATGGACTTTCTTTCTATGTGCGCATTTAAAATTCGCTTGAACGGAGAAGGAAAACATCGAGAGGAAACCGGACCCAAATTGTCTTATCCACAGCCTGATAGATTTCGTGTTACACCTATATGATGAAGGACATTTCACTCAAACCATACGAAACTGTTTTTAATTAAACGAAAAAAAAATTATATAGATACGAAATATTTATGTATCTCTGAATTATTATCTAAATGGTTTTTATTATAAGCCATAATATTCCCCAAAGTAACCCGAACCGAATCTGAATTTGAAATGTATTTAAAACGAAAATAACTTAATGAAATAATAGAAAAACTTATAAATATTCAAGGAAATCTTAAACCTTTAGCGACTGACGGATTCGTTTTTACTTATTCCGCAGAAAATCTGCTTAAAATCTGTATTTAAAAGAATCACTCGGAATTTATTTGCTCCATGGCTTAAATTGTAGGTTTTAGCGGAATCTTATTTTAGTCAAATAATCTTTGAGTTAGATTCCCTTCTGGTCCAAATTTTGCGCCACCGCTACCACCTAGTTTCATTAATTATAATGGCTCAAATCCAGGGTAATCAGCGTGTAGGTAGAAGGAAAAATCGTGGCTTCGCAGCGTTAGGGAGTGGACGGGTGTTGCGACTGCGGAAGAGAATTCATAATTTTAATATATATAACACATTTAACTAGCTCCGTGGATTTTCGTAAGTAGAAGTAGTATTTTTATAGCACTTTGTAATCTTTTTAATAATAATCAAATAAACCTTCCTCGGTACACACGCTTTCTAGTAATATTATATTCATACAAACAGGTAGGTTCGGCCAGGTCACACTGATAAATTGGTACTAAAGAAAAATAAAATACAACATTTAATTTGACAAGTATAGGCAAACAAATCCAAAGAATAAAACATCGGTTTATAAATTATAAAAAGTAAAGGAAAATTTATTTCAAAGTGTGAGGGGAGTAACTATGGATATCCAGACCTGGCCCGTTTATCAGAATGCTCAATATCGGTGAGTTTTGGCCAAAACGCGTTTGGCCAATGGTTTGACGGGATTCCTTGGGCATCTAGAGAGTACACGAAATTTAAATTGAGTTAAAAGGTTCCGGCAATCATACTAATTCTTTCTGATATTGAGTGATTGTTTCAATGCTTTTGGCTTCATTTGGGAATTCAGTAAAAGCTTATATCTTGGGCTGAACATAGCTTCTTATCTCTTAGCAATGGTCTCGATTCGCGGTTACCCTTTGGAAGTCGTAGCGAATGATTTTAAATGTAAAAATTATTCAAATGGTGCGGATAAGTCGCGGCTTGAATGGCGTTTGATCGCGGATCGTAGCCCACTTGATCGTCTATTTTGTTTTATTAAAGTTTACTAGCCCTGCCCTCTTCCAACTGGTGCACTCTGGCCATAAAGATAAGTTAATTAATTTATCAAATCTCAGTGATATTGTGGACAAAATCAGTCCTAGTCTGTGCTCTATATTGTATATTCACTAATTAAGCGACACCAACCTGGTCAAAGATGGGGTGGTGTCTTGCAAAATGGAAACAGTTAAAATCCTTTTTTAAATAGAAATGGATAAATGGAAGCTGGATCTTGCTGGAATGAAAACCTTAATATTAAAAGCGTTATTAATGATAATAATATTTTATTTCAAGTTTGGTTCACAAGAAAAACCTTTATCTAAATTACGCTAGTTATATAAACAAAAATAGTCAGGTTTATCTGACGCTGAACTAGGTGTGAACCTTTATTTCACATACAGCATACAGCGCCTAACCCCTTAAATATAACAGAAAAATTTAGCATCGAGTACATAGCTCATTGAAAAAAATATTTAATTAGTTTAATTTTTTTATTTTTTTTTTAATCCATCTGCAATCAGCCTCATGGCTTTTATCAGATTTTATAAGAAATAATGACAATTAGGGAACGCAAATCCAATATTTTTTTTATTCCCTCCGTATTTCGAAAACTGTCAGACTGCGGCAAGTTTTGCCCTTTTCAGCCGATACACACTGTCCGTTTCCAAGAGGCCCGAAGCTAGGGGGTTGACGTGTTGCTGAAGTCTCATTTTGTATCGCACGGTTGATCTTTTAATGTCTTCCTCGACAGTGGCAATTCCCAAATATTTATGGACCTCAGTATTTCGTGTTAACCAAGGCGCACCGCTCATATTTCGCAGTGTCAATTACTACTCAATCAATTAGTTAATCTCATTAAATTTGAGTATCGGTGATTCATAAATGTTTGCGTTTGACCACGAGAAATATTTATTACTTGTCAACGAATATTAGGCCGATGTGCTTGCGTGAAACAGATGCAGAATGATTAGGTATATGTAATAGCCATTAGTAAACAGTCTTACGTAGCTTTAAGCAATATTGATGAAAGTTATCAAGTACACAGGAACTTGTTCAATATGCCTCGCCACAGGATAGTCAACACAACAGACAAACATCTGTATGCGACTAATCATACGAGTCGAGGCTTCAGGATGTCTCTTCATCTTGCTACTAAAGATTGCCATTGCTAGGGAAAGTTATACATCAAATCCAAGACAATCAAATAGTTAATCTAATTTAATAAACCAATAATATATTTTGTCTGTTTACTTGATATAATTATATGGATAGATCTATACATTTCCGTTAGATGGACTGGACAAAAAAATAGCAAAGTTTTACCTTCCGTCAAATCAAAATTTTTATCCATCTGACAGAGCCTTTATTATCTTTAATACACAAATATACAGTATTTACAATATTATTAACCTACTAATAATAGTTAAGAGTAACTAGAAAACTAAAACAAATTTAAAAAGTTTGGTTCCTGTGGCAGTTTACCTAATCCCGGCTGGGAGTAAGAATGTACCAAATAGCATCAAGACCCAGTCTCTTAACGGCAAATTTTTGCACACAAATGTTATTTTAAATAAAAATGATTTGTTATTTTATTTAGAGGATGTATGTAAGAAAATAGGGATGGGTAGCTTAAGCGACGCCCCGGTGATAAAGTAGCCGGGGAAGGTAGGCTTATTAGGACCAATAAAAAAAATCCTGGCAGCATTTCCTCGATGTCATACTTATTTGTTGAGTGAGGAAAGCACCAGCTCTTTCACCGGTATGTATGTATTAGATGTAAACAAAAAAAAGCAGCAAATAAATATATATTTGAAAAGAGAAACTTCCACCGCTAATATACGAAAAAAATATACAATTGAATAGACACGAACTATGTATCGCTGAGTTTAAACAATATTGAAGACATTTCATAGTTACATAAAGACCTCATCCTAGGCTCATCGTGTATCCCAAAAATATTATTATTCAAAATTCATATTTTATTTTTTTACTACGAAGAACAAACCCTATGTTGCTACGAAATTTTAAACTCGTAGAATAGCTATGTAAATACACTCAAACATACAGAATCGATCGCTTAAACCGGATGTTCAAATTCGTATCTGGATATCCGTCATTCCACATTTCTTAAGGCGGTTCATTAATTCGACTATTTTAATTATCACTGTTATTAGTCGTAATTCCTCATTTGTACCTGAGAAATTCCATTCATTCACGTACTCACATGTACCGCTCAGAAATGACGGCATAGTGCTCAGATTTATTTTCTGATATAGTAACAGCTTTTTAAGCGTAATTCACGTTGGTTCATTTCAGAATGTCTGGGCTTGTAGTGTATTATTTAGGCTTCTTATCACACGCAGAACGAAGAACAAGCTGCTGTCAAAGATATTACAGTAGTACTAATTAAAAAGCAAATCCATGGCATCACTAAACATCAGATGAGTTTGCTCTATTAAAAAAACGCATCTTTTCACTGCATTGGTCAGTGGTCATTCAAAGCGATGTATAAATGTTGACCTACGGTTAACGATTTGTGTATGTTTACACGTGATAGTTGACTGGAATGTCTCTTGCTTTCTTGCTAAGTGTGAAGCCGTTACACAAGTTGTATTTAAATAATCAAACACGCGTTTTTTGTCATCTATTTTCTCACTATTCAAATTTAAAATGTAATATTTAGTAGCAGTGTTGGTCTAGTGGGTTCATGGTGCGACTCACTGCGGTAGTAGGATCGATCTTCTTTCTATGTGCGCATTTAACATTCGCTCGAACGGCGAAGGAACGTGAGGAAACCGGCTTGCTTTAGACACAAAAAATTCGGCGTGTGTCAGGCACAGTTGTTCACCTACTTGCCAATTTGATTTACAAATGATCATGAAACAGATACAGAAATCTAAGGCCCAGACCTAAAGAGGTTGTAGCGTCATTGATTTATTTTTATTTTGTTAATACATATATTAAATTCGTGTTCATATTCGTAAAAAAACTATTCAGACATGCGTAAATTAATTTTGCTTATCGGTAGTAGGGTGTTGGAAATGCAAACGAGGCACACGCAGGTCACAGAGGTAATGATGTCCTATTGAGTGCGGTCAGACTATCTCCTGGTCAATGTAAACATGGCACAGAGGGAACGATTGCGGAATGCAAAGCGACATCTTTTGGCCTCGATTGAATGTGTGATCTTTGCTTTGCTTGACTTTTCTTTTCATTCCCGAAGATGTTTCAATTGAGATATACTTTCCTATTTACAGGTGTATAACGAGTTACGAGTACCACCCTGATGTGCATAATTTTAAGGTATTTACTGGTCTGAAAATTATAATACGTTTTTCTTAATTTAATTTATTTATTAAACTTCACCTTAGTTGTTAAGCTATATTCATATGCTTGAAGCTATATTCTAAAACACATGACAATTATGGGGATTATAAATATTTACAAAAAAATAAGAAAAAAAATGAAAATTGTATTTTAAAAAATTTACACTTGCAATTTCTGTCTTTACTAGTCATTTTTAAACGCTTTTTTTAATTGATGAGCCCACTACCGAATATATCAAGCTCTGGATAATCTTTTTCATTTGCTGATCCGCCTTGTTACAAATTGAACGATAATTGAAACAGATAATAGAAAATCTTCTGTCAAAGCTGTGTTATTGCATCGTATATAGCTCGTCTAGGTACATGGAAGTCTTCGTAAAAAAAAAACAAAATGTGTAAAACATACTGCGATGAAGCAGGCATCGCAGGAGACGGTGCTTTCTCTTGCCAATTGCTAATATTGCCTGAAGGCTTATATCTTTTTTCATCACAGCGTCAACAGAATTTAACAGAAATTAGCACTCAGTTAAAATAATATATTCAAGTGAGTTTTTAAATTTGTTCTGTTTACCTCAGTTTATTGGAATTGGTTTAATTTTCCATAATATCCTCTGAGTCGTTCATATAGCTGTAATCTATATTATCACTAAGGTTTGTGTGTACCACACAAATAAATATTCTGCATGCGAAAACACTTGCTTGTACGGCGAAGAAAATATCAGGAGGATATAAAAATAAATCAGTGGCGTTACAACCTCTTCAGGACTTGGCCTCAGATTTCTGAATCTGTTTCATGATCATTTTTAAATCGAATAGGCAAGTAGGTGATCAACCTCCTGTACCTGACACACGCCGTCGACTTTTTGGGTGTCATTGCAGTTTCCTTACGATGTTTTCCTTCACCGTTCGAGCGAATGTTAAATGCGCACATAGAAAGTCCATTGGTGCACAGCCGGGGATCGAACCTACGACCTCAGGGATGAGAGTCGCACGCTGAAGCCATTGGGCCAACCAACCAAAGATATAGTTTGTAAAATAATGGTACAAAAGATGTTTTAGTTAATATATAATTGCCCGTGACTGTAATAAGGATAAAGAATGGCCACTTCAATCTATTATAGGTACTGTTTTATAAATTTACCATTACCGATACTAAATTTTCAATAACACAACCAATCATATTGTAGATTTCGCGTTTAGCTTTATGATAGAATTATTTGTTGTATATTTTACAATAATAATAATTACACGTACCTACAAGGATTAAGATTTTATACAGAATATCGCTTTTACGACTTACCTAAGCAATTTTACAGCGTCAAGTTATTCCCTGTTTGTACTTTATAATTCCGCTGTCATTTTATTTATATTTTCCCAAGATATCGCCGGTATCTTGCTAATAAACTTTGCGATGAGATCGGTCGGAATTTTAAGTATTATTTTATGTTAATTGCAGTCATAGTTGAAGCCCCGTCGTAACTTTTAACTTTGATTTCATTTGCATTGTTCAAAATAACTTTGTTACATTACAAAGCTTTTAATATTATAAATAAAGAAAGTGTTACAATATTTCGCGTGTCAAATTTATTTCATTATTTGGTAAATTTACAGCATAAATGCGTTTATTTCTACAGATTTACTGCGATTTAAACTAAAATTATTTATATAAGCTATATATATTTTCTTACAAGTTGGAGTATCGGCACAGGGTTTAGGATCATAGGTTACATAAAGCCTATTCGGGATACGTAAGAGAAAAAAAATTGGCAAAAGTAAATATTTGTAACAACAGGAATGAAAAAACTGTCAAATGGGTGTAGATTTTCTGGAATAAAAGGGAAAATTTCCATAACTTAAAAATACATATTTTTTTTAATTTTTCTGATAACTGGTGTGGCATTACCTATGAGAAAATTTCGACTTGACGTCGACTTTTGGGACATCCTGTATATGTAAACAAGAGATTGGCACAGGAATATTGTGAAGCGTCATGACTTGACAATATTGTTACACAATATAATATGTTGTTGGCTTGACAATATATGTTCATACATGCTCTACTACTCTGATTCTAAAGATATTAATAATTTAAGAATACAATAGGCAATACGCAATTGGCAAGAGACAACACGGTCACCCGCGGCTACTGCTTCATCTTCTGTTTTACAGATCATGATTTTTCACTAAGTCTCCCAGGTGCTACCTAGACGCTGATGCATTGACAGAAGATATTTTCAATTATCTCTAACTAAAACGTCAATGTGGAATCAGCTGCTCTCTGAAGTATTTCCGTACTCGACTTAGAATACTTTAAGAAAAGAGCGTACCAGCAAAACGCCTTCTGGCAATGAGTGTCTATGGGCGTTGGGCGGTTGTGTCCATTTGCCCCCTGTTATATGAAAAAAAAATTTAAGGTTCAATTTGTAACCAGGCTGATTAAGCGAAATGGAACAAGTTTAATAATTTCAATACCAGGAAATAAAAATCATTATGTACATGAGTATACACATTCAATTTATTTACTTTATTGTAAGAAAGAAAAATATAATGTATGGATATTTTTATAAATTTTCCATTTAGAAGCATAATTTACAGATTTGTTTCCGGTACTAGCCTCTTTCTTAGTCAATTGTAGTATAAAAAAATGCAAATTACATTAGTATTTGGAAATTCATTAATAATTCTAATGTACTATACATAATTAAACAGATTAACACTGCAAAGTTATCAATTTCGTGTATTTGAGAGGTCAATTCAAACAACCTGAGGGTTCTAAGGTGTTCCTTTGAACTGGCAAGTGGTGATGTATAGTTTTGTAGTAGGGTGACCACGATTACTTGTAACTGTAAATAAGGATGACAATTGATTTTAGTTAAAAAAAATTATATAAATAAAATTTATTATTACACAGGAGACCGAAGAGCTGGCAGCTACCTCGGACAAAGAATTAGTCTAGCTATTCAATGGGGAAACGCTGCCAGTATCTTTTGAACGTTGCCTAAAGGGACTACTTTTAATAATATATATTAGTAATTTTATTTTACAATTAGTTATTGTTTTTTTGTTATAGATTTTATTTAGTTATTTATTACATATATATACATTATTAATTAAATAAACTAGTGTAATAAATGAACCATTTAAAACATATTTTTAGTTTATTATGGAGTATTTGATTAAATTTCTATTTACAACGAATCCTCGACTTCCCCTATAATATAACCATAAAAATATATTCCCTTTTAAATATTTCTTTTCTGTGTTCGAACCCTATTTGTGCTCGAATCGGTTGTTATATACGCATTCAGTACTTATTCTTTACGAATAAGTAAGAAGATGTCATGTACCCTAAATGGAGATGATGGATCATGATAGCGAGGTCATAAAATTTGATTTCTATTTACAACGAATTATTTATACTTCCATTATAACAAAATAAAATAAATGAGTGGCGCTACAACCTTTGTTTTCGGTCTGGGCCTGAGGTTTCTCTATCTGCTTAGTGAAAATTTGTATCTTCCGTTACATTAAATATATTCCCATGTAATGTGTACTATTCTGAGAAGCATCCTGAAGCTAAAGGTTCACGCCTCTTCAACACATTAAATCACTTATTCTAAAGTTGTTATCTAATCTATTAGTAAGAATTAATTAATCTCAAAATTGAAGACCCGAGAAAACCCGTAAGATCCAAACTCAGCCGATTCTTTCTTGGTTGGCTTTTAACGACATGAATCGCCGAGTATCTTGCGCTAGTCTAAAAAGCTCCTCAGCGGATGTAGTGGTTGCCCACACCCATACCGCAACCACGACATCTTCATTCTACCAGCTTCAGCTTACCGCTAAGAACTCCTCAGTCTCATACAATTTTGTGGCACCACTATATTGCTAAATCATGGCCACCATTGCAAGATACCTTTAAGTGGCAATGTTTACTAAGGAAGTTGACCTGTATTGACTCATCTGATTTGCTTAGTCCTGTAGTTTTGGAGTTATTAACGAACATACATAATAGCCTAATTGATGTTTGCCAAGGTCTTTGTGGGCTTAAGATAAACCCGTTAATCATTTGTGACCAAAATGTTGGTAAACCTTGGAATATGGAGACACATAGTCTGTTATTATATTTGAATTATTGGTCCGGAGAATTTAGATAACTGTGAGATACAAAAATTGCGTTAGACAATATTTTTTTTTATGTCAAATGGGCATCTGATGTTGAGTGAGGGACTTATACACTCACATTGCCAGAAGGCTCGCAAGTGCGTTGCCAGAAACTGCTACGCTATTTACTTGAAGGACCCTAAGGCCCGGCGCCCATTATCGGCATCGGCAAGGAAAAGGATCCTTCGGCATCCTACATGCAAGCACACACTATCGGCAATTATGCTTTGGCATGCTGCAACGTTCTTAGGGATGACGAAGCGTCCTTAAGGATGCCGCACCGTCCTGTAGCTTGCCGAAGCGTCTCAATATAAAAACTATCCCCCGAGTGTTGCATCGGCGCCGGCGGCGTATCGAAGGTTGCCTAAGGATGCCGAAGCATCCCGAAGCATTCTCAAGGCTGCTGATACACCAGCCTCAAGCATACCGAAGCGGTATTTTTGTTATTACGACCACATATCACGGAAATTTCAACTTTATTGCCATTATGTTATAGTATATTGCTATTTGCCACCTAAAATCCTCAGTCGTACCGATGCCGATAATGGGCGCCGGGCCTTAGTCGAATAGGTTCGGAAATACTTCAGTGGGCAACTGGTTCCATAGTGGTGACAATCATGAAATTTAATAATACTACCAGATAGTCAAAAATACATATTATTAATTGAATTAATTAATATGTGAATTGATTATTAGGAATAGTCTTAGTCTTTGTCAGCCCAACGCTTTTTCTCCTTCCGAGGCCCTTTCATCTTTAACCACTTTCTTAAAAACAAAATTTTCACTTATAATACCACAAGAGCTTCAAAATTATCGGGTATTTCCCGATAGGTTCTAACAAATGGGGTGTTTTCAGGTTAAAAATCAAGGGCTTCCCCAATAATTTTTTAACGACGACTTGATGAAAAACTTGACGACTTTATTTGTTTGCAGGGAACCTTGAGGGAAATGCCAGATAATTTTGAAGCTCGTGTGGTATTCGGGGGATTATTTTTCCGACCCAAATGTCGGCCAATAGAATTGCACCATGAGACGAAATGTACAGTTAACAAATAAGAATTTCATAATGAATAAAACAACTACTTAATACTTTTCTTGAAGCAACTACCAGAGAAAATTTTCAAAAAATTATCAGTATAATACCATGTAGGTTGTACCACGTGACGTCGAATGGTGCAATTCTATTGGTCGATATTTGGGTCGGAAAAATAATCACTAACATTTCAAAACTCACGTTACATGCCTTTACTAAAATCTTTAACATCATTTTGTCAACCTGTCCTATGCTGATACAGAAAATATTCTTACAGTGCAAAAAAGTTTAATTATAAATTGTGTTATGTAGAAATTATTGTCAAGTAAAGTTAACAAGTCAAATGGACGAGACTAGCTCCACACAGGGAATCCTAGTGTGGGGGCTAGTGCACTTTATTTTACCTAAATATCCTGTTATTGTGTGTAATAAAGTTTTTGTAACATGAAGTACCTACGTTAATAATTTAAATTTGTAAAAATTGAAGTTGAATCACTCAACACTGCGTCAGACAGCTGATCTTTTTGTATATGAAATAAAAATTATCAAAGAAAGGGATGCTATCTGAGGCCCATATAGGGTTGTAGCGCCAAGCAAAATAGCTGGGGCGGCCGCAGAGCAGGCGGAAAATAATAAACGGCTCAAATATAAGAGTCTTTCCACCAACTTCGATTTTGTTCCCTTTTGGGAGAGACTTGGGTCGTGGGGTTTAATTGCAAGCGCAAATTACAGATTTAAATTGGTGTCGCGTAGACTGAACCGGTGACTCCAGAGCTGGTGCTTTTTTTTTGCAATACAGCGAGGAAATGATGGTAGCGTTAAAGGTACACTGCCACAGGGAAACTTTTTAAATTTCTTTTATTAATTTTAATTATTTTTATTATTACTATAAAAGCAAAAATATTCCCGAGCGACATATGCTATGGCTGCATTTGTATATAATACAGTTAACATACACACGCACAATCGCTTAGATTAACCCTTTAAAACATTTAATTACAAATGGATCAAAATATGCTTGTCATTGAAATATAAAAAATCACTACGCTAATTAAGGTGCGGTTTGAGTAATAGATTGGTTATCTCACGAAGCTTTACGGTTATTAATGTAATTCATTTGAATGTGAAGCAAAAATAGGTTTGTGTGTGTAATTAATCGGAAAGGATTATAATTTACTATTAAAATGTGTCGTCTTCGTGGCGTAAGGGTGTGACAAGCAGGTCGTCATGATCGTAGAACAATTTCGGATTTCAAAAATCCAAAATCCACTTTTTATCATATTTGGATACTACATTGACTAAATATTAAGGCTACATCAAAAAAACATTCCATGTGTTTTAAATTTCAAATTAATCAGTCGGTAAAGTGACGGATTTGATAGAAGCATGTGATTTTTCTAGAAAACTGTAATTTAATGTTATTATTTTTATTTTGTTCCAAAACAAACCCTTTTGTTTGCTTGTATGCCAATTTTCATAATAACAGAATATGAATTAAAATAGTTATTACAACTAATTAATACTAATTAAACACAAAAACTAACATGATAATATTATTCCGAAAGATTTTTTAAGTGAAAAAGATTGAGAGAGAGAATAAGGGAGATTGAGAAATATTACACGGTATTGGTTGATGTATTCGTTTAGTAGTTACATATTAGAACTTTAGATGGCAATTCTGTCGCATAACGTCTAGTGCAGTAAACGCAGTTTTTTTTATTTATTTATAATATCATTAGCACGTATAGAGTGTGTAAACAGTGTGAATATAGATATACAAATACACGGAGTGATCATATACTGGTACATGATCATCTATTGGGGCTTTTATCTTAGTTATAATTAATTTACAAAGAAGTTTCACTTCTGACATATGTACTTTGTACGCACGCACTTTTTTTACCATTAATTTCGTCACTTTATTCAAAATTTCTTACGGTCATTATTAAATTTCTTCCTCAATAAAATTCACCGAAAATCTTTAAATCAAACATATGATTCCCTAAGGGAGTTGTAATTGTTATAACACACGCGAAGGCGACATTGTTATTAATTTCTGTCATTCCACCATGCTTTTACGATCGTTAGGTGGCTAATATACCATAAATATTATTGTTATATGAAGGCGGGTGACAGAGCTCCATAAACTATTAAATTTTGTATGAACTGGACGGTTAAATGCCTAGAATTACGTTCAAAAACCTCTAGTGAGCAACGGTTTAGCTGGAACTGTTTTGGATGTAATACCGTTTCTATGACTGTTGAACCAAGACTGAAACATTTAAAAAAAACGATGGGTTGCACTCCGGGAGTGCCGGCAGAAGTGAAAACTTGAATATTAACGTTGTGCATTTCTGATATTTTGGAATGGTTAGGGAATAATTTTGCACGAATTGCTTTAATTATCAGTATAAAAGTACTATCATTTATGTGGTGGATACAATATTTATTTATTGCGCTATCGTACTCAAACATGACAATTTATATTACATTAAATACGCCGCGCCAGCTATCTACTCTCCATTCGTCTTACAAACTTTCGATCAGGTCACGTGTCCTGACGCGACTTTAATTTTTTTTACGCATTCCTAAAAAAGGGTACAACGCCGCTAAAGAAGTTTTCACTTCAAAAAATTATACTATTAGACAAAGCAAACTACAATTTACCTACCTTCATTTGTTTTTAGTGAGTCATAGACAAGACAAAATTGGTTGGGGCTTACAGCTCCAACCAATGCTAATGAGCTTCGAATACTGGAGCTTTGACTTAATAGGTTTATTTTTGAAATCACCTATGGTTTGACAAAAGGCTTTGTTGAATGAGAAAATTTTGTATGAACGCGTATTTATCGTTATAATTTCATTGTTATACGAAACAACAAAACATTCATACAAGTCAGTTATTACATTAATATTCGTATATTAAAAAATAATTAAGGTCACATTACACCGCCCTATAATTAATCAGAACAAATCCGCTCCCAGCTATTCCGAAACATATTATTAATTACAAGTATATCACGATATACATTTATGTCTTTTATTTGCATATCTGTATGGGCGAGGTTCGGCATGCGATCTGTTTGGTCCAAGGTACACGCTTACGAGTACTACGCTATAAGTAACGATCAAATACCGTAACGTAAATACCGCATCTAATAATCTTTTTGTTGACACTGAGTGTTTTAAGGTAGTTTTTCTACAACCACTATGTGGAACCAGTTACCCATTAAATTATTTCCGAAAACTCAACTTAGGGTCCTTCAAGAAAAGAGCGTACCAATTCTTAAAAGTCAACGCAAGCCCTCTGGCATTGAAAGATTCCATGAGTATCGCTTAACATCAGGTGAATCTCCTGCCCGTTTGCCACCTATTCTTTAAAAAAAATCTTGGTCACTACTGCGTGCCTTTATGCTGTCTGCAAGCGAAGAAAGTGCCATTCGCTTGCAGCCTGCGTGTCCGGTTTAAATACTGTATCTCAGCTCGCTAAGTGCTTCATCACCATGAATTCTTTTGGAATTTTCAGGAAGAAACTCGATAAGTATGCTCACTCGTAAAGAACTAATATGAACCCATTAGGGTCCTTCAAGAAAAGAGCGTACCAATTCTTAAAACGCTGACAACGCGAGCCCTGTTTTGCCGAGTTTTAAAAACTGTTTGGTAAGATGTTTATAATATGCATTATAAATCTACTCTTGTCTTTTCTATTATTTATATCTCACTTAATATAATTTTTAATAAAGGAATATAAGTCTATAACTTACACCACAAATATATTTTGATGGAAATATGGGTGTATCCATCGAAATACGAGTGAACTGTCCTCGTTTACTTGGTTTAGGGTTAAAAAAGTAACGTACAAAACCCCTTTGCATACGTCCAAGCCGTATTTAATCATTTAAATAACTCCATAGCTGTTCTTTTTTAAAAAATAAAAATTTTCCCCCGGGCGCCCCCCCCCCCCCCCCCCCCCCTGAAACCCCCCCCAAACCTCGGATAAATTTAAAATTATGCTATGTTGTTTACCATAATAGGATAAGCAGTTTTTTTTTTTTTTTCGACCATATAGGATAAGCTTTTTAAAATATTCACACATCAACCACATAAAAATGAAACCAGTGGCGCTACAGCCTTTTATGTTCGGGCCTCAGACTTCTGTAACAGTTTTGTGATCATTTGTTCTTGATTATAGGTAAGTGACCATCCTTTTTGATAAAAATCCTTGCAAAAGAAAAAATATATTGTACTAAATATGTTATAAATAACACTGGAAGATGCAACTTCGTCCATACGATATTGTGTTTCATAGAAAAAGAGGCCTTTTTTATGAAACACAATTGTATGACTTTAATCAATACGTTTTTAATCAATACGACAATCGATGTTCTAGTTGAAGCATGAATGCCAAACAAAATGGCTAACAGTAAATAGTATGGACTAGTTAAAAGTATATTTAGTTACTAAATTACGGAAAATTTAATTAAATTCGAATTGTGTACGAATACAACAAAATTATCTAATCCAACTTTTTCTTTAGAACAGGGGGCAAACGGGCAGGACTCACCTGATGTTAAGTGCCGCCCATGGACACTCCCAATGCCAACAGGGCTCGCGAGTGCGTTGTCGGCCTTTTAAGAATTGGTACGCTCTTTTTTTGAAGGACCCTATCAGGAATTGGTTCGGAAATACTGCAATGGGCAGCTGGTTCCACATAGCAAACGCTAGTTGTGGAACGACGGACGTCGATGTGATACGTATGTATGTATGTATACCATTCCATAGCAGTTTTGACTCGGGTTATATTTTCATAAAACTTATCATTTTAAATTTTAATAAATTGCAACCGTTATCTATAGAAACGACTCGTAATAATAACGAATGGTATTTAGAATAGTAGAGTATGCGGCACATGGTAAGTCTAAACAAAAATATACAGAACCCTCAATTTATAACGCTCTTTTCCTAATAGTTTTTTGGAATTATGCGCATGATAATAATAAATTCTGACCTTATCGAAAGATTAGGAGTTTTTAGATTTAATTAAATGACCAAATTCACGGAATATATTACCTAGATATCCTCGAGTATTACTTGGGAAGTTAAAAATCAAAATTTATATTTATATTTTCGATACGAAAACAGTTGCGCTACAGCTTTATATCAGGACCTCAGATTCGTAATCATTTTTTTTATTAGGCAAGTATCAGCCTCCAGGGCCTTACACGCGCCGTCGACTTTTTGGATCTTATTCATGTCGGTTTCCTCACGATGTTCTCCTTCACCGTTTGAGCGAATGTTAAATGCGCTCATAGAAAGAAAGTCCATTGGTGCACAGCCGGGGATCGAACCTACAACCTCAGGGATGAGAGTCGCACGCTAAAGCCACTGCTCCCAATCAAAATAAACTAAGATAAAATATAAAAGATAAAGACATATTTTTCTCCCAATATCAACATAATTACATACATTTTCCTTTCTGGAAAACTGACAAAGACCGTCAAAACATTCGAAATCCCAAATTGCCATAAGTTAAACATTAATACCCCATTATACAGCCTCAAAGCGAACGACACAAGAAAAAATCACTTCAAGTGTATGCTACTAAATTTTTCATCTTTCATTACGGGGTTTTTCCGTTTTTGGCGCTTTTTTGGTTATTTTCAACCTTATTGACTAAAATACGTATGTCTATACTTACTCTACAATGATTAATCCACAAACGATTTCGTCTGTGATTTGAGTCTTTGTGTGTGATTTTTACTCGTTCAACATTATTTCTATTGATTAAGGCACCACATTAGCACTAAGACAAAGTTTGGACGTTAAGAATTTCCATAGAAAAATATCACCTTGAGTTTCTCTCCTATAAAGCTAAAAGAACTTCTTTTTTCTGCCTCTCCATTATTGGAGGTTGACGGTTGGTCTCTTGAAGCGTGTCTTTAATATTAATTGGCTTATAAATTGCTGCACATATTTAATTTGTCAAAAATTGCATTCAAATAAAATTCACGCCAAATTCATTTAACCGTTTAAACTTTAAATGATTCTTAAAAATAATTTTGGAATCTATTCTTATTTAAACCCGCATCAGAACTTCAATTCAGTTCAACCGTAAAACGCACAAGCACATATCAACCATCCCACTATGAAGTTTTTGTTTTTTAGCCGTATTTTCGGGTTATTCATACTCTTTATCCCAATACGGCAGAGTTCATTGAAAAATAATCCAAAGCGTACAGGTTAAAAATACGAGTCCTCTGACGCTCGCATCTCGACATCGGTCGTCCATTTTTGATGAGGAATCTTTTGATAACCACCCCCCGGCCTCCCCCTGACTCAGATAATGCGGTGGACACACGGCGAATAAGAATGTTTATTAAATGAAAATCCTTTTTCAGCTATACATTATAGAGTATTATTGTTAATAAGTGTGCAGTGTTGGACTAATGGCTTCACCGTGCGACTCTCATCCCTGACATCGTAGGTTCGATCCCCGGCTGTGCACCAATGGACTATCTTTCTATATGCGCATTCAACTCGAGCGGTGAAGGAAAATATCGTGAGGAAACCGACATGTCTTAGATCCAATTTAACGGCGTGTGTCAGGCACACGAAGCAGATCACCTACATGCCAATTGGAATGAAAAAAATGATCATGAAACAGATTCAGAAATCTGAGGCCCAGACCTAAGGGGGTTGTAGCGCCACTGATTTATTTTATTTTATAAATCAACAAAATGAACTAGAGTGCCACATACTTTTCTTGGCCGGTAAGAGCGTCGCTGTCATGGATATAAGTCATGCAGGCTAACTTAATAATTTATTTAAATGTCTTAATAAAACGATGTATACAGTTCTCGGCTTTAAAAAAGGAACAACTGATCTGATAGTTTTGTTACCTGGGACACAAACTTATGAACAACTTTTATGATACCTAGTTAACTGAACGTATGTAATATAATATCTTTTAAGATACCTAATGCAAGGAATAAAAATAAATACATTTCTGTTGGTTTTTTATTGGATGTCGGTAGATAGTAAAATTATTTATTGTACGTACCAAAATTGCGACGGTAGTACCAATTTCAGCCGCCGGCCAAGAAAAGTATGTGGCACTGTACGCCATTCGAACATATATTATACAAATTAGGAAAGCAACAATTTTTCAATACGTTTCGCTATCAAATTTACATCGAGTAAAGCTTGCCATCTTTCTCCCCCGTGAGTCCGCATAAACCCCACTCGGCGGTCTGTCCGTATTGAAATTTTTGAATATGCCAACACTCGAGGATCCAGTACTCGAGTGTATCCCAAATTTTCGGCGTAATTATACAGTCGAGAGGTTCTCGATTTTAGTTCACCGATATTATGTTTTGCCAGGCTTGCCGCATTGCCTTTTTTGCTGTTTTAACCGCTAAAGAGGCATGCTTTATAACTGAATAGAGATTGATACTACAAACAATAATAAAATATGAATTTTCCAATCTTTGGACACACTCTTGTCCTTTATATAACATTGAAAGTTGCTACTTTGTCAGACTGTCTAGATTTTTAAAAATTTACTGGAGTCTTTAGATAACAAAACTTACAACCTTCCTGAAGTTATTTTAAAAAGTGTTATTATTTTAATTATTTATTTATAGCATAAATTTCAAACAATTATTTTAATTTATAGACTAACTTTTTAAAAAAGAGAAGTTGTCTTTTATTGACATAACCTTTACACATTTCAAGAAAAACTTGCTCTACAGCTTAATTTAATTTAATATAATTTAATTATGTTAAATAATTGTAAATTTATAATAATACATAACTTTAAAAAGTTTTTTCTTTAAAGAGTAGTTACTACTTAAAAATTAAACAAAAAACTTACATTCATCTTTCAGTCTTCCCAAAATATTAATATACCCTCAAAGTAAAGAAATGAATGTTTGTTTATGTAATAGGAGGCAAACGGGCAGGAGGCTCATCTAATGTTAAGTGATACTCATATGGACACTCACAATGCCAGAAGGCTCGCAAGTTCGTTGCTGGCCTTTCAAGAATTGGTACGCTCTTTTCTTCAAGGACTCTAAGTCGAATTGGTTCGGAAGTTCAGTAGGCAGCTGGTTCCACATAGAAGTGGAGCGCGGCAAAAACTGCCTTAAAAAACGCTCAGTTGTGGAACTACGGACGTCAAGTTATACGGATGGTATTTTGTATTCTGCCTTGACGTCCGACAATGAAACTCGGTTGTAGGTATTAGTACGAACAACCGAACATTCTCCATGATAATGCGGTAGAAGATGAAGAGAGTCCCAACATCTCTACGCAATGCCAGGGGATCAAGCAGCTCGGAAAGTGACTGGTCGTTGACGATTCGAATCGCTCTTAGTTGAATACAGTCAAGCGGAAGGAGTCGATGTCACAGCCTGAATCGCGCTATGTGTATAAAAATAAAATATATTTATTATGGAACATAAGATACAGGTATCACTTATTCCACGTCATTAAATTGGAATCCCTACTCATCGGCAAAGAAGACAGAGCGTAAAAAACTCTCGGTACTCTTTTAAAATAGCAAATCATTAAACAACACTTATTTTAAAACAAATATCGCAAATTAATTAGAAGTAGCCTGTCTAGCACTAGTCCCAGGCCCTTTTATCAACTAGATAAACGTTAACTTTATAGCAAGCCTTTACTGCTAAGGATGTATACAATTTTCAACCTGGCCTGGTGGTTGACTGGTCGAGGTTCTTTCCTTTATGTCGGAAGCACACAACATTCTGGTATTTGGTCTACGACTGATTTGAGGTAGCCTAGTCGTGAATTATAACCCTAAAAGCACTTATTCTATTTCCTACCAAGGCTTATTGTTATGAAAATTACGAAAAGTTAGTATAAAATTCCTTGTTCGATACGAACTTTAAACGATATAGGACAAACTATTTTAAAATTCAAAGAAACAATATCGAATGCGTTCCCTACATTTTCGGTACTTTACGAGCGTTCAGGGAAATGTGACATGTTTGCAAAGTGACATTTTTCGTGGCGTTACCGAATCATTTATTCCATCAAGCTAGCTTGAAGTCTAATAGGGTATTAGATACCTTTAGATCGTTTTTCTAGTGAGCTTTCAGTCTATCAATAGTATGAAATAGATATAGTATAATAGAGCCAAGAAAATTAAAAAAAATATTCTTGCAATTGTTATTTATTTATCTATTGAAGTGATAATTCGTTATGGGATAAACTGGACGTTACGGCGCCAGTCTGTCTAGCAAGCATACGGCAGCGGTAGGCAGGCTCCTCCTCTCTCTACTTAAATGATGCGATTAAAAAGAGTGGCGGAGAATTTATTGCCAGTTCTTCTCTTCCGTTCTACGCCCTTGATTTGAGAACTGGCAGTAAATAAAAAATTAAAAGCATTTCATATATGTATATACATTTATTTTTATGACGTTCATTATGTTACCTGTATGAATAAATGATTTTGAACTTTTACTCACTGTTTCATGAGCGTTAGGCATCGATTAAAATAGCACAATAATAGAGAACCTTTTTTAATATGTAAAAGCCATAATCAATATTGAAATAGTAAATGGTTAAAACAAATCACTGGAAACATTCAAACAAATTTTTGTGATTTTATTAATAAATAACCTTTCCCTATATAATATTAATTTACATACAATTTAAGTAATAACCTAAGCTTTTCTCAAGTTAAACGACTTCAATATTAAATAGTTCAAGTTAGATTAGTTTAAGTTATCACTTTTCTCGGGTGTCCCGAGACGCACACATTTCTTTTTTATATATTTTATCTTGGACTTATTAATATTTGATCCTAGTATAATAGAAATATATATTTGATAAATTAAATATGTGAAGCCAATGTTAAATTAAACATTTAACAAACTATTTATTAGCTTCTTTACATAATGTTTCTAGTATTTTATACTGTGTAGCGGTGTTTTTTAATAAAATTACTTTGAATTTGTTCCCTTTGGAATAGAGACTCTTAGGCCGTGGGGTTGAATTGCACGGGCGCTAATTAAATTTATAGACGCCTGGTAGATAGTACCGGTGACCCCAGAGCTGGTGTTTTCCTAGATCAACGAATAAGTGACGCAATACAGTGAGGAAATGCTGCCAGCGAACGTCCAAAGGGACCAAATTTTTAATTTTGTTTAATTTTCTATTTATCAATGTTTTATCATTATCACTATGTAGGTTAATAAAATTGTAAATACTGAATATTTGTGTGTTGGAAATCAATTACTGAGTTTATTTCTTTTGTATTATCTACTCAGGAATCGAAAAAAAACTCTTTCATTTTACAACGAAATTTTCTAGAAAAAACACTGTATGAACATCGCTCTTAAGCACGTATCAAAAGACCAAATTCGATTCCGAGATGTTTTCAAGAGCCCTTAAATATGAGTGGCAACCCTGATCCTAAATCAAATATGAATCTGTGCTTTCAAATATTCGACGCAAAAACATGACTTTTATAAGTTACATTGAGTAAAACACTTGGCATTTTTTAAATGTTCATTTAGAAGCCTTCAATTTTTTATATAAAAGAAATCATTGCTTCGTAACGTTAGGGACGGGTATTACGACTACGGAAGAGTTGCTGCATCTGACACAGGACAAGAAAGTCAAAAAGTCAAAATCATTTATTCATATAGGTAACAAAATGTACACTTATCAACAACAAAAAAGAAATATACATTAAATGTTTTTAACTTTACATTTACTGCCAGTTCTCAAATCAAGGGCGTAGAACGTAAGAGAAGAACTGGCAATAAACTCTCCGCCACTCTTTTTAATCGCCAAATTTTTTTGGTTTTACACAACGTTTGTTAGGAGCAACCATTACACCATATTCCACATGACATTTTACGTAAATAATAATAAAATAAATTAAAAACAAATATTTGATCTCTATCAGCAGGAGGCATGGTGAAATAAGACACGACGAGACTGACCGCCAAACTCCAGTATTGGAGAGAAACGAAAAGACGAAGAACTTTTGTATTGACGTTAGTAGAAATATATATAAACTAATTAATTTCGAATCGATTTGTTGATTATTTATTATATTTTGTTGCAATTCAAAAAAAATTTAAAATTCTAAATTCAAAAAATTCTAAAATCATTTATTCACGTAGGTAACACAATGTACACTTGTGATTCGTCATTAAAGAAATAAATATTAATGCTTCTAATTTTACATTTACTGCCAGTTCTCAAATCAAGGGCGTAGAACGGAAGAGAAGAACTGGCAATAAACTCTCCGCTACTCTTTTTAATCGCCATGTTTTTTTTACACAACGTTTGTAAGGAGCAACCATTACACCATGTTCCACATGACATCTTAAGTAATTAATAATAATAACATAAATTAAAAACAAAGACTTGTCCTCTATCAGCAGGAGGCATGGTGAAATAGGAGTACGCACTTACATTCTCGTGGGATCGCAAGTAACAATCTTTATGAACATATTGACAATTTTTGGGTCTAAGACATGACGTATATGATATTCTATCATATTTCCTTCACCGAGCAATGAGACAGTGTCAATTGAAGAGAAATATTTGTTATATAATAGCTGTGTTTCAAATCTTTAACGAACAACTTTGGGAGCGCTGCCGAGTAACCCCGATTAGCCAGCAGTTCATGCGACGCAAGTGGAAATAGGCCATACACTCCGAAGAGATTCCAATTATATCTCCAAGCAAGCGCTTGATTCCGCAAGGAAAGCGGCAGCGTGGTCGTCTTAAGCAATCATGCAGAGGCAAAGAGAGCCGTAAAGACTTGGAGTGAAGAGAAATACTCGAGGCTGAACGCGATGGAGACTCACTGTGGACACCCTCTGCCCCTGCGGGCATTAAGTCAAGTGTGTTATCGACAATTCGAATGGTTTTGATTCGAATTTACCGGAAAAATCTCGTATTTAAAGTCTTTCGTAGTTTTATAATGACAAAATTAATTCCTTACTCCTGATAAGGCTTTGCTGATTATCCTTTGCTACTTTCAGGCCTTAACTCGGGGTCTTAATCGCATCTCATGTCATCTCATCTTGTATTGAGACGTCTCAACCAAAAAAAATTAAACCACTTTTTTGATGAATTAAGAATACAGGCCTCAGATTTTGATATGAACTTTAGTCTTTCCTAATCATACTGAGGATTTACGAGGAGTAAGTATTGAAATAAAAAAGCCATTAATTATCTTCACGAAATCATAATTACGCAATAACTTGAAAAAATCACATAATTTTCAAATTGATATTCGTATCCATTCAAATATAGAACAAAAACGTATTCACAGACAGCGTCTCTACCCTCAATAGGTGGCATAGACAAGCGACAGTTGTCTATACTCTACGCATACGGCGCCCATAAACAATATTATTGTTTTAATATGGAGCGAACTGCGAGCGAATTGAAACCTGAATAAAACCTAGGGGAATGAGTGATTAAAATTATGATAAAAGATATTAAATGTGCCCATTTCTACTATTACCCTTATGAATATTTCTATTGAACGAGGGACAGGTTTGTGTTATGCCCATGGACGTTAATATATTGATTTTGAGTTCATTTATTTATTATGTGTCAACGTGTTTGAATTGTATGGTGGTTAAGTATTATTAATTTGTCTATTTTTTGAAATGAAAACTTCTTTAGCGGCGTTGTACACTTTTTTGAAATGGGTAATAAATGTTAAACTCGCGTCAGGACACGTGACCTAATCGAAAATTCGTAAGACGGATCGAAAGTAGACAGCTGGCGCGGCGTATTTAATGTAATATAAATTGTCATGTTTGTACGATAGCGCAATAAATAAATATTGTATTCTACCACATAAATGATAGTACTTTTATACTGATAATTAAATAAATTCGTGCAAAATTATTCCCTAACCATTCCAAAATATAAAAAATGCGCAACGTTAATATTCAAGTTTTCACTTCACGTCGTTTTTTCATAGGAATCTTCAATAACCATCACAACAAAAAAAGTATTAGCGAAATCGGTCCAGCCATTCACGCTTGATGCCGTGACCAAGGGAAATAGGGATTCATTTATATATATATTTGTTGCTACATGAATAAACGAATTCGACTTTATAAAAAAACTCCCTCAAAGATGTGAACAAATAAACATATCTATATCTTAATAACAAGTGAGGCAGACGCCTAGTTGGTTAAACTTCGGGCAATAAAAATGTGAGCCCATAAAAAGAATTATTAGTAGGAATGCAATTTCCTCGTCCAAGGCATAATATGTCACGTCCGGTCGGCAAATGAATAAAAATCAACCACTCACGACAAACTGAGACTAATGACTCGTGGGATTTGTACTATCGATCGAATGTTTTATTTTCATGACGGTACATTTAACGCATTGTTATTTGTGAGGGTACTTTTGTTTCAATGGTAATCTAATTTCTAGATATATAGCTGTTTCTACCCTATAGCTTCAAACGATGCACTGTTTCACACTTTTCATAATATTGTTTTTATAAATTATCTTTTTTTTTTGGCAAACGGGCAGGAGGTTCACCTGATGTTAAATGATACCGCCGCCCATGGACACACATTGCCAGAAAGGCGTTGCCGGCCTATATATGTCTCTGAACAGAGCCATCATTTAACATAACGATCTAGTTTTAAGACTTATAATTTCAAACTAGGCTAAATTATAATATGAATAAATTATTTTAACTTTTATTTTGTGTTTTTTTCGACTACAATTAAGTGGTGTGTTATTTCCACTGGTTTGTCATTATATGCATGTGTGTTACATGTGTATAATTTTTTAGAAAATTACTTACAACCGTAAAAAATGATTAAAATCGAATGAATTTTTTTTTATATCCTACCATTTATAGCAAAACATTAAGCAAGAGGCGCCTGACATGACACCCGTAGACACTGGCACTGCCAGAAGGCTTACGAGTGCGTTGGTGGCCTTTTAAAAATCGGTAGGCTCTTAACCATAATTGATACTGCTTCGTTAACACCTCGACGGGTAGATAACCTTCTGAACCGCTACGGTGTTAAATCTTCAGGCGTATTTTTTGCATAAAAAATAAATAAATCAGTGGCGCTACAACCTCTTTTAGATCTTGGCCTCAGATTTCTGAATCTGTTTCATGATCATTGTTAAATCTAATAGGCAAGTAGGTGATCAGCCTCCAGTGCCTGACACAATCGACTTTTTGGGTCTAAGACATGTCGGTTTCCTCACGATGTTTTCCTTCACCGTTCCAGCAAATGTTAAATGCGCACATAGCAAGGTCCATTGGTGCACAGCCGGGGATCGTACCTACGACCATATGAGAGATTATGTATGAGAGTCGCACGCTGAAGCCACTAGGCCAACACTGCTCAATATTTTTTGCATAACAACAAAAATTATTATAAATTTAATATAAACTTAGCGTAAACAATACATCCATTACCCCAACGCAAGATTGAACAAAGATAAGACGTTAATCAAGTTAGGTCAGACCATCATAAGGCCTGCGGATTAAATTTATGCCCCCGAAATAATTAATTCCCTTTAACTTCATTAAGACACCCGCATAGGTGTAATTAGAATGAACTAAGGAATCTTAATTGTTGAATTGAATGGACACACAGACTAGGAAAATGGTGAGATGTAGTTGGAGATGTATTTGCCCTACTTTTAGTTATGTTAATTGTACCTACTGTATTTCTTGAAAAGCGTAAATAAATAAATATCTTATGAAGGAGAAAGAAACTGTACGCCAATTTTCTCGTCTTGTTTTATCTAGATGGAAAAGTAGAGTGAAGATATGTTGACTTATGGTGAGATTCAGAATCCTCTGAAACGGCTGCTCCAGCCAACGTCTGTTGGTGTAGGGTAGATAGTAAAAGTAGGGGTTTAGATCCCCTTCCAGAACTCATAAACAGCTGATGACGGTAAGCCTAAGTGACCGTCCTTCAGAAATGAAAAGACGAGTTGCAAGATTACAGGGAAGGAGACTCGGACAATTACATCTATACGTCCAGTGGGTTGTGGGTAAATGAGAAATAAAAAAGGTCAGATTCAGGAAATTCAAAACATATCTCACGTGCGGGAGTCAGACTCAAAATGACGACGTAGGACTGGCACAGGCTTACGCTAACGTATAATTAGTAATGAAAAGTGTTAAATTTAACAGATGTTGAGCCCAAAACCTGTAAAAGATCTTGAATAAACAGTGATAATAAAATTAATAATATTAATCAACCCTGTATGGGTTGTGTCTTCGCCGTAGATTTCTCCATAGTTTTTATAGATAAGTTCTCTTATGCCTGACGTGACGTAGTCTAAAAAACCCAGATTTCCTCACGAGGTTTGCCTGCACCGTAGGAGCAAATGTTAAATGCGCATATAGAAAGATTCGATGATTGAGAGTCACAAGCTAAAGCCACTGAGCCAACAATGCTGCTAAAAAATAAGAATAAATTACATTTATTTTTACTAATACTTTTTTCATAATAATTTAAAGCGCCTGAACGAAAATGTAAGCAATTATGTTTCAATACATTTAGTATTTCAATTGACAATTTAATTGTTTATTAAAGTAATATTGCTTTCATGTTCCTGTTATCGAATTTTGGGTTGATATGCTTTCTCCCCGTATTCATAAAAAACATTGCTGTATTTTATCTAAAGTACTAATCTTTTTATCACAGCGTATACAAAATCTGACTACTCAAAAGATTACAATTAGACTAAATTAGTATTTATAAATAAACTATTAATCTCCACCAAGATGTAAGAGCTAACTGTTAGAAAATAACGAGCAAAATAACAGGGTTTCCACACTAAATATCCGTGAATCTCGAATCCCAGTGTTATTCATGATAATATAATGGGATAAATGTATGGTTTAGCGTTCGGTCAAGGCGTGATGCCATAACAATAAGATGTATACCGTCATTGTTCGCGACCTTTGGAGTAATATATAGAGGAATTAGTGGGTTAACGCTTTGTGAATATTACCGATTATTAAAAGATACGTGTGGCTTAATCGACACTAAAAAGGATCATAAATACTCGACTAATAAGAGCAGTGTTTGCCTAGTCGCTTCAGCGTAGGTTCGATCCCCAGATGTGCACCAATGAACTTTCTATCTATGTGCGCATTTAACATTCGCTCGAACGGTGAAGGAAAATATCGTGAGGAAATGTTGCCTCAGACCCAAAAAGTCGAAGATGTGTGTCAGGCACGGACAGATCACCTACTTGCCTATTAGATTGACAAATGATCATGAAACAGATACAGAAATCTGAGGCCCAGACCTAAAAAAGGTTGTAGCGCCACTGATTTATTTTAATACTCGATTAGATTTTAAGTGATTATTTAACTACGTTATAACTAAGTTTTTTACGTCTAAGTTATTAACTAACTTTTATTAATATATAAACAATTCTTAAACTGTTATGTGTAAAGTGTAATTGAAACATGTTTTACATTAACAGTTAGCTAAGATTTAAAAATACCCTGTTCAAGCTACTATTGCTGCAGAAATCGCTCTAGGCATTTTACTTAAGACCCTTACAAAGGATTCATAAAACACTTCTATGCTCTTTGACATGCATCTATGACTGAACTAAAATTTCATCGTACCCGTCCTGTAAGAGAATTCATCACCCATAAAATTAGATAATATAAGACATCAACAAATTTATTTGAAAATACTAATTCTTAATAAAATCGGACTGTTTTTTGGTATATTTCCAGACGGAATATTCTATCGCAATTTCAGAGAAAAATTCCATAGCAACCTTTTCTTTTGATTGAAAGATATTACGGTAATACCTAATAGAAGCGGCAAAGGCTTCAACTCGTTCGAGTAGCACTAGGTTCGAAATGAGAAAAGTTTAGCGAAACGCTGTCGAGTCAATACTGACTATAAACAACTCAATGTAGGCGAGAGTACACAAAATTAAATCATATGTCTGGCGAATAAAGTTCAATTTTCAATGTGATATTTCTATTTTGCGTATGGCTCCGCTTACCGATAAAGTTTTTCTAATAAGGTTCACTGCTGCATTATTAGGACGGGAATTAAAAGTTACATTATATGATGCATTCGAAACACATAAAAGGTTAATGAACCTAGTGCTACAAGTAATAATAATAATAAAGCCGCGTTTTAGCGTTTTATTTCCAATCGTGATAAAAACAAATGATAAACAAACATTTTTATACATTTCTTTTGCTTGTTATCCTATATTCTAGCTTCCTTCAGTACCGTCGATCGGAACTCCTTCACGGGTAAAGGCCTCCTCCAGCCTTTTCCAACTGACTCTGTCTATGGCTCTGTTTCTCCATTCGTTTCCAGCTACCGCTTCTATTTCTTCTGCCCACCTTTTTTTTTGAGCGACCTCTTCTCCTTCTTCCTCTTGGTCCTTTCCATACAGTTGTCTTTAAGGTCCACCTATTATCTGTGTATCTTGCCAGATGCGCCGCCCATTGCTACTTCTGTTTTAGGGCAAATAAACCTTATACCGTATCAATTCATAATTTCATCAGTACCACTTTGATGGCTGGAAGTCTTCTGTGGAATCGACTCCCGGTGGAGGTCTTCCTTGAGAGATACGACCTTCGATTGTTCAAAGTAAGAGTATACTCCTCCCTCAAAGGACGGCAACGTACCCACTAAAACTGGGTGTCTATGGGCTGCGATACTGCCCTTTTTGGGTGTCCTTTAGGCTCGTTTATATAAACAACATAGAAAACTACTTCCAATATAGAAAAGTTACTTTTTATTTTTCTATTTACACTAATTAATATATATATATAACTTAAAATCTTAACCTACGACCTCAGACGAAGCAACTAAGCTAACACTGCTCTTATTAGTCGAGTATGTATAATCCGTCGACTTTTTAGGTGTACGGCAAGCCGGGTTCCTCAAGATGTTTACAGAATATAGAAAGCACCATTGGTGCACAGCCGGGGATCGAACCTACGACCTCAGGGATGAGAGTCGCACGCTGTAGCCACTAGGCCAACACGGTTTCTTAGTAATAGTTATAGTTAATATTAATGGCGTAAAATACCCAATGAATTTTATTCTCCATTAACTCTTGTTGAAGATATTTTACAATAAAAGGAATGTCCCAAGTTTATTATGATCTTTTAATAGCAATTAAAAGTTCATTGAAAAATAATTTGTCTAGCCTATTGGTAGGTCCAGGGATTTCATACAAACTATGATGTTGAGTTGAAATATACGTTCTTAGTAGAAGTCGTGAGCATTAAGAACTTCAACATATAATATGATTTTTATTATATTTTTACTTCAATTGACTTTGGTTTTATGCGTGAGTTAACTATAACATTTTATGTGAATAGATATTTATAGTTTAGCAGTTATATTATATTTGAATTAGATTATAAAAGTTTTTTTTTTAATGGAATCTCGTTATTGGCCTTAAGGGCCTTTACAGCTCAGCTCGGGCCGTTTTGGCGAGCGTAGCTCGGCCAGAATGGCATATAAAAGTTTATATCTGACTACGAAAATTTATTAAATTTGCTCAACTATCTGTCATATATAACAAATTAATTCTGTAATTTCTAAAACTGTTTTTATAAATTTCATATAAGCAGATAATAGTAAAAGCCTTTTAAACCAAATACATACATTTACATGATTTTAAGCATAGTGATAACATAATTTAACTATATACTTTTTATAGCATACTATTTATCAGCAGTGAGTTGAACAGGTTAGAAGATAGGTCAGTTCCTCCATCTTCCGGCAGAACGTTTTCCCATCTCTTTTATGACGGTCCCTCTTCTCCCATCTCTTTACCATTCTAAGACATAAATAAGCAGATCCTTTGACTTAAATAAAATATAAAAAAATACATATTTTGAGACACATGGGCGTGTATATAAAAAATGAGATAATATTTTTTCTAAATAAATATATACCTTTCCGATGTAATTCACATTTGTCACAATAACTTTTTCATATCTTAGTGTAGTCGTTACGAAATTAAATAATCATTTAAATATTTACCGTTGTTAAGGTTGATAGTGTGTGAAGATATTATGAGTTTTGTTAACAAAGTGCTACTAGTAACTGGGGCTGGATCTGGTATTGGAGCAGGAACTGCTATTAAGTTTGCAAAAGAAGGCGCCAACGTGGCAATAGTTGGCCGAAATATAGACAAGCTAAAGAGAATTGCAGAAAAATGCGAGAAAATTGGACCCAAACCATTAATAATACAATCAGACGTAAGTCATGATGAATCAGCGTCCAGAATTATTAATGAAGTAATCGCAACATTTAAAAAATTAGATGTATTAGTAAACAATGCTGGTGTTTTGAAATTTGGAACAATTTTGAAGGGGAACTTATTAGAAGCCTACGATACAACAATGGTTGTTAACGTACGCGCCCCAATCAATCTGACATCAATAGCTGCGCCACATCTCGTCAAAACAAAAGGCAATATCATTAATATATCAAGCCTGGCAGGCACAACAGCCCCTGAAAAACCACCAACGAGTGCTTATCACATCTCAAAAGCTGCTCTTAGTCACTTTTCGCGATGTGCAGCGTTAGAACTGGCTAAACATGGAGTAAGAGTCAACACTATAAGTCCTGGCCCAGTCAAAACAGATCTTATGGATAATGCTGGCATCGGTCATGTTAAGTTTGATGATATGGCTAAAACCTTACCTTTGCAAAGAGTGTCTGAAGCAGGGGAAATTGCTGATCTTATTGCATTTTTGGCGAGTGATAGGGCCGTAGGTATTACGGGGTCAGAGATATTTGTTGATAACGGTTATCTTTTAAAACATGGATAGTTTAGAATTATAAAAATGTTATTTTCCTTAGCTGTATTTTTTATGTATTAACGGGATACATTTTGCACATTTTCTAATTTTGTATTGTACATCTGTATTTCATTGGGTAAAGATCACTTTTTCCTATTTCCAGCTCACAATTTAATGGTAAACAATTATTTGAAAGGGTTGAAAATTATATGCATAGAACATTAGGTTAGGGTTGCCTGGAAGAAATCGCTTGTTAGCGATAAGGCCGCCCGTTGCCTTATAACTTTTGTAACCTGCTTTTTTTATTTTTGTTATGTTTATGTTTTTGATTAAGGTAATAAAGTATAAATAAATAAATAAAACATTGCATAGGTACTTATACCAGTAATTGCATATTTATATTTATAAAAATATATGACTTGGTTTTGCATTTACCTTAATTTTCAATTACACTATTAGCTATGAATAGTATGAGCTTGGGTCTGCAAACAACTGATAACATTATCTTCAAATGGGATAATCCATATTTTTGCTTCGTGTCATTTCTATTTATAGCCCCTGATTAATAAATATAATTGTAATATTGTGTAATATATTTTTGTCTACTTATAAAAACAAGGAAAATTATGCAAAAATATTTTTAATCTACGGGATAATTTATTGTTAGCCTTATAAAATCTTTTGTAATATTGTATTAAATACGTTTAGATGTTGCATACCACGGTAGTCGCAAAGGTCATGGGTGCGTTGACTCTCGAGACTTTGAGAGTGAAAACCTCAAGAATTAACCTAAATTATAAGTTAACAAACCGATTCAATCATTCTTACTATGATGCATATTTATTAATAAATAAAACAATACATCGTAATAAAAAAAATATTGTGTAAATATCAATGTTATGTTTTGATAATTATAATTTGGTTTTTTATGCACTTAACTTGAAGTTTTAAAAGTTATTGAAGCTCGTGTAACCGGAGGATTTATGTTAGTATTTTCCTGTTACGAAGTCCGCGTCTGCTCATTTAACTACACATATTATAGCGATTAGCGAATCGATCGGATTCAGTGTGCGTCTGCATTGCGGTCAGTGTGCACGCCAATATGAGTTTTAAAAATAAAGTTGTGATTGTGACCGGGGCCAGCTCGGGTATTGGTGCTGCTGCCGCATTGAAATTCTCAAAAGAAGGCGCTGCGGTAGTGATGGTGGCTCGTGACGAGGTAAAACTCAAAGCTGTCAAGAAAAAATGCGACGCCGAAGGTTGGCCTGCATTTATTATCAAGGCTGACATATCTGAGGAAGAGGAGGCGGAAAGTGTTATAGAAAAAACTGTAAACGAATTTGGCAAAATAGACATCTTAATAAATAATGCAGGTATACTACGATGTGGACGAATAGTTGACGGATCTATCCTAGAAACATACGACGAGGTTATGAATACAAACATTAGAGCCGTAGTATATCTGACAACATATGCAACGCCACATCTAATAAAAAGTTCAGGGAATATTGTGAATATTTCTACTATAGGAGGCGAGAGAGTTATATGTTCTGAATACAATGCATATTGTGTTTCAAAGGCGGCCCTAACACATTTCACACGTGCGGCTGCCATGGAATTAGGTGAACATGGAGTAAGAGTGAACACAGTGAGCCCTGGAATTGTGAGAACTGACTTATTAAAAAACGCGGGTTTCAATGATGATAATAATTATGATAACTTTATATTCAAAACTGTTATGAATAAGTGGACTGAGCCAGAGGAAATAGCTGATTTAATTCTTTATGTGGCCAGTGATAAGGCGAAAAGTATAACTGGCTCGAACTTTGTTAGTGATAATGGGAATTTGTTAATTTAAGACATTTGAGTAGTACAACCACAGAACATCACCATCTCTTTCGTTTTATGTTGGTTGAAGCGAGGAGCATGTATGCTTACAGTACATAGCCGTATTTTGCTTATATATTTAAAGTATATAAAAGAATCCTAACATTAAGTGTAATATTTAAGAACTACTTTTTAGTTTTAGGTATTATATTTCGATAAATCGATATTACAATTTAGTTACTATTAGTAACTATAACCAAAGAACTGATTCTTACTATAAGTATTCCTGAACAATTTTGTAAATAAAAAAACTAAATAATTGTGTTTATTTATTTCCCTTTACCTACAATAAGTGTGGAACTTAGTTAAGATAAAAATATATTTTACCTTTACTACATAGTACATACAGAAAATAGTATATTTCATTACAAGTGCGGAAAGCCTGTCATTGCAAAGAGTCTGTCGACAAGTTGAAAATGGAACAAAATAGAGATACTGCTCTTAAAATTATGTGCGATAGCTCATTCGAACCGGAATGACGCCTAGAAAAATGTGCTAAAAGCGTGTATTAGCACATAAAAAATTGACAAAAGTTATAGACCATTAAAGATGAAAAAAATGGAATTTAGTTTTGCCAATATTTAATAAACTATTAATATTTAAGAAATTTCAAATAAAGAAGTCCCCGAAAGGGAGGGAGGGAAATTTCCAATAAAAAACTCTCAGCTCCCTCGAACTCTATTTCCATTTCTTTATAACTTTAATTTAACGCTGAAAATAGGTCGTGTGCGTGACATTTTTAGGATTCGCGCGTGGCGTCAAAAGCGACTACGGCACATTAGTTAATTTATTTAAGGTATTGAATATTTTTTTAAATTTGAAAAAATTATGGTGGTGTTCTGAACACTTATAATTAATTTATTCCCGTTGGAGAATTTTACTTAGAAAGTTAATTTTTCAACAAGTTAAATAATTGTTAACTAACGAAATTTTCTCGAACGACCGTCTTAATTGTAAGTGAAAAAAATGTTTTAATAATGGTCGTAAAAAATTTCGCTTCGTAGAGCCTTTCTTACATACATACTTAACAAGATCGTGCCATAAAAGTTAAAGAAATATTTATACTTTTGTTTATAACAATTTTTTTACTTAAACAAAAACTTAAAAATCCAAGTAATGTTGTTAAAAATTTTTTTCTAAATCATCAAATTATCATATTAATACAAGATATTTATTGATTTGCAAAAAAAAATTTTCTATTGTTAATAATTTTTTTTAAAACAAATTGATTAAATCAATTGTTTTAAAAAAAAATTAACTTTACTACATTACAAATATTATGATTGTTTAAAAAAAAAAAAATTTCCTTAATAACATATTTTAATTGTTTATAATCGTTTTTTATATTTCTTTTGTTTAAATAATTAGTTAAGAAATTTTTTTTTAAAATCATAATTCACAATCCTCTATAAAGTAACAGAAAAAATTTTTTTAATCAACAATTCTATTGTTTATTAACTTACCAATTTGTTATAAACAAATGTTCAACTTTTTTATATTTTTTTCTAAAACTTCTAAAATTAACAAAAACAACCATATATAACAAAATATAGAAAAACATTTTTTTAAATTTTTTGATTATCATGAATATTACTTTTATTAAAAAATTTTTTTTTTTTTTTTTTATAGACTTTGTTATATATGTTTGTTTTTGTTAATTTTGAGGAAGTTTTAGAAAAAAAATATAAAAAGTTGAACATTTGTTTATAACAAATTGGTAAGTTAATAAACAATAGAATTGTTGATTAAAAAAATTTTTTTTCTGTTACTTTATAGAGGATTGTGAATTATGATTTTTAAAAAAAAATTTCTTAACTAATTATTTAAACAAAAGAAATATAAAAAAACGATTATAAACAATTAAAATATGTTATTAAGAAATTTTTTTTTTTAAACAATCATAATATTTGTAATGTAATAAAGATAATTTTTTTTTTAAAACAATTGATTTAATCAATTTGTTTAAAAAAATTATAACAAGGGAAGAAATTTTTTGCAAATCAATAAATATCTTGTATTAATATAAAAACGATAATTTGATGATTTAGAAAAAAAAAATTTTTTAACAACATTACTTGATTTTTAAGTTTTGTTTAAGGAAAAAATTGTTATAAACAAAGTATAAATATTCTTTAAATACCTTGTTTATGTAAAAGGTTCAAGCGAAATATTTTTACGACCATTATAAAACATTTTTTTCGTGAGACGGTCGTTCGAGAAAATTTCGTTAGTTAACAATTTTTTAACTTTTGGAAAATTAACTTTAAGTAAAATTTCACGGGAATAAATTAATTATAGTGTTCAGAACACACCACAATTTTTTCAAATTTAAAAAAATATTCAATACCTTAAATAAATTAATTTCCGTGGTTTGCGACGCGCATCCGCTAAAATGTCACGCACAGACAGCGTTTAATTTTCAGTTATAAATGTAATGATAAATAATGTGATAGTTTTATTGTTTTCCTTTTTGAAAATTTTTATTTAAATTCTGAAATAAAAAATAATAGTTTATAAATATTGGCAAAAACAAATTCCATTTTTTTCATTTAATGGTCTGTAACTTTTGCAATTTTTTATGTGCTAATACACACTTTTAGCACATTTTCTAGGCGTCATCGCGGTTCGAATGAGCTACGTACGTAATTACGCCTATTTTGTTCCATTTTCAACTTGTCGACTAGACTAAAAATTTGACAAATGTCTACCCAGGGCCGAGGCGCAGCCGAAGGTGAGGGTTGACAGTCGGAACAAGTTTCAATGACGGTTCCGCACGTGTACTGAACAACTATTTTTAATACAGTTGCGAAAAAATTATGGCAATTTAATAAAATAATAAAAACACAATAAACTCAACTAATCATTTATTTCTTATACAAATTATAATTCACATACACATTGGTACAGTTTTTTATACTAACTGGAGAAGTTTTAGGTTGCATATTTATTTACTGATTGAGACAAACTATTATTAATTTCGTATGATTGTTAATGTATATTTAATATATAATATAACAAACAACTAAACCCGCGAAGAACATTTTTGGAAAATGGCGCCAACCGTAAAAGAATATAAGCTGATTTTTTTTTCTTCACCCATTCTGGGTAGGCAAAGGGAACTATGCCCCTACATCCAAGTCTTCAGTAGAATTTTTTATTGATATGAAATGAAATTTAATGAGATGAAATCTAACCTAACAACTCATTGAATCAAAACATTAAATCTTATATTGAAACAAAGCAGTACCTTCTTTTTAGAAATATTAGGTCCTCACATATGAAATTGGCGTTTTGTATGGGAGGAACAAAAAGTCGAATATTTTTAAATATAATATATTTAATTAATCCAAGTATGAACCATTGTTTTCTATGCACTTTTGCCATCTCATAGGTAGTTCATTGATCCCTTTACTAAAAAAAACAGTCGGACGGGAATCAATAAAATCTGTAAAGGCGATTTGGACTACCCCATCAGAGTTAAATTTTTTCCCTTGCAAGAAGTTGTCCAAATTTCGAAAAATTGGGATAGGGGGGGGGGGGGGGGGGGGGGGTGGGGGGGGGTTTTTTAGATTTAAATTGAGGCTCTTCTAATTTTGTAGCCGTCTGTTGTGGAGTGTGTGGTCTAGCGTTGTCGTGAAGTAGCAGTGGCGTGGAGCGATTGACCAGCCTAGGTTGTTTAGCCTCTAGCTTTTCCATCATGGTTTGCAATTGCTAACAATAGACATCAGCCGTAATAGTCTGGCCAGATTTGAGAAAACTGCAATGAACAATACCGGCACTAGTCCACCAAACGCTTACAAGTAACTTTTTGGGGGTTAATTTTCGCTTGGGGCAGGATTTGCCTGGCTGGCCAGGATCCAACCATTGCGCTGAGCGCTTTCGATTATCGTAAAGAATCCATTTCTCATCACAGGTAATGATTCGGTTAAAAATACCTCCATTATTGTGCCGGTTCAGTAATGTAACGCAGCAGTCGACGCGCGTTTGCCGGATTGCTTCAGTCAATTTGTGAGGTACCCATCTTTCAAGCTTTTTAATCTTCCCAATTTGCTTCAAGCGAATTAAAACAGTTTTATCACTAACACCGCAGCCTGCCGCTAACTCGGACGTGGTTTGCGATGGATCCGCTTTCCACAACAGCCTTCAATACTTCATTATCAACTTGGGTCTCAGGCCGTCCACGGGGCTTGTTCTGCAGGTCGAAATTTCCAGAACGAAAACGTTGGAACCAAAAACGAACTGTGTTTTCTTTTGCAACATGACCGCCATAACCATCATTCACCCTTCGAGTCGTTTCCGCAGCACTAGTGCCACGGCGGAACTCGTACTCATAAATAATGCGATACTTTAAGTTTTCCATTTTGTAAAATGAGTGACGCAAACAGAAAAAAACAGAAGAAAAAAAACAAATGAATGACTGTCATCGAAGCACAAATACATGAGTAAATAGCTGTACAAATTTGAATTTGAAATTTCTTACCAAAGAGGAGAACATCGTGATTAAAGTGGCCAGTACGAAATACGCCAATTTCATATGTAAGGACCTAATATTTGCATGAATCATAAAAAATTCTATGATTTTTTTTATTAAAAACTTCGTGGTTGGTTTTTTCTTTTTAATGGACATTATTTTGACAGTTGGGAAAGAAAAAGTATTTGTTTATTAAAAACAATTGCTTTTTACAAACACAATATTCCCCTGGTAGACCTAGCTAGTATGAAGTCAATCCCATAATCCTTTTCTTGATTGATTTGATTCCTATTTGATGTTTTTGTTTGGATTTTTAAGTTAGATAACCTTACTATTCCTAGACTGGATTCCCATAATAGAAAATAACAAGTAAATTTTCTTTGATTGTCATGCAACATATTGATAACTGATTAACATACCGCCGCGGTTTTCCTTTAAGTTTGTTGTTATAGTTAGTTCTTATATAGACAAGAATAACAACAATTTTAAGAAAACTTCTATAGTAATCATATTATGACCTCTACATTATTTTTAGTAAAGTTCTGTATTATAATCAATTTAGTATGTTAATTAACAAAACCTTCCCTTTTTGCCTTTTTGTTTTTAAAGTTTTATTGTTAAGAGTGTAATAAGTGTTAGTTACAATAAAATATGTATATACCCCTAGTTCATTAACTTTAAATATTAGTTCCAAATATATCTGGATTGGAAGTGGGCCACTCTTCGCGCTCCAAATTCAAATATCAATAGATACAATTTTCCCATTTTGTAGTCGATTTTATGACGTAATCGTGCTGTGTCGCAAGTTATTTAAATACAAGGACAAGGAATGTTTCACAGATTATAGACTTAGCAAATTGCAATCAAATTTTCATTTTATATTCTAAATTTATTGTTTCTTTGTGGAAGGAATTGTTTTTCTTAGTACCTATAAACTAAAACTGGACTTTAACGGTAAACGCTTAATAAGAAATTAATAAATAAGTAGTACATCCTTTATTGTAACTTGCAAAAAGCATGCGTCCTCTTATGAATAACATTGAAAAATGTTAGTGAAAATTCATTCCAATTTTTTTTCGTATTTATTTTTCGAGGTTCATTTATTAGTAATAATTTTAAATTAAATGTTCTTAAAGTGTCTCATCTCTTTCGTGACACAAACCAACTGTCGATGCAGCTGTCCATATTATCCATTTACTTGTTTTATATAAAATGTATATGAATTATGAAACACATCAACATGTTTTTGGCCTTGGGCGTCGGTGGCTTCACGTTCCTTCCAAGCCTTCCAACAAAACATAGCATATTGGGTTTTTTGCAACGCGCCTTTTTCCTTGTTTTGCTAACTGAAATATAAGACTGGGACTTTGAAACCTGTTTTGTGGCTACCGTGTCGTATCGACCAAATACTGTATGAATCTGTGTCTACTGTCTTCCTTTTTGCGTTGTTTCAAATTATTAAAGATACGCCTTAGGTAATGTAAATGTTCATATTTTTTCTAATATAAAATAACAGTCACTCAATATTATTTTAATATCATTTTAGTTTTAAATTAAAGGTAGGTATCTTAATTACGTAAATTATGACTAATTAAAGGTACATTATTACTTATAAGTACATAATATAATCTTTTCTAATTCATATATATATCAGATTTCGGATATTGTTATATGTTGATAGAAGTAGTATTTTATTCCTACTCTGGCATTAGCCATTAGTGACCTCGACCTCTACAACTAAAAGTTAACACACTTTATTCGAAATAACATCATCTTTTTCAAGCTATGAGTAATCTTAGCAACAAATTTCACAATGTGGTGCATATTATACAATACGAGTAGGTACTAGGTATAGGTATAATATTATTTTCCTGTTCCGAATGAAGTTTGTAACACGCGAATTACATGACGTCACCTCCATTCCAGTATGTATAGTATACTTTGAATCTTTGACTTCGAAAATCAATCGACAATCACTCGAGTTCCACTCGTACTAAACTATAGACGACATGCGTTTTGAAAATAAAGTTGTGATTATAACCGGTGCAAATACCAATTTTGGTAAAGAAATATCAGTGCAGTTTATTCTTGAAGGTGCATCCGTAGTGTTAGTTGGCAAAAACGAAGACAAACTCAACAGTTTAAAGAGAATTTGTGACGCCAAAAAAGATGACGATACGCAACCGGCGTTTGTCATCAAAGCAGACTTGACTCAAGACGATGAAGTTACAAATGTAATAAGTCAAACAAAACAGAAGTTTGGCAAGATAAATATATTGATAAATAACGCGGAGATTGTGCGCGAAGGCAGACTTACTGATGATAGTGTTTTAGATTCATTTGATGATGTTATGAGTATTAATCTACGCGCCGTTGTAGCCATCACTACTTCTGCGGCACCACACCTTATCAAGACGAAGGGAAATATAGTGAATATATCCTCTGTTGGTGCTGAAAGAATTTTAGGTAACAATCACATAGCTTACTTTATTTCTAAAGCTGGGCTTAATCATTTTACAAGAGCATGTGCTATGGAATTAGGAAAGAAAGGTGTCAGGGTGAACACAGTTAGTGTAGGAGCAACTTCAGGAAGCTATAGTTATAGTAAAAGCATTGACACCCATATTGACCCTGAGGAAGTAGCCGAACTGGTTCTCCATGCTGCTAGCAAAAAATCTAAAGGAATTACAGGTTCTAATCTAGTCAATGATTGTGGAAATTTAGTTGCATATGTTGACGACTGGAAAAACTATTGAAGACTGAACTTTAAACTACAATTTTGTATGTAATTTTTAATAGAATTCAACTCTGATGAAAAATTTGAATAAGTATATAAGTTATAAGGAAAAATTTGTTTTTTTTGTTTTGCTATCAATTTTTGTAAATATACTTTGATGATGTTAAACTATGATATGCTATTATATTATGATAAGTATTAGTCATAATTCTATATTACCTATAGTAAAAATAAAAGTTTCATGTTTTGTAGTAAAACAAAATATATGAAATTATATATTGTATTCAAACTCCATCTTTGATTCTTTTGTTTTATTTATAGTCATTTTGTAAACCTCCAATTTAATAGTAAGTGTTATACTAAATTAGTTAGATAGTTTAGAAGGAACAGATAATATATTGTGTCTGTTCAAAGGGAATAAATGTTTAATGTATCCATAATTAATTCTTTACATATTTTCATTGGTGAATTAATGGAATCCATCCAGTTATCCATGATTATGTTTGTATGCATTGAGTTAAATGATTTTAGATCCCTAGGCAGAACTAAGCTTGAAACCCAATACCTAAGATTTGAATTACAATTTGATTGTGAAATGACATTCTTTATTATCCACTAAGATCCACACACACACACATACACATCGACATCTCATCCACAAGGCTAGACGTAGGTAGGAGTTATTTAAACTTTGTTATATTAAAATAAAAAACTAATAACAACTTATACAAATCTAAATCTAGATTTCCGAGACTTAGAGGGAGGGAAAAAGGAACATATGTTAGGAATTTGATTGTCATTAATATTAATTAATACAAATTATAAATTTTAATTCTTTTAATTTATTTCTTCGATATTAAAAACACGTGGCATTTTAATTTATAATTCGACATTTGTGATTTCAATAAATTATTTTGCATAAAATATAAACTACTAATATTTCATAAATTCTCTTTACAAAATCTTTATTTTAAAAATAGAATTTCTATAAGTTATATAACCCTCTCTCTCTCTCTCTCTCTCTCAATGGCTCTCTCCCTTTTCTTCTACAAAAACGCTGCACATCGTCGTGACTTTTTTTAAAAATTTTAATGAAGGTAAAGAAGTTTACTTCAAAAAAGAAACCAAACATAAACTATACCACTAGTGTATTTGCTATTATAAGAACTGCTTAATTATCAACACAATAGGCATACAAAGTCAACAAAACTCATATCTCAGCTGATAACATTTTTAATCTATATATTAGAAACCTACATCTATTTAATAATAGTTTTTCTTGGTATGTCTATTGAAAACCACTAGAAATGAGTTTCGCTGAGAAAGTTGTCCTTATTATTGGTGCAAGTTCGGGTATTGGAGCCTCAACAGCTATAGAGTATACAAAAGAAGGAGCTAAAGTTGCGATTGTAGGCCGAAAGGAAGATAAACTTCAAATTGTCGCAACAGAATGTAAGGAAAATGGTCAAGATCCACTCGTTATCAAAGCAGACATATCAATCGATGATGACGTAACTAGGATAGTCCAAGAAACAATTAGTAAATACGGTAAAATTGATATTCTTGTAAATAATGCTGGTATCGGCCGATTCGCGTCTATTTTAAAGGGAAATTTAATGAACGCGTTTGATGAGATTATTAATACTAATCTGAGGGGCATCATGAAAGTTACAACCCTAGTTGCTCCGCATATTATAAAGACGAAAGGAAACATCGTTAACATATCAAGTGTTGCTGGACAAGCTGTGCCAAAAAATCCTTTAATGACATCGTATGCAATCAGCAAAGCGGGCTTAGATATATTTACAAAAGCAGCTGCGGTAGAATTAGCACCTCATGGTGTGAGAGTCAACGCGATCAGTCCTGGACCAGTGTACACAGATATTTTGAAAAACGCGGGGCTTAAACCGGATGAAGCAACAATTAAATCATTCGATCAAATTAAAACAGCTTTGAATAGAGTATCTACCCCAGAAGAAGTAGCTAACATGATAATGTATTTATCGGGTGATAAATGTATCGGTGTGACGGGATCAAACTTCGTTTTGGATAATGGGGCTTTACTAACATAAAATGTAATCTTTTTAGCTTAATGTAAGCTTGTATGAATATATCATTTTATATAATTTGAGTCTTTTTTTATATTGCTAATAAGTGTTTTTTGTTTGTGAATTTTGTAGTAACTCATTTTGTACCAAGAATAGTGTTGCGTCATTGTACGTTCGAATCACAGCTCTGCATGAATGGATCATTCTTACTACGTTGATGGTATCGTGAGAAAACGAGTAAAATCCAAATATCAAAGCAAATTTATGATTTAGAAGGATAATTAATTGTTCATGTAATAATCAAAGCTACAAATACTAAGGGTTGTAGCTCCACCTGATAATTATCGCAATTTAGAAAAAACATGTTTTCTTCTGATTTTATTTATTCTTTATTTTTACCATTAATCAATCTTAATATATATAAATAACGTGTCACGTTGTTTGTCCGCTATGGACTCCTAAACTACCGAACCGATATCAATCAATTTTGCACACCGTGCGCAGTTTGATCTAATTTAAAAGATGGGATAGCTTACATCTTAATTTATACCCGCAATATTATTTTATTGCAAAATATTTGTTTATTATTTAATAGTCACAATTCTAACAGATGGCGCTGTGTTGAAAGTACCAACGTTTCACATAAGCTACAATTTAATGGCATAACCACCAATGAAACATGGTGGGCCCCATAACTGGTGTTCTCCTACCGTTTCCCTTGATTAGTTTACTACTATGTAATATAACAAAAACCTTAGCCACAGCAACGCTTGGCCGGTCTGCTAGTCAACTATAAGTATTTATTATTTATTTATTGACACTTCGTTGCATGTATAGAAAAATAATGCAATTGACAAAACTAAATAAAAAAGGGGGCAACTGGCGGTCTTATAGCTTTCGAGCGATCTCTTCCAGGCAACCAACATAAGAAAAAAAAATTTAGATAAGGTAATTAATCGCAAGAAGTGCAAGAGTACATAAAACATATAATTATTTAGATAAAACTAATGGAACAAAACAAAGCAATTAAAACATATGTCAACATTGAACAGAACAATTTTAAAAATAGGACACATGAAAAAGAAATAGCGCCCATGAATCACGATAATTTCAGATCAGTTCGTTACAAAAGTTAGGGATACGATGTGGACAGGTACAGAGACTCTAGGCTGGTTTATTGGCATGTTATACATATGATATTAACATACAATGCAGCGTTAGCAAACTTACTTAATGTGATGTTTTGCCTCTTAATTTATGTAAGGATTTACAAACGTAAAATACTTATTTAAATCATTATACGCAAAAGAGCCTTCATAATAATTTGTTTATGCTTTGATAAAATGTGATTGCCAATAATTTAACGGCAATATGTATATGTTCAACGAATAAAATTACTTTAGTAAATAAATTACTTCATTAGTAAAAGACCATTAATTCTATAGTGTAATTTGAACCGGTGACACCAACAGCTTTGTCACTTGCTAAAAACAAAACAACATCAGCAACCTTTTAGTGTTGCCTTTGCCTGATCAATAGTGATGCTAGAACATCCGTTTGCTTCACACTGCTGGAATTATTTTTAGATAATTCAATAGCGATTGCAGCACCAACCCCGGCACTTGCACCGGTTACAATAACAACTTTGCCCTTCAAAAACTATTACTTTTGATCAACGGCTTGAAAGCGACTGATTATTGTGAAGATAAGTCGTTCCATTGTATTTACTGTACCTATCCTAAAGTTTAAACTAAGCCAGTACTATTGTGTCTGTGGTAGGTATATTTTAATATTTTTATTTAGCTCATAAAACCACGAAATCTACAGATCTTAAAAATTTAATTAAATGGATGTGGACCCTTAACAAGGTATTAACAGTCTCTATTATTTTCTCCACCACCAAAGTGTTACACGAATCTATCAAATTCTTAGACCTTCCGAAATCCATTTATCATCCTTAAAAATCAGTTATATTAAATACGGCAAGAATGACCTGCAAATTTCTGCAAGATAAAACAAACTGAGTTCACTTGTCTGGACTGGGCTTAGGCACTAGTGCAACAGTGTACCAGGACTAATTCATTCAATCCTGAGTTTTAGGAGCCGTCTAGCCGATATAATAATGATGAAATAATATAGGCATATATTAAAAAAAATAGTTTTATTTAAATATGTAATGATACCAGTATTCCCACTCATTTCTATATTAAAAACTCTCTATAAACATGTAACTAAGAGATAGCTCTTTGTTTAAATTTTCCTTTTAAAACCGCGTTGAGAAACAAGCGCCTAATTATTTGTATGAGTTGGGTACTTTTAAATAAACATGGTTAAGGGTCAGTTTTAATCAGTCAGCCTATCTTTCTATTTGAAGTTTATCACTGTTCAAGAATTGACTTGAACTTAAAAATAGTTTTTTCCTTGAACTACGTCATATTATTACACATACTTGGTCTTACTAATAAAGATTTATGCACATCGTATAGGCCTGTTATAAGAAAAATGTTACTAATAATTCCTGAATTGACAAGTTTGATGTATACGGCTGTTATAACAAGTGTCTGGTTTGTATGATGACTTGTACAATACTTATACAACGCAGAGGCCTAGTTTAACGGGTGTATAAGACAAAAATAGCGTCATTTGATCTGATTTCGCGTTTGTCAGCATTTTTTGACTGTTTAGTTCAAGGAAAGACTAAGGTTAGTAGGTATTTGTGTTTGTTGAAAATGGATTTTATAGATCAAATGAAAGAATTAGATAATATTGATATGCAGCTAATACATACGATTGAAGATTTGCCGCCTCCAAGGAAAGTCAAAACATACCAAACTCGGTGCAATCCGTTATTACTTTCGGATGGTCATTTCAAAACAAAATACCGCTTTTCAAAGAAGTATGTTATGAAGATCTGTGACATAGTGCGAGCTGATGTCGAAAAGAGTAATAGAGGTGGAGGGTTTTCGATTTAGGTGTCTTCTTCATGGCTTCTCAGTATCATTAGAAAATGCCAAATTATATATAATAGCACTGGCAATCCTCCACAATATAGCTATTGATATGAAAGAAGACCATGGATGTTACGTATGATGACACTGAGAATGCTCCAGAAGAACCAAGGCCAACCTAGACGCCCCCAAGCAATCAGGCTGGACTAGCTACTAGAGCTGTTTTGCTTTGTAAGGCTGTTTTATTTACATTGTGGCTTATACGGTGTGCATAAATCTTTATTAGTAAGACCGATAGTGTATTATATAAAATTAATTCTGCAAAATTATTTAAATATTAATATTTTATTTATTTAGAATAAAAATGCCAGATAATTTAAAATAACTACTGAATTACAGTAACCAATTAATATATTTATTCTGAACATGTAAATTAAAATTGTGATGCGGGTAAAAAAGGTTATCGAAGTTGTCGGAACAAACGGTACAAATCAATACGATATTGTTTACAAAGCGATAACAATTACTTATCGAATATAAGAAAAGTTAATCTTCATACCCGTCAGTCTCTCGTTGCAAGCCATAGTTTCGAGTGTAAAATGAGTTTTAAATCTAAAGTCGTAATTGTCACGGGTGCGAGCTCTGGCATTGGGGCCTATATTGTCACAGCTTTTGCCAAAGAGGGCGCCGACGTCGTTTTAGTAGCACGAAATGAAGAAAGATTAAAAAAAGTCGCTAAAGACTGCGAAGAATTCGGCTGCGAACCACTCATCGTTCCAGCAGATATCACAAACGACGATGAAGGGAAAAGCGTAATCGCTAAGACAATTGAGAAATTCGGACGACTGGATGTGCTAGTTAATAGCGCTGGTATATTGCGTACAGGTCTGCTCGAGAAAGGAGACATAATGGAAGTCTTCGACGAGGTTATGAAGATAAACGTGAGGGCTGCTGTAAATTTGATGAAGTTTGCTACTCCACACTTGATTAAAACTAAGGGCAATATAATCAGTATTTCAAGCGTAGGTGGACAGCAGGTGTTTGCAGAATTCATGGCCTCCTACTCAACATCAAAGGCTGCACTTGACATGTTCTCTCGTGGTGCTGCTGTTGAACTTGGAAAACACGGCGTAAGAGTGAATGTTGTTAGTCCTGGAGGTGTATTAGGAACTAGTTTATTGGCCAATGCTGGCTTCGATCCAAAATTAACACCTGATGATGTCGCATTTAAATCTCTTCTAGGCAGATGGAGTGAACTTCAAGAGATTGCTGATTTAGTTTTGTTCCTAGCAAGTGATAAAGCTAAGGGAGTCACCGGTAGCAACTATACGTGCGATAATGGTTACCTAAACGTTAAACATTGTTTTAAAAATGGTGTGTTGAATTCAAAATAAATATTAGAACAAGTAATAGGAAGACTTTTAAAATTCTTAACAACAAAATAAACTGAGTCACCGACAATATGAAGCACCATTACGTTATACGTTTGAAATTAGCATCTTATTTACTGGAGCTGATAGGAAAACGTGTATGTAACATAGATCATTAATAATAATTAATTATACCTAACATTGTAAATTATGAAGTGATAATATAATTAAAATTAAATTATTTTATTATTTATTTAAACTGTTTATTATTTTAATAAGTGTCCGTAGTTCGTTTTAAGTCATTATATACGATATAAAGCTAGGTTTGACTTCGGAGGAAATCACATTTTTTTTGTAACAGCATCAAACGGACACGAGCATCATCTGAAGGTAAATGATACCGCGGCCCATTGACACTCACAACCCAAAAGACTCGCAAGTGCGTTGCCGGCCTTTTAAGAATTAGTACGCTCTTTTCTTGAAGAACCTTAGTCGAATTGATATATGTAATATTGGTAGGATGTTTGGATAGCATGATGAACCCCTACTTAGAAAATTATGAATTTCTAAGTCATTTTTTTTTCTGCAAATAATACACGGTTTACGAACCTATAGTCTTCAGCTTATAGGGTTATAACTAATATAGGACAAGTAAGTTGTGACAAAATTCATTTATCGCTAGGAGACTGGGGAGTCCCTGTGATGTGGGTAACTAGATAACAATAAGGCAGTGATATATGTTTAAAGCAGTTATATGAGAAAAAGTAGGATTAGAGTTACAACTTAACTTATAGTTTTCAAATAAACTAATGGTGATTTTGTGAGCTAATGTTTCTTGAAAGGTGTTATCATCATATATACATTACATTTTCTACAGCATAATACAATCTATCTGTGCTAAAATACATGAGAATTATGGTGAACATAAATTTTACAAGAAATATTAAATTACAACAAACACAAAAGATGGTACTAGCTTAATTCAAAATTTCGGATAGGTACAGTAAATATGGAATGACTTAGATTTACAATAATCAGTCGCTTTCAATTGATATTTTGACAAACAACGCTGGAATTCTTCGGAAGAGTAGTCTTAAAGACGGCAGTTTCTAAGCGTTTGATGAACTTTTCAATTTAAATTTGCGACGATGGCGCATTTGGTTAATCTAGCAACCCAAAACTTATTGCAAGCAAAGCAATATTGTCAATATATCCGCTGTTACAGGCAGACAGATACTCAATGATGTAGATTATGCAGCATATAGCATGTTAAAGGCTAGTTTAGACCACTTCACACCTGGCGCTGCCTTAGAATTGGGGAAATATAGTTAGTCCAGGACCTGTGAAAACTGAGATATTATATGACGGTACTAGCATCGCTATTGGTCAGGCAAAGGCAATACTGAAGGCTGGCCTCTATCGTTGGAGTTATCCAGAACAAATTGCTGATGTTGTTTTGTGTTTAGCAAGTGACAAAGCTGTTGGTGATATCGGTTCACATACACACATTTATTACACTGTGGACTTTATTTTACTTGTGGTATCGTACTCATGAAGTAATTTTTACTAAAGTAATTAAATTCCCTTATCATATACATATGGGCGTTAAATAATTAGCAATCACATTTTAACAAAGCTTATACATATACATATAAACAAAATATTATGTAAGGATCTTTGGCTTATAAGTTTTATTGTTGTAAATCCTTACAAAAATAAAAAGGCAAACAAGCACAATAAGTATGTTTGCTAACGCTGCATTGTATGTTGATATCATATGTGTAATATCCCAGGCATTCAACAACAATAAAGAAATGTAGATTGTTTATATGTAATAAAGGAAGGAACAGAATCTGATGAAAACATGTTCTTTAAAATTGCGATTATCAGTTTGGGTACTGCACATTTCCATAAGTATACGGAGAGAGTGTTCAAAGAGTATAGTATCTATATGTGATTCACAAATATAATAATTATCGAGACTGGCGCTACAACCCTATTTGTATCTTTGATTATTACATAAACAAATACTTAATTACCCTTCTAAATCATACAATTACTTTGATATTTGGATTTTGCTGGTTTTCTCACGAAACCATCAACGTAGTAAAATCGATCCATTTGCGCACAGCTGTGTTTTGAACGCACCACCTTAAGGCCCTATCCCAGCACGAATTGCTGTGTCAGTGTCTCGGGGTGGACTGTGGGGCGCAGTGGAGAGCTGGAGCACTGAGGCGCGCCGGCCCGTAATAACTATTAGATAAGTAAAACATTAAATTAATGTAATTTTATTAAATTTGTTTTCTGAAATAGATTACTTGGCTTGCGATTAAATATATCGTGTAAATTTCAAAATCATGTTCTATATACATTTTCGTATATAGATCATGATGTTTGGATATTTCCTATCGAGCGAAGATATTTAAATCGTGTATCGATCTTTCAAAATGGATACATAAACTACTCAATTCCACCAAATATTTTTTCCATTCGCTCTATTCAAGAGACGATGACGAAAAATGGAAAGAAACCATGTACTTTTTGGAGTTTGGCGACCAGATAGGTCCTTAAGGTTGTGAGTCGAATTTAAATCTAGGTCAACACTACTCTTGATTCAATCCTGAGCAAAAGTAAACAGTTACCATTCTATAATAATTAATAATTGATACATATTAATTTGAGATGGCTTTTTATGATTTATCTCTGTATACTTTTATGTATATTAATAGTGCTTTATGTAACCTATGATCCTAAACCCTGTGCCGATCACTCCAACTTGTAGGAAAATGTCATTTTATACCGTACCAAGTTTTCAAAATTAATTTTTCGCACTAGTTCAACTGATCGTCCTGAAAAAAAAATGTAGGTACTACTCCAGTTTGGCAAGCAGCTTTAAAAGTTCGCGCATTTAATAAGGATTCTACAGTGGTGTAACACTTACTTCATTATTTCTTAGATCGGCCATAAAAAAATTTTTTTGTTAAACAAAGTCTGTTTTTAAAAATTTCTCTGGAATTACAAAAACGATTCTAGTGTACCCAAAGCGTTCCTAATAACCACAGCGTGGTTTAAATAAGATGGCGTAAAGTGTGAGCGAGACAGATAGTGACGCTACTTATTGCTATTGACACACGCACTACAGGTCAGTACGCAACGCTCCTTCGTTTACTACGCATCTTTTCGTATTCGCTGGTGTTATTTTGTGTTCTAACTACTTTGGCTTCGTTTACAGACTTGTTTGCTTGTGATTTGGATTTTACATTTGTGATCTACGACGACCTTTACTTTTCCCTGGACTTACGTGTTATTGTGTATTTGTACCATACCATGACTACGTACACTACACAGGAATATGCTAACATGCACCTCATTTATGGGGAATGTTTATGTAATGCCAGTGAAGCCGCTAGACGGTATCGCGAGAGATATCTTAATGCAGATCGCTATCCGGATCACAGAGTTTTTACCAATGTGCACCGTCTACTGTTCTCTGAGGGCCGACTGCCAAACCAAGTGCACGGTGAAGATAGAATTTCACTACCCTACGAGGCAGTTGTCCTTCAAGCAGTTGATGAGGACCCAAGTTGTTCGGTACGTGGAATTGAGGCCAGCACAGGTGTGCCCAAAAGTACAGCTCACCGAATACTACAAAAAAATGAGTTCCATCCATTTCATGTACAGCGAGTACAATCCTTATTACCTCGAGATTATGAACCTCGGGTTGCTTTTTGCCAAACAATAATTCAAAAACACCGAGAAGACCCACAATTCTTAGAAAAAATTTTATGGTCGGATGAATCAACTTTTAAAAAAGACGGCTACATGAACCTACACAATCTGCACGAGTGGCACGTCGAAAATCCACGATTGATGAGACCAGACAGATCACAGTACCGTTTCAAAGTTAACATGTGGACTGGAATTTTGAACGGAAAAGTCATAGGGCCTTTTGATTCACCAGAAGTTTTAAATGCTGAAATTTATTTAGATTTCTTACAAAATCATTTGCCCAATTTGCTGGAGGACGTGCCGCTTACTATTTTACGAGATATGTGGTTCCAGCAAGATGGTTGTCCAGCGCATTACAGCCGCTTAGTTCGAAACCACCTTAACGAGGAGTATCCAGACAGATGGATAGGGCGGGGTGGAACAATCTCGTGGCCCGCCCGCTCACCCGATTTAAATCCTCTTGATTTTTTTTACTGGGGAGCAGTAAAGGAAAAAGTCTATTCCAAGTCGAGGCAAAATGTAGAAGAGCTTAGACAGAGAATAGCGGAAGCAGTAGAATTTGTGAATAATGGACGATTTGCCCGCTTCATTTCACGATCTTTTTTAAGGAGATGTCGAGCCTGTATTGCAGCTGAAGGACGGCAATTTGAACATCTTTTATAAAAAAAGTAATAAATCTAATCATAAAAAAGAAACTGTCTATTTTACTTATTAGCGTCCGTATGTCATAAGCGTCACTATCTGTCTCGCTCACATTTTATGAAATGTCTCTCTCCATCTAATTTAAACCACGCTGTGGTCATTAGGAACGTTTTGGGTGCGCTAGAATCATTTGTTGTAATTTCAAAGAGATTGTTCAAAACAGACTTTGTTTAACAAAAAAAAATTCTTATGGCCGATCTAAGAAATAATGGACTCAGTGTTATACCACTGTAGAATCCTTATTAAATGCGCTAACTTTTAAAGCTACTTGCCAAACTGGAGTGATACATTTTTTTTTCAGGACGATCAGTTGAACTAGTGCGAAAAATTAATTTTGAAAACTTGGTACGGTATAAAATGACATTTTCTTACAAGTTGGAGTGATCGGCACAGGGTTTAGGATCATAGGTAACATAAAGCACTATTCGGGTTGACGTAAGAGAAAAAAAATTGGAAAAAGTAAATATTTGTAACAACAGGAATAAAAAAACTGTCACATGGTGTACATTTTCTGGAATAAAAGGAAAATTTCCATAACTTCAAAAATACATGACTTAATTTTTTTTTTGAATTTTTCTGATAACTGGTGTGGCATTACCTATGAGAAAATTTCGACTTGACGTCGACTTTTGGGACTGTATATTCTATTCAAACTCCATCTTTGATACTTTTTTTTTTATAGTCATTTTGTAAACCTCCAATTAATAAAGCGTAATATTAAATTACTTAGATAGTTAATAAGGAGCAGATAATATATATATATAGTGTCTGTTCATTTCGATACATTAAACATATCTTCCCTTTAATATTTTTTATTTTTAACGGCAATTTAATGATATGATAACAAAAAAGAACAAAAAAATACAAGAATAGTGAAAATTATTCGATAGCCAAACTTTTCTAAAATAAAAAAATAAACAAAACAAACTATACTACTAGTGTATTTGCCATTATAGATTAAAACTGCTTAATTATCAACGTAATAGGTATACTAAAACAACAACACTCATATCTCAGCTGATAACGTCTGTAATATATACCTAATAATTTTTTTTCGTGCTTAGTCAAATTGAAAACCACTAGAAATGAGTTTCGTTGAGAAAGTTGTCCTTATTATTGGTGCAAGTTCGGGTATTGGAGCCTCAACAGCTATAGAATTTACAAAAGAAGGTGCTAAAGTTGTGATTGTAGGCCGAAAGGAAGATAAACTTCAAATTGTCGCAACAGAATGTAAGAAAAATGGTCAAGATCCACTCGTTATCAAGGCAGATGTATCAAACGATGATGACGTAACTAGGATAGTCCAAGAAACAATTGATAAATACGGTAAAATTGATATTCTTATAAATAATGCTGGTATCGTCAGATTTGCGTCTATGTTTAAGGGAAATTTAATGAACACGTTTGATGAGATTATTAATACTAATCTGAGGGGCATCATGAAACTAACAACCCTCGTTGCTCCGCATATTATAAAGACGAAAGGAAACATCGTTAACATATCAAGTGTTGCTGGACAAGCTGTGCCAAAAAATCCTTTAATGACATCGTATGCAATCAGTAAAGCGGGCTTGGATATCTTTACAAAAGCAGCTGCTGTAGAATTAGCACCTCACGGTGTGAGAGTCAACGCGATCAGTCCTGGACCAGTGTACACAGATATTTTGAATAACGCGGATCTTACAGTGGATGAAAGAACAATTAAGACATTCGATCAAATTAAAACAGCTTTGAATAGAGTATCTACCCCAGAAGAAGTAGCTAACATGATAATGTATTTATCGGGTAGTAAAAGTATCGGTGTGACGGGATCAAACTTCGTACTGGATAATGGGGCTTTACTAACATAAAATGTAATCTTTTTAGCTTAATGTAAGCTTTGATGAATATATTGTTATTCAAGACTTTTTTTATATTGCTCCTATTCTAATAAGTGTGTTTTATTTGTAAATTTTGTAGTAACTCATTTTGTACCAAGAGTAGTATTGCGTCAATGTACATTCGAATCAAAACTGTGCACGAATGGATCACTCTTACTTCGTTGATGGTATCGTAGGAAAACCAGTAAAATCCAAATATCAAAGTAAATTTAGAAGGGTAATTATTTGTTCATGTAATAATGAAAGAAACGGGGTTGTAGCTCCACCTGATAATTATTATATGAATCCAATAGAGTACCTACTTTATTCTTCGAACACTCTCTCAGTATACTTATGGAAATGTGTAGTAGCCAAACTGATAATAGCAATTTTAAAAAACATATTTCATCTGATTCTGTTCCTTCCTTTATTATAATCAATCTTCCTTTTTTTTATTGTTGTTGAGTGCCTGGGATATTATACATATGATATTAACATACAATGAAGTTTTAGCCAACACACTCAATGTGTTTGTTTGCCTCTTTATTTTTGTAAGGATATACAACATAAAAACTTTTAAGCAAAAGAGTCTTACATAATATTTTGTTTATGTAAGTATTAGCTTTGAAACAAAGTGATTGCTAATAATGTAATAGTACGGGAGGTAGCAACGTTTGAAAAGAAAGAATTTTAGGTCAGCTGATTTTGTGATATGTCTTCCTTCATGCACTTTCGGTTAGAGTCTGGGCAATCTGGCTGGCGGTAGCGGTTGCGTTCATTAGTGCGCATCCTATCTGTCCAGGTAATAATCCTGGATTTTAAGAGCATTTTAAGAAGCGTAATTTTTAATTTTTCGTTTTTAAATAAGTCTACCTGACATACTTTTTTATTGCCAGACATTTTTCACATTGCTAACTATGTGCCAGACGCGATTTTAAGTTTTTTTTTATAAAAATTTCAAAGTATTTTAGAATGTCTGTAATTTTAATATTATGTTATTTAAATATAAGAAAGACTAAAAATAAATTTGCCAGACCTTAATTCGATTGTTAAGCCTTGAAGTAAAATGAAAAAGTCATGAAAAGTATTGCAGTATGATGCTTTTCATTGGTAATAAAAACATTTACGTAAGGAACAATCGAATTTCTTATATTTAAATAACATAATATTAAAATTACAGACATTCTACAATACTTTGAAATTTTTATAAAAAAAAAACTTAAAATCGCGTCTGGCACATAGTTAGCAATGTGAAAAATGTCTGGCAATAAAAAAAGTATGTCAGGTAGACTTATTTAAAAACGAAAAATTAAAAATTACGCTTCTTAAAATGCTCTTAAAATCCAGGATTATTACCTGGACAGATAGGATGCGCACTAATGAACGCAACCGCTACCGCCAGCCAGATTGCCCAGACTCTAACCGAAAGTGCAAGAAGGAAGACATATCACAAAATCAGCTGACCTGAAATTCTTTCTCGATAACGTTGCTACCTCCCGTACTATAACGCCAATATAAAAAATTACTTCATAAGTAAAATAAACGCACGACCTTCAAAGTCAAATCATTTATTTCAGTTAGACCATCTAAAATGGCACTTTTGAACGTCAAAAAAAATACAAAGAAGATTCTAGTTGCCCCTTCCAAAAGGTAGTTTCGTGTGGAGAAGAATGGGCAAGAAACACCACACTTACTCTTAAAAAGAGGAACTCTTAAGGTTGAGAGTCGAATCTAAATCTATGTCACCACTACTCTTGATTCAATCATATCCAGTCCAGGTCCAATCCAGTAGCAAGAACGATCCATTCGTGCACAGCTGCAACGCACGACCTTAAGGTTGAGAGTCGCATTTAACTATTGGTCAACACTACTCTTAATTCAATCCTGAGCTAAAGTAAATAATTACCAAACAATAATAAGAATTATTTGATATTAATTTGAGATTGCTATTTTTTAATAGTATAATATTTAATTATGATAAGCTAAGATATGATAAGTGTAAGTTATGATAGTACATTATAATAAAAAATTAAGTTTCATGTTATGCAGTAAAACAAAATATGTGAAATTATATATTCTATTCAAACTCCATCTTTGATTCTTTCTTTTATTTAACGTCATTTTGTAAACCTCCAATTTAATAAAGCGTAATATTAAATTACTAAGATAGTTGAGAAGGAGCAGATTATATATGTACTAGTGGATCCCACAGACGTTGTCCTGTATGATATTTAAAGCGATTAGGATATTAAGCAAAGTATGAAAGTACCGACTGCAGTGCCATCTGCCAGGCTGATTTGTGAATCTAAACCATTCCCAGATCCCCTTGAACACACACAAAAAATTTCATCAAAATCGGTCCAGTCGTTTGAGAGGAGTTCAGTCACATACACACGCACAGAAGAAATATATATATATTAAGATATAGTGTCTGTTCATTTCGATTTAATTCTTTTTTTTAACGGTGAATTAATGGAATCCAATAAACAAACATCATAACAAAAATATTACAAGAACAGTGAAAATTATTCAATTACCAAAATTTTCCTTAAATAAAAATTAAACAAAACATAAACTATACCACTAGTGTATTTAACATTATAGATAAAAACTACTGAATTTTCTATATAGTAGGCATACAAAATCAACAAAACTTATATCTCAGCTGATAACGTTTATAATATATACCTAATAATAATTTTTCGTGGTTAGTTAAATTGAAAACCACTAGAAATGAGTTTCGTTGAGAAAGTTGTCCTTATTATTGGTGCAAGTTCGGGTATTGGTGCCTCAACTGCTATAGAGTTTACAAAAGAAGGTGCTAAAGTTGTGATTGTAGGCCGAAAGGAAGATAAACTTCAAATTGTCGCAACAGAATGTAAGGAAAATGGTCAAGATCCACTCGTTATCAAAGCAGACATATCAATCGATGATGACGTAACTAGGATAGTCCAAGAAACAATTAGTAAATACGGTAAAATTGATATTCTTGTAAATAATGCTGGTATCGGCCGATTCGCGTCTATTTTAAAGGGAAATTTAATGAACGCGTTTGATGAGATTATTAATACTAATCTGAGGGGCATCATGAAAGTTACAACCCTAGTTGCTCCGCATATTATAAAGACGAAAGGAAACATCGTTAACATATCAAGTGTTGCTGGACAAGCTGTGCCAAAAAATCCTTTAATGACATCGTATGCAATCAGCAAAGCGGGCTTAGATATATTTACAAAAGCAGCTGCGGTAGAATTAGCACCTCATGGTGTGAGAGTCAACGCGATCAGTCCTGGACCAGTGTACACAGATATTTTGAAAAACGCGGGGCTTAAACCGGATGAAGCAACAATTAAATCATTCGATCAAATTAAAACAGCTTTGAATAGAGTATCTACCCCAGAAGAAGTAGCTAACATGATAATGTATTTATCGGGTGATAAATGTATCGGTGTGACGGGATCAAACTTCGTTTTGGATAATGGGGCTTTACTTACATAAAATGTAATCTTTTTAGCTTAATGTAAGCTTGTATGAATATATCATTTTATATAATTTGAGTCTTTTTTATATTGCTAATAAGTGTTTTTTGTTTGTGAATTTTGTAGTAACTCATTTTGTACCAAGAATAGTGTTGCGTCATTGTACGTTCGAATCACAGCTCAGCACGAATGTATCGTTCTTACTACGTTGATGGTATCGTGAGAAAACCAGCAAAATCCAAATATCAAAGTAAATTTAGAAGGGTAATTATTTCTTCATTTAATAATGAAAGAAACGGGGTTGTAGCTCCACCTAATAATTATTATATGAATCAAATATAGATACAATATTCTTCGAACACTCTCTCCGTATACTTATGAAAATGTGCAGTACCCAAACTGATAATCGCAATTGAGAATAAACATGTTTTCTTATGATTTTGTTCCTTCCTGTTTTTTAATCAAACTACATTTCTTTATTGTTGTTGAGTGCCTGGGATATTATACAAATTAAGTGAGGGCCAGCGGTGGATTCCAAAAAAAACAAAATATATTAAAATTACTTTAATTAATTACTTTTACAAATAATGAACTTAACTAAATACAATTATTTAATCGGCCCGATATTAGGTGCACGAAAAATATATTATATTATAAACTTAACTAGTTGAGACTTGACCGGTCCGATATGAGGTATCCGATCAAAAAGCTGTTGGTTCTGTTGTCCGTTTCCTTATATAGCGTAGTTTCGTAAGAGGGGTACACTTGTATTTGGTATGCGGGGCAAAGGGAGTGCAATGAATATGTAACATACATATGATATTAACATACAATGCAGTGTTAGCAAACATATTTAATGTGTTTGTTTGCCTTTTTATTTTTGTAAGGATTTACAACAATAAAACTTAGAAGCAGAAGCGCCTTACATAATATTTTGTTTATGTATGTATTACCTTTGATAAAATGTGATTCCTAATAATGTAACGCCAATATAAAAAAAATCTTCATAAGTAAAATACCACAAGTCAAATAAACGCACGACCTTTCTCGAAACTCTATTTTCAAGTAGTAAATAGTGGATATTATATTCAAATCGTTAAAGTAAAGCTACTTGGTAATGCCTATTATAATACAAATGAATATTTAAACGATGCTAGTGCTTGGATATGAATTGCTCAAGTATAATGAGGTAACGCGACTGAATCCCTCGGCTGCATTTCTAGACTCGGGGGTGATCGTCAACATCCATGACTGTTTTAACGAAAAGTGGGAGCAACCCATGATCCATCAAATTATTTCAGTATGATAAGTATTATTAAGGATCGTCATACTCCCTTAAATGTCATTGCTTGTGGCGACGTCAATGCGTCGGGTCGTCTCTCTCCCTAAAATATGGTGAGTGGGCCGATGGCTGGCCATGCGTCATGTTCGTGAACGGGTGCTACTTGTGATGACTGACTGGTCGGACAGGATTCGTGTATGTGGATATGTATTTGCGTCTTGTTCCTACGCAAATGTAAATACGTGCTTCTATTTCACCATGCCTACTGTTGATAGAAGACAAATCTTTGTTTTTTTATTTTTTTTTAACTATTAATTTCTTAAGATGTCGATGTCGATGGAACATGGTGTAAACCTTGGCGATTTAAAAGAGTGGCGGAGAGTTTATTGCCAGTTCTTCTCTTCCGTTCTACGCCCTTGATTTGAGAACTGGCAGTAAATGTAAAATTACAAGCATTTAGCATTTTATATATGTAATTCTTTATTGGCGTTCATAAGTGTACATTGTGTTACCTAAATGAATAAATGATTTTGAATTTAAATTTGATATAATTCAAACATGAAACGATTACGTCTGAACTCCACAGGGATTCGTTGCCGTAATCCAGTTGAAAAAAGTACTAATCTTAATATATATAAATTACGCGTCACGTTGTTTCTCCGCTATGGACTCCTAAACTACTTAACCGATTTCAATCAAATTTTCACACCGTGAGTAGTTTGATCTAACTTAAAAGATAGGTATATAATAATATAATTTTTACCCGCAAATTTTTTTTATTGCTAATTATTTGTTTATTATCTAACAGTGACAATTGACAGATGGCGCTGTATTGTAAGTACCAACGTTTCACATAAGCTACAATTTAATGGCATAGCCACCAAAACAGCATGGTGGTCCCCATGACTGGTGTTCTCCTACCGTTTCCCTCGAAACGTTTACTACTATGTAATATAACAAAAACTTAGCCACGGCAACGCTTGGCCGATTCTGCTAGTTGATATATATTATATAAATACTTTATTAATACATGTAATATTTAGATTTTCAGTAAAATAATAATTAAAAATTAGATTTTTCCCTTCGTTGAATCGACAAACCACCAAGCATGACAAAGAGTATTCTAAGGGTGAGATCTATAGTGCGCACTTAGACTTTGCTCTGACTTAACTATCGAGCTAAGACACAGTCGGTATTTATAGAGCAAACTGCGAATCTCTCCCTAGTGTTGGCTTAGCTTAATCTCAAGTCCACGAAATCGACGACTTACCAAAAACTTTGACTATAAGCCTAACAAAAATAATGGCCCAAAATTTGCTTTACCATCATATCTTTTACTGGACTTTTTATTTTTGTCGGTTTTTAATGAACGGTGTTGCCATTTTGTATCGGAGTTCCATAGACTTTGGGAAAAATAGAATTTGAATTCAAAGAAATTATAAATGATCTTGATAAATACCAATGAAATGCATGAAATAAAATAATTACACATTATTATGATATTTATTGTTGTTTATTTATATTATTTATGTAATTGTTCAAACCCTATTTTTGAGAAATCTTAAAAATAACTGGTGTGATTTTGTATGTCACCTGGCAGCCCTGGCATATTATAGTGACAACGAAATTCAAACTATAACCTAACCGATGTCTCTCGCTTCACATCTGTTATTTTCGTTTCCCTGAATCTTCTACCATTTATTACCTGACTACCCTAAAAAATTTGAGATAGGAGTGGAACATATGAAATTAAAAAATCTGTTAGAAATAGAATTTCTTCAACAAAAATATAAATTAGTATTAGAAATATGTATTACACTTAAAAAAAGAATCAGAAAATAAATGATTAAAATGAAACAAGTTTTGTTTTGATATTCTTTATTACCAAACAAATTACCTAGTTAAATTGTGCAATCACAGATTGCCGGAATGCTAGACCTGTAGGAGATCTTTCATTGTTTCTGTGTTACTCAACTTCTGCTGTCAGAAGATCACCATCATCATAAGAGCCTCTCTGTATACCTATATCATGCAATACAGCACAAGCTATAATTATATATAACTAGTATTTGTCAATTTTGACTGTAGTCCTAGCTGTAAACATGGAAATTTCCTTTTTCACACTCCGAAAAACCTTTAAAAAATATGCCTAGTTCTTATTTGAGAATAATTATAAATATTGTCAGCTCTTGTCATTGGATTTAAAAGTGTTGTTAACATGAAGTTAAGTGCTGGATAACCGCTGTCACCTACTAAAACAGGCATTTTCTAAATATCCTGCTGTCGTGTGAACTGCCAGGCCACCTAGTCACTAAAGCAAATATTTCCATATCAGGCCCTATTATTGCTTGCACATTTACAGAAAAATACCCTTTTTTATTTCTGTATGCTTCAGAGTGAGCGATACCTTTAGGTCTATTAATTTTTATATGGGTGCAGTCAATAGCTCCGATTATACTGTTTAGGCCATGGTGAGTATTCGATCTTCCTAATTCTTCAAACTTCGTTTTGGCTGTGTTCATATTTCTTGGAAAATTTACAAACCTAGGAAGTAATTTACTCAACTCGAGAGACTTTATTTATAATTAAACAGACTGTAGATTGGCTTATGCTGTTCAGATCACCACACACCATCTGTAATGTCAATAAAGTATTAGTCACATATATGTTATGTTTTGAAAGTCAGAAGACAAAAGTCTTCAACATATGTACTATTTAAAATCATTTGAGAAGAGGTATAATATATCAAATTGAAAAACCATACATATTTATGAACACAATATTACCTGAAAACATCCAGTTGCATTTTTATGCCTTAATGCAATAAGTATTTGCAATTGCGTAGGTTTGGCGATCCTCTGTTTTATAAGGTGCAAGTTTGTAATGATCAGCGTCAGGATCACATTTAATACCGTGTGTTTCAAAATACGGTTCCTTCTTTTGAATTCATTCTCACCGTAGGATGGAAGGATTTTGGTTTTATTAGTTCCGAACATAACAAACTTTAGGCATTGTGGATTCATATCGGCTGCAGTTCCTACCCTTTCAATGTTTTCTATTGAAGATAGAACTCTCTCTCTCCACCATATTTCGATATTGATATTTCCAAGCGGTCCATGTAAAAGCCAAATCACAAAACGTCAAGTGCTTCGGGAATGCGTAGGTCTTAAGTAGGTATACGATCCAGATTGGTCCAGGTCCAAGTCACAAAGCCAGTCGTTGTTTTGAAGAAAGATCAATTTAATAAATTAAAGTGGTTTAAAATTTTCAATTGTTGATAGTTGATACAAGTGCTCTGTTGCTGTTGTCAAAACATTGCGATCCGTTTACGTAAAATTATTGTCATCTTTAAATAATTAATACATTTTCTAAAGGTTACTCGTGAATTTCTAGTTATTGCAATAAAAAATAAATGAATACATAAATAACAATAAATTGAAGATATATGTGTACTGTTTTAGATTTTTAAATATTTGTTATTGTTAACTTTTTTAAAGGATAATAAACAAAGTATTGCATGAAATGAAACATCAATTTGTATTTTGACATTTTCTGTCTTAGCTTGGGCTTAGCTTAATCTCACCTTAAAATGTCTATAATACGAAATCTAGTTTAACCTTAGTGTACACTAAGCAAAGTTTTTCGTAAGGTAAGTCTGAGCAAAGTCCGTGCGACTTGATCTCACCCTTAATGTATGTGAAAAGGAATTCTGGAAACAAAATGTGTTAATAATTGATTATAAATATTTTTGTCAGACATTTTATATATAACTTAGAGATCTCTTTGTAAAAACTTTAGATTTTCCTTTTAAAAACGCGTTGGGAAACAAGTAGCTTATTATTTGTATGAGTAATTGGGAACTTCTAAAATAACCGGCTTAAAGGTCAGATCAAAACATCGAACTTGAATCGATTGTCAAGTGTCACTTATTTTTCTATTTGAAGCTAAACTCTGTTCAAGAATTGAATAATAATTGAATTAGATCTTAATTATATGGTTTTATTTTTCATACAAAGAAATAATAAACTTACTATGCAAATTTAATTAAAATATATATGGGCGGATGCCCTTTTATCATAGGAATCAGCCAGGTCTTCAATAAGTTGTAATGTGGGTAGGAACAAAAGAATCACCCAAGGCACAATCAAAAGTTATTAAATCACAAAGTATCTCCCTTACAGCAATTCACTAAAATCTATTCACTAGTAATTAGGGAATCACTTTTAATTTGTTTTAAAACAACACGGCACAAGATTACTCGGAACAAAAGCGATTCGTCGCAAACGTGGTGCGCTCGCCGTTGACATTCGAAAAACTAAACGAAATTCAACATGGCCGCGCTGACCATCGACACGACGCTCCGCCAGACTGACAATTGTCAAATCTCGTTCCAACGTATTTCTTAACAGATGGCGCTAGGTATGCGCCGTCATATATTTCTATATTATATTTTAGCTTTAATGAAAATCATAGATAATTAAAATAACGTACTGAAATTAAATAATAAGAAAAAAATAAAATGTTGTTTTAATTTTGTTTATAGTTTCATAATTTTTTTATATAAAACAAAACACCCAGTCACGAAGACAAACAATGACTTTTTTATCAGGAGTAGATATTATTTATATTAATTTTACTTCATTAATTTTTATACGCCAAAGTTTATTTTTGCACTGATTTAGAGATTGGTACAAAGAATAATAAACTATACATCGTTACCAATTATTTTTTTTAAATTTATTTATGATTAAACTTTAAAATTGTTTACACATATTTTCAGTCTGAAACTAGAAAATATTGTATCTTGTTTACAATTCAATATTAATAATATGGTTTTAATTTTCTTGTCTATTATTATAAATCAAGTATGCAATTTTATGTCACAGATAAAATTTATCTTGAATGAAAATGCCAGTAATTTAAAATTACGTACTGAATAATAACCAATTAATTAATTTATTCTCAACATTTTTGTCACAAATTGTGATGCAGGTAAAAGTTGTCGGAACAAACAGTACAAATCAATACGATATTGTTATATTGTTCACAAAGCGATAACCATTTCTTAGCGTATATAAGGAAAGTTATTCTTCATACCCGTCATTCTCCCATTGCAAGCCATAGCTTCGTGTGTAAAATGAGTTTTAAATCTAAAGTCGTAATTGTCACTGGTGCGAGCTCTGGTATTGGGGCCTATATAGTCACAGCTTTTGCCAAAGAGGGCGCCGACGTCGTTTTAGTAGCACGAAATGAAGAAAGATTAAAAAAAGTCGCTAAGGACTGCGAAGGTTTCGGCTGCGAACCACTCATCATTCCAGCAGACATCACAATCGACGATGAAGGGAAAAACGTAATCGCTAAGACAATTGAGAAATTCGGACGACTGGATGTGTTAGTTAATAGCGCTGGTAGGTTGCGAACAGGTCTGCTCGAGAAAGGAGACATAATGGAAGTCTTCGACGAGGTTATGAAGATAAACGTGAGGGCTGCTGTAAATTTGATGAAGTTTGCTACTCCACACTTGATTAAAACTAAGGGCAATATAATAAGTATTTCAAGCGTAGGTGGACAGCAGGTGTTTGCAGAGTACATGGCCTCCTACTCAACATCAAAGGCTGCACTTGACATGTTCTCTCGTGGTGCTGCTGTTGAACTTGGTAAACACGGCGTAAGAGTGAATGTTGTTAGTCCTGGAGCTGTATTAGGAACTAATTTAATGGGCAACGCTGGCTTTGATCCAAAATTAACAGCTGAAGAGTCAGGATTTAGATCTCTTCTAGGCAGATGGAGTGAAGTAGAAGAGATTGCAGATTTAGTTTTGTTCCTAGCAAGTGATAAAGCCAAGGGAGTCACTGGTAGCAACTATACGTGCGATAATGGTTACCTAAATGTTAAACATTGTTATAAATAAGTGTGTAGTTTTAAAATAAATATGAGAACAAATGTTGTTCAAATTTTCTTAACAAATTATTCAACTTATTAACTTAACTTACTTTAAACATTATGAAGCACCTACTTAATGGTTTGAAATTAGGATTTTACTTACTGAGGCTAATAGGAAAACGTGTATCTAACAAGAGTTCATTAATATAAACAAATTATACGGTATTTTGCTGTTTACTATTGTTCCTTCCTTTATTTTTACCATTAATCAATCAACTATAAGTTTTGCACTTTATTATTAACAGGCGCCCTTACCTTACGTAATTACGCCAATATTTATTTACTTAAATTAACGCCAATACCTTATGTTGCTTTCTAAATAAAACACAGCATTATTGAGTAATTCCTATTAAAAAAGTATCTTCAGGTAAATGTTATACAGTATTGGACGTCCGTCGTTCTACAACTGAGTGTTTCCGCGATTGATTGATTGATGATTGCCGCGAAGCACCACTATGTGAACCCGGCTGCTCACTGAAGAAACCGACTTAGGGTCCTTCAAGAAAACAGCGTACCATTTCTTAAAAGGCCGGCATTGCACTTGCGAGCCTCCTGGAAATGTGAGTGTCCATGGAAGGCGGTATCACTTAACATTAGCTAGGCCTCCTGCCCGTTTGCCTCCTGTTATATTCATAAACTATATAAATATATTTATCAAATATATACATATATAGTACCTGTTTAAAATAAAGCGTTGATAACAATGATTAATAATGATTAAAACAACATATTTTAAATTATCATGTGTATGTTAGGCACATATCTACATTTGTTTATTGTTTTTGAAGTCTGGAATATAAAACATAATATGATATTAACATACAATGCTGTGTTAGCAAACATACTTAATGTGTTTGTTTGCCTTTTCATTTTTGTAAGGATTTACAACAATAAAACTTATAAGCCAAAGATGCTTACATAATATTTTGTTTATATATGTATAAGCTTTGTTAAAATGTGATTGCTAATTATTTAACGACAATATGTATATGATAAAGGAGTAAAATTACTTTAGTAAAAAAATTACTTCATAACTAAAAGACCATTGTCTACAGTGTAATTTGAACCGGTAACACCAACAGCTTTGTCACTCGCTAAAAACAAAACAACATCAGCAATTTCTTCTGGATAACTCCAACGATTCAGGGCAGTCTTCAGTGTTGCCTTTGCTTGACCAATAGTTATGCTGGCACCGTCATATATCTCAGTTTTCACGGGTCCTGGACTAACTGTATTTACTCTCACACCATATTTTCCCACTTCTAAGGCAGCGCCACGAGTGAAGTGGTCTAAACTAGCCTTTAACATGCTATATGCTGCATAATCTACACCAAGTATCTGTCTACCTGCAACACCGGATATATTGACAATATTTCCTTTGCTTGCAATAAGGTGTGGGGTTGCCAGATTAACCAAATTCACCGCAGCTCGCAAATTCAATTTGAGAATTTCATCAAACGCTTCTAAGAAACTGCCGTCTATAAGACTACTCTTTCGAAGTATTCCAGCGTTGTTTATCAAAATATCAATTTTATTAAACTTTTTGACTGTTTCTTGTATGACCCTTGCCGCCTCGCTATCAATTGTTATATCTGCGTTAATGACAGTCGGATAACATCCATTTGCTTCACACTGCATGGCAACTTCGTTGAGTCTAGTTTCGTTTCTTCCCACAAGAATGACATCGGAATTCTTTTTTGAAAATTCAATAGCGATTGCTGCACCAATACCGGCACTTGCACCGGTGATAATAACAACTTTGCCCTTCAAAGACATTATTACCGTTGATCAGCGGCTTGAAAGCGACTGATTATTGTGATTCTAAGCCGTTCCATTTTATTTACTGAACCTATCCCAAAGTGTGAACTAAGCCATTACTATCTATTGTGTTTGTTTAAAATATGCATTGAAATCATGACAAACTTATTTTTATGATACATGACTTTCGATTCTTGCTTAGCAACAATAATATTGAAATAATTTTCGAATTCTTCGCGTATGACATCATATTAAAAGCTACTTATGCAGAGCTGGATGTATTCGGTAGTAGGCTGATTGATTTAAAAAGCGTTGTCAAGCGCTTATGGGGTCTAATCCGCTTAAGCGAATACGTATTTTAAATAAAAATTTGTAGTTGAAAGTTTAATATTTTTTATTTTTTGTAAAATTTATGTTCCCCGTAATTTTCATGTATTTTAGAATAGCTGGATGTATTATAATGTCGAAAATGTATTATATATCATGATAACCATAACGATAAAAAGGCTGTGGACCCTTAGGAACAGTGATTCAGACAGAGAACCAGGGGGATTACCATGAACTTTTTTAAAACGATCCAGTTGAGATGCTGATGAGTTTAGGTACCTAAAGTCAATAGCATTTTTTCGTACCATGACCGCCTATAAGCTGAATCGTATTAGCATCGCAAGACCGAATGAAAGAACGATAATTTTGCTAGTGGTTTCTATTTACGTTTAGAAATTTAGCCGTCAAACTTACTTCGACAGATGTTTCTATAAAAATAAATAAAATATAAAATTATTTTAAATAATTCATCAATCACAATAAGCTATTATGTCTTAATATATATATTTATTTTATATAAAACTATTCTTTTGTATATATATTTTAAACGGAAAGTTCTCTGGTGCTATGACAGTTGACACTTATTATTTTTAAACGTTTCCTTAAAATTTTGGTAGGAGCTTTCAATATTTTGGTGTTTACAAAATTTCGGTTTTATAAAAATAAATACCTATAACGAAGTGAATTACTGATATAAAACCCTTTGCAAAAGATATTACAAATCAACTTATTACTCTAAAATCATAAGTAACTATAATAAAAATTAATTCCTTCAAATTGTACAAACTCAATTTATACGTTAACTAATTCATATAATATAAATAATTATATTTTCTTTACAGGAAAGCCCCTCTTCATCTCCCAATACGGCTGGTCACCGCGGGGAATAATGACTACAACCTTCCATCTCCACTACAAAACCTCGATGTATGCACTTACAATGCAAAATCTTTTCTATCAAATGAAAGATTATTATTATGACGAACCACCAAACTATTCCAATAAAGGTTAATAACAGTATATTACAATATGTTTAAAGCTATGTTTACCTGGGTCAACAAGTATCTTTCTCAAAGACAAGACACGAAGATGAAGTTAAAAGACGTCAACATAACGTGGAATAAATCCTGGAGCAATAAAGAAACCCTTAAATCAGAATTTTAAAACTTAAGAAAAAAATAATGGACTCATATTTAATACATTGTCTTACATATGGCTTCCAGACATGGATTTACAATAACTACACCAAAATCAAAATACAAGTGTACCAGAGAACGATGGAAAGGAGTCTTCTAAACATACAAAGACAACATCAGAAGAGAAATACAGAAATAAGGAAAACAACAAAAATAATAGACGCTTTAGACAAAAATGGAATTGGGCGGGTCTTACTGCTCGCATGGACAAGGAAAAATGGACACCAAGGGTAACCTTTAAAAACTCAATATCTACAAAGTCGGTAGAAGGGCATTGCCGTCTTGTTTCTCATCTCCGTCGATATTTTAATAATTTATTTATAATCACACTCTAAGCTCAAAATATCGGAAATATAAAAATTATATTTTTTCCTATATTGGCCATAGTAGTAATTTTATTATTTTAACTTTATTAACAAGTTTTAATACAAATATTGAATTTTATAGGTTCTAAACTATTATTTGGACATTTCGATACAAAAAAGTTGAACGAAAAGTAACTTTTTTAGAATCGCTTATTCTGTCATAGTTGGAAGGCGCAACTGTCAAATTTCGGTCGGTATATTATTTAAGTTTCGGTAAAATAATAATTGAAAAATTAAACTTTTGTCATCGTTGAATCGACAAACCACCGAGCAAGACAAGCAGAGTATTCCAAATGCACGTGAAAAGGAGTTCTGGAAACCCTTGTACTGTCAATGTAATTATATAATTAAATGTGTGTAATTGATTATGAAACTTTTTATCAGATATTATACATACCTTACGGCCTGGCCACGGGGATCGGCGCTGCGAACGGCTAAGCAGGAGGCGAGGCGACCATTCATGCGGCGCCGTTTGCAGGCCACGCACCAGTCACGTTCGCCACCGCGAACTTCCACAGTAAGGAAGTTCGACAGCAAAATGTCTTTCTCGAAATTATCTCGATATTGCTTGGAAAGTAATAGTTTTTTGGTTCAAGACCTAACATTTAAAAGAGATTGTGGAGTACATGATTTAAATCAGAATCGAGGTATAGATGGAGAATTCCACAAAAAGTACGAGAAATACAGAATATATCCAGATTTTTTTTTTTTTGTATACCAGAATGAGTATTGAAACATTCGATTATATTCTTATGAATATTCAACCAGAATTGGAGAAAAAAAATAATGCAAATTTAATTTTAAGGACCTATTCTATCGCCAAACTCCAAAAAAGTACATTGTTTCTTTCCATTTTTCGTCATCGTTTCTTGAAGTAGGGCGAATGGAAAAAATATATGGTGGAGTTGAGTAGTTTATGTATCCATTTTAAAAGACCGATACACGATTTAAATAACTTCGCTCGATAGAAAAAAAATCCAAACATAGCCAATTTTTAACACTTTGAATTCATTTTATGACGAAAATGTATATGGAACATAATTTTGAAATTTACACGATATATTTAATCGCAAGCCAAGTAATCCATTTCAGAAAAAAAAAGATAAAATTACATTAATTTAATGTTTTACATAACTAATTGTTATTACGGGCCGACGCGACGCGCCTCTCCACTGCGCACCGCAGTCCACCCCGAGACACTGACACAGCAATTCGTGCTGGGATAGGGCCTTAAGTGCCGCTGAAAAATTATGAGAATCTGGAAATTTTATTTTTATTTCTTCCCACAATCTCTTCACTACATGCTTAAATTTATGCTGTGGATGTCCAGACTTCGAAATAGCTGGTCTAGCCAGTATTTCAGTAATAAAAAACTCTGTATTCATTTTTCGCCGTGAAAATCACTAAACTTATTTAATCCCTGCTCTATTCGCCGCGACTGCCGCTGGAGTCCGTGGCTCGCGCAGACCGCCGTACTGATTCATGCCTTTATTTCGCTCGCCCGCCGCGACGCCAGTCGCCCGCGCGATTCGCTCGGTACATTTCGCCGGTCGCATCGCCGATCGCCGTTGCGCGTGGCTTGATTAGTACATTGCTATGAGTTTATTATTTCAGTCGCCAGACGCTTCGCCGTTCGCACCGCGCGAATATTCGCATCGGCGAATGTCCCGTGGCCAGGCTGTTAGAGATAACCTTTTGTAAAATTTTAGATTTGCCTTTAAAAAACGCGTTGGGAAACAAGTGGCCAATTATTTGTCAGTTTTACAACGTCAAACTTGAATCGAGCGTAAAGTGTCACGCTTATCTTTCTATTTGAAGTTAAAGTCTGTTCAAGAATTGACTTAACTTAAAAATAATTCTTATCAATTCAATCTTAACCATATGGTTTTATTTTTCTTAAAAAGAAATATAAAAGTGTTTTTTTTTTAAAATAATTATGCAGATTTTACTCAAAAATATGTCCATATTATAATTTATCTTTAATGAATATTATGCAAGATAATTAAGATAACGTACTGAAATGTAATAATTAGAAAAATATAAATTGTTTTAATTTTGTTTACATAAAATTATAAAACTTTGTCTATACATTCACGATGACAATGGGTTTTTTATCAGAAGTAGATATGATTTATATTAATTTTACTGCATTAAATCATATTACGCCGAAGATTAGGTATTTTTGTTGCACTGTTGTTGGGGCGACGATTAAAACATGACTATCGCGCAAGCAATTAATTTTATCTATAATCTTCAAAATAGTTTTTTTCTTTAACCACGTAATATTCTTACACATATTAGGTCCTTACATATGAAATTGACGTTTTGCCGTACTGGCCACTTTGACCTCAAATATCTCCTTCCATTCAAATATCTGATTTCATCTTCCGGAATCATTAGAAACGGCTGGAAGGATTAATGATGTGTAGGCGGCGGTGTCGCAAAAGAAAACATAGTGCGATTCCAACGTTTTCGTTCTGGAAATTTCGTTCTGCAGAACAAGCCCCGTGAACGGCCGGAGACCAAAGTCGATAACGAAGAATTAAACACTACGTCTGAGGTAGCAGCAAGCTGCGGTGTGAGTGAGTGAAGCAAATCGACAAACGCGCGTCGACTGTTGCGTTAAATTACTCAACCTGCACAAAAACAATTTTAAATCGAATCATTACCTGTGATGAAAAGTGGATCCTGTTCGATAATCGGAAGTGCTTATTGCAATGGCTGAACCCAGCCGAACCAGCCAAATCGTGCCACCAGCGAAAATTGACTCCGAAAAAGTTACCGATACCGATTACCATTTTTTTTTTCGAAATTTGGATAACTTCTTGCAAGGTAATAAATTCAACTCTGATGGAGCAGTCGAAACCGCCTTTAAAGATTTTATTGATCCCCGTCCAAATTGTTTCTTTTAGTAAAGGGATCAATGAACTACATGGTACATACTTTGATTAATTAAATATATTCTATTTTAAATAAATCTACTTTTTGTTCCTCCTATACAATTTGCCAATTTCATATGTAAGGACCAAATATTTACAGTCTGAATTTAGACAATATTGTGTCTTCTTTACAATTAAATCTTTATCACATGGTTTTGTTTTAAATAAAAAAAATATAAGTAAAATTAATTTTGCTTAATTATAAAAAAATATATATAATATACTTTGTCTTACAATACCAATTTATTTATTATGAACATGTTATATAAACTTAAAATTGTGATGCGGGCAAAAAAGGTTATCGAAGTAGTCGGAACTAACAGTACAAATCAATACGATATTGTTGTATTGTTTACATAGAGATAACAATACCTTAGCTTATATAAGGAAATTTATTCTTTATACCGGTCAGTCGCTGTTTGCAAGCCATAGCCTTTGAGTGTCAAAATGAGTTTCCGATCTAAAGTCGTGACTATCACGGGTGCGAGTTCTGGCATTGGGGCCTATTTAGTCAAGGCTTTTGCCAAACAGGGCGCCAACGTCGTTTTAGTAGCACGAAATCAAGAAAGATTAAAAAACGTCGCTAAAGAATGCGAAGGCTTCGGCTCCGAACAACTCATCGTTCCAGCAGACATCACAAACGACGATGAAGGAAGGAACGTAATCGCTAAGACAATTGAGAAATTCGGACAGCTGGATGTACTAGTTAATAGCGCTGGTATATTGCGAACAGGTCTGCTGGAGAAACAAAACATTATGAAACTCTACGACGAGGTTATGAACGTAAATGTGAGGGCTCCTGTAAATTTAATCAACTGCGCTACTCCACATTTGATTAAAACTAAGGGCAATGTCGTTAGTATTTCAAGCGTAGGTGGACAGCAAGTGTTTGCAGAATTCATGGCCTCCTACTCAACATCAAAGGCTGCAATTGATATGTTCTCTCGTGGTGCTGCTGTTGAACTTGGTAAACACGGCGTAAGAGTGAATGTTGTTAGTCCTGGAGCTGTAATTGGAACTAGTTTATTGGCCAACGCTGGCTTTGATCCAAAACTAACAGCTGATGATGTTGGATTTAGATCTCTTCTAGGCAGATGGAGTGATCTACAAGAGATTGCTGATTTAGTCATGTTCCTAGCAAGTGATAAAGCCAAGGGAGTCACCGGTAGCAACTATGTGTGCGATAATGGTTACCTAAATGTTAAACATTGTTATAAATAAGTGTGTAGTTTTAAAATAAATATGAGAACAAGTAATAGGAAGACTTTCAATTTTCTTAACAACAAATTATTAAACTGAGTCACCGACGTTATGAAGCACCTACTTTATGGTTTGAAATTACGATCTTATTTACTGTAGCTAATAGGAAAACGTATATCTAACAGAGTTCATTAATATTAACTATAATATGTATATAATGTGTATCTAACACATTATAAATGTCAATTTTTATCATAGTTTTTGAACTAAGTTTAAAATTAAATTATCATTTAAATATAAATTTTTTCTTATTTGGTCCTTGTGATAGATACATTTATTAATTTTTGGAATCAAAAGTTTCGTAACATTTTAAACTCAATACGCTGATTAGTAATGATCCGGAAATTTATGAACTGATAATATAATTAAATTATATTATTACTTGTTTAAACTATTTTTATTATAAATTTTATTATTACTGTTGGTTAAGAAAATTGTGAATCACGTATTTTTTATAGCTATGATTACTAATAAATAAAAATTAGAGGTAAATACACATTATAAAGATAGGTTTGATTTTCGAGGAAATGAAAATATATATATATACAGTATACAGTACCTATACCTGTTATATAGACAGGAGGCTCATCTGAAGTTAAGTGATACCGCCGCCCATGGACACTCACATTGCCAGAAGGCTCGCAAGTGCGTTGCCTGCCTTTTAAGAATTATAACGCTCTTTTATTGAAGGACCCTAAGTCGAATTGATATAATATTGATAGGCTGTTTGAATAGCATGATGAACCCCTTCTTAGAAAATAATGAATTTGTAAGACATTTTTTTTCAATTAAATAATACATGGTGTACTTCAGCTTACGAGGGCAGAAGCAACTTATAATATTAAAAATCATAAGCACCACTACTCAAAGGTTAAGTCACCGACAGTCTCTTTAACGTTTATCTAAGTATATATATATGTTAATACCGCATAGGTCTGAAATAGGTCGTAAACTATTAATCCCTATGTGATAAATGTAAGCAGTTAACTGATTGGCTTCAGCGTGCGACTCTCATCCCTGACATCGTAGGTTCGAACCTCGGCTGTGCACTTTGCCTTTCTGTCTGTACGCATTTATCACTCGCTCATAAAGGAAAACATCGTGAGGAAAAGGCACAGAAAGACAGATCCCTAGATCTTAATACTCGTCGGCCTGCTGCAGAGCCACAGTTTGTGATGACGCCTTATGTTTTCCTCAAGAGCCATACTTGTATGAAACGTTTCACACGACTCTCTTGATGTGCCATTGCCATTAAAATCTGTTATAAAGATACATTTAAACAACATTGAAGAACCGCAAATATTTATCGGTAAATATATCAAAAATTTCACAATCTTCAAAAAGCTTTTAAAATGCAAATCTTTAAAGTTATCGAGTTACTTTGCCTCCCAATCTAAGCAAAATGCGTCAACGTGCACCTGTAACGGAACACTGTAATATTGTACGTAAATATCGTGAACGGGCTTAATATTAAAACGGCCATGCAATGCCGTTATGTTTAACGCGTCGCTGTTTAGAATTGGTTAACATGTCGCTTTATAGTAAAGTTTCTATTTTCCATTCTACGTATTCCTTGTATTTTGTTGGGCTGGGCTACCAATGGATGGGACTCTTCATAACCTTTCTCTTGCCCCAGGGTTTTACGCAATATCTTGCGTTCCGCCACCAGTAGCTTCTGCTCCTCTTTCGTGGTTAGTCTCCGTGTTTATATACCTGATAGGGTTTTAAATATTCTGGAGTTCCGTGTCCCAAATGCATCGCAGTATATTGATATTTTGTATTGCGGCGTTTCATCTTTGACTAAAGTCCTATAAACCCTAGATGGGGCAGAGGGCGTCTACAGTGAGTCTCCATCGCTGTACAACGCCAGGATTGCTTGGGACGTGGATGACTCGGACTGGCCGGGGTTCTGCTTACACTAGTATTCCACTACCTAACACCGCAGATGGCTTGTTTTCTTTTTCTAGGCAATGCTGACCTCACTCTATCAGCGATTCCCAACAACACCACCCCCAACTTCCCATCCCATTCGCGGAGATTCATGATTTCAAAAAATATTGACATTAAAAAATTATAAATGGAAATTTTCCATATTACGCCGCATTTAGTTTAATGTATTCGGTACCGATAAATCCAGATTACCTGTATAACCGAATCAGACGCAAAAATGTGTATTGTCTGAACCTAAATTTATTGGGGGTAAAGAACTTCGTTACGCTATCGTCGTATTCATAATTGTAATTTTGTATAGATCTAATTACTTAAAAATAACCAGATTTTATCAATCAATAGGGTCAAGTGCATCCACTTCAAATCAACGAATCAAAAAGCAAATAACCTTGGCTGAGATCTTCTTCCTAGTAAATTTAAATTGGGTATAAGCGACATATAAGCCAACGATAACCACGACAAGGTGATACCAAGATACAGCGAGCTCACAAGATAGTGCTTGGGGGTCATCGCAAACAAATGAGGGGTGTAAATCCTCCCCATACCCCATCCACAGGTAGAATAGGAAGGTTGCTTAACCCTTTCTTGGCTAACGTATGTACCGCGCGCGCGGCTAAGACACACTTCAAGTGTTTCGGACGTACTTGTGAATTTATAGGCGGTATATTGGTTTTGTTTTAGGTACAATAGTAAATTCAAGTTAATTTACGTTTAAGACTAATGCACGGAGTAAGTGCTCGGTTCCTGTGCTATTGGATTTATGTTTTGGCTTCGCTTACGATGTGGTATATGTGCAATATTAATTTTAAATATTGGTATTAGGTATAGGATAAGTTACAGTTAGCATGCGTTTCGTTTGGGCAAGAACAGTAATTGGGCAGTACTTTTTTACCTGATGGGTATGACAGAAAGCGACATCGTCCGTTACTTCATGTGCCGTGGAGATAGGACTAACCTTCTGAAAAGGGCACATTCGGTGTATTCATTTACGAATACATTTTTTTTATTTTTATGAAAGGACAATTCACACCAATTGACCTAGTCCCATGCTAAGCTGGTGAAGCTTGTGTTATGGGTACTAGGCAACGGATATACATACATATTAAAGATAGACATATAAATACATATTTAAACACCCAAGACCTAAGCACAACACCAAATGCTCATCACATCGATGTTTGTCTCAGCCGGGGATCGAACCCGGGACCCATGGATTCGCAGTCAGGGGTACTAACCAATGACCCGTCAAATAATTACATAGGTTAACGGACCTTTTTCATTGTCCGTTGAGTGAACTGGCAAAAGTTCTATTATTGGTTAGTGCCTATAGTAGTTAGTTAATTTATTGTATTTTTTATTATGTAATTTTGTTTTTCCTAACTAATTTCGTATGTTTGCTTTTTTTTCGTCTGTAAATTTTATTCACTTATTGTTCACTTTTGTCAATTAAGGGTCTAGGCGACCCTACAGGAGTGTTTTATAAATAAATTAAAAAAAAAATTAAATTCGCGCTACCGTTACTGTTACCTAATTCGTTCTTCAGTGGCGGATTTACCAGCAGGCTGAGTGGGCTGGAGCTTGGGCGGCGGATTTTTGGGGCGGCAAATTTGGGCAGCGAATTATTTTTTTGCTACCTGCATGACGGTTTTTTGAAGTTTCACTGATAGAAGTCTGCAACAAAGTTTCTCCTCCCACTTGTACATTTGGTGTAGCTTCCATATTCTTGAGTAAAACAGATAGTTCGCTGCCCACCAACCAGTAGACCTCTGCACCCTCAGCTCACACTATGAGTGCGAGTAAAATTCCAGAAATATGTATTTCCGTCTTTCCCATATTAAACCATACATGTTAGTCTTACTACTGGTTGGAGACTGCAAACTGGATGGTTTGTGTATAGTCAAAAATCTAACCCAATAACTTAATTTTACGTGCAATTTCTAGTTGTTGTATTGTAAGAATAATCTTGGACATGACAATTGTAAAGGCAAGGGCGGCAAAAACTTCACAGCCTATTGAAAAATTTGTAAAATCACCACTGCATTTCTTTCTTATTTTAAGGACAGAATACGTACAAATTCAGGCGAAATTCACAAATACACGATAAAATAACATCACGTATCTATTAGATGTATTAATCATGTTGATTGTCTTGACATGCCCTAACAAAAACACGTAATTTTTTGTAAGCCAAATTCCCTAGTCCAGGAAAGTAATAGATAGGATACAGTGAAACAATTCAAACGGTAATTGGGGTAGACGCCTCGGAGGGCCAGTGACATATAACGTATGACGATATTGTGTAAATTGTGTATACATATTTCATCCGTTAGTTTTATTATGGGATTAATTAGGATGTCTATTACAATTATTTATTTATTGAAATTCACTACATACCATACCATATCTTTATATATATAATTCTTCTGTGAGTGTGTATGTCACTGAACTTCTCCTCAAACGACTGGACCGATTTTGATGAAATTTTTTGTGTGTGTTCAAGGGGATCTGGGAATGGTTTAGATTCACAAATCAGCCCGGCAGATGGCACTGCAGTCGGTACTTTCATACTTTGCTTAATATCCTAATCGCTTTAAATATCATGCAGGACAACGTCTGTGGGGTCCACTAGTACCATATATAACGTTATATCTGCAGTATATGTTACAAGCTATCTTTTCTAAAATACAAGACTATTATGGTAAACAAATGTTACAAGAAATTAAAAATCACTTCCAATTTTAGATTATACTTGAATTTTTTGATTAACAATAAGCAAAAATACAGCGGATTAGGTATTAGAAGGTCCGATGTTTTTTTTATTGATCAGCCCACTACCGAATATTTCAAGCTCTGTATTCGTAGTGTTCAGTTCGAATGTGCGTGCTCCTATTTCACAATGCCTCCTGTTGATAAAAGACAAATCCTTGTTTTTAATTTATTTTATTTTTATTAATTAATTAAGATGTCATGTGGAACATGGTATAATGGTTGCAGCTCCTTACAAACGTTGTGTAAAACAAAAAACTAGGCGATTAAAAAGAGTGGCGGAGAGTTTATTGCCAGTTCTTCTCTTCCGTTCTACGAAGATTGATAACTGGCAGTAAATGTTAAGTTAGAAGCATTTCATTTATTTATTGACGTTCATAAGTGTACAGTGTGTTACCTATATGAATAATGATTTTGAATTTTTTTGGGTTATATTCGCGAAGAATTCGAATGAGAGGTGCTCCAAAGTTGGTTTCTCCAAACGGATTTTGGAAAATTCTGCTGTTTTTGAACCTTGGAAATAATTTCTTCTTTTCTGTAAGATTGCTATTGATTTGCTATTTAACTCGGTACCTACCTTTATCTTGCACGATATGTATATTAATAAAATGTATATATAAGCAATAATACATAATAAACTGATTGTGCATTGATTTGCATATATTATCTTTTTTATCATATCATATAATTTATTTTTAATTCTTGACGATATTTGTTTTTTTTAATTGTACACCGATGTCTACCTTATATGTATATAGATATTAAGAGGATATAATAATTAAAATGATGCTGTAGGTACATTATAATAGAAAAAACTAATAAACGCTTACCATGTTAATGATATAAGGAAATGCAGTAATGAAGTAATAATAATAATACAAATAATAGCCTTTTATCAGATACTTTGCCCTTTTTGACAATTGCCTCCCGCAAATCCCGCAAGTTCTGTCGGCACCGTGCTAGTCTCTGCCATGTACCACCTGATGTTTCCTTAATCTGGTCCACCTTCTAAAGCGTCTTCCTTTTTTGCTTTTATTGTACCAGCACCAGTTTAATACTTTGTTGCTCCACCTTTCTGTTCCTCTTACCTTGCTACCATTTCCATTTAAGTTCATTGTAACATCTGCTACCTTAGTTATTCTTCATCATTATGTATTCTATAATTCATCTACTTTTCTCTTACCTATTGTTCCATCGACCTTTGACTCACCTGTAGTTTTGTATGCTGGGCTCACTAAAGAGCGCCCAAGTTTGAGATCCATGTGTTAGTACAGCCCTGCGATTCTGTAACTCACTTTTCGAACTCACACAGCGGTTTTCGCATCGGTGGTCGCTCTGAAATCAGTCGTGAAGCAGTCATTTCATGATATGGCATTCTAATAAACAATAAACTACAAGCTTCCACCTTTTCAGAATGCCAAATCATAAAATAACTGCTTCACGACTGATTTGAGAGCGACCGCCGATGCGAAAACCGCTGTGTGAGTTCGAAAAGTGAGTTACAGAATTGCAGGGCTGGTAGTAAAACATACTACCAAAGCTAAATATTATTAGTTTTTTTCTTAATAATTTTGTTATATATTCCTTTGAATTATTGTATATGTTTTCATATAATTTTATCTTTCAATAATGTATGTCATGTTCAAAGGTTAAATCACAGAAAAAATTAATATCATGATGATTATAAAAACTCGCGAGGACTGTATCAATAATGAATTAACATTATTTAATAGATAGTGATCATCTGCATATTATTACCTATTAATAAAATGAAATTTTTTGAATTATCAAAATAAATTATTTGTTTACAATGTACCAAATTAGCTAGTATCTAGGATAATCTTGTTTCGACTACTTATTTATTTTTAACACAAATATACAGTATTTACAATATTTTAAATAAATAACTGGCTACACGTTTTTAGGTCTGGGCCTCAGATTTCTATATCTGTTTCATGATCATTTTTCAATCTCCAGTGCCTGACACACATCGTCGCCTTTTTGGTCTAAGACATGTCGGTTTCCTTCACCGTTCGAGCGAATGTTAAATGCGCACCTAGAAAGAAAGACCATTGGTGCACAGCCGGGGATCGAACCTACGACCCTTATGAGAGTCACACACTAAAGCCTAGGCCAACACTGCTATCTTAACCTTCATAATAATAGTAATTAAAAATTGAAACTAGGAATTTCCTATTACGAAACACGATCCCTTAGCAAATTTTTCTTCAAGTTCTAAAACAATTCACGTACCGCTAATGTCGTGATGTATAGACGTATGAAACGAAATAAATATTGTTTGTTGGCATCATAAATAAGGCTGGAGACAGACGGAGGGACACACGTCACCTTTTGATACATTTCCGCTGTCGTTATTAATGACGACTCATCGGAGCCGTCCCGCCGGGCTGCCTGCTTTAGGGCTGGCACTTTGGATTGTAGCTCTTAGATTAAAATTGACATGTAATACCCTCGAAGAATGTTAAGTGAAAAAAACGTGTGGCACTACTATTGCATAGCATTTTTATCAACTTAGGCAATTATAATTATTTATTTATTTATGCAGCTTTTTTTTCTTTGATATTCATTCAATCTACCACTCTACCAGACTCAGTCTAACACGCCTATATAGTCTGTCTCACTCTAACGCGTACCGGCTGCGCTTACGCTACGTCACCGATCTCGTCAGATAGATGTGAATTCGCAGTATGCGTTCTGTCCCACTCTAACGCGTATTGGCCGCACCTATATTACGTCATCGTGTATAAGGAATATTTTCGTTACGGAATTTCTGGATTCGGTCTCCACGCTCAAGGCCGATAGAAGCTATGCTTAAAAAGTATTTAAAATACCTTTAGCAATAAAACAAACGTAGTAGCAGCGCCTTCGTAGCGGTCTTAAATTCTACGCCATTTACTTGGGAGAAAGAAAGCCATGGAGATATTTGGAAGCTTTTACACGTCCAGAGGTTCCGATCAACGATACTGAAGGAAGCTAGGATATTAGGATAACCAGAAAAAATATATTATACCGTTCCTGTTGTACCACATGCAAAAGAGTTAAAGTGCAAATGGGCCGATGACATTTCCTGCATGTGATATGGCAGATGGCTCAAGAAGACCCTTACTTGGGTCCAGTGGTAAGAAGAAAGAGAAGACGCCAGTCAGAAACTTGGGAAGAAAAGGGATAGCGGGGCAGAATTGGAAAATTGTCGCGAGGAAGAGAGACAAGTGGAATATTTTGGAGGAGGTCTGTTTTTCTGGTGTAGTTTAGTAAAGTGTAGTATTCGAATAAAAGCTATTTTATTTTATATTCTCGTTCTAACGGGCTTTTATTAAGTTATTACTTTAACTCAAGGTCAATCGTATTTCAGAAGCTTACTAGAGGCACCCCTGCCGCCCGCGACCTGCCCAGCATAATAATGGGTACAGGGTGGCGATGTTGCCACCCCGTAATATCATGTGAGACGTTGGTAAATTTATCAATAGCATTATATCGCGAGTACTCGCGTCTTATATTTTATTCAGTCTACGATGTTTTGACATCGATCTCAGCTCATCCTGAGTTATTTCAGTTTCTACCTCTGCACAATAGAAATCCCTTAAGAATTGTTCCCTATACCTTTGATCTACGACTTGATCCTTGCGGTGTATTTTAACTTGGATGTTTAATAATATCATTAGACTATGTTGGGACTGTAAGATCAAAGATATTAGTCAGCAGTGTTGGCCTAGTGACTTCAGCGTGCGACTCTCATCTCTGGGGTCGTAGGTTCGAGCCCCGGCTGTGCACCAATAGACTTTCTTTCTATGTGCGCATTTAACATTCGCTCGAACGGTGAAGGAAAACACAAAAATCGACGGCGTGTGTCAGGCACAGGAGACTGATCTATTGCCTATTAGATTGACAAATGATCATGTAACAGATACAGAAATCTGAGGCCCAGACCTAAAAAGGTGGTAGCGTCACTGATTTATTTCATTTTATAATTAGTATTGTACTCGTATATTTCGACTACATGAAATGCCAATTTTAGTTAATTATACAAAATACGAATATCCTAGTATATGGTTGGTGATATAAACCTATATTGGTCATGCTATATATCTTTGTGTATATATGTGCATATGTAGTACGGACTCAGTTTCCGCACTTAGACGCCTATTTGGTTCATTGTACGTAAAGTCCTGGCTTATTAAGCCTATCTCTTTCCAGAAGCTCAGAAGTTTCCGAGCATTTCTGTTCGTTGGGAAGCCACAGCCACGCATTCCAGGAATACGTGGTTGACTAATTCCTCTGCACAAGGGACTGTCAGTCGCACCAAGGACAAAGAGATGTGGCCCGTAATTGAGACTATTATTATTTAGTGACCTTTATTTTAAAAAGTATTCTTGTTTGCCTTCGATTCATAAATAAATATTTGGAAGGGATTAGAGTAGCGCTTATGATAATATTAAAATCATCCCAGCCCGCACATTTCAATCTAAAATCATGATTTACTTGGCTTCGAATCTATCCGCTATTGCATATAGTGTATTGATAAATTCCCATTGGTTATAATAATTTTTTTCCTTCCTCACACAAATTTCGATACATCTTACTATGACGTCAATGTAAGAAAACCCAACATTTTCCTGTACCTTTAAAATAATAATATTAGTAATATGGTATGACCGCAATCAGGAAATTCATGCAATTCCAGTTTAGCTAAATAACCCACTGACTAACTTACACAAAAAAGCTTTTATTTTTTTTAAATAACGTAAGATAATATTAAGAACATATCAATTAAACATATATCCGTGATTCTAACTGTTTATAGTTGTTGTAAAAATTAGAATGTGAGCGCGGTATTACTATTTAAAACCAAGAATTTAAATTACAACAGCAGGCATTCGCACAAATCTTGCCGACGCGAAATTTATCGCGGCCTATAACTTGGTTTATTTATAAGAAAGCAGGAGTTGAGATGAAAATATTACGTGATACCATTTAGATTTTGAGAGAAACAACAGAGCTTGTAAAGGAACAATCAGTTACTTGAGACGCATGACGTACGTTCTACACCGTACGCGTTGAACGTACGTCATGACAACTACCGAGTACCGAGGTCCAATATCAAAGTCACGCAATTGCAAATTACGAATTTTCTTTAACGTGACAAATACTTCTTTAATTAATTGAAAGTTTAAAGTACGTTTATGTTCCGTATGTAAGACCCTAAAAAAGTTTTGGAGTCAATAATAGAAACGAAGGAACTGAAAATTAGACACAACTGTGTATGTACAAATATGTCCACTATAACAAAACACTATTATTGCAAGAAATGTATTTAAATCACTATACTTGTATTCATATGCTGAAATTTCAAAAATTTAATATTTTAATTTATTATTAATATAATTAATTTTGTTTGGAATGTTTTAATCTAGGTAACATCTTATTTTGAAATTTCATTAAACATTTTGATTTATATTAAGTAAAATTTTGCGTTGACCGGAAAATTCTTGGCGCGTTATTTGAATGCGGCTGTCAAATTTAAGTTGTCATCATCAAGTTGTTGAGAAACTGTTTCTGTTACAATTTTGTAAACAAACATAAGTTATAGCTTAAAACATGGATATCCGCTTATATGAAACTAAATTAGCTCATCACAAACTATTTAAAGATTTAAAAGATACTTTCAGTGGATATTCTGGTGCAAAATTGCGCAATTTGATAGAATTACAGGACGAAGTTGTGTATGTGTGGAATCCAATTGAAAACTGTTTGTTTTGTGTGAATTTGAAGTATTTAGAAGAACATGGCGATGAAATACAATATCAGGTATGTAATCTTGCTTTTATTCATCTTTTTCTGCATAAAGTTGTCGGTGTTTGCGTTGTTATTTGAGGTTATGTTGTCTTGTGATACACAAGAATAATATTGGTTATTTCTTAATGCATTACGAAATAGCTATCGAAGTTCATCTCATTTCAAATTAAATGGAACCTTTTTGGTAGGAGTACATTACAAATTTTACAATCAACATAGTCTTCAAAATTGTCTCCAACAAAAGCAAAAACTGTTGGTTATTAACTCACTGTGCCTATCCTAGATTCTGGGTTGAATTCTGTAAGAAAGCACAGAAAATTACTTCTCTGTAAATATAAATACTAAGTGAAAGCAAGTAAACATACTTGACCTTGATAAAAAAATATTAAAATACTTTTCCCACTTCCTTAAATTGATAATGCGAACATTGGATTTTTAGAGTCTGAGTTTTAATAAAGGAAATTTTGTATATACAACCTGTGTTGCATTATAACAAGTCATAAGAACCCTACATATCTAATTATGATGGACAGTAGTTTATTGCTGAATAAAAATAAAAAGTATAATCAAACATGGTGAATGTTGTGAGGGGGGCCCCAACTATTTAACCATACAGTTATAATACTTTTCTTTAAGAGTCTCTTCATATTCCAGATATATATTATACTACTGCTATGAAATTAGAATTATTGCCTTTACTAACACAGTGTACTGTGTGCATCGCTACACTGAATTCATGGTACTTTCTAAAGCTGCTACGTTTTTAATAACATATTTTTGGATCACACTTATTGCATATGATTTTCCTGAACATGAGAACAGGTTAAACAACCAACAAAAAAATTTGTAACAAGTTTGATATATTAATATTAATTCTAGAAGTACTCAAATGAATCTGTAATTTGAAGTTCAGAATTAAATGATTGAAAATAATTGTTTAAACATTTTTAACTATTACACAGTATTATTTTTCTTTTATGTATCATGCTATGAGAAGTGTTAAAAACATTGAACTAAATTTAATAAAGTATAAGAAATAGTTTTTAACAAACTATTTTTATATCTGCCATCTATCATGACCTGACCCAATCAGTAACTTGAACATATTGTTATCTGGAAACGAAAAATATGTTCCAGACAATTGTAATTGTTTTACAATAATTATTATGTTTTATAAAATATGTTAAGAAAATGTTACATACATGTTTTGTCTTTTTGTGTGCCTTCTGTCTTTTTCGGTGTGGTTATTAATAGATGAAAATATTATTTATATATCAATTATCAAATGGTATTGGACAATTGAATTAAAATCATAATATAATGTTACATGAGTTTTTTGTTATTTTAATACACATCAAAGGGTAGGAAATGTCTATAAATATAATGTCAAGTTACAACTTATCCTGACCACTTAGAAATATTGAAATTGGTAGAAATTAAAATTTTATACTTATTATTCTCTGATATTTTTCTTAATTAATTACAAAACTCAACTGTATTAAATAAATGTGATCTTGATATCATCAATTTTTACAGACAAGATTAGTGGCTTACTGTATCTAGACATCTATATCTTGTCATGTATTTTTCATGTTTATGACATACTCGAAAACATATTTACTTGATCTACATTCTACAGTCCTTTGACTTATCGTCTCCTATAACTCTTTCCACTGATTCCAATCCCCGGCAAGTGTTATGCATGCCTGGTCCATTGTTTGACTAGTCTACATTTTACTCCATTAAATGATAAATGATAATTATACAAATGTAACCAATTGGGGTTGTGTTACCCTTTAAATTGTTTAAAATCAATAGAAAACAAAACAATGAACTTGGAGACATCAGAAAGAGGTCGAATTCTAAAACCGCCATTAATCTCACTTGGCCGTTACCGCCGAATTAATTATCCTCTGACCATACGATTTAATGGGTTTCCTGAGGGACCCTGAGGTTTCCGATTAAATCACTACTTCTCATAGGGCGATTTATAGTGACCAGTGCGATACTTGAACGCAGATGTAGATTACAAGATGCGGCATTTCTTAGTAATTAATTGAAATTAACCTGACCTAACAGTTAAATTGTTTCGGTAAGCACAGACACAACCTTCCTTAGAAATTATCAATACAAAAGACGTAGTCGTGCTTTGTTTCATGTTCCTCACATCAACTCTAACTATGCAAAAAAACTCAGTTTTGTATCGCGCAGCCCGAACATACAACGACCAATATTTAAGCCTTGACTTCTTTAAGCTATCGCATCATATGGTTATCAGTATTAAGAATATCCATAGCGCATAAGTAACTGCATCACCCTCACTTTTACACCATCAACATCACAGCCAAATTAGGTATTACTTAGACATGTATTGAATTTTTTTTTTTTTCTGTTATGTATTCCACCTGTGGTTATGTTTTTAGTGTAATTGTTTGTTTTATATATCTTTTTTGTTAGCTGTAGGATTACGAAATAAGAAATAAATAAATAGACGTAGAAATGTTCTTCAAACACAAGTATATTTTGTATATATATGCTATATTAAGGTTTTCTACTTTATAGTATCAATAATAAATGCGTTTTAAGCACGCGAATTGAAATAGATTTCGTGTCTTTTGTTTTTGCACAGCTTGTATTACATTTGATTACGATTTTGCTGCATGATGAACTAATTTCATTTATCGCGAATACTTTAGAATTATTGTCAAAGTTAAATCTTTATTGCATTCCTTATGTTCATACTTTACAGGTCACATGTTATAATTTTGTTACAATAAGGACCTTGGTTAGGCACCAATGTTGTGGGCGGACAAGCTTTATTATACTTAATTCTATTCTTATACATTTTTAAGTCATACATATACACAGAAGTATAATATTTAATCATTTACTGACGAAGACTATGTAATAATCTAACAGTTACACAATTATCGAAACCAAAAACACAATAAACGTAAATTAAACAATAAAAGATTTTTATCAATTTAACGATTATTTAAATGATCCAGTTCAAAAATGTTGTATGACTCAAAACTAGGCGATAAAAATGAGTGGCGGAAAGATTCTTGCCAGTTGTTCTTGCCCGCTTTACGCCCATTTCTTGCGAACTGGTTAATGTTAATTTAATCAATTTAACATCTTTTCTGTTGACGTTTATAAGTGTACTTGTTTATCTATATGAATAAAGTTATTTTGAGTTTGAATATCTCTCTTATAATTTGCGGATACTAATCACGTACTAATAGCAACCTTTATCGCAATTAACCTTAAAGACATTATTCTTAATACTAGCCTTGAACTTTACATTTAAATTACTCGACAATTTACCTACCTGTATAAGCCCAAACCAAATATTGTCACAATTATCAGATACCATCTCAACGTAAACGTAAGGTTGCCCTTCGGCAATCTCAAGACTACAGGTTCATTATGATTTAAAGGAAATGTGATTTAATTGGCCATATGCCCCTAGCTTGTGTCGTTTTATATGTATTAAAATTTTGACTGAAGTTGTGTAATGAAATTCATAGAGAATTACGCAAATAATTTAAAAATAATTTTTAAGAAGGAACAAAGCTATACTCCCATTAAAGCAATGTCACTGACTAAATAATCTGCATGCATGAAAGTTTATATAAATAGTGTTTGCAGAATGCATAAATATATTGTGATCAAAGAAATCGTTGAACGCAACGCTGGCCAAGTTGACAACTGGAGTTGACCATGGGAGTCAGAACGTAAAACATAAGACTTCTGAAAAGAGCACATGATACGCTGTATTATGTAATTCTTTAGCTTTTTTACCTAATGAATTTTTTATGTTTGTTTTTTGTTTCGTGTGTGAATTTTTTTATTGGTTTGTTTAGGATCACCTGTTAGGACAGGGTTGTGATTTTGTAATTAAATAAATAAAATAAAAGACGAAATAGTGCGATCTGTTCAGTAGGTACAATAGATGCGTCATTCCGTTTATCTCAATTTATTTTATTCATTACATTCTTCAGCAGTGTTGGACTAGTGGCTTCAGTTTGCGGCTCTTATCCCTGAGGTCGTAAGTTCCATCTCTGGCTGTGCACCAATTCACTTTCTTTCTAATCAGTCACAGGAGGCTGATCACTTATTTGCCTATTAGATTGACAAATGATAATGAAACAGATATATAATACATTTTGTTATTTTCGATGGAAATGCTTTCCCATCATCTTTGAAAACCCCTTCCATTCTCACAACGATCTGTGTATATTCGAAGGTTAGTCATTAAAGCGGAAACAAGTATCTTACAAAGAACGGTAAGACGTTTCCCTCAGCGACCTGGGATCGTTTTATTGCGGTCCCGGACTTCGGGGATACGGGAACGGACTTTGGCATTCGAGTTATTCGAGCGAGGCTTTAAACTATAGGAAGTACATTGTTATGCATAGCTTTGTGGTATGTAGATGAAGTAACGTACTATATTTTTATATGTCGCATAGAATGTGGGTTTACATATAGTTTTAGGCGCTTGGTCTTTGGTTATGTATTTAAGAGAGGTCCGCCATATTAGAGGAATCTTTTCAATTTATAAAAAAATTACACATATTAATGGAAGGATTTTGTACGTAGTAGTAATCCCTGTTTTAATACCCACCATTTCATTTCACATGAAGTATGATTATCTAATCATTTGTGTGCGGTGCCTAGATCCAAACATGCCTACTTGTTAATTACTTAAAGGATATGTACCTACGCTTTCTGTAAAAATCGACTAATTTATTGCCATAATTGGATATTATTATTAACACCTTACTTTAAACATACATAAAAGGCAGCGGGCGTCCTTATCTTCGACGGGCGATTTCTTCCAGAACACTAGTATCGAAAAATAAACACCTAGGTACTAGGGTTAAAGAACATAAAGTGCATAATAAACTACAAAAAAAAACATCAAATTACATTGTAACACTAGAAATATACCAACTAAAATGTAAATCCTAATCTTAGGATTAATGAATTATGATTCATATATATATAAGTATATTTATTTATTTATGCATATGAGCAGTGTTGGCCTAGTGGCTTCAGCGTGCGACTCTCATCCCTGAGGTCGTAGGTTCGAGCCCCGGCCGTGTACCAATGGACTTTCTATCTATGTGCGCATTTAACATTCGCTCGAACGGTGAAGGAAAACATCGTGAGGATACCGGCTATCCTTAGACCTTAGGCTCAAAATAAGTAGTGTGTATTCTGTTATATTCGCTAATAATTCGAATGAGAGGTGCCTATATTAATATAGCATGTAGTGCTAGTGAGTATCAAACCGTGAACCATTTAAAACATTTTAATACATATATAAATCCAAGACGTCTCCAAGTTAGCGTAAACACAAAGTGGCTCCTGCAGCCAATTCGCCACGCCACTATAAATAACACCGCAATCGGAACAAATGGACGGCGGGAAAATTAAACCCTACTTCGATTCCCGTACATTAGGAACATCGATCTAACACGTCTAAACACAACACGAATTGCTTACAAACACGCGACGAAGCCGAACCTTTTTTGACCTTTGCTATTATCTATAGTTTTAAGTATTAACCAAGGTTTATAATTATAGAGTAGTAGTAGAGTAGAGCAGTGTTGGCCTAGTGGCTTCAGCGTGCGACTCTCATACCTAGGTCGTAGGTTCGATCCCCTTCTGTGCACCAATGGAATTTCTTTCTATGTGCGCATTTAACATTTGCTCGAACGGTCAAGAAAAACATCGTGAGGAAACCGACAAAAACCCAAAAAGTCGACAGCGTGTGGCAGGCACTGGAGGCTGATCACCTACTTGCCTATTAGATTTAAAAACGATCATAAAATAGATTCAGAAATCTGAGGCCAAGACCTAAAGAGGTTGTAGCGCCACTGATTTATTTTATAATTATAGACAAACCAATTTTATAAATTATTAAGATTTAAAAGGCTCTAATAGATGAGCTTTCTGTGCAAACACGGTGTTGAAGTTTGGATCGTCAGAGACTTTTCAAATTATGACTTCGATATGCCCTAAATGTACTGACATGCTGTGGTTGGTTTAAATCCCGATTTCTTACCCTTAAACGTGCTGATATTGTATTTGATCATATTCTGAATTAAAAAAACATAGATCTGCAAAAATTAAATAAGATATTGATTTAATTAAATTATAAAACTAGATTAGATTTATTAATTTTATTTAAATATCATAATAATAAATAATTAAATATTAAAAATTAATAATTGATATTAAACTTAAAAATTGAAATTACTTATACATTCGTCTCATTATCTTTTATCCAAAATTTTTGAAGGTTTCACTGCTACCACGTATGAATTGCACACATTTTTTTTATAATAGCGGTAACACAATTTATTCGCAAGAGATGAATTTGTATAATGGAGACAGTGTAATAAGATTTTTTTAGTTATTGATGTGTTGGTTATGTAATACCCCTCACTTAACTTCATTTAATTGCTTGAGTTTTTTATACGATATTTATTGAAACAATCATAATATTTTGTCGTCGTTATATGAAATTTTAAAAATAGAACTTTATTTAAAACATCAGTCGTTTGTGACAGTATCTTATAAACGGAGAAATACCCCGTAAGAAAAACCCCACTAAGACGATTTTAATAATTCACATTGTAATTACTATTTGCCAATATATGCAAATTCCCGGTGAGGTTTCTTGTATCGATAGTACAACCCGGATTAGGACCCTTAAGGATTTGTCCGCCCCGGGCAAAGTCCGCTCTTTGTCTTAACCAGGTGAGGCTTCGCTTAATTAATAATGCCTTCAATACCTGCCAATAATGCTAGTTAAAATCTACACTGATTTGCTTTAGTTTGAGTTTGTAATTCCGGGAACAAGATTACCTTTATCTTCTAAAACTGTGATGATGTGCTCAAACAACTTGTGGCCGTCTTAGAATAGCGAATGGAGAATTGTGTGAAGTAAAATGATGATACGTTTTAACAAAAACCTTGTAAGCATTTTATAAGATATTAAAAAATACCCATTAATACATGAGCTGGTGGTAATATTTCCAATGCAAACCGACTCGTAAGCTAAGACTTAGCTGCTAGAGATAAGCTCCAGTACCTGGTTCCCCAGATAATGTTTTAGTATAATTATAGTACTATTATTATAATTAATTAGTATAATTCACCAATGTTTCGGTTTTATTATCTAACTATGACACCAATTATGAGGATATTGATATTTTCCACCTCACCAAAGAAGATTTGAGAAAGTATTTGAAGAGGCGGGAAGACTCTGATTTGGTTTAAGCAGTAATTTGAAATATTAAGTATTATTTGTTGTTTCAAATGTTAAATTTCAGTATTCTTTAGTTTTTTTTAAACATATTGTCTATTAATGTACTTACTTATTTTCTGTTTATATATATTGTTTCTCTATGTAATCTATTTTGGCTTTCTGTATTGGTATTGTCCTTGATTGACATAACCTTTACACATTTAAAGAAAAAACTTTTTACCGGATTAAAGTTATGTATTATTATAAATTTACAATTATTTATTTTTTCTTTCTGTATTGTCTAAGTGTTTTATTTTATAACATGTATGTTAGCTGTATGATTGCTTATAATTAAATAAATAAATAGTACCCTAAAATCATTGAGATATAAAGACCTGTGAATATCCAACTTTATGATCGGATTCAAGACAGGTACGTGCATGATGATTTTAGTATTCAGCTTTTAAAATTAAAACGGGTTTAGTCGCGGACTGAAATAGATAAATAATCAATGAGTAGCAGTGTTAACAGCTCGCAAGATGAAGGGGTCCCGTGGGAAAGCGTCTTGAGCAAGGTAATTATTAACTTGCTCATCGACATCATAAGTTATGTTCCCTAGGGATCAATAATTGTTACGTTTTCCTTAGCTCTTGATTAGATATGTTTAATAATATACTTAAAAGTACCTAAGTACGAGGGGACATTTTTTTAAAAGCAAGGTGTCTTTATACGGGAGAGTATTAAGACCATAAGTTTTGACAAAAAAATTCAATAACTATTTATTAAAATAAACATTAACTGTTAATATTAATATGACATTTGCATGCCTATTTTTATATGGCTTATTGTGTAGATTTTTAAAATATACATTTAAATCTAAAGTAACAAATTTGATGTTAACCTGAAAGTAATAATGGCAAAAATTCAATATGCCAATCGAAAACAATTCTGCAGTCTTAATAAATCTCATATTTTGTGTCCTGTTGATTATCACATTGAAATAATGATTTTTATAAAGGGCCTACACCTTGGCAAACAATTTATTTTTACTAATTATTATATTATTACATAACAAATTCCCGGTCTAAAACATTATCTACTAAAAATATATAAATATTTATATAGTATCATTCGTTTGTATGTTATTATAAAATATTTTCTTAACTTCTCACTGATAATGAGTACAAGAGTCAAAAGTAGCATCTCTATCTTTCGTACAATTAAGACGTGTATGTTTCACGAAGAAAGGAATCTTAAAAGACATTTCTTGTGAAAGGTAAAATAATGATTCGCCAGTATGGAGCATCTAAGATGGTGGGCGGCTCCCGCCTCCTAGATCTCGGCTAGTGTAAGGCATTCATTAAGTTGGCATGTTAAGCCGACTAGTGTTTATAGTAAATTGGAGCTGATTGAATCTATAAAAGCTATCAAATTCTCTTGGCATTGAGGTCGCTTTTATTTGTGCTTATAAACCCATCAAAGTGTATAAATGTAATGTAATCGTAGCCAGTAATTAAAAGGCGTAATATCGCATATTTTTCTGTATTTACAATCCACATAAAACCGTGAACTCAAGTACAACTATTACGTGCTATAAATCGGAGTTTTTAATTAATTATATGTATAGAAAATATGTTTTGCGAATTTTACGCCTGCACCCGAACGAATTCAAAATGGCGTCATGTAAAATGTACATCGAATACTTGAGACTCGTTCTTTTCCCGCCTCAGAGTGTCGTTGGCGGCATTAAATCTTAATAAAACCCGTCATGCATCACGATGGCGTCCTTTGATTTCTCACTCGGCAAACCGCGTCTCCGCATATCAAAGAAAATCACAACTCTTTTCATTGCGCGCCGATAGAATGCACAGACCACCTTAATTGATCTCCCATTCCCCCCACCTGTTTTTACATTTTAACCGGTGAACGACGTGCCAGGGACCTCCGTAGAATGGACAGCGCGCCTTCAATTTACTAATACAAATAAGCGCGCTGGTCCTTCGGGCCCCAAGCTACTGGCGACGCTTTAAAGGCGCTATTGTGTTCAACCCTCAATCGCGGTCTCGATTATCGGAAAGAAAACACTCATCTATATTTTAAATAATGATCAGGGCAGGTCGGGGCAAACAATTGGAGAGTGATGGATCGCGCTTGACGCTGGCTACACCTTTGTTGTCGCCCTTGTATTTTTTGAGGAACACAAAGATGTATGTGAGATATGAGAGGCCAATTAATTGTGTATTACCCGTGCTATATGAGTCTCGATAAGTATACATTATGAGACGGCGCCCAGTAAAAACATTTATAAGAGCTAAAAGCAGGTACTTAATGATATTTTAGAAACATCTTTAAATCCTAAATTAGTACAATCTTACCTCATTAGAGAGAGAAATTCGAATTTTTTTTATCTCGAGGTAATTAGATTCAACTCCGACTAATCAGCAACATTCAGAATATATTTCTTTGAAAAAAAAAGGGGCGTGAACAAACATCATTTAATGAACCCCCACCCATACATCATTAACTGGTAGGGGTGTCGCAAACAATCCCGTTCCAGTTTTCGAAAGGGACCGCTTGATACTAGTGCATTCGTTACAGCACCTTGAGTGGCAACCATTGTGAGTGGAGTAGTCTGCGCTGTTGTGTCCGAGATGTTGATAATTGCCCCGCCGGCTGCTGAGAGAAGCGTTGCGATCATTGTTTCAGCTTCGATGTCTGTACTATCCTCTAGCTTTTTCTTTTATGAATAGTTTTTGTATCTTTACCTACAGCGTGACTAATCATACAGGGAGCTGAAATAAAAATTCTTTTTCAGAATATTTTTAGTTTTTTTAAGTTATTCTTCTTTAGCCGCGTTATGAAAAATTGATGAGAGTGAAATTTTACGATGCGCGCGCACCGTGACACAAAATTAACTGAATGAAGTTGCCCACGGAAGATGCTACGGCATTGGACATAATTTAAAAACAACATTCGAATAATAATAGAATTTATGTTACACTTAATGTAAGAGAATAATAATAAATATTTATTTATTTAATTTTTCAAATGTAAACTGAACTTTTTAAAGAAAAAACACGGAGTCACCGTGACCACGCACGCTGTAAAGCACGCGAAACGTCGGATAAATTTAAAATTATGTTAAATAGTTGTAAATTTATAATAATACATAACTTCAATCCGGTCAAACAGTTTTTTCTTTAAATGTGTAAAGGTTATGTAAATCAAAGACAATACTATAAACTGAACTTTATTGACTATAATGACTCCTTTTCCAGTCTTTGATTATTTAATTGTAATTAATTATTTAATTTGCATGCAATCAAAAACTATTTTTAATAATGCCAAAGAAGTATAACTTCTTACGCGCATACATAAGTTACACGCACCCTTTTTTTTGTTACTAGGTAGACTCAGTTTTCGCACTTATTTATTTATTTATTAAAGTTTACCACATCTTACATCTACGGCATATTTATAAAATCTTCCATTTAAAATGTATGACAATTGAAGTAAACATAATTGTTACAAAAAAATATATATTAAAAAATACAATTAAAATTTTAATTAAATATAAAAAAAACTTAGACCTACTAGGTCCGCTGTGCGTAACATTATCCCAATATTTTACTTTCAATCAAAATTGTCCGAGATATATTAATATCGATTAGCATCTTATAATTTTGACCGCCATAGTGCCAATGCTAGGTACGATTCTTGATTAAATAATTTCGGGTTGGAAGAGAAATAAATGTAAAGAAAAATTATCAAATTACCAATTCGATCCCGGTACGGCGCTTTCAGAGGCGCTACTTTATAATAACAATTTGTCTGGAAACAATTACCAAAGTAATCAATATACAGAACTATTTAAATGAGCCCTCGACCCTTCTAATATAGTACCACCAATATGTGGCACAGTTTATAAATTTAATAGCACTTATCGTATTGTTCCTAAGGATCCACGCTGTCCCTTAACAGGTAATGACGTTATTTATTGGCTATAAACTACTAGATCCAGACAATAGGTGAATGTCTTGAAGGGTACTGGTATATCTTTGGAAGTTTCATAATTAGTTGGCCTTTGAGGGAACTAAGCGTTTAATGGGCAGTGAATATGGATAGGTAAATGATTTTGTTATTTTATTTTATTTATTAATAAGAGTTGCATTACATATATAATATATAACATACATTAAAGAGGCAACGGCCTTATAGCTAACAAGCGATCTCTTTTAGGCAACCTTAGTAAGGAAAAAGAGATTAGGGTAAAGTGCCAAAAAATTTTTTTCGTGGTTTTATACAATTACAATAAAACAAGAAAAAACTAAAACCTAATCGTATGATAATGATTAACGATGGCAAGTTCTAAAATATATATAAAATAATTAATTAACAATTACAATAAAATAAAAATTTTAAACGCAATAAATGTATAAAAACAATATTGCTTATTTGTATTGATTGAACTATTTCTAAGGGATTAAGTGTTTTTAAGTTTATTTTTAAAAGGGATATGAATATCCTATTAAGGTTATAATTGTAAGGTCAAGTCGTAATAGTCAAGTGTTTATCGGTTTCGTTAGACAATCTGCATCCGAATAGTCTCAAGCCAGATTCTGTTCAGATATTAAGAATAGATATTTGCAAAAAATAATTCAGTAGTGATAAATTTTACAAAGGCGTGACAAAACCAAAAAACAAATCAATAATAAACCTTTTGATTTTTGTTTTTAAAACCGGTTTTTCAAAAATAATCGTCACATAAATATACATTAATTATAGCGAAACGAAATCGCTTAGCAAACGTTTTTATAATGAGCTACAATTTCGAACGGTATTGTCTTGAGCGGAGTCATTAAAATTTTTATATTTTCCTCACAAGATATTGTCGCCTGAAGGTTTGATGGTATCCAATTGGAATTATTCAGTGCGAATAGCCGAGATCTTGACGTACAATGGGCCCTCCACTCTTTGCTGCACCGTTATTAAAATCTCGTGAAACAATCGACTCGAAAGCGCACTTCCTGAGATCGTGAAGACTTGACACTGAGGCTGAATATTCTTGAGAAAAGTCAGGATATCCTTCGAGAAATCTGCCCATTGTAGGTTATTGTGATGGTTGAGAGGTGCGGCTAAAGGATGGCTTCTTCTATTATAATACTTAGATATAATTTTAAATGAAAATAACTGTTTTTGTTATACGCCTGTATTAGTTACAAGATCTTTTCAAACTTATATTCATAAAACTCTGAGAACGTTTTTGAATATCAATTATTATGTATCTAAATGGTGAAAAGCTTGTCACTACCCATCATAGCAATATAATCGCATATATAAATACCAATATATACAAAAACAAATGTTTTGTTGAAATTAAAATTGATTTTTTATAATATAATTAAAAATAATTTTGTATATATAACTTTTCTTGTCTGTTAACTTGAGACTGGTAGAAATAATAAGGTTTTTGAATTTTGAATTTTGACAAGTGCTTTTTGAAAGTGACAAGTGCTTTTCGAAATTAGAATTTGCCTGGCAAACGTAGCCTGTACATAATTACGCACATTCAATATCTGAACAGTCAATGCGTAGAATTAATACTGGGGCAGGACCGATGGAGATCATTACAGGATAATTATGACGCCACTTCACAGGAAACTGAAGGGTTTCACTCGGAAATCTGATTCTTTTTGTTTCACTCGCGAACGGAACTCGGAAATTTCACAAATAACGCTCAAACAATCGAAAATGGCAGTTTGAAGTGATCCCGTAATTATTTATAGGGGAGTCGTGGTCGGAATATTTTTGTAAATAATTTGTAAATAGATCGTACATAAGTAAATCTATTCTTTATTGTGAACTAGCGAACTGTGGAATCGACTCCCGATGGGGGTCTTCCCTCAGAGATACGACCTCCAAATGTTTATAATTCAAGTGTACTCCTCCCGCAAAGGCCGGCAACGCACCCACTAAAAATGGATTTCTATGGGCTGCGAAGACTGCCCTTTTTGGTCGTCCCGCAAGCTCGTTTGCCCCCCTATTATATTTAAAAAAAAGAGATCTAGTTGTGACATACTAATAAGAATACCTAATTTGCCAACAAAGCCATGCTTATCCATCAATATGCCATGTAAAAATTGTCTCAAATGCGAGTTTTTTCTTTAGATTTACACTCTAACATTTCGCCTAGATACATCTGCGGAATTATGTTATAAAAACGACGCAGTAATATCGTAATGAAAGTATAAGATAAGTATCTTCCTGGGTGGTGCCTGGGTACTACGATTCATTTAAAAAAAATTACGCCATGGCTATCAAACTATTTAATCACCTTCCCAGAAGTTATAGATCAATGCTGTGATTATTTTTTTTTTATTGAGAAAAAGCTTGCCAACGCTCGGCACACTGACACATTGGTAAAAACAAACACAAAATACAATTTTTAATGTGACAAGCACTTAAAAAAAAAAGTAATTACTAACCAAAGAAAAAATTCAAATTACAAAAAACTAAACAAAAATCCATTTTATAGTGTGAGGGGAGCAACTATGTATATCCAGACCTAGCTCGTTTATAAGAATGTGTGATCAAGGGGAATGATTAGATTTTTAAAGGCAAGACGCCTTTTAATGTGGGGGAGTTTTTAGATCATAAGTTTTGATAACAATTATAAATATCTTAACTTATTATTATGGTTATTAATATTGCATTTGCATGCCTATTTTTATATGGCTGATTGTGCGGTGATTATTTAATTAATCTGAATGTACCACTTCCTTTGCAAATAAACGATTTATTATAATTACGAAAATCACTAATTCGTGGTAGGTACCAATTATTTATATTACAGATAATTTTGCTTAAAAACTAGTAATGTAGTCGAGTAGGTAATGGCGGTTGCAAGTACCTATATTTGTTTGATTTTTTCATGAAAAATGTACAAAGAAAAATCTCAATAACTTCGGTGGCTTGTTAGTCGTGAAAACAAACTAAAAAAAAGCTTTCCCGCTAACTCGAAACTTAATAAATGTCACAAAGGCAATTCACATAATGAATCGACTTCGTGTTTTTGTAATGCAATTGTTTGTAAGTTATTTTGTTTACAGTTCAAATAATGTTACCAAAGAAACCTTTATTATAATTTTCTTTTGTGATTTTAGTAACACGGCATTTCAATTGTTTTCTGTAATAACTGCTCTAACACTCAATACCTATTTAATATGTCGCTAAGAGACACAAATCTTATAAGAAACGCTTTCCCGTTTTATCTATGAAAATACTTGCAACGTAGTATCATGCAATATATAAGAAATAGGTGAATTTATTATTGAATTCATTCGTTGTATAGGTTGTCATGTACTCGATAGTTTAAAAAAAATCAGTGGCGCTACAACCACAGGTCTGGAAATCAGATTTCTAAATTTGTTTGTAGGCAAGTAGGTGATCAGCTTTCCGTGCCTGACACACACCGTCGACTTTTTGGGTCTAAGACATGTCAACAAGATGTTTTTCCTTCACCGTTCGAGCGAAAGAAAGTCCATTGCACAGCGGGGGATCGAACCTACGACCTCAGAGATGTGCGTCGCACGCTGAAGCCAAAAGGCCAACACTGCTCTCTCAATAGTTTAATAATTTATATTTCAACTTGAACAATTAAAACATGATACTTTTAATAGAGAAAGCAGCAGATGCCGACATTTTTGTATGCAATTTCGATATAGTTCTCTTCAACATCCGAGCCGCTGGTGTCGCAACCTTAGAACCGGTTTATAAAAAGAATATCGTAAATAAATGCCAAAATTTTAGCACAAGATAAGAAGGCTGATTTAACATTGACCGGTCATTGCAAATAACATGGGGTCAGACATTAAATAGTGCAACAATAGATGTTGGTCATTAATGATGTATCCGTCGGACCTTTGCCTTTTGTGAAATATGTTTGCCCCAAACCTCACGTTTCATATAGCGATGTATTTTTCATGTGGTTATGTTTTAGTTAAAGTATGCAATCACGAAAATACAAATGTTTAATTTTACATGTTTCTATTAAGATTTTTAGTACAGAATACGGGCGCACTATGGACCCGTTCAAGTATTGCGTAAGCAGATTAACTTCAATTTATCCCCCCCACTCCTCTTGTCAGCAAAAGTAAGCAAAGCTCTCAAAAATAATAGTACACCAACGTATTTATTTTTTGTAGGAATCCTCGAAAATTCATTTCGTTTTCAAGTGTAGACAATGTGTGGGTAATATGTGTAAAAAAAGTAAATAATTACTGTTGACGTAATCACGAAATAATAAAATAAAAGACCCCTACCCCCTATAGTTCTTACGTAACACTTGAACGGCCCCTATTCGCATGATACAAAATGTTGTTCTTAAGCATCTGATTCACATAACTAATTTTCGTAACGTACAACGTAAAAAGATCACGAGTAATTTTTCCTCGTAATACCAAATTATTGAGCATACAATAATCGTATTTGTCGGAGCACAGAGGCACGAGAACAATGTTTGCTCCCGACCTAAACTCGGACTTAACGCGCGTAAAATTACTATCACCTTTACCTTACGTAAATATGTCGGCAAGAAATTCGCTTTGAACCCTTTCGGGCCTTTGTTGTTCAACTAAAACTATTCACAGTTAATCCCGGGATAAACAGTAGTTGTTAATAAATTTATTCGTTATTAATATGTGCGCATGTGACCGTATGGTCAGGCAAGGTGTCCCTCAGGGCGTTTTATTCAACAAAGGCGAAAGATGAATTCGTTGTACGGTATCGTAGGTTTTTGTTGTTAATAAATGAGTGAAGGCTTTGTCCGCTCTTACCCTTAGGTATATTTGTTTTAGGTGGGCAAAGGCACGGGCTTAGTTTGCTTAATTACTGTGGATAACGTGTTTCGTTGATTATATAAAGGTGAAGGTAGATCTGAAGTCTATTGAAATAAGTTTTAATTTAACTGAATTATTTTAGATGTGACAAATCAAATCAAAATCATTTATTCATTACACAATGTACACTTATGAATGTCAAAAAAGAAATACATATTAAATGCTTCTAATTTTACATTTACTGCCAGTTCTCAAATCAAGGGCGTACGTAAGATAACTGGCAATAAACTCTCCGCCACTCTTTTTAATTGTCAAGTTTTTTGACACATAATGTGAGATAGCACATCTCATATTTAAATCAAGAAACATAGAGAGTGTCCACACATAATAATTCTAATGTTACAGATTAATTAAGGTATACATTATACAAACTACCATCTAGCTAATAATTCTCAAAAGCAACGATTAAACGTCACATCAAAGCTAGGGAGTGTTGAGATAATCCTACGAATGTAACCTAAGCTGATAAATAAGAGAAAAACTCGGTCAGGGGGGGGGAGGTGGGGGCTGAGTGCTTTACGTCATATCCGAAATCCCGGTAAAGTGAGTCCGGTGAAGCCAGCCGGTGTTCGATGGCCGGCACGTTGTGATCTTAGTAATAGCAATAGCTTTGTATTAAGCCGCTTGGAAGACGTCTTTGGGTGTGGTACAATTTGAAAGAATAATCTTTATAACTCAAAGAATGAATCTCCGAAACCCGGACAGACTAACTGAGCTTAGTTATAAATAATATAATCTTGCAACTAAAATACATATTATTATAAAACAAAACACAGAGGCACTATACAAATCCAAAACAGATAACATAGGTTAACAATATATATGAAACAGAAAACATAAGTAAGTATAATATATTAATATACAAAAAGAAAGAAAAATAATTAAATATTTTTTTGGGTGTTTGCTAGTATTATTAGACAAAAATTAATACTTAAGAAAACAATTTGTATATTATTAACAAAACTGATGAGTATCAGAAAATTTTTTGATTAATAAAGTTATTTATGCATTCTTGTACGGTGTAGTCCTCAACAGAGGCCTCGAAGTCTATTGTTTTTTATAAAACGGGCAAGAGTCAGTCAGTCAGTGGGTTGCCGGGCTTTTAAAAATTGGTACGCTCTTTTCTTGAAGGACCCTAAAACAAATTGGTTTGGAAATACTTTAGTTGCAGCTGTTTTGGCAGCGACGATGGTGGACGGATAGTGGTGGTGCGCGACAAAACCTGCCATAAATGCCTGCGTCTGTCTGAAACGACAGATGTCGAGCTGATACGGATGGAATTTCGTATTCTCCCTTGACGTCCAATCATGAAACTTAGCAGCAGGTATTAATCCGACCAACTCCTCTGAACACTCTCCGTGGTAAATGCGGTGAAAGATGCAGACCCCACATCTACTCAAAGCCAAGGGATCAAGTCTCTGTTTTGTACTCACGACACACTCTAGAAGCTTATATAGCAAAAATTGGTACTAGAACTCTTAACAGAAAATAATAATAATATAGTATAGCCTTCATATTCCGAAATTTTGTGATCTATGATTTTTAATATATTTTCACTTCAGTATATCTCGGGAGTTCGTTGCCTCTTGGCAAAGGCCCCCTCTAACCCTTGCCACTGCTCTCTATCCTTTGCGACTCTTCTCCAGTTGTAGCCTACGCTCAATTTGAGTTCGTCCTCCCAGCGTTGTCGGCCTTTTCAAAAATATTTGATGAAAATAAATTACCTCTTGGAACGATTTTCTTATAAGATATAGAAGGAAGGAAAGAAGATCAAGACTGCCGTAGGAGGTTCACCCAATGAGTGCAGCAGGATGATGGATAGGCAACGATGGCAAATCTTCGTTCAGGGCATCATACTACTACATAGCGATCACGACGGCTCTGTCAAGAGTGTACCGGAGAAGAAGAATAATAGAACCGCTGGAAGGTTGTGAATTGGGCTAGCTATATCGACGTAGCTTAGCGCTTTTTCATCAATCCTGCTTTATTACGTTGGATTCCCTTTTGTCTACGTCGGATGCCGGTCATTTAGCTTGACCGCCTGTCTCAATAGCATACGACTCCATTCATATGTTTCGCGTGATTTATGTGATTTTTTAACCACGACTTGAAAAAAGGTTTAAAATATACAGTATTTTTATTGTATGTGTAGTCTGTGATCTTAAATTATGTGCACTTCTTCTTGCATCAGCTACCTACGAAGCGTCGTTGTTTCAAATGGTTTGTGAGGTTTTAATGGCGCAATTTAAGTTAATTATTTAAATATGTTTGACGGTGGACATAAAAACTGTGTCCAGTTTGTGTTTTCACTATATAATAGAGTGGTGTTGCCGAGTGGCTTCAGCGTGCGACTCTCATCCCTGAGGTCGTAGGTTCGATCCCCGGCTGTGCACCAATGGACTCTCTTTCTATGTGCGCATTTAACATTCGCTTGAACGGTGAAGGAAAGCATCATGAAGTGTCAGGCACAGGAAGCTGATCACCTACTTGCCTATTAGATAAATAAATGAACATGAAACACATACAAAAATCTGAGGTCCAGACCTATAAAGGTTGTAGCGCCACTGATTTATTTTTATTTATTTTATTTTTTACAATAAATAAATAAATCATTAAAAATAAATTTCAATATGACAGCAGTTTGTATTCGTGCTAACGTCTACGGTTCGTAGCAATTACAATAGTAATCATGAATATTGAAACTTATAGTATTTTTTTGTATCTGAAGTACAGGATAATTTCTTTTAGATATTGCGTAAGTGCCTCGCACTAGAAACCTTAGCTTGTAATGTTACCTTACGATGTGATGTTTTCATCAGTGCCTATAGGAGTATAGGCACTGATGAAAACCGATAAATGGCCAACAATGCACCCACCTTTACCGTTGTGACTATTGTAATCCAGTCCATTAATATTGAACAAGTTTTTACAACTTATTTCAATTCCTTTAAACTTCACACGCCATAAATAAACAAAAAATCTGGTACAATATAGTTTTTTCTTTTGCCCCGGATGTTCCATTTGGCAATTTTTAACGGGATTACACGTCTTCGCCTCACTCAATCACGTTTCCGCAGCTGCCCTCTATTTATGGGGCAATATTTTATGGAATATCGAGTAAAGTAGCCTTTAATCTACTAATATAATGGGGATTTACAGGAATTACGTCCGATTGTGTTCGGTTTCTTATTGCGTCTGTAATGGTCACGGCACGGTCAGTAAATTCTGTGATGGCCCTGGATTAATGTCATAGATTATATTGGTTAAGATAAACTCAAAACTCAAACTTAAAATAACTTTATTCATATAGGTAAACAAGTACACTTATGAACGTCAGAAAAGAAGTTAAATTAATTCTACATTTACATTTACTACCAGTTCGCAAGTCAAGGGCGTAGAGCGGGCAAGCATACAAATTGTTTGAACTGGAGCAATTCAATCCCAAGGATTAGGATCATTTAAATATTCGTCAAATTTAAAATAATATGATAAATGATTATCTATATATATTAAACAAAACAACAACAGCGACAATAATCCAAAATAGGTAATTAAGAATGTAGATTCGTCATCTTTATATCTTTTATGTGTGATTGTGATTAAATATCTTCTCAACGTTGGAACGGTTTTTATTAAATGTTGTGTGTGTTCAAGTGCATTAGTAAATCGTTTAGATTTATATTTGTTTTTTTTTTCAGTTTGAAATTTTTCGATTTAAAACGTGTACAGGACCATGTCTTTCGAGTCAAAATAATTTAAGTAGAAACATTTTTTAGGACCATGAGTTTTTATATTCTGTCAAAATATATTAATTACAGGCAAACCTTATGACCTTATTTATTTATTAGTCATCTTAAAGCTAACACATATATACATATTATAAATCAAAACACTTAGACAATATACAGAGCCAAAACAGATTATATTTATAAACAAAAACCATAGACAAAAAATAAAACTGAAATTAAACATTAAACAAACGACAATTAATATAAAATTCTCGTGTCACAATATTCGTTCCCATACTCCACCGAAACGGCTCGACCGATTCTTATGAAAAATTCTATGCATATTCAGTAAGTCTAAGAATCGGCTACTATCTATCTTTGAAACCCCTAAGTGGTAATGGGTTTTCACCCTAAAACTTTTTATTTATTCTTTAGTATTTTTTATTAATTTATTTTTTATGACACAGCATACAAAAATACATACAACCCCTAATTTTTACCCCTCTACGATCAACACCTATTTTATTATTGTAGATAGTTATTTTTATTGAACTAAAAAAATGTTTCCAATATGAAATAATATACATGGCAAAACAAACGTTTGCCGGGTCAGCTAGTTTAATTATAATCTTCAAATCGTTAGCTCTATCAACAAGTGTTAATAAAACAATATATTAGTGTACTTTAAAAAACACTAAACCCGCAAGAGCCAATTGAACAAAAGGGAGCTATTAATTATAAATACAATATATCAAACAACAGACAGGACAAGGGGCAGTCTATAATCATTTATCTCAAGTTTAATAAAAGGAAGATTATTTATGGTGGCGTGGAGTAATGTCGCATGATTTAATCCCATTAGATTGGGAGACGCGCCAGAATATCGGAAAATGGAACTAGACGTAGTTGAGGTGATTCCACTACTAGGAGTTTTCTTAGTTCCACAATGGAGTAAAATTTATAATATTAATAACAGAGAGCAGTGTTGGCCTAGTGGCTTCAGCGTGCGACTCTCATACCTAAGGTTGTAGGTTCGATCCCCGGCTATACACCAATGGACTTTTTTTCTATGTTTAGAAATATTCTATTCAACATTTGCTCGAACGGTGAAGGAAAACATCGTGAGGAAACCGACACGTCTTAGACACAAAAAGTCGACGGCGTGTGTCAAGCTCTGGAGGCTGATCACCTACTTGCCTATTAGATTTAAAAATGATCATGAAACAGATTCGGAAATCCGAGGCCAAGACCTTAAGAGGTTGTAGCGCCACTGAATTATTTTAATAACAGAATTAAAAAGTTAGCAGTGTTACAGCCCGTTCACACTAGTCGTAAGTCGCATTTGACTAAAACTCGAAAGTCTGATGTGCCAGTTCACACTGCGTCGCGAGTCGTATAGGTCGTAGTTTCGCGCATTCGGAATAAAACACGAATGGAGTGAGCAAGCAATGTAGCGATCTAGGAAGGGGGGGAGAGAGGTAACAACGCTCGATGATTAGATCAGACTAGTGTGAACAGCAACAAGCAGGCACCTATGCGAGCAGATTCGACGCGATTTTTAGTCTTACAGGCCTCCCTGGATGTTTTTTGAGTCGTATTAGACTAAAAATCCTCTCATCCATGTGAACAGCTCATATAAAGTGTATGTAAGAGATTCGATTTTAGTCTTATGCGATATTGGCTGTAAGACTGCATTACTTACACTGCAACTTTTACTAATATTATTTTTTTCTACTAAGTATTATTATTATTACATACTTTTTGGTTTTTTGCGACTGGCGCAAACTAGCTGCTGTGGTCTCTGGCAGAATGACCAGCTCTGTAGAACAGTGCTCCTCAGCAAATGCTGAGCCAGGGCCAAATACAACCACAGCACACACGCATTACACAATTAAAACGTACCGTATTTTTTTAAAGAAAAAAAATTGTTATCTTTCTTTTTTTTTTTAATTATTGTTATTTTGTGTATTTCAGTGTGTAGGTATGTCTAATTAAAAATGGCTTTTATTTCGTAACAAGTTCTTTTTTCTTACAATCAATTAAAAACAAGATTTATTTTTTTAAATTACATAAGTTCACCGTATTTTTAATTAAATAAAAACTTGACTGTGCCACATTATGGTCAAATTATTTAAAATACTGAGTCTTTACGAAAAGAGACCCGGCGTAGCAGTAACGCGAACTGAAATTCTTATGTTCTTAGCGTTTTTTTCAAGTATCAAGATAATTGTTATCGGACTATAATGACGTCACAATAGACGTTTTAGCATTGCAGGTACCTTACAATCACATGGTTTTCTTTCAATTTAGTGGAAGATATTTTCTTTGAATTTAACGATTCGTTTGTAAATAAAGCCTTCAAGGTTTTTGTATTGGTAAAACCAAGTCCCTGATCGAATGTCACACCCTTATGTGCTAATGGTATTACCTTTATCATTTGTCATTCGTTCCTCGTACGGCCTTTGATGCTCAAACATAATATTCTGTTTAAATCACAAACGAAGAAATTATTTTTACGCTTACCCTCTCTAAAACTTAAAAAAAAACATCTGTGTTATTATTATTATTATATTCGGTATTTTAGCTATTGTAAACATCACAATTCTTTAAATCTAACTGAGATTATTACTAGTTAGATTTATTTACTGTATAATTATAAAGAATCCTAATTTAAACATATTCAAACAAAGTATTAACGGTACATTTAAATTTGGAATACAAGATTCACTTATATCATCGTTTAACCGTTATTAATTTAATCGATATATGAGTTATAGCAAGTTTATAATACAACATTAAAATAAATCAGTGGCGCTACAACCTCTTCAGGTCTGGGCAGATTTCTGTTTCTGTTTCATGATCATTGGTTAATCAAGTAGATGATCAGCCTCCTGTGCCTGACGCATGTCCTCGATTTGGGTTTAAGGCAAGCCAGTTTCCTCACGATGTTTTGCTTCACCGTACGAGCGAATGTTAAATGCGCACATAGGAAGCACCATTGGTACACAGTTGGGGATCGAACCTACGACCTTAGGAATGAAAGTCTTATCCTGGAGCCACTAGGCCAACTAATATATTTTTATATCAAACTTCTGCCCCCGCAAACTTCGCTTTATATTTTATGATCGTTTCGCCTTAATATGATTTTTTATTTAGCCCACCTTTTGAGCTACATACCAACATATCGAACATTTTTGCTATGCTACCGCATAAAGACTGTTTGCTTTTCCGGAGTAAAACCTAAGTACTAAATAAACTAATTTAATTTTAAACCTTACTCAGAGTTCAAGAAATACAGAGAAAAAATACTCGAATTGGGCACTTAGTTTTTGAGTTATGCAATTAACAATTTTTTATTTACCTATATATAAATGATAAAACAAAAAGCTAAACAATATATATATTTTTCTTACTGTTTTCTTTAATTAGGGACGCCTGGAAGCGAAGGCTTAGTAGCGAAGAGGCCATTTGCAACATGTTTTTTAAAGTTTATTGTTTCTGTTTTATTTTGTGCAAAAAGCGTAAATAAATAAATAAATATATTGTTTTCGGTTTGTAAGTACATATTAAAAATCGCCGCTTTATTTTATAAGTTATAACTTTGAGTATCCCTGTACTGTCATATATTGTCAAGCGGTCACCAAAAAAGATATTTGATTAGCGTCCACTGCCCGACGGGGCTTCGGCCATCTTGTTAAAGATAACTAGATGAGCCTTCAATTGTTAACTTAACCAGGTAACAATTGTTACAACAAACCACGGTATTACTAACGTAGATGAAGAAATGTCAAACACATGTTTGTACAAAAAACTATATTTTTCCACGTAGGTATTTCAAAAAGTCACTTGAGACGTGTATTTGGATCTATTTATATCCGGTACTATAAGACAGGAAAGATATTGTGCGAAAATAGTTTTCGATGTTAAAAAATATGAAAAAAAAATCATGTCGAATTGATAACCTATTTTTCGGTTTCTATAAGTCGATTAACAAACTAATTTTGCCTTTATAATACAAGTAATATACTTAAAAAGTTTTAACCTCATGTTCTACTTATCAAAAAGGAGCTTATTAAAAACGCCTCGTTTTAATTACAACTGATATATTAAAACTGGAAATTACAACAAATGTTCCCGCTAATGTTTTTTCATATTTCATGTCCAGTCGTCTAATTCGGTGTTAAAATGACCCCTGCGTCATGGGAAATACTTTTAAATAATTCGATAGTGATACTCTTGAATCGTGATGACGTACGTGAGTGATGATGCCAAGAATTTTGTGATAATAGGATTTATTGTTTGTTTGTCAGAAGGCTGATCACCTACTTCCCTATTAAATGACCGAGAGTTAGTGCTTTTTAAAAGGCTCTATGGACTGTGAGTTTTGGAAAAGAAGGAATACGTTCTTGGCGAATGTTTCGAAAACATAATAATAAAGCCATTAATACATACTATTCTAGTAAGTCCAGTTCTCTTTCCAATCCGCTAGTTAAAATAAAATAAATCAGTGGCGCTACAACCTCTTTAAGTCTTGGCCTCATTTTCTGAATCTGTTTCAGGATCATTTTTTAAATCTAATAAGCAAATAGGTGATCAGCTCCAGTGCCTGACACGCCGTTGACTTTTTGGGTCTAAGATATGTCGGTTGCTTCAATATGTTTTCTTTCACCGTTCGAGCAAATGTTAAATCCGCACATAGAAAGGAAGTACATCGGTGCACAGCTGGGGATGGAAGCTACGACCTCAGGTATGAGAGTCGCACGCTGAAGCCACTAGACAAAAATCTGCTAGTTAACTCAGTATAAATACAAGATTAAAACTATGTAAATACACAATATTAATCAAGTCTTGAAGTGGTATGGGAATTGCTAATGATCACTCTATCTAATGACTCAGTTTTATAACGATTACTCGAATATACATATATGGGGTATGGACTTTTATTTCTACGTAATTATTATTTACATTACTTCTCATATTAGAACATAGTTTATTCGCCACATTTCCTAGGAAGTATATATAATAGTATAGTTAAAAATAAGATTCACATGTTTTTGTATCAAATTTGTTAATAAAATTCCTAAAATAATTTAAACTTATACTTGTAGTTGGGTTTTCAGTTATTATTAAGGATTTATTTATTTACTGAATAGTTTTATGTCCAGTAAAAAGAACAAGCAAAGCAAAAATATTTATTTATCTGGTTCTTATAGTAGTTTTAGTAACAATTATACTTATTTTTCATTTACTATATACTTTTACATACAAATCTTCCATGACTTCTTTACTTACACTGTAAATTTTTACTATTATTGTCTGTCTACTATTTGTATTGTTACACTATTTTTCTTTTTTTGCTTCTGAGGCGCAAACTAGTTGTGGTCTCTGGCAGAATGACCATCGCTGTGGAACACGTGTGCTTCACAGCATAATGCTGAGCCAGAGCTTTTTTGATAATTGTTATTTTGGCTGTTTCTGTGTGTGTTTCATTAGTAATACATGTTCTGTCTTATATCTGTCATACACAAATAAATATCTGTTTGATAGTTTTGTTACTGTACGAATTTATTTATAATGAACAATGGTTTTAAATATCTACTTAATTAGACGTACGAGTGTTTGGTTTGTAATTTTTCAAACCTTTTCATGAAAATCATATTTTCTTATTAATTTCATAACTTATGTCTGTAAATGTGTATTCCGTTTTTTGCTTATGTATTCTGTAGTATAGGAACTAGGTGTAGGAAAACTAATAATGAATCGCGCAGCAATCCTTCTTAGATTGCCTACAGATCGTCTAAAACCTTGTGCGGGGTAATTTTAAGTTTAATATAAAAGTACAACCCTGGATCGAATTGCAATTTCATTATGGCATAAATTACAATGTCAATTAATATGGTTTGACGTGTTCCCGGGTGCGGTCATAGATAGGTGGTAATTAGTGGCGACAATTAACCTCTAATCGACCGGCTTATGCGGACAGCCAATATGACGTGTAAGAATTGTCAAGGGTATTCTTTCCTTGAAAAAATCGGGAATTTACGCTTTTACAAAATCGCATGATCAATAACGGTAACAATCTAAAGTGAATAAATAATAGTTTAAAAAAACTAAAAAACACGCTTTTAAAGCACATCAAACTAAAAAGTGAAAAATAATTCCTAATTTAGGCTGAAAATGGTAATGAACAAAAAATACTGGTATTATTGTGAAAAAGCGTGGGGCGCTCTGTGCCATATTTTTCGTCTATCGAGCAACCCATAGTTTTTTTAAACTATTATTTATTTTTTTAGTTAAATTTTTTTTTCGGATTATTGCATTGTCATCGATCTTTGACAGGTGCGCAAAATTTGAATTAAATCTGTCCGTTTAAAGTGGGTAAAAATCGAGTCCGAAGGAGTCGGTTATATACATACATACATACATACAGGTGAAGCTAATATAAAGCGTGTAAAAAAAAATATAATTATGTCCCCGTGGCAGAGTTCCCTTTCAATAAATATTATTAGCTTAGGTCCTCCAAGAAAGGAGCGTACCGGTTCTTAAAAGGCCGGCAACGCACTTGCGAGCCTTCTGGCAATGTGAGTGTCCTTGGGCTGATTCACTTAATATCAGATGAGCCTCCTGCCCGTTTGCCACCTGTTATATAAAAAAAAGAGAAATTTCTTACCTAAATAATTATAAATTACTCAACTATTGAAATAATAACGTGTATCAATTATGCGTCATGGCACATGTCGTCAATTTTGAATTGGTAAACACTATTTAAGTTTTGACCTAACCTAACATTAGTTAAGTTACATATATATATAAATAATAATATATATGTCAATAATCAGAAGGGTAAACAAAATCATCGCACAATTGAAGCCAATAAGAGCCCGTTAGTTTCTACCACACTCATAAATTGCAATTTAACAATCTCGTTTCCGATAATGTCCAATAACATAAGTGTCTATTAGATTTACGAACTCTTCAATAAGTCAAGTTAGTTTTTTGTTAATCCAGCGTCGCAACCCCACTACCCCTATTCTTATCTTAGTTATAAGCATGTTCATGTCATGTTTTAACAATTAATGCGAGTAACCAAGCTTCAAATTGTTTTATGTGAACATATCCAAACTTAATTCTCGGAAAAAGAAAATATTGTACCATAATGTACCCCTTCTGAAGAAAGTTTTGTCAATGATTCCCACAATCTGCAGCTGTATTAAAACAGTAAAACATCACTGCGATAGCTAATTAGTAAGAGCATTATTTGCACGCCAGAACTGTATCCACGTGTCCACATCGATACACAATCACCCCTTCCCAAAACAGAGACAAAGTGTACATTAGTGGGAGGAGGGAGATTTTATTGCCTCCCACCTTAAAATATTGTCTGATTCATTAGAGGATATTTCACATTTAAGTTTCGTATGCTTTTCCGCGCGATGTTCACGATTCGGGGGGGCCGTTACGACGTCGCCACTTTTCTAAGGATACCATTTCGCGTAATAAGACTCTAAGAATCCGTTATACCCTTAATTATGGGGGGTATAGGGGTATAATGACATGTATGTAAATATACGTGTAACGGCTTAAGGTGGCGACGTGTGTACGCCTTAATGGCCCGGTTGTTTTCTTTGATTAAAGAATTTTATTACCGCATATAATTCACGATTAGACGCTAAAGGGTTGTGGGGTGTGAGATAAAACTGCGTAATGACGGGTGCGTGATTCGGAATCGTAATTGTTATTGCTGTGCATTTGTTAAGTATTGAGTATTTTGGATGTAGATATTGTTTGTATAAGAGCCTTTTTTTCCATACTTCCTGCTTTCGTACATATTTCTCTATATAGTTTGTATCAACACCTTCATTGAACAAATCTACCTGTTCATTCGTTGTGTTATTAATTATAGCTTGTATATAACGTTATGAGAAGTGTTGGCCTAGTGGCTTCAGCGTGCGACTCTCATCCCTGAGGTCGTAGGTTCAAACCCCGGCTGTGCACCAATGGACTTTCTTTCTATGTGCGCATTTAACATTCGCTCGAACGGTGAAGAAAAACATCGTGAGCAAACCGACATGTCTTAGACCCAAAAAGTCGACAGCGTGTGTCAGGCACAGGAGGCTGATCACCTATTAAATTTAAAAAAAATCATGAAGCAGATTCAGAAATCTGATGCCCAGACCTAAAGAGGTCGTAGCGCAACTTATTTTTTTTATATGACGTAATGTATCAGTCATTGATAAATTAATGTCCTTCAAGAAAAGAGCGCACCAGTTCTTAAAAGGCCGGCAACGCATTTGCGAGCATTCTATCACTTAATATCAGTTTAGCTCTTGCTTTGCCAAATTTTGTTTATTGAATTTTTCATGTTTTTATTTACTTTGTATATGTATTAGCTATGTAACCGACAAGGCTGTATTGCTGTCAGCCTTAATATTTATTTTCCTTTTGTGTGTGCAGAACTGTAATATAGTTTTTGTACCTTATTAATTTAAATACGAACTAATGTTTACTATGCCAGAATTCGCTAAAACATAAAATCACTATACGAACAAATTAGATTATAAAATAAAATAAAAATCACCGCCATTCAGCCCTCTATCATTAAAAATGAATATTATTCATTACAATTTTCAGATTTCTCTTTTAAAACCAACCTCATTAGTTGTAAAAACAGTGCGGAAAAATCATCCCATTATGAATTTTAATCAGTGTATCTCGTAAAACACTAATGGCAGTACGGCTTTCGAGTAAGATAGATTTGAAAGTATTTTCTAGTACCTTTTGAGCTCTTTATAAATAAAAGGCTTGGTGATAATGTATAGCAGTGTTAGCCTAGTGGCTCCAGCGTGCGACTCTCATCCCTAAGGTCGTAGGTTCAATCCCCGACTGTGCACCAATGGACTTTCTATGTGCGCATTTAAAATTCGCTCGAAAGGTAAAGGAAAACATCGCGAGGAAACCGGCTTGTCTTAGACCCAAAAATTCGACGCCGTGTGTCAGGCACAGGAGGCTGATCACCTACTTGCCTATTAAATTAAGATCATGAAACAGATACAGAAATCTGAGGCCCAGACCTAAAAAGGTTGTTAAATGAATGCTTAAAGAGACATCCTGCGTGAAACCCAAAAACTACTGAATATGTATGTATATATGAATACAAAAATGGGATTCTTGGGAGGTTTTATTTTACTAGACTGAAATTAATATATAAACATTCCACTTCGATAGCACTAATATTGGTTAACGTAAGTACCTACTACAAATTAAAAAAAACAACTTACAGCCATCTTAGTTCGTAGGAGTGTAAATTACATGATATTTAGTTTGTGAAAATAATAGAATAAACGAATTGCAACTAAAAGTATGCGATATGTTGTGACTGATCTATTACCTAGGGTTAGGTTTTAGATTTTTTTATTGAAAAGGGTAGGAACCTCATCTGATGTTAAGTGATACCGCCGCCCATGGACATTCACACTGCCAAGGATCGCAAGTGCGTTCTTGGCGTGTTAAGAATTGATACGCTCTTTTCTTGAAGTAACATTATTTTGGTTTAAATAAACATGACTCTGAAAACTCTACCCCATGACAGTATAGCTGTATGCGGCATAACTTCAAAAACTTCAGACAGAGAATGAGGCTTCGCTAACAAGACTTCAAAAATTCAAATTCAAAAATCATTTAATCATGTAGTTAACACAATGTACACTTATGATCGTCAAAAAAAAAAGAAATGTATATGAAATGCTTCTAACTTTACATTTAGTGCCAGTTCTCAAATCAAGGGCAGAACGGAAGAGAAAAACTGGAAATAAATTCTCCGCCACTCTTTTTAATTGCCATTAATTTTTACACAACGTTGTAAGGAGCTGCAACTATTTCACTAAACGCCAAACGGTTTCCTTCAAATATAAAAAAAGCAAGGCAGGGAAGTTTCTTAGGCCCCATTCTATTTCCCTCAAACATCTTAATTTCCATACGCTGTTCATTTGTAATGTATGTCTCGTGAGACCATTTTGTGGTTTCCAATATGTTTCTTGAACTTTGTACTAATCAACTGTATGGTGAACTATATTCTGGTGTATAGAATACATATGTATGGTCCTTAAACACATAAGGAAAGATATAGTATTATATTTCGGATCAAACAGAAATGCCTACATTGGTCACGTCCAATGATAGTAGTGACACTGTTTCCGATTATTTCGATCTTGTTCTCTCAAGACGTTGCGCTGAATTTCAGCGGCGTCAAGCAGAAAAGCCTGATCCCATACTTGGTCTATGTTTACAGTCCTGTAATATATAATTTTTATTAATTGTGGTACCTAGAATTAATTTTGATTGTCTTTAGATTTATTTTTCTTTTTAGTTTGGTAATTGTATAATTACATTGCTACTTGTAATTTAATTTTTGTTAATTTTAAAATATTTATTTTTATTTTTCGTCACGTTCCTAATTTATGTTACCTGATTGTAAGTGTACTATTAATCATAGGAAATCATTAAATAAAGCCTCATAGGATTACTGTACTTTGAACTTACATAACAAGTGTATTGAAGATATGTCAATTACATTTGCTAACGTTACGTTCTTAGGCCCTGTAATTTTCGGACATTATCGAATTAAAATATTTAACGCCATTTCCAGGCCGTGAACGTCATACAAAAGCGTCCTATAACGCCACTTGTCGTCTAATGAGGCACCTGAACCGAGGGGACGGGTGGGGGAAGGGAGACCGCAACACTTACCGACGGTTTACGATCGCGATCTGCGTTAAACGCGCATTAAAAATGTGCTAACAGCGATGATGCTGGCACAGAGTAGGTAAAATAGTGCACATACAGCTGATATAATTCATATACACACACACGGGGCTGTTATCGCATCCTTGCTACACGCTACTTCTAAAAAGGCATATAAAGAATTGTGGCATCTACATCTAATTTTACACAAGACATTGCACATGGTTATTTTTTTTTTTACAAAAATCTGCAGGCAAGAGGTTACAGCGAACCTCTTACCGAAAACGGGTAAATATTTGAATGGAAATTTAAAGATCAAGAGAATCTAGGGGTAGGAGTTGAGACTTCCTGATCACTCATGATACTGAAGACGAATGACGGAAGAGTGACTGATGGGTCAAACGACGTTTTTGATGTCTCGAGTGTCCCTCTGATACGATAATACACACATGTTATATCATCCAGTGTTTTCGACTTGATCTACATAAAAGCATTAGAATAATTTTACTGTTAAGTAAATCAAGAGAAGAGTCTTATAAGCGAGCCTTCTGGCAATGTGAGTCTCCATGGGCAGTATCACGTAATATCATGTGAGCCTCCTGCCCGTTTGCCTCCTATTATATAAAAAATCGCCGTTTCTAAGAACACATAGATACGTTTTGTGTTTTAAATGTTTAACTGATTTGTCTACTCTGTGTTCTGTTGATTGGAACGCATAGCTGCTACTTCAAGAGCGTGGCTTAATTGGTATCTTTGATTAAATTTTTCAATAACAGCGTATTTAAAAAAGTTTTTAATTGGTACATTTTATTGTGAACTTATAGCTTTGATTATAAGAGGTCATAAGTGGTTTAGATACATAATCGAATACGATAAAAAGGGGTAAAAAATATCTTATATTTTATTGATGCGTTATTTTTTTTATTTTAAGGGGGGGGGGGGGGGGGGGGGGGGGGAGCTCACCCTTGCCCCCCCCAAACCCGAAAAAAAAAATGGGGGTGGGGGAGGGGGGGGGGGGAGGGGAAGGGGAAAGGGAAGAAGAAAGGGAAAAGGGGGGGGAGTTGGGGGCAACTTCCCCCCCCCTACCAACGTAAAGGATTTGAAGTTCCGGACATGGCATCTGCGTATTAATTGTATTTTAAATTATTGTTTAAAATTTATATTTTATACATACTTTTTTTTTTTAAAAAAAAAAAATTTTAAAAAAAAAAAAAAAAAAAAAAAAAAAAAAAAAAAAACAAAAAAAAGAAAAAAAAAAAAAAGGGTTAAAAAAAGGGGGTTTAAAAGGGGGGGAAAAAAAAAAAAAAAAAAAAAAAAAAAAAAAAAATTTTTTTTTTTTTTTTTTTTTTTTTTTTGGAAAAAAAAAAAAAAAACAAAAAAAAAAAAAAAAAAAAAAAAAAAAAAAAAAAAAAAAAAAAAAAAAAAAAAAAAGGGGGGGGGGGGGGGGGGGGGGGGGGGGGGGGGGGGGGAAAAAAAAAAAAAAAAAAAAAAAAAAAAAAAAAAAAAAAAAAAAAAAAAAAAAAAAAAAAAAAAAAAAAAAAAAAAAAAAAAAAAAAAAAAAAAAAAAAAAAAAAAAAAAAGGGGGGGGGGGGGGAAAAAAAAAAAAAAAAAAAAAGGGGGGGGTAACACCAAAAGAAAAAAAAAAAAAAAGGGGGGGGGGCCCCCCCCCCCCCCCCCCCCCCCGGAAGAAAAAGAAAGGGGGGGAGGGGGAGGGGGGGGGGGGGGGGGGGGGGGGGGGGGGGGGGGGGGGGGGAGGGGGGGGGGGGGGGGGGGGGGGGGGGGGGAGGAACGAGGGGGGGGGGGCCAAAACCACCAAAAATTTTTTTAAAAGGGGGGGGGGGGGGGGGGGGGGAAAAAAAAAACCCCCCCCCCCCGCCCCCCGGGGGCCCCCCCCTTGCCCCCCGGGGGGGGGGCCCCCCCCCCCCGGGGGGGGGGGGGGGGGGGGGGGGGGGGGGAGCGGGGGGGGGGCCCCCCCCCCGGGGGAAAAAAAAAAAGGAAGGTTTTTATTATTTTGGGGGGGAAAAAAAAAAAAAAAATTGGGGGGGAAAGGGGAAAAAAAAAAAAAAAAAAAAGAAAAAAAAAAAGGGGGGGGAAAAAAAGGGGGGGGAAAAGAGGGGAAAAAAAAAAAAAGAGGGGGGGGGGGGGGGAGAAGGGGGAAAAAAAAAAAAAAATTTTTTTTTTTTGGGGGGGGGGGGGGGGAGGGAATAGGGGGGGGGAAGAAAAACAAACCACCCCAAAAACAACCAAAAGCAACCAAGGGGGGGCAGGGGGTTTTTTTTTTAATTTTTCTCTCCCTAAAAAAGGAAAAAAGAAGGTTGCCATCCAGGTTGCGGTGCTACGAACTAATAAAAAATTTTAATATGAATAAAAAAAATTTAAGTTGATGGACGAGCTTAAATTAATATTTATTTGTTAGAAAGTACAGTGGTTTTTTTGGGGAAACCCCGTAGATGCACAACCAAGTACTGATTAATTTAAAATTACAAACCGAAATTTGAGAAGACGTCACTTAAAAATAAATAGTATAATGAAATAAAAATGTTTTAAAGAAAAAGTCTTTTCTTTCTTTAATGTAAAAAATTTAAAAATCATAGTATCTGTAAAAAATATCAGCAATGAATAAATAAATTATATATTTTTGGGTATAGAAGTGTTGGCGAGTGCAGCTCATCCCTGATGTCTGTGACCGATGGACTTTCCTGTCTGCCTTAAACCCAAACATTGACGGTGTGTATCAGGCACAGAGGCTTATCACCAATTTGCAAGAAGTCAAAGTCAAAATCACTTATTCATATGGGTAACACAATGTACACACTAATGATTGACAAAAAAAATACATTAAATGCTTCTAATTTTACATTTACAGTTACAGTTCTCTTCCGTTCTACGCCCTTGATTTGAGAACTGGCAATAAACTCTCCGCCACTCCTTTTAATCGCCAAGCTATTTCTTTTACACACCGTTTGTAAGGAGCTGCAACACCATGTTCCACATGACATCTTAAGTAATAAATAATAATAAAATTAAAAACAAACATTTGCCCTCTATTAGCAGGAGGCATGGTGAAATAGGAGCACGCACTTACATTCTCGTGGGAACAACACGCAAATACATAGTCGAAATAACTAACATAAGAGCAAATCAAGGGTTTTAGCGCTACCGATTTTCGCATGGTCACTTCAACGCCATTCGTTAGCAAATCATTATTAATTTTACTATGTAATATATAAAATATTCTTACCTTCCACAAGGTATGCATTTTCCCCAAGGAGCCCTGGTCCTTCCTCTTGGGCATATATCGCCCATAATTAACCTATTTTGGATATCGTGTCCTTCATAATCCATTGAATGCTCTTGCAGTTCTGAAAATACATTAAGTTACTTTGTTAATGCAAGCACAATAATATCTTTATACGAGAAAGTTAAAATCTTGTTCGCGTCTCGTTGGTTGTCCGCTATGGACTCAACTACTTAACCGATTTCAATAAAATTTGCCCACCGTGTGCAGTTTGATCTAACTTAAAAGATAGGATAGCTTACATCTCAATTTATACCTGCAATATTATTTTATTTATTTATTATTTGACAGTCACAATTCTAACAGATGGCGCTGTGTTGAAAGTACCAACTTTCACATTACTACAATTTAATGACATAACTTCCATGCGTGGTGGCCCTCATGACTGGTGTTCTCCTACCGTTCCCTTGAACTATGTAATATAACAAAAATACTCAGCCACACCAACGCTTGGCCGAGTCTGCTAGTAAAATATAAATAATACTTGTGAACCTATTATCTACATTTTATCGGACAATATTCGAGATATTATTGTATAACAAATTAGCTTTTACAATTCATTTTATAGCTAATTTGACCGGACGGTATGAGTTTGATTTCATGGAAGATGGGCGGATTGCTGGTATGGGATGCAACCTGTTCAGACACGCTGGCCCCTTCCCATCTACATGGAACCAACAACAGAGCTGGTGAAAGGGCTGAAAAACCTAAAGCATGCATTTTTAAGAGTCATCCTCTGCACTCTAAATCTTATACTAAAATTCGACCGTGGACCAATACATTTTTCGTCCTATGTGCGCAATGAACACTTGATTTCCAGTACAGGCGACTTGCTTCATAGTTAGAAACATCGTGAGGAAACAGGGGCATGTCTTCAAATTAAAATCGTAACGTTTGATGCAGAAACCTAGTGATACTTGTAAATTATAAAAGCGTATATTGAAGATTTTGAAAAATATATGAGAGGCCACTACCAGAAACCTGGGAAAAACGATTGGAAAATAGTAGCCAAGATGAGAGACAAAAAAATTTTGGAGGTTTTTCTCCGTTGGAGATTATATATTAAATACAATAATAACGTAAACTTAATGTAATCCGTATTATAGTACTCGAATATAGGCAATTTTTTATTATAATTATTGATCGCGTCTCTTGCGCACCCAGCATATTATAGCATGTGAGACGGATACATTTAGTTGAACAAGAATTGCATTATTTATAAAAAAGTTTAGGTTTTCTTGATTAATATTTATTTTAATAAGTTTTCTATTGAGTTACTGTAAAAATAGGAAGTTAATTAATACATTTTTAAGATTTTTTTCTCATTATTAAAGTTCTTTTTTATTATTCTATATACAGTAAATAAATTATAATTTACCTTGATAATTCTGAAGGTCGTCGTCGTCAATAGTCGGCAAAGAATATACACTTGCAACAAAACAAATGAAAATTAACAAAATAGACATCTTCATGATTTTAAATAAAATAAAATTATTAGCAAAACAGGTGTTATCACTGTCCAATACGTCAGCATTAATGCAATATACTGTGACCTCTGACGCTTTAAATCTTGAGGATATATTATTATTTTGTCGTAATTTGATAACAACTACAATTACAATTTAAATACATGAAATATTACGGTTTATTATTTTAATTGTTATATAAAGGAGGAGGAGGGTTCTTTAAGACAAAAATCAATAAATATATACTTTATGTTAATTTTATAAGTACAGTCAAAATCTGTTAACGACATCGATGACGTTGTTATTAAGTACCTAATACAATAGAATTCAGCCGGGACCTTTGATTTTGGTCAATATAACCGGTATGTTGTTCTAAACGATGTCATCGTAAACAGTTTTGACTGTAGTAATAAGATTATATCTAATATATAAAATTCTCGTGTCGCGGTGTTTGTGGTTAAACTCCTCCGAAACGGCTTGACCGATTCTCATGACATTGTGTGCATATTGGGTATGTCTGAGAATCGGACAACATCTATTTTTCATCCCCCTAAATGTTAAGGGTAGTCCACTCCTAAATTATTATTTTTTAATTTTTAGATATTTTTTTTATGATACAGCATTAAAAAATACATACACCCCTAATTTTCACCGCTCTACGATCAACCCTTATTTTTTTATTATAAATGATATACATGGCAAAACGACGTTTGCCCGGTCAGCTAGTATTTTATATAATTCACTTTACTTTCATTTTTTTAGTACTGTATATTGCAAAAACTAACTTTAACGTTACCAAAAAATATATGTGGTATAATATTTTGACGAATGAACTGTTCTAAGTGTCTCATATAATGCTAAAGGAAGAATATAAGCGTTTGTTATATATATTTCTTAGTAAATTTCATGCTAATTTAAAATTAGGTAGAAATGAGATTTCTTCTACATGTTAGTAAATGTTTTAGGTTATTATTTGGCTTAATCATTACACAAATTAATTACTTGTTTCAGGTAAGAAAGTTAGAACACCACAGACAAGGTATTACGTATACTAATCTATATTTTTTTAAATAATATTATATCAGCCTGTTCCAGCTTTACACGGTTAGATTTAAGTATAAAATATAGCCTAATTAAACGTAAATTAATCAATAAAGCTTTTTATAAAATTGATGATTATTTAAATGATCCTAATCCTTGGGATTGATTTGCTCCAGTTCAAAATTGTATGACTCAAAACTTGGCGATTAAAAAGAGTGGCGGAGAGTTTCTTGCCAGTTGTTCTAGCCCGCTCTACGCAATTGACTTGCGAACTGGTAGCAAATGTAAATTTACAATCAATTTAACGTCATTTCCGTTGACGTCCATAAGTGTACTTATTTACCTATATGAATAAAGTTATTTTAAGTTTGAGATTATCCCGGAGGATAATGATGTTTATGATGTGTTGTGTCCTCTTTGTATGATACTATATTAGTTGTATATAAGATCCAAAATATATATAAATGAGCAGTGTTGGCCTAGTGGCTTCAGCGTGCGACTCTCATCACTGTGGTCGTAGGTTCGATCCCCGGCTGTGCACCAATGGACTTTCTTTCTATGTGCGCATTTAACATTCGCTTAAACGGTGAAGGAAAACTTGGCGAGACAACCGATGTGTCTTAGTCTCAAAAAGTCGACGGCGTGTGTCAGGTACTGGAGGCTGATCACCTACTTGCCTATTAGATTTAAAAATGATCATGAAACAGATTCAGAAATCTGAGGCCCAGACCTAAAGAGGTTGAAGCGCCACTTGATTTATATGATCCAAAAACTACCAAGGTACTACCACTACTTCGGTTGTTATTATCACAACGCGTTTATAACGAATGGCTAATTATGGATAGAAGTTCATGAAATCATGAGTCTATATAAATGAACGAACGATACTGATTTTAAAAGAGCTATGTTGGCTTGTGGCTTAAGCGTAGAACTCTCAATGCAGTAGTCGTAGGTTCGAAGCCCGGCTCTCCACTAAGGGACTGTTTCTATGTGCACAATTAGTGTCGTTCGTACGGTGGGGGAAAAGATCGTAATCGGCATGTTTAAACTAATAAGTCGTCGATGTGTGTTAGGGCAGAAGGCTGATCACCTATTTCCTTGTAAAGAAATATAAAAGTAAATTGCCGTTCGTTTGTCTCGCTAATTTTGATTAGGTTTGAATGGAAACATAAATAAAAATACTACAAAAAATTGAATTCTCAAATAGAAACTGTTCCTAGCTGGGAAATATTTGATGTCCTTTTGGAATTAAAAACTTATCACTTGGTTGTTATTTATTGTTTCATAGCTGTAGTACGAGGTCCGATCTCTTTGGTCTGTTTTAAAATGTATTAATTTGCGACACAAATATATGTAAGTGATTCAATTTTCATTAGGTCATCTAATAAAAATAATACAGAAATTATACCAAGAGCAAATGTTTAATCGCCACTTTTTATTGAATTCTATCCCCTACTGTCATACCCGAAGGTCGCTTTTAGTTTGACTCATCTACGAACAGTTGCGATTCTGAACCAATATCGGCTGAACAAAAACCTCAAACCGCTAATAGCAAATTAAACTGATGACACCACGGTAAGACAAAGTAAACTTATTAAAACTCCCGATATCCGATGAATGGTTAACGAGTTTAACCCTTGCGGTTACTTGGGCGGAACGAATCGCTGAATTTTTGATCTCCACCGTGCTGGGGTGTCGCCAGCATTATTAACACTTAATATTTAGGAGACGCGAGGGGTGCTACATGGGTACTTTATACTATTTGCGTTATAAGTTTTAAGTTCGTAAATAAATAGTAAATTATCTGGTAATTTAAATGAATTGAGTGAAAATTAAAAAGCGTTTTCTAAGGCAGTTTTTAGCGCACCACCGCTATGTGGGACCAGCTGCCCACTGAAGTGTTTCCGAACCAGTTCGACTTTGGGTCCTTCAAGAAATGAGGGTACCAATTCTTGAAAGGCCGGCAACGCACTTGCGATGGCAATGTGAGTGTCCATAGGCGGTGGTATCACTTAACATCAGGTGAGCCTCTTGCCAGCTTGCCTCCTATTACATAAAAAAAGCAATAATAGCTTTGCAAGCTCGTCGTCACTTACTTAGTTGGGCTTGTTCGACAACTCCCTGCCTTGCAGTTTGCAGTATCGTCTTACAAAGTAAATGGAGACGATGGATGACGGCCAATAGACACATACTGCCAGAAGGCCGGCCTTTTGGGAGTCGTTACACTGTGCGTTACAATTTGGTCATAAATAATAAAATAAAGTTGTTTAATGAAGCCCTCGTCTGCAGAACACGTAATCGGGTCAAGCTAAAAAACATAGTCATGATACAATTTGTGCATTTTAGTATCGCGACTCTAGTGAGCCAAATTGTGTATTTTTTATAGAATGGTTGTTTAATAGGAGATCAAACATTTCCATAGCCTAAAGAAGGTAAAGATGGTCTGCTTCGTAACTATTTTTACAGAAAATAGATGATACACTTTCTATGCCTATCGGAAGGAGATCCCAAGACTTACGATTATCTCCACCAAAACGTAGTAGCAATAAATATCCGTTAAGGCTTTGAAGCTTATAAGAAGAACTTATAAAGAAATCACAGGTGTCTCTGGGCGATCATTATCCATAGTGTCAGTTTAATACTTCATAAATTCAAATTTGGAATCTTCAACCTAAATAAATGTAATATTCTCTAAAGCAAAATTCTTTGCCGTACAAACAGATAACACATTCATATCTCAACGGAAGCTGTCTGTTTTCCTGAAGTCTAATTTGTTTAGCCCCCTCCCATTGTCTTGGAGGGCTCACGGGCGATCAATTATAGAGGTTTTCATATGCAAATATCGTGGGAGCAATTTTAATTAGCTATTTTGATTGCGTTGTATATATTGATTAGGTTCGTTTCGGCTGTTTTATTATTCACGATGTTTGGATGTTTTCGTATGGGGAGCGTGTTTTTGAAATGTAAAGTTTGTAGGAGTTTATCGTGTCTTGTTAGTTAACTTGATATTTTGCGTGCATTTGATAGATTTTCATATGAATGGATTATGGAAAATTTTGTTATATAGAACAGACGATTAAGGGGCCGTTCAGGTATTACGTAAGCCCTATAGGGGGAGGGGGGTTCTATGATTTTCATATTATGTATTTATGTTAACAATAATTAATTACTTTTTTACATATATTACCCAAGACATTGTCTATGCTTGAAAACGAAATGCGAGGATTCCTACAAAAATTAATATGTTTATGTACTATTATTTTTGAGAGCTTTGCTTACTTTTGCTGACAATAGGAGGGGGGGAGAGGTTAAATTGCAGTAAATCTGCTTACGTCTGGGTCCCAAACGGACTCGAAGACAATGGACAATGACAGAAAAAGGTACTGGGAATATTTTGACAGATCATATTTTAATCATTACGTTTTTAATATAAACCTTTATATTATTTGGTTCTTAATTGACAGTTCTAGAATTTTGCCCCTAAAACTTGTTGGTGTCATAGTCTCTACGCCGAGTTTTTTTTAATCGAAAAAAGCTTGCCAACGCTCGGCACACTGATATATTGGTGAAAGAAGTGGTTCTTTTACCAATATATTAGTGTGCCTAAAAATATACAATTTTTACTTATAGGCAAACATGACATACACGATGAGATAATACAAATATTAAACAAAACAAATAAAATTACAAAAACTAAACGAAAAATTGATTTTAAAGTGTAAGGAGATCAACTATGGATATCCAGACCTAGCTCATTCACTATCTTTCTTAAAAATACTCTTTCTGTTATTGTGTTTTACACCGTAATAAACGAGGGCCTTCCTCTGGTGCGAATTTAAAGCTTACTATCCGTAGAGATACTGTTGACCAATCTCAATGAAACGCAACGCAATCGTTTGTACATTCTCGCCTCACAGATTAGTACTTCAGTTGTAGTACAACTGATTTAATTTTTATCAATAAAGAGTTAAATCTTTAGAGCTAGTTCTCTTTTTGATATAGTTTGCCTGTCTGAAGTGTCCATTAACTCTTTTATTACTGTTCTATTACTTATGGTTCCATATTAAATAACTACCACAATTAAATTACATAAACATTTTGACATGGATTTTTTATATCACACCATACTTGAACCAATATACTTTTGTTTATTTTTAAAAATAAATGATATTCATAGAGAAGAGTAGGACGAGTAGGCCACGCTGCACTATGAAGTGGAGACGACTTGTCAGGTGATTCACCTCCAGATGAGAGGCCTCGTAAGAACTGAGGAAGCCTGCGATTTCGTTTACATGCCTAAGGATATAAAAATTTATTAAATGCAACTTAAACATCAGTATTCATAGAAGCTGGTTTAGTTATCTGTATCTAAAATGAAAACAAAAATCGGTGGCGCTACAACCTTTTTATGTCTGGGCGTCAGATTTCTGTATCTGTTTCATGATCATTTGTCAATCTAATAGGAAAGTAGGTGATCAGCCTCTTGTGTCTGACACACGCTGACTTGGGTCTAAGGCAAGCCCGTTTCCTCACGATATTTTCCATCATCGTTCTGACTGTTTAATGCGCACATAGACAGAAAGTGCATTGGTGCTCTCTGGTGAAAGATGGCTCAGCTCGGCTAGGGGATTAAGGACATTAAACGATCAAAGCCAATCATTACAATTAACTTCTAAGTTATGAGAAACTTGTGTATGATAGAGATCTATTCTCTCATCTCTTTCTTTATTCGGTAGCTCATGTCTCAGCGTCGTGACCAAGGAACCAGCGCCTCTCTTGTAACAGTGTATAGTTTTGAGATGATGAGACTTTCACTTGATCGGTCTCCTGGTTGGTGATCCACGTGATCTTTTGCCTTCTTTGTTACCACTCACGATCAGTTTCTCCAAGTTCTCATCGCCTCTGCGCATTCTCTCATCATCTAATAACGTGTATGGTTCTTCTTATGTAGTTATTAAAAATGTGACAAATTATTTATTTACTTTTTGAGTAAATCTATGTGATCGTGAGAGAGAGTTTAAACTTGGTCGTACATTAGAAGCCCGGTTGTCATGTTAATCGTTGACGCACATCAGAACTATGTTACTTGTGTATAAGGGTATATTATCAGTATTTAAATATGTTATGTCCCCATTTTAGTTATGAGATTCCATAGACTAAGTTTTCGTAGATTTATGAACAAAAAGCTGTTTAAATCTTCAAACGAGTGGTTTTTACGGCCTTCTTGAAAGTAGGTACAATCTTCACAAAGCTAAGATCTAAGCTTCAAAGAAGCTTCTAAGATTAAGTTATGATACAAAACACGGTAATACACTTCTATTAAGATATATCTTCAAGAAATGGAGTTATTACGAAGTATATTTTAAAATATAAGCACTTAAAGAATCTTTTTAAATATCACGCGAACTCAATATTTTACACGAAGCTGTATCGTGTCGGTGCAATGCATTGTGTGGGGCTGGGGAACTAGCGATTAGGCTATATTCTTTACGTTTACTGACAACGTATTATAGAATTCTTATTAAACAAAATAGTAACGTTACGTAGTCGGTCCCAAAGTTCTGTCATAAATGGAAATAATGATAAAAACAAAAGTACTGATCAGTTTGTAATGAGTGATATATCAATTCTTAGTACATTAATTAAGGAATAAAAAAAGCATAAAAATATTCGAAATAACCTCCCTCATTTTTAATACAGGCCCTTAAGCGTCGCGGCCAGTCGTCTATCGCAGCACGCACCATATTCGTGTCGATTTCAGTCACTGGTTTTTTTAAAGATGACTTCAGATTCTCCAAATTTTCATGAGGTTTATCACAGACCTTCCTCTCTAAGCCCTGTCATAATTTCTGGTCCAAAGGATTAAGGTCCGGACTGGAGGAAGGCCAATCCTCATGTCTAATTAAGACGATGTTTTGACGCTCAAACCAGGCTTTAGTGGTCTTGGCTTTGTATGCAGACGCAGAGTCCTGATGGAACACGAAGTGATGTCCCGCAAATAGGGTGCTGGACATGTCTTTGACAAGGCGATACAAAACCGTCTCTTGGTACACTGTAGCACTGGTTTTGACCCCCTTTTCGAAAAAATTAACCTCAGTTAGCCCGTAATAGGACACTCCCAACCAAACCATTACTGATGATGGATGATGTCCATGTTGCACCCTTGGAACTTTATTTTCAGCTTCTTCAGAACTCCTAGCGTACACTGTATAATTCTGTTTATTGTACTTCTCTTCAATATCGAAAAATTTTGGTCCGTAAAGAGGATATCACGGTGTCGGTTTTTCGCGTACCGCTTAAACAACACCCGCGATCTCTTAAGCCTTATTGCTTTTAGACGAGCATTAAGTAAGTGCCCACTCTTTTTTGTATGCTCGTAGACCAAGATCTTCATTTAAAACCTTTTTTACTGTTTTCCTACTGACACCCATCTGCAAATCCATCAACTTCTGTTTTCGGACAGGATTTCTTACTATCCGCGCCTTGATAGCTTTGATTACTGCTGGTGTTCTTGCGGAGCGTGGCCAGCCAGTTCTTTTCTTGTCCTCAACACTGGAGACTTCAAGGTACCTATCAATAGTACCGTACACAAACCTAAGCGTTATATTCAAATTTTTGAGCAACTTGAAAATGGTACTCGGCGAGTGTCCACAGCGGTGCAACGCAATAACAACTATTCGGTTTACTTTCAATGTCCACTCCATCGTGAAAAATTACGGAAAGTTATTGTTTTTTGTTTTAAAACAATAATCAAACATTCCAAAATAGAATGCAATAATTTTTTTATAAAATCCTGCTCGAAATGTAGAAATAATGTGCTAGTGACAGAACTTTGGGACCAACTACGTTATATGCAGATTTCAAAGATAAATCACTTTTGGTTATTATAAAATCGTTGCGTGCGTTAAGATAGTACCGTCATTGTTTATCATAATGCCAATGGTATATGTTATTCATGGGATCTCAAGAACGGAATTACCATCATGCCCGCCCCAATTGTCAACCTCACCTGCAGGCGCGTCACTGCGGTGATACCACGTATCGTGGTGCGTAGATAACAAAAGAGGCTCAGGCCACCCAGGCGGTATCACCATACCTACCTGCCTCGACAACGGTTTGGTAGAGGCTACATCGTCCTTGGGAGGAAATAATCCCTCTATTATCTGGGCAAGCAACGTACGAAACATTTGCCGATTTTGAGTGCTTTGTGCTTTTCTGATATTTCTATCGCCAGAAGACATCTATTTTACTGAAATATTTTATATGTGTAGCAACTGTAATATCAATTGTCTAACAATAATTTTGCATTTGGAAAAACATCTATATATCCAAAAAGTAAACCAAACTGGTAGCAATGATACACACAGATCTACATATTAGTTTGTTTCTCTTATCAAATCAAACATAGCAAAGCTAACTAGCTAGCTCTTGGTACGACTCTAGACCGCCATCGTATTACCGCTACTAACAAGAAACGCTTCCGCAACGCTGATAACCGCTCGACTCATAGCGCGACCCTCAGACGAACGCGTCTACCACACTCGCGACTGTCTACTCGCCCGCGGCGACGTTTCAAGAGCTACAGCTCTCTGAAAAATTAATATATACCGGAGTTTTATACGAATGCACTGGATGGATTAAATGTTCGGCAGGTAGTGTGCACTTTGCAACTGTTTGGCGAATGCGTCCTTAGACGTCTAATCGTAACTTAATTTTCGGTCGTTTCACTGTCATTAGTTTAAAAGCAGTGCAGTTTATGCTTTCATCTTTAATCCCAGGACTCGATTTTAGTATTTAATACATTGATATCAACAATGAAATGTATTAATATCGATCTTGCTGACTGTTGTATAATACTCGAAATGTCGAGTTTTGTAAACAATACTAAAAAAAAAAATTTAATTTTATAGTACAGGTATCCCTCCTAAAACGCGCTAGACCCGGACCGCTTTATAGGAAGACGCGTATTCTAGTAGAACCGTTTCTTTTAATAATTTAATAAAGTTATTTAGTTAGGTACGCAAAACTAAGTACGGACTTGAAAAATCATTATAAATTTCACACTACAGAAATATAACTTTAGAAATCTCCGCGTTATACGAAATGCGTTATAGCCGTACCGCGTTATAGGAGGGATTACTGTACTCGTAAAAATAATCGGGAAATAGGCTTCGCAAACTTATTAAAACTTAAAGTTTATCGAATTTAATACGTAACCTATACATATGTAGGTAAGTATAGGTTACGTATTAAACCTCGCTTATAAACGTAAAAGATCGAGGAAAAAATGTTTGCCAAATTCTATATAAAAGCTGTCAAATTTGATAACAAATAACGGAAGATCTTTTTTTTTATATTGTCCAGATCACTGTTTACACAAGTGTCTAAATAAGTATATATGTTTTATATATTTTTGCACTTCTTATATTTATATTTTTCTCACAGTGGTTGCCTGGAAGAGATCGCTCGAAAGCGATAAGGCTGCCAGTTGCCCTGCTCCTATATTAAATAAATAGGATCTTCAAAAAAATTATCGTAAAATTATGTAAATTTAAAATATAATATAATAAAAATAAATTAATTCAATGGTGCTACAACCTTTTTATGTATTGGCCTCAGATTTTTCTATCTCTTTCATGATTATTTGTGAATCTAATAGTCAAGTAGGTAGTCTGCCTTCTGTGCCTGACGCACGCCGTCGAATTTTTGGGTGGGCAAGCCGGTTTCCTCACGATGTTTTCCCTCGCCGTCCGAGCGAATGTTAAATGTGTACATAGAAAGAAACTCCATTGGTGCACAGCCGGGGATCGAACCTACAACCTCAGGGATGAGAGTCGCACGCTGATGCCACAAGGCCAACACTGCTCAAAATAAAAATATAATATAAATAAATAATATAATATAAATCACATATCTGGCCTCACCTTATGCCAATAATTAAAAATCTTAATATTAATTAACCATCCAAAATCAATCGTGCCCTGCGGCCATATTGTAATGAAAACTTGGGTTACAGCGGCTCATTGAAGGGTAACTATTAACTCCCCATAAATTGTTCTGAGGTCCCGATAACACCTTATCGAGTTGTTAAGAGCAATATCGCAGCTATAATTGTGGCCTCCGGGTAACGGTTAACTATTGCTATCGAGGCCTGCTAATGTTGCGTTATATCGTCTATGTGTTTGATATAAATGAAAAATTCTAATGTGAAAATCCTTTGTTCATATTGGATACGTCATGTGAAACGTTGTAAAAGACGAAAAGAGTGCAGTGTGGCTAGTGATCGTAGGTTCGATCCCCGGCTGTGTATTGGTTTTTTTTTTATGTGGGCAATTTACATTCGCTCGAACGGTGAAGGAAAACATCGTAAAGAAACCGGTTTGCCTTAGACCCAAAAAGTTGACGGCGTGTGTCAGGCACAGGAGGATGATTTTTGCCTATTAGATTAACATTGATCATGATACAGATACCGAAATCTGAAGCACAGTCCTAAAAAGGTAGCGATTTATTTTTAAAGGACGCGAAGAATTGAATTTTAAAAGCTCGGGGTTTATCTTACATACCTTTAGATTAAGCTCAATTCTTGTACTTCTGACATAGTTTTTTTTGTACTAGAGTTAGTTATATATAGTAGGTTAGGCGATAAGGCGCGTTGCCTACCTCATTATTGATTTATTTAGTACTGTCAATAAATAAAAATAAAGTTGCGTACCTGGACCACATGTTGCGTCAAAACCACTACCACTTCCTTGAATTAATAATAATGGGCAAAAGCATGGCTTGGTTGGTAACGGGTATTGTGACTGCGGAAGAGTTGCTGCATCTGGCACAGGACAAGACACTGACGGCTTCACGAGACTGACGGCCAACCTTCAGTAATTACGACGCGCCAAAAGGAGAAGAATAAATAATAAAAGAACTGGCAATAATTATATATTAGGGGGTATTAATAAGTATTATTTACATAAAGGCACATATTTCAATACATAATGGTCTCACATAACTGAGATATAGCGTGCCTGTACTTAAAAAGCGTCTTTATTTTCTTATTCTTGTAGTATTCATCTCTCTCTCTATAAATGAGAAAATCAAACATTATTTCCTATATGTTAACTCATAACGATTTTCCATATATGTTATGCTTCTTTCCCTGTAAGGGACAGTATCTGCCTAATGGCTATCGTCCAGGCTAAAATTTGGGAGACATTTTAAATCCAATTAACATTTTCTTAATGTAACTTGCGCTTAACTCGTTAGTCCACAAACCTACCGCCCATAACAAGTCCCTATTCGATACAGTATAAGACATAGTTCCCTCCGACCCCCAAAACCCTTATCTAAACTTATCGCCATCCATGACCAATAAACTTGAAACAGAATTTAATTCACACCACAACAAACGTACACAAATACATACATATTTTCGTCGAAATAATACGACAGTCGTAATTGAATCGGCCTCGGGCGAACTCGGGGTATGTCGTTAACGGTCCTGAGGGTTCAGCTATGGCACTACCCTAGATATGCACTAGAATGCTCCTACACAAACGGGAGACAGTGATAGAGGGTTCGCGACCGCACGCGTGCGGTAGAGAAGGCGCTATTAAAGTGTTTATTATAAACAAAGGAAAGTCTTATTGGTTGTACCGTTTTAATAGACTATTGGACTCCCGTCGAATTTTACCTTCACAAGACGAAATTGTTAGGGTTGATCGGTGTTTGGACGATTTTGCTCTGAGCGTATTAAGATGTCCTTTGATGTTTTGCGGTCCGAACATTGGGTTGACCGGTTAATTAAATGTAGATAGTATCGTGGACGTGTGCCTTGATCGTTTTGTAGGATTAACTGCCGGTTTATTGTTTCTGACATGTTATTTCTTTTGGGGTGCGTTTATAGGCATTAGATCAGCCGAAACCTTCATTGATGTAATACTGATGCGTCGAGCACGAATTAAGCCTTAATTTACTGTTGTATTAATTTAATTAAAACACAGTAACGTTTGCAGAAATTCTATATCATTGTATATTTGTAATTCTATAAAAGTGCGATACTATATGTAATTTTCTTAAATATATTTTAATCAGAAAAAATTGTAAGGTAAAAAGTAAAAAAAACATGCTTTGTTTTGTGTGAATCTTAATAAACATCTCAACCTGTCCTATGCTGAAACGGAAAATATTCGAATAGTAAAACAATAGTTTAATTATAAAATGTTACGTAGAAGTGATAAATAGAGTAGTATGGCCTAGTGGCTTCAGCGTGCGACTCTCATACCTGGCTGTGGCACCAATGAACTTTCTTTCTATGTGCGCATTTAACATTTGCTTGAACAGTGAAGGAAAACATCGTGAGGAAACCGACATGTCTTAGACCCAAAAAGTCGACGGCGTGTGTCAGGCACTGGAGGCTGATCACCTACTTGCCTATCAGATTTAAAAATGATCATGAAACAGATTCAGAAATCTGAGGCCAAGTTCTTTGTATATAATACGTAACTGACTTGTATTTCTATTTATAACTACATGACATCATCTCAAATAAAATTAATTGCAGCTCACTTCTAGAAAAATTGCCCTCCCTTGCTTTGTTTCATGTTCCTCACATCAACACTAACTATGGAAAAAACTCAGTTTTGTATCGCGCAGCTCGGACATTCCACGGCCAATATTTAAGCCTTGACTTGTTTAAGCTATCGCGGAATATGGTTAAAATGAATTAAGAATGTCCATAGCGCAAAATCACCTGCATCATGAGCACACACATACACACCTTCACGTACATACCCTCACTGTTACACCATCACACAACACAGTCAAATTAGGTATTACTTAGATTAATGTATTGAATATTTTTTACTGTGTTTTTCCGTTTTATAAATGTTTGAACCTTTTTGTAGATAAATATCATGTATTCCATCTTTGGATATATTGGCTAGTTACAAAATAAATAACGAGTAAAAAGAATTGTTTTACCTAACTTAACTAAGCCACAGTCAATAAATAAATATAATCATTGCTACATACGTGACAAATTACAATAGACATGAAGCGGAAAATATGTTCATTGTCTATCCGAAGTGGCTCCAACATAAGATCGGAACACCCAATATTGTTCTCTGACAACCGAAGAATAATGGACTCAATCTAAAGGCACTCCAGTCCGTCGAACAACGATTGTCGAATTGAGTGATGATTCTGCCAAAAGCCCATCTACTGGACGCCCAATCCATCATAGCAGCTATTCCGTTCATAGAGGACCAGCGTCGTTGAGCCCCCAGATCTTTGTGAAGTCTGTTATACAATAGATCAAGATGTAGTGGCCGTTCCGCTGCAAATTATTTTCACTAGTGGACCAAGCTGACGTTTCGATCCGTTTCCAAATGGATTAATTTGATTAGCCTCCAACAGATGTTTCTAAGCTCGGCTTATTGGACGTGAGAATTGTCTGTTTCGTAGCGGCCAGTCGTAAACCTGTCATTGTTATGTGGATGTATTAATTTATTATAGAGAATATTTGGTGTGTAATATGTTAATAAAAATTGATAATTGCTAATTAATGTGCATTATGATGCTTGACATTATAGAACTGGCGGGGAAAAACTGGATGAATGTTGCCCAAGTCAAAGAGAAATGGGTAAATATGGAGGAGGCTTTTAAAGCCCTAAAAGGTGCCATACAAAAACTAGACCACTAAAAAATAAATCTAATTTTTTTCTCATACTAACACAACTAATACTAATATTAAGTAATGTAAACTAACCATTTGTTTTATGGATTAATATAGCTTTAATAATAATACATTATGATAAAATTAATTATGTTGTTTGCCAGAGTTATATTATTATACCGAGTATGCACCATTTGACATCGTGAAACGACTTGTACTAGTATTACTATACACATAACATATTTATGTAAATTTACTAATGTTTTTAAGTTTATTAATTAAAAGACATACTTAATATATAACCAAATGTGCCGTCGAATTTCTGAAGAAATGCCGGTTTTCACGATGTTTTCCTTCACAGTACGGACGCGTATTTAATGCCCTTATGGCTTATATACGCGACAGCAAAGTCCGGTGCACAGCCGGGGAAGAGCGTCTCACGTGGAAGCCATAAGACCAATGCACATTAAACTTATGCCAGTTTACCGAATAACTGATAAACAAACATTTAAACACCATGCCCATTAAATGGAATAGTTAGTTGGCCTCCTAATATAGTCATAAATTTTACGACCATAGACAAGAGCAAAGCCTAGTTAATAATTTCGCCTCAATAGCCAGGATTTCTGACGATGCATTTGATTGCGAACCAAGCCAATTATCTAACATTCCGCCATTCGTCTTGTTTCAATCTCCGGAATCTGCATTCCAGAGAACTTGGTTATTGACTATATAAACTTAGACTGAAAAGGCAACGCACGCAAGCCTGAGTCAATCTGAGTGTACAACTAACTAAAAATAAAACTTTTAAGAAAAGCAGTACCTACTAACCGAAAACCTTTGTTGTCTCACCGGAAATTGAAATTAGGTTCTTTCGTCATAAGCCAAGTGACAGCAATAAACATATAATGAAGTTACATAATACTTCAAATCAATATATTATGGCTGTATATATGTATTATATAACTAACTGTTGTGGTCTCTGGCAGATAACCAGCGCTGTGGAACACGTCTGCTTCATAGCATAATGCTGAGCCAGGGCCAGTTGCAACCAGAACACACACACATGACACACTTAAAAAACCACCTTATTCCTTTTTTTTTATAATTTTTTTGTTGTTTTTCTTTGTTTGATTATTATTATTATTTTTTGTGTTTCTGTGTGTGTGTTTCGTTAGTAATAAATGTTATGTCTATGTATATATAAATATTTTAATCTCAAAGCTTGTAGTAACTTATAATAATGTTACTCAAAAGTGCAGCCAAAAATGGATTACACACTAAATACAAACACAATTTAAAAAAGAAAAAACTAAATAAACAAAACATTTACGGTAAGTTAGAGTCGAAACTCGCTACGTATGACTTTTTTTTATGTAACAGGAGGCAAACGGGCTGGAGGCTCACCTGATGTTAAGTGAAACCGCCATCCATGGACACTCACGTTGCAAAAAGGCTCGCGATTACGTTGCCAACCTTTTAAGAATTGGTACGCTCTTTTCTTAATGGTAAGTCGTATTGGTTCGGAAATACTCCAGTGGGCAGCTGGTTCCACATAGTCAAATCTAATATGTTTTTGTAACACGCAATGTTAAGTTTCGTCTCTGAATACCAACACCTACTTTAATGATCTCGGTCTAATACAAACTATTTACGTAACTCAGTCATGTATCGTATACCTTCAGGTTATAACAGAAATTACCAGCAAATAGATATATTTAATGTATCTAAAAAATGCTTAAGACATTATATAAAAACTCTAGTATCCTTTATTAGATAGAATGGCTTTGTTATTCCTCATGAACTATGAATCTTAGAACTCAGAATTTATTATAAATACATATATTCTTTGTATTTTTTTTTTGTATTTGTATAGGTGAAACTGTGCTTTGTGTATGTTTAAATGTGTATTCCGTTTTTGCCCTTTGTGTATAGTGTAATTGTTTGAATATTGTATAGTACTCGTAAGTAGCTGTAGGAATACCGTTAAGCAAATAAATAAATAAAAATAAATGAACTGTTATGCCTCTGTTATGCTATTTTCGTTATATATACATAAGCAATTCCATTTCTCCCTAAGCATAGATTCATCATAACCGAGGAGAAATAACATCAATAAGAAAGGATACAGTGAGAATAAAGGGTATATCTATATTGTACGCTTTTCAATGCAAAACAGGATATATAAAATTTTATTGCAATCCCTTTTAGTGATAAAACTCGTTGCGTCGGAAATATGGCTTACGTGACGTCTCCCTCGTAAGAAAAAACAATAAATCACAAACATGCAAATCCCGCTAATAACTTGCACAAAACCGAAAACCATTTCACGGTACCGAAGATATGGTTTAAAGTATACGATTTTTGTGAATACAATGTCGTGTCGTATTGTGCAATTAAGGATTCAAAAACAAATTAAATCTGTTAATAATAGAGTTTAGATTTGATAATAATAAAAACATTCCGGAAACCGGGTTGCGTTAGTCACAAAAAGTCGATGGCGTGTGTCAGGCACTTTATTGATTTGATAATAGTAAATGTCAAAAATAATCAAACTTATTTTCTTATAATTGTTATTAACATACGACATATGTTTTTATTAATTACAGAATATTTCAATTTACAATTCTATTGTATGAACTATTTGATAATTGAAAGGCAATTTTATTTTATTAAAATTAAATTACATTACTAATAAAAACAAGAATATATAAATAATAATCGGGACATTTTAATAATAAATGATTAAGGATACCTCTTCCTTACAAAGAAAAATGGAAATACTAATGGTAAATTGAAAAAAGCATAAGCAAATCAAAAACAAAAGTACAAGTAACAGTATACAATATCCAATCTTGTAAACTTAAAAATCTTACGGTTCATAAATCACAATTCAAAATGTAATACAAACAACTTAACTATAATTAATGTAAAAATTGTTATCAAAATTACAATTAAAATACGATCCGCAAACAAAAAAACTTGTTTCGTAGCTCATATGAAATATGATTGTTTAATCATATCACATGTGTACTGCACACGCCAGCAATATTTTTTAGCGTTCTTTATTTCTCTATTCTGTCTTTATCGCCATAATTAATCTGTAACGTGAGAGCCCCAGTCGTCACCATGTCGTCGCATATAAAGCTATCGATCTGAGGAATATTTAATACAAGTACGCAATATACACGGGGGCGGCGGAAGATCGCGGACTCCTGGGTGCTATTTCCATGCTGATGTTTAATAATTGATAATACCCCGCGAAAAACCTGCCGGGAACACAGATATCACATGGAGTTGTTGCAACACAATATAAGCGGAGGCAGGCGTCATTTATCTATAGTTGTAAGCTTACGTCGACAAGTGTCAGGTCCTGTGTGCTGTCAGATGGAAGCGATAATTTGCATTTGACTTATGTCTAAAACCGTGTTAATAGGTTTTACCAGACATTATTACCAGACAAAATTTAAATATAAAAAAACCCTTGTTTTTGTTTTACACCTTCCATGCAGTAGTTTATGGGTAACAAATTATCATATTAACTTTAGCATTAAAAGACAAGTATTTATGATACATTCTGATGTAAGAAGTGTTGGCTTCAGCGTGCGACTCTCATCCCTGAGGTTGTAGGTTCGATCCCCGGCTGTGACCCACTAGACTTTCTGTCTATGTGTGCGTTTAACATTCGCTCAAACGGTGAAGAAAACATCCTGAGGAAACCAGCTTACCTTAGACCCAAAAATTCGACGGCGTGTGTCAGGCACAGGAAGCTGATCACCTACTTGTCTATTAGATTTACAAATGATCATAAAACAGATACAAAAATCTGAGGCCCAGGCCTAAAAAGGTTATAGCGCTACTGATTCATTTTTTTATAAATTTTTTATTCTGATACATAGATGTGTCCTCCCAGTACCAAATGGCTGGCGTTCAGGTTGTTAGATCTATTCTCAATTTTATACTTGCGTGTTGCACTGAGAATGTTGTTCTTTAGAAGGTTTCTCATATTATTTTTCCTGTTTGTAAATCAACTATCATCTCTTAGTCACCAGAGTGTAACTCCAATATTTAAGCCCAGAACAAAGTTTTAATATGAAATAAAAAATCTCCACCTTCGATGAGATCGGAGTTTGTTTGGGAACAACTGCTTTGCGACAACTGCCGCCTATGAAAACTTACATTTTAGTGCATTTGCGTGCGTTGCAGGTGTTGCTAAAATAAAAAAAACAAATGTCGTTGTATATGCAACACTTATATTTTCAAAAAGCAAATATAACAACTCTATATAATTACAGCCACCTGTATCCGGGCATCGTATTATCATCCTCCTCGACTTGTAAACTGAGCAACACAATCGATAATCATCTTGGGAGAAAACAAACGCGAAGAGCATTAGTATTCTTATATAATGTTATGTTTGTGTGGTATAATTTTAACGGAATTTAATACTGGCGAATATAAGTAATATAGAAAAATATATATTTCCGAACTAATTTGACCTAGGGTCCTTCAAAAAATAGGTCGGCAACACACTCACGAGCCCTCTGGCGTTGAGAGTCCATGGGCGGTGGAATCAATGAACATCAGATGAGACTCCTGCCCGTTTGCTCCCTGTTCTATAAAAATTGTATGTTTTGAGTTACTTAGTATAGTTTTTATGGAAAAAACTTTTTTACCGGATTAAAGTTATGTATTATTATAAATTTACAATTATTTAACATAATTTTAAATTTATCCGACGTTTCGCGTGCTTTACAGCGTGCGTGGTCACGGTGACTGAAGACAAAAGGTGTTGAATGTCAAAAAGTATCACAACTGTAGAGAAAGTTGCATTATCTGTATTTATTTCAACGGAGTTGGTATCGACTAAAAGATGGAGGGTTTTGGCAAAAATGGCTCACGGTCTCCTCTATTTTCGCGGATTGTTTTTCTTACATTTATAATTTTTAATTTATAATAATACATAACTTTAATCCCGTAAAAAGTGTTTTCTTTAAATGTGTAAAGGTTATGTTAATCAAAGACAATACTATAGTTTTTATGACTAATTGTTTAATGGCTAAATATTAAAAAAATAAAACTCGGATTCAGATATTTACAAATAAATCTTACTCTAATCACAATTTTACTGTAAATTGACTTATTATTTGTCTGAATAACTATTTGTAATACTAAAATAATATTAATGTAAGTGCAACTGAAAATAGTTTATGTATTGTGTAGTTGTGTAGTCTCAAGTGTCTTAGGGGTTAATTTTTCTTCATTATACAATTTAAAAGCGTTGTACACCAACTCCAATGTATTTTAATAATAAAACCACAAACTGATATGTAAGACCATAACTTAACTAAGTCACTCCCAGAATCCAGAAGATGCTTCTCTGTGCGTCTTATGCCTTAATGATAAAAGGACAAACCTTAAGGAATAATTATAAATGAAACAGATGGCCATAAAAGGACCACTGGATAAATAGGGTTTACCAAGGCAGTACGTACTAGATCACTCCCCAGTTCCCCAATGGACCATAAAACTAATGACACCGTCAATATCTAATGCCGCGTCGCAATACTAAAATGCATTATGTACCGGTCAGCATCATTAGTCGCCCGTTAGCTTCAGGTGGCAATTTAAATATTTTTTTTTACTAACGAGCCCCTTTCAGCGTGTCGAGTCATCTGCCTTTGAAACACGCTGAATAATACATCTCTCCTCATTCAATGTTATTTCTTTTAGTTTGATATTTGACTTGTGTCATCAGGTAATGTTTAAAGGGACTGGTAAATGCGCTTGTAAAACATAACGATATATCAACATCTTAATATCTGTAGCAGTGGGTCAAATAATTTGAGAAACCAAAGCTAGAAAATTTACACTATGTTGTCAAATCTTCGTATTTTTCGAGTAGGTGCGATTAGAAACACAATAAAACATCCACCAATATCTAAATATATATATATGTACAGTCAAAATCTATTATAAAGACATCGAAGGGACTACTCATATTTGGTCGTAAAACCGATAGTTTTAACAGCCGATGACGTTGTTATTAAGTACCTAATACAATAGAATTCAGCCGGGACCTTTGATTTTGGTGAATATAACCGGTATGTTGTCTAAACGATGTCGTCGTAAACGGTTTTTAATGTATGTTGAATGAAACTCCAATGTTGCTGCAACAATTATAGATTTATTCTAATCGTAGTTTTTAAACAAAAAATCTTAAAACTAATACATACTTAGAAACTAATACGTGAAGACAAATCAAGTAATTAATAATTAATTATTAACCTGAAATAATCAATTATTTTAATCTAATTTCTAAATAAAATCCAAAAATATTCTAATAAAATAAAATGAAATAAAAGAAAATAAATATAATTATTTCTTTTCATATATAATATCTTAATCAACAAAAAAAAAATTATATAAACAAATCCCGAGCGCTTGGAGAGAGATATTTCTCTTATTTCGAACTTCAACAGAAAGATGACGTAAGACAATGCATCGCATAAAATTTGCACGTTCAATTCAAAATAGCCAATTTATAAACAACAGCGTATTCATAACGCAAGCGCGGCGCAAATGAAGTCTCACCGCTGAGATGAGGGTAGCCGGAAAAATAAATTAAACACCACCTTTCCTCGAATTGATCCCGGTAATACCGTATCTATAAACATTTCAATTGTGCCGCTTATCTTGCTACGTAACTCCGTATATTTTGGAATAAATTTACGTAAACATCGTAGGCATTGCGTAGAGGTACGTAGGCATTACGTAGAGGTACGTAGGCATTACGTAGAGGGACGTAGGCACTACGTAGAGGAACGTAGGCATTGTAGTACACAAATAATTACCTAATGAAGTCAAATGATGCAGCTAGCTACGCTTATCTCGCTACGATGCTACGAAATTTGATCCGAGAAAATAAACGCTGACTTAATAGTAGAAGAAACCGGTACGAATCAATTCATTATTATTGATTAGTTTGTAAACTGTCGTGTGTTTAAAAATATATTTTGTGCAATTAAACGCGACTTAACTTTTTAATAAAATTGTCCTATAAATGCTAATTATAAAATATGTATTGTAAAATCACACTGAAACTATAAAGTTTATTTTTGTTCCAAAGCCCAAGATTAATGAGCAAAGTAATACGTGAATGTTTTGTATGTAAAGGGGTTTCAATAAATGCGTTGATTCAATCATAACATTTAAAACATATATTATGTGAAGTGCTTACATAAAGACTTGTTGTGAAGAGGGAGAATTCTTTAACAGGCACGTAAAGCACTTTAGTTTTCAAAATGGCGGTAATTCACTCGTCACGCTCTTACGTGTCGCGACAGACACTTTTTTTAATAAAAATTAAAGAGTGACAACCCTAAGTTGTGTTAGTAACCGTAAGAAGTTGTATTTACACTTTAGAGACGTTTTTCGTGGTTAAGAGAATATAATTAAACACTTACATTCAGTCTGGTACCTTTAAAACAGGCCTAATCTTGGCCTAATATATTACTATTAAAATAAATGCGGGTAGTCAAAAATTAACTAAAAAACAACGTACAAGGCTAAAAAAATCAATACGTTTAGTTTAATCAATAGTCAAATCATTTATTCCAATAAAACCATCTAAAATGGCACTTTTTAACGTTAAATAAAATATAAAGATGATTCTAGTTGCCCCTTCCAAAAGTTTCGTTTGAAAAAGAATGGGCAAGAAACTCCACTTACTATTTTAAAATAGGTTTTACAATATTTTCTATAAAAATGGTTTCATAGAATAAATCTACTATACTAAAATAGGCACAAAGTATTACTAGCAAAGTAAGTATTAAGCAATGCAGCGGATAGGTCAATTATTGTATTGTTAGTATACATGTTCCTCACATATTTACAAATATTGAAAACGTAGAATATTATACATTAAAGAGTAATCGACTCTATATAAGACTAAATCATCTATAAAGTTAAAACAAAAAGAAAGAACACATTTAATGGGCATGTCAAGTTTATTTCACGATTATTAGTAAAAAGGCTACGCGTTGAGTAAAGACGAAACATATTGCTCAGTGGTAAGCAATAATTATTTACACAGAAGTTATTATATGTTATATTGCTATGAGCAGTGTTGTCCTAGTGGCTTCAGCGTGCGACTATCATCCCTGATGTCGTTAGTTCTGGATGGTCGTAGGTGATTAATGGACTTTCTTTATATGTGCGCATTTAACATTAGCTTGCGTTAGACCCATAAAGTCGATGGCGTGTGTCAGGCACAGAAGGCTGATCACCTACTTTTCTGTTAGATTGACAAAGTATCATAAAACGGATACAGGAATTATTTTATTTAAATGCTGAGGCAATCAAACTTCCTGATACAACAGGAATTTGACGCCTAAAAAGAAATAAACCTTTTTGAGTAAATAAACCTGGTGTAGTGAATATAAGTGCAAGTGCGGTATCTCGGACACACGAACATTGTGTCAAAACAATATAGAACACTAACGCTGGCCATAGACGGACCGCATGTTGCAGTCGAGACCGACTGCTCTAGAGCGGTCGCGTTGAAGTCATACACGACTGCAACACGACCGCATAATGCAGACGCTACGACTGCTTGGAGCAGTTGTGTTGGACCGCAAAATAATACTGATGCGAATTCATTTACAAGATGGTAGTCGATGAAGAAACACTGCTACTTGTACTATTATTACGCAGGCGTAGGCGTAAATGACACCGTAGCATGTGGATGCGTCCAAAACTACAACCAAGAGAACGGCATGGAATATTGTATCGCCAAATGAGAGAAGACACTAAAAAGTTTTTCAACTACTTTAGAATGTCCGTGGTTTCATTTGATGAATTAGTTAGTATTTTATTTTATTTGAGGGATTGGCGTGCGGTCGGCAGCAACCGCTTGTAGCGGTCCGTGTATGGTGGGTCCGGCAGCTCTAAGCAGTCGACCGCACGGCGAAACTCGACCGCAGAGCGACTGCTCCGACCGCTCAGAAACTGGTCGTGCGGTCCGTGTATGGCGGATATGAATTTAGTATGGAAACTGCAGTTCGCCGTGCGGCGACCGCTTAGAGCAGTCGGTGCAAAATGCGGTCCGTCTATGGCCAGCGTAAGACTGTTAATGAACATTACCTTAGTTTAAGCTTTTTATTAGTATTGTAGAAACTTAAATCAACATAATATTACTTATTAGCCATAATTATTGGATAGGCTAACTTGTAATTCATTTTAAGTCGCACTCTTTTTTGTGTACTTTATTATAGAAAATATATATATATTGCTATTACTACATTACTATGTTTTACTAAACGTTTGCTCCACTTCAAGTCAATATTCATCTACGTTTGCGTCTAAAGGCACGAATAACAAACAAAACTTTAATATCTCATTTAGCGAAGAAAAGTTGATATACTAAATTTAAAAATTCCGAGAATCGCTCATGAAAAACCTATCTGCCGATATTTTAATGATACACCTACATTCAACATTATTAAAACGTACAAGTGGCTTATTAGTCGTGTACTCGTAACGGCATATATTTTGTATATATTTTCTCGAGATACACGCTAATTTCACTTTTAATAGCGGGAGGGTACAGATTATAATCGCAACGCTGCGTTCACGCGGGTAAAAATCATTTCTAAATATTAAAATTGTTACGTTCGAGACGTGAGTGTCGCCCATTAGATGACAAGATACCATTTGGAGACGTGCTCTCATTATATATGTATATTGTTATTGCTCTTCCTGTCGATGTAGGTAATTAATTTTGTTGTATACTTTGCGTTTTATGAAAACAGTACTTGTTGTTAAAGTGGTTCTTTTATTTGAGATATATATTTCTTTGAGGCGAAGTAATTATGGCTTAATGTAAGGAAAACATACTTTCCAACTGAACATACTTTCAATACGCCTATATAAAAGTTAATCTAAATTAAATAATTTTACGTAAACTTATTTTAAAAGAAACCATCAGTACATTACTGTGTTTAATTTTGTTAGTCATTTGTATGAGTGACGTTTCTTTTCCTAGAAACCTAACCCAAGACAACGGAGACCCGAAGACACGGGGTGTACTTTACATTTAATGCATATACAGTCAAAAGTACAATTTGAATGAATCAGTCAGGCACCACAGTCTTTTTTAGGTCTGGGCCTCAGATTTCTGTTCTTTTGTTAATCTAATAGGCAAGTAGGTGATCAGCCTCCTGTGCCTGGCACACGTCGACTTTTTGACTGTAGGGAAGCCGGTTTCCTCACGATGTTTTCCTTCACCGTTCGAGCGAATGTTAAATGTGCACATATAAATAATATTCATTGGTGCACAGACGGGGATCGAACCTACGACCTCAGGGTTGATAATCGCATGCTGAAGCCACTGCTCTCGGAAATACAATATACGTATTATACTATAGTGGCCATAGGTCAGAATATGATTAATGAAGTTTGATTACTTTACAGGACAAACAATTAAATTATTAAGAAATCTTGAAGGCTCTATTAAAATAATTATGAAATACTCGATATATGATTGAATGTACTTATTATTGTCTGATCTATGCCCACAGATATAGACCACGTCATACTAAAAACTAAACAAGATATAAAAGTAAAACCCTCGAGTCTCATTGAATATACACCGGCTCATTAAAACATAAAATGTTATCAATATCAGCAATAAAGGAGCAAGGTAACAAGCTCTCTGAATTACGACAATTATTCAATGCTATCGACGCAACGCCTCATTAAGGTGGGGTGACTTGATGATGTTGTTAAAAAAATCGAGAGTGAATTTTGTTACGGAATTTTCGTAATGACTTTGTCTAAGAATTAAATTCTGTTTATAATAAGATGTCTTTCGCAAGCGTATCCAACAAAATTGGTGTATGTTCGTTCATTACATTTATATATTTATTGCCAGTTCTTCTCTTCCGTTCTAAGCCCTTGATTTAAGAACTGGCAGAAAATGTAAAATTAGAAGCATTTAATGTTTTTTTTTTGACATTTTACATTGTGTTACTTACCTACATGAATAAATGATTTTGACTTTGATTATAATATGGTTGTACTTGGAGTAATTAACTGTTAGCGATGACTTCATGTCACCCCTAGTTGGGGCAGAGAGCGTCCACAGTGCGTCTCCATCGCCTTCGGTCTTGAACCTCGTATTTCACCTCGCTCCAAGTCATTCCGGCTTTGCGTCATATGCAACTGTACGACGACATTATCGGAAACGAGAATGTTAAAATACGATTTATGTGTTTGATAAAAACTAAAGGGCTCATATTGGCATCAAGTGTGCGATATTGTTTAGGCTTTTAATTATTAACTAAAATATTTATATGTAACTGAACTAATGTTGGGTTACAACCTTTTTAAGTCTGGGCCTCAGATTTCCGTGTCAGTTTCATGATAATTTGTCAATTTAATAGGCAAGTAGGTGATCAGCCTCCTGTGCCTGACACAGTCGACATCTTAGGTGGGCAAGCCGGTTTTGTCTATGTTTTTCCTTCACCGTTCGAGTGACTGTTAAATGTGCATATGGAAAGAAAGTCAGGAATCGAACCAACGACCCCAGATATGAGAGTCGCATGCTGAAGCCACTAGGCCAACAATGCTCTCCATTTATATAATTACTAAGCGATATATAGACTATACTAAAATTGTATTATTAATAATAGTGAGGGCGTCATTGAACACGATAAAGTTGAGATCATGTCGTCTTTGTAACACAAAACTACTGTAGACCCATATCATCTGTTAACAGCAGATATGGTAATTGACTCACACGGCTCAGTGCCCAGCCTTTGATAACGTTGCCAAGTCAAGTGGTGGTAATCATTTAGTTTTCACTTACTGCCTTTGTGCTGACGATTTGCGATGATGGACCGTCTTGAACATATGGAATTATTAATGTTTTTTGTTTACAGAAATGTTGAAAAAAGTAATATATATTAGTATATATCAAGAGTTTATTGTTTATCATAACCATCAAATACAGTATTTACAATACTCTTAATTATAAATTAATAAAAAATAAAATTCGAACAAATTAAAAAAAAAATTGGTCCCTGTGCCAGTTTACCTTTAAATAGTACCTAATTAGTTTTTCTATATCCAGAATTATAACTGAATTTAAACAAAAAACGTTTAAACAGTTATTTTATAATTGTTCATTAAATAAAAATCGACTAATACGATATTTGGGCAAGTATTAAAATATAATCTATTGTTTAAACAGCGCACAAATCTTTCATGAGTAGATGAGACTTATAATTACTGTCGATCTTACGATTGGGTCAAATGATAAAATCTTAACAGTATATTACCCTATAATAATAAATTATTACAGTAATTAACATTAAAACCATAAAATCGATGTCCTCGAACAAATTAAGCTGGCATCAATAACTTAATTCATTTTACACTAACCCCACCCGCCTCCCTTTAATAAGGCGTCGGTCGTTTTACGCGTTTTTACTTTCTTCACCGGAAGCATGCCGCCGGCTTTATGGTTTTCATTAATGAAGGCTTTAGGGGCTGATCAGCGTAGCCTATATCGCCAAATCATGGGGTGAATCGGCGAATTTTTAGATTATTATAATTTTCTGCTTGGATGGCGGACAAGTATCTTTATTTTTGTGTTTTTGACGGGGGATTAGGCGTACAAGTTCGTTATTTACTGTCCATGAATTTCTTATCATTATTTTTTAATATGGGACCTAAACGTATTCAGTATAGCATAAAATATATATTTAATTAGGAACCCTGCCAATGGAGTTGTCAGAACAACCTGACCACAAGAATAAATGCTAGTTTTTTTACAATTATTTGTAATTGTTTTGTTTTGTAAATGACGGTCAGTGAACAATGGGTTTATAAACTGATGACCTTATACTCCCGAATACCTCGCGAAATTCGTTTTTCACACTTGCTTTTGTTTCCTTTGTAATAATTTCCATTTTGAACTTATAAGTTGATTATTATACTGAGAGTTGAGTTAGTTTGAAGTGCTTTAACAGCGATGGTTCATGAAATAGAGATTATTCTGATTTATTGATCTCTAATTAGCAAGGGTAACCAACCTGAAACAATTATCGCTTTGTTATCAAAGTCAGACCACGTACGACATGCCGTGTGCCTTAGCTTACGCCATTGAGGTTAGATTTAAGTTTAATAAAAACAAATAAGTAAAAAATGCCTTCAAGAAGGGCGCTATCGTGTCCCAATACTCGTTTCAATCACAATCTCGTAAAAACAAACTGTTACAAAATTCCGAATTAATAAATGTGAAAACAGGCAGAAAAGTAGAGGCGAGGGAATAAAAAAAACGTCAACCGAGCTACTTCATTAAGCTGAAATGGAAACACCGAATGAATTGATCAATCAGAAATTTTATGGCCAAGAATCACTCAACGGAAAATAATTCCAGGGCCGTTTGGCGTGGCTCATCGCCGCCGTTTTAATTTCGTTCTCTTGGGGAGATCGAGTGTCGTCCAATCTATCTGACGACTTGGAAAAAAACAACCCCCCCAACCCCCAGACGTCTTAGATAATGCGCCGCGCGGGACCGTTTTAATGTCATACTTTTGACGCGGAAATAATTAAAGATTTTTTTCGAATTCAGTTCACTACTTAAATGGTTATGCGAACTAAGGCATCATAATATTAGTGTCTACCTTCTACTCTTGACAACTTTTTTCGTTGTCTTTTCATAGGTCCAGTAGCTTTGAATATTCGTATTAAATTTAAATGATACAAACAGCCTGTACGTTGCAGAAAGCTTAGATTCCTTCAGCTATAAATATATTAATAAGATTTGATCTACGAGAATACGTAGATTACTAATAGTATCTAAAATAAATATAACAATTTCATGTGTTATAATTTTTATAATAATATACATCTATAGTGCGAAGTTTGTCTAAAAATATTCCATACGAAAATGGCAAGTGAAAATTAGCATTCTTTATTCAAATATCGCGTTTTTTACACGTTTGAATTACAAATCGGTATTCAAATTGTGATCTTGCGAAGTCGAGTGGTCTTCGAAAATATGAACAATGATTACGAAACCCCCGGGAAAAAGGAAAGATGGTAGATTGCTTCGGACACGATTATTGTTTCTGTTTGATCTTGATTAATTAGCGATTGCAAACGGAATAGATTATTAGATCTCTGATGGGTGTTAGCCCGGTAATTATACGTCAAACCGCCCGAATAATTAGTCGCGTGAACATCGATTTTGACGTTTTAGGATTGATTACATATTGCGCTGACACGCGGCACGATTGTCGGGATTGTGACAACACAGTTGTATAATCTGTGATCGGTTTTGTATGGATTAATGATCTGTAGCTGATACTGATTGTTTGATGGTTAATTATTTGTTTCGTAATCCTACTAACTGAATTATTAAACAAACAACTATTAAACTAAACATATAGTCAACGATGGAACGATGGTATACAAAAAGGTTCAAATATTTACGAAAGGAAATAATTTATATAAATTATTAAATACGTCATTCTTTAATTCCGCTGTGCTGTGTGAAGGTGTGAATGTGGGGGTATGTACGTGAGGGTATATGTGGGTGCGCTCATGATGCAGGTGATATTCTTAATATTCCGCGATAGCTTAAACAAGTCAAGGCTAAATAAGTGGTCGTTGTATGTCCGCAATACAAAATGTTTTTGCATAGTTGGTGTTGATGTGAAGAATGTAAAACATTTTTTTTAAATTCATTTAGACGTTATACCTTTTGAACCTCGAGTCCATCCTAAAAAACCGCCTTGATTTAGTTGTTATAGGGTTGTTTCCTGTCGAAACAATAATTATTTTGGTATGTCAAGTCCATAAGGCTAATCACGAATGAGCCTCTAGCCTAGTCGATAGTTTAACTAAAAAATATTGTTTTTGTTATATGAATATATTAAATGTTCTTCTTTAATATTATTGTAAATAATAATACTAATAGTCAGTGGCGCTACAAACTTCTTAAGTCTGGGTCTCACATTTCTCTATCTGTTTTATAATCATTTGTCAATCTAATAGGCAAGTAGGTCTAAGCCAAGCCGGTTTCCTCACGATGTTTTCCTTCACCGTTCGAGCGAATGTTAAATGCGCACATAGACAGAAAGTCCATTTGTGCACAGCCGGAGATCGAACAGCGACCTCAGGGATAAGAGTCGCATGCTGTAGCCACTAATCCAACACTACTCTACAATATCATTGTAATCCCATTAAAAGTAATTAAACTACTTTCGTTATTGTCGATCATGTATCAACAAAACCCACATAACAAGAAAACACGCCATTACCAAGTTTATTGTTGTTTTTAATGGGACGCGACCGAACATCGACCCAAGAGCATTGTCCGAATCGGCGCATTATCCCCTTTCCCTTAATGCGTAAAGGACCTCAATAAAATTTCCTATTTGATACACCCGCCCCGACTGATTGAACGAAACTTTTGCTACATAGTTACATATAGAATTTTGACCGGAAATATAGTATATTTGTGTTAAGCTGTGACCGTCTTTGTTACCATGGTTACGAAAGTTTTATATGTTAATATGATATAATAATGTAGATACTATTATTAGTCCATGAATTATGGGTTGTAAAGTTTTTTTTTTTTTTTTGATAGAATTGGATTTGAATATTCATTTTTTTTATAGAACAGGGGGCAAACGGGCAGGAGGCTCACCTGATGTTAAGTGATACCGCCCGCATGGACACTCAATGCCAGGGGGCTCGCGAGTGCGTTGCCAGCCTTTTAAGAACTAATACACTCTTTTTTTGAAGGATCCTTAGTCGAATTAGTTCGGAAATACTAAAGTGGGCAGCTGGTTCCACAAACGCGATGCGCGGCAAAAACTGCCTTAAAAAACCAATTCTTAAAAAGCCGGCACTCGCGAGCTCTCTGACATTGAGTGACCATGGGCGGCGGTATCACTTAATATCAGGTGAGCCTCCTGCCCCTTTGCGTTTTGTAAAAAAAAGTTCAAAAGGTTATGAATAAAAAGAGGACAGTATTAATAATCAATTTGTCAGAACGCCCCTCTGCCACGCAGGCGAGAAAAACCTGTTCTTGTCATGTTTTTGTAAAAAAAAACAATGACGAATTAGCGTCCCCGATAAAAGATGCTACGCTTTTTTAATTTGCTCTTCTCGATCACAGTTTACAAGATACAGTAGTTCGATCGCTTCACACTGACTCAATTCTGATTATCTGAAACGAGCGATAAATTATAATTATTGTTAAAAGGTAAAGAAAACGTTGTTTAATACGTGTATAAAATAAACTAAAATGTCAAATATTTTACGTATCTCAAACGATAAGACGATATATTTAATGATAATTAATGTAATTTATAAAACATTAATCAACAGTTAAAAAACCATTAGGTACATATCTCAGATTTCTATATTATATATTTCGTGTTTTTTTTTTTTTTTATAGTTAAGAAGGTGATCAGCCTTCTGTGTCTGACACACTGTGTCTTGTGTTTAGTTCACGTAGGAGCGAGTTATAAACGAGCACATAGACTGAAAGTCCATTAGTGCACAGCCTAGATTCGAACCTATGACCTCGGCGATGAGAGTCGTATGTTGATGCCACTAGGCCAAAACTGCAAATATATACTATGACGTGTAATTTATAAATTACTAGCTGCCCCCGCGAACTTCGTTTCTCCTTAATGTGATCTTACTTAGCCTATCTTTTTAGTACATACCAACATGGAACAATTTGCTATGCAACCCCAGAGACTGTTCGGTTTTCTGGAATGAAAACTTTTTAGGTTTTTCTGTGATTTTTCTCTATATAAACCTCAGAGTTAACTAACAAATAAAAATAGGGATTAATCGTAGAGGGTAGATGAAAATTAAGGGTTGTATGTATTTTTGTATGCTGTATCATAAAAAAATTTAAAAAAAATGGGGTGGACACCCCTTATCACTTAGGGGTATTAAAGATAAATAGTAGCCGATTCTCAGATATACTGAATATGCATAAAAAAATCATAAGAATCGGTCGAGCCGTTTCCGAGGAGTATGGGAACGAACATTGTGACACGAGTATTTTATATATTGACTTATGTCAACCTAGGCCCTATTAAAGGCGTGGCTGATAATTTCACAACTACATTTCTATGTACTACACTATAGGTAGGAGATGGCCCGTGAAACGTAACGAAGGGTGGAATGTATAATATTGGAGGTGTTTTGTACTAAATTAAATTGTTTGCGCACCCTATATTATCGTGTTTAACTTGCTTCCATACGACGGGACGTCAATGTACTAATTACTCTAAATAGTGTATTACGCTGGATGTCAGTCAATACGATCTGGGAACTGGGGACTAAACTATGGCTGTATCGCTTGCTGCGCCAATTCGGCTCTCAATAGGAGACGAGAAATTTTTAACACACAAAATATAAAATTAAATTTTACTATAGTAAGAGAAAGTTTATTGTCGTATTTTTAATTATGTTACCTTTGATACCGATCCGAAACATTTATAGTTTTGATTCCACTAAGCCATGTAGCGGTATAATCGGCGTTTTTATAGTACATAATATTTAGAGCAGTGTTGGGCATCAGCGTGATACTCTCATCTCTGAGGTCGTAGGTTCGATCCACGGCTGTGCACCAATCGACTTGCTATGTGCGCCTTAGACTCAAAAAGACGTGTGTCAGGCACAGGAGGCGGATCACCTACTTGCCTATTAGATTGACAAATCATGAAACAGATTTTACACATTTTAGTTATTTTATTAAATAATTATCATGAAGTGCTTATTCCTGGTTTATATTTGAAAAAGCCTCAATGTATAACTAAATAGACAAATAATATCTTTAAATAAATTAAAACCTATGTTGTCAAGTAAGAAATTACGCTGTACCCTTTCGCTAAGAATAGCTGAGATGGGATTTTTAATGCAATAATTTCGATAATTTCCCCCCAGATGCCGCCTCTTTGTGGCGACGATTACTTCCTGTTATACAAAGCCTTTGATATCGGTATGAAAGGAATTAACGTCGCTACCTTTCGAGAAAAGAGCGTACCAATTCAAAAGGCCGGCAATGCACTCGCGAGCGACACTCATGAGCTGATCACCAACTTACCTTAAAAAAAACAAATTATCACGTAACCCATATAGAAATCGGACCTCAAAGGTGTTTTTTTTAATTATATGGTATTTTGTTGATGTAATGTAATTATTTGGCTATTATGTGTTTCAAAAACCAAATTAGATCTCGGGAGAACTCGAGAGTTTGCAATTTCGGCCCCACATGGAGTACTCTTCGCACCTGGGCAGTGTCTCCCCAGAACCAGCTCCTTCCACTTGACCGTATTCAACGAAGAACGGTTCGAATCGTCGACGACAAATCCCTCTCCGAGCGGCTTGATCCTTTGGCGTTGCATAGAGAGTGTTCAGAGGAGTTGTTCAGATTAATACCTACCTGCAGCTGAGTTTCGTCATCGGACGTCGAGGCAGAATAGGAAATTCCCCAGCGTTTCTTAAGGCAGTTTTTGCCGCGCACCACCATTATGTAGAACCAGCTGCCCACTGAAGTATTCCAAAACCAATTTGACTTAGGATCTTTCATGAAAAGAGGGTACCAATTTTTAAAAAGCCGGCGACATCTAGACATATCACTAATAACCTCGCAAATATACTTAACAATTTATTACCTAAATCTATTACTTTTTAATTTCCATTCACATTGTAGGCTATAATTAAATACGTGACGTCATTAAGCGGCCTCCGTCATTTGTGAAAAAAGCTTAAGGCTGAACGCTAATGGAGAATTGTTTTTGTTTACAATACTAATAAAAACCACAATTTGATACATGAACATGTAAAGGTTGTTACATACACCAAATTATATAAATAATTTAATTATAATTTTGATTAATGTATGATAAAAATCATTTCCAGGAATGTGCTATTCAAAGGCCTATTTATTATATTAAATTAGACAGGGTATTATTATTGAAACATTATATGTACATATTTCATGTCACAAACGGTGTAATGGCATGTAAAACATAATATCTGGCTATTAAACAGAGTGGCTGTGAGTTTGTTGCCAGTTCTGTGAGTTCTTCTCGTCCGTTCTACGCCCTAAATTTAAGAACTGACAGTACATTTTTTTTTAATTATCAGCATGGATAAATGATATTAGATTTTGACATACTAATACATATTGTTAGTTCATTTTTGTATTTAATAAACAAACAAGCAGGCTCACCTCGTGTTAAGTAACGATAAGTAAGTGATACCCCGCCCATACATATAGAGTGTATACTGTATATGCTAGAGGGCTCGAGAGTGCGTTGCCGGCCTTTTATTTTTTAAACCTCGTGAATATAAGTAAAACTATCCCATAATGCTATCAGAAAGGCAATGAAGTAGGGTGTTGGCTGCAGATATAGCTAATATTACTGGAACCGAAGTGCGATAGCTTGCTTGGCGGCACGCCAGATAACTAATGATTACCTTCTAACTTTTACATTCATAAAAACGGTATCAGATTAATTAAAAAGATTTTTTACTATATTTAGAGCTTCGCCTTATAAGAGAATTGTCGTTGTTAGACCTTTTATTTTTTATAGGCTTTTTTTTAAATGTAATAGGTGGCAAACGGGCAGGAGGCTCACCTGATGATTTATTTATTTATTTAAATGATAAGTGATACCGCCGCCCATGGAACTCACATTGCCAGAAGGCTCGCAAGTACGTTGCTACGGCTGGTGAGTGTCACCTATTAAGATTGCCCTGTCTAAAAGTCTCTCGACCATAAATAATTGTATTTGTTCAAAAATATTTCAGGCAACTGGTTCCAAATAGTAAAGCTTTCCGGCCAAAAAGGTTTCGTATCTTCTCAGATTTTTTGCATAATTAATTGCATAAATATGAATTTAAAAAGCAGATGTAATCTAAGATCACGATCCATGTGGTTATTTTAATAACTACATTAGTTCCACAGAAATACGGAATAACATCGTTAGAAACTTCGATCGAAAAAACCGTGTAGGAAATATGGAAATTTTGAAATTCCAACAGAAGTTGAATCGCCTCGTCGCTAACTTCGACATAATAAAGTGAAAAATCTGCATACTCCATCGGTCCACCCCCAATAAACCGATACGAGAGCGTCTAACTCCTCATTTCATTTTCCAAACTTTTAATCTCAAAGTGCCCGTGAAAGAAAAACGGTAGCTTTAAGGAAATCGCCAGCGCCACCTATTATCAACTCCTGCAAGTTTGGTAATTTTTCAAAGCACTTCAGGCGTTTGAAAATCGACTTTATCTACTAATAATAAGGTTGTGTGTGCCTTGGTAGTGATGTGGCGGTTATGACGAGGCATGCGAGACGGATTGTTACAGAAGAGTCATAAAAAGTAAGATATTAATGTATCGCGGGAGGCATTAGACGGTCGCTGGATCGATTCCTATGCATAAAAAATGCTAATGGCCCTGGAGAGAGAACATTGTGCTGGCGTCGTTGATTTATGCGTGGAGTTTGGCGAACTATTCGCAAAGGTGGTTCATGAGGTGTGTAGGATAATGCTGTGGATTTTGAAGTTAATGTTTAACGTTTAATGAACCAAAAAATTTAATTTTATTTACATGAGAAACTTAATTAGAGCAGTGTTGGCCTAGTGGCTTCAGCGTGCGACTCTCAAACCTGAGGTCGTAGGTTCAATCCCAGGCTGTGCACCAATGGACTTTCTTTCTATGTGCGCAATTTAACATTCGCTCGAACTGTGAAGGAAAACATCGTGAGGAAACCGACATGTCTAAGACTCAAAAAGTCAACGGCGTGTGTCAGGCACTGGAGGCTGATCACCTACTTGACTATTAGATTTAAAAAATGATCATGAAACAGATTCAGAAATCTGAGGCCAAGACCTAAAGAGGTTGTAGCTCGATTGATTGATTTATTTATTTGAGAAACTTAATATATATACGTCGCCATCAGCCGTCCTAATTTTAGTCTACTAGGCTCATTCTGATATGTTTCATTAATGCCCTTTTGAATTGGTTAAACGCGCTTTTATTACGATTTTTAGACGGTAATTGATTATATTCTTGCACACCCTCATACTTAAAATAGACTTCTTTAAATAATTTGTACGCGGTTTTGGCAAGATAAGCAACCTCGCTGGACGAGTATAGCGTGGTGTGTTTGATTTTTTTTTTTGTCTTTAGTGTTGTGGTATCTACGTAATTATACTTACATTATTACTGTTAGTAGCGTTCAATAAAAAAATATAGAAACAATAACGACTCGTTGCAATTACTATCGGTATTTTAATATAAAACTTGGCTTTGTATATCAACATTTTACAGTATAAATATTAGCAAACACACAGTCTCATGATCGCCACTACCTATAACTTATAATTAGTTATTAGTTTTGTCTCGTTTACTTTCACGTGGCATCGGTAAAACATTTAACAGCTGTGGGAGGCTTCTAATGTTTTTATTTAAGTTTAGTATTTAGGCAATAGGGAACCTATAATATTATAAAATGGACTGTTTGCGACTTTTAACTAAATGCAATAAAAATTTGCTTTTACCTGTATGTGTAATACATAAACATTGATAGTTCTAGTTACTTAATAATAATAATTAATTAATTACTTAGTAATTGAAAATACATATTGCGTAGATGATATATTATGTGTTATTAACAAACATTTGGTTTATTATAACTCATAGATTACTGAAGAAATCTTATCTTTAATTTTTGGTTATTCTTATAAATAAATCAACAAACGCGTATATTATTTTCACATCATCTTACCACTGTAATGCACATTGATCACTTCTCTCAAATGGAAAGTTTCCAAAACCCAGGTAGGTGGTGGGATTATTTATGAAAATCCTCGGCTAATACACAGATAAGCCCTAACAAATAAGAGCTTGAAGCGCTGCCGGCCTCCGATACGAGCTGGCGCAGCGCCCGACCGACTATCGCTATTGTTTCTGAATATACGAATTTAATATCTCACTTGGATTTACTATTGGGATATTATCTATGGTCATCTAGTTCGTAGGAGCACAATACTGGCAACTATTACAAATAACTCAATTAGTTATTTATTTACATAGACATAACATATTTTATTACTAACAAAAACACACATTTAACATAATAACAATAATCAAAGAACAAAATATATAATGAGAGATATCAACTAAAAATCCCTTTTCCCCTTCGGTTCTTTTAAGAGTGTCAAAAGTGTCAAAACTTAAAGGTAAATAACTGATCACATGTCATACATACATCGTAGTCATAAAGTGTACCCGGCGGTCTTCATTTAGAGTTCAAGCCGTGTATGGTCAAACCCAGTGTTTCTTAACGTGGAGCCCACGCCCCACAGGGGGGATATCTATTGATAAGGGGGGGCTATTCAAAAATTTATTTGGAATTTTACTTTTCCATTATATGTTTTGATAGTTTGCTTATAGTTTTTCATTAATAATTTCCTAGTAATTTCTTCCAAAATACTACCATTTAAGTTTCTTAAATGAACAATTCAATTATTTATATATAAATATTATGTAAGGTAACTAACCCTTATATACTAACTTAAACAGAAAAATATTTCAACAGGTGAATAAATTTAATATACCTTTAATATAAAGGATATTGACTCCATCTTTGATATTTTCTTTGTGGCTACGTACATGACTACACATACTATCCGGGTTTAATGTAATTACATAATCACATAACTATTATGTAAAAATAATATTTATGCAATATCAGAATAAAATACTTCTTAGACGTAGTATGACTATAGCGTTAAAATAAAATAAATTATACAAACTTTAAAAAGTACACATTACTCTGTATTTAAGTGATTGTACTTATTGAAGCTTTAATGTTTATAAGTTCTTTTTGAAGCTCGTGGCGCCATCTCGTATTGAGTAGTAAAAGCTAATAAAGGTTGTATTTGCACGAGGTTGGGAACTTAAACGCGGTGTCAACGGCCTTACATTTAATGAAAATTTACGTCTATAACGACTTTATAGTCCAAATAATATTATTTAAGGTTATCGAGAAGAGGTTCTTATAATTAAGTTAAGAAACCTATTAATTATTGTTAGATGCTGCCGTTAAATATTTCAAACCAACCCACGATAATTAAACATGTTCCTTGCCAATAAATACTTCTTACGTATACATAAACATGATACAAAAAAGCCCATTTTCACAAGGACTTTTTTTTTTAAAGACAATTCACACCAATTGACCTAGTCCCATGCTAATGAAACTTGTGTTATGGGTACTAGGCAACGGATATACATACATATTATAGATAGATAGACATATAAATACATATTTAAACACCCAAGACCTAAGCACAACACCAAATGCTCATCACATCGATGTTCGTCTCAGCCGGGGATCGAACCCGGGACCCATGGATTCGCAGTCAGGGGTACTAACCACTAGACCAATGTGTCGACTTTTGAAAGAAATTCCTCCGTAAAATCTATATTTATATATTGTCTACAGTCTTAAATATATATATAATACACAAACACCGCATCGCCATAATCCAAAACCTGACATTTATATTCCGTGCAGAAATTAAAAAATATCAAAACAAATAATTATTTGAGGGCAACCCGAGCGGTATAATCTTCGCAGTAGCTCCCGGTCACGTAGAACGAAATGGCGGAAAAAATCTGTGTTGGACACCGATCGCGATACACGGACAGACGCGGTTTGAATATTTATATATTATTCGAAATAAAATATAGATAAGCTTTTAATCTAATTCTAGTACGTGCTGACGGGTTCGACTCTCGGGAAGTCAAAAACAATTTATTTATTTTTTAGTTAAAAACATGTGTTGGTCTGTGGATTATCTTAATATACATATATAAATTACGTGTCACGTTGTTTGTCCGCTATGGACTCCTAAACTACCGAACTGATATCAATATTTGTTTATTATTTGATAGTCACAATTCTAACAGATGACGCTGTGTTGAAAGTACCAACGTTTCACATAAGCTACAATTTAATGGCATTACCACCAAAAAAGCATGGTGGTCCCCATGACTGGTGTTCTCCTACCGTTTCCCTTGAATACGTAACTACTATGTAATATAACTAAAACCTTAGCCACAGCAAAGCTTGGCCGGTCTGCTAGTTAGATTATAAAAACCTAGCATTTAAGATCAATAAAATCGTAGACTTTAAAACGTGTTCATTAAATAGCCAGTTCAGTATTAAGTAACCTACATGAATAAATATTTTTTTTTTATAAAACAGAAGACAATCGGACAGGAAGACTGATGTAGAGCGATGCCGCCGCCCATGGACATTCTGCCAGAGGGCTTGCGAGTGCGTTGCCTTTTAATAATTGGTACGCTCTATTCTTGAAGGACCCTTAGTCGAATTGGTTCGGAAATACTTCAGTGGGCAGCTGGTTCCACATAGTGGTAGTGCTTAAAAAACCCTCAGTCGTTGATTTTTATTATACAAATAAAAGTACGAATATATAGCTAAAATGATTTAAGTATAATTTATAAAAAAAACTCGGCAGTGTTGGCCTAGTGGCTTCAGCGTGCGACTCTCATACCTGAGGTCGTAGGTTCGAACCCCGGCTGTGCACCAATGGACTTTCTATGTGCGCATTTAACATTTGCTCGAACGGTGAAGGAAAACATCGTGAGGAAACCGACATGTCTAAGACCCAAAAAGTCGACGGCGTGTGTCAGGCACCGGAGGCTGATCGCCTACATGCCTATTAGATTTAAAAATGATCATGAAATAGATTCAGAAATCTGAAGCCAAGTCCTAAAGAGATTGTAGCGCCACTGATATATATATAATTTAGAAAGTTCTATTTAAAATTCACGCTCTCCTTTATAGCGGGGGTGATCAAAGCTTAATTTAAATAATATAAATTAAAATATTGTTCCCTCTAAATCCTATCCTTTAATTGTATCAGCTTAACATCGTACGTGGATCGTAACCCAGCGCCGCGGCCTTTTTTATTGTCCTTGCGGTAAAAAATTTGCATATATAATTTTGTTTTACAGCTCAATACATTCGAGAGGTAATCGTGTGAGGTGCGGGGCTTAATTTTTTCTCGTAACGACCCCTTTGTATTTTATTGGCAATAAAATTTATTATTGATTGCGTGTATTTTAATATTGCACGGAATTGTGTCGTTACGCGCCAAGCAATTTATGGAGTGTGGCGATATTGAGGCTTTGTTTCGTAACAATGGCGAGACGAGATTTTGAGAATGCTTTCAGTTGCATCTTATTATAATGAATCTTAGGCGAGTGTCTACACGCCACTCGCATAATGTCTTGTTCCGAGACGTTTTCCATCTGATATATAAAATTCTCGTGTCACGGTGTTTGTAATTAGACTCCGAAATGGCTCGACCGATTTTCGTGAAATTTTGTGTGCTTATCGGTTAGGTCTGCGAATCGGACAACGTCTATTTTTATCCCCTTAAAAGTTTAGTGTGGTCCATTTCTATTTTTTTGGACAATTTTTTTGTTTTTATTTTTTTATAATACAGCATATAAAAATACATAACCCTTAATTTTCTACCTATACGATCAACTCCTATTTTTTATTATAATAGATAGTTATTTTTATTTAACTAAAAAAATATTTCCTAGAAATAATATACATGGCAAAACAACGTTTGCCGGGTCAGCTAGTATTATAAAAACTCAATAGGTCATTTTATTAATAGAAAACATTTTTTTTATAAATTGTCTCTACACAAAGACACAATTTAACATTACAATCAAGCCTAACTTCAGATTAATAAGTAATTAAAAATTAACCTAATTTACTAAAAATATTTAACATAAGTTATTGGACACTTTCCAATAACTACTAACAGTCTCGACTAAGAGAAAGACACTCTGTTTTTGTCTATTTTTCCACTGTTTAGCACTTAAGACGTGCACTCTAATTTAAATTCGTTTTGTTTTTCAATCTGAAAATATAGAAAATAAAATAAACGTACAATCACTATACGAATAAAATCCACAGTATTAAGATATTTGGTGAAATGTATAAATTAATCCTTTCCCCATATAATTCGAAGGCATTACAGTTCGCGGAGTCAACCGTTCGGAGCTGTCAGGAGGTTTTCATCGCCTGAATTTATAGGCGCGCAGCGGTGACCACACGGCACGGTGTTATTGTTTGGTACAAGTACCAGCGATTCGTTTGAAATTGATGTTGGATAACAATGATTCCTTAACAAAATCGACGTCCGCCACACAACTGAGTCAAGGCAGTTTTTGCCGCGCACCATCACTTTGTGGAACTGCCAACTGTAGTATTTCCGAACCAATTCGACTTAGGGTATTTCAAGAAAGGAGCGTTCCAATTCCTAAAAGACCGGCAACGCATTCGCGAGCCCTCTGGCATTGAGAGTGTCCATGGGGGGGCGGTATCACTTAACATCAGATGAGCCTCCTGCCCGTCTGCCCCCTGTTCTATAAAAAGATAATTTTAGATACCCCAGGCATCCCATCATAACATTTGTCCCTCCTTTCAGAAGAACGCGTTAAGGCCAAAATTTACCGATATCCAAATTGAGCATTCTGATAAACGAGTTAGGTCTGCACATCCAGTGGCTCTCTCACACTTTAAAATCAATTTTCCTTTAGTTTTGAAGTTATACTTCTTTTGGCGCGTTAGGGAAAAATGATTAGAGTAAATATTTATGATGCGCGCGCACACCGTCACAAAAAACCGACACCCTGAAGTTAGCTATAGTGAACATTTTAGTTCGGCACACTGTACCAATGTATCAGTGTGCCGAGCGTTGGCAAGCTTTTATAAATAAACTAGTGGACCCCACAGACGTTGTCCTGCATGATATTTAAAGCGATTAGGATATTAAGCAAAGTATGAAAGTACCGACTGCAGTGCCATCTGCCGGGCTGATTTGTGAATCTAAACCATTCCCAGATCCCCTTGAACACACACAAAAAAATTTCATCAAAATCGGTCCAGTCGTTTGAGAGAAGTTCAGTCACATACACACGCACACAAGAAATATATATATTAAGATAAACAAATAATTCTTCCTGCATTTACTACAAATTGTACCGTGATTGTAAATGCGAATCAGACATTGCTTCTAATTGAAAACCACCTTTTATTGCTTAAAATTATTCACATACATTGCATATTATTAACATACGGAGATTTGGTGTTGCAAAGATGATATTTTAGATCATTTATTTTATGCGTTTCTTATAAAAGTCATTATTTTACTTATGAATAAGATATCTCTTTTTGTTTCTCGAAAATATATATTGTCAGAAAATGACGAATAAGTACATTACAAACTTATTCCGAACGCCAAAGATATAATATACAAATTCCGACCACGTGGTTAGACTGTTCGGACCGTCCATAAGGTCAAAGGAATAAAAAGATAGTTTAAACTAAGAAATAGTATAGAGTTATTAGCTAACGAATTTATTATGGAAAATGAAGTGCGTAAGCAATCATTTCGCTAGCATTATAACCGCGCCCTCCCGGTCGGGGTAATAAAGACAGAGAGAATTCGCGAGGGTTAACGGACTTTTGTTTCTTTTCCATAATCACTGGTTAATGCAGTTCTCTTTGTAATCCTTCTAGATAATACGTTGTCGCCCTTGAATCTATAAATACAATACCTGCTATTGTGTAACTTGTTACGAAATTATTACGTTTTAAGGCTTTAAGCTACCTAGTAAGGTTTAGTTTATAAACACAAAAAATAATATTGATATATATATATAGTCTGATGTAATATTAGTATATATTTGAAACCTATTTTAGGTGAAAAATAAAACATATTATTGATCTTACAATTATTATTTTGTCATAAAAGATGCAGTCCAAACACTACTTTTAAATCTACTGCTATATATCCATACGAAGCTATCGTAAAAGCTTCTTAAAAAGCCGCGACGCACTCGCGAGCCCTCTGGCATTGAGTGTGTCCATGGGCAGCAGTATAACTTAACATCAGGTGAGCCCTGTTCTATACAGTTAGTTCTATATAGTTAATGAATTTAATTGTCATTAAAATATTAAGCGTCGAAAATTTATACAAATGAATTAATTTTTTTAAATTTATTTCGTCGATAATAAAAACACGTGGCATTTTAATTTACGATTCGTCATTTGATATTTCAATAAATTATTTTGCATAAAATATAAAATACTATTATTTCATGAATTCTCTTTACGAAATTTTAATTTTAAAAATAGAATTTCTATAAGGTTATTGGCCCTTCTCACTCTCTTAATCGGTCTCAATCGCTCTCTCCCTTCTCTTTGACAAAAACGCTGCACATCTTCGTGACGTTTCATCCGTAAAAAAATTCCCTCGTGCGCCTAAAGAAGTTTCACTTCAAAAAAAGTGTTATCCTAGAGTCATGAGAGAGCTTAATTCCACAGACTATGGAGCGAACTTTTTCAATTTCCTCCCATGGCCGGCATCAAACGTTAAATGATTAGAAGGAAACGAGATACCGGCACTTAATGAGAAATGAGGGAAAAATATAATAATAGAGCCACGTTGTTTTATTGATTAAAAAACTTTACTAATCACATTGTTAGATAGTACGGTATCGCTATACTTTGTAATTGCTTTGAAATTTTTCTGGAGCGTTTAATTTTGTTTGCGGTTTTTTCGTTTATTTTTTTAATGTGTCTTTACTAAGACATCATGGAACATTACGATCTAGCCTAACTTAAGACTAATAAGTAATTTAAGTCGAACCTAATTTACTAAAAATATTTAACATAAGAAAGTGTCCAATAACACTACTTACACAAGTAAGTATTTTTTCACTCACTGTTTAGCACTTAATACCAACACTAATTCACTAGTTCAATTGGTTTGTCCTTTACAGTCTTCTCACTAGGCCCGTGGAATCAAGGAGTTTAATAGCCTCGACATATCGATTAATTAAATTTATGAGATTAAATTACCGATGTGTCAGACGCATTTCTAGTTGTCAGTCACACTACAGTATTCATTATTTTTATTCCTTAAATATTTAGTAAGTAATTGAAGTAGTGTGGTGTGTTTCTTGGTTCAACGTTAGAGTCCTTGGTTTTTAGTGCTTTTGTACGTAACTTAATTTATTTTATTAAATAAATAAATGTTAATGTAAAATATAACGTAGAATATAAACGAATTTTGAAATATATCAACGAAGAAGTGGAAAACGAAAAATAAATAAATTTGTGAAATTTTAATAACTGGATTAAAACTATAATTTAAAATTTAAAATACCATCCGTATCACCTCGACGTTCGTCGTTCCACAACTGAGCGTTTTCTAAGGCAGTTTTTGCCGCGCACCACCACTATGTGGAACCAGCTGCTCACTGAAGTATTTCCGAACTAATACGATTTAGGGTCCTTCAAGAAAAGAGCGTACCAATTCTTGAAAGGCCGGCAACGCACTTGCGAGCCTTCTCGCATTGTGAGTGGCGCGGCGGTATCACTTAACACCAGGTGAGCCTCCTGCCCGTTTGCCTCCTATTACATTTAAAAAAAAACCTGCATCCACGATTGCCTAAAAAATCAAAAGTTAATTATGATGTAATGAAATGAAATAGTTTATTCTTGCAAGTAGGACTATATAAATCACTTTTACAATGTCTTCCTAAACTAGATGAAGTCGACATTTCCTAACTGACTGCCCTGAGAAGAAATGTCGAAACAAACTCGGGGGTCTTAGTCTCTTTTATAGTCCAGATAATACAATAATAAATTAATAAGTTGGTGTAAACAAATGCAGAGTATTTACTGGACTGGTCTTTGGAAGAAAGAACCAGATCGATCTGAGCAAGCCTGCGCCAGCAGACGGCTAGCATGCCCCGAATAGCTCATGCAGCTCAACCATTTTTGAGGGAGCTGCACAACCCGGTACACAACAATACCGCCAGTGGCACCATAAAGATATGATGTATGTGTATAAGTCTTCCTTTTATAGTTTGAACAAGAGATAAAAATATTGTTAATAATTAAAAATCATGTTACAATTTCGCTTATTCCTCATATTAATAAAATATATCTTTTTCCAGAAGCTGCATCTCCTATCACCACCAGCTTTTCCCGTGGAGCGTCTCTCCAGCAGTGAGTGTGGGACGCGGCTATGCGTGTGGGGCTCGCGTGGTGTTACCATCGCCGAGCTGCCAACTAGATGGGGCAGAGGCGGGTTGTTCGAATCAGGGAATCAGACTGTATTATGCAAGTAAGTAACTAAATAGGTTATTTCCTTCACTTGTCACTATTTTTTGGGATCATTCATGAAATAATCTGGCAATTTTGTTGCAATTGTGGCATTAGCCAAAAGACAATCTGCAGGTAGTGGTGTGGAGACATCAAGTCGACGTATCGGTTAAGGATTTTCAAAACAGGCTTTTCAGTAATGAAGACTACGTAAAAGAAGAAGTGATATCTTTATATATATATATACTAGTGGACCCCACAGACGTTGTCCTGCATGATATTTAAAGCGATTAGGATATTAAGCAAAGTATGAAAGTACCGATTGCAGTGCCATCTGCCGGGCTGATTTGTGAATCTAAACCATTCCCAGATCCCCTTGAACACACACAAAAAATTTCATCAAAATCGGTCCAGTCGTTTGAGAGGAGTTCAGTCACATACACACGCACAGAAGAAATATATATATTAAGATATTCTACTGTACGTGTGTATGTCTCATAAACGGCTGGACCGATTTGAAGTGTACCAATGTGTTTGGGTGGCGCCCTTGATGGTTTAGACTCACTTAAATAAAGAGCTGGTATATAAAAAATCTACTGCATATGTTCGTAATTAAACATCTAAACGGCTGGACAAATTTTGATGAGTTTTTTATGTGTTCAAGTGGAGTCGAGATGATTTACATGATTCGATTTTGTTTGTATGTAAGACGTGTGTACAGGACACCGTCTGATCCGCTAGTATACATATAATTTTACTTATATGTACACATTCAAAGCGAATTTTCTATCGTGTTTTTTAAACGAATTCATTTGAATATATCTAAACTATCTACATAAATAAAAAAAATTGCCTTTATTCGATAACTACATTAGATTACATAAGTTCATGTTTAACATTCCTCCATCTCCGACAGAGCGAAGGCCTACAATTTCTTCCACTTGTCATCGTCGCCACAATTTTTCAATCTTTCTATAAGTATCATATACTATAAGCCAATTACTATTGGGAAAACCCAAAACAGTGTATCGCCAAGTATCGAACACAAATTACGAAGTAACTCGCTTTGATTTCGCCCTCTACATTGTTGGGTCACACGCTCAATGACGCTTTAAATATCTTTGTATGAAAGTGTCTCAGTGTCCACTAAACCCCTTAAAGGGTGTCCTCATTATCAAACTAAACAGGTTGGATCTAATAACCTTAGATAAGTTAGCAAGAAAGCAAGCACGTAAGCATCGTGTATTTTCTACTATCACGGTAAATTTTGTTACCTATTAAGCTCCTCGAAGCGGCTATAATGTTAGCCTGAGGTAACGATTAAGCCAAAGATTATTGTGTAGATCATGTGTTTGTAGATGCGACATCCATGTACAGTAATCCCCTCTAACGATAGACCCGGACCGCGTTAGGAAATCGCGTTGTTGGATTTTTTTTTAATATTCCAAAACTAGGAACACGATTCAATACAGTTATTTAGTTTGTTTAACAATACCATTGAAAGAGGTGTAAAGGTACTTTACAAATCTGATTTTCTGAGATCACTGCATTGTACCAGTGATCTGGGGCTGATCTATACTCTAGACTCTCTTTATATCGATCTATAATAAAAGGTTAGGTTTTTTTATAACCCAGACCAATAGTTGGTCAAACATTTAAAACAAAGGAAAAGTTTTAGAAATATTGGTAAAGTAAATTATGACAAAATAACGTCTAAAGCTGCTTGCTAATGTGATATTACATGAAGCCATGCAGATTTCTGCGCCTTACCTGCTTTTTTATGTAAGAGAGAACAAACAGGCAGGAAGTCGCCTGTTGTTAAATGATACCGCCTTGCCGCCCCTGGACACTCACTTTGCCAGAAGGCTCGCTCTTTTCTTAAAAGACCCTAAGTCGAATTGGTTCGGAAATACTTAACGGTAACTGGTTAAACATAGTGGCAGTCTTAACCACACTACAGTTATAAAAACTCAATAAGTTTGGAGTAGCAGATATTACAATAATACTCTCAGAGACACGCAAGCTGCGGTATTATCTATAAAGAACCCCACCCCGCCCTACTTCATCTATATCTCAGCGTGCTCGAGTCACCACTCTTTTGTACATGTTATTAGGCGGGTATATCTTGATATTTGCATATTTCGGCAGTAAAATTAATTCGAAGATTTGCCCGCATCCACGGCAGACGCCCCCGTCTTGGGGATGTTTTTGGATTTGTGCATTCGCTCCGAGATAAACCGATACGGTCTTTTTGCTTTTCAATTATATTTAAAGAGATTCTGTAGATAAAGTTCAGATGATTCGTCAAGTCTTCTAGTTATGGTTCACCGTCAATATGCAGTTAATTAATAAATTTTAATTACATTGAGTCTGTGATGTGTGTTAATTAATTTAAAAGATAAATAAAGTATTTACAATATAATATAATCTTAATAATAATTTTTGAATTTGAATTAATAATAATTTAAAATTGATAAATAAAATAAATTTAAAAACTTTGCTCCTTGTGGCAGTGTACCTTTAAAGCTGGCAGCATTTCCTTACTTATTATGTCATAATTTTAAAGTAACACTAAATACGTATACACATAATCCCTATCTATTTATCACAAAACCGAAAAAAAATAACTTTTTCTGGTTCGTTGCGTGCGCGAGTGAAAAAAAAATTATTTACTTATGAGAAAACATGTATAAGAATAGAATTAATAACGCATGCTCTCTTACAACATTGCTGTGCCTAACCAATGTTTGTAACAATTGTTATAGTGACAAAATATGAACATAAGGAATGCAATAATGATTTGACTTTGAGTGCGTTGCTACGCTTATATAAATTGGTACGCTCTTTTCTTAAAGTATTATAAGTCGTAGTGGTACCTCGGCAGGCAGCTAGTGGTGGTGGTGCGCTAAGCCATCAAAAGAAGTGTCTTACTGGTATTTAAAAGTAACGGTTGACTATACAAACATACAAAAGTCAAACCCATTTCATCATTCCCATTCAGTCAAAGTTTCATCATCGGACGTCGAGGCAGAATACGAAATTCCACCCGTATCACCTCGACGTCCATCATTCCACAACTGAGCGTTTTTTAAGGCAGTATCACCACTATGTGGAACCAGGTGCCCACTGAAGTATTTCCGAACCAATTCGACTTAGGGTCCTTCAAGAAAAGAGCGTACCAATTCTTAAATAGCCGCCAACGCACTCGCGCTCTGGCATTGAGAGTCCATGGGCGGCGGTATCACTTAACATCAGATGCGCCCGTTTCTTCTTATAAAAACAAGAATTTTAAAGGTATAGTTCTCATCTCTCATCGTATAAAAATTACGCTAGAGTATACAGCTAGTTACATCGACTTATGTTAATGGCAGTAAAAGGCTGCCTCGCAATAATCCCTACAACTAATATTAGCAATAAACAGCCCCTTTCAACTAATTATCTTAAGATCCTACGGCTGAACTTAGTCTGAGACGCTCGCGAAACTTGCCAACGATTGCAAGGATGTTTTTATTGAGCGAAAGCTGTGTAAGGGGAGTTGCTGATATTTAAACTTATTCATAAATAGTTAATGTTAAACGAACTTAATCTACTTGAGTACGTACACTCTTAACTATAATTATTAAGAGGAATGATTTGATGTATTCGAAAATTTACTGGATCTCCAAAATTCTTACACTGTTAAAATGCTGAATTTTGCCTGAGTAGTATTTTTTTATTTTTAAAATATTTAGTGCAAATCTAGTATAGGCTGCAAGTATTCTATAAAATATAAATTTGTGGTTGATTTTTGGAAATATATGCAACGCAACATGAACTGTTAATAACTTTTGGTTACCGCCTTTCATTCATTCATACAAAAAGTTAAATATTTTTGCAATTATTTTTTTTATATTTAAGAGTTGACAGGAATAATAACTCCTTTCGCCACCCCCTCCCCAGCAATATGTATACATACACATACGTATATATATCTAATATATAAAATTCTCGTGTCGCGGTGTTTGTAGTTAAACTTCTCCGAAACGGCTTGACCGAATCTTAAGAAATTTTGTGTGCATATTGGGTATGTCTGAGAATCGGACAACATCTATTTTTCATCCCCCTAAATGTTGAGGGTAGTCCACCCCTAAATTCTATTTTTTATAATTTTTAGATATTTTTTTATGATATAGCATTAAAAAATACATACAACCCCTAATTTTCACCCCTCTACGATCAACCCCCATTTTTTATTATAAATGATATTCATGGCAAAACGACGTTTGCCAGGTCAGCTAGTATATATATATATATTTGAATGAATGTCTAAACAGAATATTCTTAGTGTTCAATGTAAAGGTAATTATTGTCGCAGACGGACCTCAAACATCATCCTTTGCAAATAGAAGGCTCGCTTTACAATTTGTTACTTGTTTCACTGTTTACATTCGATTGTGAGACGAGATAAATTGTTAAGCAACAAACATTTTTAATTGTATCTTGTTTATTTATTTAACAAACACTTAAACGTTGGCAACACTCGCGAGTCCTCTGGTACTAAGAGTATCCATGGACGGTACTTAACATCAGATGAGCCTCCTGTCCGTGTGCTTCGTTTTATAATAAAACCTAATCATAAAAACTCAAAGTGGCATTTGTTTATGTAAAATATTTGTCTCTCTCCGCCTAATGTTATTTTCACAGTGATGAAACAAGTTTGTAAATACACAAGTGTAATTACAATGTATTACAGTTTAATTATAATGTTTTTTTTTTCTAAGGCAGATGGTATCTGGTCATAATATCATGTTAACGGATAATATCTTAATATACGAGTACATTATAAATTACGCGTCACGTTGTTTGTCCGCTATGGACTCCTAAACTACTTAACCGATTTCAATCAAATTTGCACACCGTGTGCAGTTTGATCTAACTTAAAAGATAGGATAGCTTACATAATTCTACTGTACGTGTGTATGTCCTCTTCAACCGCTGGACCGATTTGAATGTATTTTTTTAATGCGTTTGGGTGGAGCCCTGGATGGTTTACAAATAAGCAGATGGCGCTGCAGTCAGTACTTTCATCTTTGTTTAATATCTTAATTGATTGAAATATCATGCAGTACATCGTCTGTGGGGTCCGCTACTATAAGATAATAATAAGATATTAAAAATCAATAACATTTACATAACTATATATATTCTATGTAAATACCAATTATATAAAGCCACACCGTAATCTGTAATAAAATATTTACCCTTTCCAGCCAACTTTGACATGACCCAAACTAAGTACCCGAATACAAACATTCAGAGATCAATAGATATCGTCATAATCCTTTGACCACCAAATGATCCTGTAATACTCAATTACGGCTAACCCTGATTTACCCGACCGATCCAATTTGTAAACCTTAGCCAATCGAAGTTAACATCAGGCCAGTATAGCCCCTATACCACCGTAATAAGGTCTATCGGAATTGATAGTCACCTTCCCGATATTGCGTAGTCATGCGAGTGATAGCCGTAGCGAGAAATGTGTTTTGCAGATATGAACCCTGTGTTAAAGGGATTGGGTTGAAATTCTTATCTGGAGTTCCGAAGGAATGTTCTTCCTTCAATCAGACCACAAACTATTTTATCTCACGCCCGTGACAACGTTAATCTTATTAGGATCTATTGGAATTGAAAACGTGTATTGGGGAGGATGTCTTCTGGTTAAAACAATTGCATTAAATGTTAAACTATTTTTATACAGTTAAAATCTGTTATAACGACATCCAAGGGACTATTCATATTTGGTCGTAAAAACCGATAGTCGTAACAGCCGATGACGTTGTTTTATTTGCTTGTTGATTTTGGTCAATATAACCGGTATGTTCTTCTAAAAGTCGTTGTAAACGGTTTTGACTGTTAATATTTTGGCTGATTTTCAATAATAATAACAAAAGCCTTTTATTTCACATACTTTACATTTCAATAAATTTATATTTATTTCTTATCATTCTTTCTAGATATCTGTGTGCCCATTTTGGCAAAGGCCTCCTCCTAATCCCACCATTTCTGTCGGCACTGTGCCTTTGCCACCTGGTGTTTCCTTAATCTGGTCTATCCACTTTTTGCGTTTATTGTACTGTGGGCACCAGTTTAATTCTTTCTTGCTCCACTTTCTGTTCCTACTGTAATGTCTGCCCATTCCCACTTAAATTTCTTTATTTTAATTGTGACATCTGCTACCTTCGTTATTCTTATTAATGATGTATTCTTCATTTTATCTATTTTCTTTCCTAACAGACATCGTTCCATCGACGACACCTGTAGTTTTGTATGCTGCGCTTTAGTGGGCGCTCTCACTATATCACTAATAAATACGCCACTTAATATGGTAAATCGTCGACGACCAGTCACTTTCCGTGCGGCTTGATCCCTTGGCGTTGCGTAGAGATGTGGGATCTCTCTGCATCTTCTACCGCATTTACCATGGAGAGTGTTCAGAGGAGTTGATCGGTCTAATACCTGCAGCTGAGTTTCATCATCGGACGTCAAGGCAAAATACAAAATACCATCCGTATCACCTCGACGTCCGTCGTTCCACAACAGAGCGTTTTCTAAGGCAGTTTTTGCCGCGCACCACCACTATGTGGAACCAGCTGCCCACAGAAGTATTTCCGAACCAATTCGACTTAGGGTCCTTCAAGAAAAGAGCGTACCAATTCCTGAAAGGCCGGCAACGCACTTGCGAGCCTTCTGGCATTGTGAGTGTCCATGGGCGGCGGTATCACTTAACATCAGGTGAGCCTCCTGCCCGTTTGCCTCCTATTACATAAAAAAAAAAAAAAAAAAAAAAAGTATTCATTTGTGTAATGCCTCAAACCGTTATATGATTTTTAAAGTCTCCTTTCGGTTTGATAAAATATAAATCATTTCACGATGTATAATTACCTGTAATTGTAATTTCCTTGTTACTTAAATTACAATTATAGGTTTTTGTTCACACAGCTTAGACTTGAACCTGCCTTAATAAAATTCAGAATAGCACGTTCTCTAGAACTAGAACAAGTCGGCATAAAATCCACAAACTCTGGAATCCACTAAATCTCACCGATTGAGATTGATTTCGGGCTGATTCCGGACTTGCTTAAACCAATTTGGCGTTTAATCCGCACCGTGAATCGAGTATTAGGGATACGAACCGACGCCTTCAGGACCCATATATTAATTGACTTGTGGCTTCACCTATTGGGTGGGATTTATTTGAAAATACTTCGTAAAGAAAACGTATACGTTTATATAACACACGGTCTTATGGATTTCTAAAGTTTTAACTTTGTCTAAGAACTGTGAAGGTATGAAATATTTTTGATTGAATTATTTGAACCATTATTTGTTGAGCTTAGAATTTAGTATCACAAAAGATAGACGCAAAAAAAACTTATGTTTATTTTGAAAAATAAAACAAAGTGTTGGGTGCTACGGCGTAGACGCTTATGGCATACCGGTAGAAATAGCTACAATCATGTTATAATAATTATTTATTTAATTTCAAGAATTTGGTACAAGATGTTATGGTAATATAATCTAAACTTCGTAGATACACATAATGGCGTGAAAATTTGTCTTACATAATAAAACGACTTACACATTACATTAGCATTTAATAATGTCTTCATATACAATTTTTATATTATATACCCTAAATATTATTGAAGAATTGATGAGTAATTAATTATTAATTTAAACATATCAAATTGTTTGGTTTTTTTTTTTTGTTTTTTAATTGTATAAATCTACAATGTTCTCTGTAATTTTTTAAATTTAATTATGCACTTTTAGTGTTTGTTTTTTCTCACTTTCGTTGCCTGGAAAAGATCGTTATTAAAGATTGTTAGCGATTAACTATTATAAATTAGTCATATAACATTCAAAATAATCTATTAAAATAAATAAGTGGCGCTTAGATTTCTGTATAGGTTTAATGATCTTAATCTAAAAGGCAAGTAGTTGATCTGGCGTACCTGTCATACCCCATTTTTTGGGTCTAAGGCAACATTTCCTCAGGATGTTTTCCTTCACCGTCCGAGCGAATGATAATTGATGCACAGCCGAGAATCGAACCTACGACCTCAGGGATAAGAGTCGCAGGCCGAAGCCACTAGGCCAACACTGCAAAATGATCTATAGGTCAGAAGTATCTATCATTACAATTTTGTATGGTGTGTTTGGCGTTCAAAGTAATAATACAAATCACGTATAAATGAATCTTTATATTACAACTGAGTGTTCTAATTAACATTATCTGTTTATGTTTCGTAGTTTACTCAACGCACGTCTTAATCTCATAGACAGCACAACAAATAGTCAAGTGGCCGATGGTTAACTAAATTCAGTTTGCACAGGACGTGACCACTAGACCGGATGGGCAAACATTCTATTACAAGTGAGATGTAATCTTGGTCAAGTTAGTGGACTTTACCTAGTCAAACTTTGAGATTTATAATCCGTGAATTTATATGAACATACATGAATATAAAACGATACAAAAATACTTTAGTAGTTTGAGATTTATAATCTGTGAATTTATGTGAAGATATATAGATACAAAAAAATAGATAAGAAGATAAGAGAAAAAATTTTTTAGTTCAAGAAAAATAACTATCTAAGATTCTCAGACTTACTGAATATGGATAAAAAATTGCATAGGAATCGGTCGAGCCGTTTCGGAGGAGTATGGGAGTAAAATGTAACGAACATTGTGACACGAGAATTTTATATATTAAGATTATATATTAAGTTGACAAAAACACATACATATATATATTATATATAACATATAATATATGCTAGAGGATGATTGTAAGCCTAGTTGTTACGTGTTATCAATCGGTAGTCGTGTCGTTCTAACCCCGCTTCTGCGCGATATTATCTTTATGCTGATCAGTGTTGGTCTAGTGGTTTCAGCGTGCGACTCTCATCCCTGGGGTCGTAGGTTCGATCCCCGGCTGTGCACCAATGGACTTTCTTTCTATGTACGCATTTAACATACGCTCGAGCGGCGAAGGAAAACATCGTGAAGAAACCGTCATGTTTTAGACCCAAAAAGTAAACGGCGTGTGTTACAGGAGGCTGATCACCTACTTGCCCATTAGATTGAAAAATTATCATGAATTCTGAGGACCTTGCCTTGGAGGAAGGAGGTTGTAGCGCGATTTATTTTTAGTGTGATTTATTTTTATTTCTTATCTTTATAAAATAAAATAATATAACTTTATTATGGAACATAAGATACAGGTATCACTTATTCCACGTCATTAAATTATCCCTACTCATCGGCAAAGAAGACAGAGGGTGTAGGCCGAGAGAAAAAGCCGGCGTAAAAAACTCTCGGTACTCTATGTTTGTATGTTAAAGAACTACAACTAACCATTAGAAAACCAGCATGTCACAGACCAGAAAAATGTACCAAATATGATGAAAATTAGAGGACTAGATTATCTAGTAATCATGCACGTTTTATTATTAATTGTTGTGAAAACAAATAAAAAAATAAAAACTTACCGACCTTGATTTTGCGTTTTTCCTCAAGGGGCCAAATTTCCCACGGCCCAAGTATTCTAATCGCTTGAGTGTCGATTTTCGAGATCACAAAAGTCCCCTTTTTATCCCTTTCCTTTAGGGAGCTCCTTAAGCCGGCCACTGTCTGTATCGATGGCAAATTGGGGTTGCCACTTCTTAAGAGATTCACTGAGGCTTGTAAGGTATTTTTTATTGGATCCCGATTTATGTTGGATTTTATTTAAGCAGATGTAAAGAGGGTGCGCACGTCCATTCTCAATTGATATTTGATTTATTTATGGAGATGATGTTGCTTTTATATTGAATATTAACATCGCAATGTTCAAATAGCCCTTAGAAATATTTTTAATAACACAATTTTGACGGATTGTAAATAGTATAATTATAATGGATGTAATTTTATTTACATGAGAAACTTAATGAGAGCAGTGTTGGCCTAGTGGCTTCAGCGTGCGACTCTCATCCCTCAGGTCGTAGGTTCGATCCCCGGCTGTGCACCAATGGACTTTCTTTCTATGTGCGCATTTAACATTCGCTCGAACGGTGAAGGAAAACATCGACATGTCTTAGATCCAAAAAGTTGACGGCGTGCGTCAGGCACAGGATGCTGATCACCTACTTGCCTATTAGATTTAAAAATGATTATGAAACAAATTCAGAAATCTGAGGCCCAGACCTAAAGAGGTTGTAGCGCATAAAGCTTTTATATAAATCCCCGCGCATAATGTAAACATACCGGCACAATGATGGAACTCGAAATAGCCGTTTAATTGCAACATAAACACGTAAAATTAACGTAAGTTTCAAAGTAAAACTTCACCGATGAAATTTCACAGGTGGTTTCATTCAGCAATTAACGATGCCGCAATCCGGCGGTTTTAATTCCGAACAAACGCTGTCCGCAAACGAAAAACACGCCGACCGAGAGGGTATGTGATGAAAAAGGCCCAATGTCCACACACTTGAGGAATAGCAATGGAAATTACACGCGGTCGCGGCTCGTAATATCATTCCGCGCGAGTCTTGAAATTAAATTTCGCATGAAATGAAACAAAACACAAAGAAATTGGCACAAAGGTTGAGTGAGACGTGGTTTGTTTTACGTGTATGAAAATTCCTAATCAAATTACCTTTTGTTACGGCCAGCCGCTTCACTTGTAATGCAAGATGAATTTTATTACTCGCGCCCAGTATTTGTCCAGCTAATAAGCTATGTAAATTGTGTTTGTGCAATTGCTTTGCAAAAATTATGTGTTGTATGGGAGTGTGTTTTGGTAACATTTACATTTTATCAGTAAGAAAGCGTAGCATAAGTGACCACTAAAATAAAGGTCTGTTTTTAACAACTTATATTCTTTACTTATTCCTTTTTGATATCAAGGAATTATCAGGAACTTTCGTCCCATACAATTGCTCCGTTATATAATGTATTATAATCTTTATTCATTTGTATATATTTGTATGGGATCATCTTTATATATTTGTATGAGTGTGTATTTTGGTATCATTTACTATTATTGGTATATATTTGGTATTATATCAGTAAGAAAGCGTACCATAAGTGACCACTAAAATAAAGGACTGTTTTTAGCAACTTATATTCTTTACTTATTCCTTTTTCATATCAAGGAATTATCAGGAACTTTCGTCCCTTACAATTGCTCCGTTATATAATGTATTATAATCTTTATTCATTTGTATATATTTGTATGGGATCATCTTTATATATTTGTATGAGTGTGTATTTTGGTATCATTTACTACTATTGGTATATATTTGGTATTATATCAGTAAGAAAGCGTACCATAAGTGACCACTAAAATAAAGGACTGTTTTTAACAACTTATATTAATTACTTATTCCTTTTTGATATCAAGGTATTATCAGGAACATTTGTCCCTTACAATTCCTCCGTTATATAATGTATAAAATCTTTATTCATATCAAATATAATATTTGAGTATGTCTATCTTTTTTCTTTACAAGCTTTATAAAAAAATCGATTTACTATCAAAAACAGCGGTTGATTAGTCGTCTAACGCCAAATTTTTCCGATATTTTGATTTCCCTGTTACCATAAAACAAACAACTTTTTCAAAGTAATAATTCATCAAGTAATCGTAATAAGCTGATTTGCATACGCTCCGGGGTAAATTAATATTATCACATATCCGGTCGGGCTGGGCTCTGGAAGAATTTTTAATGGCGCGCCTTAATTATTTGGCGGCGAGAACCGCACTAAGTTCCATTCACATTAGAGATTTCATTTTTGCTCAGTGAGCCTGACCGTTGAATTATTAACTGCACCGTCGAAAACTGAAAATTGCCGAGATCGTATGCCGGCACATATTTATAACCAGTTCGGTGAGGGATTCAGAAACCGTTTCTACATTATGAAAGGAGCTAATTAAGCGGCCGGCGTTGAGTGTTATTAATAATGGACCGCTAGGACTCCGGCTCTGATGCGCTTTGACTGAAAAATCTGTGATAATGACTCGAAATGTGGCGTTCCACGCAATATCAATAGAGAGGGATTTATTAAAATTTTCAAAACAGTTTGTACCTAGAGGGGATGTTCCTAGGTAAATTACCGTAACAAGACGGTTTGATAATTTAAATAACAATTAGTGAGATCTATATTCAAAATATTCTTCATTACGAATATTCTATAATGCGAAGTGTAATATTTTTATATATTTTTGTTTATCGTAATTGTCATTTAGTTTAGAATATATAGATTGTAACTTATACTGTAAAATGCAGTTTATATGATGTGGTGTAGTTTAATAAATACATTTTCTATGTATTTATTATATACATAATCTTAAATAGAAACTAAGTTTGTGTGGTGGAAACACAAACTGGACACAGTTTTCTTCACAGTCGAACATATTTAAATAACTAACTTATATACTAAAGCCAGTGACATATACACTATAACATTATAACATCATAACCATTAAAATTGCACGTAAAAGTCACACACCAATTGAAACATTGACGCACAGTTAGCCCACGCAAGAAACCTGTTTTTGACGAGAATTCTCATTCGAATACAGGATGTATTCCTATATTCGAATAAGAATTAAATCTCTGATTAGCATAACGTTTGTTACATAATTTATAATTGTTTAATTAAAATTTAATATTGTTTCTTGTAATAAGAAGTGCAGCTGGTTAATAAACTTAATCAATGTCACAGACACAAAGGTCAAAACATCAACTAGACATATACCGCATGTCTTAATAGGTAGATCTGTTCTGTAAGATTGCAAAAACCTCCATCGATAAATTAAATACACCTCAATAAGGCTTTAATGAGAAAGGATGCCACTAAAAGGTAACATGGAGGTACGCGAGTTCGCTAAAGGGCAACGAGGGGGAACCTTATCCAATATTTATTAACTTATTTCAAAGAAAATCGTATAATTAACACCTCACCTCCCTTCGATCCTCTCGTAATAGACTAATATTATAGACCTGCCTCTTGGTTGATAAATGTAGTAGAGTGTAATGTAATTATGATTAAATTTAGATATATTGACAATGTATGTAAGAAAATACATAGTAGGTATCAGACTTTTGCGTGAGAATTCATGGTTATTAACAGAAAACTTTTGCCTAGAAATGGCTTATGTTGATTTTTTATATAGTTCAATGACATGTTAAAATCTAAGATATGGTAAAATTTAACAGAATTGTTATTTTTAATAATGGACGTAAACTGATTTTTTAATTCACAGCTACAACCTTTTTTAGGCCTAGACCTCAGATTTCTGTATCGGTTTCATAATTGTCAATCTAATAGGCAAGTAGTGCCTCCTGTGCCTGACACATGCCATAGACTTTCCTTCACCGTTCGAACGAATGTTAAAACATAGATTGAAACTCCATTGGTTCCGGGAGCCGGGATCGAACCTACGACCTGAAGCTATGCCAACACTGCTCTTTTACAAAATATAAAATAAAAATAATCCCCTTATTCAAGTAAAATTTATAAGCAGGTTTCTCGTACCCGACTTTATCTTATATCAGAGTACTATAAAAAAAAGGATATTTAAACTAATACGCAAAGTAACAGTTTTCATATACTTTGCTTTAAGCCATAGACTAAAAGAATACGAATCCTTAATACATAAAAATACGATAATAGAACCGCGTCTGCGTAGGAAATCTACGCCACAATTAGTATTCAGTGCGCACCGTGTGATCCGCGCCTAATGAGCGTGTGTCGTATTTTTGAGTTCACCCTTTGAAACGAAGGAAAATATGCTAATGAAACGGTTAAGAAATGTCTTGTGGCTGTGTTTTGATCGACCTACGCTGTTGATTTTAAGTAGCTTTCAAAATGCTTTAAATAAATGATAATTAATTATAAATGATATTTAAGCCTTTACTTGTTTAAGCTATCACGGAATATGGTTAAAAGGTGTATTAAGAACATCCATACCTCAAAATCACCTCCATGAGCATACCCCACATACTCACCTTCACATACTTACCCTCACTTTTACACCATCACACAACACAGCCAAATTAGGTACCACTTAGTTAAATGTATTGAATAGTTTTTATTTGTTGTTTCTTTTTGTAAATGTTTGAATCTTTTTGTAGTTACATTATGTATTCCATCTCTGGATATATTTTCAGTGTAACTGTTTTTAATTATATATAATTTATGTTAGCTGTAGGGTTACGAAATATATAAATAAACTTCAACACATCCAGTTGAGAGGTCAAAAGGTATTCTTGCCTTCTCAAATCTGTCGTTAAGTAATTTCGTATTATATGTAGTAGCTATTATCATTTATTCAATTAGTAACAACTCTAGAGATAATTTAATGTACTTGGTACGTTAGATTAGGTTATAAGCAAACCATAAGTTTAGTTTGAACCAATTCTTTATTTGGACATAATCATTTTTATCATAATTAAAACCCTCAGTAAATGAGATGAACACGACCAAGAACTTGGGCTCAAAATAATATTACAGATGGATATACAATTCTTGAAGTCAAAGAATCGGTTTACGTCTAAACTGTAAACACTGTATCATTATAGTCTATCGATGATAATTATCCGTCAAAATGTGAAAGGCAACTTGATGTAAACACAAGCGTACGCGTGTTATTTGACACTTCGATGCAAAAATCAATAAATTATAATTTAATAATGAGGAGGGCAACGGGCGATAATCACTTTTGAGCGGTTTCTTTTTATTAGGAAAAAAAGGAATAAGGTGAGAGCAAGAAAAGAGGGTACCGATTCTTAAAAGGCCGGCAACACACTTGCACCTTCTGGCAATGGACGGTGATATCACTTATCAGATGAGCCTCCTGCCCATTTGCCTCTTATTACATTAAAAAAAAGACGTGCAAAGCTACATAAGACAAACATAAAGAGAAGAACAAAATGAACTAAAGCAATACAAAGGGCATATAAATCACGAATTACTAATTAAGATTATATCTTAAGAATTCTATCGTAGCATTATGCAATAAACAAAAAGCTATCAAAATATATCGATCCGAATAATTAAATTTAAAATACGGAGGCGCTAATGAAGGCAAAGCAAAGAATTAAGGTGTACCCGCGGGGCGCATCCGCCCCAAGGTTCTATCAAGGTGAAAATTACTGCCGGCCCCTGTTAACGATTGATTGGAATTATTTATTTACCGAGATGAAGTCGAGATACGCACAAAGTTTGGCTTTTTAGAAAATTTGCAGGTATTCTTTAGCTTTTAGGAAAACATTGGCAACCCAACGTACATAATGGAGAGGTTTTATGATTTATTTACAGGAAATTTAGGCCAAATAATAATTAGTTTTTTAATCTTACATCAAGTTACCGAATTCCTTTCCACCTCTCCATACATCGTAATAGGTATTAGTTATGGGCAATTGAACATTAAGTATCTTAATCAAACTAATACTCCGTAATTATGATTAAGCCAGACGTAGCGAGAGCTACGACGTAGCATTGGCGTAGCAAATTCTTTATGGCTTTATAAAAAAAATTTGATTGTGTACTTGTAAGTAATTTTACTATATCTGTACATAAAAGCGCATTTAACATTCGCTCGAACGGTGAAGGAAAACATCGTGAAGAAACCAGCTTGCCTTAGACCTGGCAAGTGTCTGGCACAGGAAGCTGATCACCTACTTGCCTATTACATTGAGAAATGATCATGAAACAGATACATGATTCTGAGGCCCAGATCTATAAAGGTTGTAGCGCCACTGATATATATATGTACGTAAAAGTACAGTCACAATCGAAAATATTCCACCTACAATGATTCGCACGGACGGGTTATTAGGCCTTATCACCGCATCTTGTCATTCACGGTTACGATACAACATAACAGCCGGTAGAGGGCGCAAATTCGAATCGACATTTCGCACACAGACCGTAAAAACAAGCTCAAAAGTCAACGAGTTGGAAAAGAAAAGATTTTTGGATTTTGAACCCTATCCCATCGTGATACAAACGTTGTCCCTTGATCGAAATGCAATTGGTTTGTTGAAGGAACAATGTATACGTTTGAATTATTTAGATAAGTCTTATTCCATTTACCGCACGGTGTGGTTGTTGTTATTTTTTACGATACCAACTCGTATGTAACATACATTTAAGTGGTTAGTATTAATATGTTTAATGTACTAAATTTATTATTAACTACTAAGAATGTCTTAATCTTTTTGAAGTGAAACTTCTTTAGGTGCATGAGGGTAAAATTTTTACGGAACGTCACGAAGATGTGCAGCGTTTTTGTCGAAGAAAAGGGAGGGAGAGATTGAGACCGATTGAGAGAGTGTGAGAGAGGCGAATAACCTTATAGAAATTCTATTTTTAAATTTAAAATGTTCCATAAATTCTCTTTACGAAATTAAAATTTTAAAAATAGAATTTCGTATATTTTTAATTTGTATATCTATATTCACATATAGGTATACAAATACATGGAGTGATTATATACTGGTACATTATCATCTGTCGGGGCTTTTACCTCAGAAATAATTAATTTACAAAGAAGTTTCACTTGTGACATGTGTACTTTGTACGCACGCACTTTTTTACATAATTAAAAACCAATTGGAGTCTTAAATAATTACATAAAAAAGCAATGAATTCCAAATTCAAATTCGTAATTCCATCTACTTATCACCAAACCACACCAACCTTAGCAACTCGTAACAGCTAACGCAAAAAAATTGAAACGAATTAGCAAACTTACATAGGTGTACGTCGAAGACATTTTTCCCACTTGCCCGGCGGGCCGGCACCGTAAATTAAAATGTGAATAATTAACACGAGAACACCCTGACCTCGCCCCCACCGGGTGGACCCCACCCCCTTCACTTCCAAATGTATTAGTTTTAAGCTTCGGATGCGATTTGGGGTGCAATGCTGTTAAAGTTCATAGTTAACATTTTTAAATATGAATTCGAATGTTTTAAGTCTTTTTATTTACGTATTTTTTGTATCTGTTATATGTTATATATACGTAAAGTAATTATATATTATAAATTATTATATAGCAAGATTACAGCAAGTGTGTATAGTAGTTAGGAGCAGTGTTTGCCTATTGGCTTGAGATCAAAGTCAAATCTATATTGCATTTCTTCTGGTCATACTGTACAGATGACATGTTATAACTTCGTTACAATAAGGACATTGGTTAGGCACAGCAATGTTGTGAGAGGGCGCGCTTTATTATACTTAATTCTATTATTATATTTGCTTAGGCTTCACGTTGCGACAAAAGAGTATATACTTAACTTTTATAAAGAAAATAAAATCTATCAGATGCTCTGTAACGGTGTAATAACATTTCTTATAATTTCTTTACGAATTTGATACTTTAAATTTTCCGGTAATTTATTATATTTTATTGAAGACGTCAATGGTATCAAATGGGTCGTGTGTACGAATCACAAATGGACGGCGTATATCAGGCACAGGAGGCTGATACCTATAACGTACAAAAAATATTACAAACGTCTCGTCATTCAGAAATCTTAGGTCAAGAACTCAGAGGTTGTAGTGCCATAAGTTGTGTTTAGATAGTAGCTATGTTTATAGTTTCACTTACTGTGGTAGCCTGATAAACACAAAACAATTTTCACTTCGAATCAATACTTCTGAGATTAGCATATCCAGGTAAAATATTGATTTAGTTTGTTTAATCATAGTAATGTTTGAAAAATAATTACGTAATGTAGGGTTCAAATCATTCATTGTAAAAATCATCATAATTTAAAATTTTACCCATATGCAGTCAAAAGTGGACTCTCTCATTAATAGAGAGATGTAGATCATGTGATGTGCGTAGACATGTGGAGTCACTTGCATCTCCTACCGCATTCAGCACATGTTCAGAGGTTGTTCGGATTAATACCTGCAGCTGAGTTCCATCATCGGAGGTCGAGGCAGCAGACTATGTGGATCCAGCGGCCCACTAAAGTATTTCCGAACCAATTCGACTTAGGGTCTTTCAAGAAACGAGCGTACCAATTCTTAACGACTAGTTGTGCCAAATCGGTTCTATTTGGCACTTATATAAGTTTTAAATCTTTACATAGGTACTCACATAGCAAATTTATCTTATTATTATTTATTACTTAAGATGTCATGTGGAACATGGTGTAATGGTTGCAAACGTCCTTACAAACGTTGTGTAAAACAAAAAACTTGGCGATTAAAAAGAGTGGCGGAGAGTTTATTGCTAGTTCTTCTCCTCCGTTCTACGCCCTTGATTTGAGAACTGGCAGTAAATCTAAAATTAGAAGCATGTAATGTTTTATTTTATTTTATTCCATCTTCTATCTTTACAGTAATTACTAATTCGATATGTATATTTATTTTTCGATGTTCATAAGTGTACATTGTGTTACCTACATGAACTATATTTTTTTTTACTGTTGACTTTTGAAATAATTAAAAACCGTATCGTATTTTTAAATATGCCACTAGATTTTCTTATGACCTTGTTTCTATAATTCTATGCAAAAAATTAAAGACTGGCAGCGCATGTAAAATTATATATGTATGTCCTTATATGTAAGAAATATCACTGAAAAGCCTTAAGCTAATGAACAATTCAATTTCTAGAGACATTAATTTCCAAAAATGATCTAGTACTAATATCGAGGGTAGCAACCCCAAGAGACGAGACGCATGCATATTAAATGTCACGGACAAAATAGAATAAATGAATAATCATATTTTTCTATTCATTCAACCCCCTTGATGAATCGCCAATGCTATGTGACCCGAACGGCATCACCGCTAAGTATGTTTTCTTGTTTTACTAAATGGCCGTTTCTCACTTATTTTGATACAAGTTTTGGTTTTAATTATCAATTTTATTTTTATTCTACATAGTAATAATTAAAACAAATTTAAAAAGTTTGATCTCTGTACTGTACCTTTAATGCTGGCATTTACTCGCTGTATTGCGATACTTATTCGTTAAAGAAAGCACCAGCTCTGGGGTCACCGGTACCCACCAGTCAACTTAAATCTTTAATTAGCGCGCACTTTTATCGTAAATACTGTATATGTAAATTACGATATTTATATTTTGGTCCCTTAAGGAAGTACTTAAAAGTAAAGACTTCCCAATGGTTACATGTGTTACATACGTTTCTAAAGTTGAGAACATGCCAAAGAGGAATGGAAAGAAGCATGGTGGGTGTAACACTGAGACATCGAAAAAGAGCAGAAGAGATAAGATCAGCGACCAAAGTAGAAGACATTATAAAGAAAATAAGGCAATTGAAATGGCGCTGGACTGGGCACATGACGAGAGATAGCAGGTTGAAATGGACAAAAATAATTACAGAATGGCAACCACGCGATGGAAAAGCAAAAGAGGAAGACAGAGCAAGAGATGGGCAGACGATATAAAGATAATAGGAGGCACAACTTGGACAAGAAAAGCTTCTATCAGAAAAGAATGGAAACAGCTGGAAGAGGCTATGTGTCACAGGACACGCTGACTACCTAAAACGGGTCAAGTGACGTATTACATTAAGTTTTATTCATGTATTAGATTTTTTTTTTTGTGTAACTTAAATAAGTGTTATTATATTGTACTGGGTGTCAGCAATAAAGGCTTAATAATAATATATAAATTAGGTTCTGTCATATTAAATTCACATTATAAATGACCTGACAGACATAGGTCATCGCTCGCTATGTATTGTAACTTATGTATTATCGCTTAGTCTGAAGCTCTCTTGTATAATTCAATCGACTCCACAACCTATTGTATATATTCAATCCTTTGTATCTAATATATAGAAATGGTTAGAGAGTAAAACAAAGTAATTTAAGATACGATTTATGTATGTACCAATTCACTATATATCAAATAAATTATAATCGTAATTGTATACAAAAATAGTGATAAGGTATACAAAAATAGTGATAAGTTTACTAGAATAGAACATACGCACAATGTTAATACACGGAACAAACGCAGGCTGCAATTTCCCCGTACTAGACTATCTAAAGTTAGTAATTCTTTTTTGGGGAAAGGGATACTCTTCTTTAATAAAATCCCAGAGGCTCTTTTATCACTGCCTTTCAATAAATTTAAGAAATGTATTAAAGAAAAGCTGTGTAAAAAGGCTTACTATAACGTCAACGATTATCTAGTTGATAAAAGGGCCTGGGACTAGTGCTGCAATTTGCAATATTTGTTTTAAATAAGTGTTGTTTGATGATTTGCTGTTTTAAAAGAGTACCGAGAGTTTTTTACGCCGGCTTTTTCTCTCGGCCTACACCCTCTGTCTTCTTTGCCGATGAGTAGGGATGCCTTCAAATTTAATGACGTGGAATAAGTGATACATGTATCTTATGTTCCATAATAAACATATTTTTTTTTATTTTTATTTTTTAAATTAAAATTAAGCTAAATGTGTTGGCCTAGTGGCTTCAGCATGCGACTCTCATCCTTGAGGTCGGAGGTTCGATCCCCGGCTGTGCGCAATGGAGTTTCTCTAGTCTATGTGCGCATTTAACATTCGCTCGAATGCTGAAGGACACCGTGAGGAAACCGGCTTACCTTAGACCCACAAAAGTCGACATCGTGTGAAGTACAGGAGCGTATTAGTACTATTATTACATATTGTTTGTTTGTTTGTTTTAGATATTAGGCCAGATTTTAATCAACACAATAAAAAATATTATCCTATTTTATAGACTAATTTATCAAGAACAAGTAAAGGTAGCCGTAATAAATATGGAATAAAATCATAATTAAAATGGTGGCGTTATTCAAATTTTATTAAAATCGTCCAAATATTATCACACAATTTATGTTTGATTGCACACCGTACATCATTCCGAGGTTTTTATTGGCGTTAGAAAAAAAGCGCCAATCGCCACAGAGCATTGTCCAGTTCAAATAATCGTAAATTCAGAACCGGCTGAATATAATAAATTGCCGATGAGATCTGAGTGCCAACATTTCGGCAAAATCTTGGCGCAGTTGAAAAAATCACACTAATACGTATTTTTTTAATAATACGGGCGAAAATCGCGCGGCTGTGACTTTTCGGATGCCCAATACCCTCGTATCCGTGTCTATTTGCACTTTGTACCCTTTGTTGTGGGCTTTTTTTCGGTTGTTTCCGAGTAAAGGCTGATAGAACACGTTTTTCAAATCATTAAACAGTTTGAAGCGCGTTCGCGGTTGGCAAAAAGGAGAGCTCGAAAAAGGTTTTAAAAATCGCACGCGGCCAGAAGTGATCGTTGTTTTAACGGGATAATGTACTGTGTGGATATACTGATTCGTTATTCCATTTTCAAATTGATTTGATATTAACAATATTTTTCTTTTTACAGAAGATTTTTGCGGAATCTGTAAGATCGTTTAATTAGCAGACACATAAATTATGTACGCATTTGATTGTACGGTGAAGGAAAACCTAAGGAAAACGGCATGCATTAGACCCTAGAATCGACGGCGTCAGAAAACAGATACGGAAGTCTGAGGCTAAGCCGTCAAGGTTGTAGCGCCACTGGTTTTTTACTAAAACGTGTAAAAAACCAATGCATCCTTGTTAAAATTGTTAATTTAAAGAAACAATAGATTCCTACTACAGGAAGCTACGTAAAAAACCACAATCACCACAAAACCAAAATTAATAATGAAACAAAACGGCAAATCGTATTAGGGTTACTTCAAATAAGTCATATATTTATACTCAGTTAAATCTGCTTTTGAATGTAAGAGAGAGGAATAAATCATGCCATTATAAGTCTAATATTAAAAATCTAGTATAAAAACAAAAATATTGGATTATTATCTACGACCAAGTATATACACTTCTGGACACATCTATTGGCCCACCTTGCATTTTTAGTTTCTTTTGGTCCTACCTAAAAATTTACAGTAGGTCGAGTAAAATTTTTTTATGCAGTTTTGAACCTGATACATTTTACCATCTTTTTCGATCGTATTGTTTTAAATTTGAATTTAGAATACCACACCACATGGAGATACGCCTAACAAGTCGGGTATGCGCCTTGATGAAGTCAGTTGATTTTTGAATAAAAAACGTGTTTTATCAAATAAAGGTTTAATTTAATAACGCGTGTTGCCTCCATGGGCATCTACGACAGCTCTCATACGATTATTCATAGAGTTTATCAACCGCTCTATGAAATTTTGAGGGATCATCTCCCATTCCTCTTCTATGGCAGATTTCAATTCCTGTATCGTCTGGGCAACTGGCTGACGAGCCCTAACACGTCTTTTAAGCTCGTCCCACATGTGCTCAATGGGGTTCATATCTGGGCTTCTGGCTGGCCAGTCCATAACTGCGATGTTCACATCCCGAAGATATTCTCTGACGATTCCGGCCGTATGGGCTCTTGCATTATCATGCATAAAAAGGAAATTTGGGCCCACATAGTCCGCGTATGGCATCACGTGAGGTTCTAAGCACTCAAGAATGTACCTTTCAGCATTTAATGTTGGCAGCCGTGGTTCCGTAACAACCTCAAGTTGAGTTTTGCCGCTCGCGGATATACCGCCCCAGACAGTCCATGAGCCACCGCCATAAGCAACCCTCTCTTTAAAGCAGCATTGTGCAAAACGCTCTCCCTTACGTCGGTAGACCTTCTTCCTTCCATCATTGCTATGTAACGCAATTTTAGACTCATCAGAAAAGAGTACACCGTTCCAATGCTGCTGAGTCCAATTTAAGTGTGAGCTATTCGGTGGGCTCGCATTAGTTTTGGGCCATTAGCTGGCTTGTGTGGTACCATATCGCGTTCTTTTAATCTCCTCCGAACAGTTCGAGCGCTCACATTTACTACATGGAAGTCGCGAAGTTGGTTTTGTATTTCAATGGAGGTAAGGTGACGATTTCTCAAGCTGGTCGTCACGATGAATCGATCCTGCCTTTCAGTTGTGACCCGAAATCGTGGCCTTCCTTGGCGACGAACAAAGCCGCCAGTCTCTAGGTATCTCCGATAAACGTTTCGGACCGCAGATCGACTTAAATTAAGTTGATCACTCACATTTCTTTGACTGTGTCCGGCCCGGATAAGTGCCACAGCTTGAGCGGCGACTTCAGGCGAAGTATCCATAGATTATTGATAGAACCTCATCTTAATGTTAAGAATAAGTAATGTTTGTTGCAAAACCAAAGAGAAAAATCACACTTTCAAGAATTAAATCCAACTAAACCAATAAAATCAAGTTTTCTTAGTATTCGATCGTTTAATATCAATGAGCAGGCTCCAAATTGTCTTTTGTTTCTTTAAATTCTGTGTTCGAAATTAAAAAAAAAATTGAATGCAATTATGAATGTGCCGGGTTCAAAACTGCATAAAAACTTTTTACTCGACCTAATATAAATTTTTAGGTAGGACCAAAAGAAACTGAAAATGCAAGGTGAGCCAATAGATGTGTCCAGAAGTGTATATGTAATAATCATATGGTATCACTTTTACGTAGATATTGGTGTTTAATGTAAAGTAGTAGTACATGCTCTATTGTCAATAGTTTCCGCACTGTACGCGTTATATGGATTTTAATTGGTATTTAATTTTGGCTTACATTATCAAGGTTTTCATACGGATTATTTTTTAAAACATTCTATAGCCTATGTTTATCGGGGATAATGCAGAATTCTAATAGTGAGAGAATTATACAAATCCGCCCAGTAGTTTTGCAAACAATCAAATATTTCCTGTTTATTACTACGATATAGTGTAGATCATTCGATTAGTACTTACGTCTTTTCTGAAATGATTAATAAAACTATTTGGATCTGCTAAAGAACACTGAAGGTCTTTTTTGCTATTTCCCTTTCATAGTACGTGGCACTAGAGTAGTATCAAAATAAAAGGATGAACCCAAATGTATCGCCGTCCACACTAAATGGTCCGAAACTGTGGCCTGAGACGATTTATGTACACACGAACTGGAACTTCATCCTATGGGAACTTATTATAGTGGAAATACGTGGGGTCAATTTACTTTCAAGTCTCTAAAGTTATAAACAATATTTTTCTGGCTATTGAAATAGGATTGCTCATTAAATAAATATTGATTTAAATGTAATATTGTGTGAAATATGGGTTAGGTTAGAGAGATGTTTAGAGTTGTTTAGAGAGAGGAGTTTGGAGATATGGAGCTAATTGGAGGTGTCCTGTCTATAAGAGGTGCTTAGAATTTTTTTTATATAATTATAATTATTAATGTATAAAATTTTCAGTGTGGTATCTTTTGTAAAGATGGATGAATGTTTCAAACAATAAATGAGGCTTAATTATTATTATTCATTATTATTATGTGAAGATAATATAATATTAGATTCCCACGAGGATGTAAGTGCGTGCTCCTATTTCTCCATGCTTACTGTTGATAGAGGACAAATCTTGGTTTTTAATTATTAATTAACTATGTAGAACATGGTGTAATGGTTGCAGCTCCTTACAAACATTGTGTAAAACAAAAACTTGGCGATTAAAAAGAGTGGCGGAGTTTATTGCCAGCTCTTCTCGTCCGTTCTACGCCGTTGATTTGAGAACTGGCAGTAAATGTAAAATTAGAAGCATTTAGACATAGACATAAGATTTATTACTAACAAAACACACAATTTTTTTTTTCTAATAAAGAACAAGGTACGTTTTAAGTTTGTAATGCCTGCATTTTTTATGTATTTCTTTATTGACGTTCATAAGTGTACATTGTGTTACCCAAATGAATAAATGAATTTTAACTTTGAGCCGAAATATTCAAAAAGACTCGAAGATTTGAAATCATTACTTTGTAGTACTGAGCCAGATTTTTTCTTATAAATATTGAGTGTATTTCATTTTAATTAAATAAATAATAGGTGTATTACCCTAATAATAATAATACTTTATTCGTGGTGGTGATAAAATTGATCTAAACGCTAGTCCCCATACTAGGGGAGACCCTGCGTTATGGGTAATTACAATTATTCCGTGGTGCAAGTTAAAAACAATTTTTAAAGTAAAAGTCGTATAATGTACTCAAATAGATTTAAAAAATAATACTTCATTGTATCCGCGTATGAAATCCCGTAATCTATGAGCTTAGGATAGACACATTTTCATGTCTGGTTTTGTTAAATAGTATTTTTTTTGGTACACGATATTAAGTGGAATTTTTTCAAACATACGACCTTAGTCTTGGCAAAACCAGGCTACCATCACTCATATAAAAACCCCAAATTTTATTTAAATTAGTTCAGTGTAATCGTATTTATAATATTTGTGGAATTAATGCAACACAAAGCATATTTCGTTCATAATTTTACTCAAGGAAATTGTTTCTCTATATGTAAAAGCGGGCCTGTCTGTCCGTTCCACCGTAATAAAGGGATCTGCATGAATTCGAATTTTATAAAATATTGAGGGTATTTTTATCGGAGCTCGGGATTTGGGTGCTATTAAACTTTTTTCGAATTTTATCTTACGGAAGATATTGTTCTTGTTTTTGGCGCTTAATGTACCAAACGAATGGTTCTGACCTCAGCCATGAATTTTTGAGATAAAATTTATTATAAATGCTATATGAATTGTAATTTTGATAGGAGATTTATTGAGATGTGGTGGATTTTTTGTTTACAATTTTTTTTTATAGATCTTAAGTGGCCATGGGCACTCGCAATGTCGTAGGGGTAGCGAGTGTGTTGCCGGCCTTTTAAAATATTTACCTTTTAATTTATGTCTTTTATAAGTCATTCTCGTGTCATTTTGCAAGTAAAGAATCTTGAAAATATACTTTAACTAATTGAGCTATAACATGCCCCATGTTTGAATAGTATTTTAGCGGAAATTTGCAATAAAAGCAAGTAATACTTTCCATTTATTAAAATATGATTCATTAATAGTAGAATTCTTCAGAAAACAACCCTACATTCAAGACATTGTCTAAAGAAAAAAGCTTTGGCATTCATAGCAAATTGATATCAATCACTGACAGATGAAACGCGGGCAAATTCTTTCAATAAAGCACCTCAAAGCCGGAGAATAATCAATTCTCATTTCGGCCCAGTATCGGAAGCAGGCGACCATTTTTAATCGTCTAAGAAATCGAAAGAATACAGTCACCGGCAGACAAATAGACGTAATTAATGACATTTTACTCAGATACGGGAATAAAGGAAGGGACAAAACAAAACATCGCGCTGGTGTCGAACGAAAGAATTTATCATCGCGACCGCAGCGACAGTCCGACCGCCAATGTCCATTTGGATAATGCCCAACGCGATTAAAAATATAAAAATACCCCCACCCCCCCGGGGGGAGGGAGTCTGACGGAGGACACCGCTCTGAGGACACAAAAGGATTATAAATGAGAAGGAATTTTAGATAATATTTGTACGTTGGATGTGGATTGTAATGTCGGTAGATCGGGCGGGCGACGTCGGGCCCGGGGGAACCCCCGCGCCTTCCGCGATACTAATGAGTGTTTGTATCAATTTGTTAGTATTGTATTTGAATATTTTTCGTGCGTTCGTTACGATTTTAATCCCTTGCGGTTGTTGCGGAGTGGATCGATGCTTTTTTGTTTTAATATTTCTCGGCCGTTCGGAGATTTTTTATTTTAATAATGGTTGCGTTTGATCGTGGCTTGGTCGTTCGTGTTGATTAAATGTTGTTTTATCTTTATTGAAATGCGACGTTCTTCGTGAGTTTGGGTTACGTAAAATTACGTTATTTATTGAAATGTTACATACAATTTCAGACAAATGACGGAAATGTAACATATGTTAGCTACGGCATTAAAATTAATCCTATCTACAATGTGAAATTCGAAACAAGCTAATAAAAATATGAAATTTTTAATATGCAGAGTATTTGGAGAGTGTACGGAGCCACAGCGCCAAAGGCTGAGATAACGTTGTAAAAATATAATTCATCGTCATAATTAATAAATTAGAATATTTTTTTCGCAGCGGGATTTTTAAACACGTACCCTGAATCCGAATGAACGCAAAAGAATAACAAGAAGAGACACCGCGGCCACGACGTGTTTTCAATTCATTATCTCGAAAACAAAAATTTCATTAGCCCGAGATTTCCTTTTTAAATTTAATTATTCATATTTAAATTAAACATAATATAATAGAGGTCCGCCTCGGTAAAAACCGGTTTTATCGTATCATATTTTATTAAACGAGTTTATAATTCCGCGCCCAATCTGCGCGGGGGGCGGCCGAATTTATGAGTACGGAGCAGAAAAATCCACAATAATATTTCAGGGATGTCCGGCGGTCTTTACTTACCCCTGATCTATTTAAAAAAGAGGCCCGGAAGGACAAAGGGTCGTAAAAAAACTGGACACGTATAGGTTGGCCGCGTCGCGTCGGCATTGTCTGATTCTTATTTTTTACCGAATCGGAACCTTTCCTGGGCTTTTTATCGGTTTTTGTTCCGGAGGTGGGTCCGGCCTGTATTTGTATGCCGTTTGTTCTAATGCACGATCGTTTGTTACCCCTTTTCTCTCGCGTGGTAAAAAGGCGACCCTTTGCAAATGTGATTTACAGCGAAAGGATGCTTTTCTTATAATTTTTGTTGGTTTTAAATTATTATGATAATTGGGACATGTTGAAGGTACAATAAAACCTTTGCAGCTCAACAAATTCAAGCAAATATTAGCTAGTAATGGACCAAAACAAAAAGGCTAGAAATTAATACACTGTGTAGGAAGTCGTAGAAATAAATGTCAGACTGCTACGAGAACTCGTACGACACGAACGAATCGTGTGTCCTTATACGGATATATGCCGTTCCAATAATTAATTTAATTATGGTTCTCTCAAAAGCGTTACTGAAGGGTTACCGCGAATCTTTATAGGGATTAACGAATGAGGCCCATTTTTACTGATAAGGGAGGGTCCGCAGGAGATTTTTAAACAATGCTTAATTTATGTGATGTGGTTTTTGTATTAATTATTTTACGTGGATTTGTTTTGATACGAAATAATAAAAAAAATACATTTGTTTGACTGATATGTGCTTTAGTTAGTTATTTTTATGTAAAAGACGGCAAACGGGCAGACTCACCTGATGTTAACTGATACCGACACTCACATTGCACGAAGGCTCGCAAGTACGTTGCCGGCCTTTTAAGAATTGGTACGCTCAATTCTTCCATCTTCGCAAATTGAATCATTTATGAGAAGAACTAAGTACTCTATACAACTTTAATAAATCTGTAAAACAACCCACATAAGTAACTCAATCGACTAAATTTAATTATATATTTTATTTATTATTTAATGAAACAGTATCCCTACAAATCTTGATCTCGGCTTTGTATCTATTATGGTGATATTTTTTTAAGTTATACTTCTTTAGGCGCGTTATGAAAAATTGATGAGTGTGAAATTTTACGATGCGCGCGCACCGTGACACAAAATTAACAGAATGAAGTTGCACACGGAAGATGCTACGGCATTGGACATAATTTAAAAACAACATTCGAATAATAATAGAATTTATATTACACTTAATGTAAGAGAATAATAATAAATATTTATTTATTTAATTTTTCAAATGTAAACTGAACTTTATTGACTATAATGACTCCTTTTCCAGTCTTTTATTATTTAATTGTAATTAACTATTTGCATGCAATCAAAAACTATTTTTAATAATGCCAAAGAAGTATAACTGCTTACGCGCGTACATAAGTACACGCACCCTTTTTTAAATTCTAATAAGTAAGTTACCAGCCTTCTGTACCTGACACTCGCTGACTTGGGTCTAAGGCATGTTTCCTTCAGCGTACGAGCGAGTGTTAAAAAGAAGAAAAGAAAAGTCTATTGGTGCGGGGATTGGACACTGCACCAACACTGCTCAAATATTTAGTTCAGTTTCTCAGTTTATTAAAAATATCATATTTACATTTCAGGAGCTATTCGCTGGACGAACGATTCATGTACGCGAAGGGTGAGGTCCATAGAGTACGGTGGCATCCCAAATCACTCTCACATTTGTTGGTTCTGCTCTCAGATAATACTATGAGGTAAGATTAATGACATAGCCTATAGAAACAATTATCTATGATATACGTGATATCATCTGTTATCCTCAGTATCTTTATGCTGCACTGGTCTCTCTGTATCGACTTGGAGCGAACCTAATGGATGTTGTCAGATACTATAAGGTGTTGATGGGATCACCCAAACAGTTGTATACGTTATAGGAATTCGCGTTGTAGGAGTGTTCTCGCAAAACCGTTTTTTTTAACAATTCAAAAACTAGGAACACGAATTTAATAGAGTTATTTAGTTTAATGTTATAACAATACAATTGAATCAGGTGCAAAGGTACGTAAAACTGATTATGTACTTGAAAAATCATTATAAATTTCACACTACAGAAATATAGTATGTAAAATCTCCGCGTTGTACGAAAACGCGTTATAGGGAAGATTACTGTACCCTTCCAAAGTTTCTTTGCTTAAGCTTGCCATGTACCGCCGGCCAGGTGCACCAGGTCGTCGTGTATATATCCGTCATAAAATAATATTTGAACGCACTAATTCAAATACTGGTTCCAATCACAAAACATAGCATAGTCTCAAATCGTGTGTCAAGGCTTTTTGTTCTAATTTCTCACTAACAATTCCAGGTTATACAACATAGCCCTTAAGACTGGACCACGGATGATTAAGTCCTTCCTAATCGGACCAAAACCTGTAGGGTCCTTAGGAATGACCTTGCTGGACAGTTTCGGTGACTCGGCAGTCGATTTCACAGCCACACCAGATAATGAACACTTGCTGATTCTCAGTGGGAACGGTGATGTTTATATGATGAATACTGACTTCTTGGAGAGTAAAAGGTATTTTAAAATCAGTACAGAAATTTGCCATTTTATTTATATTTTTACTAGCCGTTTCGCGCCCGCTTTGCTGGACGAATTAAAATAAATTTTATGTTTCATTATTTTATTTTTTTTCATATTTTTATTATTCTTCTTTTTAACTTCCCGCTAAGAAAATTGAAATATTTCGAAAATCGAGTTTTTAACAGATGTTGACGTTTAGAGGTTCTAGGAAGCCTCCCCGAATGTTTCCGCGGTGAAGTCCGTATGGATAAATTTTCATAAAAGTAAAACAGCAATAAAAAAGAACGTTGGAATTTAATAAATAAATAGCCATAAACCATCTAGGAAAAATTTCGCATCGAATGGTGGTAGTTTCATGTCGATACGATCAGTGGTTTAGGCGTGAAGGAGCCTCAAACGAAGACCATTTTCCTTTTATATATATTTTTATTACTTTCATGATAAAGTAAATAATATATGTACCTATTCAGAAATTTTAATGATTTTTTTAAATGGGTTTTTGTTGGTATTCGATTTGTTCGTGATTTTTGTTATCATATGTGTGTGTGTGTCGTTACGTTTCGTTAAATCAATTAAATTTATTTATGTCTGATGATTGCCAAGTCTCAGGAAAGCCGGATCTTTTTATCAGTACATACTGCATTTAATTTTTAATATTATTCAATTAAAACATGCTTATAGTTCCTAGATGAAAACTAGAATTCTAGAACGTCAAATTAATATCTTGTTTAGAGCTGTCAAACCATTTTTTCTGTATTAAGTTTGACATATTTGACAGCGCAAAAAACGAGATTGTGTCACGATACACGAATTATGCGGACCTCAAATTTTCATACACCACACACCTGTAGTTCTCTAATGGGGCATGGGGCACTTCATCATCACTTGATCAGCCTTATGTGCCTACTAAGACTAGGAGGATTTTTATCTGATTTTTTTATAAAACATTTCAGTCCCCTACAAATAAAACTTCGCGGTCCTCTCGCCATGTACCCACCAGCTGATGACAACTATGGCTCCGAATCCTGTGCCATCATGACGATGGGAGCCGCAGACTACTCCACCATTGTTGTCATCGCCAGTGCCACAGCATCGCTGTACCATTGTCTGCTTCTACCTAACGTAATTTTTTTTAGATCGCTATATATAAAAATATATATAATTCCTGTCACCTCTTATAATATCTGGCTTATAGAACAGTGAATTGCATTAAAATCGATACAGTAGTTTTTAAGATCTGTATTACTAGACATCTATAATAAACTAGCGGATCCGACAGACGTCCTGTACACACGTCTTACATACAAAAAAATATATCTAACAATGTAAATAATTCTCGACTCCACTTGAACACACAAAAAATTTCATCAAAACCTGTGCAGCCGATGTATATATATACCAGCTGTTTCTTTGCTGTATGAATAACCTAGATACCGACTGCAGCGCCATCTGCCGGCCTGATTTGTGAATCTAAACCATCCAGGGCGCCACCCAATTCAAAAAATTCATTCAAATCGGTCCAGCCGTTTAAGAGGAGTTCAGTGATATACACACGTCCAGTAGAATTATATATATAAAGATAGTGTTGATGGGATTTTGAAAGCGAATTTGTCTTAATTAATACAAAACTTTTTTTGTAGTGTTAATTTTTTTATGAGTTCCTACTCATATTCCTCTATTGGTTTGTTAAAATTGATTTCAGGATTCGGAGAAAGAAGACAGCGATGGCTACGCCCTCTACGTTATGGAGTCTGTGGACTTGAACATTGTGTTGAACAGCAAAGATGATGTGCCATTTGTTTATCCGGTTCACTTGTACCCTGTAAGATTTAATTGTATTAGCCAAACATGTTTAAACTTTAATAAAACTTCAGGAAACTATATGTATACAAAGGCCGGCATCGCACGCGTGGCACTACCCGTATTACCTCGACGTTCCTCGTTCCACAACTGAGCGTTATTTAAGGCACTTGCTGCGCACTATCTCTTCGACTTAGGGTCCTTCAAGAAAAGAGCGTACCTGGTCTCTGCTTAAAAGGAAGGCAACGCACTCGCAAGCTCTCTGGCATTGAGAGTATCCATGGGTGGTATCACTTAACACCAGATGAGCCCGGTTATTTAAAAAGAACTGGAGTCGATTCCTTGCATCTTTCATCTTCTAAGAATGAAAGAAGATATCCCGATAAGAAAAGATAAAAACGGCCCTTTTTTGGACCACATTACGATCTATACAGTTTCTCTATGATTACGACGAAACAAACATTTTATCTTACAAATTAAAAATTAAAAAAATATTCAAATTTGTTTCAGTGCTTGGGGAATACGTACGCGTGCATGCACGCTGGCGGCGTACACTCCGTCACTTTGCCCTTCATGGGACATCTCAAGGACTTAGCTTTGGCCGAAGAGAGTAAGTTTATATCGCATTTAAACAAAGATTTTATTATGTTAATAATGGAGCTGGTACCGCTCGTTTTAATCGCTTATTATTTGGATACCTTCCAAATAATAAGCGATAAATACAAATAAAAAGTGTTTAATGTTTTTATCATCTCATTTTTAAAGTTATACTTCTTTTGACGCGTTAGGGAAAATGATGAGAGTAAATTTGTACGATGCGCGCGCACACCGTCACAAAAACCGACACCCTGAAGTTAGCAAAGTCCCTATTTTGAAATTAAAAATGTCCATTTCTTTAATTAAGTAGAATTTTTTTTGTGATATTCAAATAAACTTTATTTAACTTGATAATGCGTTATAATGAAACTTTCAATGTATTAAATACAATATTTTTTTTTTTTTTTGAAAAGATTATATCTTGTTACGCCAAACAAGTATAACTTCTAACGCGTGTACACAAGTTCACACACGTTTTTCTTGTTATGACCATAGATACAAATAATAGAGTACAAATTTGATTTAAAATTGCATACAGAAACTGTTTCCAAAAACTAATTGGAATGTTTATTATGCATTTGTATGTTCTAGAATTTTTTAAAGAATGAACAATTTCTCACCCAGGATAATGTCCTTTTCAGATGAAATAGATTCTATCCTGTCTCTGATAAGCAGCAAGTCGAGCGCGGCTCGTCACTTGGTCTGCACCAGCTCGGACGAGGCCTCACCTCCGGTGGGACTCGTCTTGGCTCCTCCGCTTCATGACATCCTGGTACTTTGCTCTACGGGGGAGTTGCTAACTAGGTGAGCAAGAAGAGATAGAGAAGAAAGATCTTTTAACTGTGCTGTTTGTTTAAAAGGATTTTTTTATTTTGCAATTATGTTTTAATTTTAAATGCGAATGGAAGGATTTTTTTTATTTAAAGTATATCTTGTCACAATATTCTTAATAAACTTATTATTATTATTATTATTAACCGATTTCAGAAAAAGAAGGTTATCTTTTCGAACTGTTTGTGTATCAATATATTAATATTGATTAAAATTGTAATTTCCAAGTTAGTAAACAGTCAAATTTAATTAGAATCGGTTCAGTAGTTTTTGGGATAGATATTAATTAAAGAAACTCTACCGGTTTTTAACATAAATTATTTTAGACTGTTGTGGCCTAATGGCCTGTGCACCAATGGACTTTCTTTCCATGAAATATCGTGAGGAAACCGGCTTGCCTTAGACCCAAAAAGAATCGCCTATTAGATTGACAAATGATAATGAAACAGATACAAAAATCTGAGGCCCAGACCTAAAAGGTTGTGACATCGTTGTTTTTTTTGTTTCATTTCTATCGAATACATCAAATCATTTCTGTTTAAATTAACCTAACACAAGAGGACACACATTCAAATCCTGAATGTAACGAAAAATCTCAAAAACTACTGTACCGATTTAAAAAATTATTTTCCATTCACACAAGCATAATGGCAAATTATGAATACTTAAAATATTATTTAGAAGTTATATAAATTTCCAGAAGGTTGGAGCCATACATCATAGAAGAGAACCTGTTCAGGGAGCTGCAACTCCAGAATCCAGCTTTGCACAACGAAGAGTTACACGAACTATTAAAAGAAGTAATTATATTGTTTACGTCTTTAGTCGAAGGTCCAAGGTTCAATTTCCGTCTCCAGATATATATATATATATATATATATATATAAAACGAAAAGGATTTTAATTCATTTAAATTTTTTAGTATTGCCCTAGTGTTTAGAATGCAACAACCGAGGTCGTGATTCGAAATCCGGAGAAAAAATTAAATAGGCTATTTGATTGTAAAAAACCATTTCAGATTATTTGTAACTATAGAATCTTATGTAGTTATTTTTAATTCTGTTAAATATTGTCTTTAAAAAAATGTTTGTCTGTTAAGTCGGTTTACGGACGATAGTTTAACGTAACAACGTCATAACAAAACATCGAGGAAATGATTGCTTTTATGAATAAAATTGATTTATCATTATTCTGTATGGATACAAAGGAGTGAATACTCGGACGCATAGGCCAATCGAATAAAAGAGATAAAGGTGCGGCGCAAACGTACAATGAGCGTAAAGGGACAATGAGCGTAACGGGACAATGAGTCGTGGTTTTTGTGCGTGCAGTCGGCGGTCATCGATTTATAAGACGTTCTCACGTCAAAATAAAGTGTTATTTAGATTAATTTTTGAGTAAAATATTCGCAATGAATAATATTTTTTTTAAATGAAAATATTTATTAAAACTCCAGTCACGTAGAATTCTTTTTCTTCTTGCTATCTCCTTTCGAAGGTTGGTGATCGTCGTGGCTACTTTCATTAATAGGGGTTGATCAAAGAGGATAGATAAAAATTAAAAGTTGTATGTATTTTAGTGTACTGTATCATAAAAAAATAAAAACAAAACATTTTGTCACTTAGGGGTTTGAAAGATAGATAGTAGCCGATTCTCAGACTTACTGAATGTGCATAGAAAAATTCATAAGAATCGGTCGAGCCGTTTCGGAGGAGTATGGGAACGAACATTGTGACACGAGAATTTTATATATATATATATAGAGATGATAATTTAGTGATATTAATTCAATTCAATTCACAAAAGTATGCAATTTATTCATCGATGTTTTCTTATGACGTCATCACGTAATATCGTCCGCAAACCGACTTTTCAGACAATCAAATTTTTTTCGTGTTGTCAAATAGCCTGTGTCTGCTTTCTTGGGGTCGAATTATACATATAGTATTTATAAAAGCGCGAATTTATTTTTTTCAGCGTCAAAAACTGTCTTTCGTGACGATAATACAAGAGATATTGAGTCGTGAGGTCTCCCAACCCATTCTGCATTTGAACAAGAATCAGGATCTGGGACCCAAAGAGATGTTAGAGGTAAAAAAATAAAATAAAAAAGTGATTTTAATTAAATTTTAACTTTGATGAGATGAATTTGAGATTAAAAAATACGGAGAGTTACGAACACGTGAAAATCAGTCAACTTACAGTCCTTAACTTAGTGACTCCATGAAAAATTAAAAATTATTCAAAGGCCGGCAACGCACTCGTGACCCTTCTGGCAATGTGAGTGTTCATGGGCGGCGGTATTACTTAACATCAGATGAGCCCCCTGTTACACAAAAAAAATGATTAATGTGTATTTGCAGATGTTAACAGAGGTGACAGTGAAGCTCCGGGAGCAGTACATCGCGCGTCAGAGCAGAGCCAATTTAGCCCTGGTCAGCAAGATCAACGCGCTGCGCTCTTTGCAGATGCAGCAGGTCGCCTGGAAGGAGGACTTACAGGTAAATTAAAAAAAACAACCTGTGTGTACTTATGTACACGCGTTAGAAGTTATACTTCTTTGGCGTAACCAGATAAAAATCTTTTCAAAAATATTATTCTACGTTTGTAGAAAAAACTTCACTAACAATAGAAAAAAGGTATTTAATACATTGAAAGTTTTATTATAACGCATTATCTAGTTAAATAAAGTTTATATCAATATCACAAAATAAAATGTTGTCTATAGCTAATTTCAGGGTGTCGGTTTTTTGTGACGATGTGCGCGCATCGTAACAGTTTACTCTCATTATTTTTCTCTAACGCGCCAAAAGAAGTATAACTTCAAAAATAATTTTGAACAACATTACCCTAGACTACGAATATCTTAAGTGAGCATAGTAAATATGTTTACATTTTTTATCAAACTAATTATTATTTATTATTATAATAAATACTACAAACAACATTTTTAGCTTAAAGCCAAAAAAAGCAAGGTTCACGGCACCGATCTCACTTTTAATCACAATCACTCGGTCCAATTTCTCATCACCACTACGATACATTGAATACCCCACCAAAATTACCATGCGTTTCCTAAACGCACTGTCCAAAGTCAAGATGGCCCCACTCGAGACATTGGCTCGGCTCTGATTGGTAGATTTTTGAGGGCAAACGGGCCGGAGGCTTACTTGATGTTAAGTGATAACGCCGCCCATGGACACTCAAATTGCCAGAAGGGTCGCGAGTGCGTTGCCGGCGTTTTAAACATTGGTACGCTGGACCTCGAGGTGATACGGGTGGAATTTCGTATTTTGCCTTGACGTCCAATGATTAATAAATATATTTGTATTCGTTAAGTAATCATTGTAAATTATGAAACAATTAAATAATAACAAAATTAAAATATAATTTTTAAAAGTAATAGAAACAATCTCAACCAAAATCAACGGTCAATTGATTCGATCGAAACATTTCCTGACATTTATTATTTTATTATTATTTTGTAATTACAGAAAGACATTCAAGACGTCGAAATGGAGTCCGCGCTTCTGATAGAGAAGAGGAATTTGGCTGAGAAAAAGCAAGAAGATATTAAATTTAGGTAAATATGAATGCATACAAAATAATTAGTTGCATAGATTTAGATTTATTCTAACTTTAAGTTTTTAAATAAATAATCTTAAAACTTTATTAATAAAAAACGAAACATATTGAAGACAAGTAATGTATAATTAATCGCGCGTTATTCGAGAATACTACAACGTGTTTCCTATAACGCGGAACCAATATACCGCGTTATAGTATATTACTGTATAAGCGTACGATGGCTGAACCACGATCGTACTCGCAAAATGAAGCTTGAAGTGGAGTTAAAATATGTTCCGTTCGTTGAACGTTAGTTGCGTAAATCTATCTATCTAAGGAATTCAATTAATAGCTTAAACTAAGGCCTAAAACAACACACTGGTAACGGACTACCTGCTCATCCTGACCGTTTCTGGGAACAAATTCTGGCTGCCAGCTAGTTTATTATTATTCATTAACTATTAATTACTTAAGATGTCATGTGGAACATGGTGTAATGGTTGCAGCTTACAAACGTTGTGTAAAACAAAAACTTGGCGATTAAAAAGAGTGGCGGAGAGTTTATTGCCAGTTCTTCTCTTCCGTTCTGCGCCCTTGATTTGAGAACTGGCAGTAAATGTAAAATTAGAAGCATTTAATGTATTATTTACGTTCATATTTACATAAATAGATGAATTTGAATAGTTTGATCGTAATACCCGCGAAAGTACTACAAACAGTGCGATTTAACAGCAATTGTCTTAACGCAGTTAAAACCGCAGAGCAATAAATAAATTTCAGATGTTCTTCGGTTATTCGGGCACTGAGTTCGTCCTCCATCAAGAGTCCAGCCGAACAGGAGATGATGAGACAGTTAGAGACGTACAAACAAAAATCCTCATATTTGCAGACGCAGACACGAAGCCTTAGAGAACATGTGGACAAACATATACAACGGGTAAGATTTACATTCGGCTCAAATATATGTATGTTTATGTGCACGAATAAGGTCATTTCTAAAATAAACATCATTTACTCATTCTTCGTTCTCACATTCGTATATCATTCTTTTATTGGTCATAGCTATATATATATATACAGGGGGTCAAAAAGTCGTGGATCAAACGCAAAAGGGGATAGATGAGGTCATCAGCTGCAAAAAATTGTTCTACGGGAGGTCTCTAAGGTCAACCCCTGCAGAGTTATAATTTATTTTGCGTTTTTATAAAAAAATACTTTTTTACTAATTCTTATTAAAACTGGAAAAAATCTACATCCTGTATCTTTTTCATAATATCCACTAGATTGGTACTGATGAGTTCTTGCGTTAGACATACTATTTATAGTTGTTTATTGAGTGTATTGAAGATAATATTAAATTATATGATATAAATTTTTTTCATATCATAACTTTTTGTTTACTTCGGACCCCACTGTGAAAAAAAAATTACTCTACCGAAAAGTGACCCTGTGTTACAAGTTTTGGCGCATTTCATAGAGATTCTGAAAAGGAATTACACATGACCATGAGTCGCTCTAAACTTAATTATTAAAGTATATTATTGTCCATAGATTAAAGAGTGGGAAGAGGAATACAAGAAGAAAGATATCGCATTGGGCAAGTCACATAGCGACACCATCTCATCTATACTTCAACAACAGTGAGTATTAACTGTTATTTAGAAGAGGGTAGATGCAAAAAAGTTGAGATCAAATTTGGTTCTTTGATTTTCTTATTTAGTGATTACGTCGACAATAATCTTCAACAACAGTGAGTATTAACTGTTATTTAGAAGAGGGTAGATGCAAAAAAGTTGAGATCAAATTTGGTTCTTTGATTTTCTTATTTAGTGATTACGTCGACAATAATCTTCAACAACAGTGAGTATTAACTGTTATTTAGAAGAGGGTAGATGCAAAAAAGTTGAGATCAAATTTGGTTCTTTGATTTTCTTATTTAGTGATTACGTCGACAATAATCTTCAACAACAGTGAGTATTAACTGTTATTTAGAAGAGGGTAGATGCAAAAAGTTGAGATCAAATTCGGTTCTTTGATTTTCTTATTTAGTGATTACGTCGACAATAATCTTCAACAACAGTGAGTATTAACTGTTATTTAGAAGAGGGTAGATGCAAAAAGTTGAGATCAAATTTGGTTCTTTGATTTTCTTATTTAGTGATTACGTCGACAATAATCTTCAACAACAGTGAGTATTAACTGTTATTTAGAAGAGGGTAGATGCAAAAAAGTTGAGATCAAATTTGGTTCTTTGATTTTCTTATTTAGTGATTACGTCGACAATAATCTTCAACAACAGTGAGTATTAACTGTTATTTAGAAGAGGGTAGATGCAAAAAGTTGAGATCAAATTTGGTTCTTTGATTTTCTTATTTAGTGATTACGTCGACAATAATCTTCAACAACAGTGAGTATTAACTGTTATTTAGAAGAGGGTAGATGCAAAAAAGTTGAGATCAAATTTGGTTCTTTGATTTTCTTATTTAGTGATTCGTCGACAATTATTATTAACTTTTTACACACATTGTCTATGCTTGAAAGCGAAATGCATTTTCGAGGTTTCCTACAAAAAGTTAATACGTTTATGTACTATTATTTTTGAGAGCTTTGCTTACTTTTGGTGACAAGAGGAAGGGGATAAATTGCAGTAAATCTGCTTACGTAATACTTGAATGGCCCCACACTGAATATATTAATTATTATAGAACAGTATTATGTAGACTCTTTTCATCACAGTTTAAAGCAGTGTTATCCATGGGCCCACGCCCCACATGTGGGCAATTTGATTGTCAAGGGGGGCAATTCGAAAATAGATTCGATGCTTTTGTTTGCTTTGAAAATTAACTTACTGTCTGTTTCCTAGTAATTTCTTAAAAATTTTAATATTAAAAATTATGGATGTTATATGGCGAGCATAAATATTTTAGAATGGCTAAAGTGGGGCAAAGGTGGTGAAACACATAAGACTGATTCAAATATATAATAATAATCGCTTTTTCTCGTTTCAGGACAAATCAAGTATCAAGTCTTATTGAAGAAACAAAACTATTGAAGGATCAGCTTGGAGTTGTTTGATGTTATATTTATTGAATATTGAGTGTAATTTGTTAATTTTGTATGTAAAATAAATGTCTGAGAATGAATAAAGATGAAATGGGTGTATTATTTAAATGTCCTATCATTTATTCGTTGAACAAATTATCCGCCATAATTTACTAATCTGTAATCTGTATCATAACAATCTCCAAATAAATAATTGGAAACAGTGGCGTAACAATAGGGTGGCAGGGCTGGCAAAATGCCAACTTCACATTCTATGAATGAATGTGATGTCTCCAATACGCATTGGGCTAGCGTGGGGACTACAGACCATTCCCTCTCGGCTAAGAGAGGAGGCCTATGGCCATTAGTGGGACATATACAATGTGTGTGAATACGCTGAAAATCTCGAAGTTTATTAAAATTAAACTGAGTACAACGTGACGATTTTTACTGATAGGGCCCCATCAAAAGAATTTGCTACGGGCCCCAGATGGTATAGTTACGCCACTGATGGAAACCTTATCAAAGGCTATCCTTCGTATGAATATGGTTTTTAGGCACATCCTAGATTGGTGAGATTATTTTGGCTTGCTTTTAAATCCAATGCAATGTATTCGTATCAGAGTAGAGGATCAAGAGGTAGACTGTTCAGAGTCCTATTCTATCCCTACTAAAATAATGCTGGCACAGACTCTTATTTTCTCTCTAGACTACGCTTATATTATATTGTGTCTTAGTGTATATCTACGTTTTCGAAGTGAAACTTCTTTAGTCCGATGAGAGTAAATTTTTTACGGATGCGTCACGAAGATGTGCAGCGTTTTTGTCCAGGAAAAGTGAGAGAGCGATTAAGACTGACTGAGAAGGGCGAATTACCCTATAGAAATTATATTTTTTAAATTAAAATTTAGTAAAGAGAATTTATGAAATATTAGTATTTTATATTTTGTGCAAAATAATTTATTGAAATCTCAAACTTTAGTGGGAAGCTGGTTCCACATAGTGGTGGTGCGCGGCAATGAGTGCTTTCAAAACATTCTCCATGGTAGGTAATTGCAGCAGAATGAACTTGCCAGTTCACTTCGTCACGGCATTCCAGGTACAGGCACGCCGTCTACCCGTCAGCGTCGTAACTCTCATACTCTTACCCATGTTTCATTATTTTTGAACCCCAAAACCCTAATATATTTTATTTCACTATTACTATTTTCTTGGCTCCAATAACCATCTAACCCTAGATCCAACTTTTTTCATTTCTCCTTCACCCTCACTGCCATTCCATTATAGGAAGCTCTACCTGTACCCGTGCAGACCTCGCAGACGCAGAGTACTTGTACGTTTAAGAGACATTTCACAATAATGTATCGATAAACCACTTTTAATGTAATTTATGCTAAAGTAGGTAAGATAAAGTTTTTTTAATTTAAATGTTTTACATTGTTATTGTGATGTAAATAAAGTGTTATTGTTTTTTAATATAGGGTAGTTAAATAAAATGCAATTTTTGTTTTATACTTTATTGATTCACATTTTATATCATTCAAACAATTATTATTTAATAACTCTTAATTGTATTTAATATTGTCAGTATAATGTACAACACTTGACAAAGGATTGTAAACTTAATTTAAAGCCTCATTTATTTTTAACTTAAGCATCGATCAAAGGCCCCCAAAACATTTTTGAGACACGACTTTCGTCGTCAGTATAAAAGAAGTCTTTTCCAAGATTCACAAATTCTTTAAGTGACAGCTTTCCATCCTGAAACAAATAGAATTTCAAGATAAATTAATATTCATCTTCCTTGATAACATTTCCATTAGATACTAAACAGTAATATTGCAAATAATGCTTAATGTGAAAATTCCCGCTTTATCTAACCCACTTTCCTAACAGCTTTAAGAACCAACGGACTACGGAGTTGACAAGTCTAAGTAGAATGTAGATAATATAACGTCATAATATGAATTTTGAGTTCACTGCTAAAACGTGGCCACTAATGACTCGATAATGGATGTAAATTGTCAGATATTATAAATAATAAACGAAACTTTTTCAAGACATGCGATTTGAGGAAAGTTTAAAAGTTGTTGTAAATATAAAAAAAACTTTTAGTAATAATTATTTAGAATCAAAATAGTATCAATATAATTAATACCTAAATTATATTATATTTGAGGTGCTAAAAACGCCTACTGTGTACTAAATTTGTTAACTTGTAAGTATTTAGAACGTAAATAAAAAACGTACATACTATGAAATATCTATTAATTCTGTTTGAACTGCCTGTATTATATAACTAGATTAAAAGAACTTTATTCTATTACAACATGATATTTTGTTAAAGCCAATTAGACTCTTAAATCGATTGTAAGTTTTGAAAATATTTCAATTCCTATTTAAAATATTTTACTGAACTTTAATTTAGATAAATACATTGAAAACTAATTCAAGCAGAACGTTAAGTTCTTTCAATTGTGTGAATAAATATTTTAATCCTTTCAGATAGCCATGGCATCAGAAAACAAAACTTTGACACAATTATCAGTATTGTTAACAAATGAAGAACTAAATAATGCACTAACAAAATGGTTTAGGGAACCCACAGAGTTTACTCATTGGGAGGTAATTATTAATAATTTAAACCAACATTTAAATTAAACGACATCAAAATCCATTGTCATTTGTGTAAAATGGGATAATTTTTATATATTTATGCAGCAGCAGACAATATAAAAAAGTAGTAGGTCCAATGTGGATTAGAATTAATAGAGAACAACAAAATTGGAAAAATTTAGAGGAGGCCTCTGTTAAAGGTCAAGCTGTAAATAAATAAATAATTGTTTGCCAATAGATAATAAGTATTGATAGGGTCTAAATATTATATTACTTTAGACACTATTACTTTATATTTAGCATAGTAAGCTAAACAGTGTAAATGGCTTTTCATTTAGTTTATTATCAGCAGCACATGCTTGCTTGATCGAGCTAATTTTCACTTGATTGCACTTTGTGATAAGTATTCATAATGTTTTCAGCATGTCGGAGAAATGGGAAAAGGTGATTCATACCTAAGTGATGTATATAGGATAAAAATACATGGAAATTCAGATGGCAACTCAAGACATGTACAACTTATTGTTAAGACAATCCCAAAAAACATATGCAGACGACTTACATTCCGTTCTCATGACTTCTTCATAAATGAAATTAATTTTTACCTAAATGTATTACCAGTTTTACTAAAATTCCAGTCTGATAAACAATTGACTGAACCATATGAAAATTACACAAATGTATTTCTAGCTCTCACAGATGGTATACATGATGTTATCTGTCTAGAAGATGTATCTTTGCAGAATTATGGCAACCCGATACGACAAGAAGGCATTGATTATGAGCATTGCCAATTAACAGTTAAAGTGCTTGCTAAATTCCATGCATTGTCTTTTGCTATGCGTGATCAAAAACCTGAAGAATTTGCCAAAATGAGCAATGTATTAACTGAGGTATATTATGATCCTAAATATTGGGATTGGTATGAAAAATTCTGGAAACGTCTTTGCAGTACAGCTATAGATGCAGTTGAGAGGGAATATCCAAACACCAATTATGTTGATAAAATTAAAGAATTCGCGATACCAGAGCGATATCAAGATATGATTAAAGCGGTACAAGATAAAACAAATAGTGTCATATCACACGGTGACTGCTGGACAGTTAATTTCTTGTATAAATATGAAAATAAACAACCCGTTGATGCAAAAATGATAGATTTTCAACTAACAAGGTGCGCTAGCCCAGTTTTGGACCTATCATTTGCAATATATGCATGCACTGACCTAAATTTAAGGGCAAAACACTATGATGACTTATTAAAAGATTATTATGAAGTATTATCAAAGCAGATAAGTGAAATGGGAAGTGACCCAAATAAAGTCTATCCTTGGAGCACATTTATGGAAGAAGTAAAGAAGTATTCATATTTTGGACTGGCATTTAGTTTTGAGTCCACACCATTTATAATTCTGGCACCTGAAGATGCTTTCAAGATGGATCATGTCACGGTAAATATTCTTTAATTTATCCAACCAATTTAAAAATATTTTATCTTCCCTAGCTTTAAACCCAGTCTTACAAACTTTGATAAATTATATGAAGCTAATCTGTAATAATATATTTTCTTTTGTTTAATTTAAACTTTAATTTAACCAGTTAAGCTTTGCAAGTTAAATTATGTAGACTTATAAAAAAAGGATATTTCAAAAAAAAAAAATCAGTCCGCATTCTTTATATTGAATCAGGGTGATGATAAAAGGAACATTGAAGAATTTTGGCCTGTTACTCCAATTAAGACAAAGGCCGGTAGACTGAGAGAAGCCAACAACATTGTTCACTGTGTTGACAAAGGTTTTATATAATGATATATAATTGCTATATTCCGAAAGGTAGGATTTATTTATGTATTAATTAATATTAGTACAGGTTAATTCATTATTAAGTAGCGGTTTAGCAGTGGCTTCACTTCACGACTTTCATCCCTGTGGTCGTAGGTTCGATCCCCGGCTGTGCAACAATGGACTTTCTTTCTATGTGCGCATTTAACATTCGCTCGAACGGTGAAGGAAAACATCGTGAGTTAACCGGCTTGTCTTAGACCCAAAAAGTCGATGGCGTCTCTCAGGAACAGGAGGCTGAGCTGAACTATTAGATTGACTAATTATCATGTAACAGACACAGAAATCTGAGGCCCAGACCTAAAAAGCTTGTTGCGCCACTGATTAATTTTTATTTTATTTTAGTATGAGTTATTGCATAAAATGCATGTATAAAATAAATATAACATTTCAATTATGACATCACTACCTATGTATGCTGTGTGTTTTAGATAAAATTAACTATTACAAAAAAATACTAGTACATAGTTCCTGTGATAAGTGTGCAATAAGCTTTTGATTTTTTATTTAATTACAGACATTAGATGTAAAGGACAAAACTTAAGGTATGTTGAATTAGGTTTTATTAAGAACTGAACATGACAATATCATTATCTTTACCATAGTACAAAAATACACTGTGACATTGACAATTGTGATTATAGAGACTAAGTTTAATAAGAGTTCTTGGCCATTTGTATGTAAGGTCTTTTTTTTTTCCTTTTTATATTTGTTATTAAGAAATAATATAGTAGTAAATAAATTGTACTTTTCTTGACAGTATTAACATTTAATAAATATTACCATAATATTATATTTGTATTATGCAATAATTTTTAACTAGAAGAAGAGGTTTTTTTGATATAAGAGGGGCAAACAGGCTTGAGGCTCATCTGATGTTAAGTGATACCGCCCCGCCGCTCATGGACACGCGACTCGCGAGTGCGTTGCCGGCCTTTTCCAATTGTTAAACGGCAACGCTCTTTTCTTGAAGGACCCTAAGTCGAATTGGTTCGGAAATACTTCAGTGGGCAGCTGGTTCCACATAGTGGTGGTTCGCAGCAAAAACACTCAGTTGTGGAACGACGGACGTACGCGTACGGGTGGTATGAAAATTAAATATAATTTTAACGAATAAGAGTAGGTACTGAACCTTGTTCTACAATTTTAAAAAAATATCCTCTGTACTTGATGGCTATTTGTATGGGGAATTTCTAGTAATTTTTTTATCCGTCTTGATCTGTCGTCGCCACCTACCGTGATCACTTATGTATGCCCTCTCTCTAGGCTTTATGGGTAAGATTTACAGACGAGAATTGGCACTTTTGGCATACCGAGGTTTCGACTCAAAATCTTATTCTTAATTATCACAAATTAACAATTATATAGTAACCTTTAGTTTAAAATTATGTAATGCACGATTTATGTATTTTCTACTAACAAATAAAGATTATTCGATAATTATTGTTATTATTTTACTCAATCTATGTTAAAACTCTACCAGATATCGACTCGTTAAGCCCAGGGCCTATAGTGGTTAAAACGGACCCCCAGCCCCCACTGAAAGCAATAGGCGATATTTAAAATTTAAAAAAATCTCATCAGAAGGTTGGAATCCCTAAGATCAATCAACCCATGTGCGATGCACATTTATCAAACGGTCTATGTATTTTTCGCATATGCGTCTATTATGGGGGACTTCCCCGTAATAGCCCAGAACCCCACAAATTCACTATCCGCCCATGCCTCTGCTAGATGTTGGCACTCCAGGGCGAGGACGCAACCCTACCAAACGAAGTGAAAGCTTTATTAAGCGCGGACAGTGACGGCCCGTGGAAAATTTTAAAACTTTTGCGAGGCAGTCATGAACAACAAAAAAGAGGGGGTAAAAGAGCTTTGTCCCGAAGCCCATCAGCGACAGGGAAAGAACCCGCAGCCCGACACGCTCACCAAATCCTCGCCACCTAAAAAGTGCCCAAGCTGCCATGCTTTCAAAAGGAGGGATGGATTACCATCCCCGTAAGTACTGGACCCTTCCCTAGCTATTAGCCCTGTCTGAGAAGGATACTTCCAGTGTCAAGTATCTTCACAAACTAATAATAGGCGTGTACGCCACCGTCGTATCGCAATCGTCGTCGTATCGGGAAGCGGATAAGGCTCTGCCGTTACCGCATCACTCCTAGAGCGATTGTTGGTGGCGCGTTGGTCGAACCGTGGAAGTGTATTCGCAATGCATTTCCCCAAGTAAAAGAAAACCAATCTTATATGCATAAACTTACTCCCGGTTCATATACCAACTGTATTTACTCCTAGCCGTAGATTTTAGTACATACCCCATTCGTATCGATGACAGCGAAGGCGACGGCCGCGTGTTCATTGCTCAGACCAAGACATTGGAAGAACAATTTGAACTCGTGTACAGATATGTACCCAGATTGATCCTTATCGACAGCCTATAACAATGAAATTAAATAATTAATTCTTTGATTGTGGTCAAAAACCGTTCGCCCAACTATAATAATTTACTATTAATCAGCGATTTACACTTAAATATATCCAAAAGCGTACAATAATCGTGTGTCAGCCACTAAAGACTGGTCAGAGCTACTTGTTTATCAATGTTTAGTAAAATTACAACATACAACATTTGTCCTTACCTTAAAAAGATAGGGCAACCACCGATGTGCGCGCTTCTTGAGCGTTTTGTCATTGAGGACGTGATGCATATCATCTAAATACTGCTCCACCGTCACATAGTTGTAAGGGTCTATTGCTCCCCATTGCTCCTCCCATGTCAACTGTGGATGGCAATAAAATTAATTCAGACATTATACTTTAAAAATATTCCCTTTTGTTTTAATTTAAAACCAGTAAAATAGTTTAAATCCCTAAATTATCATGTAACTTTATAGATGTTTCATTATTGTGTATTGTTCTAAAAGTGAACCGGCTTGTTTTGAAACATTAGGTATATACCTAGTATATAACTCGTGGTCAACAGTACAATATAACATGTAAATTGTGTATGACGCACGCGCAATATGAACATCAACATAATTTAGGTAAAAAGAATGTGTGTACCCACAGAAGAATTTCGCTGATATTATTATATTATATATATATTAGATATAAAATTCTCGTGTCACATTGTTCGTTCCCATACTCCTCCGAAAAATCTACCGATTCTTATGAAATTTTTTATGCATTTTCAGTAAGTCTGAGAATCGGCTTTTATCTATTTTTCAAATCCCAAAAAAAATATTTTTATTTTTAGTAAATTTTTTTTTATTTTTTTTTATACAGCATACAAAAATACACACAACCCCTAATTTTCACCCCTCTACGATCAACCCCTTATTTTTTCTTATAGGTAGTTATTTTTATTGAACTTAAAAAAAAGTTTCCTAGAAATAATATACATGGCAAAACAACGTTTGCCGGATAAGCTAGTAATAAAATAATCGAACCTTGATTATATGTGTGAATTCCTTCGCCTGCTTATCATCCAAGTTACCGAGCGACTTGAATCGTTCGGAAAAGAGAACGAAATCGTTGCATGAGATGAGTCCGTCTTTGTCTACGTCTAGAATGTTGTGAACTGTACGCATTTTGCGGCGCCAAAATTCTGACTGCAACAGAAAATTAATTCAATTAAGCACACACAGTTAACTGTTACAAAATTTGTATTTTTTTTAACTTCATTCGAAAATATAAATGGGCTTACGCCAAACCATTTGTAAAAAGATTTACGAAGGAAATCAATGAAACCTTCAAAAAGTTAGTTTCTAGAATTAATAGGAACAGCGACCTGCGACATACCAAATGTACAATAAAACACAAGACAAGGGTTATTTAAATTATAAGTACTTAGAAATGAGCGAGCAGTGTTCGGCTAGTGGCTTCAGCGTACGACCTTGAGGTTCGATCTCCGGCTGTGCACCAATGGATTTTCTTTGTATGTGCGGCATTTAACATTCTCTCAAACGGTGAAGGAAACCGACTTGTCTTAGACCTAAGTCGACGGCGTGTGTCAGGCACAGGAGGCTGATCACCTTCTTGCCTATTAGATTGAAAAAAATGATCATGAATCAGATTCAAAAATCTGAAACTCTTACTCTTTTTTACTTGGAAATGAGATCCGCCATTTTTAAATTGAAATGGCATTTTGTAAGTTGTTCGTTCTTAAACATGCCTAGAAAGTTCGTTAAGTTACTTCTAGACGATCGCTTGATATTATGTTTAATAAATTATTGTTGTTATATAAATAAAAAGGTAATATATTTATGGACGTGTAGTTTAATTAGAAGAACGTGACACAGGTCACAGACTAAAATTAATAGAAAAAGTAGCCATCTTGAAAGGTAGTGTTGCCAATTTAATGTATATATATTGTCTACAGACTATATCCAACAATTATTTTAATAAAACTAGATAATCACCCTCTCGAACCCCTTGCTCTCAGTATCGGAGTCTGAGTCACTATCGTTGTCCTGTTTCCTTCTATCCTCTTCTGGTCTACCATATTGCTTGCTGTAGCTCCGAAGACCTCTTATACGCTCAGCATCAACGTCCTTCGCGTCTTGGAATGTTTGTAAGTAGCACACCGTTCCATTGCAGGTGGATTGAGTGTGAAGTGGCTGTGGGCGGAAACGAAAAAAAAATTTACTTTTATAAATTTGAAATTATTAGAAACATCAGGCTTGAAGGAAGTATTTATTAGAAACGGTCAGAATCTATTTGAAAATGTTTTTTAACCTACCTCTTTTACCGAATCAAAAGTAGTGCCAAGGTTTTCTTGCATCAAAAAGTCGATATATTCCTAACGCTATTATGAAATGATTTCCTCACACCATAAGCGTAACTATTACGAAACTGTCATCATATGAGATATTTAAATAATCCGACAAAATAATATAATATCAGATTTTAATGTTTTTATATTATTTACTTACTAGACAGCTATTAGCAAAATCTTTGTAGTGTTTTACGTCAACTTTAGATGCTCACTTGAGTATCTTTAACAGAATTAACTTTAAAGACATTTTGTATTTTTAATTTATTTTTTTCTTTAATTTTATTTTTCCCACGCGTCGATAAATTGTTAGGGTTTTTACGAATATAATTAAATACTCCTTTTCATGGATTAAACTGATAAAATTGGGTGTCGGAAATTAAATACATTTTACTTTTAAAACTTTTCGATTTCCATATATGTACCATTTTTATTTTAACATATGTAAGAACCCATGTGTGAATTAATAAAGAAATTAATTATATTAATGCATTATTGTAGGTATGTAAAATATTGTCAGAACCTAATAACAAAAAAATTATATTGTGTCGCAGGGTTATTTACACTCACTTGTTGCACCGAAGGCCGTAGGGTTCTTACGTAACGCGGTCAATAACCTTATTAGACATAAGCGTGGATGTAACCCAAGCAACTATTACAAAATATTGACTAGAATTTTCGACTTCAGAAGGTTCCAAATTAAAATTACTATTACGGCACACAAGTATGTCTGTATGAAAGTGTTATACCGAAAAAAAAGTGCAGTAACATAAATTTAAGTCTAAAATTGTCATATTTATTCATTATTAATTATTATTATTATCTATTACTATGTAGGTTAAGAATATTGTAAATACTTGCGTGTCATTGTACGCTTCAAAAACTCAAAAAGTTCTGCACTTATCAAGCTGAAATTAGATTTTACTATCATTTTTTATTTTGTTTTTTTAATTTTTCTTCTCCACAAGTATTGCAAAATTAAACTTATATGAAATGTTTTCTTTGTTTTGCTTCTCATTTCTCAACCATTCAATCACAATGTGCCACAGCGAAGCGTGGCAGGGAACAGCTAGTATAGTATAATTTATAATAAGGTCAGTTAATATAAATTAACAACGTCCTAGAAATGTCATATTGTGATTTCATATTATATATAGTGAAACTATACAATTTAATAATCATAACTAAATACGATGCATCGCAACCAATTCATTCAATTTAAAATCTGTGTAGAGACAGGTCGACCTGAATTTTGCAAATTATCCTTCAACATTTTAAATTGGTTTATTGGACACAATTTGGGGTCAATCCATCCTGTTGCAACGCAATTTGTTAAGAAACAATATGTCTATTTTTACCACAATGAGACATGAATGTAACTATAGAAAATTGTTGGCCCTTCGACCTTCGCATATAAAAATTGTGCGACATAACAAATCCATTGATTTGATCCAGACACGCGCGTAGTGTCTGAACGCAAGGTCATTTGAAGTAAATAAACAAAAACATACCGTTAATGTACCGACTTTATTTTTGTTGTTCCGGAAATGTAATATGTAAATCATGAATCGATAAATTGCACGGTGGAGAAAAATAAGTTGTTCTTATTATACGACATTTATTTATCCTGGAATCTAAACCAAGAAGGAAATCTAATTCAGTACTTGACTTGTCCTAGAGTCCCTTATCTAGCTTTTGCTACAACTGTGTAAGAACTTGGTTCGTAAAATTATGCCAATACAAACTATGGGCACACACAAATTCCCAGCGAAACAATTATAACGGATAATTGATTTCGGCTTGAAAAGCTTTGAAATAAGCCTTGCTAAGAATCAAAATGGGAAACCTACATAAGGCCAATAATAAGTCATTAATATTTATTACAATAGATAATATTATAAAACTCATTTTGTTTATTTATTTACTTGTCTCGTAACCTATTTTTAATTATATTTATAAACAAAAACTTTAACTTTGCCACAATACCACTTAACGCATGAACAGTAGAAGCTACATTCCTGTGCATACGAAATTCATAATAACCCTTGATAAGAGGTTATCGGTGAAAAAAATTAACTGTCGATGGGCAAAGGTCAATAACCAGGAGTCTAAATGTCTAGTAATGTTCCTATAAAGTCCTATTTGTCCTGATTTTTTTTAGATAAAACTAAACGTGTATACCTAGAGATTTGAGTTAACATTTAAATTTTAGTTAAATTGTTTTTCTAAACTAATAATGTAATGTATTACATACACATAGATGTGCTCACTAAGAAAGCGCCGGCTGAAGCCACTTTTATTAAGGTACTAGTAGACTCGGCCAAGCGTTGCTGTGGCTAATATTTTTGTTATATTACATAGTAGTAAACTATTCAAGAGAAACGGCAGGAGAACACCAATCCATCATGCTTTTTTGGTGGTTATGCCATTAAATTGTAGCTAATGTGAAACGTTGGTACTTTCAACACATCGCCATCTGTTAGAATTGTGACTGTCAAATAATTTGCAATAAAATAATATTTCGGGTATAACTTAAGATGTAAGCTATCCTATCTTTTAAGTTAGATCAAACTGCACACGGTGTGCAAATTTCATTGAAATCGGTTTAGTAGTTAAGGCGTCCATAGCGGACAAACAACGTGACGCGTAATTTATATACATTAAGATTAAGATTACAAAATCTAAAACTATACAATTTAACTACAGATATAAACGTTATGCAACAATTATTGTTTGTTTAAAAAACATAGACACAAGAGTCAATAAGGGTGAGATCTATAGTGCGCACTTAGACTTTGCTCTGACTTAACTATCGAGCTAAGACACAGTCGGTATTTATAGAGCAAACTACGAATCTCTCCCTAGTGTTGGCTTAGCTTAATCTCAAGTCCACGAAATCGACGACTTACCAAAAACTTTGACTATAAGCCTAACAAAAATAATGGCCCAAAATTTGCTTTACCATCATATCTTTTACTGGACTTTTTATTTTTGTCGGTTTTTAATGAACGGTGTTGCCATTTTGTATCGGAGTTCCATAGACTTTGGGAAAAATAGAATTTGAATTCAAAGAAATTATAAATGATCTTGATAAATACCTATGAAATGCATGAAATAAAATAATTACACATTATTATGGTATTTATTGTTGTTTATTTATATTATTTATGTAATTGTTCAAACCCCATTTTTGAGAAATCTTAAAAATAACTGGTGTGATTTTGTATGTCACCTGGCAGCCCTGGCAATTGGCATATTATAGTGACAACGAAATTCAAACTATAACCTAACCAAAACATTGCGATCCGTTCTACGTAATAAAATTATTGTCATCTTTAAATAATTAATACATTTTCTAAAGGTTACTCGTGAATTTCTAGTTATTGCAATAATAAAATAAATGAATACATAAATAACAATAAATTGAAGATATATGTGTACCGTTTTAGATTTTTAAATATTTGTTATTGTTAACTTTTTTTAAAGGATAATAAACAAAGTATTGCATGAAATGAAACATCAATTTGTATTTTGACATTTTCTGTCTTAGCTTGGGCTTAGCTTAATCTCACCGTTAAAATGTCTATAAATACGAAATCATAGTTTAACCTTAGTGTACACTAAGCAAAGTTTTTCGTAAGGTAAGTCTGAGCAAAGTCCAAGTGCGCACTATAGATCTCACCCTAAGTCTCGAAGAAAGTTCGATAAGGAAGCTAGCCTTGAAACTAAAAATATCTTTAACCCTACGCATCTTTTAGCTTCAGGCCCAAGGCTACATGTAGGGCTGCTGCGATTACAATGTTTATTTACTAACAAACTTTACGTTACTAGGTACAACACGAAAATCCTTCATATTGAAGCCTAGTCAGACGAATTATTGGTATATATAAGTTTAATTACTGACGCATAAGATTGTTTATAGACTGTCAATTAAAATAGTATGTGATTTTCTGACAACAGGCTAAGTTTTGCTAGTAAAGTAGTTTCTTACTCCCGCAAAGCACATTAAAACATATGATAATTTTACAAAGGTCATTTACCTTGCTACGACTAGATGCACTTGTGGTTAAAACAGCAGCTGCTCGTTCCAAATTTGAAATGCCCATTCGGAACCCAAGTCTTGATACGAGTACAGCCATTGCAACACAAAACACTGTTAAATAGGATAAAATATAACACACGTAGGTACGCGTAAGTACTGGCACCCTTCTCGCACTAGACTCGCTACACGTTTGAAAATCGAATGTGCAGTCAAGTGGTTTTGTTTAATAGACCTTTGAGCGAGAGGGACGGGTACACTATCCATGCACATGGGCAGATACCATTTGCATTGCCGTAGACATGCCTATCAGTAGCAGGTAGAGCGTGTTACATTTTGCTAGAATTTCTTTCCATAATGACGCGCTTGTATAATATACAACGTAATATGAAAATATACATATATTCTATATTATAGAATATATCTATATTATAGAATATATCTATATTATAGAATATATGTATATTTTCATATTACGTTGTTGTTACCGATGAAGAATATTTTTTATATATAAGGTATATAATAGCGACATAGCGTAATGTTTGTTAATTTATACTTTTATAAATAACTTTACGAACCCTTATGAACGTAGCGACTTTTTAAAATATTTAGTACTTTTTAAAAACGGATGTTTTGATGTTAGTCCAAATTTCAAGTTTACTTCATTAATTTCATAAATATACAATATACATATATCCTTTTGGAAGCTTTTACTTTTTTTAGGTTGTAACGAATAAACCCAATATAACAGGACCGTCTTCAAAAAGATATTACTATTAGAATGCTACATTTTCTGTTCAAAGCCGTGAAAGGCCGCTAGTATTATATAAGAGGCAACTGCGTGCACATAATCACTATTGAAAAAAACCATAACCAACGAACTCGGTTATAATTTTAATATTGTTGAAATTGCATCAGGGTTGCACTCCCCGCAAAGTTTGAAAAAAACCTGTCTAGGAATCTGGAAATCATTGTTATAATTTAGTTCCTAATACCAAAGTACAAAGCTCACTTTTAAATACATCTTACGATGCATCGGCCACGACCATTTGTCGTATTTTAACTGGTTTACGTCTTATAAACAAAACTGAGTGTTATATTTAGGTAAATAAGGGTTCTTTTCAAACAAATGAACAACAATTCCAGGCCAATTTTGATAGAAACAACTTTGATTAGTGATTACTATTTGGTATCATCCATTGTGTCACGTAGGCCTTATATTTGTTAGCCAATTAGAGAATTAATATAGGTTATATCATTAGATAGTTACAATTTACTAATCATTGATTCTGAACTTGTTTTGCCGTATTTACTAATTACTTCACATGATAGAACGCACGTAGGCATTTTTTGTTTACAAAAAAAGGTTAATTTTTTTGTTTACGACTAAGGGCGCTACGCATTTTGATACAATAACGAACTTAAAAACCAGTCTGAGTATTGTTCCGCTTTGTTTACCTGCCTTAAGAAGTACCTGCTTCCTGTTTTTTACCAAATAACTAGAATAATATATTATATTAAAACGTACATGTTTAAAAAAGTTTTTTATCCGAAAACATCCTTTTTTAGCACCTAAAGTAATACCGCCGACCATGGACACACACTGCCAGAAGGGTCGCAAGGTCGCCTTTTAGGAATTTGTACACTCATCTTGAAGGAACTTAAGTCGAATTGGTTCGGAAATACTTCAGTGGGCAGCTGGTTCCACATAGGGGCAAAGTGCGTTAAAAAACGATCAGTTGTGTAACGACGGACGTCGAGGTGATAAGGGTGGAATTTCGTATTCTGCCTAGATGAAGCTCAACTGCAGCTATTAATCCGCAAAACTCGTCCCTACACTCTCCATAGTAAATGCGGTATAGGAGACCCCACATCTACCCAACGCCAAGGGATCAAGCTGCTCGGAAAGTGACGTAGTCGACGATTCGAATTCAGAAGCCTGAAGGCAACAGCATGGCACTCCCACTAGTAATTTTTAGACAGATTGCGCTCGTGAAATAACCTCTGTCACGGGTTATTTCACTAGTGGGCAATGGGGTCGTCCCGCCCGCTGCCAAAAAAATCCTTGTGTTCATCTGACTCGAGTTGTATAATTGAAATAAAACCCACAAAATAAATAAACATATTTATTCATATGGAATATAAAAATTATTTCCTTATAAAACGGACATCTCACACACTTCGTTTAGTGACCATGACCTAGGTTTCATGTAGACAATCATACACTTGTGGCTGGCAATAAACATATAATTTGTAAACTCGCTTTGTTAGCGTTATTTAAATTTTAAATAAAAAATGCCTTTGTTAATTATGAATTTATTTCATATCAGGTCCTTCGTAGTTTAGTGGTACAGGGCCTGAGATCCAATTCCCAGCGAAACATTACTTCGGGTTAAAAGGCAAAAAAGCCTGATTAACAAAATTAACGCATAAATCGTCATAACAATGTTATGATATAATAATAAAAATTAATTTAATGATATAATCTGTTATTAAGATACGAGAAACAAGAATACAGGAAAGGTATATAATTCTCAAATACAATGTGTACAAAAAGCCTAGATGCAATGGAATTATCCTATAATTACCAAAACAGACAGATTCTATACATCTAAAACTATTGAATGTTTTGCCCTTATAAATATCGAGTTGTTTTAAATATAGATAAACATGAGAAACATCCAGCTGTTTTCGAAACATAATTTTTAAGAGACTTCTAAAAACTCAGAAGAATGTGAATTGATTTTTTAATACATTTCTAGACATGTAATATGGACATGGCATGGTCATTATAGATATTGTTCTACTTAAAGTGTATTTTTGCCAAAACTTCACCCAAATCTAGCCACCTTACACTACACTACACTCACGAGATATATCATTGAGAAAATTACTTTTATTCATATAGCTGCATATTTAACTTTATTGCCATGATGATAACATGTCTAAACTCTCATATGCACTAGTCTGACCTTAAATAAATATAATAATTCATATTTCAGTAAACAAAATTTGATTTCATTTGATTAAAGATTTCCATTGATCTTACTATAATTTACCTATAGCTACAAATGCCATGCCAAAACCTTTTAATACATAAAATAAAATTTATAGTTTTTATGTAATATTTACCTCATAATAATTCTTAGGATTACAAATATAACTGTTTAAGCTTTCTTATATTCAATTCTTTCTACTTTCACTTCGTCACCTAGCAGTTTATACACATATGTTACAACAGTTGAGCTAGTGATGTCCATTAACACGAATGATGGTGTGGCATTTCTGAAATAAAAATAATGGATTTATTGCAGTATATCGAAAATATTGACAGAACATTCCAGGTTACAGACACTCCTATTATATTACTATTTACCGTAACTACAGTAAAAAGAAACAAAATAAAAAATGTGTACATACAAAAATGTACAAAAGTGACAATAGTAATAATAATAAACTACCTACATATTATTTCTATAAAACAAGATGAGACTTATTGTCAGCTTTTTAAATAAAAAAATCTTAACATTGGTAAAAGTTAGAACAACCTTAAAAACAATACACAAGTAATTAAATATATTCAGAAAAAACATTGTGCAACTACTGCAGACAAGATTTATTATAAGGATATTATTCTAGTTTCAGATAATCAAAATTATAGACATTAGTTTTTTATTTAAACAACAGATCATAATATAAAGGCACTACATACTAGACAGTAGTACAAAAGGTACATGCTTATATTAAAATTTGTTTACCTGAACATAGGATTGTATGCACCAGTTGCTGAGCCAGGGTTTATATAAAACTTATTTTCATGTTCATAAGCCTCAAACCGGTGGGTATGACCTGAGATTAATATATCTACATCTAGCTGACGCTGTATTAGAGCTAAAGATTCTTCATCTCCCCATGGCACAACTTGATGACCATGAATAAGACCAATTCGGAACTGACCAACTGTTATAACTTTTTGCTCTGGATATGTGGTGTTCTGGAATAGTATGAAGATTATCAGAAAGTTATATTCCCTAATGCCTATAGCAAATAAATTATTGCAAAGTAGCCTGTATGAGTTAACATCCAGCCAATTTTCAAAAGGTTCTATACATATTTATTACACTTACCTCATCAAAATCACCTCTAACAACATGTACATCACTGGCAAGTGTTTTTAAATAGTCATATGACTCTTTAGTACATAGATTACCAGTGCAGAGAATGTGTTGTATACGACCAGGCAACAACAGCTTCTTAAATTTGGCAGGTAAGCTACTGCAACGGTGTGGAATATGCAAATCACCAAGGACTAATACCAACTGAAATGTTAGAGTTAGTTTTTATAAACATCTATTTACATTTTGAAGCTATAAAGAAAGATGATGTGCTCTCAGAACTGATTTAATTAAACTAGGCTTCAACTTCTGCAAAATTATTGACAAACTTATAAACGTCTTACCACTTAATAGCTTACCATAATGTTTATTTAAGTGCTTTTTATATAATACGTTAACAATTTGTGTTTAATTTAATGTCCAAATGAAATATTAAATTATACTCAATAATTAAAATGGAATATTAACTAGAAAAAACTCCCACAAAAATTATTTAATTATTTTGGTATCCGGCTTCCGTCAAAAGTTGACTTATGACTCTGGTCCTGAGAATTGTCTAAATTCTGACAGTTGACAAACTAGGAAAAGAAAAACATTAAATAGCATTTTTGTAACAAAACTATTTTAAACCCGTTTTGGTGTTTTGAGTTTTCATATCGCAATAATAACGATTTTTATATATCGATATGAACAACATTGTTTGAACGATGCTTGTATCCAGCTGTAACTCATTTATATCTATTATCTATATATTTTTGCAATAGTGCAAAATTGTTCTCTATTTTAAATTTTTAACTAAACTAATCAATTGAATAAATAAACTGAATCAATATAAAATGCAAAACTTTGTATCAATGGTGCTTCTTTTCATAATACGCAGTTCCTCAACTCTCAAGTTAATTATTAAATGTAAAAATAAATTCAAAGACAATCTCAGTCTTCCTGATTGCCGCTCTTCCTTCAAAATTCAGTAAAAAAGTGCTTCATCTATTTTGTTTTCGTTATTGAAATCACCCAGCTGATTTCGATATAATTTGCATTTTTGAAAGATTTCTTTTCACCGATAACGAATCTTTTTTGTATGATTGTTTAATTATCTGTGCTGAGTTTTATGTTTTTCAGTAGTCTATGCGATATATTTTGCTCTTCTTTAATCTCACGTCACTTCTTTCTTTACTCTCTGATTTAGAAATAATTTCATGGTGTTGTGGGTGACACATATACGTAGAAATTTTTAGTGTAAGAAGCACATTGGCACCAACTGTTGGGAAATGGAATCAATGGAATATGAGCTCGCTAGAAACCTCACTCTATTATTCTTCGTGGAGCGCCTGCTCGATAAAGGCGAGCCGAGAACGTTGCACGATCTTTCCTGTCAGTTTGGTGCCAAGGGATTTACTAAAGAGATGCGCCAGATCGCTGGTGGGTCACAGTCGGGATTAAAGAAATTCCTCACGCAATACCCAGCGTTGTTCAGCATAGACGGGGACTATGTTGATATCAACACATTTCAGAGGTGCCCCGCCGGTGCTGGTGCCTCCTCTAACAACGACTACATCGAGGAAGCTAAAGAATACTTCGCTGGCAAAATGGTGCAGTATGGCGAAGGAACCGAGGTGCCAATTAAAAGTCTTTTGGGACACAGGAGCCAGGCCTCACCACAGGTACGACACATCTCCGGCCAACGCATTAAAGAGTTCAAAGAATTCCTTATGAAGCACCCCGACATATTTCAAATAATTGATGATAATGTTGTTCTAGTCAGTGATAATCATAGGAGAGAAAATGCACATAGTAACAATGAACAGTTTCACAATTTACCCGTTGCTAACATAAACACAGATACAGCACAACAATTGTTAGACTATGTAGCTCAATGTATTGAAGCTAAGGGGCCTGTTATGGTGGATCAGCTATTTCATTTGATTGTGTCAAGATTCCCTCAAGAGTACTGGTATCAAATGTTTAAAACTCCAGCAGATTTGACTGCTTTCTTAAAATTATTCTCTGATAGTTTCCATGTACAATCAAATCTTGTCACATTGATAAGCAAACCAAAAATACCTGTTATGTATCTCAATGCAAAACCTAAAGTTAAGACTGAAACACCAAAGCCTGTTGAGGAAAAAGAACTACCACCCTCCCCACTTCCTCCAATTGTACCTAGCCCTACTCCGTCAGATGGTAAAAGAAGTCCTGCTAATAGAATACTCAGTCCTGTAGAATCTCCCCGAGCTACCCAAGCAAATATTGCTAATCAAACACTAAAGCAAAGGATAAATTCAATTGTTATTAAAAATCTGGCTGAGAATATGGTCAGAGACAGGGTGAATAATCATTTAAATGCTCGGTGCTCAGAAGAATTAAATGGGGTTAATGTGCGGAACAATTTAGTGGGAGAAGCATGGAGACAAAAGGTGCTACAAAGTACAACTGTAATAGCAAGTGCTCGAGAAAGTGCTACATTAATAGATAGTATAATGAATGCAAAACGTACTGGAAAAAGTATAGTTTCATTTGATTGTGAAGGAATAAATTTGGGTCTTAAAGGTGTTTTGACATTATGTCAAATTGCTACTATGAATGGAGAAGTATACATTTTAGATATTTTGGCTTGTCCGAATATGGTAATTGAAGGTAAAATAAAGGACTTGTTAGAAAGTGAAAATGTCATTAAAATTATACATGATTGTAGGAATGACTCAGTTAATTTGCACAATCAGTTTGAAATTACTTTGAAGAATGTATTTGATACACAAGCAGGTCATGCAGTACTTCAGTTACAGCATCAAAATGTACCCGTTTACAAAGTAAAAAATTTGAGTCTCAATGCTCTTTGTGAGCTATATAACGCACCAATGAATCCAATGAAGGAGCAATTAAAAAATGTTTACAGAAGAGACCAAAGATATTGGGCAAGGAGACCATTAACGAAAGACATGATTATCTATGCCGCCTCTGATGTTTTGTCTTTAGTAAATCCTGCTATTTACACCTTTATGTCAAGCAATATTAAATCTGAAAATCAACAGTTATTTGAGGAGTTAAGCAATGAGCAAGTATTTATGCACATTCAGCCAACAGAGGTAAAATTACGCAAGAGACAAAGAAAAATTAACACAGAAGTTGAAGAATTAAAACAAAAGTTAGCTGAGACTACAAAAAATATTGTACTCAGCAACAGGGAAATCCGATTATTAAGATATTTAGAGTTAACAGAAGAGGAGAAAGAAAAGCTTAAGGGTTGTCATAAGATATCAAAAAAGCTGGAGAAACTAGAGGCTATTGGGCAAGATAAGGACAGTGATTCTGATGATGATGATAAAGAAAATGAAATGCAGAGCTTAGAATCAAACCCTTCTGACTCAATGTCATCTCCACACTCACAGCCTCCTAGCCTCACAGAATCTATGCAATTGATGGATGAAATATTGTCAGATGTAAATATGGACAGAGTAGAAAAAATTAACCGTTTAGAGGCAATTTTATCAGCAGTCGCTCCCTTAAGCGGTGAGTTGGAAGATAAATTTTCTCAAACAATGGAACAGACACTGCCACTGCTCAAGAATAAAGATTGGTCAAATCTGAGCCAAATTTTGAACTTAGGAGACGAAGGAAAGAATTGTTGCTGCAAGTGTCATAACTCTACTGACAATAAAGTTGAGGAGATCAAGAAGGCAGAAGTCGGATCCCAGACCCTAAGCACAGGTGATATTGTGATCACCAGAATTCATTTTAGAGAAGAGGACAAATTGAACGAAAGGACAATAGACGCCACGCCCTTCAGTAAGAGAGTAGGTATCAACATGTCTTGATCTTCTCGCAACCAAACTTCCATTTTCTGAGTGCCACTATTAATTTCGATACTCCCTGTTTGTGATCAATTCAGTTTATACGTAGTTTAAGTTATTGCCGTTATATCGGATGTTTTTACGTTAGTTTAACGGGTATACGGTGTATTTGTTCAAGATTGAATAAATTAAACATTGATGAGAGTATGGTCGCCTACGCCGTGTTCATTTGAGCGAGGACGTGCGTGTATACTCGAATAAATGCAATGGCTACGCGCATAATACGGCTACTTAATTCCTTCGATTGGAATTATCAGTATCTGCTGTTGTTTCTAGTAGAGTTAATATTTATGTTATTGCCTAGTTAGCAATTCGAACTTGTATGTGATAGAATTTGGCCTTGGATTTTTTCTCGATCTGTGTTGACTTGTAAATAAGATAACTACGATATATTTTAGTCTAATCTTGTCAAATTCCTAACGGTCAAGCATTTTGTAAGGTTACATTTTGGTGCATTGTTTTTATCACTACAATTCACTTTATAGCTACTGAATAAAATGGCAATAATAGTTAAGTATAAAATAAGATTTTGTTCAAATATTTAACTAAATATTATTAGATATAGATGTTAGTTTTAAGAAATACTGAAAATGTAGTTGTGGTGCTTGGATAACGAATATGAATCGTTGAAAGGTTTTATACACATAGGAATATTTGAGGGGAGTTTTCAAGAAATACCTAATTTTGTGCCTTTATATCATATCCAAGGATTTACATACTTTATAAAATGGTAGCTAAATCAATTTAAGTTATTAATTTGTAAAACAGTTTGGTCTCGGGTTCGAACAATCTGTGTTTGTTAATAAAATACCCGCCTTCCACGGTTTATGGAACCCAAAAGTATTTAATTCAAATTTGTATTGAACTTAGTACTAAGCATGTTAAATTCTGTCGAATAGTTTATTTTTGTGTTACACAAAGTAAATATTAGTGATTATATTACGCTTTACTTACTAGTTTGCTTGTATTTATTAACCTAATAGGTTGACACTTCAGTATTCTGATTTGTATTTCCATTTTATATTAATCATGCAGTATTTATAATTAGCAAGTTCTCACTGTTTTGGCAACTTAGCAATATTTTTGTGCCTTAGTTTTCACTTTAGTAGAATCGTCAAAATTTAAAAGTGCCACTTAATTTTATTATAAGTAGCATTTGTTTTAGTCAAATTAAGGTTCTTACCTATTAAATTGCTAACTTATAGAAGTTTATTTAACGCGTTTATGTTAATGTATTTCAATAAAGTTTTTTAAAAGATTGTAATATTTTCATTTCTACCTGACGCATTTTTTTTTAAACTTTGTAGTACATTTACCATCGCAAGAAGCAAGCAAGACATAGGGTCTTTAAATTTAGAAATTGTAATGGGCTTACTAAGAAATTTTTCAAGGATTGAATTGCTACAAGGGGCTCACTATCGTAATTTTATTGCCTAACAATTTTAAATTTGGATCCCATATACGATATATGAAGAGTTCATAGACCGTTTGTGTTTAATAGTGTATATTAGACCGAGTACTAGCGACAGCATTGTAATTGATGATTAAAACAGTAAGTACGTAATTTATTAATCCGAGCATTGACGTCGGTACCTACAGTATACTAGATATCTCAATAAACAGAAACTATATTCTAGAACATGTGAAGTCACGGATAGTAACTATGTGTAGGTAAGCCAATTTTGTGTATAATATTGCGGCGTTCAGTGAGACGTTTTAGCACTTGTTAGGTTTCTTATAGTCTTAATTAGAATAAAAAGCTTATTATATTATGTAATTTTAATTATCTACTTATTTCCCGCATCGTTGATATTCGTTGCTTACATTATATCTAATCGAATAAAAATGTAATTTAGATGTTTTTAGGTAAATTTGTAGGAAAATGTCAATGTCGGTACGATTTTATATAAAACAGTTCTGACTGATGAACCAGAAAAGTACCTTAGTCCATATATGTACGTAAAAGTATTAAGTCGCTACTAAGAAATGGTAAATGTTGCATAGTAAATTTGTTATTATTCTCAATAAAGAAAATTCTTCTGCAACTGTTTTTTGTGAGGAAGACGAAAGAAGAATTGTGACAATTAATAAAAGCGTTTAAGAATTTTTTTTAAAAGTAAATTGTGACGAATTAATGTGTTTTTTAAATCTTAAACGTATTTTCTTATGAAACATTGTTTTATAAATATTTTTTATTTTATGCAAAACATACATGTATATTATAATCTAACAGGAAATGCAACTCTGTGAAAGTTTCCTATGTACCTAAATAAATATTATTATGAAGTAGTTACTCCACATCGCACGCGGCTCGCATTGTAATTGAGAAATTAAAATATAATTAACATACTTCTCATTCATTATGTCTCCTGACGAGTCATCGATATAACCTACCTACTACCGCCGTCAAATGTAAAAATTGTTGCTAATTTCTGCAAGTGAAACTAAATGTTTAATTTGTATTGTAGTACTAGAATAAAAATTATATCCTATTTATGTAATATCTGCCCTTTCCAATGGCATTGTCTGTGTGGCTCAACCGTAAAGGGTTTGATATCAAAATGTAATACAAACCGAAAACAATATACTTGAGTGGCATACTAACCAATTGGAAATATGTATGTACTTTAATTCAGTCATTCAAAATTAACGGGCTTCTGTTAAATCTTTTGTTTCAAATCATTCTCTATTAAAACGTGCAATACAAACAATATTCTGTGATCATTGTAGTGTCAACTGTCTTTGTCAGTTTACAGATGGTACAGTCATAGATTTAATATTCAAATTTCTAACTGCCTTTGTTTTTAAAAATGCAATCTTGTTAAAAACAAATATATTCAAGAAAACTTATGAAATTCCTTATACTTTGTATGGTAATTTATAAGTTACAGTTATTTAAGTATAAACTTTATTAAAGATGGAAGACTTCGACATATTTGATGAAAATGAATTTGAGCCACCTGTTTATAAAAAAATTCTGAATGAATTTATGGAAAGTATGCCGCCGATGCCATGTAGTGCAAATTATCAGAGTAAGTACTTTTTATTAATATTGCAAATGTGTTAGGCCTAATCCCTAATCTGTGTCATATCATACAAGGGCTAGGTCTCCCATGAAAAATATATTGTTAAAAGTAAAAGGTCTAAATTTTTTTTAATTATTAACCTTTCGTTAAATTACTTTAAATTCTTGAACACTATAAAATTATTGTGATATATTATCATCAGGTGGACGAAGACTTAATGGTGAAGAGTGTTTAGTAGAAAATAAGGAAGATTATGGATTTAATTTTAGTGAATCTGTATCAGCTGCTGTTAGGAGTTTAGCTGTTTATAGGGATGACCAACAAAATGTCACAAGTGCAGACCCAGGTAACATATATAAATTTTAAAAGAAGATAATAAATTTTACTTACTGAAGTTTTTGGACAAGAAAGCTAATAAGTATAAAAATTGCTTCCTTTATATTTGTTATCTCTGATGAATGAACATCAATTATTTTTTATAATTTAGTTGCCTCAAAGTCTGCATTGATTGCAGTTCAAATGCTATTTTTGTTATATGAGTATTTTTTTATGGTTCTTAATGTTCAATGTTTCAGGAATTGATGCCTTAAAGTTAATGCACCTCTTTACAAAGTCAAGTCATAAAATAAGTCCAACACCTTTGTAAGTAACTTTAAAGTATTAAAAGTTTATATTTGCATATAGAAGGATCTTTGCTTGTTTTAAGTGATGGATATAAAGTGCTGGTAGTCTGTACCTCGAAATAGATTCTGTCAAATTCAATATATTGTATATTTTCCAGAAAAAAAGAAGACAAATATTTAGAAGATTTTTTAAAAGATGTGGCATGCGAGAGTCATGTGTCTTCAATGAAAGATGATCCAGATATGCCCTTTCATAAAAAATATATTAGATTTGGTACTCATAATAATGTTAAGAATTTACTTATGATTTTGGATGAATTACCTAAAGGTAATGTTTGATTTTGAATGCATTATTTATAGATCCTGAGTTGATTTCTTTTATTACAGTTTATGTTTACAGTGTTATATAGGCTTTATAAGTTGTGCCACAAATAGCCAAAACTTGTTTGCTATCTGTCTAGTGTTCCTTTGTAAGTAAATGAGACTAATAGTGTGAATAACCCTAAGAATATACTAGTCTGATTAATATTTGCAAAGAGAAAAATACTAATTTGTGCAATATAATTTGGGCTCCACTGTCCAAATGATATTATTTATTAAAAAATCTAGATGCTGGAAAAAAGTTTGATGTACAGCAGAATTTTTATTTTCAGAATGGACTATTATACAGCTAACCTCCCGGTACAACCCAGAGGAGAATGTAAAACCATTTGATGAGTTTAAAACTGATATTAGTTCTATATTTATAACAATGTTTACAAATCATTATGTCGACAAACCAATGAGTGTTTTAATACCAGCGAATATTACTAAAGGTAATGCTTTTAAAGCTTTTAATTATCATAAGGATTAGGGTAAACTCATCATCAGTCTCACTATTTATTTATATTCCACTACAAATAGTATTATCATAACATTAAATTAACAAACAATATACATATTATAGTAGTAATCCATAAAGCCTTAACAATACAGTAAAACCCGCTTAAAACGATTTCTCTGGGACCCTACCTAAAAGGGGTCTTAGCAAGAAAGCCTATTATGCGGGATAGGTAAAATAATACGTAATGTAATATATTATTATGTATTATGTTCTAGTTTTGGTATATATAGGTATTCGATTATAAATTTATAAATTAAATTAAATACGTAGTGTAATTATAATTACATTATTTAAAATAATCACTTATTTTGGTTTGACAGAAAGATTTTGATGCATTAGCATTTAAAAGATTTTCAACATAATTCAACTTTTGCAGTGCGTCTTCGCTTTGATCCGAAGAAGCTACATAGCGCCTTAAATCATTAACGGCTGATAATGCCTGGGCGTTTGACAAAGCCGGAGTTGACTCATGTTCGTCTTCATCATTATCACTTAGAGCCTCGTTTTGTGTGTCATTCACATTTTCAATAAGCCTTTCTGGGGGATCGCGTTAGAGCGCTCGGTTAGACCTCTCGACTCGGGCTCGGGCGTATTAAACGGGATGACGAATCGTATTAAGCGTTAAGAAATGTATGAAAATATGTCACAAGTTGCAGAGACTGGCGTAAAGTGGCGTATTTTGCGAGAAATCGTATTAAGCGTTACGGTGCGTACAGACTATATAACATAACATGTTATACAACATTGCTATATAACATATTTCAGATAATGTGGACACTGAATGTTATAAAACATGTTATAATAACATGTTATTGATATGTACCACAATGTTATATTGTTATGTTATTGATATGAACCCAGCATCTAGGTTTTTTTTGTTTTTCTTTTGTTATTTAAAATTACAACAGTCGCTGCCGCAGCCAGCAAAACGTCCTCTTGTGTCGACATTGTGGATAGCACTGGAGAATAGGGATGTGAAAAAATAATCGATTATTAAAAAAATCTATTAAAATCGATTTTTTACGCGATTTTTATATTTAAAATAATCGATTATTGATCGATTTTTTTTATAATTGAAAATAAATCATAGTCGATTTTTCCACTGCCACCTCCCGACATTATGTTTGGTCTTTTATAACCCGGACCTCGAACTATTACGGATATTTGATATACATCGATGTTTAGAATGCGATACATTGAATACGATTCTTTGAAGATGTATTGATATACTCGATGCATTGATGTTTTTTTGTAAAACATCGAAAGGATGATAAAACCAGTTAATTTTAGGTACAAAGACTCAAGTTTGAATGGAACACTATAATTTAAAAGTTCAATAAATTTATTCAGCAGCACAAGATAACATACAATTAAAAAGACAACAAAAATACTGCAATTTGTTACTGAAAAGGCATAACTAAGCATTTATCAAATTTCACCTAAAATCTATCAAAACGAGATTAAGTTAATTTCGATTTTGATTATTCTTAAACGTTAATTTGTGTTTATAATTTCTATTGTAAAAATCCCTGAATATCTTATTTTTCAGTAAAAATCCCTAAATATCTTATTTTTCAGTAAAAAAAAACCATGAAAAATAAGATATTTAGGGTGATTATTTTGAAATTAATTCAAAAATTAGGAAAAAACTCGAATAATAAAAAAATCGATTATTTTTTAAAGAAAAATCGATTATTTATTATTTATTTACAGCCTTATATCAGAAATACTAAATATATACATTATAACTGTTATTTTTCTTAATCTACGATAACTGATTCTGTGTGCCTACGGGCAAAGGCCTCCCCCATTGTCCTCCATTTTTCCTTATTGTATACCAATCTCGTCCAGGTCTTAGTCTTACCTGCCATTTCCATGATTCCATCGGCCCACCTTTTAAATTGCCTACCTCAGTTTCTTTTATGGCCTCTTGGTTGCCATATTTATTAATCGATTAATAAAAAATCTATGTTTTATGCAGAATGTCACATCCCTACTGGAGAACAACAAACGACAATGGTTATATAACATTGTTATATTGCATTGTTATTCTAATGTGTACAGTATTGTTTTATGTTATAATGTTGAATAACAAGGTTACATACTGTGGACGTGTTATAAAACACAAGTTATATAACATGTTACAAAGTCTGTACGCACCCTTAAGAAATGTTTGAAAATATGTCACAAGTTGCAGAGACTGGCGTTAAGTGGCGTATTATGCGAGAAATCGTATTAAGCGTTAAGAAATGTATGAAAATATGTCACAAGTTGCAGAGACTGGCGTAAAGTGGCGTATTATGCGAGAAATCGTATTAAGCGTTAAGAAATGTATGAAAATATGTCACAAGTTGCAGAGACTGACGTTAAGTGGCGTATTAAGCGAGAAATCGTATTAAGCGTTAAGAAATGTATGAAAATATGTCACAAGTTGCAGAGACTGACGTTAAGTGGCGTATTAAGCGAGAAATCGTATTAAGCGTTAAGAAATGTATGAAAATATGTCACAAGTTGCAGAGACTGGCGTAAAGTGGCGTATTATGCGAGAAATCGTATTAAGCGTTAAGAAATGTATGAAAATATGTCACAAGTTGCAGAGACTGACGTTAAGTGGCGTATTAAGCGAGAAATCGTATTAAGCGTTAAGAAATGTATGAAAATATGTCACAAGTTGCAGAGACTGGCGTAAAGTGGCGTATTATGCGAGAAATCGTATTAAGCGTTAAGAAATGTATGAAAATATGTCACAAGTTGCAGAGACTGGCGTAAAGTGGCGTATTATGCGAGAAATCGTATTAAGCGTTAAGAAATGTATGAAAATATGTCACAAGTTGCAGAGACTGACGTTAAGTGGCGTATTAAGCGAGAAATCGTATTAAGCGTTAAGAAATGTATGAAAATATGTCACAAGTTGCAGAGACTGACGTTAAGTGGCGTATTAAGCGAGAAATCGTATTAAGCGTTAAGAAATGTATGATAATATGTCACAAGTTGCAGAGACTGGCGTAAAGTGGCGTATTAAGCGAGAAATCGTATTAAGCGTTAAGAAATGTATGATAATATGTCACAAGTTGCAGAGACTGGCGTAAAGTGGCGTATTAAGCGAGAAATCGTATTAAGCGTTAAGAAATGTATGAAAATATGTCACAAGTTGCAGAGACTGGCGTAAAGTGGCGTATTATGCGAGAAATCGTATTAAGCGTTAAGAAATGTATGAAAATATGTCACAACTTGCAGAGACTGGCGTAAATGGCGTATTATGCGAGAAATCGTATTAAGCGTTAAGAAATGTATGAAAATATGTCACAAGTTGCAGAGACTGGCGTAAAGTGGCGTATTATGCGAGAAATCGTATTAAGCGTTAAGAAATGTATGAAAATATGTCACAAGTTGCAAAGACTGGCGTAAAGTGGCGTATTATGCGAGAAATCGTATTAAGCGTTAAGAAATGTATGAAAATATGTCACAAGTTGCAGAGACTGGCGTAAAGTGGCGTATTAAGCGAGAAATCGTATTAAGCGTTAAGAAATGTATGAAAATATGTCACAAGTTGCAGAGACTGACGTTAAGTGGCGTATTATGCGAGAAATCGTATTAAGCGTTAAGAAATGTATGAAAATATGTCACAAGTTGCAAAGACTGGCGTAAAGTGGCGTATTATGCGAGAAATCGTATTAAGCGTTAAGAAATGTTTGAAAATATGTCACAAGTTGCAGAGACTGGCTTAAAGTGGCGTATTATGCGAGAAATCGTATTAAGCGTTAAGAAATGTATGAAAATATGTCACAAGTTGCAGAGACTGGCGTAAAGTGGCGTATTATGCGAGAAATCGTATTAAGCGTTAAGAAATGTATGAAAATATGTCACAAGTTGCAGAGACTGGCGTAAAGTGGCGTATTAAGCGAGAAATCGTATTAAGCGTTAAGAAATGTTTGAAAATATGTTACAAGTTGCAGAGACTGGCTTAAAGTGGCGTATTATGCGAGAAATCGTATTAAGCGTTAAGAAATGTATGAAAATATGTCACAAGTTGCAGAGACTGGCGTAAAGTGGCGTATTATGCGAGAAATCGTATTAAGCGTTAAGAAATGTATGAAAATATGTCACAAGTTGCAGAGACTGGCGTAAAGTGGCGTATTATGCGAGAAATCGTATTAAGCGTTAAGAAATGTATGAAAATATGTCACAAGTTGCAGAGACTGGCGTAAAGTGGCGTATTATGCGAGAAATCGTATTAAGCGTTAAGAAATGTATGAAAATATGTCACAAGTTGCAGAGACTGGCGTAAAGTGGCGTATTATGCGAGAAATCGTATTAAGCGTTAAGAAATGTATGAAAATATGTCACAAGTTGCAGAGACTGGCGTAAAGTGGCGTATTATGCGAGAAATCGTATTAAGCGTTAAGAAATGTATGAAAATATGTCACAAGTTGCAGAGACTGGCGTAAAGTGGCGTATTAAGCGAGAAATCGTATTAAGCGTTAAGAAATGTATGATAATATGTCACAAGTTGCAGAGACTGGCGTAAAGTGGCGTATTAAGCGAGAAATCGTATTAAGCGTTAAGAAATGTATGATAATATGTCACAAGTTGCAGAGACTGGCGTAAAGTGGCGTATTAAGCGAGAAATCGTATTAAGCGTTAAGAAATGTATGAAAATATGTCACAAGTTGCAGAGACTGGCGTAAAGTGGCGTATTATGCGAGAAATCGTATTAAGCGTTAAGAAATGTATGAAAATATGTCACAAGTTGCAGAGACTGGCGTAAATGGCGTATTATGCGAGAAATCGTATTAAGCGTTAAGAAATGTATGAAAATATGTCACAAGTTGCAGAGACTGGCGTAAAGTGGCGTATTAAGCGAGAAATCGTATTAAGCGTTAAGAAATGTATGATAATATGTCACAAGTTGCAGAGACTGGCGTAAAGTGGCGTATTAAGCGAGAAATCGTATTAAGCGTTAAGAAATGTATGATAATATGTCACAAGTTGCAGAGACTGGCGTAAAGTGGCGTATTAAGCGAGAAATCGTATTAAGCGTTAAGAAATGTATGAAAATATGTCACAAGTTGCAGAGACTGGCGTAAAGTGGCGTATTATGCGAGAAATCGTATTAAGCGTTAAGAAATGTATGAAAATATGTCACAAGTTGCAGAGACTGGCGTAAATGGCGTATTATGCGAGAAATCGTATTAAGCGTTAAGAAATGTATGAAAATATGTCACAAGTTGCAGAGACTGGCGTAAAGTGGCGTATTATGCGAGAAATCGTATTAAGCGTTAAGAAATGTATGAAAATATGTCACAAGTTGCAAAGACTGGCGTAAAGTGGCGTATTATGCGAGAAATCGTATTAAGCGTTAAGAAATGTATGAAAATATGTCACAAGTTGCAGAGACTGGCGTAAAGTGGCGTATTAAGCGAGAAATCGTATTAAGCGTTAAGAAATGTATGAAAATATGTCACAAGTTGCAGAGACTGACGTTAAGTGGCGTATTATGCGAGAAATCGTATTAAGCGTTAAGAAATGTATGAAAATATGTCACAAGTTGCAAAGACTGGCGTAAAGTGGCGTATTATGCGAGAAATCGTATTAAGCGTTAAGAAATGTTTGAAAATATGTCACAAGTTGCAGAGACTGGCTTAAAGTGGCGTATTATGCGAGAAATCGTATTAAGCGTTAAGAAATGTATGAAAATATGTCACAAGTTGCAGAGACTGGCGTAAAGTGGCGTATTATGCGAGAAATCGTATTAAGCGTTAAGAAATGTATGAAAATATGTCACAAGTTGCAGAGACTGGCGTAAAGTGGCGTATTAAGCGAGAAATCGTATTAAGCGTTAAGAAATGTTTGAAAATATGTCACAAGTTGCAGAGACTGGCTTAAAGTGGCGTATTATGCGAGAAATCGTATTAAGCGTTAAGAAATGTATGAAAATATGTCACAAGTTGCAGAGACTGGCGTAAAGTGGCGTATTATGCGAGAAATCGTATTAAGCGTTAAGAAATGTATGAAAATATGTCACAAGTTGCAGAGACTGGCGTAAAGTGGCGTATTATGCGAGAAATCGTATTAAGCGTTAAGAAATGTATGAAAATATGTCACAAGTTGCAGAGACTGGCGTAAAGTGGCGTATTATGCGAGAAATCGTATTAAGCGTTAAGAAATGTATGAAAATATGTCACAAGTTGCAGAGACTGGCGTAAAGTGGCGTATTATGCGAGAAATCGTATTAAGCGTTAAGAAATGTATGAAAATATGTCACAAGTTGCAGAGACTGGCGTAAAGTGGCGTATTATGCGAGAAATCGTATTAAGCGTTAAGAAATGTATGAAAATATGTCACAAGTTGCAGAGACTGGCGTAAAGTGGCGTATTATGCGAGAAATCGTATTAAGCGTTAAGAAATGTATGAAAATATGTCACAAGTTGCAGAGACTGGCGTAAAGTGGCGTATTATGCGAGAAATCGTATTAAGCGTTAAGAAATGTATGAAAATATGTCACAAGTTGCAGAGACTGGCGTAAAGTGGCGTATTATGCGAGAAATCGTATTAAGCGTTAAGAAATGTATGAAAATATGTCACAAGTTGCAGAGACTGGCGTAAAGTGGCGTATTATGCGAGAAATCGTATTAAGCGTTAAGAAATGTATGAAAATATGTCACAAGTTGCAGAGACTGGCGTAAAGTGGCGTATTATGCGAGAAATCGTATTAAGCGTTAAGAAATGTATGAAAATATGTCACAAGTTGCAGAGACTGACGTTAAGTGGCGTATTAAGCGAGAAATCGTATTAAGCGTTAAGAAATGTATGAAAATATGTCACAAGTTGCAGAGACTGGCGTAAAGTGGCGTATTAAGCGAGAAATCGTATTAAGCGTTAAGAAATGTATGAAAATATGTCACAAGTCGCAGAGACTGACGTTAAGTGGCGTATTATGCGAGAAATCGTATTAAGCGTTAAGAAATGTATGAAAATATGTCACAAGTTGCAGAGACTGGCGTAAAGTGGCGTATTATGCGAGAAATCGTATTAAGCGTTAAGAAATGTATGAAAATATGTCACAAGTTGCAGAGACTGGCGTAAAGTGGCGTATTATGCGAGAAATCGTATTAAGCGTTAAGAAATGTATGAAAATATGTCACAAGTTGCAGAGACTGGCGTAAAGTGGCGTATTATGCGAGAAATCGTATTAAGCGTTAAGAAATGTATGAAAATATGTCACAAGTTGCAGAGACTGGCGTAAAGTGGCGTATTAAGCGAGAAATCGTATTAAGCGTTAAGAAATGTATGAAAATATGTCACAAGTTGCAGAGACTGGCGTAAAGTGGCGTATTAAGCGAGAAATCGTATTAAGCGTTAAGAAATGTATGAAAATATGTCACAAGTTGCAGAGACTGACGTTAAGTGGCGTATTAAGCGAGAAATCGTATTAAGCGTTAAGAAATGTATGAAAATATGTCACAAGTTGCAGAGACTGGCGTAAAGTGGCGTATTATGCGAGAAATCGTATTAAGCGTTAAGAAATGTATGAAAATATGTCACAAGTTGCAGAGACTGGCGTAAAGTGGCGTATTATGCGAGAAATCGTATTAAGCGTTAAGAAATGTATGAAAATATGTCACAAGTTGCAGAGACTGACGTTAAGTGGCGTATTAAGCGAGAAATCGTATTAAGCGTTAAGAAATGTATGAAAATATGTCACAAGTTGCAGAGACTGGCGTAAAGTGGCGTATTATGCGAGAAATCGTATTAAGCGTTAAGAAATGTTTGAAAATATGTCACAAGTTGCAGAGACTGGCGTAAAGTGGCGTATTATGCGAGAAATCGTATTAAGCGTTAAGAAATGTTTGAAAATATGTCACAAGTTGCAGAGACTGGCGTAAAGTGGCGTATTATGCGAGAAATTGTATTAAGCGTGATCGTCTTAAATGGGTTCTACTGTATTAACTTAGTTGTCATAGTTATACTTTTCTGATCGTTTTGGTCTGATTCTTGTATTTTTATTACACTAAAAATCAAACCCAGGACCTACATTGATATAGACTCTGCTCAGAACTACATCTTTATTACAGAAGGAGAAAAGCCACTATTTAAAGAACTTTATTCTCTGTTGGATGATAACTATAAGACCATAGAGAGTGCTCAATATCTGAACAATAAAAGACTGATTAAAAATTATTGGAGTCAGAGGGATGATATTGATCTACGAATGAAGGTAAAAAATATTCCTTATATGTATATACCAATATCCAATTAATACTTTAGTTGTTTTTTTTTGTAATGTGTAAGTTATAAAAGTGTGCGACTCTCATCCCTGAGGTCGTAGATTTGATCCCCGGCTGTGCTCCAATGGATTTTCTTTCCATGTGCAACGAAAGTGTGTGTGTTTACGAACGGTCAAAGAAACCGGCTTGCCTCAGACCCAAAAAGTCGAGGGCGTGCGTCAGGCACAGAAGGCTGACCACTTACTTGCCTATTAGAACAAATGATCATGAAACAGATACAGAAATCTGAGGCGCAGACCTAAAATGGTTGTAGCGCCATTGATTTTTTTATGTTATAAAAGTGCTGAACTTGTTTAAAAGTCTATTTCACATATAACATATCAATTGTTGCATTTCCTTTTGTTTTAAAAAATATATTTTTGTTAAAAAACCTTTTTTTGAATTAGTATCAAAACATCCAAAAATATACCTTATGAGGAAAATCATACTAGACTAGGTATATTTATATTTAGATACTATAGATATAATTACTGAATAATTTAAAAAAAATCTAAATGATAAATTTCAGGGTGTGTTAAACATGATGGATAAGGAGTGGCTTGGTGGATGGTGCTCCCTTCTCACGGGAAAGTTAGTGGATTCAAAACTGAAAAATAAAATAATCCATTACGTAGACTCTGCCATTTCTGATTGGGGGTATGTATTTTTCTATATAATAGTATAGGGTCTAGAGTTTGCGTTAACCTCTCAGCTACATAAACAGAGATCTGACTTTAAACAGTTACCAAAGTTACCAGACCAAAGTCTCTGGTGACTCTGATTAGGAGGAGGTCTTATGTACTCGCGTAAGAAGTTATACTTCTTTGGCATTATTAAAAATAGTTTTTAGCATATAATAATAGTAATTATTATTATTATTAAAGCTTTATTGTTGATCCATACAACAATTGGTTAGTTTACATTCCTTAATATTAGTATTAGTTATTATGAGTTTTGAACAAAATTAAATTTTGTTTAAGCAAATAATTAATAACAATTAAATAATCAAAGACTGGAAAAGGAGTCATTATAGTCAATAAAGTTCAGTTTACATTTGAAAAATTAAATAAATAAATATTTATTATTATTCTCTTACATTAAGTGTAACATAAATTCTATTATTATTCGAATGTTGTTTTTAAATTATGTCCAATGCCGTAGCATCTTCCATGGGCAACTTCATTCTGTTAATTTTATGTAACGGTGCGCGCGCATTTAAAATTTCACTCTCATCAATTTTTCATAACGCGCCTAAAGAAGTATAAGTTCAAAAATATAGAAAAAAATTCCAGAAATTTTTGCTAAGCAGAAATATATTGATGGACTTTGACTTGGTGTTAGAGTAAAATTCATAATCTTTACTCCTCGTTACAGGTTCATAAAACTAACAACCAAACAGAAAATACTGCTATACAACCTCATGGACTGCTCACCGGTGTTGTCATCACAACAAATTAAATCTTGCATCCGGCAGATTTTGACGGAACATGGCGACACTGAAGAATTAAGGACTTTTAAACGTGATATAAAGTGTTTAGACTGTGATAGTGATTTTAGATTCTCTAGTGAATTGTGCTTGAACTGTTTGTCGAAGTGTTTTGAAGAAATTCACAAGTTTAGTGTGGTCGATGGTATCAAAGCGTTTTCTCAAGTGGCAATGAAGATAAAGGATGATTTAGATTTTAGGGAAGCACGCAGACATCCTGTCATCTTGATTGTTGATGAGGTATGTAATGTTTGTTTTATCAACATTTTGATGGTAAGTATAGAGAAATGGCATCAAAAACTCAGTTCTTCTACTGTAACAAGTTTTGAGATTGTTGTAATACTATCATGTAAGGCCATCACATACACAATGGATCTCACTAGTAATACATATTATATTAAATCTTAACAATCAAATATACTATTTACAATTTTCTTAACCTACATAGTAATAATTAAAATTAATAAAAAGAAAATTTAATCAAATTCAAATAGTTTGGTCCCTGTGGCAGTGTTTCCCGCTGGCAGCATTTCCTCGCTGTATTGCGAAACTAATTCGTTGATCGAGAAAAGCACCAGCTCTTACATTAAATTAGATTGTTTATTGTGATTCCAAGACAAATTCAGGCGTCTAGTTTTATCGAAAACAAAGCTATAAAAAAATCGAAAATGTCCTGAACTGTTAGGAATAATGGCCGTGCCTTAGATATTGATATAAATTTATAGAGAGATTTCGATATACTCGACTCGACTAAAAATTGGTATTATCAAATAAACATTGAAAACTACCAATTCCACCGTTAGATTCACATGTATGGCTCCATTTTTTTTTTGTATTATAGTTTTTGTGTTCTTATAATATTTATTCCCCGTTCTATACTTTAACTAAATCACCTATAGATGTGATGATGATGATAAATGGGTTAGTAAGGATACTTAATCCTGCAAATGTATTTTCTTTCTACAGTTACTAGATTCATTCCCATGGGAATCTTTACCAGCTCTGAACCCGCATCCCATCACTCGGATGGAAAATATTCACTTCCTCTACTACTTGTACAAGACGCATGAAGATAGCATAGTTGACGGATATTTTTTAACGAAGTCAGAGGTCGGCAGATATGTTATTAATCCTGGTGAGTCCATTTCGCATATTTATGCAGATTTTGTTATTTGAATATAATATTTCTTCCAGTAACTCGTAATAAGAAAGTATTAGGGGTCGTTCAAGTAGTAATATGTGTAAAAAAAGTAAATAATTACTGTTGACGTAATCACCAAATAATAAAATCAAAGACCCCGTAAAGAAGAAAAAATATTTTTTTAATAGTGGTACTGTCTTTGGTCATATTGTCATTATGGTACAACATATGAGGGGATTTAGGCGCGTATTCCAATAGGTACCACAAGTCATAATTATTAAAAGGCTGGTCGTGTCCATGGGCTGCGGTATTACTTAACATCAGGGGAGCCTCCAGCCCGTTTGCCCCCTCTATTATATAATACTAGCTGACCTGGCAAACGTCGTTTTGCCATGTATATCATTTATAATAAAAAATAGGGGTTGATCGTAGAGGGGTGAAAATTAGGGGTTGTATGTATTTTTTAATGCTGTATCATAATAAATAATAAAAATAATTTTATCTATAAATTAAAAAATAATAATTTAGGGGTGGACTACCCTTAACCTTTAGGGGGATGAAAAATAGATGTTGTCCGATTCTCAGAGTTACATGCACACAAAATTTAATGAGAATCGGTCAAGCCGTTTCGGAGGAGTTTAACTACAAACGCCGCGACACGAGAATTTTATGTATTAGATTTTACAGAAAAAAACCGAACTGTTACTACAGCTAAATCAGTCTTCTCTTTCTTAAAATATTTCCTCACACCTTCTTTGCTAATATATTTTCAGACAAAGACCTACAGCGTATGCAGCTTCGTATGCAGTCCTTCATAGAATTCTGGTGCGGAGACTGGAAGGGTCGAATCGCTGAGCCACCAGCGCCGGGAGAACTGCTTGAATATTTGAACGCAGCTGACATTTTCCTGTAAGTGAAGTCGGAACAATCGACTAGTAGCAATTACGACTCGTATTGTGAATATAGAGACCAGTGTTGGCATAGTAGCTTCAGTGTGCGACTTTCATACCAGAGGTCGTAGGTTCGATCCCCGGCTTATGGACTTTATTTCTATGTGCGCATTTAACATTCGCTCGAACGGTGACGGAAAACATCGTGAGAAAACCGACATCGTCTTATACCCAAAAAGTCGACGGCGTGTGTCAGGCACAGGAGGCTGATCACCTACTTGCCTATTAGATTTAAAACTGATCATGAAACAGATTCAGAAATCTGAGGCCCAGACCTAAAGAGGTTGTAGCGCCGCTGATTTTATTATTGTGAATATGGAAACAGGGATCAAGCTTTTGTTAAATATTTCCTCAGCTACTGCGGCCACGGCGATGGCGTAGGCGCAGTGTGTAGTGGCAGCGGTGTGTGTCGCGGCCGTTGTGTTTGTGTGTTGTCCGGGTGTGGGTCTGTGCGTCTGAGTGGCGCCAGTGGGAGGGCGCCACCTGCCGCCCCGCACCAACACCTGCATGTCGCAGGCTGGTGAGTATTTATTTATAAAGTTCTGCCCACCGACATAGCAAAACTATATAAAACTAGCTGATTATCCAAACGGTGGAAGAAGAGTGAGAATAAAGAGGACTATCACATATTCTCAGACCGACGTTTCGAATTATTTACTTATTTAAACTTAAATCTATAACAAGGTATTATTAAAATAAAAGGCCGGCAACGTATTGGTGCCTTCTAGCAATGTAAGTAATATTTGGTTAACGCATAATGCTAAATACATATTTAAATTTATCTAGTAAAGTCAAAGTCAAAATTCATTAATTCATGTAGGTTACACAATGTACACTTATGAACGGCAAAAAAGAAATATACATTAAATGCTTCTATTTCATTGGCGTAGAACGGAAGAAAAGAACTGGCAATAAACTCTCCGCCACTCTTTTTAATCGCCAAGTTTTTTGTTTTACACAACGTTAAGGAGCTGCAACCATTACACCATGTTCCACATGACAAATTACTTAATTAATAAAAATAAATTAAAAACAAAGATTTGTCCTCTATCAAATAATCGACATGAAACTACTGCCATTCGATGCGAAATTTTTCCTAGATGGTTTATGGCTATTTATTTTTTAAATTCCAACATTCCTTCATTTTTTTATTGCTGTTTTACTTTTATGAAAATTTATATATACGGACTTCACCGCGGAAACATTCGGGGAGGCTTCCTAGAACCTCAAATCGTCAACATCTGTTAAAAACTCGATTTTCGAAATTTTTCAATTTTCTTAGCGGGAAGTTAAAAAGAAGAATAATAAAATTATGAAAAATAATGATAATGAAACATAAAATTTTATTTATTTCCTATTTTAATTCGCCCATTGAAGCGGGCGGGAAACAGCTAGTTATAATATAAAGTAAAAACAGCCAAATCCATATTCCATAAATTTCTCCTTCCAGTCCCTGCGTGGTGGGAATGCTGTGGGAAGTAACGGATTTAGAAGTGGATAAAGTGGTGAGCACATTGGTAGCCCTCAGTGTCTCAAGTAAAGCCCCGCTCGACTGGAAATGTGTGGGCAAAGCCAAGTGGAGTCAAGGGGAAATTGGTAAGAGATATTAATACTAAAGAAAGGTTTTAGGAAGAAATTACTAGAAAATTCAAATTCAAATTACAAATAATTTTATTAAATTTTCAGATTGCCCCCTTAACAATCAAATTGCCACACCTTCGGAATTAATCTTATCATTTCATTCATAATTTTTCATAAAACCGTTTATTTATTTCGTACTACAGTTATTTTAAAATATATAACTATAACAATCATACTAAAAATATAGCCAAAGGCAAATAAAAATTCAGTAATCACCCCTATAACACAAATGACCTGAACTGCATTATAGGAAATCGTGCTGTAGCGTGTGCATGTGCGCTGGGTTTTAAAAAGTTATTAAGTTTAATTTTATAGCAACACAATTAAAGGTGCAAAGATACGCAAAACTAATTATGGACTTCAGAAATCATTATACATTTCACACCACAGAAATATAACTTGAGAAAACTCCGCGTTATAGGTCGAAATACCGCGTTATATGCGAGACTGACATCGCTGATTACTGTATATATAAGAAGGTTCAAATATTTTTTTATTTTCAGACACAAATGTCGAACAGAAGCCACGATCGCCGCCGGAGCAAAATTTGCTTTTAGCAATATCGAAGGCGCGTCAGGCAACCAATTATCTCATGATATCAACTAGTATTGTCTCCAGAGGGTTGCCAGTTAAAATAATTGATACACCATAAATATATGTATATATTATACGTAGTTGTATTTATTTACCCCAATGTTCAGGTGACACACATATTGATCTGACGTCAAAGCTGTCAATTTCAGTCGGAATTGTTTAATGACGTTATAATTTAATGGCCATTAAATCGGTTTTATAGTCTGTGTCAAACATTTGCACAACTGACGATTGAATTACCCAATTTTCACCTGATTATTCCCGGTACCTGTACTCGTTCGGCGCTGTCCCGAAGTGCTGTTTTTGGCTTTTTGAAAATTGAAGCCTTTTAATAAATCAATTGCCAAAACGATATATAGTAAATTTGCTCGTAATTTTACACCAGGCGCTTTAATGTAACAGCGTAGACGGAGCATCAATTCGTGGCATAACATAACTTTTTATGTCCAAGACTTTTGGCCTTTCGTTTTTATTGGAATCCATTTTATGCAACATTTATATGTTTTTTATCGCACTTACGTTATTGAATTTTCTACTGTATTTTATATATATCGATTTCTTTATAACCTTTCAATTATTAAGATCGAATATTTTTGTAAATACCAAAACATTAAAAAACTTCAATTAAATTGAACAAATAGACACATAGTTCCACGAACATTAAGAAAAGATATTTATCTTCCTTGACACGATATTTTGTTCTCAAACAAGGAGTAAATCAATTAATTCAAGGTTTATAATTTTTAAATCGCAATATGTGTTTTATGTGTGTGAGATCATTTCCTATTATTAATAAAAATAATTGTTACTGGTTATGCCAATCCACTCACTCGGATTACCTTGATAGTATATCTGTCTTTGTCAGACTTGGTGAGTTAAGGATACGCTTGATAATGCTATCTCGTTTTCGCACACGTGTGTTAGTCAAAGATAAGTTAAGGTAGATATAGAAACATGCGGGTATTGAATACCTGTCGTAAGTAGCACACATAGAAGAAAGTGAGAAATATTGAATTCAGTATTTCAGAATACATTTAATTACTTAAGATTTATAAAAGTAAAATAAAAACAATTTCTCAATGTTTATGATTGACACTGGAGCAAAACAAACTAAAGAAAATAATTACTTGTGGTCATTTAGAGTAGGTCTACTCCTATCTATCTTAACGTCATACAAAATCTATAATAAGTCTAGATATTAGAAGTGTAGATCGAGATTTAAACTTGAAAACTATTCAAAGCAACTAAACAATATCCTCGTAGATTTATTATCTTAAATTTCTTTTGATCTAATAAAAAAAATTGTCTTTTTCCGAGAAATCTGAATACTATTGAATGTAATGAATTAATGAAATTTCCTCAAACCCATTCTAATTATAATTACATAACTTTCATGCAGACTAATAAATTATGAGCGTCTTATCTACCGTTCTATTATCTATGACGCGTCATGCCCGTTCTACCTCAAAGGTTTTTCGTTGCTTTGTTGTGTCCGCACAGTTGTCGGGGTAACTCCGTTGCGCAGCTCCGCGCCAAACTGTTTCGGTCAGTTCAGTGCCGTGATACGGAAATGATACGCTAGTGAACGTAAAAATTAATAATGGCATTAAAAAAGGATTTCGAAATCCCCGTTAGTGTTTTCAAGCAAATTAAATTGCCCAAAAGTGCGAAAATACAGCAGGCATTCGAGAAATTGTTCAAAAAGAACAACTATACGAAAATAGTGCAAAGTTAAGAATTGTGTAAATAAATGGCTGGTGAATCTAGTGCAATTAGTAGAAATAGTTCTTTTGATACGCTTTTTATTGATTCAGAGACGGAATTTGTCGGTAAGGGTAATAAAACTCATGTGAAAAATAATAGAAGTAGGAGTGGGAGCAGAATTACAAGTTCGTTGAGCGTGACTGATGATACATTTTACAAGGATCTAGAAGATTACGTGAAGGAAATGGCGGGTAATACGAGCGTGGAAACGGATGATGTTTGGAGACAGTTGCAGCAGAAGGAATCTGACCTTCTGTTGGCGGCGGAGCTGGGAAAGGCACTGCTAGAAAAGAATGAAGAGTTAAAGAAGGAACAGGATAAGGCGGCTGAGGATTTCTCTAAAAAACTTGAGGTAAGAATCTCTATATAATAATTAATCAGCAATTACCGTTAGATCCTTAGTTTTAATTAATTAAAAAGTTCATTTACCTAGATTTAATTACCAGAATAAGCAAAATGGCGTAAATACAACATCGTTGTATTATCGTTCGATTTTTAAAATTTCAAAGATATTTTGCGAAACTTATTTGTTCTAATTTTGATATTGAAAAAAGCGTGAATCAGACAAAGATTATATACCTGAAATTTAGGGTCGCTGCGAACAAAAAAATATTTTAGATTAAATAAAGGCCTAGTATACTAAAATTTCTATGAATTTAATAACAATATTATTAATTTTAATAAAACACTATTTTGACCGGATTGAAGTTATGTATTATTATAAATAGTGTTTTATTAAATGAATAAAAGTTATGTTAATCAAAGACAATACTATTATTAATTTTATTTGGTATCAGAACGAGATTTTTATATCACTCTATATAACAACGCTGTATTTGTTAATGTTGTGTAATGGGTAATTAGTGGTATTAATTATATTTCAATTAATATACTAAGGGTAATAATATACTTAAATTAAAGTAGGCTTCACGTATGTCAAAATCCAATACCTTTTTGACATACAGGAATCGTACTTGAAGGTAGGTTCTTTCATACATCAGAGTTCATTATTGGAAAACTATTCCCGTTGATTATGTCTGTACTGAATATTGAATGTCTTGTGTTGGCTGTGTTTGTGTTTTATTTTTATAATAATAGGCCCAAAAAAGTCGGCGGCGTATATCAAGCAGTGGAGGCTGATCTACTTGCCTATTAGATTGACAAATGATCATGAAACAGATACAGATAATAAAAAGGCTACAAACTTTTTGGCCCCACACATTTTTTATTTAATAATAACCTTTTGTTTGATTTTTAAAACTGTTTATACTGTATAAACCCTTTCTGTAAGATAGCATACATTTGCCTTAAAACATTTCAACCCTAATTTAGTGTTACGTTACACAAGTTGCTTGTTGGAAAAATATCAAATCATATATTTCAATTAGGCCTATAAAAAAGGTCACAATTACACAAAAATATTCTGCCCCTAGCTAGACTAGCTGCCCCTTCCAAAAAGTAGTTTCATATGGAGAATGGGCAAGGAACTCCATACTTACTCTTTTAAATAGTTTTTACAATTGTATACATTGATTTGATACTTATATGTGAAGACTACAGCCCTGCGATTCTGTAACTCACTTTTCAAACTCACACAGCGGTTTTCGCATCGGCGGTCGCTCTCAAATCAGTCGTGAAGCAGTCATTTTATGATTTGGCATTCTGAAAAGGTGGGAGCTTGTAGTTTATTGTTTATTAGAATGCCAAATGATAAAATGACTGCTTAACGACTGATTTCAGAGCGACCGCCGATGCGAAAACCGCTGTGTGAGTTCGAAAAGTGAGTTACAGAATCGCAGGGCTGTACTCTGTAACAGTCGCTTCGAAGACGCAAATATCGACGGCGCTAATCACACTGCCTATTAAAAATTATTAACAAGGAGATATCCAAGGGTTGTAGGCTGTAGCGCCACTATATTCGCACGTATTGGAGGACATACGTCATATGATACATAGTTATGGTATTATGTTGGCTATCATTATTGCTGATATTTACGACATTGATAAAGGCTTATCGGAAATCAATATAACGACGCAATAATGCATTGTTTCACCGCTTTTTATATAGCAACACTGTAGCATATACATTAGTATTTTTGTCTTGGCGTAGTGGTTAACATATATCAAAAATACAGTGGCGCTACAACCTTTTAAGTCAGGCCTCAGTATCTGTTTCATCATCATTTGTCAATCTAATACGTCGACTTTTTCGGTCTAAGACTGGCTGGTTTCCTCACGATGTTTTTCTTCACCGTAAGAGTGTTAAATGGAAGCACATAGGAAGTCCATTGTTGCTCAGTCGGGGATCGAACATACGACCTCAAGGATGAGAGTCGCACGCTGAAGCAGTTTTGGAAAATGTCTATTTCGCATTGAAGGAGCTAAATCTTGTAGTTTTTGAGATTATTTATTACAAAATATATCCTCTCTATAGTACCTACAGAAGTATAATAGATAGATATAGGTGAGAAAGCTATATGAATCGAATTTTCTTTCATAAAAAGCTATGAAAGAAATAAGATATGATAAGACTATTTTGATAATATCAACTACGATTTCAAAAATAAGTTTCACAATTCACAATTTACAGGGAATATCACTAAACCGCACTATAACGCGATTGCCGTCCCCCATATAACGCGCTATTTCACCCCTATAACGAGGAAATTTCTTAAGTTTATAGTTCGCTTTGCGTACTTTTGCACCTGTTTTAATTGTGTTAAACTAAATAACTTTATTAAATTCGTGTTCCTTGTTTTTTAATTGTTAAAAAAATGGCTTTTGCGGGAATGCTCCTACAACGCGATTTCCTATAATGCGGTCCGAGTGTACCGGTTTATATGGGGGATTAATTTATTCCAAATCTACATTTAGCCTTTTAAATAAAATACAACTGAAATATTGTATTGTCAGATATCGGGCGCAGTGCCAAATAAAGTCAATATCGATGGCCAAGCATTGTAAACTGGTATGACTGGTAGGTCGTTAGCACACCGTTATGGTGAATCACGGAGAAACAGGATTTTCAGCTTTAAGCTCGGAAGTTCGTATAACTTTGCTAACTTTAAATGGAACTTTGATAACTCGGTCATAGCTTTATTAGTAGCTGTGGGATTCTAGCCTCAACAATTCACGATGTTTGGTTAATAAACTTTTACAAAAATAATATATTTCGTTAGACATATGGCGGACTTTTTTGTAGATATTGATGTCTTCTATAAAACTGTAGTACATCACTTTGCTCTATTGTCAATAGTTTCCGTAGCGTACGCTAATTATGAATGTTTACGGGTCTTACTTAAGATGTCATGTGGAACAGGGTGTAATGGTTGTAGCTCCTTACAAACGTTGTACATAAAAAGAAAAACATGGCGATTAAAGAGTGGCGGAGAGTTTATTGCCAGTTCTTCTCGTCCGTTCTACGCACTTGATTTGAGGACTGGCAGTAAATGTAAAATTAGAAGCATTTCATATATATACATTTCTTTTTTGACGTTCATAAGTGTACATTGTGTTACCTATAGGATTAAATGATTTTTGACTTTACTGATAAATGTTACAGAAAATTCTGACGTACCCAAGTTAGAGTTACTACATAAAATAATTTTATTATTAAAACATAATTGGCTTTAGTATAAACCGTTTATAGATAGTATTTATTAATATTACCACTTTTCTACATATAATATACCAAGGTCTGCTTAAAATTTTTACCTGCGTCTTAAAACTAACGGTCGTAGCTAGGCGTCGCTTCTATCTGGCGTTAAGTGAACCCTTCAGATCATAAAAAAACATTTTTACCTAAGCAATTAAGATTAACGCATTCCTTGTTGCGACAACTAATTAGTTGACAAGTGTCGTTAACGTAACAAAATACATTTTACACAATACTTACCTAGTGTTTATATTAAAATATTTAATAATTATTGTAATATTTAATATAATTGTAAGACAATATTTTTGTTGAGCAAGGGTTGTTTAATTCGCCGTTATTTGAAGTTTATATTGACGACATGTTATTACTTTAGAATCAGTTCAATTAAATTTTCTTCAAATAGCTAGACGTTTAATTATAATCTGTTCTCTAATATGGGGCCGTTCAAGTATTACGTAAGCAGATTTATCCCCCCTCCTTTTGTCAACAAAAGTAAACAAAGCTCTCAAAAGTAATAGTATAACAAATACATACGTATTAATTTTTTGAAGGAATCCTTGAAAATGCATTTCGTTTTCAAGCATTGCCAATGTGTGGGTAATATGTGTAAAAAAGGAAATAATTAATGTTGACGTAATCACCAAATACGAAAATGAAAGAAACCTAAAACTCCACCTTCACAATAAGGAGTGAGACGGAGATAACTTAAAATTCAAAGGAGGTTATTTATTAGCAGATTTTAATGCCCTGTTTTCCATATACAAAGAATAAAGATTCATTAATCACATACTAGTTCTCGTTTGCCCGCGACAGTGACCTACAAATCCCAACGCTTTAGGCAAAACACGACCTCCATTTTGATTTTGGCCATTATTCATGCAGTCGTGATGTGCATACTATGTTTCTTTTTATTCTTTTTGGTTTATTTTTAATCGCAGAGCTATTTCTCTAAAAGAACATTAATGGTAATATTATATTATTCACGTTTCGAGTGGGTTTTTGAGTCTCGTGGTCAGTTTGTCAGTGTATAACTTTCAAATCCTCCTTTGTATTTATGGGCCTTCCTGTATTAAAAATTTCCAAATCTATGGATTCTGAGATCGTAAAACTATCCAGATATAAACTAGCAAATCACGTAGAGGCTACACTAGCCAAATTGGATTTCATGTCTACAGAGGCATTGCCACGTATCTTGGTATGACTTTGAGGTTTTATAAACTAACACAGACACAGTGCACGATCATAACAACTTTCAGCTACACTCTCAAATACATGCGGCATACACACCTATTCACACACTCACTGATTCACTTCATTTGCAACACTAAATTAATTACAATTTTTTTTTATTAGGTATCATATTTTTTTTTTTTCAAATAATTTAAACATGTACTACGTAATTTGTTTTTCTAGTTACCCACAACACAGGGCCTCCCTAGTGTTCCCCAGGACTAGCGATATATGAATTCTGTCATAAAAAACAAACCCTTTTTTCATAAATAAAGTTTTTATTTATTATTTACTATTAAAATATAGAGCTTGTGACTGGTCTGATCTATCCCAACACCGCAACAGATCGGATTAACAGGACTTGTTTTTTGATGCAAATGTCTTTAACAGTGCATTTTAATCAAATTGAAACGCTCTCAAAAAAGACATAAATCAGTCATAAACCGAAAACCAATTTATCAATAGCAAAAAACATAAGCTTCCTGTCACTATTTTTGTGAAGATGCCGTTAATTTATAATTAATCAATGGATTGATGTCGGTGAGAAATAAAGCCTTTAAAGCTAATCCGAACCAAAAATCAGGTAAGGCACCATTGCGAAAGCTGTAGATAGCATATTAAATAGAAATGAATCATTCTTTGAAAACCGGTCATGCTTGTGAAACAGAGGGTTTGGCGGGCTCGTACAAGGGACCTGTCTTAGACCAATTTTGTTTCTTGTTTCTTGTTTTTATTAATGTTAATAGATTTCATTAAATTGGTTTTTAGTAATGTAAGTAATCATATAAGGTTCTTGTGTATCTTTGTGTTAACGTTTTTAATCATTATCATGATATTGTAAGACTCCATTTTAATATTTTTTAGAAACATATGGCAAATTGCATGTACTGAGTTAAGATTGTAATTGATTCTAATGTAGCAATAACAAAAAAATATGTCTTAATTAATGATTTATTTTTAGACATTATTATTTATTACATCGAATTGCGAATAATATATATTTTACACAAGTAGATTTGAAGCTAAAATTTGTTCTGAAGCAAATTTTTTTTTACAAAATTTGGAAATACTTATTCTTGTACTAAAATTTACCATATAATCAATTAAAATTCTGTAGGAACTGCATATAAGTACACATTGAAAGTGAAAGATACATTTTGTATCACTTGGTCTAACAGTTAAAACCTTTTAAAATATTTCTTAATTTTAATAATTGTTTAATTGTTAGCCGGTGAGAGCCGGAGGCCGTGGCCTCGAAACCAGAGCCTATGCTGATTTCAGTCTTATTACATTGAAATCGTTTTTGCATTTTTGAAAATATAAGGCTTTAAATTATAATTATAATAAAACGAACTAAGGATTCTCATCAATTCAGAATCGACATTAAACCGGACTCCTGTCTAAAATGTCTTGGATTTGAAACAGGAGTCCTAGTGGATTTCTGAATATCACCCTCAACCACTCTTTACTTTATTTTATTATTATTTATTACTTAAGATGTCATGTAGAACATGGTGTAATGGTTGCAGCTCCTTACGCTGTGTAAAACCAAAAACTTGGCGATTAAAAAGAGTGGCGGAGAGTTTATTGCCAGTTATTTTCTTCCGTTCTACGCCCTTGTTTTGACAACTGGCAGTAAATGTAAAATTATAAGCATTTCATGTATGTATTTTTTTTTGACGTTCATAAGTCTACATTGTGTTACCTATATGAATAAATGATTTTGAATTTTTTTGAATTACACTCCGAAGGGATCCCAATCATATTTCCAAGCAGGCGCTAGATTGAAATCCGCAAGAAAAACGGTAGATCGGTCGTTCCAGGCAAACCTTGTCGTAAAGTTGCAGATGAGGCAAAGAGAGCTGGAAAGACTTGGAGCGAGGTGAAATACGAGGCTCAGGACCGACGCGATGGAGACTCACTGTGAACGCCTTCTCATCTAGGGGTTAAAGGAAATTAAGTCAAGTCACTCTCAAGCATCAACAGGCATACCACTGGATAATCTCGAACTGTGATTGTAATTTTCAACTGTTAAGTAAAAATTAATAATTGGCAGAATTCAACTGGTATATTTCAAGCAAAGATGGCGCTTGCATAAGAAATGACTAATATCTTTTTGTAATTATTGTAGAAACCCAAGGTTAGATATTTAATTCTGCATCATTGGAATCGCTGCCGAGTTGTAGCGGCATAGATTTTTATAATGAGTTTTGGTACCACGTAATTCCAATTTGCAATCTAGTATTGCTACTGAAAGAACTGTCCAGATTGGGTGTCGTTAGTGCCAATTTTGTAATTGTCGTGTCAATCATTGAAAGCTATTGAATTTACATAGTAAGCTAGTTTTTTGTAAAAGGAAGCCTTAATATATTTAAAGAACTATATTTTATTTATTACGTATGTGGCATTACAGCCATTCCGCATAGGTGACAATATTGTAATCTGTGGATTTTATAAACACAAATATTCTCCTTTCTAGATTCATTATAAACAATAGATGCTTGCGGTTTATGCATTTGTCAGAATTGTCTTCATATTATCAGCATCATTATATTATCAGCTTCTGACAACGTAATATATAAAATACGCTTTACAATTCTTGTAAGGTTAAACAGAATTATAAGAAGTGCCTGATCACTCGATATCCTAGCAATAAGACCGAGAAATAGTTCTTTTCAAACTTTCCAAACTGTACTAGATCGAATATCGTACACGTACACAATCTTTTCTGATATTATTTGTGTTTGGCATAGTCAAAGTCAAAATCGTTTATTTATATAGGTAACACAATGTACACTTATGAACGTGATAAAAGAAATACATATTAAATGCTTCTAATTTTACACTAACTGCCAGTTCTCAAATCAAGGGCGTAGAACGGAAGAGAAGAACTGGCAATAAACTCTCCGACGTTCTTTTCAATCGCCAAGTTTTTTGTTTTACACAAAGTTTGTAAGGAGCTGCAACCTCCAGTCCAGATGACTTCTTAAGCAATTAATAATAATAAAATAAATTAAAAACATAGATTTGTCCTCCATCAGCAGGAGGCATGGTGAAATACGAGCACGCACTTACATTCTCGTGGGAACAGCACGCAAATACATAGTCAAAATAACTAACATCACCGCATACACGAATTCAAGTCCAAACAGTCACCGTTAGCGAATAAACTCGCAAAATACTGTACCAATTTCAAACATTCTTTCACCAGTAAATTAATAATTAACCCCTGAGTAACACAGATATTTCAAAATATCTAACAATTATTAATTACCACGAATATTTATACAAATTTGTTAAATACGCCTTGATACCAGCTGATTTTGCATAAAGTTACACTTGGCTCTTCGCGAATTTAACCTTCATTAGAGGTTGCAACGCTATTTTATCCTGTACTTAATATTGCGTAAATTATTTGTGGAATTTTTGGTATAATTTGTGTACGGGTCTATGTGTAAATAATAGAGGATTTTATTTTTACTTTATATTAACCACTCGCGTACAACAATTGAATATTGCTATGTAACGAATGCATGCAATAAACTTGAAGAGAGTGCCTACGTCTAGCTATTCTCTCGGGGCGTTACTCTGACGATTTAGGAAATCGCCACGCTTATAAAACTAAGAAAGCCTGAATTAGCAAAATGTACAGCCTTGGCTCGTACAATTAGTAATTAAATATTCTGGTATATTAATGCTGAAATTAATAAAACTTAATTTCTAATGCTTAACTTACGCCACCTTGTAGATCTTCAGTGTACTCTCAAGTCTAAGTAGCGTGCCTTACCTTACCTTAGCTAATTGTTTATGGTACTATTGATAACTTTAGACAAATCGAAGGATGAGATTCAGATTTTGTTACACAGCGTTTCTTAAGGCAGTTTTTGCCGCGCAACACCTCTATGTGGAACCCGCTGCCGACTGAAGTATTTCCGAACTAATCCGACTTAGGGTCCTTTAAGAAAAGAGCATACCAATTCTTAAAAGCGCGGCAATGCACTTGCGAGCCTTCTGGCAATGTGAGTGTCCATGGGCGGCGGTATCACTTATCAGATGAGCCTCCTGCACGTTTGCCTCCTATTATATAAAACAAATTAGACTTAATTTTTTCATCTGATCAAACGTATTTATTTGTAAACATTACTCCTTGTAAGAAGCGTCGCCCATAGACACTAACGAATCGCGTTTCTCATATTAGGCTGAAATTTCTAAAGCGTGCTTAGATGGTCAGAGGTTCAACGCCGTCTAACTCTACCAAATCTTGTCTCTGGTTACGATTTTATACTTAAATTTTAACCATCATACGACACCGCTGAAATAGGTAGTTAAATGTATTGAATAGTTTTTGATATTTTTCTTTTATAAGTGTTTGAACCTTGTTAATATTATGTAATCCATCTTTGCCTATATGTTTAGTATAATTGTTTTATATTATATATTATTTATGTTAGCTGAGGTGACTCTAAAGTTAGTAATTCTTTTTTTGGGAAAAGGGATACTTTTTTTTAATAAAATCCCAGAGGCTCTTTTATCTCTGCCTTTTAATAAATTTAAGAAATGTATTAAAGAAAAGCTGTGTGAAATGGCTTACTATAAAGTTAACGATTATCTAGTTGATAGAAGGGCCTGGGACTAGTGCTGGGTTAATTAATTTGCGATATTTGTTTTAAAATAAGTGTTGTTTGATGATTTGCTATTTTAAAAGAGTACCGAGAGTGTTTTTATCTCGTCCTACACCCTTTGTCTTCTTTGCCGATGAGTAGGGATGTCTACCGATTCAAATTTAATGACGTGGAATAAGTGATACCTGTATCTTATATTCCATAAAAACATATTTTTCATTTTTTTTCATTATTACGAAATAAATAAATGAAATTTATTTCTACACACCTTATTGCATACTTCGGGTTTTAATTGAGTTAGGATGTTTGATTGATCTACTAAACAATCATTTATCAAAATGTCTGAAAAATTTAATATTGTTCTTATTGTGATAACCTTGTTTTATGTGCGTGATCAGATAATGCACTCAAGACGTACCTTATCACTTTATCAACGTATTTATCGAACTGCTGATTTCGTCACCATTTTCAAATATAAAATTATTTTCAAACTAATTTTCGCGTTTAATTATTTAGTACTAGCTGGTACCCGCTTCGTCTGCGCAGCATTAAAATAATATTTATTTAAATGACGTAGCGTGAAAGACATATTTTATCTATCTATCAAAAGCGATAAAAGTATGTATTTTCATTTAGGAATCAATTTATTATTGATTGCAGACCAAATGTGCATTTATAATTAATTATCAATTTTTATAGTAGTTACTAGCTGATCCGGCAAACGTCGTTTTGCCATGTATATCATTTATTATAAAAAATAGGGGTTGATCGTAGAGGGGTGAAAATTAGGGGTTGTATGTATTTTTTAATATTGTATCATAAAAAATTAAAAAATTATATAAAAATTAAAAAATAATAATTTAGGGGTGGACTACCCTTAACATTTAGGGGGATGAAAAATAGATGTTGTCCGATTTTGTGTGCATACCCAATATGCACACAAAATTTCATGGGAATCGGTCAAGCCGTTTCGGAGAAGTTTAACTACAAACACCGCGACACGAGAATTTTATATATTAGATAGTTCACTATTTTGGTTATAATGGCTTTTACATAAGATATATATACTGTGTTGGGCTTTTTTGTAGGACTATTTAAGATAAACATTTCCATCATACATTACCTGGACGACTGGAATAGGCTTCCGGTAAGTGTGATCAGTGCACCATCTTTATACACCTTTAAAAATAGATTGGATAAGTTTCTCCAAATCTCATAATACACGCGCATCAGCTTATTAAAAGCTGCCCGTGTGTTAAGTAAATAATAATAAGAATTACCTCAATTCATCATTAACTCGGGTTTAGTACTCTTTAGGCGTCTGGTTCCTGTTGTATCAAGAAGTTGGATTGCCTCAGCATTCATCACATGGTAATCAGTGATGCCAATTCCTACAAAATTAACCAGTAGTATAAAATTTCGATCTTGGAGTATTATAACTTTATGGTGTATCGGTTCTTAGTGATAGACACGATTGGAATTTATATTTGGTTTAGTTTGTTGGTTGGATTCTAGGTTTAATATAAATTGAATAGAATAGTGCGTTTTAAAAAACAAATTCCCCCTTCCCCCAAAATAAACGTACCTTCAAAAAACCTCCTAAATTTTGAACAGAAATCTTATGGTAATGTCTGTTTAAGGCAAACCGTTTTATCTTATTTAGGACTGCTGACTGTCCACATTATCTTTTTGGATACGTCCAGACAATTACGAGTAATTGATTTAAATAATATATCAATTATGACATTATATTTTGATTTATACCCTGTACAAAGCCACGTTCATGATCACGATAACTGTTATATTACATCGTTAATTATGTACTAGCCCTATACCGGATTCAAGTAGTTACTGGTTAGGGGGCGTCCATAAATTACGTGAGGTGTTTTAGGGGGGGAGGGGGTCGAGTCAAATCTCATTAAATCTCACGTTGGAGAGAGGGGGGTCTCGGCAAATATCACGCAATTTTTTTCTGATTGAAAAAAAATTTGGAAAACGGTTGACCCTAAATGCCACCTCTGCAACATCTCGCTAACTCCACACCTAAACGCTCAGTTTTTAGCTCTTCGAGCTCAAAAGTACGAATTTGAAATGAATTTAGAAAGTCAGTAAGAATTTATGAAAGTCTGATAGAAGTTTGATAAAACAGTATTTTTTGAATTTTCAAACCACAATAACTTTTGAATAAATGAACCGATTTTTACGCGATTGGTGGCATTCGACGCAGTTTTTGAAACCTCATAACGGATTTTTAAGTTAAAAATCGATCGAACGACGCGCCAGTGGCAGCGACACACGGACATGTTCCAACATGCTTTGTTTATTCTTGTAAATGTTTTACTCGACTCAGTGCATTCTCTTACTAATTTAAAATGAGTTATCAAGATTTTTATAACGCATACGTCAAAAGATACGTCTATAAGACGAAGAAGTCCTGCCAGGACGATGTGATACAATTATGGAATACAGCGAAGCAAAAATTCCCGAAGAAAGAAGAGTTAATACATCACATTGAACATGAGATTGAACGGCTTCTCAGGGAAGCCACTGAGAGAAAAGTTCGGTCTACTTTAGCATTCCTTAAAAAAGTAGGTTAAATATTTTTTTTAAATACTTTTTTATATAAAATTGTTACAATATTTAGGAAGTCCTTTCGCTCCAGTTGAGTCACAACAACTGTAGTAGTCAATATTCGATAAATTAAAATAAAGAATCCATACAAATTCCTAAAATTAAAAAATTAAAATTATGATAAATGAGGCATTAATAGTTGAAATTTTGAAAATTAAAAAAAAAATAGTTAAATACAAAAATTAGTTTGGCTCTTTTAAATCAGCTGTTAGTAACCTGTCCGTGATTTGGCAACGCTATATTTCGGTTGTTACATTTTCATTTGCACAATATAATCTAAACCATGTAAAGTTTTTGTCAATGCAAATAAATAAATTAATTAAAACTGTTAAATTACAAAACTATAACATTCTAATATGTCTCATGGCAGGAATGCTAGTACATATTTTTTAATTATTGTTTTATTTTTCAATTATGAAATATGAAAATTTGTTAACAATAAATTAACTTATAAGTATGTATGAAAAACATATTAGTGCATTGAAGTTTAGTTTGAATTTATTGAATGGTCTGAAGCTCGCGCGCTTCGCAACGTCGCCAAATGTTCTGACGCCATTTAAATGCAGATTACTTTAAAAAAATCTGTTATTTTATAATTTTAATTTCTCTATAAATTCCCTATAGATTTTATTGCAAAAAAATCAAAACTGAATATTTCGAAAACCTTATTTTGCGTTTTTTTACCCCATCTTAAATCAATGGTTAATGCCATAATTCGAGAAAGTTGTTTTAGGTCTGACTTTCTCGTTTATAAAGACTCAAAATATTAACATTTTTAATTTTTTTTTTTTAATTTGCATGGTGAAGAATAAATTAAACTTCATTAAGTAGATAAATTAGGACTTTAACTATTAGATAAAAATTAATTTTAATATGCATAATCTAATATTTTTTATTTAACATTGATGGCGAAAGGACCTCCTTCATAGCATTAAAAAAAACTGAAACAGTGAAATTCTTGATAAAATATGCTAAAATCATAATACTACAAAATATTAGCGCGGTCATTTCAACTGTTTTCACATAATTCAATATTTCTTAATTTTGTGTTAATCTATCTTTATAATTTATTAGATTTATTTCTTAATATTATGATGCTTTGATTTCAGACTAACACTAAGATTTCTAACAGTTCTTCGAATCAGGCTGGGACAAGCACTGAGAGTGTTCCAAACGTGGAATGTGGAGGTCGTCTTTCTTTCTATAGGTGACGTTTTCTTCATTTTGTCCTATTCTAAATAAAAGTTTTCTGCATTTCACAGGCGCTTCGAAACGGAAAAATCTGCCTCTTGTGATCAGAGATGATGAGGATGAAGCTATGACGAACACTACACCATCCAACGTACGTCCCACTCCAGCACAAGATACTATGAAGAAAAAGATTACTAAGCTGCATATGGAGCTTGACTTAACGGAAAGGCGCAAAAGGTCTCTTGTAGCTGACGGCACTGAATTTGATAAAGCATGTAATTTGCGGCGAGAAATTGACATTTGTGAGAAGAAGCTCAAGCTTAAAGAAAAACAAAGAGTGTACTCTATGACGCACAGAACAAATAGAAAACAAGCAATAATTGAACTATGTTCAAAGAATCCCGATGCAGCTAAGTCGTTGACGCCCCGTGCTGGCCCTGGACGCCCACGTTTAGAAAAAGAACAGTCTGATTTGCTAAAAACAATAAGTGATTTAGCCCTGTTTGGTGCTTCTGCTGAAGAGCGTCGTCGTTGTGAGATAGTTCGCACGGTCCATACGCTATCAGAACTTACAAATAAACTAAGCGAGCTGGGATTTAATATTTCACGAAGTGCTACTTATATTCGACTGTTGCCTAGACGGGCAAATACACGAGAAGCTAAGCGCCATGTAGTGACTGTGCCGGTGAAGCTGAGTCGTCCTGAAGCTGACCATCATAAGGCACACCAAGACCAATACTTTTCTGTGGCCTCCATAAGGTCGCTGGAAACGATAGCCTCGGTACTTGGTCCTGACTCCGTAATTTTTTTATCTCAGGATGACAAAGCCCGCGTCCCCATCGGCCTGACAGCGGCAAACAAGCAGGCGCCATTATTAATGCACGTTGCATATAAAGTGTCGTTACCAGACCACGACTTTGTGATTGCTTCGAGGCACAAATTAATTCCAAGCGTGTATGCTTTGTGTGAAGTGAGACCCAATGAGATGGGACGACCAGAAGCTGTTTCATATAGTGGACCAACTTACATAGCAATACGAAGTGGCAAGCACTCTTCGTCAACTGCAACTAGTCACGCTCAAGATTTGGACACTCTTTTAACAATTGAGCCTTTTTCCAAATTTACAAAAAATATAGACAGAAAAGTTAAACCTGTTCTTATAATTTCAAGCGACGGTGGGCCTGACGAAAATCCGCGATATCACAAAGTGATCGCACACGCCATAGCGCATTTTAAACTATATGATTTGGACGCAGTATTTATTGTGACTAATGCCCCTGGCCGGAGCGCATTCAACAGAGTAGAGAGACGCATGGCTCCACTCAGTCGAGAACTAACAGGCGTTGTTCTTCCCCATGATTCTTTTGGGACACATCTTGACTCCAGCGGCAGAACATTAAACGAAAGTCTGGAAAAGGATAATTTCAAAAAGGCAGGGGATATTTTGGCTGAAATATGGTCTGCAGTGTGCATTGACGGACACGAAGTAGTCGCTGAATATATAGAGCCGAATAATGAAACTTCTAGCGTTCCAGACCTGCCAGCCGAAGAATGGTACACTGAGCACGTTAGAGAAAGCCAATATTTACTCCAGGTACATTAGCAGTTGGTTCATATCAAATTTCTATACGTGCCTAATTTTTTTTTTAAACGAGCACGAATATCAACAAATTTTTATTAAGAGTTATTAATTTTTTTTTAGGTTGTAAAATGCGATGACCAGAAGTGCTGCAGCCCACGCCGGAGTGATCTGCATATGATTCTTCACGACCGTTTTCTGCCGCCTCCATACCCTATCACTCAAGTTGATGGACATTTGACAATTCCGGACTTTAAAGAGCATGACGGAAAGTCATTTGTTCCATTTTTAATACGCCACTGCCTACCGATTCAACCGCTGAATGCCTTCATCAGCACGCCTTATGATCTCTATTGCCCAAGTGTTCGTGATGATTTAGAGAAAAGATGCTGCAGTACATGCGGTATTTACTTTGCATCTAGCAAAAGAGCTACAGAGCACAGGCGATCAGCCCACATTGCACCAGCTAAGCAAGCGCGTATGTTCCGCAAGGTCCGACCCTCACGGATTGTCACAAGACGAGCTAATGAGTTACTGTGTGCAAGTGCCAATGGTTTAGAGTGGCTAGATCAGAACGAAGTTGAAGGAGCAGATGATTTTACTGAAAATCATATGGACATGTTGGTTCCAATAGTCTCTCTTGAGACCGCGCATGATTATCCATGGACTGAATTAGAGTAGATATTCTTTTTTTAATCACAGTAGTTACGATTTAAGTATTCTATTGTTAAATTTTTATTACACTTATAATTAAACTCTCAGCAATATTGATTACTAGTCTTAAATAAAAGCACGAAGCAAACTTTTTTTTTTTTTTACAATAACAATCCAACGCGTTTACGTAAGAAACCCACATTTTGAAAAACTCACGTGAGATTGGGGGGATGGGGGAGGGGGTTGAACAAAATCTCACGACATCTCACCAGGGGGGGAGGGAGGGTCAGAAAATTATAAAAAACACCTCACGTAATTTATGGACGCCCCCTTACATACCGTCACGGGAAATGCATACGCGGATGGACATACGGAATGCTATACGCATACTTAAAATATTATACAGTGCATCCCTGCCTCACTATTTACATGTGTTTGTAATAGGCAAGTAATAAAAGTCAAAAGTCAAAAATCATTTATTCATGTTGGTAACACAATGTACACTTATGAACGTCAAAAAAAGAAATATACATTAAATGCTTCTTATTTAACATTTACTGCCAGTTTTACAGTTACTCAAATCAAGAGCGTAGAACGGATGAGAATAAATTTGTCCTCCATCAGCAGGAGGCATGGTGAAATAGGAGCACACACTTACATTCTCGTGAGAACAACACGCAAATACATAGTAGAAACAACTAACATCGCCGCATACACGAATTAAAGTACGACTAGTCACCACTTGTAGCACACGTTCACGAGTACGACGCATGGCCAGCCATCGGAACCCTCGCAATATTTTAGGGAGAGAGACAACCCGACGCATGGACGCCGCCACAAGCAATGACATTTAAGCGAGCATGACGATCCTTGAAATGTGGACTTGGCTACATAAGAAAATAATCAGCTTCTTGGGCACACCGGTTCTGGTTTTAACATGCCTCGTAATATTTCCGTCATCGCACCTTTCGTATAGGATCATCTCAATATTCTTCTACCTATTGTTATTCGTAACTTGTTTTTTTTATGAGATGGGGCAAACTGGAGGCTCACCTGATGTTAAGTGATACCGCCCATGGACACTCACATTGCCAGAAGGCTCGGAAGTGCGTTGTCGGCCTTTTAAGAAAGATCCTAGTCGAATTGGTTCGGAAATAAGTTCGCAAAAACGTTTTATGTAAAATACAGCATTCCTCGATAAAGCGAATAATTAACACGATATTTTTTTATTCCGCGTTTCAAACGACCACACCATCTTTATATAATTTGTAGAAACACAAATTAGAAATTGAAGTAGGTAACATAAAATGAATTGAATTTATTTAGTTATTTTTTGTGTATTTAATAACAAAATTACAATTTTTATTATAACAAAATGTAGTCCCCTCTATGCTGATTGCTACAATAAGGCGTGCGTCAGAAAACGCTATCTATCGAGCCCTTGAAGAAGGTGCCGGCTTTGATGTTTAATAAATGATGCCAGTATATTTTGGTACAAGTTTCTTCAAAAAATATATATATTAAATCAAGACAATATTATTTAATGTAGACTCAGATCGTATTTATAACCGATAACATAATGTATGTTGACATATCTTTATTTATTTATTTCGTAATCTTACAGCTAACAAAAATAATATATAACAAACAACTAAAAATATAGCCAGAGATGGAACACATATTTACCTACAAAAAGGTTAAAAAATTAACAAAAGGGACCAAACAATAAAAATTATTCAATACATTTAACTAAGATAGAGACTAATTAGTGTTAATGATGCAGGTGATTTTGCGCTATAGATATTCTTAATTCTCCTCTTAACCATATAGTTTTTTTCACTTTAGTTCACGATTTAACAAAAGAATGAATTTTATTTCACTTTGATTGCCTTAACGGTATCGTGGCATAACGCACGCGCAGATGCTGTCACGGTCGAATTGTGACCAGCTGCTTCCGTCATGTGTTAAGGGCGTCTTTATAAAATAATTAAACATTAGAATTTTTCGGGATACCTTTTTTTGAAGAATACAATCAGCTTCTTTTATCAAACACTCGAATACTATAGCTATCAACATGTTTCTTTGTCTGCTGCTTCTTTTAGTGGCTCTCCTTTACTGGTCAGTCTCGTGAAGCGTATTTTGTCCTATGCTGTAAATTTCCGCAGTTGCAATACCATACTAATTAACGTTACGAAGTTATGATTGTCTGCTTTTAGACAACGTTTATTTATTAGAGCTGTTTTTTACTTCCTAGCCCTCTTAGTCCTGCACCTTACCACGTACCGGGTAAGGTGCAAGTCTAACTACTACTAGGTACTACTAATCCTAACACATGTAATTTATTATAAAGTAAAAAGCATATAACAACTGGGATGTTAAATACTTTTATTCGGTTTGATGTGTATAGGAAAAATAAATTTTATATTGACACCCATATTATCGAATACACATATAGTGTATAAAGCGGAATTTTCAAATACCAATTTTGCGGTATAGATACCATTAATATGGCATTTCCATAGTGTCTAATTAATCATAATATCAACTGTCATCTGTCAACTGTATGTGACAGTCCCTCGCTGACCACTGATAGCTGAAATGCACTTAAAACGTCAATTAATGTAAGAAATATATTCTTTTATCTTAGTTAAAAATTGAGATTTTATTTTGTGAAGTCCTATTGCGTCGTATTGTTAAGGCTGAATATGCGGGTTTAATGTGTAATGGGGAATAATTGTCGAAGCAATTATTAAGTAGCATAAGCGTCAAATGTCATTGAAACTTGACAACTGACGTCTGCATTGAAATCAGTTCAGCGGTTAAAAACCACAGATAAGCGATATCGAACTTTCCTAACTGTGTAAATGTGGTTTATTTCTCAAATGAGTCATAAAAATGCAATAGAGAGTAAAAGTGATACGTAGTCCTCGAATGCCTGTACCCCTAAAACCACTTTTCGCTTGGCAAGAATCGACTTTTGCCTTCATAAACTCTTTGAGCGTTAGATCCAGTGCAAGCGATTCTCGTTGTTAACTGCTACGGCGCACGAGTTCACTGCCGGCGGTGCTAATTAGTAATTACCCAGCAATTTGTTTACCGTTTCTTAGTTTAGCTTAAGATTTATTAACTTTAATTTGAAAGCATAAGTTATTTTAATGACGGCTCGGCTACTTGTACACGTTCACTTAAGTTGTAATAGATAATTTATTAGGAAAGTATTTGAAAACTGAATGAAAACATATTTATATGAACACTTAATCTATCTTTATCGTACGTTTGTTTCAGTCTGTTGACATCCACTGCTGGATAGGCCTCTCTCCTAAATTTCCATTAGTACCCGTTCCCCGCGCTTTGCATTGTTCCCGTTCCCCGGCTGTCCAACGCATTGCTGACCGGTCCTTGGCCTCCATTCCAGGACTTTTTGCCTCCGTCCGTCCGTCCTTGGGCAATGTGCTCCGCCTGTGTTTACGGTTAAATCATATTTTTATCCCAATTAGAATGACTTAAAACTTGAGATTTGATTCACATAAAGTACTTGAAAACCATTGAAGCCGTCAGACATATTTAGACATAGACATAACATTTATTACTAACGATATACTCAAAATAATAATAATAATCATCAAAAACGAAAAATAACAAAAACTTATGGAAAAATGTGTGTTGTGGTTGTAACTGGCCCTGGCACTGCCTCAGCATTATGCCATGGAGCAGACGTTTTCCACAGCGCTGGTCATTGTGCCAAAAATCACAATATGTCTGTCTCTTTCATAAATAATTTGTTCTTAGAAGCCTTCGAAATAAAATTTCCACTTATCCGAGAATATTACGCAGAATTCTCCACCTCAAAAGCCTCATTAAACGTGTATTTATAGCAGGCTTTGGGCTATATGCGCTATTAAAACTCGTACAGATACCGGCAAACATTTTGAACAAATGTCCTTGCCTGCCCAGTTGCGATTTTTAGGTATCACTGCGCGGCGGCGGGAGAGTGACGTGTCGATCGCGTGATTGGTAAATGGTAAATCAGTTGACGTTTGTGGGCCGAGCTGCGTCCAAGTTCCTTTGCCTCCTAAGTACACTGTGTGACATATATAGTGGAACTTATAAAAGTATTCTACAGTAAAATAAACACAGTTGACACTTTTTTTGCTCGAATGTGTACGAAGCGCAAACTTTCCCCCACTCCCTTGTTTAATGCTCAAGAAGTTTGCCGGTATCTGTACGATGATGAAAAATATTATTCAAGGAAAGGTATTCATGTTTCAGCAAAATAGATACAGCCAGGGTGTTTTTAGATCTACTATGATAGGTCTAGGCAGGTGTAGTAAAGGCTATTGATCATCCCCTTAGGAAAAACAGGTCAAAGGTTTCTAATATTAATCTGTCTCTTTTCATCACAGTAAAACACAATTTGTCAGTAAGGGACGAAAGAGTTTTGGATAGTCATAGGCAGTCCTATCCTTATATCCTTTGTTTTTATGAATAATAAAGCTATATAGCTATAAATGGACTTCATTGAACGAAGTCCGATTACCTTATATCTTTAGCTACTTTCTCTAAATTAATTTTTAATATCATGAAGTTATTCAGGCTAAATACGTCTTAGCGGCGCGCGAGTGGCAAAACAATATTGTAACCCCATTCCGTATTAATATTAAAGAACTATCCGTTTTTAAAGCGTTGTAATTTTAATAAATTATATAAAATTAATCGATTTTTTAACACTTATTTTGTCTTTCTAAACAATAAACGTGATAAAATAATGTTACTCATAAATTATTAACTCATAATTAAATCAGGTGTATTATAACAGTTTGTTGGTATTCTTCTTCTAATAGGTACAAGTTCTGATGCAATTTAAAAAAAAATTGCTAAAATTAAGCTATATTAATATATAATGTGTATCTTAATCTCTTTTATTTTGTCCTTCTATTTTAAACAAAATAACGTTACTCATAAAACAGAAAGTGCATTTTTAAGCAGATAAATCAGGCGTCAACAATACTAACACTCAAACAATATGTGTTTTTATTAGATATATTGAATTTTTGCAACGGAAAAATGAAACGTAAAAGAAAAGTATTAGTTTTATTATTGTAAAGTGTTGTGTGTGAACTACAATCACCGTAACTAATTTAATCACAGCGAATACACAATTCACGATTCTTCCAATAATCTAATAGTACACATTTTGTATTGTAAAATACGCGTTATAGTTCCACGTTAAGTGTAATGGCTTCAATGTATTAATGAAACTCGTACTCAGAGTTTCGCAGATATTTTCCAAAAATTTTTGTAAGAGTTAGCATTAGTTATTAAGGACCTATCTGGTCGCCAAACTCCAAAAAAGTACATTGATTCATGGAAAAAATATATGGTGGAGTTGAGTAGTTTATGTATCCATTTTGAAAGATCGATACACGATTTTAATAACTTCGCTCGATAGAAAAAAATCCAAAGATAGCCAATTTTTGACACTCTGAATAGATGAAAATGTATATAGAACATGATTTTGAAATTTACACGATATATTTTATCGCAAGCCAAGTAATCCATTTCAGAAAAAAATTGATAAAATTACATTAATTTAATGTTTTACATAACTAATTGTTATTACGGGCCGGCGCGCCTCAGTGCTCTAGTTCTCCACAGCACCGCAGTCCACCCCGAGACACTGACACAGCAATTCGTACTGGGATAGGGCCTTAAGCATTATGTTTTATTGTTATTTTTATGTGTTCCTAGATGTAGGATGTATTTAGTTTTACAATTCATTACAATAAATGTAATTTTGTAAAACTTTTCAATTATCAAGATTGTTAGCATGAGATAATAATTTTAGTAAAATGTTCTGTTACTTTTAGCAGGCTAGAACGATTATCTTATAGCTAGCTGTATTGTTGTAGTGTGACATCGACCACCGCCATTTTTATCAGAGATGTGTCAAATTCTGTGATAATAAATCTTATCTAATCGGAAAATATTTTTACTAATACAAAACAAATATTTTTATGAAACGAAATTTTAATAAATTAAAATGATTAAAATGATTCTCTGTAAGGAGTACTATACTTAAAAACTGTTGAAAAGTGGGTCCTGTACGAAGCGTTTATCGCAAATGGAATATAATAAATAATGGAGTGAAAATAAAACCGTACAAATACCATTAAAATATACCTGTATATGTTTAAAACATAAAAAACAGTTTTTTTAATTATTTAAAAAACTGCTGTAAATTAAAATCTGTTAAAATAATTAAATGTTGAAATCGAGCTTTCGTCAACTGTCATTTTCATACAAAGGTCTATCCACAGATACCGATACGACCTCCCATGGATAGCTTGTATCGACAGATGGCTATTACAATCCGTCGATTGGTTATTGGCACACTTGTTACAACATTTGGATTAAGATTACTATTATGTTGGCTTATGGATTGAGATAGGTTATTGGGTTCGGGCGTAAGACATCAACCGCACCTTGCTCCAACAGATTACCATTTCCTTCAAAATTTGGATGACTTCTTGCAAGGTAAAAAAATTAACTCTGATGGGGCAGTCCCAACCGCCTTTAAGGATTTTATTGATTCCCGTACGAATGTTTCTTTTTAGTAAAGGGAACTTCCCTTAATATGGCAAAAGTACATACATTTCAAAAAATCTATTTTTTGTTCCTTCCATACAAAACGTCAATTTCATATGAAAGGTCCTAATATTTGATAGAAGTATAGCGCTTCAACTACTAAACTTAAATTCAGATTCTACAAAATAAATAAATTAAAATCCTCTTCTTTTATCACACCCTTACTTCCACTAACAACCAATACATTGCCACACATGAACATCAGCAGCTGTGTAAACATACAACATGCTTTTTAATTAAAAAAAAGTACATAACCAAATACACACGAATTTAATATTAACTTCAACTACATTACCCACGAATTTAATATTTGAACTTCAATCTCACAGCACGCTGGCGTTAATCATATACTCTACCTAATTTACCTAAAATTGGAACCGAATACGGTCTCAAAAATATAATCTATTTTGGAGCAAGTCTTTACAACAGTCTGCTGAGATACGAGAAATAGTAGCAGTGGAACCGTTTCGAACACGTCGAGATTTTTGGTAGATGGAGTAATCGATGTATCGTTTGCCATTAAGATACTTAACAATCCGGTAGATTGCCCCAACCTTTTAACAACATTTAAATATCGTGTACCCAGTAGAGACCCCAGACATCCCATAATTCCATTTGTCCCTCTTTTCCTGATTGATCAGATTGAGCATTCTGTTAAACGAGCTGGATCTGGATATCCATAGTTGCTCCCCTCACACTTTAAGAGCGATTTTCATTTAATGTTTATTTAAATTATATTATTGTTTTGCTTAATTTCTTTTTATTATTTCTTATATGCTATGTTTGCCTGTAAGTGCCTTGACACATTAAAAATTGTATTTTATTTTTCTTTTATCAATGTATAAGTGTGCCGAGCGTTGGCAAGCTTTAGTAACAGTGTACGATGGTGGCGTGATATTTTTTTCTCATCTACATATGTATGTTTTTAATAAATAAATTAAAAAAAAAAACAAGTTTAATAAAATATTTTTTATGCAACCTTCGCTGACGATAAGCTTTATCAATAGAGCGTGTGCAACAAAAATGTAATAATTTATACTTGAACGCCGCAATGAAACCTTATAAATTAATATGTAAGCAATTGATCAAATTACATGTTACAGACATGTTAACTGGTCATAAAATAACTGGTATAATAAAACAGTTAATTTACACTATATTTTCAAAATTTGTTACATGTAGCATAACTATAAATACATATATGTTTGGTATCTCTCTAATCAATTACCTTATAATGGTGTGTAAAAATCATTGGTTTACGCGAGTTTCTAGTTTCATTGAGGCTTCGAGTGCTTCTTTGTTTCTAGCAGTAAGTAATGTAATAAATGTAATGTAGTGTATTGAATGTAATGTAATGAATTCGCGTTGTATATTAATATAGAAACCAAGGAATATATATGCGTACTGTTATATATTTAAAACCTTAGAAACAACCCTATGTCAACCCTATGTAATCCGGCCCCATTTACCTGCAATTTTTAAGATTATTGACTGTACTATTCTAAGATGTTCTCGGATGAAATCATCTTTAGATAACTTTTAAGTCAACCGTTACGGACGAAACCTATTACCGTTATTACAGTGTTAAATTGTCTGTATTTTTTTGGCTTCTCGAGTGCAACATGAGATTCACAAAGTAACATTACCCAATGCTATTTTTTGTTTTGTTACGTTTCAATGTTACAGTGTATTAGAGCGTGGCTGTCGTAGAATGAATTTTGTATTTAACTTCTGAAAGGATTAAATAGATTTATTTGCTTGAAATGTATGTACCATAAGTGAGACTAAAAGTTAATTACATAGTAACATATTATTGGAGTCGATTATTTGTATAAAAATCCTTAGTTTTACATACTTTTCAGTTATTGTCTTTAGAACTAGGTTTGCATTAGCTACAATTAATATAAATACATACACATAGGTTTAGTCGTCTTTTAGTTACTATTTGGTTTTTTTTAAACGAGCTGCCTAAAAAGAGCAGTCATCGCAGCCCATAGACACCCATTTTTAGTGTGTGCGTTGCCGGCCTTTGAGGGAGGAGATCTTTCAGGGTAGACTGGGAGTCGTTTCCAGAGTTCGCTAGTTCGCAGAAGAAATATAGAAATATAGGCTTACAAGCATTTAACTACAACAATATAGAAAATCGACTAAATGAATTCAATTTTCATAGTGTTGAAAATTAATACAATTTTTTTATCTACAAAGTAATAATAAAAATTACTAAAAAGAAAATCAAAAAAATTAAGCAGAATTTTCTCGCTAATCGACTAAATTATATGGAATAAGTAAAATAAAATATTCTAAATTTATAGTAACCTTTTCATAAATTTTTATATTTGTGCATATATGCGTTTAAATTATTAGAATACAGTACTGGGAAGTCACGCGTTGTGCAGGAATACTTCTATTCTCGCATAACGCGCTTGTCACCGCATATTATGTACAAATGATTAACTTTTCTCGTTAAAGGGGATTTAATTCGAATATCAAAAAAGAACAGGAAAATAATTATATATTTGATTATTATTATATTATGTAGGTCAATAATATTTTAAACACTGTAAGAAAAAACTATGTTATGAACGAAATATGTGCGTACAAATCATTATAAATTTCACAGTACAGTACCCGCGTTATATGGGGGAAACTCGTGTTATACGAGGAACTGAAATCGTGTAATATGAAAATGCGTTATAAGAGTGGTATAAGGGGGTCTGTAAATATGTCCTACACATATATATATATATATTTTTTTTTTTTTCATTGCAAAATGCCTTAGCTGCAATTAGTATTCCCTATGTTAATGAATTAACATACAATTCGTGGCCTCGCCATTTAATTGTATGTGCCATAAATCTAACTGAGTTTATTGTGTACAAAAAGATTGGTTAAAAGATAACATACAACATCTAATTATATTTATTTCTGTTACAGGTAATTACAGTTTTATTAAAATTTGGTAAGTTGTGACGTATCGAGAAAGATTACTACATATTATTTGTTTATTTAATCAGACAATCATAAGTTCATAAGGTTATTATTGTGTTAGTTACAGTATTGTCCTAAAAAAAAGAAGGGCACATTCCATTGCATAGACCCATGTACGGACAATCCAGCCTACGCGCTATTACCGCCAGCATGTTGTTAGGGCTTCCCCGCGTCTTACCAGAGATACAGCGCGCTTGCGCATCGTGGCGAAAAACTCCACATTCCACAACCAAATATTGTACACACTAGCGCGGAAGCCCCATCAACATCCAGAACGCATTATTGAACTGAAATGAATGAATTACATATTATGAATATTTTTTTAAATTTAGAACACAATAAAAATTTATCGTAATAAAATACGTAATTGCAAATGTACCTAAATTTTGTTCTTACTCTTAAAGGAGTATGACGGGCACTTCGAATTTAAAAAACCAGGTTTAAAACTAATACCGATCAGTATCGCGTTCTATATCTTACATACTAGACGAATTTCTTACGACTCGTTTTTTTATATGGCTTAAGATAAACACGGAGAATAGCGTGCGTGCATCCCTGAGACCGTAGATTCCATCCCGGCTGTGCACCGATGTACTTTCTGCCTATGTGCGCATTTAACACTCGCTCGTACGGTGAAGGAATCGGGCATGCATAGACCCAATAACTCGACGACGTGTATCAGAGCTAATTACCTACTTGTCTATTAGAAAAAATAAAAGCTATCAAAACAGACATTAAAATCCAGACCTAAAAAAGGTTGTAGAGCCACTGGTGTTATTCATAGACTTTATTATGATTTAATTAATTACAAAAGCGACGATATAAGGGTGGATATGAAATTATTTAGGTATTGTTTCTCATCATTAAAGTGTCGTCCTGACCTATAAAAATATTTGACCTTTGATCTCATAGACAGATGTTACTGGTAGCCCATAAAAAGCAGCAGATGTCAGGAAACCAAAATGTCAGAATTGCACCTTGTCATCTAAGTGTTTGTAAACAATACATTCAATTTCAAAGATGTTTTAAACATAAAAAAATATGACTAACATAATTATTTAGGTAGCAGCTTCCCTAACCAATTCGATTTAGGGTCCTTCAAGAAAAAGGCGTACCAATTCTTTAAAGGCCGGCAACGCACTCGCGAGCCCTCTGCCATCAAACGAGCCTCCTGCTTGTTTGGCTCCTGTAATAAAAATAACAATATTAGTTTGACTCCTACAAACACGAATTTTGTTTGAATCACATACTAAAGACACGCTTGTGGTGCTTCCATTTGGTTTAGAATAGACCTGCACGTATATTTAATGAGTCTTAAAGTTGCAACCATTTGCCACCCTCCGGATATCTTTAAACGCATTATCGGCTAAAAAACAATTTTACCCTCAAACGGAAGACTCCACTGCAGGAAGCTTAGTCTAAAGATAATTAAAAAAAGTTCCGTTCCGATAGTAAAAAATGTGCAGGAAGTTATCCCTACTTAAAAGTCTTTTCAATGGAATCAATTAAAATACCATGTGCTGATGATAAGCACTAAAGATATACATATTTACCAGTTAACTAATTTTTTTTTTTATGAACTATATGTTAATATGTATTTTTGCACTTCTTGCCTACCTTATCTAATTAAATACTTTTTTTTTTCTTTTCTCACAATGGTTGCCTGGAAGAGATTGCTCGAAAGCGATAAGGCCGCCAATTGCCCTCCTTTACATTTCATTATGTTAAATTTTTATATTAATTGCAACGAAGTGTTAATAAATAAATAAATATTCTAAAAAAGCTTCCAAAAGGCAATTGGAAGTTGCCTCTTGGGTATTAAATTCTCATGTCTTATCTGCCTTGATGTAAGAATAGTAAAAGTGATTGTCGACCGCAGAGGAAATTCTATACTTCCTAACTTGAAACTTCAGATGTTCCGTAACACGATAGTGGTGGTGCAACAGGGGTCTGACCAGAATATACAAATCCACCACAAGGTTTCAGTATTGCTTTGAATTTTCGGATTGCTTTAGAAAGTCTGTTAACACGTTGACAACTTGATTTTCTAATTAGTCTTCCTTCTATGCTAAAGTCTAGGCATACCGCCTTGTCATTTGTAAAGTGGAATTTGCTAGTAAATACTTTTTTAATTCAACTTTCTCGTGGAACAAAAATATTTAAAAATGCCATTTCAATTGACAAGCTACTTAGCCTTTTATAATACTGTCAGCTGATTTAGATGATGATGATATTAATTTATCCCTAATGATAAAAAAATAGCCAAGTCTTGTTCTTGGTAATAATTGGAGAATTTTGGTAGTTTTAAAGGCCGAAGCCACGTCTTCATTGTTCTTGATCGTAAGCTCAAAAAAAAATCTCAGCTGATTTAGTAATGAATTGGCACGTTATAAGTCATGTGTCACCTTGACAATTAACGCTATACAAGACGTCGCGTCTATACTAGAACTAAAAAAAAACGCTATGCAAATGTCAACTGTCAGTTTTCAATTTATGGCGCCAATAAACAGCCGTTGTAACTAATTGACAACTAACAATTCCCGGTAGAACAGTAAATGTTTCGAGTTAATTAGTTATTCGCAGAAATCCGTAGTCCGTACTATTGAATTAGGAATTACCTCTCATATGTTGCATTATCGAATTCCGATACCAAGGACGATCATTACAAATTATGAAATAGCTATACCAAAAATGATGAAATTGCAAAAAACTTCTCAGGTTTTTTAAGACAAAAAATATATTGAATACTTATAGTAAATGCACGTCCGGTGCCGTATTAGGTGGTGCCTACATATCTAGCAAATCATGAACATGACCTAAATTCATCAAGGCTAGACTTTCGAATACTTAAAAGGATCACTTTTCTAATACGAACCTTTTATTTATAAAAATGAGGGTATTCAATAGTCAAAATAACTTACAAGTTGATCAGTCGCCGGCTACTGGAACTATATATACTATACTCATTTTATTTATAATTTCATGGTAGAGCATAGCATGGTTGTTAAAAGTTAGGTATGATATTAAATTTAATTCATTGATAGCTTAATTTAAAGAAAACAAAAGTTATAATTCAAAATGGTGGAATGTTGTTTAAAGGAGGTTATAAGTTCGTGTATTTTTTTTTAATGTTCATTTGTTTTTTAACAGTCATAAAAGTGAAAGAGATAAGACATTTATATAACTGTTTTCAGTCCTCAAGAAAATGCTTGCTGGACAGATTTTGAGCTGATCATAGGTAATCGCCGAAACTGAAGCCTATTTTGAAGCGAATTGAATTATCAAATCAAATTCTATCAAAAAAGGGTGCGTGTACTTATGTACGTGCGTAAGAAGTTATACTTCTTTGGCATTATTAAAAATAGTTTTTGGTTGCATGCAAAAAAAGTGTGTGTGTGTCAGCTACGACGCACGATTGGAGTTTACTCCTTACGAACGATAAAATGGCGATAATGTTCTGTGGCTGTCGACCATATTTTCATACTAAAGGTGGTAAGAATATATGTTTTTATAATATAAATGTTTGAAGTAGTAATAAAACGTACCTACATCATCTATGCCCAAATAGGATTTTCTTTCTGTGACCAAAGTTACCTTTATAGTAAGAGAAGAATAAGAATGAACAATCTTTTTAGTTTTAATTTCACTCACCATTACTATTGACAAAGCTCTATGGCACGCTAGACAATCTACTTTTATTTTTTACACCTGTCAACACTGACAATGTTGTAACGTGGCTGTCAAAACGTGAATTCAAAAAAGAAAAGTCTGTGTAATGTATTCCATCTCATTCTTTTACACGTTCAATCCTACAGATATATATGTTTATTTCTTTCTACATAACGCCTCAACTTTTCGTGTTACACTTGATTTTACTCCTCATAAAATTTCCGTACCGGGCCTTATAACTCAAATCGTTTTTTAAGGAGTAAACTCTATATGTTTGTCTTTTTCTAAATAACGCCTCAACTTTTCGTGTTTCTACATAACGCCTCAACTTTTCGTGTTACACTTGATTTTACTCCTCATAAAATTTCCGTACCGGGCCTTATAACTCAAATCGTTTCATACAGAGTAAACTCTATATGTTTGTCTCTTTCTACATAACGCCTCAACTTTTCGTGTTACACTTGATTTTACTCCTCATAAAATTTCCGTACCGGGCCTTATAACTCAAATCGTTTCTTAAGGAGTAAACTCCAATAATTAATTACAATTAAATAATCAAACACTGGAAAAGGAGTCATTATAGTCAATAAAGTTTAGTTTACATTTGAAAAAATAAATATTTATTATTATTCTCTTAAATTAAGAGTAACATAAATTCTATTATTCGAATGTTGTTTTTAAATTATGTCCAATGCCGTAGCATCTTCCGTGGGCAACTTCATTCTGTTAATTGTGTGTCACGGTGCGCGCGCATCGTAAAATTTCACTCTCATCAATTTTTCATAACGCGCCTAAAGAAGTATAACTTCAAAAATGTTTTTTCTATAGCCTACGAACCTGTCAACCCACCTAAACAGTATCTCATAGATATACACCATAGTCATAAAATCTCAATCATTTATTTTATTTATTTATTTAAAGCCAAAAACGGAATACACATTCAAACAAACATAGAGCGCAGTTAACAATTTTAGTAAATTTAAGTGATAAACAATAGTCACTGTCAATTAGCCCATTATAAATCGATTACTTTGTAATTTATCGAACAGTGTAATCGAATTCCAATCAAATAAGCTCCGATTTTGAAAAACCGTGTTGCGCCACTTTCGCCTGACCCGCTTAAGTCACGCTAGCAAAAAACAAAGGAATTTCGCTTTTATCGATACGATTGTAGAGTAATTGTATTGCGTTAAAGCTTTAGATGAATTCGATCTTTCGTAGTACAAACTATATTCTTTTGTTTTAAATATAAAATTATTTGACCTCGAATTTCGTCTCAATTATAGCTTTTTTGAGCTTTTGTAAGTCCTGTAGTGGACAGATGACGTTGACTTGATGACTTGCGGGGGAAAACTGGATGAATGTTAACAAAGAAAAAGGGAAAAATATGGAGGAGGCTTTTCCCTAAAAGGGGCAATAGACTACAGAAAAGAAAAAAAATCCTTACTATAAATATACTGAATTTTTTTAGAACTTATACTAACACAAATAATACTCATATTAAGAAATGTTTGCTAATGAAATGTTGTATCCCTTTTATTTTAAACGGACTAAGTTCAACTAAGACAGCAGTATTGGCCTAGTGGCTTCAGCGTGCGACTCTCATCCCTGAGGTCGTAGGTTCGATCAACGGCTGTGCACCAATGGACTTTCTTTCTATGTGCGCATTTGACATTCGCTCGAAATGCCTGACACACGCAGTCAACTTTTTAGGTCTAAGGAATGCCAATGTTTTCCTTCACCCTATTATCGAGTGTTAAATGCGCACATAGACAGAAAGTCCATAAGTAAGCCGCGGATCGAATCAACGACTTCAGGGATGGGCTCTGCTTAAATGCACACTCTAAAGACAATATATTTAATTAACTCCGAGTGAGTAAATATACTCGGTATGTCTATTACCCATTTCTATTTGACTTGATTGACTAAAAGGTCAGAAAGGCGGATATTGTTGAATACTATGTTTACGTCACCAATGTGTCAGAGTGACACATCTTCGCTAATATAATATGCACTTGCAATCAGACAACACAACTCACCTTAGCGGTATAGATCTTGTGTTTATATACAAACACCATTTGTTTAGTTGCTAATACTTAATAATCCTTGTATTAAGAGTATCGATAGCGCAAAATCACCTGCATCATGAGTACACCCAACATACACACCCTCACGTGACATACCCACACACACCATCACACAACACGCCCAAAGTAGGTATTACTTAGTTAAATATATTGAATAATTTTATTGTTTTTTTTCCTTTTGTAAATGTTTGAACCTTTTTGTATATCTAATATATAAAATTCTCGTGTCACAGTTGTCGTTGCCATACTCCTCCAAAACGGCTCGACCGATTCTCATGAAATTTTGTGTGCATGTTGGGTATGTCTGAGAATCGGACAACATCTATTTTTGATCCCCCTAAATGTTAAGGGTAGTCCAACCCTAAATGTTTTTTTTTTTAAATTTTTTTTATGACTACATTAAAAAATACATACGACCCCTAATTTTCGCCCCTCTACGATCAACCCTTATTTTTTATTATAAATGATATACATGGCAAAACGACGTTTGCCAGGTCAGCTAGTATTATATATATCGAGGGTATATATACGTGAGGGTATGCTCATGATGCAGGTGATTTAGCGCTATAGAGATTCTTAATACTTCTCTTAATATTCCGCGATAGCTTAAACCAGTCAAAGCTACTTAATTTAGTTCGCGTCAATTTTATTTGTTCAAAAACCTGTATGGGACACAACACAAAACTTGATTGTAAACTGAATCACAAATAAAAATACTTTAAACGTCGTGTAACTACAGGATATGTTCATAACAAGTTACAATAATTATCAAGGCATTTTTATAAATGTCAATACATTCATTAGACCTACAAGTTTTTACACATATAAAGAAATACAGAAAATATACCATAATGTACTATTGAGAATTGCCATGTATTGAGGATATGACGTACAACAATACGGAAGATATGTTTTTTTAATTAAATTTATAAAAATACTAGCTGACCCGGCAAACGTTTGTATTGCCATGTATATTATTTCTAGGAAACATTTTTTTTAGTTCAATAAATATAAAACTATCTACAATAATAAAACATAGGGCTTCATCGTAGAGGGGTTAAAATTAAGGGTTGTATGTATTTTTGTATGATGTATCATAAAAAAATAAAAACAAAAAAAATTGTCGAAAAAATAAAAATAAAAATTTGGGGTGGACACCCCTTTTCACTTAAGGGTTTGAAAGATAGATAGTAGACGATTCTCAGACTTTCTGAATATGAATATGCTGCCTTTTTTGTTTTTTATATGTACGATTTTGTATATTATGGTAACGAAGTCTAAATAAATAAATATTGGATAAAAATCACCCTTAAAAAAATTTAAATGAAAACAAATTCTTAACACTAAATAACATGTAAAAATGTGGTATTTTTCTAATAGATACTCAGCATAAGCTGAGACATACATGAAGACCAGAACTGGTCAGGAGCTCCATTATATCAAAAACCGTTTACGACGATATCAACAACAAACCGGTTATATTGACCAAAATCACGTCCCGGCTGTATTAGGTTCTTAATAACAACGTCATCGGTTGTTACGACTATCGGTTTTTACGACCAAATATGAGTAGTCCCTTCGATGTCGTTATAACAGATTTTGGCTGTAATTAGATACAAATTAAAACTACGACTAACTTTCGTACTGACTGATCTAACTGATATTATCTTGATTGTGTCCTTTTCAGTGTCTACATATATTTTAATTTCTTTGTTTTGTTCCATTCCTTATGTCTAAGTCATTGTATATCCTATTTAGTTTTCTTTCGCTCTTCTTATTTTATAATTTAAGTTATACTTCTACTTTCTATTGTTACTGTCGTTTTTTCTACAAACGTAGAATAATATTTTTAAAAAGATTTTTATCTTGTTACGCCAAAGAAGTATAACTTCTAACGCGTGTACACACGTTTTCTTCACACACAAACATGTGTACACAAGTTTGTGAGTACTCACCGCCTTCGCCTTATTTTTATTTAATAAATAATTGTACTGTATTTCTTGCAATGTAATAAAGAAAATCGCACTGCAATTAGAATATTTAAATACCAGAAATATACAATGCGGTCAGCCATCGCGTTTAAAATCTTGTTTTGCGTACGCATAATCGTTCATTTTTAGTCAAATTATGCGTCATTGTAACGGAAAATAATCTGGGTCAATAGAAAAGGCTTCATTCAGGTGTGCGATAACCTTACCTCGTTTTCACACGTACCCGTATGAACGGATAGCAATATCAATTACACGGTGATTGCTTTTAAGAAGAATTAAACGGTTCACGGAAATTGTAACGAATAAAATTTAAAAGTTATGCGCGAACTAAGTTCCGTGGCTGTTGTTGTATGGATATGTTTAAATAAAACACTTTGTTTGAAGCTGGGTAACAACTGGCGTTAATTTTTTGGAACGAAGTTCCTTTTCGCGCGTTGCGAAAGGGGGCGAAAAAATTAAGACCAAAAGTTGTAACGACACTTTTTGATTGACACATTAGATGACACTAAACAACACATCAACCTCAGTAATGAAAAAATCAAAGCCATTGACTGCTACAGTTTCTAGAGGAAGAATTTTATTTAAGAATAATCAATAATCCAGCAGAACCAATTACAAAATATAATACTATCATCGATGCAGTTTTTTCAAGATATTTAAATAAAATAGAATCCCAAATATACTTTACATTAAATTTGTTCATGTTAATTCCTTCACTAATTGATCGAAAGGAACTTCGTTCCATCCGAGTGTCCCTTGACACCTCTCAAGTTTTTTTTTTAATGGAATCTCGCTGTTGGCCTTAATGGTCTTTACAGTTCAGCTTTTTCCCGCGACTAGCGTAAGGGCGTCTCCTGTGAGACTTGAACCTCGGCTTGGGCCGTCGCGGGGTGGGGCTTTAATTGTTTAAGACAAGAGTTTATAACTAAGATAACATTAGGGATAGTGGGATTGCGACGCTGGATTGACCAAAATCTAACTTGACTTATTGAAAAGTTCGTAAATCTAAATGACACTTATGTTATTGGACATTATCGGAAACGAGAATGTTAAATTAGTTTATGAGTGTGGTAAAAACTAAGGGGCTCATTTTGGCTTCAAGTGTGCGATGATTGCTTACATTTTGTTTACGCTTCTACTTATTATAAAGAAACAAGAACAAAAAAAGGCTACATTTTAGATGGCTAAGGCTAATAATTTAAGTAATTGTCTTTGGCAAGAGCGATAGACCTTCAATCGTTCGATCGTTGCAGACGAAATTACAAATTACAAGACGAAATTCATATTTATCGGTCTGTTACTAACAATAATTTTTGTTTTATGTTTTATACATATTATTCTGAATAGCACTTTATTTTTCATACGTCAAATATCCTATCATGATGTAAGATATGGGACACAGAAAAGGCTAAGAAAATTTAAGTAATTGCTATGGCAAAAGCAATACACATTCACTCATTGCAGAGTGCTAATTAAAAAAATTACGTAATAAGAATTCCATATTTCTCGGTTTCACATTCTTTTAAAACTATTAAAAAAATTATTTTCAACACACAAATATACAGTTAATTATTCTTCATCTATATAGTAATAATAATTAAAAATTGATTAATAGAAAATTACCTCGCTGTATTGCGAAACCTATTCGTTGAGCGAGAAAAGCACCAGCTCTGGGGTCACCTGTTTTACCAGGCACCTTACTAAACCTTTAATTAGCGCCTGTGCCTGAGTCTACTCCAAAGGGAACAATATCAAATCAACAATCTTTTTGACAATGCTACTCGACGAGATTTTAAATAATTATTCCACATCGTATGGAATGTATGCAAATTGTGTTTAATGAGACGTAAATCAGTGATTTCTCTGTTTTGTAATTTTTCCTACACGAAATATAACCAGTCTTTAAAAATTATTACTCATTTTGGCACAAACGTAGGAAGCAATTTCTTACGTACTTAATTACGTACTCATATTGTCAGAGGAAATACTATGTTAGGTCAATTTCTTTACCACCAAAGATTCCATACTCAGAGAAGCACCAATAACGCGTGTCTTGCGCACCCTAAATATTATTGCTTGTGAGACGGATATATTTAGTTGCACACTGGCTGAATTCACAAGAATTGCTTTATTTATAATTAGTAATAAAAAGGTTAAGTTTTTAAGTTTTTACTTGTTATGTTGATATTATGTTTTTAGAATAGTTTTCTTTTGTATTAGTATTAAGTTACCGTAAAAATAGGAAATAAGGAATTTTTTTTTAAATTGGTGCTACAACTGATATAAATAAGTATTTATAATAATACAATTAGTCACGAGAGTTTCTCCTACCACTCATAAGAGGATAAATAAAGCATTTCAACTTTGTAATGTCCAGTAATCTGTGTAGAAAATTATGTGTGGACTCTGCTGCATTGACAGGGATTTATAAGGTCAATAAGCTTGTCCAGGTTAACTAAGATCTGTTAAGCCCCTGCTCCTGACTTGGAACTGTTAATCCAGAATACGCCTGTCTTGGTTGACGTGGGTTGATTAGCATACCATGAGGTAGATTTTGAAATACAAATGAGTAATGAGTCGTGACTTTACGCGCTGATTAGCGAGGGAGAGGGCTTCGGTACCGAATTTATAAGCCTTTTAAACAAGATTGTCGTGGCAGCATTCGCATTTTGTATGTCAATTACTACGAATTTAATAAATTATAAAAGGTAGTGGGTGTAATGATTCGCACGAGAGAACGCCGAGATGACGAGACGCGCATCATCACATTGCTATACGGCTCCCAAGTGCGTTGCCGGACTTTTAAGAAGTTCTTTCATTGAAGGACTCTTTTTTTTTTTATAGAACAGGGGGCAAACGGGCAGGAGGCTCACCCGATGTTAAGTGATACCGCCGCCCATGGACACTCTCAATGCCAAAGGGCTCGCGAGTGCGTTGCCGGCCTTTCAGGAAGTGGTACGCTCTTTTCATTGAAGGACTCTAACTCGAATTGGTTCGAAATTACTTCCAAAAGCTGGTTCCATATAGTGGTCATGCGCGGCAAAGTCACGTTCTTAGCTATTTTAAAAATACAACAATACTAATATTAATAACATTTTTTCCCACCCTTCCCATCCCTTTTAAAATCCTTTAAAAAATCACTCCATTACGCGAAACTGATAGTTATAATTTACTTCTTAAATACACTTTAAAAGTATTTATTTAATACAAATATATAGTATTTACAATATTCTTAACCTAATAAACTGTTATTTATATCTAATAGGAAAATGACCACACGTCAATGTCATAAATGATTCAATAAGAGAACCTTCGTGATCTCACCCGTGACTCACCTCACCCACGTAACCGGACTTGCCTTTTTTCCATAAAAGCCTTTTGTTTATTTCATTTTCATAAGGTTTTTTGATTGTTACAATGGGGTCATGAACCAAAACATTTCATATTCGCTTCCCAATTAGATTTTAAGCACAATAAGTTTTAGTTCAGTTCCAGTGTAAAGTTATTTATTATTATCACTATAATAATATAGCAGTACAGTTAAGAAATTGAGAGCAGTGTTGGCCTAGTGGCTTCAGCGTGCGACTATCATCCAAGAGGTCGTAGGTACGATCCCCGGATCAATGGACATTCTGTCTATGTGCGTATTTAACTGTCTGTGTAATTGTTTGCTATTATTATAAATTATTTTTGTTAGATGTAGGATTACGAAATAAATATATATATTATATATATCGGAAGAAAAGTTCAAGTAATATAAACCAAAGAGCTTCCCGCTATCTAATCGAACCTACATTCGCGGGAGCAAACTACGAGCCTTTTTTATATCTACGTCGATAAAAACTATTTAGTTTTATAAAACGTTCCGGAAATAATAAATCCTACTAATATCAAGTTCATTTTCTATTGAATCTCAAGAAAATATCGTGTATCCGCCGGAAGTGGGCGTTTTAAGCTCAGTTTTCTACATAATAACCTCTCATTATGATCGCTATGGTTTTTACGTGCGTTGAAACTACGATATCATTACACCATTAAATCTGATTTAAACTAAGCGAGAAGTTTCTTTTATGAAATAGGTTTATTTAATAAAAATATTATTAAGAAATAAGCGTAAAATTCTTATTCATATAAAATATGATTGAAAGAACTGCTTTCGGTGTGAACTTGTTTCGTATAAATGGTTATCGGATATTCCGAGTCACGTAGGTCGATGAAAAAGTCGGTATTTTTGAAGGCAAGAACGTGTCCTCAGTTCGTGAGAATCTATATAATGTATACAGTTATGAGTTTTTGTTTTTACGCATGACTTGATAGATTTAAAGTATTGAATGATTTTAATAGATATTTACGGTTTTTAGTAGTAGTAGACTCAATTTCCGCTCTGTTGGTCCGGTGTGCGTAAAGTCCTGGCTAATTAAGCCAGCCTAGCTCCTTCCAGAAGCTCAGAAGTTTCACAGCTATGCATTCCAGGACTACGTTGGTGATATCTTATAGTCTTTTGTTTTTTTTGGTTTTATAGAATATGGGGGCAAACGAGCCTAAGAAACGCCCAAAAAGGGAAGTCATCGCCCATTTTTATTTATTTTAAGTTTTTGACACCCATTTGACATTTATATTTTAAATGTCATTACAAATAATTTATTTTCTGTTAAATTTTAAAGCCTTATTGCTTTTATAATCTGTTTATGTATGTATAATCTGTGACCTTTTATTTTAATTTTCCCTTAAGTATCAGTCGACACGTTTTTTAAGATTTCTTATACCATTGACAGAACTGGAGGAATTCGTTTAATTAGTATAACAGCATCAATAAAATAAATATAATTTTATCACAATTAAAGTTTCCCATACAAAAAATTACAAGAAATCGACGTATGAAACAATAGGAAGTTAGAAGCCTACATTTCCGGTGCTAGAACAATAAATGCCATTGTCGAACATGTGGCAACAATGAACGGACATAATACCATATTTTGCTAAATTAGTTAAGGTTATTGTACTATTTATCTTATTACTGATGGGTTCGCCGCTGCCGAAAATGTTGCCCTACACACGCTGCCCACTTACCTGGTCTCCGTAAGACAGGTTACTGCCTTCCCTCTTTATCTATATGTAATTGGAATTACAATTATCCCTTTAAATCTTCCTCTTATTAAGTATATAAAATACATCAGGCGTCGGATTGTAATTGGAGGATTGGAAAAATGTAAATTATTTTCCTAAACGTATGTTCGTGTATGAAACGAAAATTTCTAAAAACTTCTGAAAGCAATGAAATTTCATTCTATGTGTTAGCTCAAATTAGCTGTGATATAAATTTAATAATTAGCCTACAGATCCCTTGGCCGCTTCATTACATCAATCTTTTAAAAACATAAGAATAATAATTTTGAAAGATGTGATTTTGCTGGCCTTTTCGCGACATAGAACAATTTCATAAAGTTATCGATCTCATAGACCAACGGTCTTCACATTCAAATTCACTTCATCAGTTTTGACTTTATCATCATCATCACCAATAGCTATACAGCCCCTTATGGGCCTTAGCCTCCGCAAGTATATTTCAGCGTCGCAATCTATTTCGTGCTTCTAGCTAACATCGAACATCGTTTCGAGGTTTTTGACAACTACATCCCGCGGTCTACCGGGTTTTCTCTTGCCACCAAGTTGCGAGTCCAGTACGGACAAGTTTGATGAATTGCACTTTGGCCTCGCCAAAGATGTTATATAGTTCTTCAAGCTAATACGACTAACGTTGTCGCAAACAGTTTTATCTTCGCGTTATACGGAAACAATACGCTTAGTAGCTCAGTAGGGCTATTGCCAAATACGTTATAGCATTTCAAATCTAACAATGGGTTCATGTGTATCACGATTGCGGTCATTGCATTGCATTGTGGCTGTGGGATTTATTATATAACTAAGATTTAATTATTAAGGATTTAATCTGGTAGCGTCCGCAGCTCTGTGCTTAACAAATTACAATAAACAACAATAATTTTGATTATGTAAAGAAAAAACTTTTTACCGGATTAAAGTTATGTATTATTATAAATTTACAATTATTTAACATAATTTTAAATTTATCCGACGTTTCGCGTGCTTTGTCACGGTGACTGAAGACAAAAGGTGTTGGATGTCAAAAAGTATCACAGCTGTAGAGAAAGTTGCATTATCTGTATTTATTTCCCCGGAGTTGGTATCGACTAAAAGATGGAGGGTTTTGGCAAAAATGGCTCACAGTGTCCTCTATTTTCGCGGATTGTTTTTCTTTTTGAGATTTTAATTTGGATATTATTGGATCCCAGGTGTTTGACAATTTTATTTGACAATTAATAATACATAACTTTAATCCGGTAAAAAGTTTTTTCTTTAAATGTGTAAAGGTTATGTTAATCAAAGACAATACTATTTTGATTATGGGTTAAAATGCGTTTAATTATAATTGTTTGACTATAGTTTGATGGGTTTTTTATAAATATGATACGTGTAAACGACAGTCATCATCATCATCATCACATATAATGATTTAACTAATGTAAACAAAATATTGTGAACCTATTTTAAAAGAGTAAGTGTGGAGTTTCTCGCCCATTTTTCTCCACACGAAACTACCTTTTGGAAGGCGCAACTAGAATCTTCTTTATATTTTATTTGACGTTCAAAGGTGCCATTTTAGTTGGTCTAATTGAAATAAATGATTTGACTTTGACTTTGATCTGCATATTTATTTGGTCCATTTCTGGACGTAGCTCTCCTCGTTTATAGTAAAAAAATAGTGTTTTTAAATATTCGAAACGGCTTTTACGAGTGAAACAATAGACGATTTACATGGATGATGTAATCGAACCCGCAACCCCGTCTCAAACCACGGAACTATGTGGTATTATGATGAAAGTTTCGATACACAGCCGGGTCTCACAGAAAAACTCTTACAATTGTGTTTAGAGCGTAATTTCCTCGATTTTCTTGATTTTCTTATATGACGTGGGAATAGAGTTCCAATTATAGACTAACGGCGAAACTCAGAATCGCTTAATAAACTATCTGATAGTAGATTAGTTATTGGTCCAACGTTTGGTAACTGCCTTCAATGGAGGCGCAAGGCAATTTTTGTCGCGCACCATATGGAACTTAGGGTCCCTCTAGAAAAGAGTATACCAATTCTTAAACGGCCGGCAACGCACTCGCGAGCCCTATGGCATTGAGTGTCCATGGGCGGCGGTATCACTTAACATTAGGTGAGCCTCCTGCCCGTTTCCCCCCTGTTCTATAAAAAAAACCTCGATAAGTGGCTTTCAAGAGCGTACCACCAAAGGCCGGCAACGCACTTGTAAGCTTAGTTTCATTATGAACATAACACAACCATGTCATCTAAGCCTTTCCCGTTTGACCTATTAAACTATAACTTATACTCATTTTTCAAATCCTGTTCATCCATTTAGTGGGTTCGTGACATGTAACCCGGTCGGTTCCTGTATCAATTACAAGTCAAGCCTTATAGGATTATATTATAATTAGCTTGTAAAAGCTTATATCCTTTCATAGAAATTAAAGAGCACTCGCTCGTACGGTGAAGGAAAATATCGGAGGAAATGACTTAGACTCTAAGTCGAAGTAGTGTGACATAGGATAGGATCACCTACTAGCCTTATAAAAATCTTAATAGATCTGGAATCTGCGGCCAAAACATTGGTTTGTGACGCCATTGATTTTATTATTATTTTTTAACTACTATATATTTTTGTATGTATTCAGAATTAGAATAATTCAGATCTAATAAAGAAAAATCTAGTAAGAGACGGATTGATTTTCGCGACCCGCGCGTGAGTTTTTGCGATCTCGTCAAAAACAATTGTTATATATAAACCCATAGTCAATATACAATATATCAAACCCTTAGGATGCACGCAATAATCCGGGGGACTTAATTTTAAAATATATGTAGATGGGGATGTAGAAAACTCATCACCTACTAATAAAAGTACATAATAAAACAGACACAGAAATGTGTTTGCTCTATATCAGAGGTTATTTCGACGTAAATTTCCGCCTAGAATTTAAAAGTCTATTTAACACTTGTAGTTGCAAAATTACACAATTCACTCTTCGCACTTGTAAATTACATTTTCACAATTCAGCTATTATATTAAGTATTGTGTCTATAATATTTTATTTTCGTTGCATTAACATAGTAAAAATTGAACATAATTAAATGAAAAGGAGGGCAACTGGCGGCCTTATCGAGCGATCTCTTCCAGGCAAGCACTGTAAAAAAATGTATTAAATGATTATAAAAATTAGATAAGGTAGGCAAGAAGTGCAAAAATACACAATGCATTAATTATTAAGACAAAACTAAACAGGAGCAAAAATCTAAACTAAAAAAAGGATACAAAATAAAAAGTGCACATGAATCACGATAATTTACGATTTTAGAAATATGTAATTTCAAATAAATCAGTACAATTAAAATAATTAAGAGTGCTAAGGGCGGTCTTATCGCTTTCGAGCGATCTCTTACTCTCTACTCTTTAAGTAAAAATATTTTTTTTTGCAGTACGCACAATATAAAAAATCATAATGCCCGGTTCACATTATTCCAGTCCAATAATCCAGTGAGTCATTCCAGTCCAGTGCTGGACTGTTCCAGAGACTGTTCGGTTTTCCGGAATGAATTTTTTTAGGTCGTTCAGTGAATTTTTGTCTATATATAAATGTCAGCGTTGAAGTCATAAGATTTTAATTAACAAATAAAAAATAGGCGTTGATCGTAGAGAGGTGAAAATTAAGGGTTGTATTTATTTTTGTTTCATGAAAAATAAAACAAAGTTTTTTGTATAATTTTTTTTATAAAAAATAAAAATTTTGGGGTGGACACCCCTTATCACTTAGGGGTCTGAAATATAGATAGTAGCCGATTCTCAGACTTACTGAATATGCATAAAAAAATTCATAAGAATCGGTCGAGCCGTTTCGTAGACGTATGGGAACGAACATTGTGACACGAAAATTTTATATAGATTGCGCTTATATATAGATTAATAATAATAATAAATCGTGCCTCAGCGCAAGCCCACGAGACCCAGCACAAACTCAAGTATGTCAAAATCAAATTGTTGATTTTGCTTAGTTAAATTAAAAACATGTGATTACAAAGTATTTTTATGATCCAATTAATTTTCTATTATTAATGACGTTTCCGCAAAATTAAGGTGAAATGTATGTGAAAATTGTATGAATTGGCCAGAAGTTCCCACTGCCAATAAAAACATAGGTATCGAATGTTGAAACAGAACAATGGACAGTTTTTACGGAAGACATTGCCCAAGCAATCGTGTGACCTTTGCGTTGGAGTACAAGAACTTAGAAACCAGCGATTAATAGAATTTCATTGACGTGAGTTAAATAAAATCGTTTTTATTTAATATATCTTCTACATTTAAGCTTTGTCTAAAACATTAGCTGACTTTTCCTTGTATAATGTATCATCACTGCAATAAATAATGGATCTATTGCAATTCTTGCACTCACCTTTCCGCTCCTGGAAACCTGAAAGACATAGACATAACACACACACACAGAAACACACAAAATAACAATAATCAAAAAAATAAACAAAAGAATGAAAGATAACATTTTTTTTCTTTTAAAGAACACGATACGTTTCAAGTGTGTAATGCGTGTATGCTGTGGTTGTAATTGACCCTGGCTCAGCATTATGCTGAGGAGCAGACTGTTCCACAGCGCTGGTCATTCTGCCAGAGACCACAGCAGCTTGTTTGCGCCTCAGTTGCAAAAAAAAATAATAATGTAATAATACTAATATCTCTCACTCTGATTTTTGCAACGTCACATGCCAAATAAATACAATATTTTCAATTAATAAAAGCTTGCGTTTTAAAATTCAATTCATGTTCAAAGCAAATAATATATTGTCGCTATAATCTTATAATTTGTTTCCACCTAATAGCATTGTCAGTGATCGCAATCAGATTTAGCCTTAATTTTTGCTCACAGATTAACCCAATGAATGTAGGACGTACATTGTTTTAAATGAAAGTGTTTTTTTATCTACTGGGAGTAATATAAGGTTTAAACATTACCGTTAAATTTGTATGAATCTTAGTGCTGAATTATTCCTAAGTTTCTGTATGTAGAAAACATTTTTGAATTTGACACACAAGTCTAGGACTTAACAAATAGTTTGTGTTAAGTCTCGTTTTTGAATATCACCCAAAGTATCGACTTAAATCAAATATGCCAACTTCATAAAGCCAGTCTTGACTCAAGATTTAAGTTTTATTAGCGTTCTAGAACACTAAAATCAAATCTTTATATATATAATTCTTCTGTGAGTGTGTATGTCACTGAACTTCTCTCAAACGACTGGACCGATTTTGATGAAATTTTTTGTGTGTTGTTGCAGATGGCACTGCAGTCGGTACTTTCATACTTTGCTTAATATCCTAATCGCTTTAAATATCATGCAGGACAACGTCTGTGGGGTCCACTAGTACATATATAAAATTCTCGTGTCGCGGTGTTTGTAGTTAAACTACTCCGAAACGGCTTGACCGATTCTCATGAAATTTTGTGTGCATATTGGGTATTTCTGGGAATCTGGCAACATCTAAATGTTAAGGGTGGACTACCCTTAACATTTAGGGGGATGAAAACTTTTTTAACCACTAAATTTTATTTTTTAAATTTTTAGATAAATTTTTATCATTAAAAAATATATACAACCCCTAATTTTCACCCCTCTACGATCAACCCCTATTTTTTATCATAAATGATATACATGGCAAAACGACGTTTGCCAGGTCAGCTAGTTTTATATAAATATCTTACGCAGATACCTTTTTTTATAGAATAGGTGGCAAGAGCAGATGGCTCATCTGATGTTAAGTAATACCGCCGCCCATGAACACTGACATTGCTAGAAGGTTCGCAACGTTGCCGGCCTTTTATTGGCGGACCCTAAGTCGAATTGGTTCGAAAATACTTCAGTGGACAGCTACTACAGTGGAGAACTGCCTTAAAAAACGCTCAGTTGTGGAACGACGATTATTTTTCAACTAATAAGTGATGCTGGCCTTGTCTCCCTTCGGGGCTATGCTTTGAATTTTCTTAACTCTTTCTTAATATAGCGAGGTTCTAACGCTTTATGAGTACATACATACAATATTTTATTACTTTAAATTTATAATAGTTAACTTAGTGGTTAACGTACCTGAGTTGTAACCCAGAGGTTCGAATCCCGATGACTTAATTTAATTAAATGTCTCATGGAAGCTGCTCATCACAGCTCTTGAACTTATGTAGGTTCCAATCTATGGTGAATTTTATTAAATAAATTAATAGGCTTTCAATGTGTAGTTTTTAAATTAATATTTTAATTACGCAGTGTTGCCTGTGTAGGTTCGATCCCCGGCTACAATGGACTTAATGTTTATGTGAACATTTACCACTTGCACATCGTGGGGCAACCGGCACGCCTTGGAGCCAAAAAGTCGATAGCGTGTGTCAGGCACTGAAAACCTAGCTTGTCTATTAGAAAAAAAAACAAATGATCAAACTGATACAGAAATCTGAGAAGTAGTAGTTTTTTCTAGAAAGATATATACCATTTGATATGATGGAACTATGTTCAGGATATAGTATGTATGTAAAAATGACCATGACATTAAGAATGAGTCATGAAACAATCAATAACTATTGATCGGGGTATTAATAAATGTCATAGAAGCTACATAGAAGGTTAAGACAACTTTGTATCTATCCGATTTTTAGCTTTTTGTTATAAAAATTATACGATTTCGTTTTAATAAAGCATCTGAAATTTTATTAAAACGCAATCGTCTCAGATTGCATCCGTTTCTTTGATCACTTTAATTTCATAGATAAGAGATCTTGTTTCTATCTGACACTTGTCGTTGATTTTTTGACATACCGATTTCCTCAATGTTTTCCTTCGCGCTACAAGTTTTTTTAAATCGATGCCAGAATGGGTGTTTCCCGTGACTAGTGCAAGTCTCCTGCGAGACTCGGACCTCGGCTTGGGCAGTCGCGGGGTGTTCAATCGCCTAAAGGGCAAGACGAAGACGCAAGCGAAGTACGAAGTACAGGTCCACGAATTTCCTGGTGAAGGTTGTTTTACCCTAATCTTACGGTACAAGCGGTCATTGACAGAAGGTCCCTTGGTGCACAGCTGTGGATCGAACCTATGGCCTCATGGATGAGACTCGTACGGTGAAGACTAAACCAACACTGCTTATTCATTTCTAGTAGTAGTTGTTCATATTTATGGGAAAGTGGAACATAAATCAATTATAAAATCGCGTAAACCAAGTCTCTCACCCGAATTAATTACTGCGCCGGCAATCTTCGAATTATTCGCATAATATCAATGAGAAAGAAGAAAGAAAGAGAAAGAAAAAAATATTTAAAATAAAAATGATATTTACGTAAAAAGAAAGTGCACTAGCCACCACACTAGGATTCCCTGTGTCGTGACCAGCTAGTCTCGTCCATTTGATATATATGTTAACAGTACATAGACAAAGACATAACATTTATTACTAACAAAACACACACACATAATAACAATTATCAAAGCAAAAAAAAAAAATTAGAGATTTAAAGAAAAAACTTTTTAACCGGAACATAACTTTAAGTTATGTATTATTATAAATTTACAATTATTTAACATAATTTTAAATTTATCCGACGTTTCGCGTGCTTTACAGCGTGCGTGGTCACGGTGACCACGCACGCTTAATGAGAGATATCAAAAAAAAATCCTTTTCCCTTTCGGTACTTGATAATAATTTCTAGGGGTTAGGGTTAGGGTTGGTGGACTCAGTTTCCGCAATTAGACACTTAATTGGTCCGTTGTGCGTTAAGTCCTGGCTAATTTAGCCAGCCCAGCTCCTTCCAGAAGCACAGAAGTCTCCTGGGCACTTCACAGGCTTCCCGTAGTGACCTCACTGTTCCGAGAATTTCTGCACGTTGATTAGCCACAGCCTCGCATTCCAGGACTACGTGGGTGACTGATTCCTCTGCGCTGAAACAGCCTCTGCACAAGTTCTAATCTCTATATAACACTTATATTTTATTACTATTGTTGCACAATAGAATATTTTCCGTTTCAGCATAGGACAGGTTGAGAAGAGATTAAACTGGATTTTTCGTTTGTCTTAAAATGGACACAAATAGCCATTATTGTTTAGAAATTACAAAGTATACCTGATTCTTATGATATCATCAAGTTGTATAATTTTTGTATAATAAAACGATTATCTTCTATTGCATTATTCATATATATATTAAATAACGTTCGTAATCTCAGGGTATATATAATACTGGTTAAATATTTGTTTCTATAAAATCACAATGAGACAGGCAAAAACTCTTTCTCTCTCTCAAAGACTTTCTCCCAACTTACATTAAAATAATTGAATAGAAGATTTGTAGAAATTGGCAGTTTTTGGCATGCCTGAGGGCTTGCGGGTGCGTTGACGGCCTTTCAAGAATTTGTACGCTTTCTTGAAGGACCCTAAGTCGAATTGGTTAGGAAATACTTCAGTGGGTAGCTGGTTCCACATAGTGGAGGTGGTAGTGGTAGTAGTGATTTCGCATCGAAATGCTGCAAGGTGCACTGCTAGGTCCCAAACTTTTTAAATCGTTTAACAATGATACTTTTAAAACTCGCTTGCAATGTTTAACCATAAACATAAGTTGCAATTTCCTTTTAATAATAAAACATTCTTTTATGTAATAAACAAACTTTTGTTTGAGTTAAACTGGTTAAACAAGACATTCAATAAATTCCTTTAAAATCTGGAACTGACACAAAATTGATTGGTCTTGTATTATCAAGAGTTAAATGTGTTTAAGGATATGTTTTTAAGTTTGTTTTCTTTCATATAACATATAACCCTTTTTTTATACAACTGTGGGCAAACGGGTAGGAGGCTCCCCTGATGTTAAGTCATACCGCCGCCCATGGAAACTCTCAGTGCCATATTGCTCGCGAGTGCGTTGCCGGCCTTTAAAGTTTATAAATATATATTTGCAACACACAAATATAATAAAATAAATCAGTGGAGCTACAACCTTTTTAGGTCTGGGCCTCAGATTTTGTACCTATCTGTGTCATCATCATTTGTCAATCTAATAGGCAAGTAGGTGTTCAGCCTCCTGTGCTTCATACACGCCGTCGACTTTTTGGGAAAGCCGGTTTCCTTCACCGTTCGAGCGAAAGTTAAATGCGCACATAGAAAGTCCATTGGTGCACAGCCGGGGATCGAACCTGCGACCTCAGGGATGAGAGTCGCACGCTGAAGCCACTAGGCCAACACTGAAACAAATATATAGTATTTACAATATTCTTAACCTACATAGAAGTTATAATTAAAAATTGATAAATAGAAAATTAAAACGAATTTTAAAAGTTTGGTCCCTGTGGCGCCACCTTTAGTGCTGGCAGCATCGCTGTAGAGCGAGGGCATCTCTGGGGACACCAGTACTATGTACCAGGGCAAACTTATTAATTAGCGCCTGTACACTTGAATCCCACGGCCCAAGAGTCGCTACTCCAAAGCGATCAAAATCAAAGTTGAAATATTTGCGCTGTTTATGAATAATAAATTTATTTATAAATGAAGCACGGAGGTTATTGCGCTGTTTTTGGAGGTCGTGTCGAACCTCGGGTTTTTTGAAGCTTGTTAAAATGAGTATTTTGATTCATTATTGTAATGTTTGTAATCTAATTCTACTGGTCTTCCTAATGTAACTTGCAGTAGACAATGTGTTGTCTACATTTTATTATTATACACACAATACAATACACATTTCAAGACATTTAATTTCAAATAGGTCCTAAACAATTCCGCAAATAACGTACGTATTTTAGTTGATATAAAATCAAACTCAAAATATCTTTATTCATATAGGTAAACAAGTACACTTATTAGAAAAAGAAGTTAAATTAATTGTAAATTTACATTTACTACCAGTTCGCAAGGGCGTAGAGCGGGCACGCAGAACTGGTAATAAACTTTCCGCCACTCTTTTTAATCGCTAAGTTTGTCTATAAGAAACATTCTTTGAGGTTAACGACTCCAGACTTTTATTGGGCAAGACGCTTCATCAGAATCCAATACGTTTTTGACGTACCCCAGTTCAGTAGTGTTAAGTCAGTCACCCTTAACGAAGGTCCTAATAAAACAAATGAAAACTTAATACATTTGTAGAGAAGAGTGAAAGTGAATCAGGGCGATAGTCGAGTGCTCATGTGTGCCGAGTATTAATATTCACCGCCTGCGCACTGGCACGGACTGATTTCATTAATATCTACATCTACAGTGCTGCATTCAATTATTCATTTTCCTCACCGGATAATCGTATACTACAAAAAATGTATATTGATATTTTCTTTATTTCTGCCACCTTTGGAAAGCTAAAATTTAGTTCCAAATCTTTCCTTTATAATGTAAGTATAGATTGACTCGTCAATATATATATATATCGAATATCTTTATAATATAAGGATATACACACTTGCTGATTTTCTTTCGCGTTCTTTTATAATAATGCACTAATGTACACTTTTTTAATTTTTTTCATGTATCCTTTATTAGTTTAGTTTGCTTTTGTTTCCTTTAAGTTTATTTTTTTCTTAATAACTATATGTAATATGTATTTTTGCACTTCTTGCCTACCTTATCTAATTTAATTTTTTTTCCTTTTCTCACAATGGTTGCCTGGAATAGATCGCTCGAGAGCGATAATGCCGCCAGTTGCCCTCCTTTACATTTAATTATGTTAAATTTTTTTATTGTATTGCAAAAAATAATAATCAAATGTTATGTAAAGGGAAATAAATTTGTGAGTGATATATGAGAGAAGTATAATCTATATAAAAAAAATATTATACTTCGCCCAATCCCTCCCTGTACAACATTAGGTTGCCGTAACCATAAAGATTGCGTTGCGTCTGCGCATCCAAATCATTTGAATGACGATTGATGCTTTGATTTCATCAATCTTTGCATTATAACTTCCTTTATGTAAACACTAATGCATATTTAAGTTTATATACTTAACATAATACAATTTGGCAACATTCTCTCATACGAAAACATATATAATTTTTTAATACATTCACGCCTTTGTCCCGAAAGGGAAAGGCAGAGATCTCGGCTCGCCCGATATTACTCTCTCGCTTCATCCACTTCCATATCATTCACAATGTGTGCTTGTTGATTAAAGGTACTTTGACTTATCCCTTCTCTAGTACTTGATCCAGGTATGTACGACAAGACCTGAGCTGACCTCACCATCCACGCTGCCCTCATCCATCTTTTCTATATGGCCAACCACCTATGCATTTCCTTTGGTATTTTCACTACGCATTTTATATCCCACTGCACTATTGCAAATGACAATCAAAAATAATGTAATGTAGTAGCAAGCAATGAGTTATGGCATGCAACAAAAAATGTTTTAGCAACATTTTTAAACGGTTTTATTATCACTGCAATATTGTTTATTGCATTAAAAAATTATAGTATATATTACAATAATTATTATGTTGTCAAAGACTTTATGATTTAATGTTTAATTTGATCACATAAGGATCCAAATGTCAGTAGCAAGCAAGTTATGGCATGAAACAAACAAATTTTTTAAACGGTTTTATTATTTCAAGGTAAAATATTAGGACAAATGGCGAATTATTTTATATTCTTATCAGTACGTCTTTTATATGACACTGCGATATTGCTTATTGCATTCAAAAATAATGCAAGCAATATGTTATGGCATGCAACAAACAATATTTTAACAACATTTTTAAACGGTTTTATTATTTCCAGCTGAAATACTAGGACAAAAGGTTAATTCTTTTATATAATGTTGTCAGTACGTCTTTTATACGACATTCCATTATTGATTATTGCATTTAAAAATGATAGTATATATTACAATAATTATTATTTTGAGTATATGACATGTTAAACATTAGAATTTATAATGTCCCGAATGTAGTAGTAAGCTATGTTTATCGCATGCAACAAACATAATGTTTTAGCAATATTTTTAAACGGATTATTGATAGCCTTTTATTTATAGTGAATAATTTAAATAACTCGACTCTTCAGTAATTATGGCGAGAGACTGCCACATCAGGCTGACAGGTTTGTTATTGACTTATCGTAAATTATCTTGTATGACTAATCTAGGTAAGGACGTTCGATTGGAGAGCGGTAATCGAGGTTTGAGGACGATTGTGACTTGTTTAACTAATGATGACGGTAATGCGGTGCCATTAAACTTACGAAATCTTACATATTGTGCTATTTGAGTAACTTTTTTTTATGTAACGTATGGGCAAAGCATCAGGAGGCTCATCTGATGTTAAGTGATACCGCCCATAGACACTCACATTGCCAGCGAGCTCGCAAGTGCGTTGCCGGGGTTTTAAGAATTGGTACACTCTTTTATCGAAGGGTGGGTCCTTCGATCTACCATAGTGGTGGTGATGCAAAAACTGCCTAAGAAACGCTCAGTTGTAGAACGACGGACGTCAAGGTGATACGGGTGGAATTTCGTATTCTGCGATATTAAAACTTATAATAAACATTGATTTTTTCCAATGCTTTACTATTGATGGATAATAAACGAGTTAAGCCTTAATGGTTAATGTGTACCACTCCTCATTAGCTCTCGGGTTAAAATAATGGAGAAGTCTAAGAAAAAACTTCAAAAGTAAAATATTGGTCATTGTGATGTTTTGTTGCTTTAAGTAAGAAATTTAGTGTTCGTACACTCGATTTCCGTCCCATTACATACGTTGCATCTGCGCATGTGTACACACTATTCTGAGTGAATGACTCAATGTAGAGTAGCCGGGGCCGAAATTGTCTGCAATTATTTATTATCGACATTCTAACGAAACAGTAAATTTAAGATATTTCTAGTTACTTTGTGTAGTTATGCAGATGAACTTTAAAAGTAGTTCTTCAATATAATACAATATTTGTCGAGACCCTTGGTCCGTGGTTACTACGAAGGTTACTCAACATCATAGGATAACGAAGAGCTGGCAGCTACCTCGGACAAGGAATTAGTCTAGCTATTTAAAGGAAAGTATCTTCGGAACCTTGCTAAAAGGGCTTCTTTTAATAATATATTTTAGTTATTATATTTTAAGGTTAGTTATTGTTTTCTGATATGTTCTCAAATTGTTTACTCATTCAGTCAGCAGCTTTTTATTTAACCAATTACAATCAGACGAATCGCCATTGTTTTAACATTCTCACTCCCGGATCATTCTTCGAACGATATTTTTGTCTTCACTTTTCGAAAACCAGAGCATTCTGATAAAAGATAAGTTTCCAGAGGAGCTATGTTTAAAAATGAATTGATATATCGTTAAGATATTCAGTGGCGAACTATACCATCTGGGGCCCGTGGAAAATTCTTTTGATGGGGCCCTATCAGTAAAAATCGTCACGTTGTACTCAGTTTAATTTTAATAAACTTCGAGATTATCAGAGTATTCAATTACACGTTGTATATGTCCCACTAATGGCCATAGGCCTCCGCTCTTAGGCGAGATGGAATGGTCTATAGTCCCCACGCTAGCCTAATACGTATTGGAGACTTCACATTCATCCATTGAACATAATATATCTTGGTCAGGGGCCCGTGGCATTTTGCCAGCTCTGCCACCCTATTGTTACGCCACTGAAGATATTTATGAATCAGGTTGATTGCCCCAACCTTTTAACTGAATTTAAGTTTCATGTATGCTTTAGGCATCCCATCATCCCATTTGTCCCTCCTTTCAGAAGAACGCTGGTTTTGATCAATCCGATAACCAGATTGAGAATTCTGATAAACGAGCTAGGTCAAGATATCCATAGTTGCTCTCACACTTTTAAATCGATTTTCCTTTAGTTTTTTATAATTGTTGTTGTATGTTTTTGCCTGTACCAATCGTGTTGTTCTTGTACCAATGTATCAGTGTGCCGAGCGTTGGCAAGCTTTTATAAATAAATACCCTCAATTATAACAGATCCGCTCGATGAAAACTTCAAGGAAATCGCCGATCTAAATGAGCTTATGGTTGGAAAAGCGTGTAATCGGGGGCGGTATTGTTCTCCGACCCAGATGCACTCATGGGAACCCTTGAACCGCATCTCAGTAAGTGGGACAGTTTCACATTGTCAAGACAAATGTAATTGCGTGTACTGTAATGCCAAACCTTAAAGTATTTTCTTTTAAACATTTCAAAGGACATTTTTAAGACTCTAATAATTCTGAGCAGTGTTGGCCTATTGGATTCAGCGACTCTCATCCCTGAGGTCGTAGGTTCGATCCCCGGCACCAATGGACTTTCTATGTACGCATTTAACATTCGCTCGAACGCTGAATCCATCGTGAGAAAACCGGCTTCCGTTAGACCCAAAACATACAGGAAACTGATCACCTACTTACTACTAAAATAATTACCACGAGACAATGTTCCGGGAACGCACTTGCCAGCCTTCTAACAATGTGTCTATGGTCGGCGGCCCCCTGTTATATTAAAAAAAAACAGAAATCTGAAGCCAAAACCCTACGTGAAAGCGAATATCATAGCTTATGTTACGTCCTATTTACTATATTTTTAAATGCCTTCCTATCTCCTTAAATAAAACTATGGCTATAGAATAAATATGAGTTATATTAATTTGATTCTGAACTGGAACGAATTAATAATAATTATGACACAGAAACTCCAGTTCCAGCGTTTGATAATTTATTAAAACAATAGAATTACCTGTCCTTCATCTCAATAACAATTGTAATAATATGGTATTGTTATCATTAATAATACAATCACATAATTGGTTAATAAAAGCGTGGAAAAATTAAAGTTTTCCTTTGCCAAATAATTTCGTATTCTTGATATTCGTTCATGCGAAAGGCTAACCAGGGAAACGAAAAAGTGCACAGCTGGTGAGCTTAAAGTTGAAGTTGGTGGAGATGAGTTGGTTATCACTTTATTATGCCTCACGTCCCCCAGAAAAAAAACTAGAAGAAAAATACTTAAGTTTGAGTGAGATTCTTAATATATAATATTGTATAAAAGTATGTGTGTAAATTTTTCTTGTAGGTAATTACAATAAATAAATGAGGATAACTTGATACGAGTTTTTGTTATTATTTGCCGTAAATATATCAAATACAGGGTACTGCCGGATACAGGGGTGGGCAACCGGGGCAACAGCCACAGCCCACAAAAGCGAGGCCCCCCAATAGACTTCGGAAAAAAATGTTTTAAATTCCGACTAGTAAACCACTTCATTTTTCGCTGTTTTACTTTTAGCTTTGTACAAACATGATTACATTGTTCTTAAATATTAACAAAAATCATTGATCTGTATTTATATTTTTATATGTTTTTTAAATACTAAAAGAATCTACTTGGTTTCACAATAAGTTATTGATTGAAAAACTGAACTGATTTTTTTTCTTCATTTTTTTTAGCCTCCAGACCTCTATCGTTTCTCTCTCTCCAGACGTAAATTTAATGAAGTATCCGCTTGAGGAGCACGACTGCTATAAAGCATTGGAGTTTTGTCTATACTAATCATCTTCAGTAGTGTTCTTTATTACTGAAGGTTGTGGTGATTCGCTTCCTCCATTACTTTCCGTCTTCGGCAAGCCTTAGCCGCCTGTGTACTAAGGTCTGTTAGAACCTTAACGACGGTCCAGCGAGGGGATCGGCCTATCTCGTGACTTCTGCTCTAACGGACACCACAAACTAATATTATAAAGAATAAACTCAAAATGTATTGGTAAATTCTACCATCTTTCATAACTAAAATGATTATGACTGACTAACATAGACTATACTTATTTTATAAATATTTGAAAAACAAATGCCGTGCGTTGCCGGAATACGACGCTAGACAAATATATAAGAAATTCTCATATCTCTTTGAAATTTAAAATAGAATTTCACCAATTACACATAAATAATCAAAAGACATTAATTACATTGCGCAAATGTATTTTATTTGCACAATTGCATCGTATTGATGACGAAACATTCTTTTGTTTCTGCTATTTACACAGACAGTTTAGCACAAACGTCAATGGAATTGTAAAATTCAGAACATAAAATAATATTTCTATGCAGTAATTAAAAACAATTGTCGATCGATGTTCTTTTGTTTCTTTAAAATTTCCAAACGGCAAAAAATAATATTATTAAAATAATGAATATTTGTGATCTGTGTTCTTTATTTTGTCCTATTTTAGTTAATATATTTTTAAAATGTACCTAATTGTATCGTTTACTAAAACCTAAACATAACAATAAAAAAATATACAGTATTTACCATTTTCTTTACCTACATATTAATAATAAAATAATAGAAATTAATAAAAAGAAAATTAAAACAAATTTAAAAAGTTTGGTCCCTTGGCAGTGTACCTTCCTCGAACAAGCAATCGGGTCACCGGTACTATCTACCAGGCACCAACTTTAATCTTTTATTTTAAATGTTATGTTGTTTAAAATGTTTATTACAATTAATATGAGACAAAAGAAAATTAACCTATGTTGTACACTACTATGAATATTCTATTTGCAAATACTTAAATCAATTTCGTTTTCCAGGAGTTGGAGCAAGAGAAACATCTGTTGCGGCGTCGCCTGGACACGAATCAGGGGGAGTATGAGGCGAGGATACTAGAGCTGCAGAATGACATCAAGGAGCTGAGTGCCAAGATCGGCTCCAGGGATACATCTGTCAAACAGGTATTATATTTTGTTATAAACTATGTGTAATGTAACGTTAGACAAAACCGCGCGTTGATCGTGATTGGAAAAATGTGTCACGTGATATCGCACATTTTGGGCAAACTCTCAATTCTAGAGAGCTCGCGTTGCCGGCCTTTTAAAAATTGGTACACTCTTTCCTTGGAGGACCCTAAGTAGAATTGGTTCGGAAATACGGCAGTAATAATACAAATACGCAAATACGTACGTTGTGGAACGATGGAAGTCGAACGTGAAATTTAGCTAAGGTATTAATCGGAACAACCACTTCAAACACTCTCCATGGTAAATGCGGTAGAAGACGCCATCGTTTCATCTTCTTTTCTTATTAAATAGCTAGATATTCTTTTGTGCCTGACACCTCGACAATTCCTGGGTCTAAGGGAGTTGCACGCTCAAACCAGTAACCAACACAGCCCGTTGGGGTAAGAATCTAAAACAAAAGACGTGCGATGGCGCGTTACGCTTGAGTGCAGCTGGACAAATACAAGCGAAACGCATCATATATAGAAATAGACACTAGAAGCTTTCTACCTACATATATTATATTATCTTCGTCCATCTCGAAGGTTAAGTGAATAAACGAAAGGTTAAACCTTTTTCTACGAAGCGAAGTCATTACTTGGATGTATTTGATAGCGTACCTATAATTCGGTAGATAGGCACGAGCTTTTTTCGACTTTACCCAACGCAAATTTCAATTCGAACCGTTGTTCCTGAGATTACAAATGTTGGTAGCGGATGGCGGGATGCTTTCGAGCTATGATTCTATATTGTCTATGATAAAGTAAAAACTTTTGACATAATATGACATTTGACATTCGTAGAATACAATATTAAATGCGACTTATACGGTAAAATACACGAACAGATAAAACAAAATATAAAAATTAAAATAAAGTCGATTTCAAAGTGTGTGCATTTATGGATATCCAGAAATAAAAAGGGTAAATATGTCGAATCACGGCTCCACCTAAAACAGCTCCAAATTTTTTCTACATATTTTCATCACTCGGCTATGGTGTACCATGCAATAATGTGGTGGCTCATTAACCCCATAGAAATCAATTAAAACACCATGATTTGTGAAATGAATGAGAGAAAGGTAAACATTGTTAGCATTAACTTAACCTAACCTGATCGCAAGCGCCACTTGGAATAAAAAAACTTAACCCTTAAAAAACAAAACCTCGAATCCAATTAATTTTTACCCAAACTTAATAATATTCTAAAAACAAACCTATGTATAATTATATAGAAAAATACGTTAATTAATCTAACATGATTCATACAACTCATAAATTATTATTAGATAACGTTGTACGGAGAAATTTCTTATCTTGATATTTTCTTTTGTTATACGGGAAAAGCGTTTCATGATAATTAAAGAATAGATAACAAGCGTTGACTAGGTAGAATGTATGTGGTATATCTTTTATATATGTAATATAATCAGGTACATATCTGGGAAAGATTATAATTCAAAATTTCTTATTCAATAATAAGTTTCATTGTTTTCGCAAGTATTTGAGCCCCTGAACTAAGTCTAGGGAGTCCTGTACATCAGGGTACTCCACTCAAAGGTTAAATTAAATTGTAAATTAACAATCGTTACTCAAACTCAAAAAACCTTTATTCATATAGGTAAACAAGTACACTTATGAACGTCAGAAAAGAAGTTAAATTCATTCTAAATTTACATTTACTACCATTTTGCGGCAAGGGCGTAGAGCGGACAAGAAGAACTGGCAAGAAACTCTCCGCCACTCTTTTCAATCGCTTATTAATTATTACTAAAATATTATACAAAGAAAAATTGAAAACTGAGACTTTACTAAGACGAATATAAGACGCAGTACACACCAGAAGTGAATGACTTTGATAATGTTTGGGTAGGGATGGAGGGAATGGGGGGAGAGAGTGCTAGTGTAGTTTCTTATTGGCGCGCCACATTCAATCCTGAGGTCATGGGCTTATTGACGGGTACGGGTAGGGTCATTCTATATGCAATGTTACTCGTAGGGTGAAGGAAAACATCCAGAAGAACCAATCGTGGTCATGTAGGCACGGAAGGCTGTTCACCTACTTGCTCATTATGTTAAACTAATCGCGAAACAGATACAGAAATCTAAGGCTGAGGATAGCGGTGTGTGTCAAAACATATATCATTTAAACTGACAATATTGAAATAATGTTAATAATTAAATTGACAATTTAGTTATATACCCGTGACCATGTTTGCTGTAATAAATCTTCGAGATATTTGTAGTTAATAATATTTTATAATAACATTATTAGTAATCATAACAATTAAATATACAGTATTAACAATTTTCTTAACCTAGACAGTTATAACAAAAATAATTAAAAATTTATCAAAAGAAAATTAAAACAAATTTAAAAAGTTTGGTCCCTGAGTATACCTTTAACGCTGGCAGCATTTCCTCGCTGTATTGCGATACTTATTCGTTGAGCGAGAAAATAAATAATTAATATTTTTATTATTAATAATATTTAATTAATTAGTATTAAAAAAAATTTATTTATTTGATTCCTTTTGTAAATTTTTGAACCTTTTTGTAGCTAAATGTATTATGTATTCTATCTCTGGCTATATTTTCAGTGTAACTGTTTGTTATTATATATAATTTATGTTAGCTGTAGGATTACGAAATAAATAAATAAATATTGTTGAATTATTTTATAATTGATTTTAAAACTACAATTTATTATATTACATTATCTTCTTATTTTAATATTCTCATTCCAATATTTCGTTAGCATTCAAATTATACTTTTGTAAGATTAACGAAACCCTTTACCCAATGGCGGAAGTATTCAATGATTTCACAGAAAGTCAATGCCGTAAAAAATCCTATTCCTCGCGTCAATAAAAGAAAATTAAAATAACATAAACCTTACTTCTAAAGTCGGTAGTTTTGTTTCCACGTTTCCTGCCACGCACGAACTCTAGAATTAATTACAATCTAATTATGGTAACCATTACTTCCGGAACAATTTTGAACAGTAATAGGCAAGAACGATATTAGGAATCCTGGGAAAATGTACAACCAAACGACTGACTCCGTTCGATTGTGATTGATCATCAGCATCTCATAGGACAGAATACGAAATTCCGCCCGTCCACCACCACCTCGACGTTGGTTCCTCAACTGAGCATTTTTAAAGGTAGATATCGCGCGCACCTCCACTATGTGGAACCAGCTGCCCACTGAAGTATTTCCGAACCAATTATGATTGAGAACGTTCTAAAATAGATTTAATTTACGCGTGGTTAATGTTGAGATCGTATGGTTAGTAAAAGAATTCCAATTAATTTTATTTTGAGCCAGGCAGGCAATGCGCCCGCCGCTTAACACAGAAGGTCCCGGAAGTAGAGACTGATTAAATTGACCGCCTTGGTATTACATGGGTTTCAAAACTTTTTACGGTAGAAGAACTGCGTGGCGAGACTTGTATTTTTACAAGTTCTGTTTTTGATGGCTTAGTATTTACACTTGATTAAGTAATTAATTTAATTATTAGTAATCTAACAGATTACTTAGATATAAGTACATGAATAGACAAAAATATATTTAAAAAATAACTAAAAATAATTATGAAGGTTATTCGAGCGGCGAATTTACTGGCAGACTATGGGAGCGTTCAAGAATTACGTCACGCAATTTTTGGAGATTATTGACAAACCCCAATTTAATTGAATTTCGTTATTCCCACATCTTAGACCCTCTGTATACATCAATCGTCCCACCTAACAATTTAAAGTAATGTCGTAAAACTTCGTGCTTAGAACCTTTTTACCCAATCATCAATTAAACTACGCTACCATTGACCTTATCCATTGTTGGCAAAAACTTTGGTAACGATGGAGACGGGCCTCGGTGACCATTCGAGCCAAGGTCTTCATGAAGATGCAATCAAATTAAGAGACAATATCACCCAGTAATTATAGGCTTTTTGACAAGTTTTTTAGTATTGACTTATAATTCAAATTAATTTATAATATTTAGTTCCCACTAGAATTTAAGTGCGTGCTCCTATTTCACTATGCCTACTGCTGAACTAACGCCAAACCCACAATTTTGGGTTTAAGCTTGCATTGACCCCCCTACATATTCCATAAATAAAATTGCGTCGTCTAACAAATGTTCAGTTTGGCCCTCAAATTGTAACATTTCAATGGACTATACTTCTTTTGGCACGTTATGGAAAAATTATGAGAGTAAATGTTTACGATGCGCGCGTACACCGTCACAAAAAACCGACACCCCGAAGTTAGCTATAGTCAACATTTTAGTTTTTTTTGAAGTTATACTTCTTTTGGCGCGTTAGGGTAAATTGATGAGAGTAAATTTTTTCTATTGTTAGTGTCGGTTTTTCCACAAACGTAGAATAAGGCGAAAGATTAAAATTTTGAAAAGATTTTTATCTTGTTACGCCAAAGAAGTACAACTTCTAACGCGTGTACATAAGTACATACACGTTTTTTTTTTGCAACAATGAAACGCAAACGGGCAGAAGGCTCATCTGATGTGATACTGCCGCCATGGACATGGGCATTGGTCGGGCCTAGATGCCTTTTATTGTTTAGACACTATCCTAAAGATATTTTTTGAAAAATAAAGATTACACCGGCTAATCTTTTGAACCTATAACTTTATATTATTGGTTTATCGTTATACCGTATACGGCTTCTAAATTCTCATGGCAAACACGCTAAAGTGTGACGTGAATTATGAACAGTCACGTGTGCGTATGCTTTTTGGAAATTATTTATTTAATTGCGAGCATGTATGACAAAGATTATTCCGGCCGCTATAGATATATAGCAGTGTTGGCCTAATGGCTCACATCCCTGAGGTTAGATTTGATCCCCGGCTGTGCACCAATGGACTTTCTGTCTACACATTCGAAAACATCGTGAGGAGACAGGCTTGCCTTAGACACAAAGAGTCGACAGCGTGTGTCAAGTATAGGATCACCTACTTGCCTATTAGATCGACAAATGATCATGAAACAGATTGCCAGACAGCGCCACTGAGTTTTCTTAAAGATATATATAGAACATCTCGACCTCACTGGTGCCAGCCACTTAGTGTTTAGATTGTCCACGAATCCTGTGTTTAGGTGGGAGTAACAGCCATCCTCCACAAATGTAACAGACACAAGTATGTGTATCCAATTCTAGATTGGGACAGGACCAGAGATGTAAATTCGCAATGTTACCTTTTTGGTCTCAAAATCATCATGTTATCTCTTCAATTTACACAGATAAAAGAGAAAGCTACTTACGCCATATATTTAAGTTAATCACGTAAGTATTTAAGTAAGACTGATCCGCTTACAGAATTAACGATACAATGAAACGCGATACGTGATCGAGGCTCTATCTGGCTTCTTAAGGTTCAAGGGTAAAGTTTGTGTAAGACGCCTGATAAGTATTTTATCCTATTTGGAGTTTACTCCTTAAGAAACGATTTGAGTTATAAGGCCCGGTACGGAAATTTTATGAGGAGTAAAATCAAGTGTAACACGAAAAGTTGAGGCGTTATGTAGAAAGAGACAAATGGATTGAACGTGTAAAAGAATGAGATGGAATACATTACACAGACTTTTCTATTTTGAATTCACGTTTTGACAGCCACGTTACAACATTGTCAGTGTTGACAGGTGTAAAAAATAAAAGTAGATTGTCTAGCGTGCCATAGAGTTTTGTCAATAGTAATGGTCAGTGAAATTAAGTCTAAAAAGATTGTTCATTCTTATTCTTCTCTTACTATAAAGGTAACTTTGGTCACAGAAAGAAAATCCTATTTGGGCATAGATGATGTAGGTACGTTTTATTACTACTACAAACATTTATATTATAAAAACATATATTCTTACCACCTTTAGTATGAAAATATGGTCGACAGCCACAGAACATTATCGCCATTTTATCGTTCGTAAGGAGTAAACTCCAATCGTGCGTCGTAGCTGACACACACACACTTTTTTTTTCGCTAGCTTAGGCATTTTATGATTATTAAACTTAGGTACGTGCTTGTTCGAAAATAAATCATGTAACTTCATTGAAAATGCATAAAATATTTTCGCTTATTTTTGTCGTAACTTTGTGACTTATTTTTCTTCGTTGTATGTAATGCCTAATGGGGCCTGGGAAAGATTTCGTCTGATTAATTTAGTATAAACTGCCAGTGAGTCTGCTGTCACTGATATATCGCTCTATGACCATTGCGATGATTTATTAAGTACTAGTAGACTCGCCAAACGTTGCTGTGGCTAAGGTTTTTGTTATATTACATAGTAGTAAACTATTCAAGGGAAACCGTAGGAGAACACCAGTCATGGGGACCACCATGCTCTTTTGGTGGTTATTCCATTAAATTGTAGCTTATGTGAAACGTTGGTACTTTCAACACAGCGCCATCTGTTGGAATTGTGACTGTCAAATCAGAAACAAATAATTTGCAATAAAATAAATATTGCGGGTATAAATTATGATGTAAGCTAGGATATATTTTAAGTTAGATCAAACTGCACACCATGTGCAAATTTTATTGGAATCGGTTTAGTCGTTTAGGAGTCCATAGCGGACAAACAACGTGACGGGTTATTTATATATATTGAGATGAACTCCAGTTTCTATAGTCCAGTTTCAAGTATCACCACGACGCGTTTTAATCTATACTTAACGTAATAATCGTCTCTAGAATCTAGAATGAGTATCGATCATACCCGATACGTACGTCAATACGTTGCCTTGACGTCGTTCAAACAAACTTTCATTATTTTCTAACCTTTCCAAGGACAGCCGCGCCTGGACACTTCGCCTAATTAATTACTGAAACCTTTTAAACGGTCATTATTTTAATAGACGAACTATACTTGGTATATTATACTGTGTTTGTTTAGTTTGTCGCCTCGTTAACCTCGGGACTGGAACATTACTAATTTGTTCTTAATACTTTTTAAAACAAAAGAAAAAAAAAGAAGTCTATCGTACCGAAACAATTATTGTTTCGAATCTAGGTCACCCTTAGATAGATTGGTAAGATTTATATAGCCCTTGTAATTGACTATATATATATATACATATATATATTAGCGGATGTTGTCTTGTACACACGTCTTACACACAAAAAAATTCATAAAAATCCGTTCCGCCGTTTATGAGTTGATTAAATACACATGCACAGAAGATTAATATATATCGCAGCTGTTTATTTGCGGTATATATAAATAACCTATATACCGACTGCAGCGTCATCTGCTGGACTGATTTGTGGATCTAAACCATCCAGGGCGCCAACGAAACGCATACAAAAATTAATTAAAATCGATTCAGACGTTTAAGAGGTGTTCAGTGTATACACACGTACAGTAGAATTATATATATATAAAGAAAATAGAGAGATCAAACTGTATTTATTCATATTTGTAACTATGTACACTTATGAACGTCAATATTAAAAAAGAATATATAAATTTACTAGCAGTACTCAAATCAAGGGCCACTCTTTTTAAACGCCTAGTTTTAACAAGGAAATTAATAGTGTAACTCAACGATTCGTTGCCTATTGTATCTTTATTACCTTTAGAATGTAAGTACAAAATGTAATTGTTTTTGCGTTACATAAAGTGATTTTTATTTTTATTTAATTGTAAGGAACTGTAATTATTACAGGATTCACATAGGCTAAAACACGAAAAAAATATAATTACGAGACATTTTATTAGCAGTGAATACTTCCTTTTTAATAAGGTTCCAAACATATAATCAGTCATACATACATTGTGTCCTTCTTATAATCCGGTTTCGTAATTTCCTCCAAACGCAGAGAGGAAACACAGAGAATAATTTTATATTTATGTAATAGGAGGCAAACGGGCAGGAGGCTTACAGGTCAGAAATAAAAATAAATTGTGCGTGTACTAGGTGTACACACGTAAGAAGTGAAACTTCTTTATGATCTTATTTTTCGAAAAATGATCTACTCTATGCAACTTTACAGAAATTCGTTAAATTAGATAAAGTTTAACAAAAGGATTTTATTATCATAGACATGAATACAAATATTTCATTTTACCTTATTACTACGAAGATTATTATAGAATTTCATTAATTGTAATAGAATTATTACTATCATTGAAAAACGTGACGATTTGCTACAAAATTTCTCCCATACGTCGATAAAGAAGTTTTATTCCAACGCCGATAAAGAAGTTTGACTTCAAAAAGCAACATGGCGCGTAACCGAAAAATGTGACGCGTAACGAAAAAATGTTACACTAAATTTTTTTCCAACCTCGATAAAGAAGTTTCACTTCAAAAATGAAACATAAGGTGATGGGGGCAAAGTGCGCCATACTTTTTTCATAGTTGACTTTGGTGCAATATTACTTGTGCTTAAGTTCACGAGTGACACTAAATCATGGTACCATAAGGATCTGTGATGTTTTGCAACAACAACTAATGTCGTGTCATTAGAATCTGACGGCAAATTAACGAATTTCAGCATAAAATCTGAAAACAGTCTGACCCGGCGCACTTTGCCGACAAATCGGGTAAGTGCGCCTTGTATTAATAAAACGCAATAATAAAGCATCAGAATAAAAACAGCCCTATATTATTTTAAGAAAACAAGCAACAAAACGCATGCCATTTTTTATTTTTTCATAGCCACATTCTAGAAGAATCTATGTATTTAAAACCAAATTTCGGCTAAATGCGCCATACAATCTTAAGTCAGAGGCTATGAACCTTTTTTCTAAATATTGATAATCGAGTGTCAAGTATATTTTTCTTTTATTTACGATGGGAATACCATGGTTTGGAACTATTTCTTTGGTATAAATATTATAAAGGGACTGAAATAAGAAGTTAGTCATTGAAATTAGTTATTAAGTGTAATATTTATTATAAATTCTTAACAAAACTAGGTAACGAAAAGAAAATCAATGAGAAACATCTTCTAAAATATATTAGTTGTAATTATTCAAAAACATTAATCAAGCAAGGCTTGTTACCCTTACAACTTAATAACTAAAGAGAAGGAGATCGACTTTCCAGAGGATGATGTAGTCCGAGTCGATGGAAATCCCCTAAGACCTATGACTTTGGTTTTTGTGGATCACTGCAGTAACTGAAGCCCTAAGTCGGCAATCACTCTGTCTAAAATATCATAAAATTCTTGAATGACAAATGGGTCTGCGGCAGTCTTAAGAGCAATCTCTACAGCCTGCGGTTTTTTAATTTATAACTTATAATGCTTTTTGACGCTTGAAAACCAATCTTTGCCGGGAGTACCATCGTTGAAAGGTGTTTTTAGATCGTTCTGCTTGACATGTCCCTTAACAATATCTAGAAACTCTGTACGAGTCAGGCCGAAGCCATTTTTTTTCAATTATATGCAAACATTTTGCCATCATTTTTTCTGTCTCATATTGAAATACTGGTGGTCTGCCTAGACTTAATGATTTTTGGCCCCTTCGACCTGTGACGTGGTCCATAATAAGTTTTCTTGGGATAGCAAAGGTTGATGCGGCTGCATACCCAGACATTCTATCCGATCGAACAGCTTCGACTGCTTCATTCAAAGCCTCTCTGGACCATGAAGGACTGTCAGTTTTTCTTTCATAGTGCCCCATCTTAAACAAAAATCATAAATAATAATGATTTAATAATTGTGACTTTTACTAGTCTATTGTAGACACATTTTAAAAAGTTTGTAACCTCTGGATTGCGGCGAAGTGCGCCATATAATAAGTCAGTATGGCGCGCTTCCCCAACTATATAAATTTGAGGTTTGAATATTTAACTTGCAAGAAATATATAAATTTTACTAGATAGGAGTGAAATAAAGTCAGAATCTAAAAGCAAAATATTTAAATTGTGCACTTACCTCACTCGAATATCGGTAAAAACTCGATTTCTTGAGATTTACGACGATGATCACGCCATAGTCATCTCTCCTCACCACTTTGAATATCAGTGAAAATAAAATGGCTCGTGTCTCAAACTCACATGACTAGAGCTATATATGAGTTTCACAAAGAACTATGATTTAGTTTGTAGCATCGATATAAGGTGTCACTACTAGTATTAAATCGGTAGTTTTCGAGATATTTGTGGTAGGTGCACTTGCCCGGTAGGCGCACTTTGCCACCGTCACCTTATGACATCAAAAATATTTCTTTAAAAATAATATGCCTTAGTCAGACACAGCTAAATTCACATTATTATTGTCACTCTACTCATCCATTGTACTTGTTTGATTAAAATTTGGAAAACACCCTCAAAGTTGTGTTGACCCTGACAGTTTGAACAGTTTTGTTTCGACTTTAAGATTGGCAGAAAGTGGAACTAAATTTAAATGAACAGTCAACAGGCTAGGTAAGTAATGAATCATCAATCCAAGTCTATGGCCTAGCAGTTTGATCAACTGGTTGAATATATTTCAGGCCGCTAGTTAAACGGCGCTGTTTAGTTAAGAGGCTGTTAATTGAACGGCTTATTAATCTAGTTGGCTGCGACATATATATACTTAATATACACAACTTATTTCATTAAACAAATTAAGTAAAACTCAAAAATTTTGCTTTTTACGCCATTCACTATTGCAACAGTCTTTGTCACGTCCTTCCGAAGTCATAAAAAATAGCACGATTTTCTCCAATCTCAACCGTGTGTACATACAATAAGGTTCTTTTTGCTAAAGCAAGAGCCAATTAAGAGATTACGCGGATTAACCACGGCCGTTCAGCTCGAGAATAAGACGTTTTTTGATACTTTAATCTCCCACAGAATTAAATAGAGCTAAAATGAGTTACTAACCACAAATAAACAAAAAAAATAAACCAGTAAGTTTATATGAATACATCTTTAAAAAACATAAGTGACGCTACAACCTTTTTAGGTCTGGGCCTCAGATTTCTGTATGTTTCAAAATCGTTTGTCAATCCAATAGACAAGTAAGTGATCAGCCTCCTGTGCCTGACACGTCGTCGACTTTCTGGGTCAAAGGCAAGCCGGTTTCCTCTCGATGTTTTCCTTCACCACAAAGAAAGTACATTGGTAGCCGAGACTCGAACATGCGACCTCAGGGATGAGAGTCGCACGCTGAACCCTGATAAATATATCGAATTCTTTTTCAAAAATTCCAATTATTTATTCTATAAATTAATGGCGCAAAAACCATGGGCTAATTTTTATATCTATTTTCTTGATAGCTTTTTATTGGCCTATTACAATGAGCTTTGTATGCGATTGCTCCTTGCTATGTTTCCTTTAGTATATATGTATACTAGCCGTTTCCCGCCCGCTTTGCTGGGCGAATTAAAATGGGAAATAAATAAAATTCTATGTTTCATTATTATTATTTTTTTCATATTTTTACTATTTTTCTCTTTAACTTCCCGCCAAGAAATTTGAAAATTTTCGAAAATCGAGTTTTTAACAGAAGTTGGTTGACGTTTTGAGGTTCTAGGAAGCCTCCCCGAATGTTTCCGCGGTGAAGTCCGTATGTATAAGTTTTCATAAAAGTAAAACAGCAATAAAAAATTAAGGAACGTTGGAATTTAGCCATAACCCATCTAGGAAAAATTTCGCATCGAATGGCAGTAGTTTCATGTCGATACGATCAGAGCATTTTTCTTATTTATATAAAGATTAATTGCGTAAAGAATTTGGTGTCAGTATGACTAGAAACCTAGAGTAGGATTTCTTTATAAATCATAGTATATCTCTCTGATTTGATACCGCATACGTCAAGATCGTGAGTACGTACTTTCTGCGTAACACACAGGCACAGGGACTTCGTTGAAAGAATGTTTTTCTATTTAACAGTCGTCCCTAAGTTTGTTAGCATTTAAGAGAAAACGAAAGCTGGAATACTTGTTAGACGGGATCTAAAGGTCAAATGTCAAAGGAGGCTTTGGTATCCAAGAATATTTCCTTCAGTTTATTAAAACATGAGCTGTATTTAAAATAATTTTTATTAATAACTTGACCTTTTAAATTTAAAAAAAATTGTGTTTACGCTGTAATGAAAAGAGACAAAACGACGCAATAAAACTGTTTTATTTCTTATGAAAATGTTAGTATGTTACAAATAAGTGTAGTAATCATATCTGTAGTCTGATTTTACATGTTAAATTTACCTGTGTCCATGACAAATTTAACGACATATTATATAAAACTTTTGAAATATGGAATGTTTTTCACACACAAATATACACTCTTAACCTACTTAGTAATAATAATATAAATATTTAATTTAATTTAAACAAAAACACTTATTTAGTTGGAAGGTACGAAATAGAACGATTACTAAGAAAAAGATATCTACGGAAACGGAAACTCAACAAATTAGCTGTCAATTGTCTTCGATAAGATCATGTTTTTCCAATCACTTAAGTTCTTACGATTGTTGATAAAAATGTCTACTTTTATCTATTATATAATACACATGTTTTCTAATATTATTTTGTTGTATTTATTTAGACTTCCTATATATATTTAAATGGATAAGTTAAGCTTTAGCTTAACTTAGACATCTTAAAAAACCTTAGAACCAAAAAGTCGTCGGCGTGTGATAGGCACAGTCGGCTGATCACTTGCCTATTAGAAAAAACAAATGATCACGATACAGATAAAGAAATCTGAGGCCCAGAGCTAAAAGTTTGTAGCGTCATGTATAAAAAGTGGAGTTACAATTATACCATCAAATCCTGCTTTTACATTTTATCATGCCGTGGTTACGGAATCAACTAATAGACAGTTAAAAATATTAATAATGATGTTTTGTTTTGCGATATTTATTTCCGTTATTCAATTCTAACTAACTATCTCTTCTTTTGTATGACACAAACACATAGAAGAAAAGATTGTTAAAAAGATAGAAACTACATTTCTCTTCTACATTCACTAGTCATACCTACCTTTATAGTTAACACTTAACACTATTTAATTTTTCAGCGAGATGAAGAAAAGGCGAACTTGATCGCTGAACTCACAGCTCAAAACTCGCGGCTCACAGCTCAGCTGAAGGAGTCTTCGGCGACGGAAGCCCAGTTGCTGGCTCAACTCGACGGCCTTAAAGACCAGTGCTCCATACGGATGACCAGTTTAAAGGTAGGTTCAGTGTAATTGAGTAATAATAAGCAAATATAAATGATATTTTTTTCACTCTAGTGCATCTTTTATTTATTCTTTAGGTACGAGTATATGGAAAACTATCACTGTAAACACTCTCACTCACTCACTCACTCACTCTGGGCTCTGCGACCCAAAAAGTGTCATGACCTGCCAAATGAGAATCTTCCAGCGCTCCCTGTCCTGTTCTACCTTCCGCCAATTGCTGGCTTTCAGCTGCAGCAGATCCTCCTCTACTCTGTCTATCCAGCAGTCACTCAGTCATTATTCTCCTTCCATGGCCCATCCGCTCAAGGTGCCACAGCCAACGATGTCCCTATAATGTTAATTTTGTAAACAAATATCTTATTTCCCATTAATCTGGGAAAAACAAAAAAATATCCTTCTTTTTTTTTCCTATTATATGGAAACGCTGTCAGTATCTTCGGAACCTTGCCTAAAGGGACTCCTTTTAATAATATATTTTAGGGTTAGAATGTTTAATAAATGACACGTTAATCAAAGATGTAATATTTCTATATAAGTTTTCATATATGATAACCGTATAATTATCTACTATTCGTGAGCAATTTTTAAAATCGCAATGTTAAAATTGATCTTTCCCTCGAAACTCTTCTCGGAAATATGTTAAACATACAAAAATCATTAAATTTATTAACGTCTAAATACTAATCTGACTTAACTTGTAGGACCACGTCTCAAGTTTGGCATCCTTGAAGTCCGAACTGGCATTAGTTACTGACAAGAAACTGGACCTAGAGAAACGTCTCACCGGTTCCTTACGGGATAAAGACAATCTCTCCCAACAGCTGGAGGAAGCCAATGACAGGATTGCTGCTCTTGAGCGGCAGATGAAAGAACAGGTATATATATAAACACTTATATCTTAAATGGCCTGAAATACTCATTCCTTTTGACATTTGTGACAGGTCTGTAATAGGTCTTAATAGGTGCTATGGTAACAGCCCTTGCGCATCCCCTGCCCCGGAAAGTTAGCAGGGGTATGTGGGACTCGACCCACGCCAGTAACTCTGCTATTAAGAGACTGGGTGAGCAATACCCACCAAGAGTATTTCCTATAAAGCCGCGTTACAGAGGCTCCGGAGTCACTCTGACATTCTACCGGGGCCTCAACGGCATAACTGTTACGCTCGAAATCTCCGGTCCAGTATACTAAATAGGAGGTAGGAGATGGGCATATCTTCTACATACTTTGCGTCTTCGAACCCTAGGATTATGGTAACAGCCTTAGAAGAAGAGAAATTAATATCTATATTAGGATTTGCATATGTCGGAAATTGTATTCTATGCTAACGATAGTTTTAACTAAGAACATTATATTACATATAAACAAAACAAGAAAACTTAAACCATTATAAAATTTAGAATAATGCAATCCTTGTGAATTCAGCCAGTGTGCAACTATGATAAAATGATTATATAAATGGCGCTTCCCTGAGTAAATTTGTACGCGCTCGCGACACTGCTAGCAATTACTACCGCTTACCAAACCCAATGTTTTTGGAAGCCCCAGTCTCTCCAACATCTCCTGCATTATATACCCTACCTCTAAGGACATTATAAAAATATAGTGTGAGAGCAAAGACATGAATAGATCTTTAAAGAATCTGAATGAGTGTGGAAAGAAAACCGTTGTGGTGTTTGGGGCCGCAGCAGTGCTTCCTTTTTTCACCTGTTGACATATAGTTAACATACATATAGTTCGACAATCATCTCAAAACTGAATATGAGTTAACGTGTAGCAAATAAAATAATATTAAATTATTATCTTTAATAATAAATTAGTTCTCATAGGTGATACGCAAGTTCTTTCTGCACATTTATGCAGAGACTCGGAAAATGCGGTGACGAAAACATAATATCTTTTCCCCCGTGCATTTTCTGAATTTCCTTACACCGAATTACTTCTCAGGAACATCTCTACCAGAACACATTGAAGGACCTTGAACGTCTTCAGCGATCACATGATACGCTGGCAGAGCGAGTCGGTGCACCGGAACCCGTCAAAACAACGAAAGTTGCAAGGCAAGTCATATGTCTAACCCAGTACCAGACCAGACCTGGCGCTTTTCCCTCTCAGTTGAATTTTTATAAACAGGTCATTTACTCATGCGTGAACAATTTAAATCAAGACTATATTTATTATAATAGTTTTTTATATTGATTTTGAGTTTCGTGATAATATTTTTCTTCATTAACAAGTAGGTAGCCAAAAAAATTAATCAGTGCACAGCCGTGATTCGAACGCACCATCTCTGGGTTGAGAGCATGTTTAATTCATTAAACCGACATATTTCAAATCACTCATAATTGAATCATTTTACATTTTCAAAACAAACTAAAATGAAAATATATATTTTAAAACAAGTATTAAAGCAGAGTTGTTTTGTCTCCAGGTCTCTCCATTCAGAAATGGAGACAGAACCTGAAGAGCAGGACGACAGCTGGCTACGCACCGAAGCAGTGCAGGTGTTCAAACAACTCAGGTCACTGGCTCTTCAACTTAATACAGGACACGACGATGATTCTGGTAAGTCTAGATTCACATATAAAGGTGCGCTTACACGGGCAACTAAAATTGCTCAATTCCAGTCAATACTCGTCAACTATGACGTCACGACTACATCAAGCAATTTACGGCAACGGCAACAAGCATCAATACTGAGCAATACAATATTGAGCGATATGGCGAAACAACAAAACAAAAACAAAAAAAGAAAGAAAAGGAATAGGCGTATCTGGGTGCGATCGTTTTTGGCCACAATTTTCATTGTGTAAAGAATCAGATAATATATTATTCAAAAACTTTACTAGAATGTCACGAACAGACTTTGAATTACTTTTGAATAAAGTAATTAGAAATTATTATTATTTAGACCTCTCGCTCTCCCCGCGGAAGCAAGACGGCAAGCCGCAAAACAAACAAGTGCGAATGAGATATATACAAAAATTGCTAGGAATTTCCAAGTCCATTGGATATTCGTCAATTCGTATCTGCGACATTGAGCGATATGAAAGCAATTAGAAGCAATATCGCCGAAATAATTTATTGAAATTTATTGAATTTATGAAATTGCTCCATTAATTGCTCCAGATCGGTCCATTGGTGTCGCCGAGCAATTATTGCCCTCGTGTAAGCGCACCTTTAGGAAAGCATATAAACCTGTTCCTTAATTTTATGGAGATACATCTTCATATGTGATATTTTTATACGTATTTATCTATTGAAAAAGAAATAAAAATAGACATAACATTTATTACTAACAAAAACACACAAAATAACAATAATCGAATAAGAAAAAAAATCCTATTTCCCATTCGGTTCGTTTCTAGCGTGTAATGCGTGTGTGCTGTGGCTGTAATTGGCCCTGGCTCAGCATTATGCTGAGGAGCAGAATGTTCCACAGCGCTGGTCATTCTGCCAGAGACCACAGCAGCTAGTATGCGCCTCAGTCGCAAAGAAAGAAACTTAGTAAAAAAAAATAAGAATAATTGTTTTGGGCGGATTAAAAACTAGATTTCGTGGGATTTTTGTTGATAAATAGCAGGGAAACATTGGATAAAAGTAGCGAAGATTAGAAAGAAGTGGAAGGAGAGAAGAGGCCTTCACTCTTTCAGAAGTCTATGTAACTTAAAGTAAAAAAAATCAAAATTATTTATTATTATAGGTAACACAATGTACACTTATGAACGTCAAAAAAGAAATATATTAAATGCTTCTGATTTTACATTTACTGCCAGTTCACAAATCAAGGTCGAGAAGAGAAGAACTGGAAATAGACTCTCTGCCACTCTTTTTAATCGCCAAGTTTTATAGTACTCGAATAAGGGCTATTTTTATTTTTTTTATTAATAAATCTAATATTTGATAGCGTCAATTAACTGTTAACATTTGTGAGTCATCAGCTAAATGCTAAATGTTTTTTTGTGAACCTTTTCGCAGAACTTGACAAAAAGAACTAGCAGTTTTTAATAGTAATTAGTGCGTTCGTATGGGCAGTGTTGGTCTAGTGGTTTTAGCGTGTGACTCTTATCCTTGAGGTCGTAGGTACGATGCCTGGCTGTGCAACAATGGACTTTCTATGTGCGCATTTATCGCTCGAACGGTGAAGGAAAACATCGTGAGGAAACCGGCTTACCTTAGACCTAGGCACAGGAGGCTTATCATTGCCAATTAGATATACAAACTATGATCAACAACCTACAAAATATGATCATGAAACAGATACAGACACATACAGATATCTGAGGCTAAACTACTAAAGACTATCTTCCTAATTCATTGTTAAAACTAAATTACTCACCTGTCTCTTTTCCTCACAGCGTAAACGTAATCTGTCAGAAAGAGACCAGACAGTACTTAATTGAAGTGGTTTATTTCTACAAGATACCAAAAGGTATACAAAATTAACTCCACAAAGTATTATAAGCAAAAAATGCAAACAACGCTTGTATATAGGATTGTATTTAATGTTTAAAATCACGAAGGTATGACCTACAATGGAACACGCTATCCACGTTACAGTGGAAATGTAAATATTTTCTTTGATTTGTAAACGACCATTAGGTTTTCAGTTAATATTTAATTGCATATGTATGTCTTCTTTCATACATGGATTATGTTTTTGGCAAATAGCCCTTTGACTATTTCAGCTATGCTTTATCTTCTTCCAGTTCACGGACTTAATAGGATTATTTCCCCAACGTACTCTGATCGTTTTTTTACAGCTGTGATACTTTTGACATTCAACACCTTTTGTCTTCAGTCACCGTGACCACACACGCTGTAAATCATGCGAAAAAAATTTAAAATTATGTAAAATAATTATAATTTACATACATAGCTTCAATCCGTTAAAAAAAGTGTTTTATTTAAATGTGTAAAAGTTATGTTAATAAAACACAATATGTACTAAGTTCTCTGGTCGTCCTTCACATAATCTCTTTTTCTTAAAAAATATCTATTAGATAGGAGATAATAGGCTTAGCCCTATTATCCTTATTTCTGTTATAATTTTAATAGTTACACAGAAACATTTATATAAAAACAACGTGTACTGTCAGATTTATCACCAAATAATTGGTTATAAATTGAGGTGTCAATTTCGTAAGCTATAAATCTAATTTGTATATTAATTCCACAAAGTGGAGGCCGTTTAATTTGTTGGAAATCGACCAAAAGCTAATGCTTACATAATATGAAGCAAGTATCGCTGTTTTTATGTGCAATACGTGAAATTATAAATATTCATTACGGGTTAAATCTGCTAAATATTAGGTAAATTCAGATGTGCTGTGAACTACGTATTGCTAAAGCGTAGGAAACGCGGTACAGATATGCGCAACGCAATGTCATGTCATACAGTGTTTGGTGGAGATATGAACGTAGTACAGTCAAAATCTGTTATAACGACATCGACTACTGATATTTGGTCGTAAAAAGCGATAGTCGTAACAGCCGATGACGTTGTTATTAAGAAGCTAATACAATAGAATTGAGCCGGGACGTGATTTTGGTCAATATAACCGGTATGTTATTGTGTCGTAAACGGTTTTGACTGTAGAGCTGGTGTTCTGTCCTGTGTTGTTGGATCGATTATATAGCCTTGATAAAAGGGTGTATCGAACATAACCATATTTATTTCACACCAATAGTTTTTGAGAGTAGCACTTTCACAGGAACGAGGCCAGAAGTGGCGGCTAAAATATGTTATGCATAATCAAATACAGTGGACCCCTGTAAGGCCCCTGTCTAAACCATCACCCCCTGCTATCCGACATGTATATTACCTGAGTGAAAATCTTTGCTAATATAAACACATGTACGAGCCACCACTATAGTCCTCGCGTATTGTTTTGATTCTGATAAGCTAAGCAAATTTGATAAAACAACGAAACGAACATCGTTCTAAAGCCATTTACGACAGTGAATACAAACTGCCATCCGTATCACCTCGACGTCCGTCGTTCCACAACTGGGCGTTTCTTAAGGCAATTATTGACACAACAGCTATTTGAAACCAGCTGCCCACTGAATTATTTCCGAACCAATTCCGAACAAAAGAACGTACCAATTCTTAGAAGGCCGGCGCATGCGAGCCTTCTGGCAGTGTACATGGGCGGCGGTATCACTTAACATCAGATGAGCCTCCTGCCCGTTTGCCTATGACATAAAAAAATATGTGTGTGTTCTTATGTACACGCGTTAGAAGTTATACTTCTTTGGCGTAATGGGATATAAATAGTTGTAGAAAAAACGACACTAACAAAAGAAAACCTAAAATGTTGACTATAGTTAACTTCAGGGTGTCGGTTTTCTGTGACGCGCATTGTAAAAATTTACTCTCATCGTTTTTCCCTAACGCAACAAAAGTAAAACTTCAAAAATATTGACAGTTTTGACCACTATTTCAATCAGTAAGCTGTGCTGACCTATCGAATGTACCTCTCAACCCTGAGGTCGTGTGATCGAATCTGTGCACTGGGTTTTTCTTTCTATGTGCTTTTTTATACTTGTAACGGAAAACATCGGAAGGCGCGCCTTAGACCTGGAAATTGAAGGCGCGTGTCGCGTACAGACGGATAAAGTACTCTGAGGCCAAGACTTAATGGTTTTCCCCATTGGTTTTTGGTGGAGCCCCACTATTTCGGTCATGAAAGTACCTCATAACCCCAAAAATAAATCATCTATGCATTATTATGCGCATTTCTCGTTTACCGTGACAGTCGGTGCCATCCACAGTACATCAGACCCATATTTCATACAGTTTATTTATTTTATTTTCGAATTGGGTCAAGGGTGTTTCGAGGTCTTTTTATGACTATTGAAAACTATGCCATACGAAATATTAACATGAGTGCGATATTAGTTAACAAATTCTAAAAAAATCAGTGGCGCTACCTTTTTTAAGTCTGGGCCTCAGAGTTCTGTATCAGTTACATGATCATTTTTCAATGTAATAGGCAAGTAGGTGATCAGCCTCCTGTGCCTGACACACGCCGTCGACTACTTGGGTCTAAGGCAAGCCGGTTTGCTCACGATGATTTCCTTCACCGTTCGAGCAAATGTTAAATGCAAACATACAAGGAAAGTCCATTGCACAGCCAGAAATCGAACCTTCGACCACAGGGATGAGATTCGCATGCTGAAGCCACTAGGCCAACACTGCTTTAATAATTTATAATGCCTTGAATTATGTTAAATTAAACAATACAGGTAAGAAATGTCTTTTTAACCAATTTCAAAAGGAGAGAGATCCTATAATTTTTGATATATTAGTCACGCACAGGAATAATGAAGTATTCCAATGTCGAAAGAAGAGAAGAGAATTTTCGAAATTAGCCCAGAAGTTTCTTCGACGTGACCTTGTGCAACACAAAATTAATACATATTTTATTAAGAGTTGAAAAAGATAAAAGAAATCTAATAATAAAATTAATTTACGATATAAAAACAATTTGAAGCGCACAGCGAAACGATGAGAAAACCAACAAGGCGACATTGCGATGTTTTTGCGACGTTAACGCTTGAGCAGTTTATAAATTAACTTGTTTCGTCACCTGTCCGTATAAAAACTACTTTTCTACATAACATTGCTGCTTCTAACTGTTCATAGTTATTCAAAGAACAGAGTCCCGCTATATGTGGAACATGGGATACATATTCTTGTGAATTATTAAATACAAACCTCTTTTCAAACAAATTTTTTTTTTTATGATTGGACAATTCACACCAATTGACCTAGTCCCATGCTAAGCTGGTGAAGCTTGTGTTATGGGTACTAGGCAACGGATATACATACATATTATAGAAAGATAGATATATAAATACATATTTAAACACCCAAGACCTAAGCACAACACCAAATGCTCATCATATCGATGTTTGTCTCAGCCGGGGATCGAACCCGGGACCCATGGATTCGCAGTCAGGGGTACTAACCACTAGACCAATGAGCCGTCAAAATTTTGCCGCGCACTATGTAGAACCAGGTGTAAGAAGTATTTCCAATTCGACTTAGGGTCCTTCAAGAAAAGAGCGTAGCAATTCTTAAATGATGACGTAAATAAACGCCCCCAAAATACCGCATTAGCCTTTGCAACAATAATGCAAATATCGATAAAACCTTAATGTACATAATGTTATGTTAAACAAACAATACATTGAAAAGCCTAATTACTTCAAAATTAGAACAAAAAACTTCAAAATTAGAACAAAAAACTTCAAAATTAGAACAAAAAACTTCAAAATTAGAACATAAAACTTCAAAATTAGAACAAAAAACTTTATATTATACCCCAAACTAACAAGTTTAAAAACCATGAATAAATATAGGAAAAGTACAGATTCCAGACTCCACACTTATAGGACTTATAGAATGTTTTAATATCCCATAATTAAGTACGCTATTCGACACTAGTCTTTTAGTTCCTACAAAGCTTCTAAGTAATGGTTATACATATATATTTAGTAATACTACAGGTAACATAAATTATATATAACATAAACCGTTCATACTAAACATATAGACTAAAATGTAATACATAATATAAACAAATTCAAACATTTACGAACGGAAAAAATCAATACATTTAAATAGATAATTCCTAATTCGGCTGTGTTGTGTGATGGTGTCTATGTGGGGTGTGCTCATGATGCATGTGATTAGGCGCTGTGGATATTCTCAATACGTCTTCTATGCATTTTATTGTAGGTATGCTTATTTTATCTTGTATATATTTTAATTGTATTTTTTAATACATTTTAGATGAAAGATTTTGTAAAATATGCCATAGATTTAGTACTATGTATGATGTGGTAAACTTAAATAAATAAATAAATAAGCATATTCCGCGATAGCTTAAACAGGTCGAGGCTAAAATAGTGATCGTTTTATGTCCGGACTGGATAGAAAAGCTTTTTTGCATAGTTAGTGTTGACGTGGTAAAATGGTATTCATTTCGACTAAGTGACCTCAATTTACGACACATTAATGCTACAAGTTATCTGTATTTGCATAATACGCTTGCAATACTCTGTTAAAACAGCAATTTTGTAACACCTCCCGCAAATCTGACGTATTGAATTGCAATACACATTAACTTGTGTCTTTACATACATTGAATCACAAATAATTCAATTGTTTTTTTCGTATTACACTATCAGACACTGACAAACATAATACAGTAGAAGTTATGTCTTTTATACATAGGTACATAAATCACAAAGAATGCAATTTATTTAAGATTGTGTTGTTGTGGAACGAGGTGTCGAGGTGATGGTTGGAATTTCTTATTCTGCCTAGACTTCCGATGATGATACTTAGCTGAATGCTGCGCTCGCGAACTTCGTTTCGCCTTAATATTATTTTTACTTTACTTAGCCTACCTTTTTAGTAGCTACTTACCAACATATGGAACATTTTGCTATGCTATCCAATAAAGACTTCGCTTTTCCTGAATAATTTGTATACTACTAAATTATTTTTATGTTTCCAATTTTTCTCTCCAAAAAACCCTTCCTCAGAGTTTAAGGAATAAAATGAAAAATTACTTTAATTTATCCAGCCGTCTTTGAGTCAACATATTTTGCGATTCATTCCTATTTATATAGATAACATATAGAAGTTTCCAAACCAATTCGACTTAGACATCAAGAAAAGAGCGTACCAATTTTTAAAAGGCCGACAGTGATCGTCGAGAAAATGAGAGCTATATACGGCAGTCTAATATACATATTACATAAAGCTATTATTTATAATATGCATATAAAGTGAGGATATTAAACTTTCTCCTTTGTATTGACATCCGCAACATAACATTCTTGATATAAACAGAAACCATGGACAGTGTTCAAAGGAGTTGTTCGGAACCCTGCAGCTGAGTTTCATCTTCGGACGTCAAGGCAGAAGACAAAATAGCATCCGTATCACCTCGACTTCTGTCGTTCCACAACTGAGCGTTTTTTAAGGTAGTGTTAGCCACGCACCACCACTATGTGGAACCAGCTGCCCACTGAAGTATTGCCGAACCAATTCGACTTAGATTCCTTCAAGAAAAGAGCGTACCAAAAGGCCGGCAATGCACTCGCGAACCCTCTGGCACTGAGAGTGTCTGAGTCATTGGAAGTATCACTTAACATCCAATGAGGATATGTACGATTTTAAAGTTAAATCAGTTATGGCTTTAATTGTATGACTTACAGTCATATTTTTATACATGTACTTCAAAGACAAATCATTTATTTCAATTAGGTATATTAAAAAGACACATTTGAAAGTCAACATTACAAGTTAGAAATTTTAAAATAAATCCTAGTCCAAAAGGTAGTTTCATAATATGGAGAAGAATGGGAAAGAAACTACATACTTACTCTTTTAAAATAGTTTTTACAACTTTGTATACATTGATTTGATAATTATATGTGAAGACCATGTGCCTAGAACTAGAATTAAAAAAAGCCTTAAAGTCTAAAAAACGCTTCAAACCTAATTCAGTTGAATTGCTAGTCCGCTGTGTTTCACAGATTAAACACAATTTGACAGAAACAGTACTATCAACGAACTTTAAGCGCCAGTACATCGATCCTGATCCCGACAGCGAATAACATATTTCGGCCATACAATGCGCAGAGGCGATGAGAACTTGGAGTAACTGGTGGTTGGTAACACAGAAAGCAAATCACGTGGCCGTACACCAACCAGGAGACCGATCAAGTGAAAGACTCATCGCCCAACTATACAGTGTTTGTACGAGCCAAGGCTGTACATTTTGCTCACTCAGGCTTTCTTAATTTTATAAGCGTGGCGAGTTACGCCCCGAGAGTATAGCCAGGCACAGGCACTGTCTTCACCTGTTTAGCCTTGACTCGTTATAAGAGAAGCGCTGGACAGAAACCAGTGGAAACAGATTTTCCGTGACGTTTCCTTGCTTTTAGTTTGCGTAAGAATAATCCAAAAACAAATGAAAATCGGACCCTTAAAATTTGGTGATCAGTTTCTTAAAAGGATTTTAATGCCAATGTTTCTACACGGTTGCCTAGCAACCATCACATTGATCTAACCTAAAACAAGGTTAATGTTTTGTGCCAAAAATCGTGACTATGATTTCTTGAACTTTCTATTAGAGCCAATTATCATGAATACTATGTTGAGTTTGTCAAATGCTTTTACTGCTGAATGTATACGAATAATCCTTATAAATAAATAGTTTATTTGCAAATTGCACATTGATTAATTATATATAAAACCGCACATTAAGCCATATAAAATAGGGACAAAATTATAATAATGTCATAATAATAAGAACAGTTAAGGTATTTATAATTGTTGTCAAAACGTATGGTCTTAATACTCTCCCACGCTATAAAGGCACATAGCATTTAAAAATTATAATTAAAAGTATAATTATAAAATAATTACAAACTACATATAAAAAATATAATTGTGTTTCAAAGTTACACACAAAAATACTTGTACACTAAGTTATCTTTTAATACGATAGCGATTTCGATTTCAATTCTGTATTCGTTTCGTAAGTTTTTATTATCTACACCATATTTTATATTATATCGAAATTGGTTTCATCCTTGTATAACATTTGATATGGAGGTATTAATTCATTAGTAAATTAAATTATTATTCTTAGTATTTTTATGGAAGAAGCAAGGCAGGACACCCACCAGAAGTGGAAAAATGAAATAATAGAAATAGGGAAATATTGGAAAATAGTAGCGAAGATGAGAGACAAATCGAAGAATTTGGAGCCCTTCACTCCTTCGGAGGTCGTGTACTATTAAATATAATAACATAATGTAATCCTTATTATATGATACTTAGCCCGGGAGATAGTGACACAAAATAGTGGGTCATTTGTACCAGTATGGCGGTTCTTCAGGGGTCTTATTACGCATTGAAAAAAAAAATGATGGTCATAGCGCTGGTACCGGCGGCCCAATCGCGTGGGCGTTAGACGAACTCGTCGGATTAATTACGAAAGTCAAACTATTTGTTCCACAATATTTTTTGTGGAACAAATCCTTAAAGGGTTTTTTTTAATTTCTTAGACAAGTATTTACACCAAATTAATCGACTAATTAGATGCCAGTCCAGTACCACATAACCTTCAAGTAGCAATCTACTGGCTATACCTACCTACTAAATCTATTTTAGCATTATACTGAGACAGTAAATGCCGTCGTTAAAACCACTCGATAACTCGTAAGTCACTAATTTGTTAGTTAATGTTGCCTTCAAATTGAAGTGCACGAGAAACTGACCCCGTTCTACACTTTAATGTCTTTAATTATTTCCACGTTTTTGTTCTGTCTCCTTCACTCGAGGAGGTCGGTTATGTATTTCAAACTGCTTTATTAGTCTAGTGTTGGTGAAGAACAGGGACTCTGAGATTCGGATCCCGGTTGAAAAAAAACAGCATTGCTAATTTTGTAAGAAGAATTTCATTACAAACCTTGCGGGCTTTGAACACGTCCATGGTAAAGCTGTCGATCCTGTTCAGCCGTGATGAATATCAGTCCAATCGTGGTATAGTATACAGAATAGAAAGTGCACCTGGGCTTGTGCAATACTTAAGATCTCTTGCATAATTGAAAACTCCTGAAAATTTAATATTTTCGATACATTTTTTAATACATTATCTCTTTACTGAGACATGGATCTAGCTTAACTTAAGACTAATAAGTAATTTAAAACTAACCTAACTAACTCATTTACTAATAAGGATATTTAACTTAAGAAAGTGTCCAATAACACTACTTAAAGTCTCTAATAAATGGGAGGCACTCTGTTCTTGTGTATTGTTTTTATTACCACTGTTTATGATTCCTTATGATAATAAAAACTTAAAGCAAATATAAATGCTTCCATATTTCTTTTTAGTCCCTCTGCAAGCTTTTTCCCTTTGCCGTTGTCCTGTCCTGCCTTTACTTGCTCCAACCAGAAAGAAGTGATAACTCTACTATACATCACTTTTTTTTAGAAGCTGTGTCATTTCTAATACTTGTTAAAATAAGGTTTAAATTAAATATATTTATCGTAACCTTAAATTAACAGTTAACATATAATTGAACAAACCAGGATTTAAACCTTCCAAACCCAAGCAACATGTTATACATGGAACACAATCCATGACAAATTTACCAACTGCCCCCGCGAACTTTATTTCGCCTTAATATGATTTTTATACTTTTTTTGTACCAACCAGGCTCCAGAAGATAAAACAAAGCTCTCGTTATATGTAAATTAATCAATAAAGGTTTTTATAAATTTGACGAATATCTAAATGATCCTAATCCTTGCGATTGATTTGCTCCACATCAAACAATTTGTATGACTCGAAACTTAGCGATTAAAGAGAGTGGCGGAGATTTTCTTGCCAGTTCTTCTTGCCCGCTCTACGCCCTTGACTTGCTAACTGGTAGTAAATGTAAATTTTGAATCAATTTAACATCTTTTCTGTTGACGTTCATAAGTGTACTTGTTTACCTATATAAATAAAATTATTTTGAGTTTGAGTAACATTTTAATTAGTAACCATAACAATCAAATATACGGTATTTACAATTTCCTTAACCTACACAGTAATAATAATAACTAAAAATTAATAAAAGAAAATTAAAACAAATTTAAAAAATGTGAGCCGTCACGGGACGCCTGGCAGATGTGAAACATCGACATTATTTTGTAAAAGTAATATGAAAAGCAGAAAAGAACAGATTGTGATAGGAACTAAATATGTCATAATGATAAAATAAAATATTACGATTTTTTTTCCAGATAACGATGACTATTTATTGAATAAACATTTATTTTCATTAAATACAAAAATTTACGAATTTATTTCAAATCGTGACTCCTTAATTCGTTTAATCAGTGACTTCGAAATACACACACCGTACACATTACTGCATATAGATTGTATATATATTATATATACCATCATAAAGTGTGGCGACGCGTCGCCGCGGCTTGCGTCGCCACACTATATAATGTCCACGCCAGGAGTCGGTTTTACGTGCGGCTATAGATGTTTCACATCAAAAGTTTGGTCCCTTTGGCAGCGTACCTTTAACGCTGGTAGCTGTATAGCGATACTACATACCAACATATGGAACCTGTTGCTATAGAGACTGTTCGCTTTTCCGGAATATAAACTGGTTTTTAGGTTTATCCGTGCAATTATTAACTGCATAAAAACCTACACAAAAACTGCATAAAACAGAGTTCAACGAAAAAATCAAACTCGTATTGGTCCAATCGTTTTCAAGTTTTGCGATTCGTTTTTATTAGATTACCTAATTACGTCATGAGCAGAAGTGTTGACCTAGTGGTTTCAGCATGCGACTCTCATCCTTGAGGTCGTAGGGTCCATCCCCAAGTATACACCAATGGACTTCCTATAAGCGCATTTAACATTCGCTCGAACGGAGAAGGAAAACGTCGTGAGGAAACCGGCATGTCTTAGACCCAAAAAGTCGATGGCGTGTGTCAAGCACAGGATGATCACCTACTTGCCTATAAGATTGACAAATGATCATGAAACAGATACAGAAATCGAAGGCTTTTTCATTTAATTACGTCATGAACTACATTATAATTGCTAACTGTTTTTCGCATCACAATGTAAGGTAAACATGTTGTGCAAAGCGGAATTTTATAGATGACTCAGTTATGTATCACGACTGTCACGATTTATGTCGAAATACTTTTTGCATGTGAAAAATGTAACGACTTAAAGTGCTAGATTTTATTTATATTAATTTTTGAAGTGAAAATTCTTTAGGCGCATGAGGGTAAATTTTTTACGGATACGTCACGAAGATGTGCAGCGTTTTTGTCGAAGAAAAGGGAGAGACTATAATATGATTTACTTACAAAACTTATAAGCTGTTATTTCAATAAAACAATTCTTTCCAGGATTACACTCGGATCTATCAATATCCTCACTGGATGGTGATGAAGGGGAGACCTTAAGACGTGGAGCCTTGTCAGCCGCATGCGCAGATGCAGTTGCAGCTTACGCAACCTTAGAGGGCAGCAGAGTACGTGATTCCATTGCGGCGCATGCGCGACGTTCTATGGAGAGAGAGAGACAGATTGACGAGAAGAACGAGTTAATCGCTGATTTGTCATCTAAGGTAAGGAATACTTATTAGAATAACATGATATTTGATATATCAATGTATCAAACCACAGGCTATATATAGTACGCTTATTTGATACATACACAGACCATGCTTAGTAGTGGTCAATTGGACGGCACAAATCCATATCACAAAACGAAAAATATGTCATAAGACTGCCAAAATATCTACTGTTCCTGTGCACCACCTCTTCATACTAAATTAATTCAAATCAGAAGTTATTAACAAAGTTACCCAATGTGGAAGTGATAGTTTTACGTTATTAAAAGTTTTCCTTCCATTAATAAGTAGTACACATATTTATGTATGTATACAAAAATAGTGATAAGTTTACTAGATTAGAACATACGCACAATGTTAATACACGGAACAAACGCAGGCTGCAATTTCCCCGTACTAGACTATCTAAAGTTAGTAATTCTTTTTTGGGGAAAGGGATACTCTTCTTTAATAAAATCCCAGAGGCTCTTTTATCACTGCCTTTCAATAAATTTAGGAAATGTATTAAAGAAAAGCTGTGTAAAAAGGCTTACTATAAAGTCAACGATTATCTAGTTGATAAAAGGGCCTGGGACTAGTGCTAGACAGGCTACTTCTAATTAATTTGCGATATTTGTTTTAAATAAGTGTTGTTTGATGATTTGCTGTTTTAAAAGAGTACCGAGAGTTTTTTACACCGGCTTTTTCTCTCGGCCTACACCCTCTGTCTTCTTTGCCGATGAGTAGGGATGCCTTCAAATTTAATGACGTGGAATAAGTGATACATGTATCTTATGTTCCATAATAAACATATTTTATTTTTATTCTATTTTTTTATTCATCTGTCTCATATATCATCAGAAACAACAAAACACTTTTAATGACAGCTTAGAAATATCCACCGCTTATGACGCTGTGGAAATTCGATACAACAATAACTTTTTGCGCTTCCGTTTAATCACATACATTGACTTCAAAGGGTTGTTATATAACACATAATTTAATTAAAAACGTAACAACTTTCATATTCAATTAAAAAAATAATTATCTTACTAATGTCAGATTTTAATGCGTGCGATTTAACAGAATGATACTTTGAATTCTAGGTCATTTACTTAATATAAATATATGGTTACCTACAGTATGTTCTTAGTAAGTCCACCTGTACATTATTATAAAGTATTGTACGTTATTGCAGGTAATTGTACTCTATACTTTATGATAACAAACAAAGTACACGAAACAACATTCTGTGATTTTCGTATGATGTGGTTTCTATAGTCTTAGTTTAGTAGATGTATTTTATAATACTTTAGTCGTAAAAGAGCTTCATTCCCGACGAGCAGTTTTGAGAGGCCGGCCCATTCGTGCGTTTAACAAGTCCATAGGATCATGGAGCACATCCTTTCCGGGATGAACAGCTCTCTGAAACCGAGAGCCCCGGGTGCGCTCTTCTTCAACATAGCGACGGCGTTCGACAAGGTCTGACACAACGGCTTGGTTTACAAGCTCTACCACCTTCAAGTGCCACTGAGACTCGTGCGTATGGTACAAGACTTCTTGTCCGACCGCTCCGCTATAGTGAAGAGGGAACGTTATCGTCCCCTCCAACCATCAGGGCCGGAGTACCTCAAGGCTCGATACTCGCGCTCCTCCTTTTCATACTATTCACCGGTGACATCCCTAGAGCTCCCAATGTGGAGCAGCTAAGCCGATTACACCGCTCTCTTTACCACCAAATATAGAGGTGTCATCGTGAATAGACTTCAGACCGCGACCTGGTCGCTAGGCGAATGGTTTCGGAAATGGGGCTTCCAAATAAATCCAAAATTGGATGGCGTACTTCGTATTTCGCTCACTCCAGTGAGCTTCCGTCCTGTCCTACTGGTCATTGACCTCTCTGCGACGGCCCAAGCTGAGGTCCAAGTCTCGCAAGAGACGCCTTTGTCTTAGTCGCGGGAAAACGCCCATTCCCGCCATAGCTTGGCAAAACAGCCCGCGCTGAGCTGTAAAGGCTCTTCTCCAAAAAGTACAGCCAGTGATCGAACCTACGACCTAAGGGATGAGAGCTACCTAAATTTATACCCCAACGTTTTAATGGCACTGTTCTTACTAGATAATTGTTACAATAAACACAACATGATAAAAAACCTGTAATAAGGACAGTGGAAAGGACACGCTGTACGCTTTCAGGATGTATATATCTTTTAAGTTGCGATATCATGGCCTACATGTTCTCAATTGACATTGGGACCTACCATTACCTCAAGACAATATTTAGCTTATTTATATTTAAATTCAATTTAATTTATTTACCGACCGAAAAACGTAGTACCGCTGATTTTTTTATGAAACTCCTGTATGCTGACCAACAAATAAATTAGTTCAATTGTTAATATGACACGGACTCGTGCGCATTTAAATTCTCAATAATTTGAACATTGACGTAAACGACCTACTTCACAATAACTTCCTGTCATATTGACTACATACGACTGGTCAATGGCATCGAACAAAAAAATAACTGTTGCTATTCGACACAACGGGTTTTGAACGGCTTTTGCACGGTACAATTATAAATGGTCCGTAAATGTCCGCTTCAGATTAATTTTCGCCAAAAATACAGTCGATTTTAATTAATGTTAATTCTATGTAGATGCATACTTGAATGTCATTTAAGTATGCATCTATGCAGACCTTTATGGGTAAGGGTCTCATAATTTCTTGGTGACTGATCTTTTATCGCCGTAGAAATGGTTTGGCTCACGATGATTTCCTTCCCCGTTTGCAAATTTTAGGTTTTCTTTAATCTATCTATTGAATTAGTGTTATAAAGAGCAATCTCTATCTACTGAATTAATGAAAAACAATTTTTCCATTTAATTTACAGAATAATACAATCGAAATCATGGTATATTTGAAAACTACTGTGGTTTTTATTAATGTAACAGCCGTCTTGTTAGGAATGCGACAATTGTATATAAAAATAATTCTTTAATTTGTTTTTTTTATGTTGTTTAACGTTAAACTATTATAAAACAATAGTAGTCCATTTATTCCGCGGTAGCAAATACGTCAACGTTTTCTCACCATAGACATTGTGTGCTCGCGAAGTACAGAGCCGAACATGCGTTTCAGCTCGGGTCGGTTCGTCATGCTGAATTCGTTATTTTATGTCAAAATAAGTGTAGTGCGTAATCTATTGGGGCCCAGTTGGCGTTTGAACGCATGTCTCTTGATACACACACTAAACACTAAGCTAATAATTATTTTATTGTATTTATTAAAATCTAATAACTCTTTCAACTTGAGAAAAAATGATACCCATTTAATTTAGCTTTAGCTTTTTTCAACTGGCCTATACGGAATACCATAAACAATTACTCTTCCATTTCATAGATCACTGTACCGATCAAATATAATCACACGCTTTGGCGTTATATCGATTGAAATAAATTGATTTGCGGCAAAAATTTCACGCATAACTTAAGTCTAGAATATATAGTCATAACAGAAAGGAATTAAAGAATTTTGTAGCACTAGAAAATCTACATTTTTATAAAGGGTATAAATTATTAAAAAAACATTTATCACACATCAAATTCGATAAAAAACTTAATAAAAAAGTTGAATATGTGGTCTGGATATTTATTTAAAGAGCTCCCTTGAAAGATATAAGAAAGTTTCACGTTAATCACGAAACGAAGGACAAGACCAAAATCGTTGGAGGGAAATCATTCTCTCCAGTTCCTACTCTACCCTAAACAACAAAGGTGTTGAGAAACATACACAACAGTAATATATATATATATATATATATATATATATATATATATATATATATATATGTCTCACTAAACAGAATAATCTATATTGGCTTATCTACTTTTAAGGATATCCATTATCCACCCACATACAATCCCACGTGTTGCCTTTATGGACGAAACCTCAAAACCTACTAGTGGTCAGTCTTATAGGAAGAGCTTTTTGTAATCTTGAAGGCTATATGACTAACTCACCCATAGGTCAATGCTTTTTGATCTATAAATAATTCTTTAAATTACCATTTAAACCAATTGGTCTAAGTCTAGAGAGCAATTTTTTTCACTGCTTCACTTCTAAATATATACTTTTCTCGTCCAAAGTATAAAATATTCATCATTTTAATTACAGCCACAGATTTCTGTATCTGTTTCATGATCATTTGTCAATCTAATAGGCGAGTAATCAGCCTTCTGTTCCTGACACAAGCTGAATACTTTTTGTGTCTAAGACAAGCCGGTTTTCTTACGATGTTTTCCTTCACCGTTCGAGCGAATTTTAAATGCGCACAGAATGTCCATTGGAGCACAGCCGGGTATCGAACCTACGACTGAAGTCTCTAGCTCAACACTGATGCTAACATTATAGCTTATTTAAAGCTAAAAATGTGATGTTGATTTCCTCAGTTGTAATAAGCGTAAATCCTGGCATTTGAGTCATCGAGTGATTTGTGAAAGTACTCGACCTTCGTGTCCCGAACACTTTGTCAAGGCCCCGCTCTACGTAATAAGTGCTTATGTAAACTAACTTAATAATTTTATACCACTTTATATAAAAAACGAAGACAGGGTCGGTTTTTGTTTAGCAAGCGCCGTTTTGATCGTTTAACTTCACATTTAATAACGCGGCTTTTAGTTGAGACACACTTGGTCCTCCCTTCCATACTTATTTTTTCCGGGGCTCCGAAAGATTCAGAGAATTTCCAGGGACCGAGCTTTTTTATTCATTATAGGGAGGAAAGAATTAATGTATGGGCATTGGGTGAAACCAAATAAATGTAACACATTTTAACGTTATAGAGGGTTTTTCGTTATAGCGAATGGCATTATAAATAGTTTACACTGTATATACCATTCTTATAGCAATACAAATGGGTTTGGTTTTATGCATGAATTACGGTGAAGTGTAAAAGTCGTAACTCATATCATACATAGTTAACAATTCTACATATCTCTTATTCTATATACATATATATAAAATTCTCGTTCCCTTACTCCTCCTAAACGGCTCGACCGATTCTTATGAAATTTTTAATGCATATTCAATAAGTCTAAGAATCGGCTACTATCTATCTTTCAAACCCCTAAGTGATAAGAGGTGTCCACCCCAAAAACATTTATATTTTTAGACAATATTTTAGTTTTTTTAATACAGCATACAAAAATATATTTAAGAAATTATAACTTGAACTCTGAGGTTTATATAGAGAAAAATCACAGAAAAACCTAAAAAGTTTTCATTCCGCAAAACTGAAAAGTCTCTAGGGTAGCATAGCAAAATGTTCCACGTTGGTATTGTTCTAAAATGGTAGGCTAGGCATTAAGCAGAAACGAAGTTCGCGGGGGCAGCTATATATATTTCACGTTGAGGAGGAATCTTTGCAAACAAAACCAGCAAATTTTAATAAGTTTATTTTGACACTCAACTGTGTATATTTTGACAGCTGTCAGTAGCAGAGGTGGAATTACGCGCTGCCGCTGAAGAACGTGACAAACTGCTTAATGACGCAAACTACAGTAGTCTACAAAACGATGAGGCTGTCGCTCGCGCAAGACAAGAGAGGGACGAAGCTATCGAGAGGAAGAAAGCTGTCGAGGTGGGTTTAAATCAAGTTGATTTACTGTTACTGGTAACATGTTTTAATATAACATTAGGAATAGTAGCTAAAATAATAATATATGTACTAATAGCTGTGTAAAAAGGATTACTATAAAGTTAACGATTATCTAGTTGATAAAAGGGCCTGGGACTAGTGCTAGACAGGCTACTTCTAATTAATTTGCGATATTTGTTTTAAAATAAGAATACCAAGAGTGTTTTACGCCGGCCTTTTCTCTCGGCCTACACCCTCTGTCTTCTTTGCCGATGAGTAGGGATGTCTACCCATTCAAGTTTAATGACGTGGAATAAGTGATACCTGTATCTAATATTCCATAGTAAACATATTTCATTTTTTAATATTCACATCCAGTGTTGCTATAATCTTTTATTGGCTTAAGATTTCTATATTAAATTTTTGATCTTTATTCTCTGCAAGTGATCAGCTACTTTACCTTAAACGCCAATATAAACCTATATGTTTATGTGTGTACACAAGTGTCAAACATTACGTTTTTTGACAGGAGTCGTAGTTCGGTCTAAGTCTCGACTTTGACCCTAGGATTCAGTTTTTTCAGTCATCGTAGCTAGAAAAAACCAAAACAAATAAATGGATATTGTTTTATGTGTATGGAATACGAAATCCAAGTTAAATAGTAAGGACTAATTTTCAAACGTAATATTCCAGGTTTCCCTTGCGAAGACCCGCGTGGAGTTGATGCAGGCGAATAGTCAGCTATACGAAGCTGTCCGACAGAAGATTGACCTTGGACAGCAGCTAGAGCAGTGGCAGGTCTGTATTAAGATATTCGTTAGCTATTTTAAACCTTAATTCTTTATTTGCCTCAGTTACCACAAAAAAAATATCACGGTAATTGTAATGTATACTAATATTATGAAGTAATATAGTTGTATTGATGTCTAAACCAAATAACTTTATTTGGTTAAGTTTGTGTTTTTTATGTGCTTGTAAGCTAAACAATAATGTTACACAGAAGGATAAAGACGCAAGGAAGAAGTGGCTTGATATATTTTTCATGTTACCTGGACAAAAGTTCTTAATCTTATTAGGTTTATGTTAGAATATGTGAGAAATATAGTTATACTCTGATTTTTTATTAATTGAACCCACGATTGGATTTGTAAGAATATATGTCTGAGGTTGCCAGTAATTAATTAGGGTGTTTTACAAACCTTGGCATTGTTGTTTGGAATTACAGATGGACATGCAAGAGCTGATAGACGAGCAGATGAAGCACAAGTTGACGTCAGAGAAGCGTCGCAAGATCCCTCAACCCGTGCCTCCCACTCGCACTTCAAGGATCCTGGGCTTCTTCCAGCGGTGATCTGCTATTCTGCTCCTACTGCTGCTTGGGACCTCACACCTGCTTATACATTGACACATCCCGACATCTTTCAGCCACGGAAAAGCGAGATTACTTTAAAAAGTAGCGAAAATTTACTTTAGTTTTTACTTTTTACCTAATAACATCTTTAATTACGGCTTTATTCATAAACAATAAACCTCAAATAAATAATTAATATTTGTTCTTTTTCAATGTCAAAGTAATAATAGTAATAATTGAGGCTTACGTACGTTTCTTAATGTTTGTCGTTATCTGTTTATTACACAATATTGCATTTCTTAAATCTCTCTTGTCTGTGGCGACATCTTACACTTATGACACACTGCGTTGAGCGCTTTCAAATGTGCTGTCATCGCGGCCGCCATCTTGTTGTGGCGTGTTTTGCCGCGTTTTATTTCACGATTTTATCGTTCAAACGATGTGTGTATATTGCAGTGATTAGTGTTTTAGATCATTTATTCACTTATTTGTGTTTTCAGTATAATTTTACCTTTGCACCCTTTATAGCTATAGTGTTCTAAGTTTTAGTTAAATTATGATAACGGACCGGTTAGGAGACGTACGGCCGATATTGTTTTTTCGCTAAAACTGTATTAGTTCAGTACATTCCTAGTTTTGTTAGTATACGAAAACAGATATTATTTAACCTTTTAAAAATGCAATACTTTCATCGTCATAATTACCTACAGCAACATTTATATGGTACAATAATTTAGTTTTATTTGCGACAATTTCTAGAATGTAAATAAAATTATTTCTTATTAAATCAGCCACGTACTGTCGCTAACCCGTCCATTTCATGTAAATAATATAGATAATCATTGCACCTATAGATTAATTTAGATAATAATATAGTTTTAAAACGCCAAACGAACTAGTGTTTTATTGGTCTATCTTAAATATCTCCAAAACCGAAATGTTATACGAAATATATAAAATACTAAATAAAACACTATTCAAAGGCGATTAAATTACATTCAAACCTTTTACTAGCCATATTATTAATAGTTAACGATCTGCTACAATCATTTAAAAAGATATCATCGATTTACGAAATAAAAAAAATGGTGGTCCATAGAGTACTAAAGACCATAGACTATACAAAGATATGGATTAAAGAAATAAATGTACAGCCTACGTGCCTTAATTGTGACAGAATAATACGGAATTGGAATGAAGACGCCTTTTTTGTGCCTTAAAGTTGGGCTTGAACACATTTTGTTCAAAAACAAGAATTTTTGTTTGGTGCCTAAAAAACTACAAAATGTATTTACAATGATTTTACATTGCATTTCGTCTAAGTTTTATCAAATGTGTGACATTGAAATTAATGAAATACTCCTATTTTATTAATTATACGAAGGGTACATTTTAGAGTGCGACACTTCATTTTGAATTGCATAATCTGTATGTGATATTTTGCTCTATTTTTGTAAAACAAAAGTGTAAGTTGGCAAGATTGTATTATTTAATAACTAAATTAGTTTAATTGCACTATTTTAACTAAAAAACTCTTTGTAATGAATATGGACACATAGTACTTTAGTTAAAAAGTGCATTTATACTAATTTGTTTTATAAGATGTATCAATTACATTATGTTTATGATTATGATTACAATGAACATTTTAATTATCCGTTATAGATTCTAATTTTGGCATAAGGGAGCGTTCAAGTATTACGTAACGAATTCTGGAGGGTTGGGGGGGGGCGTCCTTTTGTAAAACGTTACGATGCGGGGCGGGGATTGAATTACGCGTTATTTTTAATATTATTTTCGACTTTCCAGTACTTTACACCACATAATGGTAACTTTTAGGTATAAAGAGTCACTAGGTGGTCACGAAACGTTATACTATACTTGGGTACAGTACTGTACTTACAGAAAAACGTTACGGTGCGTTATATGGGGGGAGGGGGGTGTCAATAATCTCCAAAAATTGCGTGACGTAATACTTGAATGCTCCCTAAGTACTTATGTTACATTCCAAGTACCTAATATTCACCGATAAATGTACTTAATTTAACGTTTATTTTATAATTTATTTTAAGACTGAATGTAACAGGTCTACGTCCGATGCAATAATAATTTATTATCTTTATATTTTAGCACAAATATGTGTTTTGTAATTCGTATCGCAGTCATTCCGCTATTTTAAGGTTTATTTCGCTATTATATTTCACAAAAATCACTTTACAAGGGTATAAGTTCAGTGCGTATACGTGCTTGGCGTGCACCTAACAGTTTTCTTTGTTTTAATTTGTTTCTATTTCTACAGAAGCCTAGGAAATTAGATGTAATAATTTTTTTATTAATTGATATTTTAGTACTGTTTTTGCTCAAATCTTTGACATACTTATTCCTTGAAGAAGTCTCTTTAAATTATTGAAGGTATCTTATTTTACGATATCATAATTTATATTTATTTTTATATTTTACGTGAACTACTTCTATAAATGTAAACAACATAATATTAAAAGTGATTTTTGTGAGACATGCAATTTTTGTTGCCATATATTGGTGATTAAGAGCAAATGCCAAGTGGGATTCATTTACGAAATTCAAAGGAATTTTAGCTGATAAATCTTAAAAGTTTTATTCATACTAACATTCTACTTAAAATATAATAAGTACTTAATATATCTATATCTTAATAATCTACTGTGATTAGTTTTATTTGCAATATTGTATGTATTTCACTGAATAAAGTATGAATTTTAGGCTGTGTGTTTCATTATTTATTTAATCAAATAAGTAATAATTCTATGAAATAACTGTTCCGTCCCGCCGAGTGACATCTCAGCACGTGTTTGAGCACCTAATTATGACACATAGTAGAGGAGCCCAATCGGGGATTTCGGGATTTACTAAAGCGTGGCAAGGTATCCCCCTGTATATTAAAGATTAATATACAGGGGGATACCTTGTAGCCGGTTAAGTACCTCCAACAAATATGAGCCCCATATATATAACTGCCCGTCAAGGATAAAGGATAATACTATTATAAAAAAAAATATCATCAGAAATTCTCGAGGGCATCAGATTAAGGTACGGTGAGTTAATTACGTGCTACAAAAATTATGGTTATTAATAGGTTATCATGTGATAGGTTCCTAAAACAATTTTGGTATACAGGGAATTAAATCCAGGAACGTCCTAGCGAATGACCAACCCACGAAGACCTCCAATGAATTATTTTATGAACATTACCAACTATTATTTGCGAGATCATTCAATTACTTTAGTGTCGTCAATTTTAATGTACACGAAACGTAATTTGAGCATTTCCAATAAAACAGATTATGAAAAAACTAAATTATTCTTAAAATGAAACTTCAGTGACAGATTGAAAAAGAAGACATCTTATTTAAAGTCAGTTTTGCTACGTCAAATATTTACTTGAAACAAATATAAAATTTATTAAAAATGCCAGCACAAGTGGAACAGAAGACTGTGGACCCTGAAGCAGAACTTAGCAATGTCCAAAGAACGGTTATTTTTTTATTTTATCAAACTCTTTCAGTTCTTTATCTCCTCTGTACAAGATAATATCACCCGACGAAATTATAAAGATGATGAAGAAACTATAGAACCGTTCGTTTGAATTAGAGAAACGGACCGGTGACGAAATAATTGTTTCCTGTTGGGAGGCAAGCCTAAAAGTGATTGAGGCCTCTAAAAAAATATCAATAAAATGTGATTGCGTCATGAAAATAATCCTACACTATGTGGTACAGCCCACTGAAGTATTTCCGAACCAATTCGACTTAGGATCCTTCAAGAAAAGAGTGTACCAATTTTTAAAAGACCGGCAACGTACTTGCGAGCCCTTTGGCAATGTGAGTGTCCATGGGCGGTGGTATCACTATAACATCAGGAGAGCCTCCTGTCAGTTTGCCTTCTGTAACATTAAAAACTTACTATCTCGTTATTTACCTTCAGAGTAAGTAAATGATAATATCTGGGTCATCAGGGTGCTTTAAATAATAGAGGATTTTAGTTTTACTCTATATTAACCACTCGCGTACAACAATAGATAATAAGTGAAATAATGAAATGTAAATTGCTAAATAACGAATGAGTGTAATGTAACAGTCGAAGAGAGTGCCTACGTCTGGCTATACTCTCGGGGCGTAACTCCCATGATTCAGTTAATTGCTATGAAACGATTGAATGCAAAGTAACGACACAGCCTTGGCTCGTACAGTAATTGTACATAAAAAGAATTATCAATTTGTACACATCCGTGATTCGATCGCACGACCTCACTGGGAGTTACACATTTTAGCCATTAGGCCAACACCTCTTTATCTGCCTCATACTTGAATAAAACAAAAATAAATCAGTGGCGCTACAACTTTTTTAGGTCTGAGCCTCAGATTTCTGTATCTGTTTCATGATCATTTGTCAATGTAATAGGCAAGTAGGTGATTAGCCTCCTGTGTCTGACACACGCCATCGACTCATTGAGTCTAAGGCGAGCCGGTTTCCTCACGATGTTTTCAATGGAGCTCAAACCTACGACCACAGGGTTGAAACTCGCACGATGAAGTCACTAGGCCAGTTCTCAGCCTCAACTGGATTATTACGGCAAATATATAATATATATACTTAAAAATATTACATGTCATTCAGTTCCAAAAATTGGCGCCAATGTGCAGCGTGGAGAAGCGAGCTGGTGGTATTCCCCAGCTGGCGCCACAGGAGAAGCAGCTCGGCATCCTCGCTACTGAGCTTAAGGAAACCCTGCTATGCATCAACGTGAGATATACGGATCTTAAATAATTTATTTCTGATGAACAAATGCAATAAATGCCTATTGTTATCATAAAAACGCGAAATATTATTGAAACTTAAAATTTTTACTTTGAAGTAGATTTTTTTTTTATATATTATAATATAATAAACATAATATATATATATATATATATTATGTTTATTATATTACGTAATACAACCTGTCCATTTACGAGATGAGATGACGAGATGTATATTCCACAAAGTGGAACCAGCTGTCCACTGAAGTATTTCCGAACCAATTCGACTTAGGGTCCTTCGAGAAAAGAGCGTAGGTACCAATTCTTAAAAGGCAACGCGAGCCCTCTGTCATTGAGAGTGTCTATGGGTTGTATCACTCAACATCAGGTGAGCCTCCTGCCCATTTGCCCCGTCATATAAAAAATATTTTATATTGTAGTCATTCTGGTTAGTTAATATATTTTAATGTAAAGAGTTTTAAACAAAGAATTAAATATTTCCAATAGTTAGCTAAAAAGGGCCAGCATGCCCTTCGAGACAATCAACTCAAGAGTGGAACGAAGAAGTCGATAGTTGAATATGAGCATCTAGAAAGTATCTTGAGAGACGAACGCGCCCAACAAGCTGAACTGGACTGCCTTAACTACTTGGCGCAGAAACAGTTGGTTGAGCTTCTGAAGAAAGTGCCTACGGAGGCTGATGTTAGTAGCTTAGACTTGTATGACTTATTATTCCTCTTTGGTTCAGTTATCACGCCTTTTATGAAGAGGTAGGCAGAGACTACGGACCTCCACTTGCTACGGTCCTGCTATACCTCTCTCGCTTCAACCTCTTTCATGACATTCTGGGTATGGGTACTTTAACGTGTCCCTTCCCAGTACCTCCTAGATTTGGTCCAGGTCTGTACGACAAGACCTACGCAACCCGATCTTGCCATCCAAGTATTATGTAAGCAGATTTACTGCAATCCTCCCCCCCTCCCCTTTCCTCTTTTCAGCAAAAGTAAGCAAAGCTTTCAAAAATAATAGTACATAAACGTATTAATTATTTGTAGGAATCCTCGAAAATGCATTTCGGTTTCAAGCATAGACAATGTGTAGGTAATATGTGTAAAGTGAATAATTACTGTTGACGTAATCACCAAATAAGAAATCAAAGACCCCCTTCCCCCTATAGTGCTTACATAATACGCCTATATTTTTATAATGTTTATTTCGCGGATTAAATTAAGAGTTTGAATGGACATTACTTTTCAAGCTTTTGTTTCTAAAGTTTTATTTCGAATTACTGAATATTTGCGACGTTTTAAAGAACTTAGACGGTTTTTGCTAGTGCCCGGTTTTTAGAGAAACCTGGAATCACTGCGATGAAGTACCTTTAATCGCACTAATAAAGTTATTGCGACCTTAGCCACTGAGCCTCTAGCGGCTGGCCAGTCAGTAATTCAAGGATCCTTTCGGTCGGAGGATCACCACATCCTTCCTCCACAAATTGTCGAAGAAAGACCCCAAACATTTTTGAATTTTTAATAGGAGAGCAGTGTTCAGCATGCGACTCTCATCCCTGAGGTCGTAGTTTCGATTCCCGGCTGTGCATCAATGGACCTTCTATGAGCGCATTTAACATTCGCTCGAACGGTGAAGGAAAACATCGTAAGGAACCCGACCCAAAAAGTCACTTACTTGTGTATTAGATTGATAAATGATCATGAAACAGACAGAAATATGAATGCAGACCTAAAAAGGTAGCGCCACTGATTTATTTAATTTTTTAATAGGAACTAGCAATGATAGAAAATGCAAATAATCGTTTACGGCGTATGGAGAACCGACTGGATTTAGCCACGAAACGGTTCTGCCTCGTCAATACTGACAACAAGAGAGTGAGGGAGGAAATTGACAGGCTTCTTGTAGAACGGTGACTATTTTCTTCTTAATACTTTTGATTGTATTTACAATTAATAGATTCGGCTTGTATAAGCAATTAAGTAGCATACTGATGCATAATATCAAACTCAAAATAACTTTAATCATATAGGTAACCAAGTACATTTTTTAACGATGTTAAATTGATTCTAAATTTAGATTTACTACCAGTTAGCAAATCAAGGGCCTAGAGGGGGCAAGGAGAACTGGCAAGAAACTTTCCGCCACTGTTTTTAATCGCTAAGTTTTGAGTCATACAAATTGTTTGAACTGGAGCAAATCAATCCCAAGGACTAGGATCATTTAAATAAGCGTCTAAAGTATGAAAAGCTTTATTGATTAATTTACGTTTAACGACAGTTTTGAATTTATTCAGTGATAATTCCTTAATTTCTTTTTAACTTAACTTAACTTCTTACATATGCATAGTTTCATACAGTTGGCATCATGAAAATGTTCACTGACACATATTACAAAACCAAGCTGCTTATAGGCTTATAGGCTTTGTCAACCATTGTGTTTAGTAAATATCCACCTCAATAAAACCCAAACAACAAACCATCAAAAAAAAGAAACGCGAATAGTTTCTAGATTTATCTAATATATAAATTTCACATGTCACAATGTTCGTTCCCATTCGCCTCCGAAACGGCTCGACCGATTCGTATGAATTGTTTTATGCATATTCAGTAAGTCTGAGAATTGGCTACTATCTATCTTTTAAACCCCTAAATGTTAAGTTTGGTCCACCACTAAATTTATATTTTTAGATAACATTTTTTTTTTTTTTTATGATATAAGTAGCATACAAAAATACTACACAACATGCTACAACCCCCATGTTTTTATTTGTTAATTAAAATCTTATGACTTGAACTATGAGGTATTATATAGAGAAAAATTCACAGAAAAACCTAAAAAGTTTTCATTCAAGAAAACCGAACAGTCTCTAGGGTAGCATAGCAAAATGTTCCATGTTGGTATGTACTAAAAAGGTAGGCTACGTAAAATCACATTAAGGAGCAACGAAGTTCGCGGGGGCAGCTAATAAATACATATATAAATTGGAAAATATCTTCATTTTAGAAATGACTTTAATATCCTGTGGAATCATACAATCGGCAAACTTGTAAAGGGCAAGGAGTACCTCATGGATATTCTTGAAATCGCTACCAATGCCTTCGGAGATAGAGATGAGTGTTGCAGGAAGGTCGACGCTCTGAAGTGGAAGGGACTCTTTCAACTGAACAGGGATATATCGGTGAGTTCATTAATATCAAAAGTCAAAATCGTTAACTCATATAGGATACACAATGTACACTTGTGAACCTCAAAAAAAAATTAAATGCTTCTAATTTTACATTTACTGCCAGTTGTCAAATCAAAGGCGTAGAACGGAAGAGAAGAACTGGCAATAAACTCTCGGCCACTCTTTTTAATCACCAAGTTTTTTGTTTTACGCAATGTTTGTGAGGAGCTGCAACCATTACACCATGTTCCACGTGACTTCTTAAGCAATAAATAATAATAAAATAAATTAAAAACAAAGATTTGTCCTCCATCAGCAGGAGGCACGGTGATATAGGAGCACGCACTTACATTCTCGTGGGAACAACACGCAAATACATAGTCGAAACAACTAACATCACCGCATACACGAATTCAAGTACGACCAGTTACCACAAGTAGCACCCATTTACGAGTATGACATATGGCCAGCCATCGGCCCCCTCGCCATATTTTAGGGAGAGAGACAACCCGACGCATATCTAATCTTAATAAATGTTGTCCTGATCTGATAAAGATAATCATTCGCAGGAAATGCAATCGTATGAAGGCGAACTGAACCATTTAGCGAAACTGGAGGAGTTTTTAAGAGTAAAAGGATCTAGGAGGATCTGTGAAGCTGATGAGATAGAGGAAATCAAAAGACAGGAGGAAGTTCAGAGATGTGAACAGGAGATTGCACGCCACGACTCTTTGCTAGAAGGGATTTTTGTTAGTATCATTTTCATTTTTTTTCTGTACTTATTTAGTTTTGTATTTCCTAACTAATATTTTTTCTGGTTCGTTGGGTCTTCAGGCTTTCCTACCGTTACACAGTTTTCTAAACCAGGACGGAGGATGGACCGTCACCTTGTACTGTTATCACAGTAAAGATTCTCATTATGATTTAATATTTATGACATAAATGTAGCTTCGTTTAATAGAACTTGTCTTTGAACACAATTGTCCAATACATACACTTTTCCATTATAGGTAGTCACATTTGAGACGGTTCGATTCCCAGACAAGACAAGTAATTTGTAGAAAATCATTGACTGCAGTAATACTTACTTTTAAAAATAAAATAGTCTTTCACCAAAATAACCTATCTACGATATTTAATGTACTTTCCCTTGATGTCACATAGTCTTGGGACGTCCTGTTTATTGTCTAAGTGTTTTGTTTTATAATAAGTATCTTAGCTGTAAGATTACTAATATATAAATAACTAACTAAGCATGTAATAAAACACCTAAATACCCGTTGCTTTCTATGAAAACAGTCGCTAGATAACAATTACTATAGAAGTATTCGTTGCATTTATAATATTCTAAATTTGACCGCAGTAGTGTCATTATCAACGTGAAATGATCCACACATCATTTCTGAATGGCTTTAGTGTTATTTTATACTCTCTTGGTTTCAAATCTCAAAGTGCACTCACTTATTTGACCAACTTTTTAAGTCCAAGTAAGACATCATTACCAATAGAGGTAACCACAAAATAAATCTATTAGGAAATAATGTTTGTAGTAAAACATGATTATTTCATGGATTCATAATACGTGGTTTTATTGGATTAACGTGTACTTTAAACGATTAATGCATCTCGCATGACAAGGAAATGAAACTATACCAAGGTGAAGGTTCATAATAGTTGAAACTTTACAAGAAACACTAGTTTTATTTTATATTTTGATATATACAAGTGAATCAGGTGTAGAAATATTTAAAATGTATTTTTATTCTAGCAATACGCGGGGTCTGAAAGGGTAGGCGCAGTAATAAGCCACTTCCAGGCGGCGGAAATTCAAAACTTTTCCATATTTGTACTGCTGTGTGAAGTGCTTCAAGAGTCTATTTTTATGAGGAAAGAGTTAGAAATATTGAGGCAACGTATTTGTAAGTCTTTCTTCTCTATGGTAAAAGAAAACCTTACTTGTTCCTTTCTCTATCAGCAATCCATCAAAATATAATAAATGCATCCATCAAACTGTGTACTAAAATAGGTACATGTAAAAATAATACGTTTTATTAAAGTGGATCAACGTGACATGAACGAGGCTCGAGAGGAGAAGGAAGATAAACGGCTTGCGGAGCTAAAACTTCAGTTAGAGAAGAAAAGAGAACGTACCGCCGCTATATTGGACGCAAACAACAACACTGAGGCCACTATTTTGAAAGTTTTGAAAGGCATCGACGATCTTGTCAGGTCTTATACTTGTAATTTTGAAACTTAAAGTATAATTTCCAGATTAAATTAATACTACACCTGCACAGGTGAGTTTCACACTATTTCTCTTCTCTGAATCTGACAGTAAGAGTCGGAATCTCACTCTAGAACTCGCGTCTGAGTCCAGGGTGGATTATAAAATTTTATGAAAAATGATAATAGGAAGCTTCTATTCTGAAATGACGAAACAATAGCGTGTATTTGATTGTGATGAAAGAGAAAGACGGATTTTATATCTATGATTGTACTAGCGGTTAATCATAATTACAATCAGTGGCGTGACTTTACCATCTTGGGCCCGTGGCAAATTCTTTTCACGGGGCCCTATCAGTAAAAATCCTCACGTTGTACTCAGTTTAATTTTAATAAACTTCGAGATTTTCAGCGTACTCAATTACACGTTGTACACTCGGCGTCAAAAAAATCGCACCTTTCTTAAAATTCGTGGCAAGCGATTATAACTTCTAAGATCCTTCCTGTACCCTATCATTATTAGTATCATTTAAAAGCTCAATTAATAAGCTTTCAAAAAAATAATCATTTGTTTACGGAAAATCAAAAACCACAAATCGCCAGCACTTTGATTAAAAAGTGGCGATGTACGCGTTTGGAGGCTCACTAATTGTACCACCCTGGACGCGTATAAAACGAGGGGGTAAAAGTCAATTATGGGTTATTCGCTATCCAGACGTCACAGAGGTCACACCTGAAGAGCTTCGACAAGAAAAAACCCAGTGAAAATGGATACCATGGCAAAGAAGCAGCTCAAGTGGTGGCCCTACTGCAAATCGGACTACGGCAGGTTGAAGTTGCTAGGCAACTGAAAATCAGACGATTTCGAGTGCAACGGGTATACCAACGGTTCCAAGAGACTGGAAGTTACATCAGGAGACGTGGATCCGGGAGACGTCGCTGCACTACCAACAGAGGTGATCGCTCCATTGTGTCGACGTCTTTGCGGAACCGCTTCTCCAACGCTGTGGAGCTGCAGCAGCGGCTTTGAGCTACTCGAAGGACTGCTGACAGCGTCTCCACTATCAAAAGAAGGCTGTGAGAGAAGAATTTGCTGCCCTGGAGAGCTGCTACAGGCCCCCAATTCACTGCCATCCACCGGACGAAAAGGAAGCGATTTTACGAAACGCACGTGCCGTGGACATTCGACCAGTGGAGGAATGTCCTGTTCTCCGACGAAACCCAAGTGTGCCTGTACTACAACAACATGCGTAAGAGAGTCTACAGGCGACCAGGGGAGCGTTTCACACCAGCCTGCACCGTGGAAACCGTCGGGTATGAAGGAGGATCCTGCATGTTCTAGGGCGGCATTTCTATCGACGGCAAGACAGATCTCGTGTGCGTCTCCAGAGCTGGAGATGGTCGCGGCCAGGGGTCTCTGAATGCCCACCGGTATATCACCGAGATTTTGGAGGAGCATGTGGTCCCATGTGCAGGTTTTGTCGGCGCTAACTTCGAGTTCATGCACGACTACGCCCTGTGCCACACAGCCTTGATTGTCACGGACTACCTACGTCGAGTTGGCATCAAGGTTATGGACTGGCCAGCAAGAAGCCCCGACCTCAATCCTATCGAGCACCTCTGGGGCGAGCTGAAACGGCGAGTTCGGGCCCGTAATCCAGCTCCTGCCACTCTCGATGAGCTTCGAGATGCCGTCATCGAGGAGTGGGACAACATTCCCCATGAACACGTCGTGACGCTCATCAGGTCCATGACTGACCGCTTGGAAGCTGGTCGTAGGGCTAGAGGAGGCAACACTAGATTTTAAGACTAAGTTTTAAGGATTGTCATTGTTTATTTTTAATTTTTGTATTGTTCCTTTTCTTTGTAATTTTGATCAGAATACACATTGTTTCACATTTTCCCAGAATTTTCTTTTTTTATGGTGGTGGTGGCCAATTTCCAACCGTTTTCAAATAAGGGATTTCATTAGCTTTCAAATGATACTAATAATGATAGGGTACAGGAAGGATCTTCGGAGTTATAATCGCTTGACACGAATTTTAGGAAAGGTGCGATTTTTTTGACGCCGAGTGTATATGTCCCATTAATGGAATGGTCTGTAGTCCCCACGCTCGCAGAGGCCCTCTTGGGTCGGGGGCCCGTGGAAATTTGCCAGCCCTATTGTTACGCCACTGTTTACAATAAGGCTTTTGACAATAACAATGAAATGAGATATCGTTTCCTCTTTTGTTTTATAATTTACATACCTACCCAACCCGAGAGGTATTTCTAATTTATTTGTTCCAACGCTTAAAGGTTGGCAAAATGTGACGTCACACCGCTTCTCTCTTTGCTCGGAAACCATAAGGAAGTAACCAAGTGGAACGTTCGTAAGTTCCTTAGGATTTTGGAGTCTGAAGTGAAGAGTCTAATCGAAGTCGCTTATGGAGCGGTTAAGGTTTGTTAAATATGCCTTATTGTAAATGTACAACACACAATGTACCACTGTCTTACCCTTCACCAATATACCTTGTTTAAGCATCCGCTTCGAATTGCGAGGGAGTGATGCCGGCTAAACACACCCTCGCAACCTTTATGGCAATTGCTCTCTGCGACTGCCTGAGTATGGTTTTTGTGTCGGTTTAGCATAACCGCCCATATCGGTCAACCGTTTAATACTTTTGCCCCCGCTACGTTGGTGTATGGTGCGCGAAAACCCCCACCCGGAGATTTGGCATTATACTCGTACGTGAGAGCATACCTGCCGTGGTAGTAAGTTTGGGGGCAAGTGTCGCGAAGTGCGCCTTGAATGTCCACCGCGGATCTAAGAACTGCCAAAGATATTTGAGCGAGGTGCCGAGCAAGATGGATACTCTTGACGGATGATGGATTCCGATTTAATGGCCTACAGTATATTAAATTTTTTATGAAATGAGATTATAGTTCGATAAGATAAATAGTATTTTCCATTATAATTGTAAATATTTTCTTACTAGCCGCCCGCACCAACTCCCAAAGCCCGCAAGGGTCCACCACAACCAGCTACCAAGTTGGTAGCAGATCCATACGTGGAGACATTAATACCAAACAGAATTGAAAAACTCGTTCCTTACCAGCCTTGTGCATAGTACGTATTTTGTCTATTTACATTAAATTTAGTTTTTATATGTCAGTACTTAGGTGGGTCTTGGCCTCAGATTGCATCCGCTTCTTTGATAATATTTATTCCATAGACAAGTAGGTGATCAAGCTTCTGTCTGACTTATGTCGTCGATTTCTGGATTTGAGACATGTCGGTTTCCTCACGTTTTCTTCGTTCCTCAAGTCATGGACTCTGTGGTGCACAGCTGAAGATGGAACCTAAGACCAGGGATGAGAGTCACAAGCTGTAGCCAATAAGTAGGCCAACGCAAATATTACATTTTAATTTTAGGGCTTAACATTGTTGTTTACTACTTATAATTAAACTCTGACACTACTAATATTTATGCTAAAACTCTGCGAAATATAAGATATCTCGTTCGCAGTTGTGTCGAAGACTACATTATGAACCTCGTCTTTGAGACACCAGCAGTTCCAGCTGACAAAGAATATGTTGAAGGCATATTCCATCTTGAGGACGAAAACACCAAGTTTGGAATATACACCTTGACTATTCCCGCGTAAGTAAATTTATCAGTTTTCTTTACCAATCACCGTTAATTTGTTACTAATTAGTTTTTGTATTCCTTTTGGGAAAATTATTACTACACCTTTAACTTTTACAGTAAACGCCATCCGTACCGAGGACCAAAGAAGGATTAGTGATATTTTTTAAATATTTTGTCGAAATGTTTTATGATATTAAATATCTGTAAAAACAATTTTGTTTTCATTCGATCATGCTCCCAAAAATCATCTTTCACACTTTAATACGCAGGTCATTTTCCTCTAGATTCTATTAAAAAGCGGTAAAATTTAAATATTTACTGTAGCCCCGTTTGAAAGGATAGCCTGTGCCAAGTTTGAAGTAACTTTAAAAGTGCCATTGTCGTGTGTCAAGTGTCAACTGTCAATTTCTATTCAAATAGTTTCTTGTTTGTTGAGTGATGTCTCCGGGTCCGCCATTAAATTTCGTATAGCCGAGGACTGAAAAAGGTTGTGCCTTTTAAATCGGCGAAAATCTAAACGATCTTTAACTTTTAATTAATAATATTTAGTCATATTTCGTGCACAAAAATTAAATCCAATGGCAGACAGAGATACAGATGAGTTAAACATTGATAATGTAATAAAAAAATTGCTAAAAGGTAAATTAATGTTTTATTTATATTTATTGTAAACGTATATTTTCGTTTGTTATTAAATTATATTTTTGTTTTGATTTAGTGAAGTGGTTTGTGCCAGTGTTTTTATTTCGTGATTCATTGTTTCAGTCCGAGGCGAAAAGCCTGGGATGAATGTACAGTTAACGGAGGTGGAAATAAAAGGGCTATGTTTGAAGTCCCGAGAAATTTTCCTTTCACAGCCGATATTACTTGAATTGGAGGCTCCTCTTAAGATATGCGGTAAGCAATAACAACATTGAATCGATGCCATTTCCTTTGTTTTACATCGTATGATTACGCGAGCTTACTTTCAAAATTATTGCCACATCGATTTCTATTACCTCCTATCAACAACTATTGTTAATTGTATTTGTAAATTGTTTCAAATCACTGTTTTATATTCAGTTTACCTATGTAAGGGCAAGTTATTACCGTTTTCACAGTGAAGTGTTAATTTCATTTCAGATTAATAACATGTCTGTTTTCAGTGAAGACTGCCTTGTGATATTGTTTATATATATATATATCTACATGAGAACAATTTAAGTGATATTACCTTAAATATCACTTAAATTGTTCTCATGTATATAATTGTTATTATTGCTCCTGAGCCAAACAATGTTTTTCCGAATCAAAAACCTTTATTTAAACAACATTTATTCATGTAAATACTCTTTCAGGTGATATACATGGACAATACTATGATCTCTTAAGATTATTTGAATATGGAGGATTTCCTCCTGAATCAAATTACCTCTTCCTTGGTGACTATGTTGACCGTGGAAAGCAGTCTCTTGAGACCATATGCCTCCTGCTTGCATATAAGATTAAGTATCCGGAAAACTTCTTCTTGTTAAGAGGAAATCATGAGTGTGCCAGTATCAATAGGATTTATGGGTAAGTGTTAAATTAACTTGAATAATTTGCATTGGTTATGTTTTTTCAAAAATTAATAAACATGATGAAACTATTTTTACTCCTTTGAAACTGTTTTATGATTATACATCATACAAACAGCAAGGTAAATAATAGTACATCTTTTATTTTTATCATTTTATGAATGTTTCATGATAAACTTTAAAATGATTGACCTATGCTTGATTATATCACATTTTTATATTATTTCCTTAAAATCTTAATTTATCTTACCTTCTCTGCTACTAATAGCATACATTTTATGTGGTATTATAATAATACTTTCATTCTAAAACAATACTTAGCATTTTCTTAAACAACAAGATTATATATCGTTGGTAGTTAGGTGTTCCCTTTATATCATGCCAATAATATCAATGAGTCACACCGGTGATTCACTTAAAGGCCAAATGAATTGGTTTTTCAAAGTGAAAGAATTATAGGAATGTTTAGGTTACCTGTTTAAAGACAAGTCTTGTCCATAAAATATGACAAGATCCAGATACATTTCTGTGTCTGTTTCTTTGATATTTTTCTATCTGTTTGTATAACAGCACATCAAATAAAACAAGCAATGTCACTTGTCTGCTCAATGTAATACATTAGTACATAGTATTACATTGAGCAGTGTTAGCCAAGTGGCTTCAGCGTGCGACTCTCATACCTGACATCTGGCTGTGCACCAATGGACTTTCTTTCTATGTGCGCATTTAACATTTGATCGAACGGAGAAGGAAAACATCGTGAGGAAACCGACATGTCTTGGACCCATAAAGTCGACGGCGTGTGTCAGGCACTGGAAGCTGATCATCTACTTGCCTATTAGATTTAAAAATGATCATGAAACAGATCCAGAAATCTGAGGTCAAGACCTAAAGAGGTTGTTGCGCCACTGATTTTTATTTTATGAGGAAATGAAATGTAGAAATAAATACTTTGTTCTTAAACTAATAATTAGTATAGGATGAAGCATCTGTAGTATCAATATAGTAATTACATTTATTATGTACATATGTAACAATTAAATGTACTTTTATGTGCTGTTTAATGCACTGAACATTTCGTAATGAAAATAACTTGTAATCAAAATTTTAAATTAATATAATCAATATTATGTTTATTTTATATGATGTCATGTGTTTGTTTGATGATAAGATTATAAGAGCAAGGACATTCCATGATCTAGACATTCATTATCTTGTCAATGATTTTATTAAACTTTTTATGAGTGACCACTTCAAACAATGAAGTAAAGAAATCCTGAAATTGCTGTATTTCAACTACTAACATTAATAATTATATATTTATATTTAAAGCTGTGCTCAAAAAAATGTTTGTCTAAGTTAATCCTGCCAACTCATGATTGTTTATTTGTCACATTCTTTATCAGATAAGGTGGTAATACATGCAATTACTATTGTAATAAATGCGCAATATGATTTAAACAAAGTTCAAATCGTTTTTTTTGCAGTTCTTTTAGTAATGGATATCTTGAAACACTTTTATCATGTAGATTTAAAACTTTACCCTTAGTTTTCCTTACTAGGATTGCTTAGAACTGATTGCTTGTTAGCAATGAGGCTGCCCGTTGCCTCTTTAGTAATTTATGTTAACTGATATGTATTATTCATGTGTTCAAATACATTTCTTATATCTTTTTTCATTCTGCATACAATCAGTAGTATTTCTAAGCAGCTGTAAGCCGTAGATCTGATTAAATAACTAATAATAAATGATATTGAACAGGTTTTACGATGAATGCAAACGGAGGTACAACATTAAGCTATGGAAGACGTTCACAGACTGCTTCAACTGTTTACCTGTTGCGGCGATAGGTAAGTGCCTATTGTTTAACGAATTTTGTCGACAATGCAACATATAGGCCTCTATTATACTGTTTAAATCTTTCTATGGGGCATGGGTATGTACAAAAAACCGAGGCCTAAAAAAATACGTAACGCTGTATGGGTTGATATCAGTTGGGAAATTCTCTTTTATACATCTTAATTAATAAATTATCAACGAAACATGTCGACGTGTCTACCCATAATTTAGGAGATTCATATTTTCGCACAAAATATAAATAGTAGTTTGCTATTTCTGGCAGCTTAAAATATTAACAATAGCCTATTAAATTAATCCGCTGTCTGAGCGTGAACCGTGCTCATCTGATTATATGATTATCTAGGGCATTTGCCACCGTTGAAAACTGCATCTAATTTTATACTCCCCTTATATACTTTTTATTTTAACACATGCTTAAATGTCCTTATGTACTTTTCCTTAATTATTTTAAGTACATACAGCAAACGTAACTAACACCAAGGGGTTATTGTGTGCCTTAAGTAGTAAACAGCATTGATGATTTCGTCAGCGTATAAAACTGTCGAAACTATTACGCTTCATGTAGATACATATACGAAAGATTCGTTATCTAAAACTATCACGTGAATATGACAAATATTAGTTGTATATATAAAGCAAATATGTGGTCATTGACTTCTACATTTCAATTGGCAAAATACTAAGTAGAGAAATTGCAATAAACACGCATATTTGTATCGCTGTATTACATCCTTGATTAAACTTATTGTAATACTAGCTGACCCGGCAAACGTTGTTTTGCCATGTACATATATTATTTCTAGGAAACATTTTTTAGTTCAATAAAAATAACTTTATACTATAATAAACAATAGAGGTTGATCGTAGAGGGGTGAAAATTAAGGGTTGTATGTAATTTTTAATACCACATAATAATAAAAGTTTTTTTTGGGGTGGACACCCCCCTTATTACTTAGGAGTTTGAAATGTGAATAGTAGCCGATTCTCAGACATGCTGAGTATGCATAAAAAAATTCATAAGAATCGGTCGTGCCGTTTCGGAGGGGTATGGGAACAAACATTGTGACACGAGAATTTTATATATTAGATGCATCGATTTCTAGTTTAATCAGCTATTTATGTATCGAATAAAAGTTTTCAAATAAACATAATAGATGTGATCGTCGAATGTTTTGTCGTTAGTTTTTGTCAGGGTGATAAGGTTCAAACATCTAGTCTAGAAGTCTATAAAAGCTGATTAGTGAACGGCCACGTGGTCTTTTGCCTTGTGTGTTACCACACATGATCAGTTTCTCCAAGTTCACATCGCCCCTGCACGTATGGCCGAAATAGACAATATCAAACACGTTTACGCACACATGAAAAGGTCGATATTTGATATATGATCTACACACAAGTATCGTAGTTTTACGATGCGAAATTTGGTAGCTAAGGTCAACGTAAAGAAGTCCTTGTCCCGTCCTTGATATGAATTAGGTCGAGTCCCGGCGATTATCGACCCTGCTTCAAGGACATGAGATGACAGGCATTTGTAATCGAGATATTTTACACACATGATAAGGTTTATAGTATGAGCTTTGCAACTAATGTTTAATGATTGTATTTTATGTATATTAATTTACATGATCGCTTTAATATATAGTTAAGATTATTAAACATATGTGTTGTTTGGTTTAGTTTCATATAGGTAGTATCAATATAGGAAATTGTTTTACCTAAAGCGGGACATAGACGGACCGCATGTTGCAGTCAAGACCGACTGCAATGTGCGGTTTGCTCAGGAACTGCTCGAGCGGTCCGTGTATTGCGGATATGAATTTAGTATGGAAACTGCAGATCGCCGTGCGGCGACCGCATATTGCAGTCGGTCTTGACTGCAACGTGCGGCGACCGCATATTGCAGTCGGTCTTGACTGCAACATGCGGTCCGTCCCGCTTAACATGTACTCGGTTTTCGATTAATCTTTATGAGCGTTAAATATTAATTGTATGAAAAACCCAACCCTTTATTTGCTAAAACACGTCTTAATAAGCACTACATTTGCACTTCGATTCTAATGTAATCCATCATGTACAAATTAAAAACATGTGTGTGTACTTATGTACACGCGTTAGAAGTTATACTTCTTTGGCGTAACCAGAAAAAAAATTTTTTTTTAAATTTTATCTTTCGCAGAATACGTTTGTAGAAAAAAACTACACTAACAATAGAAAAAAGGTATTTAATACATTGAAAGTTTTATTATAACGCATTATCTAAATAATTTAAGTTTATTTAAATATCACAAAAAAATATTTCTACACAATTAAAGAAATGGATTTTTTTTATTTTAAAGTGTTGACTATGCTAACTTCAGGGTGTCGGTTTTTTGTGACGGTGTGCGCGCGCATCGTACAAATTTAGAGCGCCAAAAGAAGTATAACTTCAAAAAGTACCAATAAAAATCGAAGTTACGGAAACTTAACAAAGCAAAATGAACTAGAGTTTTATAGAAGATATCTTTAAAAAAAATCATGATACCATTTGTCTAACTATTACATATTTAATAAAATAATTCGTCAGTACGAAGCCGAAAGCTGAAAAGCACACGAAAAGGTCGTTAATAATTAAATGTGTAAAACCCAACCAAAGGTGAAATCACAGATCTTTCTCATTTTACCTCGTACAAACGAGTGAGCATATATCTGTCTCATTTTAGAACATTGTTAAATTGTTGTAACTACTCATGTGTATACATGTTTAGTACTAGGTTATGTAATCAATCCAATGTTTTGAAAATTTTGCATACATATTAATTGCGCCCTTGGTCAAAGCAGTAAACATGTGATATGGTGCTCCTATTTCACCATGCCTACTGCTGATAGAGGATAAATCTTTGTTTTTAATTTTTTCACGTCGTGTGGAACTTGGTGTAATGGTTGCTTAGCTCCTTAAACATTGTGTAAAACAAAAGAGTGGCGGAGAGTTTATTGCCAGTTCTTGTCGTCCGTTCTACTTCCTTGATTTGAGAACTGGCAGTAAATGTAAAATTAGAAGCATTTAATATGTATTTTTTAATTGACGTTCATAAGTGTACATTGTGTTACATAAATGAATAAATGATTTTAAACTTTTTAATTTTAAACTTCTAGTCCTAATAATTTGCTAACGTATAACATACATAATATCGGCTAACTAATTAGATTCTGATAAGTAAAACAATTATGGGTAGTGATTTGAAGGCGGTAACTCAGGGTTTAGAGTTGCCAACACAGATCTTAATCGTACAACATAGATACCATCTAAAAACTACATGATAGTACGGGGCTACTCTATTTTATATAGTCTGAAGGGTGTAATGGATTTAGCGATACCCGCAACAAAACTTGATAGAATCAAAACAGAAGACGAAGGGTTGGCATTTCGTTTGATGGTGATTGGCGTATGTGTTTGAACTAATGTTCTTTAAAGTAATGTTAGAGAAGCTTAGCTATTTCACCATTACCAGCGGTTTACAGCATCCATAGGCATCATCAGGTGATAGAACTACAAAAAATTGTATACAGAATTGAAATTTAAGTTAAGGAAGTGGGCAAACGATAACGATAAATAACAAAATCACGTAAAAGCTTAATTATAAGACTGTCATTAGTACTTACGCTCAAACAGATTGACGTCATCATTTTTAATCTAATCTGATAAGAGATAAGAGAAGTAGGTCTACTTATACGAATTCCGGAAACGAAACTCGCAATTTGACTTCGGAAACAATAAATTTTAACCTTCCTTAAATCCAAAACTAATATTGTACTATGATTAGGTTATCGTGTTTTGCGCTGAGGAAATTATGCCTCATGCAATTTCCGTCTTTGAGATTGTCTACCGTTTTAGTACTTTTACTGTGTCAGGTCCTAAATGGATGAAATTATTTTTTGTAGTCACTTTTCACTACATATGACTTTTTAGTCATATTAAAATCCTATACAGTAATCCGTCTCCGTAGCATTGTAGTTAATGCACATGCCATATAATGTAAATCTCTTGGGTTCTATATACGGCAGGGTCGACAAAAAAAGTTGGTAGAAAATAGAGACCATCCTCTTTGTCTGCCCGTCGTACTAAGTAAACAAACATTACTGTAAATTCTTACATAAGTGTTACTTACAATTCATGAAAAAATAGGAAATAGAAAATAGTTCAATACAATTTTTATAACTAACTAGCTGATCCCTGCCACGCTTCGCTGTGGCACATTGTGATTGAATTGTTGAAAAATGTGAAACAAAACATAGAAAACATTTCATATAAGTTTAATTTTGCAATACTTGTGGGAAAAATGAAATAGATAAAAACAATCTTTGATGCTGATTGTATATCATGCTAAAATTTCAGCTCGATCGGTGCAGAACTTTTTAAGTTTTTGAAGCATACACAAACCAACATAACAGTTTTATATATATGTACTAGCGGACCCCACAGACGTTGTCCTGCATCATATTTCAAGCGATTAGGATATTAAAAAAAGTATGAAAGTAACGACTGCAGCGCCATCTGCCGGGTTGATTTATGAATCTAAACCATCCAGAGCGTCACCCAAACGCATACAAAAACATCATTCAAATCGGTCCAGCCGTTTAAGAGGAGTTCAGTGACATACACACATACAGTAGAATTATATATATATATATATATGTAAGCTATCCTATCTTTTAAGTTAGATCAAACTACACACGGTGGGCAAATTTGATTGAAATCGGTTAAGTAGTTTAGGAGACCATAGCGGACAAACAACGTGACGCGTAATTTATATATAACAAATCAATAGTATGCTTTCACACTATTGATTTGTTCCCACAATTTATAATACAACAAATGTAAATGGTATTGCAAAAGAAATTGTACTTTATCGCTGTAACAATGCTTGGTTCAATACATAAATTCCCACAATTGGTTGACGTGTATCCGCCCGGAACATGAAATCAATGGCTAAATCGATGCTGTCATTGTTGAATTTTAAACTTTACTGAATCTTAAAAAACTCATGAGCTTTTACTGAGCGATAATTATTATATCTGGTCTACCATAAATTTGACAAGAATTAAACGCAATAGACTAAAATAATTGTATAAGGTTTTAAGTAGAGTTTTGTTACTCTGTTCTACTTGCAATATCGTGGTCCTTGAATACTAATATAAAAATACCTATAGCGGACTTGTAATTTTTTAAATAATTACCTCGATAATTGTGATAGATATTTAATCAACTATTTCTATAAAAATACAATGCTGTCCAGGAACATGATAATAACACTTTAAATACATCTCAGTATCCCAAAACATAAGATAAAACTCGACAGCCCTAAAATTAAATAAAGAAAAAGACAATGGGCGGTCTAAAGTTTCTTCCAGTCAAGCCAGACGGCAATAATCTAAACATAAGGAAATACAGAACTAAACTAGTAACGTTCATAATATACATACATCCGTAGGTGCAAACGAGGTGAAAATAATTTTTGATAAAAACAAGTTTCGATAAATACATTAAGCAGTGTTGGCCTAGTGGCTTCAGCGTGCGTCCCTGAGGTCGTAGGTTCGATCCCCGGCTGTGCACCAATGGACTCTATGTGCGCATTTAACATTCACTCGAACGGTGAAGGAAAACATCCTGAGGAAATGTTGCCTTGACCCAGAAATTCGACGGCGTGTGTCAGGCACAGGAGGCTGATCACCTACTTGCCTATTAGATTGACAAATATGATACCCAGACATTAATCTGAGGACCTAAAAAGGTCTGGACCTCAGATTAATGTCTAATGGAGGAGCCTCTGCTTTTTTATAAATACAGAACCCAAATCTTGACATCTTGTATACATAATGCTACATTTGCCTTTTATAATAATAATAATTGAAGAGATCACTATTTCGAACTCGAAGGTTTTAAACTTTAATTCCCTTCAGCGTATTGCGTCTTATATAAGCTTCTTACGTCAAGAAACCGAGCATGAAATTTTCCATTAAATATTTGTTGAAGCTTTCCGCAAATGTACAAATATTTATTGAGCATTGCTTTCAGTACAGATAAAATATTTTTTTTGTGTCCGGGTTTGGATCCGTATCTGACGCTGGAGGAAATTCATTGCCCGATTGGGAATGGAAATTATAATGAAATTTGTACTTAAACACTCGTTGGTTATAGATGTATTGTACATGTAGACTAAAGATTTATTTATTTAAAATAAATTAGCCAACAGATTTGTTATTTAACTTACATATCTAAGCATAGGTACTTTGCACTATAAGGTAAAGGTGCAGACCCAATTACAGGCAGACAGCTGGTGCTTAATGAGCCACATTAAACCCCGGCACCGACCGAATCTCTGCAGACGAACTTTGAATGAGGCGAGTCACTTCAACAGCCTCGGCCAGCGTCTGTATGCAACCAGGCCTTGCATGTAGTGCGCCCCGGAAACAACGAAAAGTCTGTTGTGTTATCGACTCTAGAAATGATTTACGATATTATTTAAAAAATGCCAACAATTTTATTTGTTTTAGACAGAAACAGTCGGTACACAAAGTGTAGAAATAAAACAATACAACCATAAAATACATAAGCCGGCATATAAGAGTGATTTTATATTGATTAACACTGCAACAATACACCGATATTCGCGAGAAAGCATTATTATACAGAGATCGGTGACTGATAATAACTGATATCTGATTTAGTATCAGCGATACATCAGCCTGGTGTGAAGGGCGAGGGTAATCAACCGTTGGCAGACCGCCAGGTTATAAAGGCGATGCTTACGTAAGCACTATAGTAGTCTGACACAACCAATTAAAGGAGGATAATTTTAGTATACACCTGTGATTCTCTGATCTCTGTATGTTCCTCCGCAGTCCAGAAGGTGTTCCTCTGTATTTTGTTATTAATTTGCTTGATAGATATAAGATGTTTGTTTTTGTCATGAAGGGAGTTACAGCTTGCTTGCTACGTTGTTGAAGCTTTTCTGAGTATTATAAGTAATCCTAGTGTTCTGCAAGAACTGAGTTTATTATATCAAACGGCGAAAACGAAGGTTATTTGCAAAACGTAACGTATAACGGGCGTTGCGAGTATTAAATACTGTCTCCGAAACGATCGATATTTTTATGCGTTCTCAGAGATAATTCGCAAAAACGACGTTAATTAAGTTACACAACTATCGCATTGGCAATGAGCTGTTAGTGTAGTTTTATACTGTTAAAAGTAAATTTTAAAAATTGTATCGCGCAGCCCGGTGGTTATACAAGGAAAAATATTTACGCCTTGACTTGTTTAAGCTATCGCGGAATGTAGTTAAAATGAGTATTAAGAATATCTATAGCGCAATCAGTTGCATCATGAGCACACCACTTAGTTAAATGTATTGAATAATTTTTGTAAATATAACGTATTCCATATTTGGCTATATTTTTAGTGTTATTGTTTGTTAGCTGTAGGATTACGAAATAAATAATTAAATGAATATTTTATAATAATTCGGCACGTATAACGATATCGAAGACGCTACCAGTAGCTTTAGAGTTTGAAAAAGTATTATTCGTTAAGACAATTTACGCCCTAGTCTAGTATTTGTATAAATTACACAGTGAAGTTACTGTTTCGGAAATTAAGACGCTCATTATCGTATACTGGAAGTGGTTAGTGAACTAATGACGTTAACAAGTTCTATTTAGAGCAAACACAAGAAACCATTTCCTGCAAAGGGAACTGTTCTAATATTAGAACAAAACTCCAGAGGCCTCGGCAGTATTTCATTTACAACGAAAACAATTATGTAACTTTTATTTGTAAGAATAGATGTCATTTCTTAAGATACGAATAATTTTTATTATATACCTGCTATTGGCGTAAATTTTATCTGTTTTTAAATGCTATTACTTCGTTTTAAATGTGAGTACTTTGAACTTGAACAGACTTAAGAATCTTCGTCAATGGTTTGGTAAATGAAACTTGTAGAATATGTACTTATTAGACTATTGTGGCGTCAATACCACACGTTTACCAAAGTTAGTTTGTATATGTAGAAAACTTTACGGTAAGGTAAAGTTTTAATTAGTGTTAGTTCATGTTGGGATCGTCTTAATTAGTCGCAACGATTATTCGCAAGTCGTGAGCTGTGAAATTAAACGTCTGGACTCTACCTACAATGGTACTTTTTGTTGAACTATAAAATGCCATAATAATATATATTATATATCTCTTTACTGAGACATCGTGGAACATTACGATCTAGATCATAAATTAAGACTAATAAGTAATTTAAGTTAAACCTAATTTACTAAAAATATTTAACATAAAACACTACTTAGTCTCTATTAAAGGGAAGACACTATGTCCTTGCGTATTGTTTCACTTACCATTGTTTAACACTTATAACTAACGTGCACTAACACTAATTCAATTGGTTTTATCCTTTTCAATATTTTCCCGTGTCAGAATAGCCTCGACAATCACGTGATGGTGGAGCCTTTGTTCGTGGGCTCTTGCAATCTTTTAATTATTGTGGCGACCTCCTCTACATTAAGGTCCCGATGGGGGTCGTTATTGCGAATGTACCAGGGAGCATTGACTATTCCCCAAAGCATTAATATTATTAAGACATTATTATTTAGTAAACAAACAGCGAATGATGCGTGTGTTTACGATAAGAAGGATTCATCCAATATTAAAAGAATTCGGTAGACGACAGGACCACATTATCAGGGCGTTCATACCATACAGCCCTGTTTGTCAAGTACAATAGGGCATTGCCATTACTTTGGTTAGTTTTAGTAGTTTCACCAGTATAATACTCGAAACAGAACAAATCTAAGCGTACGACCAACCAGGCTTCAGAAGATACACCACTTCTTATATGGAAATTATTAGTTTTTATAACAAACTTCCAAGCTTATTTGAGAATTATCACTGAATAAATACAAAGCTCTCGTTAAACGTAAATTAATCAATAAAGCTTTTTTTATAAATTTGACGATAAATTAAATGATCCTTATGCTTGGGATGGGAACTTAAAACTTGGCGAATAAAAAGAGTGGCGGATATTTTCTTGCCAGTTCTTCTTACCCGCTCTGCTTGACTTGCGAACTGGTAGTAAATGTAAATTTTGAATCAATTTAACATCTTGTCTGTTGACGTTCATAAGTGTTATTGGTTACCTATATGAATAAAGTTATTTTGAGTTCGAGTTTGAGTGCATGACCTTGGAGATGCTTCTTCTCGTATACATAATAAATAATAATATTTTAATGGCTAGAAAGAATTGTGACAGTTCTGTTATATTGTCTTTAAGAAGTATTAGGTCTTTTAAGCGTCTATCATATGGTGTATTCTTGCTTCTGTCCTGTACTTTATTTTGAGAAATATGAAATGATAATCAAAACTAAAGTTACATGCAGATAAAATATTTCTATACATAGTTGACCTTCTAGTACAATAAGTTAATAAAAATGTGTTTATTCATTATAAGGAGATACAATGTTTAAGGTTTGGGAACCCTTTCAAGTGAAATAAACTTGGGTTCCCGTCTCTTCCATTACAAAGTTAATATTTATAATAATACTAGTAGACTCGGCCAAGCGTTGCTCTGGCTAAGATTTTTGTTATATTACATAGTAGTAAACTATTCAAGGGAAACGGTAGGATAACTTATGTGAAAGGTAGATGACAGCTTATGTGAAACGTTGATAATTTTAACACAGCGCCATCTGTTAGAATTGTATCAAATAATAAACAAATATTTTGCAATAAATTGAAATTGCTACTATAATTTGAGATTTAAACTATCCTATCTCTCAAGTTGGATCGAACTGCACACGGTGTGCAAATTTGATTGATATCGGTTCGGTAGTTTAGGAGTCCATTTAAGACAAACATTGTGACACGAGATTTATATATATTAAGATATATTTTTGAATTTTTTTTAACTGTCTACAAAGAGATTGATATGGGAGAGCTGGAATCTTGACAGTTATCTTTTAAAAGATTCCCAAATTCTAACAATTGTAATGCATACGTATGACGAACAAAAAAAAATCATAATTTTAAAAAATAAAATATAAATTGATCTCGCAGAACTGATTTAGTACTAAACCTATAATTGTCATCACCATTACAAATAGCAAAACTATTTCGACGAGCACGTACTGATTTCAAATCTAATTTATTAGTAACGTAATTGTTAGCGGTAAGTGGATACTATCATGTTTTGTAATAATATTTCGTAACTTTATGGAACAGTTCGACGCCTTAATTCAATGCGGTAATCGTGTATTAAACAATACCTAAAATGTGAAGAGTAGCGCTAATCAGGAACTATTGTTTTTTTTTTAAATTATTTTGTAGATTTATCGCGGCAAGGTTTTAGGCCTTAGGGTATATACCACGGTCAATCTAATTAACGGGTTGAACCGAACGGCACCACAAGTTTATTGATATCACACTACCTATAGAAAAACTACTTCGAACAAGGACATGGGGTTTTTTTTTATAATTAATCAATTTGAATGTATGTACCACTTTCTTTGCAAATAAACGGTTTGTAATTATGAAAAAGACAGAGTAAGAAGAATAGGGCAGTGTTGAACTTATAACGCAACGATTGTGATTGGTCAATGAATCAAGTCCAATATGTGTTAGATGACATGATATAATAATGTCTGATCAAATCGGTCGGACGCTAAAACTTCTAGGCAACTTACAATCGTTTTTATTAGAAATAAAAACAATTGAATCCGACAGAATATTCCCCAAGATAACAGGAAAACCTAAACTATTGTGACCTTGTATATCGGAGCTTTAAGTTAGGAAGGAAGTCGTTATAAGATTCCGCTAATAAATCAAACGAGCTGTTTCCCGTTGTCTATTTCGAAGAATTAAAAATTTGAACTTGAAAATTGTCTAACCAATTATTGAGGTAAAAAGCTTTGACAAAATGTATATTAACGAGAAATTGAAAAGATAAAAAAGTACTCGAAATCTCCGGGTTTTTTGAAGTTATTTAAAGCTTGCAAAACGATTTTTAATACAATTATGTTTAATTTCAATTCTGTTTCTCGAAAAAATATTAGCTTTTTATTGGACATTTGATGCCGCGAAGGATTAACTTATAGCACAGATTTAATATTTTTGGACCAAGCAGTAAAGCAAAGTACTTTAACCGTAATACTTAATAATTGAAGCATTACTAAATTTATATCTTGATTGTCTACAGGTTAATGTGTTAGCATGTCAATTGGATATAATTTAGTGGTGATTTTTTATAATAACTAGTTCATGTAGCTATCGTTATTATTTTTTTAGATTTAATTTAAATTTGTCACTTTGGTGTCAAAGTGCTCTTATTACTTTACATATAATTAAAGGCCGCCGTTTGTATTATCGCGATTACCGAGCTGACTACTGAGAATTAAGAAGCAAATGTTTAGGATGTTGATGTTAATCTTAGCAAAAACCACGAAATCCGCGTTTTCCAAGTGAACACTACTTGCCTAACTAGACGTATATATTACGTTATTATAATATAGTTTTCATAAGCTTGGTAGATGTCATGAAAGTGTATGAAGCGAGAGAGGCATGACAGGAACGTACCAAGAGAAAATCCGTGGTCACTGTCTAACCTGGGTAAAGTCGTGAATATATAAATACTTGCTGACCCGTCTAACGCCATCTATATTATTTCTAGGAAACATTTTTTTAGTTCAATAAAATGTCTACTATACTAAAAAATATTTTAACTATCTACTATACTTAATGTATTTTTGTATGCTGCTGTACATTGATATACAAAAAACCCAAGATGCACACTCAACGTCTAAAAAACGTCCTCAAAAAATGAGCGCAACATTCTAAATTGTGCGCTCATTTCAAATAGTCTCGCGTCGCTCGCGTCTGGGAGCAGTTGTTAAAAATGTCAGTGTTCTGTGAGAAATTGTAAAAATATAACGTCAAGAAGGCTAAAAAAGGATGGGATATCGTATTTTCGGTAATTAAAAAACTTTATTGATTAGTTTTTGTTGTTTTTATGACTGATTATAACAAGCAATGTGTGATTTTTATTTATTTTTTCTAAAAACTTCATTCAACGCACAAACTTCTATACGGCCAACTTCAATGGCTGCTTGTTCAGTGTTAGAACAACGCATTACAGTCTTCTTTTTATTTTAGTCGCATTATAAGAATGACCCTGTTCTAATAAGTGGAGTCGATGTTATTTATTTGTGTTTTTTTTATCAATAAATTTATGTACTTTTGAACTATTTTGTGTGTAGTTTTTGACAAATATATTTACGCTGTATAAAGTGTAGGTCAGGAGGTAGCCAATTTAATATTTTTTTTAATTTAAAGAAAAAACTTTTTAACCGGATTAAAGTTATGTATTATTATAAATTTACAACTATTTAACATCCAACACCTTTTGTCTTCAGTCACCGTGACCACGCACGCTGTAAATCACGCGAAGCGTCGGATAAATTTAAAATTATGTTAAATAGTTGTAAATAAAAAAGTCATGTTCGACTCCACTCAATACCTTGTCCTACCGACCACGGTCGTCGAAAATTTTATTGCTGTAAGTACACTGCGTTGTAATAACAACTTTAAATAATTCGCGTAAGGTTGATTTTGCAATAATATATGCTTGTAACTTATAGAAAGAGACAGAAATAGTGTTTCGGGACACTTTCGAGCGTTACTTTTATTCGAGACTGTGCATCTTGGGTTTTTTGTATATCAATGCTGCTGTATCATAAATAAATAATAATAAAAAAATTCTTTGGGTTGGACACCCCTTATCACTAAGGGGTTTGCAAGATAGTAGCCGATTATAAGATTTACTCAATATGCATTAAAAAATTCATAAGAATCGGTCGAGCCGTTTCGGAGGAGTATGGGAACGAACATTGTGGCAAGAGAATTTTTTATATTAAATGTATAAAAGGACCATCCGCCTTGTTTCCACAACCGAGATATACTGGAAGTATCAGTAACAGCTGATATTCGCTTTCTATATTAAATCTACATAACGGTGACGATATAAAATCTCGACGAAATGTGAAAGCTTAAAGAATTTTTGCTAAGTATTCTAGAATGTTCTATGTATCGACTTGGCTTGTTGACACCAGGGTTATCGTGTGTCTAGACGACGACGGTGACTCGCCGTGATGCGGCGCCAATACTGATAAATATTGTTTTGATGCATTATTGACGCTGGTTTTAAATAATAAGGCTAAAAATAAATAAGGCTTCTGTTTACTATAAGCTACTTTAGCTTAGCTGTATACGTAGTTAAACGTTTAGTGCAAACGGCTTTTATTGTAAGCCTTAATAAGTTGTATGTTTTGGGAGAAGCGGACAAATTAAATTATTATTTATTTATTTTCGTATGTAAACTTATGGATAATATTAAAATGGAAGGTAGTTTACATTTTCTACTAGTTCCCAAATGAAGGGCTTAGAGCGGTGGAGAAAATCCCCACTACTCTTTTCAGACACATCCATTAGTTTATTTTATTTATTTAGTTGGGAAACAAAACAGAATCTCTATATAATAAAAAAAGTTAAAAAATAAACACTGGATGTATCCACAAAAAGTTTCACTAATAAAAAATATTATACAGAACAAAACATAACGGCACAAAATTTATAAATCTAATCAATAAATAATAGTTATTAGAGGTAATAAGAATTCTTTAATTCGTGTTAAAAAATCCAATTTTTTCAATAATTTTTATAAGTACACATCATTCTGGTTGAAGAGAACTTTTCATTTGATTTAAACGGTTGTTGATTCGGCACCGCCTGGATCGATTTCCAAGGCTGAAAAGGCCTTTGAGATAGATGCATCTTTATAAAAATAAAATTGAATAATTAAATGGCGCTACAACCTTTTTCGGTCGGGGCCTTAGATTTCTGTATCTTTCATGATCATTTGTCAATCTTTCTTTATGGGTCTAAGGTAATATTTCATCTGGATGTTTACCGTTCAAGGGAATGTTAAATGCGCTCATAGAGAGTTCATTGGTGCACAGCCGGGGATTAATCCACCGATCTCAAGGATGAGAGTCGCACGCTGAACCCACTAGGCCAACATTGCTCAACTTGCTTTATACATTTATCGATTAAAGAGAAGTTATACACGTTCTACGGTGGCGATTATTTATAATTAAGTATTTTTTTATGTTTCATGTTAATTAAGGTATTTTCTTAAATTTCAGTTGACGAGAAAATCTTCTGTTGCCACGGCGGGCTATCTCCGGACCTACAAGCGATGGAGCAGATCCGCAGAATCATGCGTCCAACAGATGTACCCGACCAGGGATTGCTCTGCGACCTGCTTTGGTCCGACCCAGACAAGGATGTCACTGGATGGGGTGAAAACGACCGTGGTGTCAGCTTTACTTTTGGCACAGAGGTGGGATATTTTGACGATACATTTGACACAATGATTTGAAAAATGCAATTCTTACGGGTAGTATCAAATATTTTAGTTAACATGTACTTTGTGACGGCGACTTTAATTTTTTCTTTTTTAGAACTCTTTTGAAAATTATTTTTTTGTTGGAGGAAGGCAACGTTACATAACGTCGTTATTAGAAAGTTGAATAACCGTTTAGTTTATTTTTTAGATATTTAAAAAAATCTACAAAGAAACCAAAGTAATGTTAAAACAACTTTCTGTTTATAGCACCTGTATTTTAATTCAAAAGATTCTAAATCTCTTCATAGTCGCTTTAAATATACGCACATCAAACATACACACACAACAAGTCGAGATAGTGCTTATCATGCTTTAGCCGTTCACAAATTATTTAAAGAATCGATAAACTATGAGGGTTTTGTTGATTAATTAGTCAAATATTCGCAATATTACCATTTTTCATTAATGAAAGAGCATTAAAGATACAAACTCTAGCATAAGACTGAAGGTGGCGACGTGCAATACTTATAAATTACTAAATATATTACTTATAAATATTTATTTTTTTCATGGGAATAAAGTTAAAATATTAGAGGTATTTAAAGTTTTTTTTTGGTTTCCCTGTTGTTTTTGGTCAGATAATGTAAGCTAGTTATGTAATAAACAATCATAATTATCGTTTGAACTTGTATTATGCTATCACGGGTAATATATACGGAAACGCGTGAAAGTGGCGGATGTTTGCACGTCTCAGTTAGAGCGGAAACTGTCATGGCCAAAGGATTTATTACCGTCGATATCGAGATAGAAAAGTTGAGAAAAATAATCACTTTTAACTGGTTGTTAGTATGTTGTTTGGGATGTTCTCAAGAAAAAAATCTCTAGTTACACACAAAATCGCAAAGTTCAATTTATCGGATATTGTTAACAACAAAAGTAGTCTTTGAAACGTTTGTAAATTTTAAAAGTTGTATAAAATGCGTAACGCGTTGTTTCTAGCTGGGTTGTTGGTTGTTGTATTTTAAAGTTGGAAAAAAGTAAAATTTGCCGAATCACGGCTCCACCTTATAACAGCTCCAAATTTTTTTCTATCGTTATTTACGACTTGTATGAATGTACCCCAAGTAATATTATGGAGGCACATGGCATTGGACCCCTTAAAAATTAGAAACATTTGTACCTTCTTCCTTCATTCATTTCACAATTCATTATGTTTTACTTAATTTCTATGGGGTTACACCATTGCCGTGTGGTGAAAATATGTAGAAAAAACTGTTTTAAGGTAGAGCCGTGATTCGACAAATTTACCGTAAAATTACTTAGATTCCTATTATTACAACTTTAATTATTTAAAGATTGTTTTCATATAAATGGTGAAACTGTATTACAGATTGTGGGCAAATTCTTATCAAAGCACGAGTTCGACCTCATCTGCCGAGCCCATCAAGTCGTCGAAGACGGATACGAGTTCTTCGCGAAACGGCAACTTGTCACTCTCTTCTCAGCTCCAAACTATTGTGGAGAGTTTGATAATGCTGGTAAGAGAACGTTTTGTCTTTTCAATAGGTACGGGTACGGGTTCAAGGGGTATAATACACACACACTGTTTCATGTGCACTTTTTCTTTTTCATGTGTCCTTTTTTAATATTATCCTGATAACTGTTTATTATGTTTTAATTTCTTTGTTTTGTCAAAGTAACAATAACATGTCTTATATATTTTTGCACTTCTTGCGCTTCCCTTATCTAATTTAATATTGTCTTTGATTGACATAACCTTTACACATTTAAAGAAAAAACTTTTTACCGGATTAAAGTTATGTATTATTATAAATTTACAATTATTTAACATAATTTTAAATTTATCCGACGTTTCGCGTGCTTTATAGCGTGCGTGGTCACGGTTACTGAAGACAAAAGGTGTTGGATGTCAAAAAGTATCACAGCTGTAGAGAAAGTTGCATTATCTGTATTTATTTCCCCGGAGTTGGTATCGACTAAAAGATGGAGGGTTTTGGCAAAAATGGCTCACGGTGTCCTTTATTTTCGCGGATTGTTTTTCTTTTTGAGAATTTAATTTGGATATTATTGGATCCCAGGTGTTTGACAATTTTAGGCCGTCTTCTCTATTGAATTGAGAAAATTGATTGATTGAAAATTGATTTTGTCGGCGTCGGGACGTGACGACCCCATCGCCCACTGGTGAAATAACCTGTGACAGAGGTTATTTCATCAGCGCAATCAGTCAACCCCTTCCTAGTGGGAGTGCCATGCTGTTGCCTTCGGGCTTCAGCCAAATGGGCAGGCACGACCGGGGCAGTACCACTGTCTCTCAGAAAACCGGCGTGAAGTGATGCAATAAGTTCGCCTTATTGTACTCGCGTTTCGTGCGGAGAGAGAGGCTCCCGGAGCCCTTCCCCCCCCACAAGAAATATGAAGGTGCAGAAAAAAAAACAGAATCTACCCCAGGGTACCACACGCGCTCGCGGTGGAGAATCCCCCTCTGGGCGTCCAACACCGGGACACTCTGCGCCCGGTGGTGGACGCACAGGCTGCCTTTCGTATTCTGGGGGGGGCAATTCTGCGCTCGGTAAAAACATTAATCGTTCTCGGGGCAAACGGAGCAATTTAACAAAGGCACCCCCGTCCACACTCGCCGTGGACTTCACAAATGTAAGGGGGCTCAATTCCAACATCAACGCTGTCCACTACCACTTAGAGACTGCGAAGCCGGCCTTGCTCTTTCTTACCGAGACTCAGATATCCCCCCCGGCTGATACTTCCTACCCGGTGTACAAATTGGAACATTCATTTGTGCCGCGGGCGGGAGTTTGCGTGTACGTCAGAGAGGATATCTGTTCTCGTCGCCTCGGGACGCTTGAAGAAAGGGACCTATCTAACCTCTGGCTGCGCGTAGACTGCGATGACCATCCGCGATTCTACGCATGCCTGTATAGGTCCCATAGCGGAAATACCGAAACTGACCGACTCATTGAGCACATCCAAATGGCTACAAATTCCCTGCTCGAAAGGGTTCCTACCGCTGAAATCGTGATACTTGGCGATTTTAACGCCCACCATGCCGATTGGCTCGGCTCAGAAACCACCGATCATGCGGGAAGATCCTTTCACGACTTTGCTTTGGCTTACGACTTGACGCAAATGGTCCCTGCGATTACGCGAATACCAGATGTGGATGGTCATAAACCCTCTTTGTTGGACCTTCTGCTGACTTCACATCCGGAGAACTACCAAGTCTCTGTTGAACCGCCATTGGGTTCATCAGATCATTGTGTGGTCCGGAGCATTGTGCCGTTCACGCGCCCTCTTCGGCCTAGCTTCACGGGCTGTCGCCGCGTGTGGCACTATAAGTCAGCAGATTGGGATGGGATGCGGTCTTTTTTTGCGTCCTACCCTTGGGGGCCCATTTGCTTTTCGTCGAGTACTCCAGATGCCGTCGCTGACTCTGTCGCCGAGGTGGTCCTGCAGGGTATGGAACTCTTTATTCCATTCTCTGCGGTGCCGGTCGGTGGCAAGTCCCAGCCTTGGTTTAGGCGTTCTTGCAAAGCGGCTTTGCGCCGTAAGCGTGAATGCTTTAAAGCCTGGGCAGAAGCGGTGACATCCTGTGATGTGACTATCGGCGAACGAAAAAGCATACAATTCAGCCTCCAGGTCCTTCAAGCGAGAAATCGCTAAAGCAAAGTCAGAGCACATTGCCAGATTTGGTGAGAAATTGGCCCACCTCCCTTCGGGAACTCGAGCCTTCTGGTCTCTTGCCAAAGCTGTCCAAGGGAATTTCTGTCTGCCCTCAATTCCACCACTGCATAGGGAGGATGACTCACTGGCCCATACCGCGAAAGAGAAGGCCGATCTTCTAGGCTGTCTCTTTGCGTCGAACTCCACTTTGGATGATCAAGGGAAGGAACCACCGACATTATTGCGGTGTGATACTACGATGCCCGAAGTTATATTCCGGCAACGTGCTATCCGTAAAGCTTTGTCTTCCTTGGACATCCATAAGTCGAGCGGGCCCGATGGCATCCCTCCAATTGTGCTGCGTACTTGTGCTCCTGAGTTGGTTCCGGTCCTAACGCGCCTTTTCCGGTACCTTTACACGCTCGGCACTGTTCCGAAGTGCTGGAAGATCGCTTCGATACATCCGATCCCTAAAAAAGGCGATCGCTCTGATCCGTCCAACTATCGCCCAATAGCTATAACCTCCTTGTTCTCCAAAATAATGGAAACCATTATTAACAGCCAGCTCCTGAGGTATCTAGAGGGCCACCAGCTGATTAGCGATTCTCAGTACGGCTTTCGTCGTGGTCGCTCAGCTGGGGACCTCCTTGTATACCTTACACATAGGTGGGCAGAGGCAATTGAGTCCAAGGGGGAGGCGCTGGCGGTAAGTTTGGACATAGCGAAAGCCTTCGATCGGGTGTGGCACAGAGCACTGCTCTCGAAGCTTCCAGCCTACGGGCTCCCTGAGAAATTATGCAACTGGATTTCCAGCTTCCTCGCTGATCGGAGCATCAAAGTCGTCATCGACGGAGCATGCTCCTACCTGAAACCTGTGAATGCTGGTGTCCCACAAGGCTGTGTCCTATCCCCGACCCTGTTTATTCTGCATATCAATGATATGTTGCAGCTTAGCAACATTCATTGCTATGCGGACGACAGCACTGGGGATACTTTTTACACTGGCCGGGCAGGTATTTCTCGGGCTGTTGTCGATGAGTACCGGAACAAACTTGTGTCTGAAGTCGAAACTCTTCTACGTGGAGTCTCGGACTGGGGTAGACTAAATCTAGTCCAATTTAACCCCAAGAAGACACAAGTATGCGCGTTTTCCGCTAAAAAAACTCCCTTTGTCGCTACTCCCTCTTTGAAGACACTCTCCTTAAAGCCTCAGCTAGCATCGGAATACTGGGCGTTGACATATCGAATAACGTTCAGTTTCGCGGTCATCTGGAAGGAAAGGCTAAATTAGCCTCCAAAAAGCTTGGTGTGCTCAGCAAGGCGAGACGGTACTTCACTCCGGGCCACCGCTTGCAACTATATAAAGCGCAAATTCGGCCGCATATGGAGTACTGCTCTCACCTCTGGGCGGGAGCTCCCCAGTACCAGCTCCTTCCACTTGACCGTATTCAACGAAGAGCGGTTCGAATCGTCGACGACCAGTCACTTTCCGTGCGGCTTGATCCCTTGGCGCTGCGTAGAGATGTGGGATCTCTCTGCATCTTCTACCGCATTTACCATGGAGAGTGTTCAGAGGAGTTGTTCGGTCTAATACCTGCAGCTGAGTTTCATCATCGGACGTCAAGGCAAAATACAAAATACCATCCGTATCACCTCGACGTCCGTCGTTCCACAACAGAGCGTTTTCTAAGGCAGTTTTTGCCGCGCACCACCACTATGTGGAACCAGCTGCCCACAGAAGTATTTCCGAACCAATTCGACTTAGGGTCCTTCAAGAAAAGAGCGTACCAATTCTTGAAAGGCCGGCAACGCACTTGCGAGCCTTCTGGCATTGTGAGTGTCCATGGACGGCGGTATCACTTAACATCAGGTGAGCCTCCTGCCCGTTTACCTCCTATCACATAAAAAAAAAATTGAAATTGGGGTGTTTTTTCGATACAAAAAACCCTTTATTTTGTATTCTTAGACTCATGTCATTTAACTGGTAGAATCATTACCTTTTAACCATCCAAAACTATGGACAAAAGCACATAATAATATTTTAACGAACATTGACGAAATCAAAAAATATTTTTGTTTCCGCTGGACGTACGAGGTTTCATTCTACAGCGACGAAACAAATCGTCACTTACCACGTCCAAAATTTAAATAAACAATATATATTTTTATGAAACTTACTCATATTAAAATTGTGAAATTGCAGGAGCACTGATGTCGGTGGACGAGACGTTGATGTGCTCGTTCCAAATCCTGAAGCCGGCAGACAAGCGCAAACTCTACTCCGGCCTCAACATGGGGAGACCCAACACGCCGCCTCGAGCTCAGCCCAAGAACAAGAAGAAGTGAGTACGCTACACTATACCCCTCACACTACAATACATTAAGATAATAAATGATGTATCCTCTTTCATTAATAAAAAAATGCACCTTTCAAATTTACTTTGATTTGATTCGGCCAGCAGCTTAAGACTGCGAGACTACTATTTAATTCTTCTTTTTTCATTTCATTCTTTCGTTTTTTTAAACGTTATGTTTGGTATCACTGAAAATCAGGGGAGGCTCTGCCCGTATGCCTTCTATTATATATAAGAATAAAGGTTATTTTTTTTCGACCTTATGGATCTTAAAATCAAGTTTTGGAGATTATTGATAAATGTAACGCGCCGTAACGTTTTTCTGTACCCAAGTATAGTAAAACATTTCGTGATCACCTAGTGACTTTATACCTAAAAGTTACCATTATGTGGTGTACTAGTACTGAAAAGTCGAAATTCAATCCCCGCCCCGCATCGTAACGTTTTACAAAAGGACCCAAAATTTTGTTACGTAATACTTGAACGCTTCCTTATATACACTATATAGTGTTTGTTTGTTCTTATCCAATAATAAATATTTACAAAGTTAAGAGTTCTTATTGTGTTGTTATGTATAAAATATTAATTTATATAAATCAACAATGAAGGGTGTGATTCTAACATACATTTGTGAATATTGTGTAATTAATAATTGCAGGTTTACTAGGTAAATTGGCATTGGCAAAACAATAATTAATTCGTAAGAACAGATAAATTCCATAATTTCTTTAATAATATAAAAATGGTAGCATTACTATACATAGTAGTAATACATTTTGTATCAAAATCTTGAGCCATACTCTGTAGATGTATGAACCTAAACGGGAAATAATTTAAAATTTGTGACACACTAACAAATATTTTGTATGTAAAATATAGATGATATGTTTTATCTGATAAAAGCCAAGAGGCTGATTGCAGATGGATTAAAAATTAAAAATATATATGCGTGGACGTAAACGTGTAAACGATACAATGTGGTAGAGAAACAAACAAATAGTTCAGTTCAGTTTTGAACAATGCCAATTTCATCTATCGACATTCATACTGTACTAGAACCTCACTCTAGGTTATTTTTCAGCTGGAACATGTCGAAGTGTTGAGCAAGTAGAACTCATTTAACCTGGTATTTCACCTCATTAAGCCTTCGTTTTCGAGATAACTCTGACTGAAAAAGTCACTAACAAAAGATACATCTATTATCCGAGTATTGACAAACGAAGTTATATTCAAAGTATATACGAGAACGAAACCTGATGCGTAATTAAGCTGGAAATGTAGATTTGTCTTTGTTAATTGTCATTTTTATAGACTTTGCTTCATACTAGATGTGATTTGTAGAAATTACAAATTTTATTTTGAATAAAGAACCTGGATAAAACAAAAGAAGAAACGTTGGCGCGGTTCGTTCAATTGTGATTGGTCGAATTGCTTGTCATCGGCGATCAGAACGATGTCGCCGTAAACGGTTTTGCCTGTATATAATATATACCATAATCAAACGATTTATTGTTTTACATTGTGAGGTCAAAACATTTTTCTAGTTTGAAAAATTATTAAAAAAATTGTTACGTTTTTTAAATTTCAAAAAAATATTTAGAATATTCCAGCTAAACGCATCTAGGGTACATAATGAATTTTGTACTGAACATGATTTGCGGTGTGATTGTTATTCATATTGATACCCTGAAGTCTGAAGAATTTACCATAACACAAATCTATACGTTCAAATTTTTATTCGTTACGTCTTCCAGGGGAATGTAAAACGAAAAACAGTGCTTTTTGATTCTGATCGGACGTGACGTCTATTACGTCCAAATGTCCAATTATAATCAGCTCGGTTTCGAAGTTTTACAGTTCCCCCCTTCATTATTATAGGTATATTTGTTGAATGTATTATTGGTCCCTCAATACTGATGTGTTTGTTTGTCCGTCTCCAGCTAGCCCCTGACAGAGAGCATCGGACTCTACCCGCATGGATTCCCGTTACACTAAGCTTACTCGCGACTTAATTATTGATAGCGTACGAAATATTTTAAACGCTCGTATACTCATCCTTGTATTGGCAATATCTATTGGGAGTAAAATTCTAAAATGAATTACCCCAAATAATTTATATTAATGTTAATTTCGTAGGCTATCAGTAACAGGTGAATTTGTATGGACTTAAATTTGATGTAATTTATGATGAACGCGCTCTCTTTTATGTCTGGTGCGTTTTAACAATTGCTGGACAATTGTGTTCAGAGAACTCTGTCTGTGCATGAATGTGCTTTGACAGTTTTAAAAATAATTTTTGATTAACTAAATTTGATAATAATTGTTAAAGCACATAGCGGATAACATGTCTTAAACATTCCTTACAGGTAATCTGTGGTTAAAACGTTTATGGTTGACGAAAACTCTATGGTTTGAGCTCTATGCATAGACAGAGTGGACATCGATTTAAAGTACTGAATGAAGTTTGTACAGCATTATAATTTCAAAAATTAAATACTAAACAAGTGAAGACGTGACATGACTGGAAATTTCCCGGTTATTCTAACGGTTTTCTGATTAATCGCTTCAACAAAATCAACATACTGTCAATAATCTGCCTATGTTGAGGGTAGTGCTTGCTAAGTTATGATATTCCAAAGTCAAAAAATAAGTTCCAAATTCAATATTTTATTTCTTTTAATTGGGCGTTTAGTACTTTACATCGGTGATACAATTAGCTGCCAGTGTTGCATGATGAAATTTTATTTTTTTATTTTGCGCCGGGATATGCCTCGATGGGGATTGTGAATGGTGTATGTATGCGATAGTTTGTATATCTGTACGCTTGTGTATCAAATATCTATAGACACAGAGAATGAATAATGTGGTTTTTTTTGTTCAACTTCATGCAGAAGAAATGAAATGGTCATTTGGATTAGGATTCATTCACAAATATATTCCAATTAAATGACTAGCCGATACAATGTATCTCTTAAATATTCATTCTCTCTATCTATGCAAATATCCGTGTAATTTAAGCGATCGTGCGATTTTGACACTGGCAACAATCAGTATTTAAATCGCATAAATAATACTTAAGTGAAAATGTTGCCGTTTGTAAATTGGCGGTTTTAGTGTTAGATTGTATTGGTAATTTAAATTTCATCTTCTGTATTTGAATTTTTTAGTGTTGCCCTCTCCACCGTTTTGAGATTTTTTTAAACAGACTGAAAGCGTACATTGAGCGGCTAACAACTTTAATCGATTATTATGAACAATATTGTATATTAATTTCGTAAATAAAATAATTTCTGAAGAGATTTTTTGTTTTATTATGATTCATTCATGTTCACCAATAGTGTGTAGTATGAAAATGATGTCTTGATTATCTGAAACAAAATTTTGATGAATTAACAAGATACATGCTTTTGAAAGTTTGTTAAGGAATTAAATTTATAGTTGCATACTCCCTTAGTCATAAATACTGTGTATTTCCATGTACTCTTTTTGTTCAATTGTGTTAACGATGTGATAAAAAGAGATAGGTAATGTAGTGTATACGGGCCAATTAACTTTTTTATGAATAAGGGTGTTTGGTTTTTTCACATTATTTTAGTCCTTTGTATTCTGAAGGTTGTAGTGGTTCGATGCCCACCAACCAGAATCCAAACAAAAATTGTTTAGTTAGAAGTCTACTTGTGTGTAATGTTTGCCTCGCAACTGGGAAGATGATTATAATTTTTTTTATTTCATAGGGGACGCCCAAAATGAAAACCATTTGGTGCCCTTAAACCTTATAAACAAAATATTACCAAAACGAATGTATGCAAATTCATAGGAAGGAATCTGCCAGCACGCATTATGACTGGTCTTCTATTAGCAAGCAGCATGTTTAATAAGAGACGCCGTGGGGCCACACCCATGGTTGTCCAGGCACTTTGATAGGCCGCTGTTGATACGCGATCTGCCTATAATATGAAATCTCAATTTTAGTAAGTTATACATGTGATGAGAAATGTATAATGCAAATATAAAATTTTGGGAGTTGACTGTTTTAATAGTTTGCTGACATTTATGAAAAGTATTTTTGAAATAAAGGGCTGTGTAAATTAAGTAGACTTCTAATATCTACCTGTAAAATAATCTGATTTCCAAAATAGCAATAGACAAATATGTCCAGGGCAACAGCACCGAGATATTCCACAGTGACCATATCGAATTTCTGAAATTCCCGTATTTTTTAAAAAGTAATTTATTTATGCTTTTCAATCAATTCTCACTACTTAAAGTTGCTGAAACCCTTGTTAAAAAACTAGTTTGTTGCGGTTTAGGATGTCGAAATTGGCGGGCGTATCAAGAAAGTGTATTGGAGCATCTTATTTGGGAATCTTTGTAGAGTTTTGTTTCATCATCGGACGTCGAGGCAGAATACGAAATTCTACCCGTGTCTCCTCGACGTCGTCTAAGCGTTTTGAAAAGCAGTTTTTGCTATGCACCAAAAAGAAGTATTTCCGAACCAATTAATAATTTAAAAGTCTGGCAACACATTGGCGAGCCCTCTGGCATTGAGTGGCTTTGGGCGACGGAAACACTTAACATAAAATGAAAGTTTGCTGGTCCAACCCTATACTTGGATACTTGCGGCCATATTGGTTTCTTGACTTCCTTGTAATTTGATAAAATATTCTATAGAACGTTTCTTGCCAGTACCGAATTAAGATTCACATATATATTTATATTCTAAAATCGAATACTTACCAATGTAGCCGCATACAAAAGAGTACATAGATATAGAGTAACTTGTACAACGCGCAACGCAAGTAGCGGCGACAAAAATGTCTCAAATCTGCCTTGATATTCTTTCACGACTTGACAGACGCGTGCGCACTCTAGTATCGCACGAGCAGTTCCATCATCATATTGTTTACTGTAGATATCTATAATTATGTATAACATGCGTAACTTCGCCAGATTTTAAGCGATATTCACACTTAGTATAAAAAAAACTTATTTTCGGAGAAATCAATGAAATTAAAAAAAAACGACGGGTTGCACTCCGGGAGTGCTGGCAAAAGTGAAAACTTGAATATTAACGTTGTGCATTTTTGAATGGTTAGGGAATAATTTTGCACGAATTGCTTTAATTATCAGTAAAAAATTACTATCATTTATGTGGTAGAATACAATATTTATTTATTGCGCTATCGTACACAAACATGACAATTTATATTACATTAAATACGCCGCGCCAGCTGTCTACTCTCCATCCGTCTAACGAATTTTCGATCAGGTCACGTGTCCTGACGCGAGTTTAATTTTTTACCTATTCAAAAATTTTTATAAAATATTAACTTACCGAAACGTCGTTTCTTTCTGTGCTGGATAAACTGAAAAATATATAACTGTAGAGATGTAATTATTGTCTATATAGAAATTAACTAAAAAGAGTGGTTTGGGTGGATCCCTCCTGCCTCGTTTCAACACCGTACATTTCATCAGTATCACTTTGATGGTTGGAAGTCTTCACAAGACATTTTATACTGCGAACTAGCGAACTGTGGAATCGACTCCCACTGGGGGAAATACTTCTTCCAATTGTTTAAAGAAAGAGTATAAAGTCCTCGCTTAAAGTCAGGCAACTTCACTATAATTGGTGTCCATGGGCAAGGGCACTCATCGCCTTTTTTGGCGGTCCCGTAGGCGCGATTGCCTGCATATTAAAAAGGTCCAGATTTAAGGTTTAAGATCGGTATACTTCCCTACAGAGAGACGATTTAAATTTTAAAGATAGTGATAGCCCTGTGATCTAATCCAGCTGTCAGGAAATATTCTTTTTAAATAATCAATGTCAAAAATGTCTTAGGGCTCCCATGAGTCCCACACAAAACCGCGAATTCGCATCGCATCGCAAATATCTGCGAATTCGCACGAACGCACCGCAAGAATTTCCGATCTACTTCGCATCGCACATTCCACCCATATTACGTCATCCTTGGTGACGCCATTTTAGTCCGCTCTGAGACAGCTTTAGAGAAAAACGCGCGGCGTTATAAAAATATTTTTGAAGTTATACTTCTTTAGGCGCGTTATGAAAAATTTATGAGAGTGAAATTTTACGATGCGCGCGCACCGTGACACAAAATTAGGAGTGTGATTATAGCGTGCGCGAGCGAGATAGGAATAAGACAATCTACAAGTAAAAAGAAATAGAATATGCGTGAAGTTCGTATGCCAAGAATTTTGAATGACCATAATGACATTTGTCATTTACCTTTTAAACAAATAAAGGAGTTTTAATTATTTTTTCAAAGAAATTTAGCAATGCTTTTTGAATTATATATAATCAGAAGTGATTTAAATTGAATATTTAAACCAATACTAATTAATATTTGTGAAAAAACTGCTCATCAACCTTCCTAAGTGCTTCATTACAATTGAGGTTAAATATCAGTTTGTATTATTATTATCGAGTAATGTTTTGATTAAAAAAATTACCACATTGTTTAATCAAAACATGTAATTTTTCTCTAGCAAATATAAGGACAAGAGACAAAAAACAATTGATGAATCAGTGTAAGTGCACTAAATTGAATACAAAAAAAGAGTTGTCATCTTATCGCTGTGAAACATCAAAAACTGGAGGTGGAACAAAGCCAAACTATTTTTAATAATGCCAAAGAAGTATAACTTCTTACGCGCGTACATAAGTACACGCACCCTTTTTTTTTTTTAATACAGTTGCTCAAAAAGTGTCGTATTGCAGGGACGTATAGCGTTTGGGATGTGGGCTATTACACACTCGTGCTTTTTTTTACCTTTTCCGAACTATTGCGTTTTCTTTCCCAACTGTCAAAATAATGTCTATTAAAAAGAAAAACCCAACCACGAAGTTTTTACTAAAAAAAAATCATAGAATTTTTTATGATTCATGCTAATGTTTCTAAAAAGAAGCTACTGCTTTGTTTCAATATAAGATTTAATGATTTGATTCAATGAGTTAGGTTAGATTTCATTTCATCTCCTTAAATTTCATTTCATATCAATAAAAAATTGTACTGAAGACTTGGCTGTATGGGCATAGTTCCCTTTGCCTACCCAGAATGGGTGAAGAAAAAAAAAATCTGCTTATATTCTTTTACGGTTGGCGCCATTTTCCAAAAATGTTCTTTGCGCGTTTAGTTGTTTGTTATATTATATATTAAAAATACATGAAAAATCATACGAAATAAATAATAGTTTGTCTCAAACAGTAAATAAATATGCAACCTAAAACTTCTCCAGTTAGTATAAAAAACTGTACCAATGTATATGTGAACAATAATTTGTATAAGAAATAAATGATTAGTGAGTTGAGTTTATTGTTTTTTTATTATTTTATTAAATTGCATAATTTTTTCGCAACTGTATTAAAAATAGTTGTTCAGTACACGTGCGGAACCGTCATTGCAACTTGTTCCGACTGTCAACCCTCACCTTCGGCTGCGCCTCGGCTCGGGTAGACATTTGTCGAAACTCTTTGCAATGACAGGCTTTCCGCACTTGTAATGAAATATACTATATCAAGCAAGATGCGTGGAAGAGCGTCTGTGAAAGTTTGTTTCCAGAATCTTCTTTTTCTTTTATAGGTATCTATTTAACAATAACAGCAGTGCAATAATCTTTTTTAGATCCATCTTACGCTTCCTAAAAACACGTCCAGTACGGCTGACTACGAAGGAATGGGCGCCCTACCAAACGGTTTGCCGCACTAAATCGTATCGCAGGCAGTTTTGTGTGGGAGCCCTTACAGTCATAACACGCGGTAAATCGCTAATCTTAGGATAAGACCTAATAATCGACCTGTGTGACGTGACATGATCTAAGTTAATTTGAGGATGCTTAAAATGGGAAATAACCTCAACATCATAATGGCTGGATTCCGTCTCTGTCGAAATATTGTACATATAGTTATGCTGTTCATCCTCTAGAATGCTATAGCCCTGAAGTTTTAAAGCTTCGTGAGCCACATTGTTTTGGAGCAGAGCCGTGTACCGGACATTACGCAAGGAACAGCAGAGTAAGTCCAACTGGCCACAGAGAAGAATGGCATTGCATGCAAAAAATACACCTAAAACGTAAGGTTATTTACAATTTCATATTGGCATAGACATATTTACCTACTTTCAATTTGTTTCATAATATGCAGTTTTTAAAAATAAAGGTCCAACGTTGCTAAATTGTTCGTAACAATTTAGCGTTGCCCTCACATTTAGATCCGAGTAGCGTTAAGTATGACTTACGCGCATCATAGTTAGCGGTAACTCTCGACTCTGAATCTTACCCTTTATGTCCATTCGACGGAATTCCTTGCATTTAGAAACTACACTATTCAATTGAGTATAATAGGGGGGTGTCTATTTCATGATCATTTGTTAATCTAATAGGCAAGTAGGTGATTAGCCTCCTGTACCCGACGCACGCCGTCAACTTTTTGTGTCTAAGGCAAACCGGTTTCCTCAAGATGTTTATAGAATATAGAAAGCACCATTGGTCACAGCCGGGGATCGAACCTACGACCTCAGGTATGAGAGTCGCACGGTGAAGCCACTAGGCCAACACTGCTCGCTATATTATATTTTATTAATTGCATTTGTTGGTACATTTCACCTTAATCTGGTACCTATTGGCTGATTAATAATAGTTAGTATGAAATAAACAATATAAAATTGCATGATATGACAAAATTATAAGGCCCTTACCTAACTGCCCCATAGCTAAAGCCACAAATCCTTGAGCTACACATTGTCGTAAAAATACGAAAAATATAAACAGACCACCTTCGACGTCCTTATATATCCATGGATGGAGTGGATGACTGAAGAGTACTAAAAATGTCAAAAAAATCGATATTAATATCACAATTTGAATCTAGTAATTTAAAAAATATTCTACTTACAATAACCAATCACCGGTAACACAACATACATGGCAACACTAAAAAAAGTGCAAGCTGTGTATAAATAAGCGAAATTCCTGGCAGTTTTGTAGCTTCCTTCCATCGTCATATTGGTAAGTCCATTCGCTGAATGCCATTTAAAATTAACGTTCATAAACTCGATTAATTCATACAACTCTTTTTTATGAATTGCAAAATACGCTACAATCGCCATAGATACAAAAAGTGGCAAACCGTCCGCCATTTTGTCCAAATTTGACATAACATCCGTCCATTCCGTGTACAAATGTACAACTAATGATAAAGGTAGATTGGTCAAAATGAATAAAACCATGCAGATATAAATATTGTTTACGTAAATTTGTTTATTTACGGCGTGTGGATACCATTCCCAACATCCCACAATTTTTAACGGTAGCAACATAAAATGAACATAATTTTTTGCTTGATCTACCGGTTCGGTGGCACTCATTTTAGTAAATGATAGTTAACTGTAGTTTTTTAAATTTAACTCAGCTTATAACGGTTAAGCGTATAAATAAATTAAACAAATAATTAACCCGTGCAAAGTTCTGTTTTAAACTAGAAGTCAATTAACAAAGTTTATCATTAATTAGTTTTAGAAACTTTGCTTGCTGATATTTAATGAGAACAAAGAGTTAAAAACTATAATTAAATTATTAAAATAATAATAAAATGCAATCGAACGTGAAATATTTAATTTTGTACGAAACAAGAACTAGAGTAAGTTACAAAAATTAGAAAAGTATTTCTGCCTCTTCATTGTTTCAGAGTTTTCAATATTTAAGAGGTTTGCATCGATTCGACGTCTCTGAAAAAAAATTTTTGAAGAGATTTATTAAAAATTAAAGTCTGTGTTATGTTTTATACACATATACATAAAATACCTTCTGTTAATATATAAGCAAAGTTCAATCAACGCACTATTTAATAATTATGAAAAGAGTTATTATTATTTACTTAAAAACCTATTTGAGTATTTTAGCTATTTTATTACTAGAGGAGAAGTAGGAATTCTGCCTATCAACAATCCCCTTTAGTAATGGGATGAATAAAATTATTCAAGAACTATATTTTAGTTTTCTTTGCAATCCTGTGAATCTATTTCTACACTATATAGTTACTTCTCCTTCGATCGGCGCTGCGCAATCCTATAGATTCTCTTCAGTTCCAGCAAGGCTCTCATCACGACCACCAGCTGCTGCTCGAAGTCCGTCGGTGACACGTCCAACGGTAGGCCCTTCTGTTTGCTAATTTTCACGTAGAGACCCCAGATGGCGTCACGCACGTGACATAATTCCACGTGACGCTGGGCGGCAGTTTCTTTCAGACGATTGAGGGCTAGCTCCCATTTTAGGACGCGGTTTCGGACTTGGTCATATTTCCACTGCAATTATTTAAAACTAAATAAATAAGTAACAAAATATAACCCGCAATTCGTTTCATTGATTTAAGGAAGAGGAACGTTTTCTAGATTCAAAATTCTATAGAATTCACTTTCATTTTTTTCTTGTTAGTAGGTGAAGCAAAAGATTGCAATAATACTGTTTACGAGGATGAGTTGACTGAAATGTTTCTCGATTTTTCCACCATTTAGAGACGATTTCAGAAACCAAAAATATAAGCGAGCCGAAACGCAACCCGTGAATTCAGTTTCGAGTGCGATTCCGAGAGATTAACACCGAAGAGATAAGGTGCGAATAGTGAAGACAAGTGATAAAGTACTGTGTGAAGCGCGTAATTAAAGAAACTAGTGATCGTATTTTGTGTGTGGTAATTCTAATAAATATACGCGTAATTTGTGGTTTTTTGTGTAAACAAACATCTTTACAAATATCGTTGAATTATTAATAATAAACCCTTGAAGAGATCTACAGCGTTTTCTTTCCAATCCTCTAGCTCGTAACAATAGCATAGATTAATCATCTTAAAAAGTAAGCTATGTGGATACTTTAAAAGTTATAAAATCGGACAATGTTGAAACAGAATTCATCCTAAGTTGAAAGACAGAAAAGGACCACCATATACTTGCAAAATTATCAACCGAATTGAATCTTTGTTTTTACAAAGAGCACAGCATTACCACAGCTGTTTAAAAAAATGCAAATATTACACCTACCCTCAAATCAGCAAGCTTGTTGTTGAGTCCCATTATGAAGAGTTTTTTCTCTTCTGTCAGCGCTGCAATCTCTTGTCGAGCACTTTCTAGCATCTCCAGGTCTCGCTCTTGACGATCTGCCAACGTGCTTTTAGCGGCAGCTAGAAGAAAATATTTTTCTATCGCTATATTTATATTAATAACCTGCAGCTGAGTTTCCTCATCTGGCGTCAAGGCAGAATACGAAATTCCACCCGTCTTACGACATCCGTTGTTCCACACCTGTGAGTTTTTTAAAAAACTTGCCGCGCACCACCACTATATGGAACCTTCTCATTGTTGTATTTCCGAAACAATTCGACTTTGGATCTTCCACGAAAACAGCTACCAATTCATAAAACGCCGAAAAGAAAATTACTGTTGACGTAATCACTAAATAAGAAAACAAAAGACACCCCCCCCCCACTTCCCCCTATAGTGCTTACGTAATACTTGATAGATTAATATTCTTATCAATTACAGTATGGGGTATTAAACTCACCAAGTGCTTCATATCTGTTTAGAACGTCTAGTGGCTGTTTAAATTCAGGATAGCTTTGAACCACAGACATGAGGTAATCCTGAAATTATTGTTGTAGCATTTCGCAGTGGCGGTTATTCTTTGATTAATTATAACATATGAGAATTGAACTTAATCAATCGACATTTAACAAAATGGCGAGATAATTATGACGTAGGTAACAATTGACCAAAATATATCTAACTAGCTGTTCCCTGCCACGCCTCGCTGTGGCACATTGTGATTGAATGGTTGAGAAATGAGATACAAAACAAAGAATACATTTCATATAAGTTAAATTTTGAAATACTTGTGGAAAAAAATGAAAAAACGAAAAAAAAAATGGATAAAACCAATCCTTGATATTATATATCATGCTAAAATTTAAGCTCGATCGGTGCAGAACTTTTTGAGTTTTTGAAGCGTACACAAACCAACATAGTATATAATAGATTTACGGATTATTAACACAGGACCCAACAAAATTGCTTAGGTATAATAACTTTTTTATTATTTAATAATTTTATTAAATAATATAGTTTTATATATAAACAAATTATAATATACATATAATTTATGCTGGGTCATTAAGAACTGGCATTAACCAAAATCACTCATCGTAGATTTGATTTTATTTAAGTATGTGAAGCTTGGATTAAAAACAATAAATATGTAACTGATCCTTCACTATAATTTCAATGGACTCTATTTAAAACCACAATACAATATTAATTCCTCGATACAAAAAAAATACACAAAGTCAACTCTATTTTTTGCCTAATTTCGATATTGTTCAATCATGACGAGTATTATGGAGCCAGAAACCAAAAACATAGTTTTCTGATGAGTCGGTTTACGGACGATAGTTTAACTTGACAACGTCATAACAAAACATTGAGGAAATTATTGCATACTTTTATAAATTAAATTGAATAATTTTTATTGAATTATCACTATTTTGTATGGATACAAAGAAAGAGTGAATCCTCGGACAGGCGAGAGATATATGCGGCGGAAGCGTACAATTAGCGTAACGGGACAATGTGCGTAACTGGACAAGGTGCGTAACGGGACAACGAGTCAAGCTTTTTCGTGGGTGCAACCGGCGCTCATCGATTTTTGGAGTTCGTTAGGAAATAAATAATACGAGCCACTAGATCAATATCCAATAGGCGATATGTACCTCGTAAACCGTGTAAGCCTTAACTTGCTTCTCCATAAGGTCCCTGACCTCCTCCATCTCTTCTACCCTCTCCTTCATGACCTCAGTTTCTTTGGTCTTTCGTTCAAGAACCTCAAGGTCAGCTTCCATTTTTCTTTCAGCACGCTCACGCTTTTCTTGGTTTTCTCTTATGAACTGGTAATTGTATTGACCACCGGTAATCCGAATTCTTACAATACATTAAATAAATACAATTTTATACAAAACTAGACGCATTCACTTAGGAATTGCGCCAAAAAACCAAACCAAAAGGTTCGTATGCTAGTTTTCGCTAAGCAACCAGGGTAGTTTCAAAATTGAGACTAAGGGACTAAGGGTTCAAAATTAAGACTAATTGAGCCTTGGATTCAGAAACAACACTTAGCGCTAAGTGTGAGATCTATAGTGCGCACTTAGACTTTGCTCTGACTTAACTATCGAGCTAAGACACAGTCGGTATTTATAGAGCAAACTGCGAATCTCTCCCTAGTGTTGGCTTAGCTTAATCTCAAGTCCACGAAATCGACGACTTACCAAAAACTTTGACTATAAGCCTAACAAAAATAATGGCCCAAAATTTGCTTTACCATCATATCTTTTACTGGACTTTTTATTTTTGTCGGTTTTTAATGAACGGTGTTGCCATTTTGTATCGGAGTTCCATAGACTTTGGGAAAAATAGAATTTGAATTGAAAGAAATTATAAATGATCTTGATAAATACCTATGAAATGCATGAATTAAAATAATTACACATTATTATGGTATTTATTGTTGTTTATTTATATTATTTATGTAATTGTTCAAACCCCATTTTTGAGAAATCTTAAAAATAACTGGTGTGATTTTGTATGTCACCTGGCAGCCCTGGCATATTATAGTGAAAGTGACAACGAAATTCAAACTGTAACCTAACCGATGTCTCTCGCTTCACATCTGTTATTTTCGTTTCCCTGAATCTTCTACCATTTATTACCTGACTACCCTAAAAAATTTGAGATAGGAGTGGAACATATGAAATTAAAAAATCTGTTAGAAATAGAATTTCTTCAACAAAAATATAAATTAGTATTAGAAATATGTATTACACTTAAAAAAAGAATCAGAAAATAAATGATTAAAATGAAACAAGTTTTGTTTTGATATTCTTTATTACCAAACAAATTACCTAGTTAAATTGTGCAATCACAGATTGCCGGAATGCTAGACCTGTAGGAGATCTTTCATTTTTTCTGTGTTACTCAACTTCTGCTGTCAGCAAGATCACCATCATCATAAGCATCCCCTCTCTGTATACCTATATTATGCAATACAGCACAAGCTATAATTATATATAACTAGTATTTGTAAATTTTGACTGTAGTCCTAGCTGTAAACATGGAAATTTCCTTTTTCACACTCCGAAAAACCTTTAAAAAATATGCCTAGTTCTTATTTGAGAATAATTATAAATATTGTCAGCTCTTGTCATTGGATTTAAAAGTGTTGTTAACATGAAGTTAAGTGCTGGATAACCGCTGTCACCTACTAAAACAGGCATTTTCTAAATATCCTTCTGTCGTGTGAACTGCCAGGCCACCTAGTCACTATAGCAAATATTTCCATATCAGGCCCTATTATTGCTTGCACATTTACAGAAAAATACCCTTTTTTATTTCTGTATGCTTCAGAGTGAGCGATACCTTTGGGTCTATTAATTTTTATATGGGTGCAGTCAATAGCTCCGATTATACTGTTTAGGCCATGGTGAGTATTAGATCTTCCTAATTCTTCAAACTTCGTTTTGGCTGTGTTCATATTTCTTGGAAAATTTATAAATCTAGGAAGTAATTTACTCAACTCTGCAGAGACTTTATTTATAATTAAACAGACTGTAGATGGGCTTATGCTGTTCAGATCACCACACACCATCTGTAATGTCAATAAATTATTATTAGTCACATATATGTTATGTTTCTGAAAGTCAGAAGACAAAAGTCTTCAACATATGTATTTAAAATCATTTGAGAAGAGGTATAATATATCAAATTGAAAAACCATACATATTTATGAACACAATATTACCTGAAAACATCCAGTTGCATTTTTATGCCTTAATGCAATAAGTATTTGCAATTGCGGTAGGTTTGGCGATCCTCTGTTGTTATAAGGTTGCAAGTTTGTAATGATCAGCGTCAGGATCACATTTAATACCGTGTGTTTCAAAATACGGTTCCTTCTTTTGAATTCATTCTCACCGTACAGGATTGAAGGATTTTGGTTTTATTAGTTCCGAACATATACAACACTTTAGGCATTCGTGGATTCATATCGGCTGCAGTTCCTATCCTTTCAATGTTTTCTATTGAAGATAGAACTCTCTCTCTCTCCATCATGTCACTTTCGATATTGATATTTCCAAGCGGTCCATGTAACAAAGCCAAATCACAAAACGTCACAGTGCTTCGGGAATGCGTAGGTCTTAAGTAGGTATACGATCCAGATTGGTCCAGGTCCAAGTCACAAAGATACAAACAGAAACAGAAAAGAGAAAAAGTGGTTTAAAATTTTCAATTGTTGATAGTTGATACAAGTGCTCTGTTGCTGTTGTCAAAACATTGCGATCCGTTCTACGTAATAAAATTATTGTCATCTTTAAATAATTAATACATTTTCTAAAGGTTACTCGTAAATTTCTAGTTATTGCAATAATAAAATAAATGAATACATAAATAACAATAAATTGAAGATATATGTGTACCGTTTTAGATGTTTAAATATTTGTTATTGTTTACTTTTTTAAAGGATAATAAACAAAGTATGGCATGAAATGAAACATCAATTTGTATTTTGACATTTTCTGTCTTAGCTTGGGCTTAGCTTAATCTCACCGTTAAAATGTCTATAAATACGAAATCATAGTTTAACCTTAGTGTACACTAAGCAAAGTTTTTCGTAAGGTAAGTCTAAGCAAAGTCCAAGTGCGCACTATAGATCTCACCCTAAGCAAAGTTTTTCGTAAGGTAAGTCTAAGCAAAGTCCAAGTGCGCACTATAGATCTCACCCTAAGTGTAACTCAAAAACGTAAGGGATTTTGACAAGCTCGACTTACAATTCGAGCCAAGTCACCTTAAAAGTAATTCAAAATTTTCTACACGTAGAAATATGCTAGTGATAAAATTGAAAGCTAACGCTAGTCCCCACATTAGGGAATGTGTTACGACTCATTGGTCTAGTGGTTAGTACCCCTGACTGCGAATCCATGGGTCCCGGGTTCGATCCCCGCCTGAGCGAACATCGATGTGATGAGCATTTGGTGTTGTGCTTAGGTCTTGGGTGTTTAAATATATATAATTTATGTCTATCTATCTATAATATGTATGTATATCCGTTGCCTAGTACCCATAACACAAGCTTCACCAGCTTAGCATGGGACTAGGTCAATTGGAGTGTGAATTGTCTTTAAAAAGAAAAAAAAACTTGTGAGTGATTATTCCGTGGTACAGATAACGGCAAACTTCTTGAGCAATCAACAAGAGGGTGGGGGATAGTTTGCGCAGCGCGGGACACAAACGTCACTTGATTCACCAATCACGCGATCGACATCATCATCATGAAAAAGTAGGTACCTACGTCTCGTTACGTCTACGTAAGTGTCGTTACGTCTAATAAAAAAAGTCGTATAAGACCTTAAGTATTAGTATGTATGAATATGTGAATGTGTGCGTATAATACACTGTGTATTTGAGACGATAGCTAATTAGTGTTGTTATAAGTCTGTGTTTTTATAACCGTTGTGTCTGTTTTAATTTTTGACACCTCAACATCAATAATCTTATTATAATACGTAGTCGGTCCCAAAGTTCTGTCATAAATGGAAATAATGATAAAAACAAAAGTACTGATCAGTTTGTAATGAGTGATATATCAATTCTTAGTACATTAATTAGGGAATAAAAAAAGCATAAAAATATTCGAAATAACCTCCCTCATTTTTAATACAGGCCCTTAAGCGTCGCGGCCAGTCGTCTATCGCAGCACGCACCATATTCGTGTCGATTTCAGTCACTGGTTTTTATAAAGATGACTTCAGATTCTCCAAATTTTCATGAGGTTTATCACAGACCTTCCTCTCTAAGCCCTGTCATAATTTCTGGTCCAAAGGATTAAGGTCCGGACTGGAGGAAGGCCAATCCTCATGTCTAATTAAGACGATGTTTTGACGCTCAAACCAGGCTTTAGTGGTCTTGGCTTTGTATGCAGACGCAGAGTCCTGCTGGAACACGAAGTGATGTCCCGCAAATAGGGTGCTGGACATCTCTTTGACAAGGCGATACAAAACCGTCTCTTGGTACACTGTAGCACTGGTTTTGACCCCTTTTCGAAAAAAATTAACCTCAGTTAGCCCGTAATAGGACACTCCCAACCAAACCATTACTGATGATGGATGATGTCCATGTTGCACCCTTGGAACTTTATTTTCAACTTCTTCAGAACTCATAGCGTACACTGTATAATTCTGTTTATTGTACTTCTCTTCAATATCGAAAAATTTTTCGTCCGTAAAGAGGATATCACGGTGTCGGTTTTTCGCGTACCGCTTAAACAACACCCGCGATCTCTTAAGCCTTATTGCTTTTAGACGAGCATTAAGTAAGTGCCCACTCTTTTTTGTATGCTCGTAGACCAAGATCTTCATTTAAAACCTTTTTTACTGTTTTCCTACTGACACCCATCTGCAAATCCATCAACTTCTGTTTTCGGACAGGATTTCTTACTATCCGCGCCTTGATAGCTTTGCTTACTGCTGGTGTTCTTGTGGAGCGTGGCCAGCCAGTTATTTTCTTGTCCTCAACACTGGAGACTTCAAGGTACCTATCAATAGTACCGTACACAAACCTAAGCGTTATATTCAAATTTTTGAGCAACTTGAAAATGGTACTCGGCGAGTGTCCACAGCGGTGCAACGCAATAACAACTATTCGGTTTACTTTCAATGTCCACTCCATCGTGAAAAATTACGGAAAGTTATTGTTTTTTGTTTTAAAACAATAATCAAACATTCCAAAATAGAATGCAATAATTTTTTTATAAAATCCTGCTCGAAATGTAGAAATAATGTGCTAGTGACAGAACTTTGGGACCAACTACGTATATGTAGGTAATCGTGATGATGATGTTGTAAACTGTAGCTGTTGTTATGTATATTACAAAGCGTTCTATTCTTGGAGATGAGAGAGAAAGATGAAGTTTATGATCTTAAAAAGTATATGGTCTATATTATTTTGATTTATAACGTTTACCTTGTTAAAACTAATAAACGATTCCTTCAACAACATCTCCTTTTCTCGAAGGTCGCTCCACTTGGCGTCCATGGCCTTTCTGTTAATTCTCTCTTCTTCACGCTTATGGGCTAGTTTTTCGTCGGCCTCCATAAGGTCCCTTCGAGCCTGTTCCATCAGGACTTGAGGCGTGGGTCGAGCGACATCCCATACTGGATATTTTCTATACAAATAAACACGAGATATAGAAGATGGAGGTTGGAGGATTAGAAAAAATGAGGAGATTAAGGATATGGTGTCCAACCCAACATCACGAAGGAAGCCAAAGCTAATATACTCCGCTGAACTGGCCACTTAGAAAGAATGGGAGAGGTTCGAAGTGTCAAGAAAGCATATCTGGGATTCCAATGGTCTGTCGGTCTGTTGGACGGCCCAGATATCGCTGGAGAGGGACTTGAGCGACCTCCAAGTGGCCAATGGGCAAGCAGCAGTGCAAGATTGTCCCATGTGGTGTTCTCTTGTCTCGGAGGCCAAGACATACTGATTCGTTGTACCAGCGGAGTAGTATTAATACTGTAGTATTTATTACTGGGCCCTAAGACATAACTAGAAACTTTTCGGCAGACTTGCTATTATATAATATACTAGCGTCCCGATCCGGCTTCGCACGGGTGGACATTTGTTTTTAAACGTTTTTTGTAGATATTGATGTGTTCTTTAATATTGTGGAATATTTTTTCGTTCTCTATCTATATCTATCAATAGTTTTCGCAGCGCATGCGATGAAAGATATTTTATAGGCATTTTTTTTACACCTTGGGGTAACATTATTGTAGTTTTAATTGGGATCCTTATTTTCATTCTAGCAATTATAAACAATTAAAAAACAAATAGCCTATATTAATCAATGATAATGTAGCATTCAAATGGTGGAAGAATTTTTAAAATTCGTCCAGTACTTTTTGAGCCAATTCGTTACAAACATACTTACATACAAATCTTTCGTCTATATAATATAAGTATAGAAAGATCATGATTAGGCCAATCATCGTGACCATTTTGATGTCTATTGACGTAAGTTGGTCAGGCTTGGTCGTGAAGTATTTTATCAAGATTTAGGCTCACGGTCAGAAAGACATGACGTATCATTTATATGTTAACCTTCTGTTTCCGAGAAACAAATGGACTTTTTTGATGTATCCTTACCAAATTTTACCAAACTGAATGTATACAAGTTGAATGTTTTAATTTTAACTAAAATTCTCACTTGACCATGCGCGCGCTTTCCATAAGCGATTTATAATATTCTGAAGTGCATTCCACAGGTGGTCCATGTGGAAGCGCTATTGGCGCCAAATCTTTTGTGTTCTTTTTTATCATATTTCTTTAATTTTTATTTCAGCAATAATAGGAGTGAAAAAACGCAGATGAAATGTAACAATGGTTGCTAGGAAATGGAAAACAAGTTCTTTGATCCTTGACGTAGAAATCATTGACAAATGTCTATTGTAACGTTTATCGTCTTTGGTTTACGCTAGTTTTTACATATATTTATTACATTAACTACGTAGAATTTGACGTTTAATATCACATTATATGTGTTTCATAGTCTTAGGGTGCGTCCACATCTGGCGAATGTGCAGCTCGCGAGCTGTTTTCGTGCAGTCATGGCAATGGTTTGGTGCGCCACTTTAGCGCAACTCATGCAAGGCTCGTTCTCCTCCGTCCACTCCCTGACAACACGTACTTAACCTCCAGTAATCAGAAACGAACTGAGCGGGTAATTCACGGGCGCAGCTCGTAAACTGCTCGCGAGCTGCACAGTCGCTGCATATTCGCCAGATGTGGACGCACCCTTAAGATGTCTGTAATAATTCGATTGAAATAATTTTTTGTTAAAATTTTTATACACGGTTTCTGATAAGTATATATATAAAGAATAGAATGCGATAATATTGCGATGTTTTAAGATTTGCAGGAAAAAAATATGAACGTATAAAATCCTGCAAGATGCGGGTGCCGCATTCCAACAACTTTAAACCGAATTCAGCCTGAAACTTAACTTAACTGAAAGTTATTGAGTATGTAGGTCCTGCAAGAACTTCCTATTTTATATTTAGATGAAGTGACCTTTATTATCTGTCAACTGTTTCGATCTTGGTTAAGAAATAGACAATAAACAAGGGTCAGTCGTCAGTCCATTGTCAACTCATCTCTCCATCTAAACCACGTTCTTGATGGTCCAAGAGCTAGTGAACCCTGGGAGTAACGGTCTCCCTGTAAGGTTAGAAATTTGTATACTTACGATTTATGACATGCTAAGAGCAATAGCCATGACCTGGCAGGCGTCAGCCCTGCACGTCATCAGCCCCTTTTTTTTTGGACTGTTAAGTAAATTGAGTTTCAAAACTTGTTTCTGTAAATTTGAAAATTTTATAGGATAAAGTTTATTTATTGTACATCTTAAAAAAAATTGACAGGCGATTACAATAAGCAGAAGTATATGACAGATCAATTAGAAAACGTACAGTTGATGAGTTAAAATAAACTTTATCCTGTATACTTAAAATTTTTATATGTTTTCAAGTAAACGTCTCAGAGTAAATATGTACAATGCCAGGCGGTTTTGAACAGCATAAGACCTTGACAGGCGAGGGGACAGCTGCTAAGGGAGTGCGAGTGAGAGGTGTTGCGTGAATGCCTATAGTGCGAGTGAGACCGTTTATCTAATACGAAGGGACGTATACCTGCTCTCGAGCAACAATGTACAGAGAAGAATTTCGTCAGTTGTGCCAATGATTTTTACTTGTGAAGATGCTTTGAGCTATAACATTTCTTATGTTGAGTGAATTCGAATTTTTAAAAAATCTAACTTTATATTATTATCAATTGTGCAGTGATATTGTGTATTGTTGTACTTAATATTAACATTTCAGTAAATAGTGTGCAAGATGGAATTGGAACACGTGGTTTGTGTGATTTGTAACGAAGACACTGACAAAAAAACTGTACGATTTACAGAGACTACGTTGAATAAAAGTAAATCAATATTGAAAATAAGAAAAGACAATAATTTAAAATTTAAAGACATTTCTTTGCCAGAGGAAATTAACGCAAATACTGGTTACCATGTAAAATGTTATAAAAACTATGCATTTCAGGTAACATACAACTATTTTATTCCGTAACATTTAATACGCAGTCCTATGTAATTGAGCTTGATATTTAATTCTTAACAACCTTATTGATTCATTAAAATATTTTTTTTTTACTATTTTCAGATGAGGAAAACATTGTTGAAGAATCAGATGATGATGAAAACAGTGATAGCGAAATTTCGGATGATGCTGAAGAAAATGAATGTTAAAAATAATGTAGATTGCATAAAACCCAATAAAATACATTGCATTTACTGTATGCGTTCATGTAACATTTCTTATTTGCACGCCGCTGCAGCAGCTGTCCCCTCGCCTGTCAAGGTCTTATGCTGTTCAAAACCGCCTGGCATTGTACATATTTACTCTGAGACGTTTACTTGAAAACATATAAAAATTTTAAGTATACAGGATAAAGTTTATTTTAACTCATCAACTGTACGTTTTCTAATTGATCTGTCATATACTTCTGCTTATTGTAATCGCCTGTCAATTTTTTTTTAAGATGTACAATAAATAAACTTTATCCTATAAAATTTTCAAATTTACAGAAACAAGTTTTGAAACTCAATTTACTTAACAGTCCAAAAAAAAGGGGCTGATGACGTGCAGGGCTGACGCCTGCCAGGTCATGGCTATTGCTCTTAGCATGTCATAAATCGTAAGTATACAAATTTCTAACCTTACAGGGAGACCGTTACTCCCAGGGTTCACTAGCTCTCCAGCTATGACAATTACCTCTACGAAATCAGTTGTCAACACATATTTTGTGGAGTATTATGGTGTGTAAAGATTCGATCCGATTTGTAGATCAGTCGCATAAAAAAAGAAACAATACGATATCCGATCGGTTCGGCGTATACTACACTAGCACTGCTCAACTCTCAAGCACTCACTCACGGCTCACCAGTCACCACTCAGGCTCAGCGGCCAGCGCTGTTTTTAAAATTATCCCTAGTTGAGGTTATTCGGTAACAAGTAACAACTGCAACAAGTTTCAAACGTAATAAAGAAAATTATAATAAATTAAATCTACCATCTGATCAGTCAGCTATCACCATAAGTTCTATAAACAAGAAAATGGATTATTATTCATTCGTTTCGGGCTTAGGATGCGGCCTAGTTATTGGATTATCGCTAATTACATTGAGAAAGTATTTTGTATCTGTTAAAGAAACCGCTAAAACCATTAAAAAGGTAAGTAACTCTTGTATTAAAAATATGATGTTGAAGCTCGATATAGCATTACGATGGAAATTAGTTTTGATTCCGTTACCATTGTGAACCTTCAGTTTTCCTATCCGGCTTCCTAAACAGACAGATTTTGTTTTCTCTGGAATTTAAATCCACAGTGAATGATAACACATACTTTACTAAATTCTGAAATATCCTAATCCCATCCAAATTGTAGTAATTTATGTTTCAGATAGCTTCAAACAGTGAATATAAATTGATATTAGTTGTAAGAACAGATTTAGGAATGAGTAAAGGTAAAATAGCAGCTCAGTGTGGACATGCAGCCGTTGGTGCTTATGAGAAAGCATTAAAAAGAGACCCAGAAGGTTTAAAATCCTGGCAAATGACTGGTCAAGCAAAGGTGGCTGTCAAAACAGACTCTGTTGATGAAATAAAACAAATCGCTGATAATGCTAAGAAAATGGGTATAATAACATCAATGATACGAGACGCTGGAAGAACACAAATCGCACCTAACTCCATAACAGTTCTTGGTATAGGTCCTGCTCCAAAAAATGTTGTTGATAAAGTAACTGGGCATTTAAAGTTGTTGTAAATTTTTTACTATGTAAAAAAGTTATTTGATTTAAAACCTTAAAGTTTTATTTATATACATAAATATCACTGAACCTGTAAATAATACTTATTATTTTTAATATTGGATCAATTTAATTAAAAAACATAGTATTTTTAATTATAAAAACCAAATTACTTACTAACCATCTATTTTTTTTTGTAGCTTATGTACTATCTCTTATTAAGGCACGATAGGAATATAAAAATACAAAAATATTTAAAAAACTAACACACTTGTGTTCTCATTTTACTTATGTTATAATACTTATACTTTTACTTAGATCTAAAACACTGGTTACTTAAAACTGAGAAATGAACTTCTAAAATAATGTACCTGATTTAAAACATTCAAAATCTGGAATGTGTTATACAACATGATAAACATTATACATTATAAAACATAGATTATATAAAAAGGCGGATGTAAATTTTTACAAATTACAAATGTAAGAAAAGAATGGCACATGGTGACACTCATACTAAAATTATTTATCTAAATTCAAATACTACTAACATCTTGTTACTGACATAACAAAATATAGACAACATAACCGATTAAGGAGATTTATAGTATTACTAGCATACATTGAGTTAGGTAGACTAACAAATACTGGCCAAGTGAATCTAAACCTATTGTTGCTGCCCTTTTAATTGGTTAATATGTTTTTTTAAATTTGCAATACTTTTGTCCAGATTATGTATCACAGATGTTGTATCTGTGCTTAGTCTATTAGCAACTAATCCTTCTCTTTTCTCTTCCATCATGTTGAGCATTACTTCAAGGCCAAGAATTGCTGTTCTGCGACCAACAACTCCAATCTGTAGGATTAAAAATATTAATTTTTGTTCACTATTTGGATTTTAAAAATCAATTTTAAAATGACTTATAACCTAAAATAAAGTTAATAATTAGAGTTTGTTAACAGCTAGTATAAAGGTGGAAACATACTACTAAAACGCCACGCGACGTGTCGACACCCGATGTCCATCGTGCACATTACCAACACGCGACACCACGACTTAAATCCAATTCGTAGAAATTCCACACAGTATGCATTTTCAGTAAGAAACAAATTTAAGGAATATTTTGGTGGTGAAGGCGCCGTTCCGTGGCAGCTTGATATTGTGAGGAAAGGTAGACAAAATTAAAAACTTGCAACTCATACAAAAGTCTTGTAATATAATATTTTAATAAAACTTTCCGCTTGTATTCATTTGTTCGGCTATTTCTTCCCATACATTATTTCTCACAGTATGGTCGCTGTATTGAGGTAATCTCATGTCATATAGAACAGAATATTGTTTCACCAACTCAGTTAATTGTTGGTCGTTCATTTCGCCAAATAAATAAATCCAAAAATATGTATGTATATAAATTGACATTTGTGCCAAAAACTCGAACGTTTGACGCTTGGCGTCAACAACACGACAACACGCTGATCCAAATCGATTGGATGTTACCGCGTGTGATCACATGGCGTGTTGTATATGTGCACCTGACCATATTAAATATATGGGATTGATAAGTACTGACATGCGTCGGATGGCGTGGTGTAGCATCGCGTTTTAGTAGTATGTTTCCGCCTTAACAAAAAAAAAAATGTATAACAGACAAATAGATGTCAAGTTAGATTGAAGTATTGTCCTATGTCTATCAAACGGTGTGTAAGAAATTAGAAAACAATTCACCATATTTAACATAATTCAACCCAGCCTACATAACAATCTTAATTGCACATATTAAAAAACCCATAAGTATTATTGATACATTTCAATAATATAATACTATAATGAGCCACAGCAGCAGCAGGTGATCTGTGCAGGTTCGTATATCATTGGAGTTTGTAGACTGCGACAAGCAATATCCCATAGCATCCCAGAAACGTTTGCCTACGAGTGCAGAGAAATTAGGGATTCTCACCTCCTCCACACAAAGACACACACAAAGACCCTAGTTTTATTAAGAGCGCCTTTGCATCATTAACATTATAAAACTATTGTACTGTACTCTTAATGAATTCATGGTTATTTTTACGAATATAGACCACAGATATAGACATATATAGTTACACTCACCGCTGGCAATTTAATAACTCCATCATCTTTTTCAACTGCCTCAGTCTTAACCTTCTTAGGCCTTGTCTCCTGTTGCGGTGCTAATCTCTTGTTTTTGGGTAGCCCTTCGACGCATTCATCACGGTCTATGTCCCTGCGAGGACAGGAGCAAACACGCGCACCCACAACTTGACGCCCATATATTTCGCCCCTAAACAAAGAAACTTCCATCCAGTAGCGATCTCAAATATATTCCACAACTTGTCAGGCTTTTGGCAGAACGAGTGCCCATGGGTGGTGACTGGTGGCATTACTTGACATTGGGTGAGCCTCTTGCCCGTTTGCCCACTGTTCTATTGTACATTTACATCTACATACGTGAAAATTAAAATAAGCTACATACATTATATCAAAACTACCTTGAATTCAATTTAAACAATTCAAATAAGGTTTAGATTGACCATAATTATACAGAACAAATAAAATACATAGCTAAAAGCCAACTTTAAGTGTCATTTATATGGAATAGTACACCAAATCACTCAAGGAATATGAAACACTTGCTTCAAAATAGGGATGGCGATCTGAGATCGATTAATCGAAGAATCGATTTTTCGAGCAGAAAATATCGATTTTTTAAATCGATATGAAGTACTGTGTCGATTCACTGAATCGATATATCACCCTTGAAAATCGACATTCGATTTTTTCTGTTTTGGTATAAACCATACAATTATTTGCATTTAGTTGAATGTGCCTGAATTATAAGAGTGCTGCCGGTTAAAGAGTTAACTACTCATAAACTCGCGAGATGGCTGTATGTTTAGTATCCTTTACTCGCCTCTCTTTAATAAAAAAGTTACGTTTGTAGTCTTTGACTTTATGTATTTATAATCTGTGACGATTGATATTGCATAATGCATTATTCATTTGTTGTTGTCGTTTAATGAATTGAAAACATTCAGTATATAAATACTTATTTTTTTTTTATAGTTGATCTTATAGTTTGATACGGTAATAAAAATAATTGTTATTTTTGAATTCCCTGATTTTATTGATAAGATATCGTTAATTGCAATATTAATCTTGTTTTTAGTAAAATTGATACAAATTTACATTGTAAACGCAAACTTGAAAAAAAGATCGATTTTTTAAGAATCGATTTTGTAGGCCTCGATTTTTTCGTGAATCGATTCATTAGACTACGATTCGAATCGATTTAAAAATCGATCTTTTTCGTAAAGAATCGCCATCCCTACTTCAAAACAGCTACATTTTACAGAAAAATGTATTTAAGCTGCACTAATTCCACAAAATACTCACTTAAAATCCTCAAGTGTGAAGATGATTTCTATAGGGCGTCTATTAATCCCCGAAGAACAGGAACTCTTGCACAGGAACACATAAGCCAATTGTGTTGGTCGAGGTGTCCGAACAAGAACTGAGTACCAAGAATCAGGTTGTTCTGGGTTACCGCAATAATGGACATCAGGAGAACCATGCTCTCGAGCAGAATGGAGAACATTCATTATTGTAGCTCTGGATTTTCCTGGAATATGAAATTATAGGATGTGTTTCTTGCAAATGAATATATCTGAAAAATTTATTCAGCAAGAAAATCTTTAATTAATTGTAGAGTTGACTAACTTATTTAGTAGTTAAACTTGTTGAACGTAAACTGCAATGGTTCTTAGCTGGTTATTTTATAGTATTGCCTATTATTGGCATAACTTGGTTATTTTTTACCTGGAGAATTTGCAGTTTCATGTGAGTGCTGGTAACATCTTTCAACTCTTTTCTCAGCTTGAGTAACATCTGAGAATACAGTTGTAGCACGAATGTAGGCCTCCCCAGGGAAGAGACTTGCATCCCACGTAAAGCCCACTGAGAAATTCACATTCACATCCACATAGATGCGGTTTAGACGGTGGGAATACTGGAAAAATACAAGAACTTGCTGATTATTAACATCAAAACCCAAAAAAAAAATTACATTTGGATTATCTTATTTTTTTATTTTAAAAAATTAAAGCCAAACTATTTATAATCATAAAAAGCTTTTTTGATGATTATTACAGACCTATATAATAATACGAGAATATTCTATAAATAATTATGCTATTTTGTAAATATTATATATTTGTTTTTTGGCATTCTATATCTTTAGTATAATTGTTTTTTGTTATATATAATTTATGTTAGCTGTAGGACTACGAAAGAAATAAGACTAGCTAAAAAAAATTACAATGGCACAGTTAATAGTTGCCTTTTAATAAATTTAAGAAATGTATTAAAGAAAAGCTGTGTAAAAAGGCTTACTATAAAGTCAACGATTATCTAGTTGATAAAAGGGCCTGGGACTAGTGCTAGACAGGCTACTTCTAATTAATTTGCGATATTTGTTTTAAATAAGTGTTGTTTGATGATTTGCTATTTTAAAAGAGTAGCGAGAGTTTTTTCACTGGCTGTTTCTCTCGGCCTACACCCTCTGTCTTCTTTGCCAATGAGGAGGGATGCCTACAAATTCAAATTTAATGACGTGGAATAAGTGATACATGTATCTTATGTTTCATAATAAACATATTTTAATAAAGATTACTTACTAAATACTTTTTTTTCCTTGTATGTGTACTGTCTATTTCTGCTTTGAATTTAAATACACCCTCTAAATTTGTTCTGGCAGGTGGTCCTTGCGGAGATGTCTATAACAATAGGATTAATAAAACTATGTATCAAAATCAACCATGAAAATTAATTAAATAGGTGTCAATTAAAAAAAAAGGCCTTTTGATACTATGGATATATTATATTTCTTAGCCTGTAAACAATCCACAAAAAAGCATTATAATTTGTTTGGTAATAAATAAATAAACTTACAGGTACTAGATTAGTGTCCACTGGATTTACTAATTGAATTAGATTGTTTACATCCATTGGTGGTTCATGACAAATCTCTATCTGCGAACCGGTAAATCCATCCAGATCTCGAAGATAAGTAATTAAAACATCAGAGTCAACTCCTTCATCAAAATTTCTAAAATAAAAAAAGGAAAGCTAAGCTGTTATCAAAAATATTTGTGAGTTGATAATTTATTAATTTAACTTGAATTTTGAGACAAGTCCACCCTTAACACCTTGATGTCTGTCTTTCAGCAGCTACAACTGCTTTTTTAAGTATTTTCAAATTAATTTAATTTATTTTATAGGATCAGGTGAGTTTTCTGTCATCCTCAATTCAGAAAAATTTATCTAGTTGAGGGCACAGTGATAAGACTCGATATCAGAAAACATCTAGGAAACAACTTCACATAACAATTAATGAAGAAATGTTTAACATCAACTTCTTTAATTTCTATTTAATTTTGCATTTCATTTTGATTTTGCTCTCAAGCATCACACATGTTAAAATAATCAAATGATTATGAAACTATATTATAGACACACATACACATGTGAAGATGGCATGAGAACTTGAGAAGGCGCAGCACTAACAAGATCCAGGCAACTTCCAAACAATAGAGTAGCCTGCAATATCGCGTTCAGGATCTGGCTTTATAGACGTCTGCTTAAAATATTCGGACAGACCGCATGTGAAATACAACCGGGCTGGACAGTATATATGCACAAGGAATTGCTTATGATGGTTAGGAAAAGGCAACTTTAATATTTCGGACGTCTATAAAGCCAGACACCAAAAAATACGAGCTCCTTCAAGTAATCAATTAAGGCAGTGGCAGGTAGATGGAGACCTACCCGCAGACACACCTCTTGGTTGAAGAATCTTAGGAAATGGTTTGGTCAAAGCACCAAGTCATTGTTTAGAAGCACGGCATCCAAAATAATAGTAGCCATGATGATTGCCAACCTTCAAAAGGAGATGGCACTATAGGAGAAGGAAACACAGGTTTCTTTTGGTTGAAGGCCTTTCAGCAGCCTTCTAGCATGTGTCAATGTTCATGGGTGAGGTTTATTTATTACTCCCTGCTTTAGAAAATAGAAATATTATTATCTTACAGATTTATAAGAGCCTTTTTAAATTGATATTGTAGAAATTATTACTCTTTGTGAACAAGATTAAAGAAACTTACGGTGGAACCACTCCTTCATCAGGAAATTCACACTTAAACATTGTATAAGCTGAGCAAACTGAAAAAGAAAAATTTAAACAAATTTAAGAAGTATAGCAAAATATTTATTTAAATAATTGAAGAGCCAGAGTACACCCACATTTTTCATGTCTTCACATTACTGAATTTCAAATTTCAACTGTTTTTATATAACATTTAATTATATTTTTTATACAAAATTACACTTATTTGTCTCTCAGTTTTTTTATTTCTATTTATTATTATTTTTTTATTTTTATATCAAGGGTTTTTTTATCGGTTCCAAAGCAATATGCATCATTAAAAAACAGGAAAATGACGAAAATTATTGATGTCTATCATTTGTAACATACACATCAATTATTTTAGAAAATACAAGCGAGAAATTACCAAAGAATGTTTAATATCTTCAAAAATCAGTTTTATAAACAAATAATAACACCTACATCACGTCCTTACAAAAAAGCATTGGTTATATGGTATATACCTCTACCTACTTTACCGATATAGTGTAACACATTTACAAATAAATTGACCTAAGCACAACAGACTGGAAGGGACAAATTTGTGTGGTCACTTTCCAATTATAGGTAAAGATTTGGATTAATACAATACGTACCATTGTCTAACATTTAAAAAAATACTTACACTACTTTTTTCTATGAATTCTGCAATCACCATAACATTCACATAACTTTAATACATTTTTTACTTTTCAACTATAAAAATGAAGATGACATCAAATAGCAATCAAAAATTTGTGTATGTAAATTGTAAATTACACAAAAAGTATTTAAAATTCAAGTATAGATATATTCAAATGTTTGTAATAAAATTTTTACAAAAATTTGTACTTCTGCACGTTAGTCTGTCGTTACCAAATACTTTTTTTTTTTTTTTTGGGATGATTACCAAATACCAAATACTATCACAGAGTATACTATAATACAATTTATGATAGTTTACTATAGTCGATTCACAGTTACTTTACCTAGCTCTAGCGCTTTTATTAGATATAATATCTAATATATAAAAAATGGCTGCAGGAAAACCTAATTTCCACTAGTTTTGTTGTAATAGATCATCATACCACACTAAAGTTAAATAAGGCGCCTACATTTAGTAATCATATACATGACTTTCACTCATGGGTGTGTGAGTAATGAGTTACAAGGAGTTAGCCGTTAGGACTCTCAGGCACACACATGAGAATCCTAACTCCTTGTATAAATATATATATAACTTCATATAACGTTTTTATGCCACTAATTTAACTTACTAATCTTAAAAAAGATAACCTAACCTAAGTCTAGATAAAATGAATGAGTCGAGTTAAATAGAATGAAGTAACGTTCAAAAAATCGAATTAACTTTACATATTTGTTGCATCGTGGGTTAATTTTATGAATTTTTCTTTCTTTCATTTCTCAGAAATTATTACATTTTTGTAAATCGACAAGTAATTAAGATTAAATTTATGAAAACAATGTTGATAATTTCTTGTATAAACGTTGTCTTATGAACTATGCCTCTAAATACAGAATATCTTCATTTTTACTTGACATCTGTCATGGTATTACCATGTAGCAATAAAATAAAAAATCAAAGGATGGAGAAAAAAAATACACCAACTCCGCTTCATTTGTGTTTTTTTCTAATTTCACTGTCATTAATGTGAATTTTGTGCATATTTTCTATGCAACTGTTATTTTGACTTATATTGTGCTCGATTATGTACAAATATATGGTGAACAAGATTCCGAGTGGCTGTATTAACTAAAATCAATAACAATCAGTGCCTAACAAAGGTACGCTATGTTTGCTTTTGCGGAGCGCATAACCTGTGTCCTGTGTTTTGTGATAGCGTCCGGTTGGCGTCTGTCATAGTTATCGTGGATACTACAAAATAAACGTGTAGTTCGTAATAATGAAATAAAAGAGAGTGCCATAATGTGTTTATAAGTGATTGATATTTACACGGATTTTGTTTCTAGTGACAAAGATGAATTATGAAGCTGAAAGAGCGATGAATCAGAAAAGGCTCAGAATGGAGGGTGAGCCAGGCCACGGCGTTGTCCAAGGAAACGGGCTCCCGCTAAATTACCTAGGTAAGTCTGGTAAATAAGATTTTTGCGCGGGAAATATGTAAATAGACCTTAAAGACCTTTTGTTATGATTTCTAGACAACGGCCACCAAATACCATACCAGCCATACGCCGGTGCATATAATACCCACTATCCGCCACCGGATGCATTTGCAGCCTACGGGCCTCCGCCCCCAGGGGGATATGCTCCTCAAAATTTATCATATGCCCCACCAGCACATCAGAACTATGCACATCATCAAAGTTTTCCCCAGCAGCAAGCTCAACTTCACATGGCACAGTCGCACATGGGTGAGTTGCATTCTGTAGATAATATTATTGTAGTTATGTTGAAACAGCTATACAAATCTACTGTTAATAATAATAAGTTAATTGAGTAGTAGTCTGATAGACAAACTATTAAAAAATTTGATTTGACTGTTGTTTAGAATTATTGTTTATATTTAATCCAAATAATTAGTACCCCAATAACTTAATAGCTTATTTGTCTCCTAAATAATAATAATTGTACAAAGGAATAACTCAATAATAATTGTTAGGTATGTTGTTTAAACCCGCAGTGCAAGGCTATGCCCCGGATGTGGGCATCCACAAATCTGCCTGGCCCCCACAGCCACACTTGTTACCTCCCCTTGATGCCCAGAAACCCCTTGATATTAAACAAATGAAACCAGAAATTAAATTAGAGCCATCTGACTCTCAGAAAAGACCACATCCTGAGGCAGAGATGATTGTAAGTATTTAAATGTTTTCATTTAAACCTTTATAAAATAGGAAAGAATGATTAAACAAGCAAGTTTTCTGTGAATGGTTTTTTTTGTAGTACAGGGGGTAAATAGGCACAAGACTCATCTGATGCTAAGACTCGGAAATGTCAGAAGGCTATGGTCATCTATCGCTATCTAATATTAGAGTTTTATAACTAAAATAAACAATATTATATACTTAAAATATTAAATTGCTAAGTACATACATCATGTATGCTGTGGCATCATTATCATATTTGTTATTGTGATATATTATCTATAAAAGAGACCTATTAAAAACATACTGGTTTTTTAACATATTTTCTCTTACTGTATGAGAAGTCTTAAAAACAGATATAATCTATTAGCGATGGATAAATTATGATTCCATCGATCACTAAGCGTAACTGCCCAATATTATACAATATATGTATTTTTCAGCAACCAGGTGACTTAGAGCAACCAAAAATAAAAATAAAAACAGATATCTTTAAACCAGATGATATGCGAGTTGACGACAAATCAAGAGGTTGGTACCTTTAAAGTAATTTTATAAAAAATAACCTCTTAGTTTTAGTTCAAGGATTATGTAGTTTAGCTAGTATCTATTTTCATTGTTACATGTTAGTATCAACAATTCTGACCAAAATGTGGGTAATTAAAATGCAATTAAAACCTCATTTGGAACATAATTTTTCTTTTTGTATTTTAGAACTTATTAAATGAATATATTTTCAGAAGCATCCATGAAGCCCCTGGAAGTCTCGAAACCAGACCAACTGGCTAAAGGTACAAAATATTGTTAAACGTATTTTAATGAAGTTTCTCGGCATAATTTTTTTAGTGTTTTAAATAAAAATATCACGGTAAATATAGGGCTAACTAAACAAGTATTGATTGTTTCTTTAAAAATTATTTCAAGTAAACATTATAAAGTAAAATTTTATAGGAATTTCTGAATTTCTATATATAATAGGAATTGTCAGTGTTTGTAATTATTATATCGGGGTTAAGAACTGTATGTCTAACATACCAAAACTGATATAAATCTAAATTTCAATGGTAACTGAAGGTAGGTGTTTGAACATCTAGAGTGTGTCTACCCCTAATCAAGCATTATTATTTCTTTATTTGCAAGAATTTGGAGAAGGTACGATTATATATAATTTCCTTCGTATGTTAGCCTAACAAAATTGTCTTACATATGATATGATATCGGACATGTCATACAAAGCAAGTGTCACAGCTAGTTTGGCCGATTTGGCTTAGGGTACATTTGTTTATAATGCAACACTAACAATACACATAGAAAATGCTATTAACTCACCAAAAAGTGATAATTTATAATTGCAACTTAAGTTTTATAAAGATCAGAATTTTGTATATATTATGAAGTAATAAGTACTATTTTTATATTTTAGATGATGGCCTACCACGGGTAGAATGTGAAAAGCCACCAGGTAAATATATTTTGTATAAAGTACATGGAATTATGAGATGTGCTATTTCAAGTACCGATGTCTCTTCATCACAGTGTATACTCTATATAGAGAGACGACAGTACTTTAAGTTTATTTATTTATTGAAGTTTATCACATCATACATAATGCTATATCAACAGTATGTTACAAGCTATCTTTACTAAAATATAAGACACTTTTGGTAATCATAAATGTAATAAAAAAAAACTAGTAATTTGTTGCTTATTAAAAAAAAATAGAGTTGTTTTCATGAATACCATAACAATAATATATATATCCAAAATTGTCATATATTTTAGAAAAGATAGCTTGTAACATATACTATAGATATATATGTATAGCATTATATATGATGTAGTGAACTTTAATAAATATATAAATAACATATTTTAGGTTATTGTCTAGCAATCAAGCATTTTCCATTTCTCAATTTTATTTCAATAAATGAGAGACGTTTCATTTTTGTAAATCTTTTAATTTTATGATTTTAGAAATTGGTGTCATATCGGGAGAGGTGAGACCAATTGATCCTGGAACTCCTATCAAGAAATTGTAAGTACTTTGAACTTGTAAACATTGCTCTATAAAATAAGTATTTTGTCTCTTTCTGCCAAATTGTGTTGACATTATGATTGAAGCAGACAGATGAGTACTAGTTGAATTTATTATAGATGATATAATAAGGGTTAGTATATTTAACTAGATATTAAATATTATAATTTATATATTAAGACACCGTAATATGGCAGACACATTGCAGTTGATCCGTGCCTGACGCTTGTAAATTTTTTACCGATATCAATAAAAGAGGGTATTTAGATGTGTATTGTGGTATTATTAGAATTTAATAATATTTAAGTATAATAATCTAAGGAATTTCATAAGTGTATAGTAGTGTAGTAATTTGTCGGAACGTAAAATTCACATCGAGTTTTAAACACATTTCAACTTTGGGAACAGTTTGTTTCATCAAAATCGGTTGAGTACTTTTTGAGATATCCACACATTTCTGGAGTCGATATGTGTAATACGGATTTTCTCCAAATTAAAACGAAAGTGTTTGTAACGAGTTTTTTTTTATTTAGGGAAGAAGAAAGAAAACCATTCAGTAGTCCAGATTTGTCCCGGGGAGGTTCTACTCCTGGAAAAATTACACCTGGATTAGAGGTATATATAATTCCAGTCTCATAAAAAAAAAATATTAGAAGTAAGTATTATAACAGTGTATTATATTAGTTTTTATCTGAATCCTTTATGTAAACAAATTAAAAAAAAGTTGTATGTTAAGCTCAAAACTAGAAGACGGCTGGTCCAATTTGAGAAAATTTATAATATTCCTTGAACTCTTGAGGTTTTTATTAAAAGATTTTTTATCTAGAAAGATGAAAAAAATTGCATTGAAAAACCTAAAAACCTGATTTTGTCCGGAAAAGCTTACAGTCTAAAGAGTAGCATAGCAAAATGTTCCATATGTTAGTTGCTTTTAAAATGTTAGGCTAAGTTAATAATATTGAGGCGAAACGAAGTTCGCGAGGGCAGCTAGGATTTAATAAAATACATTTTGGAGTAAAGATTGGGTATTATTTAGAAATAATACTTATTAGAACTGAGTCTATTTAGTCAAAAATGTATTGGATTTTGACATGCCGGGGAGTCGAAAGTTGGCGCTGTGTCGTTTCTGAAACTCACCCATAGTAACGTGTTACCATGATTACAATTTTTAAAAATATATGGCCGTTTTGAAATGTTGGCCAATAAAAATTGTAATTGGTTTATAGTAAAATATAGAGTTTTGGTAATTTTATGACTTAAATGAGTTTTCCATTCGCCACTATTCCCACGAGTTAGATTTTTTTATGTAATAGGAGGCAAACGGGCAGGAGGCTCAGCTGATGTTAAGTGATACTTACATTGCCAGAAGGCTCGCAAGTGCGTTGCGGGTCTTTCAAGAATTGGTACGCTCTTTTCTTGAAGGACCCTAAGTCGAATTGGTTCGGAAATACTTTAGTGGGCAGCTGGTTCCACAAAGTGGTGGTGCGCGCAACAACTGTCTTAAAAACGCTCACGTTGGACGAAAGATGACTATTACGAATTAAAATTAAAATAATCTCAGTTTCTATATTAATAGTATCTCACACACTGTTTTGTTGTGTTTTTTTAATATTTTTATTACTCTTTAATGTTAATATTCTAAGGTTTCGATATTTGTAAATATGTGAGGAACATGTATACTAACTTTTTTAGTATAGTAGTTTATTCTAAGAGTACATTGTCTTCACATATAATTATTTAACAAATGTAACAAAATATTGTAAACCTATTTTAAAAGAGTAAGTGTGGAGTTTCTTGCCCATTCTTCTCCACACGAAACTACCTTTTGGAAGGGGCAACTAGAATCATCTTTATATATTTTTTTTTTTTGACGTTCAAAAGTGCCATTTTAGATGGTCTAATTGAAATAAACGATTTGACTTTGACTTTGACTTTAATATTCTGATTTATTTTCGTAACGGGACAGTACAGTCTCGACTGAATGTTAACACGTTTATATCATGAAGTTTCATTTAAAAACACACACATATTAATGACGTCACGATCTGAAAATAGACAATAGAACGTATTTTTTCAATGATTTAATTAAAAATTTATGTACAGCCGAAGAAACGCGGTCGTCCTAAAGGCTCGACGAACAAACCGAAGCCCCCCGGAACGCCCACTAAAGGATCCCCCGGGGCTGCGACGGCGCTTCCTGCTGTTAGGCCTCCAGGGATCCCCGGGGCGAGGTCGCCTGCGCCCGTGGGAAGGCCTAGGGCCGTGCCCTACCAGTACAATGTCAGGCCGTTTAGGAAGGACTTCTCGGGGATACAGTTCAGAAGGTGAGGTTCAATCATTATTTTTAGATATCCTAACGCCCCAATAATCAATCCACAATCTCAGATTGAAAACAATCTGATATCAGACGATCGATCCTATCTGCATCCCGATAACCAAACCCTACGAAGACAATCCATTTTTGGAGACGGATAAAATGCTCTTTGTTGTTCCATTTTACCGAGTTCTCATTTGATAATCAATGTAAACCAAATTAAGTAAACAAAACCGTACAAATAACATTAAAATATACATGTGTATGTTTAAAACATAACAAACAGTTTTTTTAAATATTTAAAAAACTGGTGTAAGTTAAAACCTGATAGCTTGTATCAATAGATGGCTATTACCATCCGTCGATTGGTTATTGGCACAGTTATTACAACATTTGGATTAAGATTACTATTTCAGATGGTGGATTATGGATTGAGATAGGTTATTGGGTTCGGTTAAAATATATGTTAAATGAATCACTTTGTTTGAAGATCTTACAACTTACTAAAATTAGAGGTAGTGGGGTTGCGACTTGAGATGCTGGATTAACAAAAAACTTACTTGACTTATTTAAAAGAATATACAGTGTGAACTCTTTATAACGTCATTCGTTATAACAAAACACTGTCTATAACGTAAATACTTTTTATTTTTTTCGGTTCAACCCAACACCCATACATTAATTCTTGCCGTACAATAACGAAACCTGTCTATAACGAATAAAGACGTACTTATAAAGAATAGTCTGTTATAAAAAAGGATTGTGTGGTTTTCACATTATAGATATTTAACTTTAAAAAAATGAATAATATTCCATTAAGGGTATAAAAATCGCTTTATCAATCTTAATTTTATACTTGGAAAATTGGAATAATAATGGGAAATAATAAAGTAGACCAAGTCTACAACTAATATTTTTATTGAACTCTGTGTCTTAGAGAGTACGACATACATAATACTTAACAATTATTTCGATTATATACACATATTAAATAATAGTCTATACACTACACGGTCAGCTATAGGCGCCGCCATATTGGCCTCGGCTGCTATTACGAGCGCCTTTCACTTTATCCCTACTCCGCGGCCGACCGTCACGCGACATGCGACACACAGACGAAAAAGTTTGAGACGATGTAATAAAAGTTTCATTTTAAAAAGCAATATAATTCCAGGCGATGGAGTGACGATTGCCTGGATTCCTCCCACATACCGAACGAGGTGTACTTCGGCGACGTACCAGTGCCCCTGTCGGTCCTATACAATTACTATGACGCGAATGCCGAAAGGGAGAGGCTGGCCAGCCAAGCGGCCCACATCGCCGCGCAGAAGGCAGCCGCTGCTAAGTTGGCTGCTGCCAAGTTACGAGGAGTCGTCAGTGGTGAGGTGAGTCATGGTTATTCAATAATAATAATAGCCTTTATTCAGATGCATTTAAACAAATTTCCATTTTAATCCTCTCCTAGTGTATCTGTGTGAATCCCGCCATTCCTCTCTGCAACACCTCCTGTTTCTTTAATATGGTCTATCCATCATCACAAATATATAATAGAGGACCGTGAGCCATTTCTGTCAAAACCCTCCATGTTTTAGTCGATACCAACTTCGGGGAAATAAATACAGATAATACAACTTTTTCTACAGCTGTGATACTTTTTGATATTCAACACCTTCAGTCACCGTGACCACGCACGCTGTAAAGCACGCGAAACGTCGGTTAAATTTAAAATTATGTACAATAATTGTAAATTTATATTAATATTATATAATTTATTATAATACATAACTTCAATACGGTAAAAAAGTGTTTTCTTTCAATGTGTAAAGGTTATGTCAATAAAAGACAATACTTGGCGTTTTCATTTTATTTATTACACAGAAACATGTAATATTAAACAAAAATGAAAAATTGTTCAAAAAAACGTTTATCTATTACTACTTTATATCTTCGAATAATTAAAAAATAAGTGTCCTAAGCATTTCGGTCTGGGCCTCAGATTTCTGCATCTGTTTCATGATCGTTTGTCAATCTAATAGGCAAGTAGGTGATGAGCCTCCCGTGCCTGTCACACGCTGTCGACTTGTTAAGTCTAAGGCAAGCCGGTTTTCTCACGATGTTTTCCATCACCGTTCGAGCTAATGCAAATATGTGCACATAGAAAGAAACTCCATTCAAGCACGGCCGGGGATCGAAACTACGACCCCACGGATGAGAGTCGCGCGTTGAAGCCACTAAGCCAACACTTCTCCAAACTCGTAAATTAGAGATTTAATATAAAGGTCAATTCCTGCATATTTGATACAATGTTGTTTATACAATTTCTAGGTGACAACAGTGGATTCATCATCTGATGATGAGTCGTCAGGGTCTTCAGGAAGTGGCTCTGAGGAAAGTGATGAGGTAATTATTTTTCATAAAATGTATTTAGTGTTATTAGTAATCATATCAATTAAATATACATTATTTACTATTTTATTAACCTACATAGTAATAATAATAATTAAAAATAAAATTAAACAAATTTAAAAAGTTTGGTCCCTGTGGCAGTGTACCTTTAACGCTGGCAGCATTTCCTCGCTGAATTGCGATACTTATTAGTTGAGCCAGGTTTGGAGTCACCGGTACTATCTGCCAAGCCAATTACAGTCAAACCTGGATAAGCGAGAGATCAAGGGAGCACAATGTCATTCTCACTTATAGAGGTTACTCACTAACCCGAGTTTCTCGCAAGTCACAGCAAGTACGAATGTAGTAAATATGTCATATGATATAATTATGGGCATAATGTGTACAACATATATAATTATGTACCTACATACATATTTTATTTTGGACTTATTTATACTAAAATTCGTCAATTTCGTTTGGGTTTCTGTTTTTGTCTATCTCATAAATTTTGTCGAATATTGCTTGTATTTTTATTGTACCTACATAATATAAATAAATAAAGCTGGACTATCGCTTATAGAGGCAAAGATAAGTAGCAGTCTCACTTACGGAGGTCCATGAGGGAAAACTACTCTCTCCTACAGAGGTTGCCGTTTCTCGCTAATAGAAGTTTTGGGAGCTTAAAATGACGGGACCCGGCTATTACTCTCATTTATAGAGTTTTCTCACTTACCCAGGTTTGACTGTATATCTTTAATTAGCGCCTGTGTACTTGAACCTCACAGTCCCAGAGAGTCTACTCCAAAGGGAACAAAATCGAAGTTGAAAGATGTATATGTTTGAACCATTTATTATTTTCAAAACTATGTTTTGATATATATTATATATAGTATAGAAACAATGAACCATTTTAACCACTTCGCGACCGACGCAGTTTATTTTATATAGATGGTTCTTGGGTTCTGAAAAAATATATGATAACTATCAATCCTCAAATAATGTCTTTTTGTAATTAATATTATTTGGTTTGAGTAAGGGTACAGTTTTTATTTCTACAGTGTTGTATATTTGATTTCAATAGTAGTATAATCTATATATATAAAAATGAAACCCGTTTTCCGTTGTCACGACATAACATGAAAACGGCTTGACCGATTTGTCTGATTTTTTTTTTGTTGTGTTTGTAATTGTCAGGAGAAGGTTCTTATAAATGAAAAAAAGAAAAAAAATGCGCGGAAAATTAGAAAATTTAAGAATATTTAACCACCATACAATTCGAACTTTTTGATGTATCCTTATGGCGTTTGACATAACATTGACAGAATGCGTGCTGCAAATATCGTCAAAGAGGATGTAAGGAAAATGAATATCGTTTAAAATAAATGCTTCGATCGGAGCTATTATATTGATAATATAATAATATGCGAGCCAGAAAAACAAACAAAGAATGTTGTATAACATAAAGCATTAGAATGATAAACACTTTGTTTCTGAAATATTTTTTAATTAATTATACCAATTTGAAATCAATATTCATAGTTAAGACAGGACAACGTCTGTCGGGTCCGCTAGTTTATAATATATATTTAACTCGGATATACGTAAAAATCCCTCTTATCTTTCAAAGTCAAAATAACTTTATTCTTATAGGTAAACAAGTACACATATGAACGTCAAAAAAAGAAGTTAAATTAATTCTTAATTTACATTTACTATTAGTTCGCAAGTCAAAAGCGTAGAGCTGGCAATAAGAACTGGCAAGAAACTCTCCGCCACTCTTTTTATTAATCGCTAAGAATTGGGTCAAATTTTGAACTGAGACAAATAATTCCCAAGGATCATTTAAATATTCGTCAAATTTATAAAGTCAATCATATTAAAAATGAATTCAGATTCTCAGGACTCCTCTAATGCTTGGTAATTCCATAGCTTTTTTTGCTAAATTAATAATAAATACATCGGTCTTAACGACTTGTATATAGTAAGTAATATTATGGAGGCGCATGACTTTGGACAACTTAAAAAACTTAATATAACATGCATGATGTAAATGATGATCAGATCTCATTGAATACATTAGGTTACGGTTTTTTTCTTAGTGACGTATGTTGATCAGGTAAGGTTAGCTTTAGTCATTTGTACTGTCTTTCATTAATTTCACAAATCAAAAAAAATAATGTATATGGAATTTTTTATAAAAAAAAGTGTTTTCTTTCAATGTGTAAAGGTTATGTCAATAAAAGACAATACTTGGCGTTTTTATTTTATTTATTACACAGAAACGTGTAATATTAAACAAAAAATAAAAATGAATAATTGTTCAAAAAACGTTTATCTATTACTACTTTCTATCTTCGTATAATTAAAAAAAAAGGTGTCCTAAGCATAAGCAATTCGGTCTGGGCCTCAGATTTCTGTATCTGTTTCATGATCGATAAATTTTTAATTTTAATTTATATGGAAAAATATATTAATTACCACATTATTGTTTGCTATATTTGTTTTAAAATAAGTGTTGTTTGATGATTTGCTATTTTAAAAGGGTACCGAGAGTTTTTTACGCCGGCTTTTTCTCTCGGCCTACACCCTCTGTCTTCTTTGCCGATGAGTAGGGATGCCTACAAATTCAAATTTAATGACGTGGAATAAGTGATACATGTATCTTATGTTCCATATAATAAACATATTTTATTTTTTTTTATTTTTACAACATTGACGAGTGATGAAAATACGTAGAGAAAAATTTGGACCTGTTTTAAGATGGAGCCGTGATTGGACAAATTTACCGTTATTTTATTTTAATACAACGAAGTCTAGATAATTAAATTAACCTTCTAATAAACGTACGTGATATAGCTTTTATTAGAAAATATAATAAATGATAATTCCATAAATAAATAGCATAATTTAAGGAAAAGTTTTGGAAAATCCCATTCAATGATTTTGATTGATTCCACTCCGGCTTATTTTGATTAAAATGCAAAAATAGTCATGATTATGATATGTTATATGATTATATCTTTACAGATTTGTTCTTTGATAATGTCATTGTAATTGAACATAGGTATGAATAATGAGATAACTTATATTGCGCCTAAGTACAAAAAGTTGTGTAATATTTTTACTTTGTGTAAATTAAGTAAATTAAGCTTTTTAATAATAATTTAAATCTAATTTTAAGATTAATAAGTATATTAGTCTTAAAATTAAATGGTAATGGGAGCGTTCAAGTATTACGTCACGCAATTTTTGGAGATTATTGACCCCCCATTAAACGCGCCGTAACGTGTTTTTGTTAACCCAAGTACAGTACTGTACCCAAGTATAGTAAAACGTTTCGTGACCACCTAGTGACTCTTTATACCTAAAAGTTACCATTATGTTGTGTAAAGTACTGGAAAGTCGAAAATAATATTAAAAATAACGCGTAATTCAATCCCCGCCCCGCATCGTTACGTTTTTTTTTTTATGGCTCTGGCACGGTTTGTGCATTAGCCAGCGTCAAGTATAAGAATTTTATAATTCGTGTTTTTTGTGTTAGAAATTCGACCATGTTCTCCATGTACGGTTTTTTAGGCACTCGCCCGGTACCGCACAACCCTCCCAAAGGCCGAGAACAAATTTAAATTAAATTAAAACTTGCCCTCGAACCGGGAATCGAACCCGGTACCCCTCACCTAGCTGCCACTTAATAAGACCGCTAGGCTAATCTTTACGTTTTACAAAAGGACCCCCCTCCCCCCCAAAATTCGTTAAATTATGTATTTGTGCAGACAATCTGTCAGGAATAATTCCTAGTACATGTAGTTTTTAGCAATATAGAGATAATAACATAAATGACATGCCAATTAAATACTTTGCGTAATATACCTATAGTGTATATTATGACAGATAGTTGTGATATTTTATTTTAAAGAAGTCATGTTAAGATTAAGTATGGAATTAAATATCCGGCAAATGATGCCCACGGCTCCGAGGCCCAGGTTATTACTCTAATCATGAAATTTTCAATATCTAATCAAATTTGATTTTTTTATTCGGTACAAAAAAACCGTATTTGCAAATTGAGCAATGTTTGAATAGTCTTTAAATTAATATTTTTTTAAGTTATACTTCTTTTGACGCGTTAGGGAAAAATGATGAGAGGAAATTTGTACGATGCGCGCACACACCGTCACAAAAAACCGACAACCTGAAGTTAGCTATTGTCAATATTTTAGTTTTTTCTATTGTTAGTGTCGTCTACAAACGTAGAATCAAATTTTTTAAAAGATTTTTACCTTGTTACGCGTGTACATACATACACATTTTTTAATAAATCTATATTTAAAATACTTCACTAACTAGTAACTTTTAGCGGTAAGATCGGGGTGACACACGGGTGCGAGAGAGACAAAAATGTTTCTCGAGTTATTGTTGTCTTTTTCTTTCTCAGCATTTACCCCTGATTTCATTTTGTGCTTATAAAATCTCACATAACCAAAAATTGGTGTTAGGCCCTTGTACTAAGGGAGCGAAATGTTTCTAAATAAACTATCTACTACACATGAACCGTAAATAATTAGGATCAACCCCTAAAGCGCGGGCCTGGCCGACCGAAGGGGTCCCGGAATTCAACGCCCAAGACCCCCGGTACCCCAGCCGTGCCTGGAACCCCAGGCTCAGGTCGCCGTGGGCGGCCCCCGGTGCCCCCAGAATTAAGGCAGCCGGGCATCACGGATATGAAGAAATTCTGTAAGGCTGCGGGAATTCGGTTCGACTATAAGAAGTTGGTTGAGGGTAAGTGTTTTTTAGTTATTCAGAATTTTCATTTACGCATGTCTTGCGCACCTTGGTTATTATTGCTTGAGAGATGGATATTGGCTGAATTCACAAGGATTGCACTATTTATAATCTTAAAATATTCTGGTGTCACAATGTTCCCATACTCCTCCGAAACGGCTCGACCGATTCTTATGAATTGTTTATGCATATTCAGTAAATCTGAGAATCGGCTACTATATTTCGAACCCTTAAGTGATAAGGTGTATCTGCTTTAGAAATTTAATTGTAATTTTTTGGATATTTTTTTTTAAAATTATGTGGCATTAAAAAACCACATACAACCCTTCATTTTCACCCCTCTACGTTTTCTTGTTTTGTTTATATTGTGTTTGTGGTTTAATTTTTATATAAATAAGTTTTCTATTGTATTTGTAAAAACAGGAAATATATAAATAAATAATGTTAGAAATCAGACACAATTGACTGAGATAATTTTATTACAATAAATATAGGAACATTGACCCTATGTACATTTAAAAAAAATGACATAGTATCAAAGTAAAGTACAATTTATATTTCTTTATTAATATATTTAAAAAAAATTTTTTTATTGCTTTTTGCAGTTTGTATATTTAGTAACTTGACTAATCAATTGCACATCATCTAAATTATACATCGATTCAGCGCCAACGAAAATATATTTACGATTAAAGAAATCACATCATACAATAATTTTTTTGATGTACTCTATTGTTCTCATAAAGTGTATAGTATAATTACCTGAATTAACGTACAATAGTTTATTATAAAGTACGGGTGGCAAGGTTTATTAAGTTTGTTTTATCCTACCCTCCATATTTATAATTTTTAAGACTACCTTTCTAGCAAATTTTTAATTTTGAAAACTAATCTAAAAGTTTTAATTGTGATTGTTTAGGTTGCACAAAGAACAAGGAGCGAGTGGCGAAAATGCAGGATTTACTGGAAGCGGCCGGTCTGGAAGGAAAGCCCACTCTGGAGAAGTGTAGGGCGATAAAACAAGCGAAAATGGACAAAAAGGAACAAGAGAAGCAGGCCAAGAAGGATGCGAAAGCCAAGAAGTCGGAAGAAGATGGTCGGTTTATTTCTAGAACTAAAATTATTTTGTGTTTTCAATTTAAACAATTTGAAATTAATTTAGCCCATTTTCGAGTACAATATCAGTATAACGCGTTGACCCGGAGCGCGTTATAGGAAATCGCGTTGTAGGTATTCTCCTTTTTTCTCTAGGAACACGAATTTATTTAGTTTAATTTTACAACTACACAATTGAAACAGGTGCAAAGGTAAGCAAAACTAATTATGGACTTCAAAAGTTTATTATAAATTTCACACTACAGTTAAATAACTTGAGAAATCTTCGCGTTATATAGGGGAACTTTCGCGTTATATAGATTCCGGAAAACGCGATATAGGGGTACCACGTGATAGGGGAGAGTACAGTATATAGTTCTATAATCTAATAAGAATTATTTTAAGTTTATATTTAAAACTAGTACAGGATCTGATGACGGAGTAAAAGCCTTCTCCAAATTCTTCCATTTGTCTCTAGTCGGTAATATTTTCCAATCTTCTCTATATTCGAATACAAAATCTTAATAATTTTGTTAAAAGGTCCGTTTAATATCACCAAAAACTATAAAAATATATATTACCTATTTTTTTCAGGCACGGAGGCAGTGGCCCGAAGAATGACCCGCGGAGCGACGGGTGTGAAGCCCCGTCAGCGCATCGTCATATCGTCGGATGAGGAAGACGGCACTCCTGCAGCGAGGAGGACGGTCTCCAAGCTGCGGTCCAGCGTCAATGACGAGTCTGACTCGCAGTGAGTTTTATATTACCAAAAATGTAACAGATTTTGATATTTTTTTTAACTTTAAGAAATGAGTCTTAAAATCCGTTCAGTGGTTTGAGGGGTCTTTTTTAAATATAACGGTCAGGAGGCTCATCTGATAACGCCGATAGACACTCAAACAGCCGAAGTGCGTTGCCGGCCTTTTATGAATTGGTACGCTCTTTTCTTGAAGGATGTATTAATTATAAGTCGTATTGGTTCGGAAATACTTTAGTGGGCAGCTGGTTCCTCATAGTGATGGTGCGCGGCTGTAACTGTCTTAAATAAACCTCAGTTTTAATAATAGTTAATTATAATAAATACAATTAAATTAAATTGTAAAATCGCTCTCTTTTCAGGTAATCCACAATGCCCGTGGTAGGACAGACAATATCGGTACAGTGAGTGGTGGGACCTTCTAGAAAGTGCTTCGACAAAGGTCCGGGTTCAAGCGGGGTGGCTTTGATTTCTGCGGGCCTAGAAATCTAAAACTAATGGGTGTTCCGGTGAAACCAATGCTGAAAGTAAAAATGTATTTATTAATTGATATAATTAAAGTAATGTTAAAAAGATCGGTTCTCAGAATAGATAATTATAACCATCAACTCTGGTTGATGAACTCTGTCTGGAACGGCAATCAAACTGAAATCTGTTAAAGAGATGTCAAACCATTTTTTCAGTATGAAGTTAAACAAATCAGCGCTCAAGATGAGATTGTGATTTGAGATACTTACTAGAATATGGGCCCTAGTTTGTTATAAAGTGGAATACACAAACAGACATAATGGTCTAAGAGCCATTTGGAACCCATTTTTTTAATGCTTAGAATTAAATTTTTCCATTTATATTATAACTTAACTAAAATTTGTTTAATTAAACTTTCTGTTAAATTATACAAATTCAGGATTTTTTTTTAAAAGGCTATGACTATAAACAGAGTAGTCCATCAATTATTAGATTTATGGTTTAGTAAAATTTCGATTCGGAACTAAGTACTTCATTGTTGTACGCATGAACTATTAAATGGTGTGCGACAGAGATAACGCTCTACGATTCCGAGATTAGCCGATTGTCTCTTTCAAATGGTCGATATTGCGGTTTTGGTTTCATGGAACACCTAGTTTACCGATAAAAATCAAGTCACTTCAGCTTTCTTGGATCAAATTGGTCCCAAAATTTCCTACTAATTTTAGGTCAAAATTAAAAAAAAAATAAGCGTGTGTAACAGGGGTGATAACGTTTGGTCTAGTTGTGTTACGAATTTATACTTAAGGCTTGCACTGTGATTTTTGTTACCGTAAATTATTTATTGAATTGCGATAAAATCAAACCGAACCTTGACTTGTATTTCAGAAGCTAGTCACTATTTGAGCTTCCAAATTTGGAACCAAACGTTTATCATCCCTGATGGTAGGTGAGGGATAATAATGTCTGCAATTATTATATTTTATACATATTTATTTGGTTTTTAAATGTATTTTTAAGGTGGAGAAAATCCTACTTTAAATCTCAAATAAAAACGCAAATTAAACTAATTATACTGGGTTTAATTTTTGTTTACAGCGTCTTTAAACTGTTCCCTGAAATTATGTCTTTAAAAAAAACATAGTGTCTGCTAGTAGCCAATATATTCTACAGAAAATATGTTTTGATTAAGTTTTTCTTCACCTTTTTCAAGCTTAACTTCACTTTTGTTTGAGATTTAAAAAAAGATTGTATTCATGATTTAAAAAATGTGGGTAGACTACAAAGCGTAAAAACAAGTACCCTCAATACAGGAGATAATAATATTGAAATAGAAATAATTTCAGGAATTTTTTGATTGAGGAAATCATGAACATAAAATGATTTCCTCAATTTCCTTAGGTTTTAGTAAAATTTGTCATACAGTACCTGGGGTACTTCCGTTTCAGCAGGCTTACTACACTCTAATATCGTTTCGATATCGTACCACCGAATTTCAAACATCGGTATTAAAGAATAGCCCTGCCATGCCTGTATGACTTTGAGTAGACAATACTTGGAGAGCAAAATATAGCGGATAATTTATTTTATATTGGCTAAAGTAGGAATGTAAACCCTCGCTTAGGTAGATGGCTTGGCACCCAGAAATGTTCGTCTGTGCCTAAACAATAATTATTGTATATGTGTGTGTTTTCATTTACTAGCAGAATATTTAAGTCAGCATAGATGTCGATTTAGTAGATTACGTTATACCATTTTAACGTCAGAGTGACGTATACGTTTTCCTAGATTAAAAAAGCTAGTTATAATGGCGTCATGCTGATTATTCTTACTAAATCTATATCTATGAATTTATAGAATTTTTATACATGTAGCGTTTAAAAGATGACTATCAAAATAACACCAAGTCGTTGGACATTAGTGACTAATAGTTTATGTATATAATATTATAGTGTGCGAGTCCTATTAATTTTGTACAGGTTATGAATTTTTATTTGGATATCGGCTTTGTAAATAGGGGCTGTGATGACAAAATTAGAGCGAGGTTCAGTGACGTACGTATACGCGTATACTCGAATGTACGCATACGCGTATACGTTCACGCGTACTATAGTGACTACAAAATGAGTTTTCTAAACCTTGCTATTACATTTAAGGTAAAATAAATCAAGATTTATAATAATTTTATCCATTATATTATTTTAATTATTGACTAGCATTTATATAGCTTTCCTAAAGAGCATATTATTGATTTTTTTTCACGATTTTTATATGTGAATCTCATTCATTTAGTTACGAATTATATCAATTTTACGCTTTTTGCTTTTAACGTAAATTATTTGTTATTGCAAAAGGATTGTTTCCTTGTCATCTTCGTTTTATTGCTAGCTAGCAATTTAGTCGTTAAATTCGGTATTTGTTTACGGATTCCACAGTAATTTTTAATTCGCCAAATTTAACTCAGCTATAGTTAATTGTAATAAGTACATTAATAATGTTAAATGATGCACGTTCGATTTAAAATTATACCCGTTAAGGCAGCGAGATTCGAAATTATTTTTTCTAAATTTAAAACGAACGAGCACAAGCGCACACGAAGCGACAAACTAATTTAGGTGCATACCGATATCAAATTGTAAATAAAATTGGTAGTTGATGTAAGTGAATTAGTTTAAGATAGATGTTTTAGTACGGTCGTTAGTTTCGAAGCATTTTATAGGCCGTAGAGGTATATTTAGTCAAGTATATATTTTAAAAATATAATATTTTAGTGAATAAGAAAAGACGCTATACACTGAAGTTTTGTGTGTTATTTCTTTACCTTACCCTTATAATAATAGTTAATAAGCTTAGTATCTCGTACTTTATATACTTAATTATTATTAACAATAAAACATCGCGATATCTACCAGTAACATCACTGCGACGTCATAATATGTGAATTGATTTTTGTTTTATTTTAGCGTGCCTACAAAAAAAGTTCCACCGCAACATGTTAAGATACTTCTGTATTTTTTTGTGATCATTTTAACTTTCTCCTGTGCCTGAAACACCCTGTCGTCTTAGGAGCCAAGGCATACCGGTTTTCTTATGTCCGAGCGAGTGCTGATTGCCAAAAAAAGTTTGAACCTACGCCCTCATGGTTGAGAGTCGCAAGCTGAAGCCCTAATCAAGACAGCTATGCGTGATTAATATGGCAATCAAAAGACATGACAATGTTATCTCAGACATTTTCAAGTAATATCGACGGAATTTTCTGTCGGAAAAACAAAAATTTCCACTTCAAAATAAAAATTGAATGAAAGATAGGGAAATTCTCAGCCACATACAGCTTTGATATAATATGATTTCACAATGGTATCAAATCGTTAGTTAATTTTGATAATTTACTTGGCAGAAATCTAACTATTCCATTTTTTAGTTAACAAATAAATCAGAATAACGAGCTTGCTGTACTTTATAAAATTTAAAAAAAAAACAATATTTGACGACTCATTGGTCTAGTGGTTAGTACCCCTGACTGCGAATCCATGGGTCCCGGGTTCGATCCCCGGCTGAGACGAACATCGATGTGATGAGCATTTGGTGTTGTGCTGCGGTCTTGAGTGTTTAAATATGTATTATATATATATGATATATGTCTATCTATCTATAATATGTATGTATATCCGTTGCCTAGTACCCATAACACAAGCTTCACCAGCTTAGCATGGGACTAGGTCAATTGGTATGAATTGTCTTTAAAAATAAAAATAATTAATTAAGTTTTGAGTAAAATTATGTAAATGTCTGTGATATTTGCTGTGTTAATGTTTTGTTTTTATATATTCAATTATTACTTATGTTTTTATTTTGGGGATGTTATGGCCTGGGCGAGACCCGCTACCGTCAAACAAGTTTGTAAGGAAATGGACACGTGCCATAGCGTGAACTAATGTCTTTCTCATACAAATTCCTTTGGCGGTTGTTGGTCACGGTAATCGAAAAGTAATTTTGTCTCATATGCCTGGTAAGAGGACAATAAAGTGGAGCATAAGATGAAAGATCAAAGATGGATGGCAAAAAACTTTACAATTAGCTATGTCAAATGTCAAAATATTAAAAACAATAAAGACGTTTATTATGTCAATACTTCAAACGTCACACTTTACGGCAAAACTTTTTTTATGAACCTTTATAGTTCGAATCTCACAATGATTAATCATTTAATTTTTTATACGATATGTCATATTCCATTTCTAGTAATATAAATAAAAAAACATTCTTGAAGTGTGTGATAGGTTTTAGAATATCTATAAATAGTTATCGTTTCAATACATTATCAGACAAGGTATGAGTCTAAACCGATTAGTCGATATACTTTTTGAGGCAAAGATTATTTTATGTAAAATTAGTACTTATCATTTGATGTCTAGTTGTCTACCTGGAGCGCGTGGAATACTCAATACACATTTGAATTTGTTCTTAGACATTCTGACTAGTAAAATCAGCTAAGCTTACCAATAAAAATAATATCCGGACTACGATTCTGGTTTATTATGTTATACATTCTGTTAAATGATTTTCTATAATTCATCAATATCCTGCAAGTCATTTTTGATTTTCCGTAAACTACATCCTTAATTTAAAACCTTTATTACAGATAGCCTGCGTAATACAAACGACCGATTACGCAAGACCTAATAGTTAACAATAATATAGTAAGTTTTAAATAGCGGAAAAAATAATGAGTAAATTCGTGGCCTGAATTTATATAGCCTTTCACAATATATGGACTTCATCAAAAAATTCTTTTTCAATTCGACCCTGTAGGTCAAAAAAGTAACTATGATTGAGTTGTTGATGGCGTTCAACCATAGACAAAAATAACTCCGTCAGATATATATTAGTGTATATTATGATTCTTGTAGTCACTGTACCAATTATAAAACTATGTTGAATCAAATAATCAATTATATTCAAAGAGCTCATTCATTATTCTACACTCAATTACATAACTCCGTAAATATATTCTCGATACTTTGTTGTCTGAAAATTATTGACAGTTAGATGAAACTGAAACACTAGAAAACAAAGAACATTAATTGGGAAAACCCTTATGAATATTTGGAGTGAATAAGTGTTTTATAATTGATTTTATCTATCCTATCGTGGAAATAAGAGCCTGGAAATACCTAGCGATAATAGTTAATTATGTATTTGGAAATTGCTTTCGTTTATTTAAACAGTGTAGTTTATTATTTATTGATTCATATATTATTTTTCTTAGATTTTTCAATTTTACACTTAGCTTTAAAATCAATATTCAATTTAGGAAATTTAAACACAAAAGTATAAAAAAAATATGGTAATTGTAATAATCTTAAATGATATATCACGATTTTATTAAATTTGCGTGCTTCGTTGCACCCTGCAATTGATTCACTGCTTGGCGCCTGCCGTTAGTTACTGCACTCGCTATATTGATCGTATAACGTATTTCAGCATTGAGTGCCATAAATTTCTCAATACTTTAATAAAGTGAAGTTAGCAAAGAATGAAATATCGCTGCGAAAATCCACCTATCATGTGCCTCAACACAGACACACCTCCGATGGATTTAAAATTGGAACACTGCGTGCGCATGCCGTATCGTGGTATCGAGCGCTACTACTTATACGTCACTGTCATCAACTTTTCAAATTCAGTTGTCAGTTGTCAGCCAAGCGGGGTGGACGTGTGTGAAATCTAGTGTTCAGTGCGCGGAGCTTTTAAACATGGCTCTGCTACGTAGGCTGGCAGTGAACGCTCCACGCGGGATTCGAGTGCTTTCTACATCATCCCAGGGTAAAGACGACCTAGATCTAACATTCAGCAACCCGAAAGACGCGTTCAAAAGTAAAAAGACCAGTGAACTGATCCGGGCATATTTCGTCTACCAAATATGCTCCATCAATTGGATCGTGGAGAACAACGACATGGTAAGTAAATCCACGAACAGCTGATCTCTTATGTAACTTGGTAACAATGTGCCGGCATCTTTTACGTTCGTAACGCGGCTAAAATTAACTGAGACATGGTCCTTGAATTTGATTCGCCGGTACCGAGTGATGGCGAGTGAAGTTTAGTATTTTCATGTGGGTTTTCGTACTTGAACACGTTTCGCATTCCGGTTTTGCGGTATTGATGGGGTTATTATTCTCGGGCTGGGCTCAAAGGAGTATGGGCAGCCTGTTACGTCACACTCGTAAGGAGTGTAGCGGTAAATTAAACAATTTAAAGTTGAAGGAAGTGGCAGAATTGGCAATTGCGTACCTATATGTTCCTGTGGAATCCGACGGGGGAATAAATTAGGCGCACGTTTTGGGGTATTCTTGAATTAAAAATGGATTTCTGTTGTATAAGTGCATGGCGCATGCGTGCTGGTCCGCTGGCTAGACGGGAATCTAGACCATACCGGCCGAGTTGCTTTGCGGTCTGCAGGTTACGTCTAGACTTAACGACTTGATACCTTAACCGGCTAAAATGCTAATTACATACCGATGAATCGTGTTAGTCATGCTGAAATCTCATTTAGCCTAAATTACAGAAACGTACGATTTTTTATTTTAGTATAAAATATACAAAAATGATGGTATTGAAATCAAGATTTTAATTAATTAATTCTTTTTATACGTATAATAAAATGGTTGTTAATAATTATGACTATTGTTTTGAATTATTATTTAATATTTTTTATTATAAAGTAAGTTATCCACTTATAAATATAATTACTAGAAAATAAAATAAATATGTTTATTGAAATAAAAATTATAAATGATTCATTTCATTTACAAGGTTCATAAAAGCAATATAATAAAGAAATTTCTCTTATATAACATTTATCATTAAAAGCAGTTGACAAAAAGAACCTAATCAAAAAATAAAAATGTAAAATATTAGGCTTCGTTAATAATTAAATGGTATTCGCTAAAATTCTTTTGGCTCCGCACTTTGAACAAGTCCCGTTCCCTTTAATCTGAAATCCGTATTAAGACTTTCATGGTGAAAATAGGCAGGAAAAGAAATATATACCTATTTGCGTCTTTCATATTGGGAGTTTTAAGACTATATTATATTGTTTTGTATATTTGGTTGTACTCGACCCTTTTGATAAATAAATTAAAAAATAGTATCAAACGTAGTATAACGTTAAGTATATAATACGTAGTTTTGTTAGCTAGTAATTAGCTCGCTGTGTAAAAAAATTATTTATTTATTTATAAGTTCTAAAACAACGTGTATGCATAAAATTATACAAGAAAATATGACATCACAAATTTTAAACACATACACATCAATTATATTAGAACATAAACAAGTTAGCACGGGAAAAAAATAATAACTAAAACATCATTGATATGATAAACAAAGTTACCGTAAGTTGGAAGATTGTTGTAACTCTTTTAGCATGATATTTTTTTTATTAAGAATGTTTAGTTTACGTCTTGGTTGTCTATGGAAGAAACATACATTATTATTGAGTGGAACTCTTTGCCTCCTTCCATCTTCCCTAGTCAGTATGATATGGGTTCATTCATGCGGCGGTTGAAAGACACCTGGACAGGTGTGCTCTCCAATACGCAGTGAGATGTGCACTTAACATCAGGTGGGATTGTGGCCAATCGTCTGTCCAGTTCTGTATTTAAAAAAATATAACGCACATCAATTTGAAAATAAAAATTAATCTGTGGCGCTACAAGCTCTTTAGGTCTTGGCTTCAGATTTCTGAATCTGTTTCATGATCAATTTTTAAATCTAATAGGCAAGTCGGTTTTGAGCCTCCAGTTTTCGTCACACGCCGTCGACTTTTTGGGTCTAAGACATGTCGGTTTCCTCACAATGTTTTCCTTCACCGTTCGAGCAAATGTTAAATGCACACATAGAAAGAATGACGCCAATAGGCTAACACTGCTCTCAATTTGAAAAACACTGATTTGAATATTGATTTTTTGTACTGTTCGTTGAAGTTCTTTCTTAACCAAAATTTGGGTCACGTTGTTCGAGATGATAAGGTTTCAAACGCTGGCAATTTGCCATTACTGGTTCCACTTATGTGTAGAAGAGATCATACTTAGTAATTGAAACATATATATTTTCTGCTGCCCTGGTCAATCTGAGTTGTGTCACCTTCCAGTACTTACCTTTTTTAAAGTTCTGAATTCGTGCCTAATTCCCCAAGCTGGACAAGCTGTGATTTTGTAATTATTAGCAGGTATAGGAAAACTAATTATAAACGTCATAAGGACAATATACCATTAACATAGATAATATATGACCACAGTAATGTTATAGAAATAATTACATGAGGAAAATGGATGTTCCAAATCGTGGAACTCGCATTTATATTCAAATTCAAAAATTCAAAATCATTTATTCATTTAGGTAACACAATGTACACTTATGAACGTCATTAAAGAAATACATATTAAATGTTAAATGCTTCTAATTTTACATTTACGTAGGGCTTAGATCGGACGAGAAAAACTGCCAATAAACTCTCCGCCACTCTTTTTTTATATGAACATTAACAGAGAAAATAGCAGTGTTGGTTGGCCTTGTGGCTTCAGCGTGCGACTCTCATCCCTGAGGTTGTAGGTTCGATCGAATCCAATCGGCTGTGCACCTTTCTATGTGTGCAACATTCGTTCGAACTAAATCTCGACGGCGTGTGTCAAGCACAGGAGGCTACTTGCCTATTAGATTGATAAATGATCATGAAACAGATACAGAAATCTGAAGCCGAGACCTAAAAAGGTTGTAGCGCCACTGATTTATATTTATTTTATGAACAACCTTTCAAAGTTTAAGTGGGGCTGACTTAACTTCACACAATTTGTTTTTATAAATCTATAGACACAAATTTATTGCATCTTTGAGATCAAAGAGAATAGCACATATATTTTACATATCCTATATTGCAAATTGTTTTAAGTGTTTTCTATGTTTAGTCCAATTTTTTAATGAAAATCGTTATCTGTAATTGTTTCCTGCAAGGTTGTAATTACCATAATTTAAGTAATACATTATCGTCAGACGTGCTTTTTCATCAAAGAGTTTATGCAAACTTAAAATAGGATAATTTAAACATAATATATTTGGAGATACAAGTAAGATGGGGCCAAGTATAACCGGTACTTCCAATTATTTATTGTGTCCCAAAAAAAAACCGAAAAACCATATATTTTCTGTATCTATCTATCGTGACTATTGTAATTATATTTTTTTTTGTAATTGTAAATATATTATTTTGACGTATTTGAGAACCTAGCATCGTGTTTCATGACTCTTAAGTTTAGCTTTTTTGTAGTTGTATGCTATATCTGTGATTTCATTTTTTAAATTATATATTATTATTAATCCACGTTACTCTTACTAGTTCTTAGTATCCTGTTAGCAATAAAGACTGTATAATATATTAAATATGTAATGCAACTAAGTGTTAATAAATAAATAATTAACAAAAAAAGCGGAGATACAGGCACGAAAAAGGGCAACTAATACTAGCGCGATCGCTTTATCAATGCATTATCTAAGCGAACTTATAAGCGCATATATCGCACAATCAGCAGACACTAAAGTTACCTAAAATAGAAGCCTACGGTAGAAACAGCGATTTATCGCAAATATTCAACTTCGATATAATTCTTTCGTTGATGATGTCGCAAAATTGCGGTAAATACTTGATATTTATTTCATGATCGTAATCGCTGAGAGTTACAGATTATTAGCGTGGTGTTTTTAACCGTTTCCCGGTTAATAATTTTGGATCCGGGTCTACGGGTTTCAAGCAAGTACCTGAGGCCGAAGACAACTTTAAGATGTACCGCGCGCACACTTTAACTTTAGCGAGACGCCACTTACGCGATACATGTAATAAATAAGATTTCTATCGAGGTACACCTATTTGTTTTACACTGGCTGAGTTTACAAGAGTTGCTTGTTTTATTATTAGTTATAAAGATAATTAAATGTTATTTTAATTGTAGAATTATCGTGTAGTTCTATCGTATTAGTAATCTTATATATAAAATTCTCGTGTCGCGGTGTTTGTAGTTAAACTCCTCCGAAACGGCTTGACCGATTCTCATGAAATTTTGTGTGCATATTGGGTATGTCTGAGAATCGGACATCTATTTTTCAACCCCCTAAATGTTAAGGGTAGTCCACCCCTAATTTTTTTTTATTAATTTTTAGATAAAATTTTAATTTTTTTATGATACAGCATTAAAAAATACATACAACCCCTAATTTTCACCCCTCTACGATCAACCCCTATTTTTTATTATAAATGATATACATGGCAAAACGGCGTTTGCCGGATCAGCTAGTAACTATATAATTATGTGGGAAATAAATATATAACATCCAAACCCCAATTGTACCAAAGAGACACTGTAAGAATCTTAAACCCTTAAAATGTCAAAAATGCCCACTTGAAGGCTTTTACTTATTGCCATAAGTGGTAAAAGAAATTCGACATTCCATACTAATTGTAGTATTTAATACTTTATGATTGCTAATCCCGAGACCATAAATGGCTCAGAAAAGGAACACGCTTATCAGACGTGATATGAGATAAGCTAATCTGTAGTAAATTAAAACCGACACTGCCTAAAACTAGGCCTAACCAAGGATATAACCCTGAAATATTAATTATTATTAAACTAGCTATTAATAATAAAAGCCCTTTATTCGCTGACTGATGCTATTCTTATTAAACAGTAGTATTCTTAAATCTAATTTACATAGCGAAAATAATAATTTATTACCAACCACTTTGGTCAGGTTGTCTGTCGACATAGGCCTCCCCCAATTGTTTCCACGTCTCTCAATCCTTGGCAGACCTTAGAAAATAGCTATTATTATAGTTTAAAAGATTTTACATGTAATATTTAGTTGGGATTTGGGGTATAGGTAAATACACTTATGAACGTCAACAGAAAATATGGTAAATTGATTCTTAATTTACATTTACTATCAGTTCGCAAGTCAAGGGCAAGAAGAACTGGCAAGAAATTCTTCGCCACTCTTTTTAATCGCTACGTTTTGAGTCATATAAATTGTGTGAACTGGAGCAAATCAATCCCAAGAATTAAGATTATTAAAATAATCGTCGAATTTATAAAAAGTATACAGAAAAGACTTCGCGCTAATAATATGATTTAATGGGATTTGACATACAGACCAAACTATCTACAGTATCTTCTAAAATCTATCTATTCTATTAAATTTTACAAAATTAATAAAAATTTACACACTTCCAAATTTAAGAAAAACAATGTACATGTGTTATATGTTTAAATGGTCAAAGATATTTTTATTTAATATTTTGAATTTTGAAGGTACGGTGGTGTATGTAAGCGTATATATATTAAAAAATATTTATTTATTAACATTTCGTTGCATTAAAAATTGAACATAATTAAATGAAAAGGAGCGCAACTAGCGGCCTTATTGCTTTCGAGCGATCACTTCCAGGCAACCACTGAGAAAAGAAAAAAAAATGTATTAAATTAGATAAGGTCACCCGGGGCGAAAGCAACTATGGGGCTAAAGTGACTAATTGATTTTATTCACAATTTAATGATTTTTGTAAAACGTGCCATCTGTTGAAGAGTAGAGCAATTATTACTTTTTTTTATAAAGTCTAGATGGAGCTTTTAAGTCGCTAACTGTTGTACTGACAGAGCATTTTTTGACTACCGCCATTTTGGAGCAAAGTTTTGCGGCGCCGTCTGTTTAGTTTTGTGCCATAAAAAATATTTCACGTTATTTCCAGCCAAATTGAAGGTTCATCCTAACATAAAGATAAAACGTAAGTGCTTTTGGTATATTTGGTTAAAGGCTAAGTCTTTTAATTAACATTTTATTGACATAGTTACATTAACCTCAAATTTTTGTGCAGATGGGTAATTGCAACTATTTTTGCAGTTGCAATAGCCCCATCGTATTTGTATGAAAAAATCAAATCACTAGTGAAGTTCCGTGTCGATATTTCAACAAGTGAAGTTCACTATCTATTTGCATAAAATATTTACCTTGGTATCTGTGACGTATTTTTTTAAACTTATATATTGTTTTTGTTAATAATTTAATTGAATTTATTTACATAGAAAACTTAATAATACGTGTTATTGAAAGGCAGATTAGGCGTGCACAAAATACATTCAAACTATAAAACTATGAAAGCCTTTACATAAAGTTACGATTTTGTTAATCTGCAGAGACAGAACGATACTTACGCATCTGCCCAGTGAATCTCTCAATTCAGAAATTGGCAGTAAGAATTACTGGACTGATCAATATCATCCTAGGTTTAATGATTACTCACATAATGTGGCATTATTAAATGCCAATATTATTAAGTCAGCTAGACATTAAGCAAAAATGTTGATGTTAATTCCCAAAAAATAACTTTAGCAAGACTGCGTTTTTGTACTTACTTTCATGTTATCTATTATACTTACTGTCCTTAGATGTTTATTTGATTATAAGAAATGTTAAAACCTTTTACTATGAAGATTTATTTTTAATGAATCGCATTTTAATTCTTTACCTTAAATCAGACTAATAATTTTTCGGTCCTTTCATCGAATTTTTTTTTCACGAAGATTTATCGATAAATTTAGTAGTACGTATCTGTCCAACACTAGCAAGTATGGGAGGCAGTCGCATTCGCCCCATAAAAAGTTTAAATTAATTTTTCTGGAAACTGAGCCTTATTCCCAGCATCTAGATACCAATTTCAGATACCTGTAGTGTGAAACTATATATACCCTTATTCCAAACGTATAGATTACGATTACAACAAGGTCATTTAACTGATAGTTGCATTAGCCTCAAGGTGGGGTAAATGTAACTTTTAGTGCTCTTATTCAACAAGAATGTAAATTATTCAATAACTTAAGCCTATTTTTCACGTACTTTATGTCGGAACTATTCAATGAAAGGCATGGAATAAAGTAAGTTCATTTAAACAACCATCATAATTAGGTAGCTAATGGTAGAGGACGACAAAGTACCAATTTATAAATTTTTAGTTGCTTTCGCCCCGGGTGACCTTACGGTATTCGGTATTTTATAAAATATATACCGATGAACCGGTAAACTCACCTACGTATATTAATGTGAAAACCTAATACATACAATTTTTCAAACAGCCCGAATTCAATGGATTGAAATTGTCGATACTTAGAATTAGTTTGTGTAAGGTCTGTTAGGGAAAATAATATCTGGGGGCACGGCGGTGGGCCGCCAAGTCAAGCAAGAAAACGTCCCGGCAATACCAACCTGTTCTCGAAGCAGTTCAGGCCATTTTCGACCCCCTATAACTTCGTTGTGGATAAAATTAGAAGCCTAAATGGCCAAATCAATTAATATATAGATAAGAGAAATCAAAAATAAAAGATTTGGCATATTGATGTGGACATTATAAGATGTTGTTTGGTTAGCTAATTACGTAATAACCTAAGACAGAAGGTCCCGAAAGTGGGGACTGATTAAATTGACCGACTTGGTATTACATGGATCTCACAACTTTTTACAGTAGAAGAACTGCGTTGCGAGCGTACTTTGGGTATTATCTAGTAGGAATTTTGCAAATCAATACGAATTTGATTTGTATATATTATTTGTTATATTTTATTTTTTTCAGTAAACTTATTTTTTTACTGACGCTCATAGTAATCTGCATAATATAAATGATATTTATATTTGATTATATTTAGACATTCTTCCGTTTAGTTCGTTCGGACTTTTCCATACGAAGTTCTCAAGTATTTTTAAATGCCTAATTATCTCTTAAAGCGACGATTATTAAAGTAATCTTAAATAAATAATATTTTTAATACAGTTGCTCAAAAAGTGTCGTATTGCAGAGACGTATAGCGTTCGGAATGTGGCCTATTACACACTCGTGCTTTTTTTTACCTTTTCCGAACTAGTGCGTTTTCTTTCCCAACTGTCAAAATAATATCTATTAAAAAGAAAAAACCAACCACGAAGTTTTTACTAAAAAAATTTCATAGAAATTTTTATGATTCATGCAAATATTTCTAAAAAGAAGCTACTGCTTTGTTTCAATATAAGATTTAATGATTTGATTCAATGAGTTAGGTTAGATTTCATTTCATCTCATTAAATTTCATTTCATATCAATAAAAAATTGTACTGAAGACTTGGCTGTATGGGCATAGTTCCCTTTGCCTACCCAGAATGGGTGAAGAAAAAAAAAAATCTGCTTATATTTTTTTACGGTGGGCGCCATTTTCCAAAAATGTTCTTTGCGCGTTTAGTTGTTTGTTATATTATATATTAAATATACAAGAATAATCATACGAAATAAATAATAGTTTATCTCAAACAGTAAATAAATATGCAACCTAAAACTTCTCCAGTTAGTATAAAAAACTGTACCAATGTATATGTGAACAATAATTTGTATAAGAAATAAATGATTAGTGAGTTGAGTTTATTGTTTTTTTATTATTTTATTAAATTGCATAATTTTTTCGCAACTGTATTAAAAATAGTTGTTCAGTACACGTGCGGAACAGTCATTGCAACTTGTTCCGACTGTCAACCCTCACCTTCGGCTGCGCCTCGGCTCGGGTAGACATTTGTCGAAACTCTTTGCAATGACAGGCTTTCCGCACTTGTAATGAAATATACTATTTTGTTTTGTTCGTAAATTACCTTTTACATGGTTATTTCAATACATAATCTACATGGCCTCGGTTGCCATAAAAACAATCTAGCGTTGCCATGGTAACCAAGGTTTGTGTTGTTTGTTAAAGACAAAACAATATTGTTAGATGATATATTTAACAGTTACGCTGACTTTAGGTGTTCTACACACGATAACTATTATGGAAGCATATAAATATGTATCTAAAATCGAATCGGGAATAATTATCAACTCAATTAATCAATTAATAATGCTATCAAACCCATATCGCAAATATTTAAAACAGACCAAAGATATCGGACCTCGGACTACAGCTATGAAACACAAACTACTGAAGGTTTTTTATATATATATATAAAGAGACAAAATCCAAATCAAATATACGTATAATCCCAGCTAGGATTAGTTTTTATTTGAAAATTCAATTGTCGCTTTTAGTATTTTTCATTACTTATTATTTGTTTCCCACCGTTAAATTTTCCCTGAACTTGTCAAATATTTCAAAATCATAATTAGCCAAATCGGTTTAGCTATTCTTGAGTTTCAGCTAGAGAAACGAACAGTAATTAATTTTTATATATACCATCCTTATCACCTCGACGTCCGTCGTTCCACAACTGAGCGTTTTCTAAGGAAGTTTTTGAAGTATTTCCGAACCAATTCGACTTAGTTCAAGAAAAGAGCGTACCAATTCTTGAAAGGCCGGCAACGCACTTGCGAGCCTTCTGGCAGTGTGAGTGTCCATGGGCGGCGGTATCACTTAACATCCTCCTGCCCGTTTGCCCCCTGTTCTAAAAAAAAAAATGCATAAAAAATTTCATAAGAATCGATCAAGCAGTTTCGGAGGTGTATGGGAACGAACATTGTGACACGAGAATTTTATATATTAGATTTATATTTTGAAGCTACAGTGTACATAAGAGTAAAAATTAAAAAAATATATAATAGCAAAACTGTATTATCTAAACCTCATATTTAATCTGAACTAAATACAGTTGATTGTACTTTAGATTTCTTGGTAACGGCGTTTTGACCTACTGCTCCTATTCGAATGTTTTTTGCTAGTTGAAAATTTGCGCTCTCAATTATCCGCCGTACAAGTTTTTGCATAGTTTTTTCATATGTTTTTAGTACAACACGTTATATATTAGGTAGGTCATAGCTACGTCTTAGTTATTTGACAAGTGTTACCTCGTTTTTGACTGTGATGCTGAAATAATCGTTTTGCATTGACGTAAACCTAACATATATAACTCCTAGAGGAGGCCTTTGCCAAGAGGCACACCGAACTCCGAGATATACTGGCGTGAAAATATATTAAAGTTCATATATAATCACAGAGTTTCGGAATTTAAAGGCTATATTATTATTATATATAACTCCTAATTTAAGATTGAAATACAATTTAAATTAACAACACCATTCATAATATACCAAAATAAACATTTGTAACAATAAACAATCTAATAAGTTATCACTAAGGAGTTTAAGCCGGTTGCAGACCGAAAACTAAGCTATGCCAAGGCTAAGCTAGGCTAATAGTATTGTCTTTGATTAACATAACTTTTATTCATTTAATAAAACACTATTTTGACCGGATTGAAGTTATGTATTATTATAAATTAACATAATTTTAAATTTATCCGACGTTTCGCGTGCTTTACAGCGTGTCACCGTGACCACGCACGCTGTAAAGCACGCGAATATTATGAGTCATATAATTATAGTCAATACTTATTTTATCACTACATCATAACATTATTCAAATAAATTGTCAAATTAATATTAATTATCATGTGTCACGCAAATAATCATTAATAGTCTAATACTTTTTGTCGATTTTTAAAAACTCTAGTAGGAAGATGTTTGATAGTTTTTGGTAAATTATTAAAAATAATCTTAAAATTCTAAAGGTGTTTTTCCTAAATAATTCCAGTTAATTTTTTGGCATAGCCGATTTCTCCCCTTGAATACTTCGACAGTGATTCCCGTTGACTTAAAAATATTTGTGTTTTTGAGAACGAAATATACATATATATATATACAGAGTGACAAGAGATACAATTTAGAGCTTCTTAAACAAAGGTTCGCAACTATCTAGATAGTTTGCTCCACAAATTTCTCTTATACATTTTTGTGAGCCTTAAATACCCTATTTACTTTGACTGAATTTCCCCAAACTATAATTCCATCTCTACAGACAACAGACTTCTCACATAGATTACAACTGCTTTACTAAGAATTGTTTTTTGTATTTACCTCAACGCAAATTAAAATGTGATTTATTAGCTGTGACGAGTCCATAGTAAATAAATTATTTTAAGGAAAATTTGATTTGCGTCAACAATAGGAATTGTGGTTAAATTACAATTTCCCTTTAGGAAATATGGTTTAATTTTACTGCGGTTTTCGTGTCGATATTACCCTCTTAAATATCGTATGGGTTAAACCCTGGAATAAATTTCTAATATCTTATGCATATGCCCGATATTCCTGGTACTAAACCTATGAACAATATCTAAATACTTAATAATCTAACGGAATAAGTTTAAGGAATTAAATATTAAAACACTATCTGGTCAATATATTATTGAAGCCTTGTTGTATGTACAAAAAAATATAAGCGATTTTAAAACAAATGGTGACTTTAACCAGTATAATACTCGAAAGAGAACTAATCTAAGTGTACGACCAACCAGTCTCCAGAAGATAAACCACTCCTTATATGGAAATTGTATACGTTTGTACAACAAACTCCCAAGCGAAATTAGAGAATTATCACTGAATAAATTCAAAACTCTCGTTAAACGTAAATTAATCAATAAAGCTTTTTATAAATTTGACGATTAGTTCAATAATCCTAATCCTTGGCATTGATTTGCTCCAGTTCAAACAATTCGTATGACTCAAAACTTGGCAATTAAAAAGAGTTTTAAAAGTTTTTTAAAGCGAGAAATAAAATTATTGAAATAAATTATTACGTTATCAAATTAATATTAATTATTATGTGTCACGCAATGTCTCCCCATGTCTACTTCGACTGTGGTCCATACCCGTTGACTTATAAATATGATGAGAAGGCTGTAAGATAGTCAATAGCTACTTAGGTGGAGCTTGATCTTTAGAACGATAGTGAGTCATTTATTTACAAAAAGCTTGCCAACGTTCGGTACACTGGTACAAGAAAAATAAAATACAACATTTAATGTGACAAGCACTGGCGAACATAACATACTACATACTCGAAGATAAAAAAACTCAAGGAAAATTTATTTCAAAGTGCTCGTTTATCAGAACACTCAATCTGGATATCAGTGAGTTTTGGCAATAACGCGTTCTTCTGAGGGACAAATGGAATGGTAGGACGCCTGGGGTCTAGAGGGTAAAGGAAATTTAAATTTAGTTAAAGGGTTGGGTCAATTAACCTGATTCGTCTGTCAGAAAATTCTTAAAGGAGGCGTAGTTAAAAATAAATAATAGAATATATTCTTCGATTTAAATGTCAAATAACTTTGGAAATTGAATATTATTCTTAATTTTTTATATTTTTATAGATATATCGGACCTTTTTCTGAAATTTAAGCTTAGGTATTTCTATAGATTTATGTACTTACATATGGATCTCAAAGTTGGGCGCTCACTAAAGCGCAGCATACAGAGCTACAGGTGTGTCGACCGATGTAACGACGTATGAGAATAGGTAAAATACATCATCAAGATGTCACAATGAACTCAAGTGGTAATGGGCGGGACATGGCAAGAGGAACAGTAAAGTTAAGCAAACAATCACTAAACTGGTGCCCAAGGTAGAATAAACTCAAAAGAGGAAGGCAACTTAGAAAGTGTATGGACCAAATTAAGGAAACAGCAGGTGGTACATGGCAGAGAGTGGCACAGTGCAGAGAGTGGCACAGTGCAGGGAGTGGCACAGTGCAGAGAGTGGCACAGTGCAGAGAGTGGCACAGTGCAGAGAGTGGCACAGTGCATAGAGGAATGGCGGGATTTGGAGGAGACCGCCAATAAGATATCTAAAAAGAATGTGGTGGTAGAAATATGTGGTTATGCATCTGAAATAAAAGGCTTTTATTATTATTATAATATCTATAGATACCATTTGACAGGCGGCATTTAGATAAACGAGCACAGATAAGCTAAAATTGTCTTTTGTTCCCGCAATTTTTACACATTTAACAAAACTAAGATTTTATTCCTTTTTTAAATTTCGAGTGCTTTTTAGCAATCTTGGTCAGAGACAGTTTCGCATTTGACAGATGATTAGGGGGTCATCAATCTTTTTTAAATAACGTAATAAATACCGATCGCCAAAGTTTATTGGCACCAAAATTCGACTTTCGTTTTCAAAATGTTGGCTGATTCCACTGAAAATCGGTCCAACTCTGCGTCACCGTTATGTGAGGATGGAGGTGTGATCTTTCCAATGTTGTTTGACGTGGACCACCAGGGCTGCCCTTTTTTTTTAGAATAGGGGGCAGACGAGCCTATGGGACGCCCAAAAAGGGCAGAAGGCACGGATCGCTATCCGCACAGACATTGACAGATGAATAAAAACATTAAATTTTTGACGCAGGTTATATAAAAGTTACGTAATTGTTTAAAAAAAGTCGTCACTGATTTGCCGAAAAGTAAATAAACATACATTAATTCAATATTAATAAAAATTATATGGGTTTTGAAAAGTTTAAAATTTGTATTATTATTGCACAAATTCTATAGATAGATATATATATATATACAATTAAATAATAAAGAACTATGTGCACGGCCCAAAGATCACGAGATATTTGACCTTGTGCATGTGTTTACTCAAAATGGCAAATGTGTCCTCTATAAACTTGACGCGAAACGAGAATTTATTCTAGAAAAATCTAATTTGTTGTTTTATGTTGATATAATAGTTATATATATGGTATTATATCTTGAATATTCTTAATTTTATACTAAGACAGGCACAAAAGACTCATACGCATTTAATTGTTTGGAATTTATAATATTCCTGTGTTTCCATAGGTTTTTATTTCTTTTCAATACTTGGAATTATAGGGAACGGTACTAAAACGTATATTTAATTTAAAGGAAGAGCCGCTGTAAGTCAACATATATTTGTTTATGTACAGTACACTTTTTTTTTTAATGTAATACGAGGCAAGCGGCCGCCCATGGACACTCACATTGCCTGAAGGTGCGCCGCCGGCCTTTTTACACTTATCAACATCAAATAAATGACTAAATTTGCTACAAAATATCCATAATTTCACCTCGACAACGTTCACCAACCCAGGGCTTTGACGTTACTACAAAACTACGGTATTAGTTAAGCAAAAAAACTGATACGCAGTTGGTTTAGTCGAGTTGTTCGGATTACCTGCAGTTAAGTTTTATCATCGGACTTCAGCAGAATACTAAATTTCACCCGTATTTACGTCCGCCGTTCCACAACTGAGCGTTTCTTAAGACAGTTTTTGCAACACTAGTATATGTAAATGCCGACTGAAGTATTTCTGAATCAATTCGACATAGGGTCCTTAATGAAACGAAGCAAAAAAAAGGCCGATAACGCGAGCCCTCTCTCGAAAAAGTGTCATTTAGAATCTGTGTGAAACGTGGCTTATAAAATCGTTATGGAGTAAAACATACGACTACTTTTTAAGCCTTGACTTGGTTATATGCTTAAAAGGAGTAAGAATATCCATAGCGCTAATCCTGCATCATGAGTACACCACTTTCACACCATCACACAACACAGCCGAATTAGGTATTATTTAGTTAAACGTGTTGAATAATTTTTCCTTTCGTAAATATTTGAAACTTTTTGTGTATATCCTTTGGCTATTTATTTAGTATAATTGTTTTTTGTTGTTTATAATTTATGTTAGCTGTTAGATTACGAATTAAATAATCATGAATTCATCAAAACATCCATCACGATAATTATTGATTAACTTGACGTTTGATTACGTGACATATCGTTTTAAAAATCTCGAATTGCCTTTAATAGGTTATGAATAAGATAAGACTACAATGTTATCACGACGTTATGGTTTAAACCAGATACAATAATCATGGTTATGTTAAAAGTTAACCAAACAGATAACTAACCCGCGAAGCACGCTCTCGTCTATACTGCGAATTTTATAGGGTTGGTCGAATTGAATTAAAATTGTCTTAAGTATGACATCCGGGAGTCACACTTAGCGCTATTAAATATAATTAATTATATCTAATATATAAAGTTCTCGTGTCACAATGTAACGAACATTACCCTACCCCTAATTTTATGTTAGTTATAAGCTCATGTTTTAAACGATTTAAGCCAGTTGACACCCATTTTCAAACAAAGAGTTCCATTTAACATATTGTTACGAGCTAGGGGATCGATAGACAGATCGATAGAAAACGCCGTAGATCTCTTCAAGGGTTTATTTTTAAATAAATCAATGAGGAATTTAATTACAAATAAATGCATATTACGCACAGAAATACACTAATTATGACACACAATTCTTATCACTAATAAATTTAATTACACGCATTTCACACAGTACTTTTTCACTTATCTCTTCGATGTTAATCTCTTGTAATCGCACTTAATACTGAAATCACTGGTCGCGTTTCGACTCATGAATATATTTCTGGGAATAATCTTGAACGATGTTAGAGAAGTATCTAGACAGATTGGTACATATTAGCAGTTGTACTATCAATATGATTTTCTAATATGTGATTGACCCTCTCCTGAAACGGTCAGAAACCACGTTATAGCTGTTCGAACGTTTCTAACTTGTGGAACAATCGAGAAACTTTACAGTCAACCCATCTTCGTAACAATATATTTGAACAATCCTACAACAACCGAACGCGAACTTAACAAGTGTTAATTTTTTTTTTATTTAGTTACGCACTTTTTTATTTTTCTTCCATGCTGGGGTTGATTGGAGGAAATCCAACAGATACAGAAAGCTGAGGTTAATAAATGTACGTTATGAACGTTTAAATGTAACGAAATACCTGTTTACACCTGGCTACCTCAGAAGTGCGGCCAGTTGATCAACGGCACCCGTGATTTTTAAAATCTTATGTAAATTGCCGTCATGTAGACGATATTTTAATTAAATAACAAGTGAACGAAATGTTTTCCCAAAAATCAATTCAAAATAATTTCATTAAAAATACGAGCGGCCAAATTTTTATAGGCAACTTGGTAGATATACATTCTCCTAATTATAAATATACATAAAAATAGATTTTTAAATAACCGATGAGCGCAGTAATCCTGCAGCCGGATCTTAGACCATTAGTTATGGCACTGATAACCCTTTTTAATAAGGAATGTTTAATTTTCCAGTTGATGAAACGTCTTCGTCAAGTCGTTGGTCAGCGGTTGTTCGAGATGATCATGAAGGCCACCTTCTACGGGCAGTTTGTCGCCGGCGAAGACCAGAACAAGATTCGACCTACAATCGAGAGGTTTGCGAGCATTTTCATATTTTATATTTGCGGGAGATGATGAAAAGGCAACCGTGGATGGGGAAGTCTGGTTCGGTAGGCCTTGTCGTACCTGGACTAAATCCAGGAGGGAGAAGGGACCTATAACCGGCCAGCATGCATGGTGAACAGGTGAAGGAGTGGAGGCCACCTGGCCCCAATTTTGCAAATTAAATGAGAAATTTTTTTCAGTCGAGTTTTTCAATTAATAATTTATTGTGAAACCAAGTAGATTCTTTTAGTACATATTTAATAAACATAAAAATATAAATGATTTCTGTTGATATTTAAGAACAATATAATCATGTTTGTACAAAGGTAAAGGTAGAACGGCGAAAGAAAAGTTGTTTACTAGTCGGAATTTAAATAATTGTTTTCCGAAGTCTTTTGTGGAGGCCCCGGGTCTGTAGCCCCGGTTGCCCTCCCCTAAATCCGGCCCCGATGGTGAATGTCATGAAAGAGGATGAAGCGAGTGGCAAGACCGTGGTCTCTGACGTCTGTCCAGTTCTGTAAAAAAAAAATCGTTTAAAAAAAATATAATTTTAAAATTCGCGCTAACTTTTTCATATTACATTAGCATTTTAAATTTAGAAACGTAATCATGTTTATTTTAATAAGCTTATTGTATAGATAATAGACTTACAATAGATTATCCACATCGTGATTTGTTTATATCTTTTGATTACTGTATTATCTGTCGTGTTCATTGTTTGGAAATAGCTACTGTATGTAGCTGTATATTATATCATCCTTCGAGATTATTTGCAGCCAATTTCGACTTATATTTTTATAGAACGGGCAGGAGGCTCACCTGATATTAAGTGCCATCGCCCATGGACACTATCAATATCAAAGCCTCGCTTATGCGTTGCCGGCAAACTATTTCGAGTTACAGAGTACAGCAGCTGACACATTTCAACTCTAGTGCCATAGATCTTTAGGCAAGTGACCAGTCAACTGTCACTTATGAAGTCTCTTGTCACCTTAGACATACCGTCTCACTATCTGTTGGTGTCTGTGGTTTGATATCAGAGAATTACACTTAACCTTTAGCGAGAATATAATTTATGTATCCATTGACAGGTTGCGTTCATTTGGTGTGAAGTCGATTTTGGATTATTCGGTTGAAGAGGACCTCTCTCAGGAAGAAGCTGAGAAGCGCGAAGTAAGGTAATGAGATTTTTTAATACTTTGTTTCTTCTAATCGCTTTAGTGAATTGATTTCCGTTGTCACGATAAGGATGCATGATATTACCGTTTAATTATATTACCGGTTTTTTTAAATTTAAACGGCACATAAATAACAGGTTTAGTCACATCACTAGCCGTCTTGAGTCACGTGATTGTTACGGTTTTAATTAGTTCACGAAATAGCAGTTAAATTATCGAAAGTTTCTATATTTGTAATTAATACAAAACCAAGATACTTCTCTGCACCATAGAGTAGCTTGTTTTTTTTTGTTTGTTTGTCGCTGTCAAAATATAGTGTCACAGACCACAATAAAATTGTTACTGTTGTCTATGTACGGGCGTTCATATTTTTCTGTAATATTCTTTTTCATAGCAGTTTTTGAAGTTAGTTTTTTTAAGGATTTTTGTAAAACATATGTTTCGATGAATGTTATTAATTAATGTTTTGCTAACACTGAAGGCAAATAATTTAGGAATTTATCAGTCGGAATCCAAAAATAGGATATCTTATAAATTGTGGATATAGAAATGATCAGATCCTAGACATGGGCTATTCTCGCGATATGAAAATGAAAGGGCATCGCCCGATTTTCTTCAATTGTTTAACCAAAATATCTATTTTATATAAGCTACGCTAATAAAGGAAAGATTTGATTGTTTGCTAGGCTCCAAAACTACAGGACTTATTTGAATAAATATTTCACCATTCGAACCCTGATGGCCATAAGCTATAGAATATTTAAAAAAAAGTTACGGTGTATGAAATTATGATAGTGTAACCCAAGGTTTTAATAATATCGATATAATTCCTAAATCGCGTACGCTGCGGAAACTATTGACAATAGAGCAAAGTGATGAACTACAGTTTTATAGAAGACATCATCATCTACAAAATAAAAATGTATTTGTATTTAAATGTCTATTTTTCGAGAAAAGGTTTAGGCTATAGAACATTGTAACTGAATAAATGGGGGAAACGCAAGCTATATTCAGTTATACATATATACAGATAAAAGTACAGTATTCCGTCCTATAACGCGGAACCAATCTACCGTGTTATAGGACGCGTAGTATCTTCACATTAAGCGCTTGTTTGAAGCCATATAACGCGTTCATTATGAAGGGAAAAAGTGCGTACAAATAATTATAAATGTCTCAGTACAGAAATATAACGTGTGAAATCCCTGCGTTATATTAGGAATACTCGTGTTATACGAGGGACTGAAATCGCGTAATATGAAAATGCGTTAGAGTACCGTTTTGTTGGAAATTCGCTAACATAATTGACACGATTGTCTTAGAACGAGACAGAAATAGAGTGGTGTTCGTGGGCGACGGAAAATGTCGCGGTAATTTTTCCCATTGTTTGAGTCATAATGAAATCGTGATTTTACGCAAAGGCTTCAGTAACCTTGCGTTCTCAATTGACGATAATTTATGGAGTCGGCGTTTTTTTTCTTTTGAGAGGAATTAAACCTTATCTAACAATATTTGTGTTTGTTTATTATTTTTAATTTATTTTAAATTAATTTGTTCTATAAAAATATATCAAGCATAGTTTTATACAGAATTATTAAACTAGATGGATGAAAATGACGTTTGTCTATATTAATCGGCATAAAAGACTTCGGAATATTTCAAAAATCCGCCATGTTATTAACAATCTATTGAAAGTTTTGTCTCTATCACTCCCGAGCTACTTTATCAATGGGTAAATAGGACAAAACATACACTTGAGACTAGTATCTTTATAAGACATTTTTTTACGATTTATTTTTATTATTTTCAGTGGCAGTACAAGTTTACCCTTGGCTGAAATTCCTAAGAATAAGGCAAAAAATTTGCAAGAACTTCTTTTGGCTGGGTTTTTATGTTTTATTTTTCGTTTTTAGTTTTTTTTAAAGTATTAGAGGTATAGTTCGTTGATTTGTTAAATAGATATTTTTCTCCTAACGTAGTCTTTGTAGTAGACATAGAAATAATTATATTTTTGTCATATTCGATATTTAAAATATTTTTTTTCAAACAAATATGTATAACAACACTAAAGTTCACTTCCGTAGACCATAATGTATAGATCGAAGCATAGATTATTCATACAGTACTATAACGGATCTAACGATTTTGATTTCGCGTTCAATATTTAAAACTGAATTTATAAATACTCTAATTATACGTACACGATACATCGAACCATAGATTGTGCATGATTAGTCAATTGTCTGATCACGATTCTGACGTCATTACGACGTCACAGGGTCGTAATACGCATCATCAACGATTAGATAATTTGTATAATATATTATATAATGTTTATCAGCGACCGTATTTTGAGTAAAGGACTTCCGTTATTCATGAAAATTGCGGTTTTAATATCCGAATATTTTTTTAAAGTTGGAATTGAAATGTAATAGATATTTGGCAATGTAGATAGTTGACATTGACACTGATGTGTCAAGTTTCTTGTATTTGAAAAAAAAACATTATTTTATCCACATTAACATATATTTCTGACTTCTAAACTTGCTTTAAGTAAACAGTTTAAAATAAATAATATTTAATTGGTTATGTAGTCTATTGACGAACGGTTGATTCAAGCGGAAGCCTAATAGGCATCTGGACAGGCGTCCCCTCCAATAGGCCGCATCTCACTGGACACCATGCCTATGATGGCCTCAATACGCTATACCCATTATATTAGTATATCGAAACTAGCGTACCAATTCTTAAAAGGCCGTCAACACACTAGCTAGTGTCCATGGGCGGCATATTCCTTAGGCCGTACCTCGCTCGACACCATGTCTATAATGCCCTCAATACTTTATCCCTATTTTTAAAAGGCCGGCAGCGCACTCCCGTATTTCCATGGCATTCCACGACATATCACGTAACATCAAATGAGCCTTCTGCCCGTTTGTATAAAAACATTCAAAGACTAAAAATCTATTTATTTAGAGGAATTTAAAAACAATTACGAGTGTGAATTTTGTCTTGATTGAGAATGGCGTTGGTCAAAGCGGGGAGTTCTCAAACCTATAATTGAATGGCACTTAGCGACAGCATACAATGCATGATGAGCGACACGGCCTTGTCTTAAATTTTTTGTAATCTAGTCAGAGTTACGTAAATATTATCCAAACGTGCCAAAACTCCAAATAGCTTTTTGGAATGTTATGACGAATTTTTTGGCTTTTTGAATTCATTTCTTCAGAAACAGAAATGTATTCATAATTAAAAACTTGTTTATTCCTGGTTCCAACCGATCACATGCTTTGAAATTAAAATGACAATGGGTTTGTCGTGTTACACATACAACACAATGGAAGGGATCACCCGGAAAACGAAGAGAGGGCAGGCCAAAATGAAGGGGCCTAATTACTTGATAGAAATAGCAGGAAAAAACAGACGTGGCTGGAAAAGATTGGCAAAGATAGATCTAGGCCTAAATCCAAGGCCATATCCACATTTGTAATGGAAATTAAAGTTATGGAAATGCAAAAGGCTTTAATTATAATTATATTTCTGGTTGGAATAGTTTTTGTATTTGTCATAAATCCACGTGACATTCTAATTATTATTTGTTACGTCATTCACAAATTATGTTCTATTTTTTTCCAAGTATCAAGATTACTATTAAACTATAATGACGCAAGTGTTGTCACAACAAAAAAGGTAATTTAGTGAGCTCAAGTACCACAGACTAACACTATATAAATACAGATTATATTCTTCGTAATAGCAAACGTCATGTTTCCGTTTTTAGTTCGAAATTTGCCCACGGAGCGCTGCTCGAGATTTTCATACAAAAATTACGGCCTGCTAAAAAGTTATAGATATTTTTACTAGGAAAAAAAGCAGCATTATTCAATGTCTAATAATATCACGTCAAGTGTCACTACGGCTCGGAAGATTGATTATTTTGGTATCAATTTTTTTTATTAAAATTTCCATTATGTAAGTGATAAACATGATTAGCACCCGGCTTATATATGTAACCAGACGTTTTTTATTACAACTAGTATTGTACTTAAATACTAACCATCGAGGATACTTAGGAATATTCAGAAATGAGAACTCCCATATACGATAAATTTTTAACGTACATGAGTTAGACTTAGAGCTAAGTGTGACTCTCGTACTGTCAGAGTATTGATTTTTGACATACGGACTCTTTCAAAGCCGAGAGGCGTTCAAGGGTATTACCTGCTTTTGAAACCATTTTTAACAAACCTTTTCTTGTATTCAATATGCAAAATGTTTGTTAAAATTTTTATAGAAGGTTTGGTAGCAGTACCTACTACGGTTCGTAGAGATTACAGTCGTAAAATATTGAAACCAAGCGTTAGTCGTATTACAAGTGGTGAACTGGAGCGTGGAGCACATGTCCATGTGATTACGATCTTATGAAGTCGATGCGTACGTCAAATTACATAACATTCAGTTGAAACATTTAAAATAAGACGTTGTAACTAGAATTCAAATGCAATGTAGATTCTATCTATCTTCTTATAGTGCCATCTCCTTTCGAAGGTTGGCGATCATCATGGCTACTTTAATTTAAACGTAATTTAAAGAAAAACATCGTGGGGAAACCGGCTTGCCTTAGACCCACAAAGTCGACGGCGTGTGTCAGGCACAGGAGGCTGATTACCTACTTGCGTATTTGATTGATAAATGAGCATGAAATGGGTACAGAAATCTGAGACACAGACCTAAAAAGATTGTAGCGCCACTGATTTATCAAATTTTTAATAAACATTTAGTGTAATTTGGTATTTTTCTAGAACCCGAAATACCCGATATACCTCCAGATATTTTATACCTATTAAACTCTCAAAACCTCTATAAATAAACGCTTATAATAAATGATTTCCTATACAATAGAAATAATGTTTCATAATACTTTAAACTTTTGTGGAAAACTTGTGAAAACATTGCTTTGAGATTAATGGTATTTATAACATCTTGAAATTTTCCTAATTGATTTTCTTTCCGGTAAAGAGTTATATTCAGTGTCGAAACTAGAAGCTGTCCTGCTCCTTTAGTACTTAAAAGAAGTATAGTTCATTTTAAATATAATTTTAATATTACCTGTCAATCATTAGTATGCATATTATGTATAAACAAATTACGAAATCTGATCGCTCCCTGACTATTCTCATACTTAAATCTAATCAAGCAAGGGTTTTGTATGATAAAAATTTGACAATTAATAAGCGCCAAGTATGATAAACGTAGATTTTGTAAGTCATAATTACGTAACGTCTCGACTCTATCCTTTTATCTTTTAAATCTAGACAATATATAGTAATCATTTTGATGATTGATATCGAGTCTCTTAGTCTGTGGCGCATTGGTAACCATGGCAACGATCTAGCCCCTAAAGTTTAAATGAGTTTGCAATAAAATTTTCAGCGCCTCCATCTCTGTTTGCGGTGACACTGAAGAGGAAGGACAGCTCAAGCAATACCACGTGGAACAGCGTTTTGCTGACCGTCGTTACAAGGTGACCAGCGCGAGAACCTACTTCTACCTCAATGAGGCCTCCTGCGAGAAGAACATGGAGGCTTTCCTTAAGAGTATTGACGCTGTTGCTGGTGAGTAGAAGATGATGATTGTTGGGTTAGGTTAGTGTTGGCCAGGGTCGTAGGTTCGAACTCCTTGCACCAATGGACTTTTTTTGTGCGCATTAAACACACGCTCAAGGATGACATCGTGAGGATATCTGTCAAAAAATCGTTGACATGTGTCAGAAATCACATACTTGTCTTTGAAATAAAATTAATTACGAAACAGATACAACAATCTGAGACCCAGAGCTAAAAGGTTGCGCCGCTGGATTTATTTGTCTAACTAGTCAATCTTCAGTTTATAAAATATGTCGATTTTGGGCTTCAAATTTACCATAAATGTTGGAGAAAAGATTTGTGTGCTTTTTATCAAATAAATGCAAAACTAATGGACAGCCTTGCGATTCTGTAACTCACTTTTCGAACTCACACAGCGGTTTTCACAGCGGCGGTCGCGCTCACATCAGTCGTAAAGCAGTCATTTTAAGATTTGGCATTCTGATACAGAATCGCAATCGGCTGATTCGGCATAGGTCATATTAATAGGAAAGCCGGGACAGGTCTCTAGTATCAAATAAAAATCATTAATAGTGAGATAAGTTTAAGATTCTATGAAAAAAATATAATATTGAATTGCTATTCGTTGGTGTCGCTAAAATGGCTGGACCGATTTTGGCTAATTATGATCTTGAAATATTTATGGAAGTTCAGGGAAGGTTTAAATTGCTCAAATATAAATAATAGGTCAACGACATTTCAATTTTCCAATAAAAACTGTTCCTAGCTGAGAAATATTTGATGTATTTTGTCTCTTTAGAAATAAAGAATTGTCACTTGGTTGTCATATGGGATGCTTTAAGTAATTGGTGTTTCGTAGCTGTAGTGCGAGGTCCGAAATCTATGGTCTGTTTTTAAAAAAATTTAGTAAGTTTGACATTCAATATATATAAGTTAAACGAAGTTCACCGGGTCATTTAGTATTTAAAAAAAATGCTATACTATAGTTTTAAAGCAAAATCGATCAATCTACACACACACATATACACTATGTTTAGTATATGTTGTTAAGAACACATGATAGTCGAAAGTTATCACAAATGCTTCAAGATAAAATTATTTTGTCGGATATGCTTCGCATTTTGCAGCAAACAGGATGTAATTGTTTGTGATAAACAGTTGAGATTCCTATCGGAACAATAATCTGTGGATTTACCCCGTATTTTATATTAAATTGGGTTTTCTTACCATGTAATTCTAAGTTTGCGATATGGGTTTGATAGCATTATTAATTGATTAATTACGTTGATAATTATTCCGGATTCGATTTTAGATATATATTAATATATGCTTCCATAATAGTTATCGTGTGTATAGCACCTTAAGTCAGCTTAATTGTTAAAATACATCATGTAACAATATCTTTAACTAAATGTATGAACGTTGGTTACCATGGCAACCGAGGCCATTTAGATTATGTATTGAAATTACAATGTAAAAGGTTGTCATTACAAGGAAGGCTAAACCTACAACCGAAATTGACGAACAAAACGAAAATATTATTTATTTGAGAATACTTTAATAATCGTCGCTTTAAGAGATAATTAGGCATTTAAAAATACTTGAGCACTCACGAACTTCATTTTGTATGGAAAAGTCCGAACGAACTAAACGGAAGAATGTCTAAATAGAATCAAATATAAATATCATTCAGATTATGCAGACGTCAGAAAAAAATAAATTGACTGTGAAAGTAAAATATAACATATAACATATACAAATCAAATTCGTATTAATTTGCAAAATTCTTACTAGTTAATACCTAAAGTATGCTCGCATCGCAGTTCTACCGTAAAAAGTTGTGAGATCCATGTAATACCAAGTTGGTCATTAATATGTTTTCTAAAAGCTCATTTAGTTAATTAATGTATTACAAAAGTACAAGTTATTTAACGAAGAGTACTCGATGGAATAAAATAAAAGATTTCGTGCCGAATAGTAAAATTTTTTGTCGAATCTATCTGTCAGGCCTAGAAAATCGTACAAAAATCTGTAAACATTTCGGCCAACCACTTTTTCCAATAGAATAGAAATTCTGCTATCAGAATATATATAAACTGACAAGAAAGCTTTATATACTTCTTTTCTAAATAGAGCTAAAGCTTTATCAAATTGTAGGTTTAAAAGAAGAACGACCCTAGTACGTTTTTTTTTATATAAATTGTCTGAATAAGGACACAATTTAACATTAAGATCTAGCTTAACTTATGAGGATATTTAATATAAGAAACTGTCTAATAACACAACTTATTGTCTCGAGACTATTAAGGGGAAAACACTTCTTGTTATTAAAACTAATTAAAACCTTGTGTTTTTCAGGCATCACAGAGAGTACGGGTTTGATGGCTGTAAAACTGACAGCTCTTGGAAGACCACAATTACTTGTAAGTCACTAACCCTGCGTAATCAGTCCCTTGATTAATGATAAAGTCACCCAGATATCCATTCTATGGAAGTTAATCTTTCCATAGAACTATTTACTAAGAACAGAAAGTCTTTATGCCTATTTACTAAAAAAACTGAACAATACATTTAACAATATTTAGTTTATCAAATTAACATAAATTTACATCAAAATATGACTAAAGGTTTTTCGTTAGTCCATTACGTCACAAAGCAAAAAATCTAGCTATTCGTAAAAAGTATTGCAATAATAGAATTATTATTCATATATAACTAGTGGACCCCACAGACGTTGTCCTGCATGATATTTAAAGCGATTAGGATATTAAGCAAAGTATGAAAGTACCGACTGCAGTGCCATCTGCCGGGCTGATTTGTGAATCTAAACCATTCCCAGATCCCCTTGAACACACACAAAAAATTTCATCAAAATCGGTCCAGTCGTTTGAGAGGAGTTCAGTCACATACACACGCACAGAAGAAATATATATATTAAGATATAATGTATATTATTATATAAAGTGCAAACTTCTATACTGATCATGAGGAAAGTTAGGTAATCAAACTTTAAAAACTACCGAATTCATAAATTCTTTCACCATTATGCTTTATTATCCTTTTATGCCATATGCGATATTTGTTTTCAATAGAGTTTAAAAAGTAAGTATTTTATACTGTATATCTAATGATTAAAAATATGTTTTGGTTTTATTAGTTTTTTTATCGGTCTTAACTTTCCTTGTCCATAACAATGTCGAATATATCTCCAATTCTTTTTCAGCTCCAACTGTCCGAGGTGATTATGCGTGCGCGTAACTATATGCAGCAAATAGCAGGTGGCACAGGCAACGTGCTGACCCATCACAAGACAATAGAGGACTTCCAGAGGTACCTCGGAGAGCACTCCTCCAAGCCGGAGGTTCAGGACTTTATGAAGAAGATCACCTCGGATAAAGAGGGGTTAGTAATTATAATCAACCTTGATTTATTAATATTATACATTTCAACTTTAAAAGTTAACTTTTTTAAAGACATATTGTATCTACCCGCATTGTACAAACTTTAAAAAAATATATAATCAACTATGTATTAGGCCCTATTAGTGTTGTATTATGGGTTATATAATATTCTATAAAATGAATAAATTTATTACAAAAATCTAATAATATTGTAAAGTACCCTCTTTTTCTGGTCCGAAGGATCAAAAACAATACGTAATTAAGGGACTTAGAGAAAGTCAGTGAAAATGTTTCAGTATGCTGCATTTATTCCCGTGGGACCGGTCAGTGACTACGAATTATTATCGTAAGAGTTGGATCACTCGCTAATCTGCTTTGGTTTGCTATAGACATATGATCTTTGCTCACAAGTTGCACTCAAATTCTAAATTAATAGTCGAGTAAAAATCTAGACTCGTATACAGTTTTTTTTATATATAAGTCCTGGGCTAGAAGTATTTGCTATTTATTTTGTGAATTCTTACGTGTAGCTCCAGCCAAAACGATTACCTTTCGATTTGGGTTATTGCTTAAACGCCTTTTTTAACTTATAAATGACACAAGTCAATAGGAGTCTGTAAAGCGTAATTCTTAATAGTAAATAAAATGGATTTAAAAAAAATCGTTGGACCCATAATAATAATAACGGCTCCTTGCCTTTAATATAAACAAATGACCAAAATATACAATTATATTAATGAAACAAAACTAAAGTAAATCTTAACAGTAACTTAAATAAATAAGGCCTAAGGATTATCCTACCAACCCTTTTTATGTGGTAATTTTCACCATATTAATAAATTGTTTTCCTATTACCAAAGTTGGTACATATGTGAGAGCGTTTGCAATGTCAAATATAATTTCATAAACAATTTATAATCCACAACATCCAATACACAGCAATCACCATATTACCTCTCCTAAAATAACTACTCCTTGTAAAGTCTCATAAAATATCGAAATTTGTTCATATAGATCGATTAAAAATCTCTTACTCATTAAATTAAATTAATTCTTGCAGCATCGTTCACTTGTTCCCCTGGTCAAACATCCTCGACAAAGACATGAATCTATCGGACTCGTTCCGTGTGCCCGACCCTAAGTCTGGACAGATGCGGCGTCTAATCTCGCAGATCTCGCCCAAAGAGGAGGAAATGTTCAGGAACATGCTCAGGAGAATCAACCACATCATCCAGGTATCGTATATTGCATTGCTCGATATAAAAAAATGGTTGTCTCGAAAGTCGCTTTACGGACGACAGTTTAATGTGACAATGTCATAACAAAACATTGATGAAATGATTGCATACTTAAGATGCGAGCGTACAATGAGCGTAACAGGACAATTAGCGTAACGAGACAATGAGCTTAACGGGACAGTAAGTCATGCTTTTTCGTGCGTGCAGCCGTTGTTCATCGATTTATTAGACATTGTCACGTCAATAATTCCATTATACAGATTACTTCTACCGTAAAAGTTGTGAGCTCCATGTACTATTATTATGTTACGTATTATGTATATAAACACACTAGCAGCTTAATAGGCTGATGCGCGTGTATTTTGAGATTTGGAGAAACTATCCAATCTATTTTTAAAAGAGTTCAAAGATGGTGCACTGATTACACTTTCCGGAAGCCTATTCCAGTCGGCCACTACTCGGTTTGGGAGAACGTTCTTTTGGGAATTTGTGTTATGTTGAGTGGTCTTAAGTTTTAAAGAACAACCCCTCAAATGTGTATTTTCACTTAAAATAAAGAGCTTCTCAATTCCTGGAACATTATAGTGGCCAGTGAGGATTTTAATTTTTTACTAAGTAGGATAATTTATTCAGTCCATACTTAAGGAACTTTCTATTTTAAGTTATAACTTTAATTAGCTAACCTAACATTTTATACTGACCATATCAATATTATATTTTTTTAATGTTTTAGATATGCCTTTACTGCCCTTTGTGTAGACGCGGTTGCTAGGCTCCTATGAAAAAAATGTTTTTAGTTAACTTACAAATAATCAGCAGTTTGAGATCATGTTTATAATTTCTGAATTTTCAGGTTGCTGCTGAGGCGGATGTGAGGATAATGATAGATGCCGAGCAGACGTACTTCCAACCTGCCATTTCCCGAATCTGCTTGGAAATGATGAGACGCTATAACAAGGTAGAACTTTATTACTTGAGAAACTTATTGCCGACAGTATTTAGGTGTTTTGAAAGAAATTAATTTTATTAAAAAAAAAAAAAAACTGTTAACAACTGCACTTTTCGTTTGCCGAGGTGTCTATGACTGAGCCAAATTAACACTATAATATGTTTCTTTTTTCAAGTAAAACTTCTTTAGGCGCATGATTTAGGTAAAATTTTTACGGGTTAAACGCAATAATAATAATATTAGCGTCACGAAGATGTGCAGCGTTTTTGTCGAAGAAAAGGGACAGAGCGATTGAGAAGGTGTGATTAAGGGTGAACGTAGCATGAAGCAAATAGCCATGGAGAGTAGGGAGCAAGCAAGTGAGAAAGATCGAGAGAGAGAGTTGAGAGAGAGCGAACGTCGCATCACGCACAGTTTAAAACTTTTAACTTTAACTTAGTTTTGAATGTATAAATTAGATCAGATTTGTATAAATATGAACAAGACTTAAAAATTAGTTTGCCAAAGACGTTTCACTTCTGACATGTGTACTTTGTATGGACGCACTTTTTTCTATATATAATTGAATTTGTTTTAATGTTGAATCATACTATTTGTAGGGAAGATTCGTAGTGTTCAACACTTACCAGACGTACCTGAAGAACACCTACAATGAGATCGTGACCGACCTGGAGCAGGCCGAGCGACAGAACTTCTTCTGGGGGGCCAAATTGGTGCGCGGCGCTTATATTGAACAGGTCAGTGATATTACTGTAGTCGATTTATTTATTTTTGTTTTATTATTAAGGTTTTTCGATTGGGCGCGGTAGATGGCGCTCTTAAATAAAAGAAACGTCCAGTTCCTTATACTAGTAATGTGAATAAGTATCAATATCACGACTTGTACCTTGTTTTAAACTTTAAATATATTAACCAAGACTGTCTAATAGTATTTTAACTAATGCATAAAATAAGATCTGTCACATCGCTTTAACTACTAAATTTTTCTCTTGTTTAAATTGTTGTTTGTGTCTAAGTAATTTAATGAATAACTCAATAGATGGCGCTATAGTATAAAGTCAAGTTTTAACAAAGGACAATAACATAATAATAACATGTTTCTGAACAATGTACATTATTTCTTCTTAGAAACGTTTAAATCATCTGTTAATGAAGACAGAACAACTAGCAATACATAGAAAGAGCGATTGCTATTGGATTTTGACATACGCGCTAAGTTACTATATTTTACGCTTGAAATTATGGTCACATGACAGTTTGACAAGTCGTTGTCGATTAATTTTAATTGGGCTTTTGTGTTATAAATTATTATATGAACCATTCCTGGGAATTAAAACACGCTGACAAAACAAATAAACATATGTTTGTGTTAAGTATGATGATTTGATATTTTAAAAGAGTACCGAGAGTTTTTTTACGCCCGTTTTTTCTCTCGGCCTACACCCGCTGTCTTCTTTGCCGATGAGTAGGGAAATTTAACGACGTGGAATAAGTGATACCATGTATCTTATATTCCATAGTAAACAACTTTTTACACAACAATTCCAAAAAAACTCTGTGGCAATAGTAAATGTTAATCATAGACTTTGTGACATATGTACAATCTGTATCTTCAGTTGACAGACATAATACTCAGGTACATTAGACACTTGTGACGGATGATTAATTAATTAATAAAAAAAAATATCAAGAATTTATGCTCATATATTGGTTAATACTGCTACTTTGAATGGACCTGTGAATAGGCGGTCTCGCTCTTACAATTTTTTTTTTTTTTTTTTTTACCATTCACACCAATTGACCTAGTCCCATGCTAAGCTGGTGAAGCTTGTGTTATGGGTACTAGGCAACGGATATAGATACATATTATAGATATATAGAGATATAAATACATATTTAAACGCCCAAGACCTAAGCACAACACCAAATGCTCATCACATCGATGTTCGTCTCAGCCGGGGATCGAACCCGGGACCCATGGATTCGCAGTCAGGGGTACTAACCACTAGACCAATGAGTCGTCAAAAACATCATCATCATCATTATTAACATCGATGAAAATATTGACGTGTTTTACAAGAGTCTGCCAAGTTACCGTAACCTTGTTTATCACGCTCTTAATGAGGTTTAAGTTTTCATTTAGTTTAGGTTATTATTGTTATTTTTTATCTTTTTAGTTTTAGTTATTATTAATTTTTAGTTTTTATTTTTTAATTTTTTCCTTTGACAGATTACTTATGTTCTAATATAAATTATATATATTATGTTTGTTAAATTTGTTTGTGTTTTAGAACGTATAAATAAATAAATAAATTGCTTTTCAGGAGCGCGCCCGTGCGGCAGCTATGGGATACGAAGACCCGAGTTGCGAGAGCGTCGAGGCTACTACTGCCTCCTTCCACAAGTGCCTCAAGGAAATACTCGGCAGGGTCAAGGTATGCGTTTGGCACCACTTAATATTTCGAAGCATCATTATAGTTTTAACTTTTTTTTATTTCATTTAAATTTCCAAATATTTTGCTGGAAGTGGGTAAAGTAGGAATAAATGTTCAATTCATTATTTCAGTAATAAATAATTTTAACGTAAACCGTTTTTTTATATAATAAGGGGGCAAACGAGCTTGCGGGACGTCCAAAAAGGGCAGTCATCGCAGCCCATAGACACCCATTAAAAGCGAATTTAAAAGGCTACAGAACTAAGTTAGAAACAAATTCGAAGCATAAACTTTTCATATTATTATTAATATGAACTAACTATTAATAGTAACTACTGAAACAATATTTAATATTTTTAATTAAGGTTTTCAACAATAAACAATAAATCGCATATGGAATTCATAGAAATTGTCTTATTCATTATAGAGGTTATAAGTTGATTAAATGTAATGTATTCTGATTTAGGGTGAACGCCAACAAAATCTGGGTATAATGGTGGCCTCCCACAACGAAGACACCATCCGATACGCCATCCAACTGATGAGGGACTACAACATACAGCCTGACGAGAAGGTTGTGTGCTTTGGACAACTTCTGGGCATGTGCGACCACATCACCTTCCCACTTGGTGAGTTCCACATTTTAACAACTTTAAATATACCATAGACAGTTTAAAAAAAACAATTTTTTTTATTTACTATTATGAATCGCTTATGTTGTATTTCTTTTAGTGCTATGCTTTTTACTGATACGTTTATTTATTTGAAATATGATAAAACAATCTAATAATTTTAAATTTACAATAACTGTCAGTTCCTTGTCCGCTCTACATTCATTTGAGTGTTTGCGTGTTGTTCCCACGAGAATGTAAGTGCGTGCTCCTATTTCACCATGCCTCCTGCTGATAGAGGACAAGTCTTTGTTTTTATTTATGTTATTATTATTAATTACTTAAGATGTCATGTGAAACATGGTGTAATGGTTGCAGCTCCTTACAAACGTGTAAAAAAACATGGCGATTAAAAAGAGTGGCGGAGAGTTTATTACACCCTTGATTTGAGAACTGGCACTAAATGTAAAATTAGAAGCATTAATATGTATTTCTTTAGTGACAAGTCATAAGTGTACAATGTGTTACCTATATGATTAAATGTGTTTTTTTTTTGAGATAAATAAAGATAGCCTTTATTCGAGTACTATAATTTATGTTACATTAAGTGTATTGTATATGATATTAGTACACGACCTCCGAAGGAGTGAAGGCTTGCTCCAAGTTCTTCCACTTCTCTCTCATTCGAGATATTATGTAAATTTAGGAACATAATTTTTTTAATAAGCGTGCAAAAGTGAAATGCATAATTGGTTTTTTATTTCAAACCCCTTCGAGTAGCAGGCTAATTAATTCATCTTTTTCTGTCAAACTGTATTTACGCTGTGATAAACAAAGACAAATATATTTATGAAGTGAAACTTCATTAAGCGCATGAGGGTAAAAATTTTACGGATGAACCGCAATAATAATAATATTAGCGTCACGAAGATGTGCAGCGTTTTTGTCGAATAAAATGGAGAGTGCGATTGAGACCTATTGAGAGAGAGTGAGAAGGGCGAATTACCTTATAGAAATTCTATTTTTAAAATTAAAATTTCGTAACGAGAATTTATGAAATATTAGTATTTTATATTTTATGCAAAATAATTTATGGAAATCTCAAATGTCGAATTGTAAATTATCATGCCATGTGTTTATATTATCGAAGAAATAAATTTGCCTTGTATATTATTTCTAGGAAACATATTTTTAGGTTAAATAAAATAACTATCTACTATAATAAAAAATAGGGGTTGAACGTAGAGGGGTGAAAATTAGGGGTTGTATGTATTATTGTATGCTGTATCATCAAAAAAATAAAAACAAAAAAAAATTGTCTAAAAAATAAAAATAAAATGTTAGGGGTGGACAACCCTTATCACTTAGGGGTAGGTAAATAGATAGATAGAGAAAATTTGATAAAAATCGTTCAAGCCGTTTCGGAGGAGTATGGTAACTAACATTGTGACACGAGAATTTTATATATATAAGATAAATATGAACAAGACTTAAAAATAGTTTGTCAAAGAAGTTTCACTTCTGACGCGTGTACTTTATACGCACGCACTTTATTTAATTAACATTATAGTAAGACTTTTATTATTGATTCTGCAAATTATAATTGACTTGTGTAAATAATGTAATAAATTCCCGTTTTAAGCTGTTAAAGTTGATTTAATTTGTTTGATATAAACAAATGAATTCCAGGTCAAGCCGGCTACTCGGCCTACAAATACGTCCCGTACGGGCCAGTGCTGGAAGTGTTGCCATATCTCTCGCGACGTGCGAACGAGAACCGCGGTTTCCTCGTGAAAATCAAGAAGGAGAAGGGTCTCTTGCTCAAGGAAATTTTCCGTCGGATCGTCACCGGCAAGGCCTTCTACAAACCTGTCGGTAATTACACGCCCGTGTAGGCCAGGCCTGATCTCTAGGAGTTTCAATTTCACCGCTTTCGGTTTCGTTTACAGCCATCTACACCGTCGTGAATGACAGGGGTTAAGCCAATAGAAATTAGCTTTCGACTATTTATACGACTGACAGTTAATACGTAAGTGACAGGTGTCAAAACCGGTATGAGATTGGCAACATAGCAAAAGTATTATTTTTTTAAACTTCAACTAAAGTGTCAATGTCATAGCTTAGAGAACGTCAGTTTGGCAGTTTGCCTTTTCTATTGGTTTAAGTTCTACAGGTCTTTCGCATATTCAGAATTGCATTCGTTGATTGAGCTTCGTCCACACGTTTTAGGAATTGAGATATAGTCTCATGTGTACGGGGCTTTGGAATTGCTCCATGGAATGTGGAAAGCTAGTTGAATCTTTTTGGAATTGTTTTTATGTACATATTATTGCCGATTTTTCTTCAAATTGCGCAAGTATTACGCGAATGTATTAATCCAACGTTTTAATTATATGAAATTAATATTTTGTGTGCTCTCGATGTGTTGCTTTTTTTCGCAACATTGTAGATATTTTAATTTAACCGAACTATCACAATTTTCTTAGAATTTATTGTACACGTATTTTTTAATTTATTTAATTTTTAAAATTGTAGTATTATTATGTATATTTTGATGTTTTATTTTGGAATTTATTTAGTTATTTTCGATATTGATTTGTGTGTTGCCAACATAAAATACGTAATAATGAAATCTTAGTGAATCTTTGATAACAGCAATTTCTTTAAAAAAAACTCCTGGGATGTCTGGAATAACATTTATTATAATGAAATAAAGATCTTAAAATTACAATGAGATTAATAACTAGTATTATATCAACAAGATGGCGGGCTAAAAATAAAATGGCGCCAAGGATCTTACGGGACTTAATGAGTGCATTTCAGTGTTCTAAGTCTTAATTTATTCATGTAAGCTAGAATGTGTTTTGTGCTATGGTTACTTTACTGTTATGTCGGGCAATAAAATGCTCAATTTTTTAAAGCCCGACTGTTAGGTATAATTTCGGTACTGCACCCTAAATTCAATAGCGTAAAATAAAAGTATTATCTATGCCACGAATTTGATACCAGATGTGAACAAAGTTTCTCATCTGTGATCATACTTTTTGACAGAAGATTTTCACAATAACTATAAAAACCCTCTACACAATTCGCGAAGCTGCATTATCAAATTTATATTTGCAAGTTTTGTAGCTTTATTTGCCTACAACTTTGAATTAGGCGCAAAAATCACGTGACTTCGCAAGTAGTGTAATGAAGTAAGGTATAATATGTCTACTATCTATGAATACTTTTCGTTATCTGCATCATAACTATAGACAATTTAATACGGGAACTCTATGCCTAAATTGAGTATGACCACTGGCGAGTTAAGCCCCTTTGTGCAGTACCGAAGAATAAGTTCCTATTATAAAAAATAGGCCGATAACGCAAGTAATCGTAATGTCTGTATTAAGTTTTATTAATTTATTTTATCTTCATAGAGTGACCGGTAAATAGTATACATAAATTTTAGTTTAATTCTAATTTTGTTTTTAATTTAAGCTGTTTGATGCGATACGTTGTGATGCTAATTTAGATTTTATGAATAGACAATTAATAAAGACAAATGTTGTATATTTTTTGTTTTTATTTCCTTTTTGTTGGCAATAATGTGTACTGTTTGACACATTAAAAAGTATTTACGTCCAGTCTACAGTGACCTAATTCCAGAATAAGCCTCTCTTAATGTGACAGAATAACCATAAATAAAACAATGTCAATGGTTAAATTTAATAAATCTAGTTGTTGTCAAAGTTAACAAAATGTAGGCAAAATATTCAGTTTTTAACAGGCCGTGATTAAATCATTTCTGCATTTTGAAGCCTGTGATCTCTTTGGAAGTGGGACTTTAGAGAAAACACTGCGATAGGCGTATTCCTATCGTAACATAAAATTGTGCGCATCAGGACACATACAAATACGATTAGTGTATATGGTTGCGTCTGTCGCAAAGTATCTTTGTCTAGGGCCCCTAAAAAGTTTATTAGCGATAGTTTTACACAGACTGTTGACAAAGTTGTCAACTGTCGAATGGTTAAATCAAATCTGACAGTGTACATTTTTTTAAAAATGGAATTACGATTCTGACCTAATATTAAGAGCTTTCGCTACAACTAAAATTACTCAATACATCTCTGACAGCGTTTTTCGTCAATTAACTAAAGTCACGGCCTGGCGCTTGTTTTAAGGTGTGTCGTAGCTTAGTCCATGCTTGTTAAGACTTGAGGTGGTTTAGATGTTAAACTATGTAGGCAGACAATAATGTTCATTATTATTGATGTATTCTACGGCAGTAATAGTTATGCGTGACGCTTGCGAGGGCCGATTGTGTTTTGTTTGTAAATCTTAAACCCAACAAAGAATATCGTGTTCCTTGATTATGATTGGTCTACATCATCTCTAGACCAATCAAAGTCCAGCAACATAATCCGTTTCGTACTGCAAAAGATAGATAGTTATAGGATTATTAAGAGTTTGATAAAAATTAGCTGCTTACTACATTGAGGCTTTTGAGTAATTCTGTTATATTAACAAAGAAACTACACTTAAGATTAATAATTAATGTTGTTTAATTTCCATAATCTTTGAATTAGTGCTTTGCTTTATAAAAACAACATATAAACAGCTAGTTATTAAAAATATCATATGAGTACCTGCTGATATCGGACTGTACAACGCCGATCTAAATAAAAAAATATGCTTCAAAGATAAGTTATGCACCGCTCATATTGCATGTATTAAAATCTTAGCTTCAAATAAAAAAATCTTGCTTTTTTCAAACAGCAAGTCAACTACTTTTCTTAAATCAAGAAAACAGAAGCAGAATCGCCATCCTCATGTCCATCACGAAAATATATCTTACTACTAGACGCAAAAACATTTTACGTAGACCAGATAAAAACCAGAACGATGAACGAATCAAGCAAATCTTAATTATATAATATAGGAAAACTTTTGGTAGAACCGACCTTAAAATTATAGACAAATCAGAATCGGCCGGAATTAAATTGTACTCCAAAACAGAACTGTGAAGTGTAACTATATTGCCGTATATATTTAACAATATATAATATGTATATTATAAGTCCCAGGTAGCGTTTTTGAATGGTTTTTACAGATACTGATGTGGTTCTACTGGCATATATTTATTTTAGTTTTTTTTTCTATTTGTTATTACTAATCATTGTTACTTAGGTTTAATAGTATAAATGAAAATCTGAAAAACCAGGATGTTTGATTTATTCTTCAAAAAATTGGTCCTTCGAACCGGATTGGAACGAAATTTAATACTAAATATATTCTAGTCAAGACTAGTCCTTAACTGTCAAAGCCAGTAGTGCCATTGTTCAAGATTTAATAATGTTGACAAGATGGGGCTATATTATAAGAATAAAATTGTGTTAATGTTGATATTGAAGTTTCATTTTCACACATTTTATAAGACCGAGACCGTTCACTGATGTTCCCACCCTGTGCTCTTCAAGTCCTAGGGGGTTACACACTTAAAAGGCCCATCCGAAACCTTACTGCACGTTTAGGGCTTTTAATTATAGCCAGTTTAAGGAAATCATTTTCTAGTAAGATTGCAAATGTCTTACTATGATATCATCTACATATATAACTCTAATATTAAGTACAATAAATGCAAGTAGTTATAACCTTCCATGACGTATTATAAGTTTCCTAATTTTAGGCAAAACATTTCGTGGTTATTAAGAATATCCCAAACATATTTAGACTCACGGCCATTAGCACCAACTTGAATAACAGGAAGGTTCAAATAAATAGTCTTAAAAACTTCTTTCCTATGAGGCAGTTTTCATTTGGTAGCCTAACCTGTGAAACCATTACTTTGACCAAATTGCAGTACGACAGGTGTTATCAATGAAAGGAAAATAGTTGTTTGGGTTGATCCCTTCGGCCTCGTACGAGCTGTATTAAAATTTCATCAGCATCACCTTGATGGCTGGAAGTCTTCCACGGTCCGGTCACAAGACACTTTCTTTTACGAACTAATGAACTGTGGAATCCACTACCGGTGTGGGGTCATTCCTGGGAGATACGTCTTCCAATTGTTCAATGCAATAGCTCCTCCCTCAAAGGCCGGTAACGCACCCACTAAAATGGGTGTCCATAGCGCATTTGCCCCCTTATCCTATAAAAGTCAATAAATCTACAGCGTGCATATGTGAAAGTAAAGGACCGAATGAGGTTATTATTGACAAGACATTAGACATAACATGGACCAAAAACCTTTCGTTATATTGTATGTACCAATGGCGCTTCAAATTGCTGTATCTGTTCCGTATTCATTTCTATGGTGATGAGAATTTGGAGACTGATCGTGGTTGGTAACACAGAAGGCAAAAGATCACGTGGCCGTTCACCAGATGTACCGATCAAGTGAAAGACTCATCGTCCTCAACACTATACACTGTTATAAGAGAGGCACTGGACAGAAACCGGTGGAAACAGATAATCAAAGTCAAATCATTTATTTCAATTAGACCATCTAAAATGGCACTTTTGAACGTCAAAAAAAAATACAAAGAAGATTCTAGTTGCCCCTTCCAAAAGGTAGTTTCGTGTGGAGAAGAATGGGCAAGAAACCACACTAACTCTTTTAAAATAGGTTTACAATATTTTGTTACATTTGTTAAATAATTATATGTGAAGACAATGTACTCTTAGAATAAACTACTATACTAAAAAAGTTAGTATACATGTTCCTCACATATTTACAAATATCGAAACCGTAGAATATTAACATTAAAGAGTAATAAAAATATTAAAAAAACACAACAAAACAGTGTGTGAGATAAAATAAAATAATTACATTTGTAGCATTATAAATTTAAAAAAAAAATAACAAAAATATGTTATAGCAAAAAATCAGCAACCAATTTGATTTTGTCCAGGCTCTATGATTGTCCTATGGAGCAGGACCAGCATGTTTCCAAGCATTCTTATCTTGAATATAATCATCTACTTTGTAATATGCATAAGAATAAAACGTTTAAATTTTCGTTCATTTAGTTTTAAAATGTCACAAGGTATTTTATTGTAACATTTCACACAGTATCCCATACTTAAATGAATTTTGAACTTTGGCTAATCTGAAAGATGGTTGAGCTATTTTATCTTTATTTCTAGTACTAAAATTATGTCTTTCATTTATTTTACTAAAAAGATGTAGATTCTTTCTTACATACATAATATTTTCATATATGAATTGGCAAGGTACTGTCATAATATTAATCTTTTTAAATAGTTCCCTGAGAGATTCGCAACGACGAAGATTATAAATGGCTCTGAACGCTCTCTTTTGCAAAATAAAAATGGATTCTATGTCAGCAGCCCGATGTATCCGCTCCAGATGTATCCTTGCTGACCACGACGATCAGACATAAGCTACCGACTTAAAAGAGTGGCGAAGAGTTTATTGCCAGTTCTTCTCTTACGTTCTACACCCATGATTTGAGAACTGGCAGTAAATGTAAAATTAGAAGCGTTTAATGTATATTTCTTTTTATGACGTTCATAACTGAACATTGTGTTACCTACTTGAATAAATGATTTTTTACTTTTGACTGAAGAGAAAAATGTATGTAATGTGTAATGTCGCATTTTCTAGAATTCACGATAAAATAAAAATTAACAACCAACAATCAATATTTATTTTCCATATAAATCTAAACATTTAACACATCCTTATAATCGAAAAATTGGAATCATACTGAGAAGAAGAACCTTTATTATAACAATACAGTTATGAAATACAAAATATTAACTAAAATTACAAGTACTAATTACTGCGCACTGGTTAAAAAAAACTGTAGGAAAACTATATAAACAAACACAATATTATTGATACGACTTACAAATAATTATTTACTATCATTGGAAGTTATAAAGATTTAACGTAACCAATTTTTGTTGCACTAAACTATCGCGTACAACTTAATACATAATATGCATACTTATAGTTTTTGATACCCTTTTTACATTTTATAGTTGATACGCGAGTCGCAACAAAAAACGTTGCAATGTAAATAGAATCTTGAAAATTGTCGAGTCGAGTGTCTATGGCAGTGTTTCCCAACGTGGGGCACACGCCCCATAGGGGGGCAATTTGTTAAGGGGGAGGGGAAATCGAAATCGGCTGGATATAACACAACATGGAGACTTGAGACTGAACCTAACCGAATGGGAACCTAGTATCTCTGTGCAGCAAGCATCAAGCGATAGGATCTCACTAAATTAAAATAATTAATTAATATAGAAAAATCTTTTTTTAAATTATTGTGAATTGAATTTAAAGAAAAAACTTTTTAACCGGATTAAAGTTATAAATAATTGTAAATTTATAATAATACATAACTTTAATCCGGTTAAAAAGTTTTTTCTTTAAATGTGTAAAGGTTATGTTAATCAAAGACAATACTATGAATTGAATTTATTTTTTTCATTATATGTTCTGAAAATTTACTTACTGTGTTACGTCAACAATTCCCTATTGATTCCCAAAACCTACCATTTAAGTTTCTTAAGTAAAAAATATATTTTTAATAATAAAAATTATGTTTGTATTGTGCACAAGAACTTTAGAAGGGCTAAGGTGGGCATGGCACAAAAAACGTTGCGAAACACTGGTCTATGGCAAGCTTTAGACGCGATAGTTTTCAAGTTGTATAGTTCCCCTCACGTTACCAAGAGTCGACAAATGCGCAGTAGTTGTTTTTGGTAATTAATTCTTGTCAAGTCCGATACGGATTTATTTCACAGGTATTTGATACGTTTCATTCATGAGTAAAAATCGATATTTCGATAGACTTATTACTACAAATTCGTTATAATATATAACATTTAATGTATGTAGTAGCAATCTCAAGATGAGTGATATATAAGTTTCAAAATGTGCATATGAAATGGAGTTCTATTTGACGATATAAAGAAGCAACGATTTTTTTACTAACAATTAACATTCACAGCACTTTAGAAAGTCTACCCTGATTGGGGCATTAGAAAAGTCTATTATATACACCAAGTATTCGGTGAAGATACAATGAGATCATCATTTTTATTTGTATTATATCGCTAGCCCCGGGGATCAGTCGTAAAGCGCTATTACGACAGTTTTAATGATTTTTCATGTTTGACTTCCTTGGGTATAATTTTATATAATACAAGCTGATCCAGCAAACGTTGTTTTGCCATGTATATTATTTCTAGGAAACATTTTTTTAGTATAATAAAAATAGGGGTTGATCGTAGAGGGGAGACAATCAAGAGTTATATGTATTTTTGTATCATTAAAAAAAAACCAATAAGTTTTGTCTAAAACTTAAAAATAAAAATTTAGGGATGGGACCACCCTTAACATTTAGGGGGATGAAAAATAGATGTTGTCCGATTCTCAGAATTACTGAAAATGCATAAAAAATTTCATAAGAATCGGTCGAGCCGTTTCGGAGGAGTATGGGAACGAACATTGTGACACGAGAATTATATATAATTTTAAATAACTGTAATTTTTTCTGATTTTTTGCAAAACACGAGAATGTCATATTCTACGGAATTTTTTTGTTCACAATGTTAGTAATACTCGTTTATCTAATTTTACTATCCTGAAATAGATGGCAACAACTATAAAGATAATTTTAGTTCAGATTGTAATTCTAGACATAGACATAGACATTTATTACAAACGAAAACACACACACATAAACACACAAAATAACAATACTTAAAGAAAAAAAAAATAAGACATCAAAAACAATAAAAAATAAAATTAAAAAATTCCCTTTTGCCATTCGGTTCGCTTCCAGTGTGCAATGTGTGTGTACTGTGGTTGTAATTGGCCCTGGCTCAGCATTATGCTGAGGAGCAAAAAGTTCCACAGCGCTGGTCATTCTGCCAGAGACCACAGAAGCTAGTTTGCGCCTCTAATAAAATAATATAAATAATAATAATACCAAGTAGAAAAATTATAATAATAATAATATTAAAGTTAGAAGTGTGAGTAAATCGTGTGTAACTGTGTATAATAAATAAAATAAAATTAAAAGTTAAAAATAAGAATAATTGTAAATAAGTAGATATTTTTTGTTTTATGGGTGGATAAAAACTAAATTTCGTGGGACTTTTGTTGAATAAGTAGATGTGTCTTATAACTGCGACTAAAATTCGACTTTAATTGAAGACACTTCAGCGGAGGAGGGATTCTACCAAATAATCATAAAATTTAATGCGACAGCTTAAAAACAAAGAAAGAGTGGTAATAATATATCTCTGTTTGATATATTTAGTTCTTTAGTTCTTAGTTAGTTCTTTATATTTCCGCGAAACGAGTTGTACCTAATAAATTATTAGATACGTTCTAGAAATACGTCAAAATGAGTATCGTAATGTACACTGTACAGTTACTGTGTCGTCCGTAATTATGTTTAAACAGTTAATCAATCATAAAACGCTTTCTTCAGTCAAATTAGATAAATAACTGTCATGTACATTTAGTTATTTTTTTAACTATTTATACTAAATTCATAAAAACAATGTTTAAATCGTCGAATAGGAAATTAGCTTTCATTTGATATATATATTAGTGTATGTAATGTACTTAGTATCCTAGTAATAAATGATAGCATTAGCTTCTTTTATTTTTCCCGAAAATAATAGAATTAGCTTTTACGACTTTGTTTCCCAGGGCAAGCGATAGGTTATGAGAACATTCTAGTGGTGTAAAGCAATTAGTAGATACGTTTAGCAAAGGCGGAAATGTACGAAGTTTCTACCACAGAATAGATGTCTATAACAGACGCCAGGGTTCGTAACATCTAATAACGACAGCAATATCGATTCTGACGTGTTTGTATTCAAGTTTGATTCAGTTCTCTTAATATCCGTAGCGCCGATAACCGAACATTGGGAGCGCGGTACAAAAATGAATAAGGGCTACGACATGGATGAGACTAATATGATCTTGCATTTTATTACACAAGAATTCTAAATAAAAAAACTTCGGCCATTTCTGCGTTATTCTTATTATGAAATCGGTAAATAACTTACAAACTATCTGAATTAAAGAAGATAACATTGCCATCTTCTTGGTCAAACATGACATACATTTTAAGTTGCTATCCAGTTAGAAAAGATTCCGTCAATGTCAAGTAAATGGGAGAATCTGACACTAAACACTGTTCATAACACCAAACATCAAAACTTGTCACTGTCAAGCCATAACATGGAATGCATTGTTCTCTTTGGCTTGGCCATACCGTCGCTAGGAGCGATGACGGATTTCCCTCCTAAGCCGCAGCTCCAGTACAGCATGGGACGACAAGGCGGTGAAAAGGGCAAGTGCTAGGACAGCGAGCTGTGTCCTCACACAGAGAAACTGTCGCGCTGCACAGGCTAGAGCCAGCCCCGCATGTCGTGCGCTGAGTGTAAGGGACCAAGGCCCACGCCACCCAGGACCTCCTACTGTTATTCCACCCTGAAAAGTTAGAATTTTTGTTAACTTTTGAACTTAAGTCGCATTTAATATCAAATATTATTATTAATAAGAAATCGTTTATTTTCCAAGAAAGTATACATAGATTAGATAGATTAATTATAAAAAATCCGCACAATCATCTACATATATAAAAGTAGGCATGCAAATGACATATTTATTTTCATAATAATCAGAAAATTAACATTCTTAAAACAATTTATTTAAGTATAAAGTACCATTCACCACTTAGGTTGACAACACAAAGTATTTTTTTTCTGTACATTTCATAAAGAATATATAGGTACATACCTGTAACACATCCCACAAAGCGGAACAAGCGCCCCATGCAGCGGCTGCAACTGTGGGTAGAGCTAGATCAGTTTTAGCAGCTCTCCAGCGAAGTAACGCTAGCAACAATGAAGCATGGGCTGCAGCACCTCCAGCGCCTAAATAGCCACGTCTTCCTCGAGCGGCTGCCATACTGAGAGTAGCAGCGGCTAACGCTTGCAGCGCTCCAGCACCGCAAAGTGCACGCCAAGCTTCGTTCCAACCACCTACACACACGCCGTACCACTGAAAAAAGGATACAACAAGATATAATATTACCGTTTAGAGGTCTTAAAAACATTTTCCATTTAATTATACATAATGTAGTTAATCAGTTGGTCGTTTATGTAATACTTCCCAATATTGCCTGAAAAACTGCATTACTAGGAATTATTCCTGACTTATTCTGCATATTTCAACGAAGATTGATTCGAATCGTCAACGACCAGTCACTTTCCGTGCGGCTTGATCCATTGCATAGAGATGTGGGGTCTCTCTGCATCTTCTACCGCATTTACCATGGAGAGTGTTCAGAGGAGTTGTTCGTACTAATAAATGCAGCTGAGTTTCATTATCGGACGTCAAGGCAGAATACAAAATATCATCCGTATACCTCGACGTCCGTCGTTCCACAACTGAGCGTTTCTTAAGCGTTGCCGCGAACCTACGTGGAACCAGCTGCCCACTGAAGTATTTCCAAACCAATTCGACTTAAGGTCCTTCAAGTAAAGAGCGTACCGATAGCCAGCAACGCATTTGCGAGCCTTCTGGCAATGTAAGTGTTCATGGGCGGCGGTATCACTTAACATCAGGTGAGCCTCCTGCCCGTTTGCCTATTACATAAAAAATGTATTATATTTTAAGGCATTATAGAGATATTATCAAAGAACAAATCCGTAGTTTCAATAATCATGCCTAATAAAAACATTTTTTCAAAACAAGAACATGACAGAATGCGTGCTTCAAATATCGTCAAAGAGGATGTAAGAAAAATGAACATCGTGTAAAACAAATGCTTCGATCGGAGTTATTATATTGATAAAATACATCTGTTCCCGTGTCGGAATACCAACAAACCTATTTAATACGCGCCAGAAAAACAACAAACAATGTTGTATATCATAAAGCATTAAAATAATTAACACTTTGCTTCTGTAGTATTTGTTTTAGTTAATTATACCAATTCGAAATCAAAAGGTATTCATAGTTCACACAGGACAATGTCTGTCGGGTCCGCTAGTAAATAAAAATAATTGGTTTATACCTTAATGTATGAAGTATATATAAAACCCTGTTGCAATCCAATAAATAATCCCATGGGAATTCCTAGAAGTCCTCTGGCATCTTTAAGCACAGAACGAGCATCTGGAGGTGGTGATGGTGTTGCAGCTGCCCCGTAGAGGGCCAAAATTGATGCAACTAACGCCATAACCGCCCAAACAGCTACCAAAACCCGGCGACCATCTGCACTAAGAGCCATGCCTACCAGTGACTGGATGTCTGGACAACCGAACGCTCCACATGTCCTTTCCTGAAATTATTTATCTTTCCTTTATCTTACACAATTATGTTTTATGGAACAGGGTCATATAGAATAAAGTGCACACATAAGCTACGCTGGAAGGATTATATCTTGCATGCCATCTATAAAAAGCGTATAATAGCTACATAGGCTACTGGCTCCTCAAAACAAAGTATTTTAAGAATTAATGATTATTTGAAACATTTAACCTAGAGTTTATTCAGCGTTCGACTCTCATCCCTGAGGTCGTAGGTTCGATCCCCAGCTGCGCCCCAATGAACTTTCTGATTATGTGCGCATTTAACATTTTCTCGAACGGTGAAAACATCATGAGGAAACCGGCTTGCTTTAGACCCAAAAAGTCAACGGTGTGTTTCAAGCAGGAGGCTGATCACCTACTTGCCTAGATCAACAAATGATCATGAAACAGACACAGAGATCTGAGGTGCAGACCTAAATAGGTTGTAGCGTTACTGGTTTTTTTTTAATTTTTGCAGCCACTCACCTCAAAGTCTTCTTCAACTAAATCATCCTCTGATGGCGGCCAACTTGGCGTTGTATAATTATGTATTGAATTTGGCTGCAGTAATGGTAATAAATCTTCTGGCCAGATTAATAATGCTCCTCCTAACATAAGCGATCCCAACACCAGCCCCAAGTCATGTGACGCTCGAAGAGCTCTCAACGCTCGTCTCAGCGCTATTTTCCTCCTGCATTCATCGCCAGCTGCTTGTGAAAAAGACGTCGCAGACGCAGCCAGAGCCAGTTCCATTGGAGAGAGCATAACCCCACAAATACTATAGAGAAAGAGAAGAATAGAGAGAGGCGTATCAACCGTATGAGCGGCTAAGAGAACGCAAATCAAAACGTAGCTTAAATTAATGACTATCCTGGTTCCTGTTTTTTGTAGGATGATGGGAGAGAAAGGTGATGCAATGGCCGCGATGGTGTGCATTATAGCTAAAGGCATGGCACCAGCTTCGGCGCCTGCGTATGCCGTGAAAGGGAGAAGAGCTGTGGAGGACAGGCCACTTGCTATGCAGAGAAGAGTGAACCGTGTAATAAGAGGTTTGGGGAGTTTTTGGGGCGGTCGCGTAATAAGGCGCCGGACTGAGGCGGCACCCAGGGACGATGCAACTGACTCCCTCCGTCGATTTCCAGGCACAGGTGGCAACTTTATAAGGGTCTTTGTTTTCTGCCATGACCATTCCTTCTTGTAAATTGTGTTAACAGGAATCTGAAAAGGAATTTGAATGTGTTCAATTTGTAGGTCTGAATTAAATAAACTATAGTTTAAAATATTTGTAACCGATTTCAAGCCAATTTGAAAGCAATGTTTTACTAATGACACATACCGAATTATCTTATTGTTTTCTTTGGTCTTAATATATGCAAATGTTATACCAGCTGGTATTTTATTTGTCGACATAAAATGAAACGGGTTTTGATTAAAATAACATGAATATATTAAAACCGATAGGTGTAAACGACTTAGGCAAATGGTTGACATAACATATAATATCTTGAAACAAATTGTTATTTGTAATAATAAAGTTTTAAGTGTGAAAGGAATGCCTAATAATTTTTCAGTCGTCTATAATTAGGTAGCATATAATAGAAACGAATAGCAAATTAATACATACTTATTAAATACGTATAAAACAAAATCTTTGAATAATTATTTTTGGTTCTTAGACTATAAACATTTGTACGTAGCAAGGTAACCGATAAAATTTAATGTATTTAAAACCTGTCCAAACGCACGCAAAATGTCTTTTAAATCCAAAGTTGTAATTGTTACCGGATCCAGCGCAGGTATTGGAGCTGCATTAGCAATCGCCTTTTCAAGAGAAGGGGCTGACGTAGTCATAACCGGAAGAAATAGGGAAAGACTGGAAAAGGTAGCTGAGGAGTGCAAAGTCAATCGATCTCCACTTATTATCCAAGCCGATCTAACTAATGACCACGATGTCGAAGAAATTGTTAATAAAACAATTGAAAAACACGGCAAGATAGACATTTTAGTCAATAACGCTGGAATCGTACAACTTAGCAGCCTTGCAGATGATACCTTCTTAAACGCATTCGATCACGTAGTTAAAATAAATCTACGCGCAGTGATAAAGATGACTAATTCTGTCACACCGCACATAATTGCTTCTAAAGGAAATATAATTAACATTTCAAGTGTATCAGGGAGACAACTATACGCTTATCAGTACACCGTTTATGGAATGTTAAAAGCTTCATTAGACTATTTTACTCAAGGTGCAGCATTAGAACTGGGAAAGTATGGTGTAAGAGTGAATGCTGTAAGCCCGGGACCAGTGGAAACTGATATTAAACCAATTCTAGTCCAGGGTATGAGAGACCAACATTTCCAACTGTACTTCAGCGTTACAGTTCACCAGAGGAGATAGCAGATGTTGTTTTATTCTTAGCGGGTGATAAAGCAAATGGTATTACTGGATCTAATTATACTGTTGATAATGGTTATCTCTTGGTTAAATGTTAAACTTTATTGGTGAATTTTATTTACTTTCGTAATAAAGATATATTATAGGCTCGCAAGTGTGTTGCCGTCCTTTAAAGAATTGGTACGCTCTTTTTTTGAAGGACCCTAAGTTGAATTGGTTCGGAAATACTTCAGTGGGCAGCTGGTTCCACATAGTGGTGGTACGCGGCAAAAACTGCCTTAAGAAACGCTCAGTTGTGGAACGACGGACGTCGAGGTGGTACGGATGGTATTTTGTATTCTGCCTTGACGCCGATAATGAAACTCAAAATTAATTGTAAATTTAAAAAAGGTATCCTTGACTCTGAGGTAGTACTGTATGTACGCCGTTCATTTTCTGCTGAAATTACCCATTTCCCTACCATAGTTTACTTTTGTTTACTACTTAATACAGCACCTCTTTACACACGTCCCTGCCAGTCACTACGTACCTTTTATTAACATGAAAATAGCAATATATGTTACCTGTGGTACAACGGTTCTATGTCGATTGGGGTCTGAGATGGTCCGCGCGGCTGGGCGGACGCTCGACCGCGAACGCTCCGTCAGGTCCGGTAGGCTGCCCATGCGGCCATATGCATCAACTGCTCATTTCCATTGATTGCTACAAACAAAACTTGTAAATATTGATTTAGGGCATATCCTGTATATCCAGGATGAGCACCGAGCTTCAGGTCTTGTTTTATAATAGGCGACTGAGTCCTAGCGGGAATCTTCATTTTGATAAGATTTTGTGCTGGCTTTAACAACATTAAGTCTTTGTAGTTCTAACAGCTTTTCTGGTTATCAGATAGTGACAGTGTTATATCTGTTGATAATACAATAAATGAACATACTATGATTTTGAAGTATCTGGAATATGACCAACGTCTATATACCCACTTTGTGCAAGGCGATCTGCGATCCTATTTTCTTTAACATCTCATTCCATATTGTAATTTTATAATGAACACGAACAATCGTGAAATGGCGCAAAATCGAAAGAAGTTTTAAAAATAATACGTGTTCCAAATTCAAAATAATTAAAAAGTTGAAAAAAATAAAATAAAGTAAAGTTTTAATTACTATTTTTTCCTTTAAAAAGTTATATTTAAGAATACAAGACTTTTACATTCAAGGCCATAAAAGAGGTAATTGCGATTAAAATTGGGTCTATTTAGTATAACTTTAATCCATTAAGTGCGTTGTAATACAAATATAAAATTTAAAATTATCACTCGCTACAATGTTTTGTTTTTATTACATAGTAGTTTAACTAATACGACTCTTTAATACACAAATAAAAGACAACTGTGAATACTTTAGAGATAATCATGGATTAACTGTTTAATTTTATTTTAAAATGTATTGGGAACATGTAATTCGCATTTAAAAAACTTCTTTTTCGAATATAAATTCACATTTATATTCATATATTAATAATGTGAATTTATATTCGAAAAAGAAATGAGAAGATGTAGAACTCGCAGATAAGTCGACAACAGCAGTAATCAATTATTTTGAAAAACGGATGGTATACGGTAATTAAATTTCAAAAATGATTTTTAAATTTATTTATATATTCGTTTGACCTAAACTAAAATATTTGTAAATAAATAGCCAACATTAAATAAATGGTGTCTTTTATCTTGCCAAAAATGACTGTATATAATTCTTGGGCAGAACACCTCTTAGGTCTATCTAGATTCTAATTATTGTCCAAGGCCAAGGTCGGGACGCGATCTGTTGCATTGTACCTTTATCGACGCGTGGAAACGCCTTGCATTACACAAGTAAAAAGCAAATAAACACATTTGAAGAAAAGCTATAACCGAATAAAATGTTACATCTCATTAAGGTTTTAAATAAATTTACAATTGTAATATGTTATACGGTCATTTCTTCATTGAAAATATAATCAATGGAGAATTAAAAGCAGCCATAACGATTAAAAGAGGACACAGAATATAAATTGCTTACCTTTGAAGTATCTATACGTCGTTTAAATGGAAAACACTGGAATTAATCGATTAATGGCTGGATATGTGTTTTTAATTGATATGTTTTTGAGAATAGCCAGGAAAACACTACGTCACAAGGGTTGGGAAAATACTGGGATTACTAGAGATGAAGCGTCGGGTTGTGAGGTGACCATAATTCACTGCATCCAGGGATTTAAAATTTGTCAAGATAAATACAAATACAATACAAAATGTTAAGGTAACCCATTTAGAATATCTGCTATTCAGAGACCGGATAAAACCACTTTGAGTAGTTCCTACAAGTCTACGTCAGAGAATCGCTCTCACATCCTACCGGGGCAAGTATTTGGTTAGTTATGGAGACCCTTCGGGGGCCACAACCTTGTCATAGACATAGTAGGTTTCAAAAGCCAGGCGAGTATCTTGTTGGTGGAGTCCACCATACATGTGATGGTTACAAATGGTTACTTTATCCTTACATGGGTCATAGTTGGTGAGTACCATATTGAGTGTCAGTGGGAAAAAAAGACATTTTTTGGACTTAATGTATAGATTTAGTAAAATGTTATTTAATGTTTCTTGATTGTTATATTGACGCAATTTTATGCATTAAATTTTATTGAATTTATAACAAATAATTTAATAGATCTGATCGTATTTTGAATAAAAAGTATCAAAATATTTGTATAAACTATGGTTAACCATTCATTTTAGTAGAATTTTTTTCTTTTCTAATTATATTATATAGATAAATGATCTAAACGTTGATCTTGAATGAACTTTTATTAATTTTTTCTGTGGCTTAATTAATGGGTAATATTGTGCATACGGGTAGAGGAAGTTGCGGATTAGCCAGTTTATCGGGTAACATGGGTAATAAATCATCGTATCCCTAACTTTAATAATACCAACTAACCGACGTGAGACTGATCTTAAATTAAATTAAAATGATTCATGTGCACTTTTTATTATTATAAGTATAATTTTTTTTTTATGTATCCTTTATTAGTTTAGTTTGTTTTTTTATAGTTCCTATTTAGTATCTTTTTCTTTACAAGTATATGTAATACATGTATTTTTGCACTTTTTGCCTACCTTATGTAATTTAATACATTTTCTTTTTTTTCTTTTCTCACAGTGGTTGCCTGGAAGAGAACGCTCGAAAGCGATAAGGCCGTCAGTTGCCTTTCCTTTACTTGTAATTTTGTTAAATTTTTATATCATAAAGCAACAAAGTGTAAATAAATAAAATAATAACAGCAAGTGTAATGAAAATATAGAAGAACCCGATGCGCAAACACATCTAATCTGTCTTGTGTTTTGTCTGCATAACTCAATTGCAACGTGTCAACATTATATCTCTTAGAGGTTATCGTACATTAATAATAATAGTAATGATAATAAAGCTCGTTTATTTCCAATATTTACAAATGTTGATTGTAATAATTTATAGCCCGTTTAAATTCCAATCATGACAAAAAATGATCTTATACAGCGTAGATTGTTTATATTTTATACATTATTTTTATCTTGTACCTTATGTTGTAGCTACCTTCAGAACCGTCGATCGGAAGCTCTTCTTGGGTAAAGGCATCCCCCAGCTTTTTCCAACTGACTCTCTCTATGATTTGCTATTTTAAAGGAGTACCGAGTGTTTTTTACGCCGTCTTTTTCTCTCGGCCTACACCCTCTGTCTTCTTTGCCAATGAGTAGGGATGCCTACAAATTCAAATTTAATGACGTGGAATAAGTGATACCTGTGTCTTATGTTCCATATTAAACATATTTTTTTTATGGCTTTCTTTCTCCATTCGCCTACTGCTAAGGCTTCTATTTCTTCTATCCACCTTTTATTGGGGCACCCTCTTCTCCTTCTTCCCCTTGGTCCTTTCTATACAGTTGTCTTTAAAGTCCAGTGTTGAATGTTGAATATACAGTTTTAATATTTTTTCTTGTTACTCGATATCCTATCTTCCTTCTGTTATCATTGAGGGCGGCTCTTCACTTGCTAAGGCCTCCTTCAAGTCTTTCCAAATATCTTTATCTTTCTACATTTGCTTCCTGCTAACGCTTCTATAATATCTTCTATTCATCATTAAATTATAATTGACCATTGTTTGTAATTACTTTTCCTACAATAAAGTTCACAAAGAGTGCAACTTTACATGAATTACAATCTAGCCTATACAATTATTATGGCTATAAATTATGTTGACCTAATTTTCTACAAAACTAATGAATAGCCTAAACTAAGGTAATGTTCATTAACAGTCTTCGTGTTCGATAATGTTTTGACACTATGTTCGTGTATATGTACAAATAAGAGCAGCCCTGCGATTCTGTAATTCACTTTTCGAACTCACGCAGCGGTTTTCGCATCGGCGGTCGCTCTCAAATCAGTCGTGAAGCAGTCACTTTATGATTTGGCATTCTGATAAACAATAAACTACAAGCTGTCACCTTTTCAGAATGCCAAATCAAAAATGCCAAATCCTATCACTGAGGTCATAGGTTCGATCCTCGGCTGTGCACCAACGGACTTTATTTCTATGCGCATTCAACATTCGCTCGTACGGTAGTGGAAAACATCGCGAGAAAACCGGCTTGCCTTAGACCCAAAAAAGTCGACGGCGTGTGTCAGGTATCTGATCACCTACTTGACTATTATTATTATTATTGACAAACGATCATGAAACAGATACAGAAATCTGAGGCCTAGACCTAAATAAGTTGCGGCGCAACTGACTTTTATAGGCAATAAGAAGCAACTATATTATTCATACCTACGATAATGTACTTAACACGGCAACAAAAATAGTATATAAATAGCTTCCGCGCTAATTACTTTAAAGATAAGATTAAACAAGATTACCAAATAAGTATCGATTATATTTAAGTCTACTAATCAATTGGACACTATGATAAAATCAAATTTGGGTTTCAGTTTCGCGGTCATTCGAAAGGAAACACTAAGTTCCAAGAAGCTTGGTGTGCTCAGCAAGGTGAGACAGTTCTTCTTCTTCAGCGCAAATTCAGCCATGGAGGACTGTTCTCACCTCTGGGCGGGAGCTCCCCAGTAGCAGCTCCTTACACTTGGCTGTATTCAACGAAGTTTGAATCGTTCGTTAGAAGATCCAAATCACACCCTTTCCGAGCGGCTTGATCCCTTGGCGTTGAGCTCTCTACCTTCTTTTTTTTTTTTTTTTTTAAAAGACAATTCACACCAATTGACCGAGTCCCATGCTAAGCTGGTGAAGCTTGTGTTATGGGTACTTAGGCAACGGATATACATACATATTATAGATAGATATACATATAAATACATATTTAAACACCCAAGACCTAAGCACAACAAATGCTCATCACATCGATGTTCGTCTCAGCCGGGGATTGAACCCGGGACCCTTGGATTCGCAGTCATGGGTACTAACCACTAGACCAATGAGTCGTCAAAGTCGTCTTCTACCACGGAGAGTGTCCTGAGGAGTTCGTTGATTGTAGTTGCAACTGAGTTTCATCATCGGACGACCAGGCAGACGAAATTCCACCCGTATGACCTCAACGTCCGTCGTTCCACAACTGTAAGTTTTTTAAGGCAATTTCTGCCGCGCACCACCACTATGTGGAACCAGCTGCCCGCTGAGGTATTTGCGAAGCAATTCAACTTAGGGTTTTTCAAGAAAGGCGCGTACCAATTATTAATAGGCCAGCAACGCACTCGCGAGTGCGAGACCTCTCTACAGAGATCTACCTTACTTTACGTAAAAAAATAAAAGCTATTACATATGTTTTAACTCTTTGTGATTTACTCGTAATTGAAATATCATGTTCATTGATAACATTGGCATGATACTGTGTATTACAAAATTTTTGTTATTCGAGATAAATGATATTAATGGTCACCCTTTTATATCTAGGGGTGTGCTGCGCATGCGTAAACGCCTCTACAGGGATACAACATTAAAATTTCACACACGTGTCGATAATATAAATGTAGGCAACATAGTATATGTTTGTGTTCATGGGTTGTGCCACTTAGACACTCATTGAGTTTATTTGTTATAGATTTTGTTGGTTTAAGGATAATTTGACTAACTTTTGTGTTATTGAAACTACATTAAACGTCGTACTCAGAGTCCTATATACAGAAAGATTCAGTAGTTTAGACAAGGCATTTAAATGACATGAATCACCTTAATGTACACGTGTACATTTTTTTCAAGGACTGCGTCAATTTGCATATTTATAACAGAAGGAACAAGACAAAAAAATAACAATAAAAACAATAACTATCCTTAAAATATAATAACTAAAATATATTATTAAAAGGAGTCCCTTTAGGCAAGGTTCCGAAGATACTGGCAGCGTTCCCCTGACTAATTCTTTGTCCGAGGTAGCTGCCAGCTCTTCGGTCTCCTGTGATGTCAACTAATCTTTTTGCGATTTCCTTAAAAAGCCTTATAGCGCTAGGACCCCACGGACCAAGGGTCTCGACACCGAATGGCACAAAATATTTTTGCATTACTTGTACTCTACCCTCTGTAGGTGTTTCTTTTTCATTGTTCCACTTTAGGGTTGCCTGGAAGAAATCGCTTGTTAGCGATAAGGCCGCCGGTTGCCTTATAACTTTTGTAATCTGTTTTTTTTATTTTTGTTGTGTGTATGTTTTTGATTAAGGTAATAAAGTATAAATAAATAAATCATATTCCTAGACCTCTCTAGTATACGTACATATATATTTTTTTATTTTTTGTATTCATATTTATTCGTTATTGCGTTGTTTGTAGGTCTGATATCCTTTACTAAGATTCAGAAAGGGATGAAACGCTATAGACTCTATTGTTTGTTTAATTGATATGGCAAACAAATTAAACAAACAATACAAAAAAAGGAAAATCGATAAATAACTGTACAAAATATTTTCATATTTTTATTAATTGTCTAATCTTGGAGTAAATTTCAAATAAATCTCCGCCACCGGTTGGGTGGTTATTACCCGTGGCTCGAATTGGATTTCCGTGGGCGTCTCCTGAACTAACTCCACTTGACACTTTCTCAGCAACGTCAATAGACCAGCAATTGACTGCATTTTAGCAAATCTCAGACCTGAAAGAATAATATTGTGAGTCATCTTTCTCTCACGGGCCTAGTGAGAAGACTTAAAAGGAAAAAACCATTCGAACTAGTGAATTAGTGTTAGTGCACGTCAGTACTAAATACACAGTGAGTGAAAGAAAACAATAGAACACAAGAACAAAGTGTCTTCCCTTTAATAGAGACTGTAAGTAGTGTTATTGGACACTTTCTTATGTTAAAATCCTTATTAGTAAATTAGGTTAGACTTAAATTAGTCTTAAGTTAGGCTAGATTGTAATGTTCCATGATGTCTTAGTAAAGACACATGTATATTTAAAAAAAAAATCTTTCTCTCACAGACCTGAATGAATATTTTTTGAATCGTGATCTTTCCGGCATTCCTTTGAGAAATAATTATGAATAAGACCAGGCCACGGATGCAGGTGCACAAAAAAATATACATTATATACATTTACAATATACATTTATTTATACATTTAATTCCTTTTGTTCTTTAAAGTTGGCTTTAAATTTTTTTGTTAAATAATAATCGTTAAAATGAATTATTGCCATAATGGCGCATTGTATTTAAAATAACGACGTCTATTAAGATAAATATGTACCGGTTTGTTGTTGTTCTGATCCTATTTGTAAAAATAAATTGCTAGATTACCTAATCGTCGTTACTCCGACATATTCAAGGTTTGCACCTTATAACTCAATTAGTTATAGAGATTTGAAACCCGACTATGATGTTGAGTTTGTTTCCACGGTATTCCAATCTTACAATTAGCGTTACGGATTTAGAGGACGAAATTAAAATTGAATACTGTCAAGATTGGTATTGCTATTAAATGTGCAGAGTACTTGTTAATGTAATTGTTACACTAGCAAAGGAAATCGAACGCTCTCGTTAAACGTAAATTAATAAATATTTTTATAAATTGACGAATATTTAAATGATCCTTGGGATTGATTTGCTCCAGTTAAAACAATTCGTATGACTCAAAACATAGCAATTAAAAAGAGTGGCGGAAAGTTTCTTGCCAGTACTTCTTGCCCGCTCTACGCCCTTGACTTGCGAACTGGTGGTAAATGTAAATTTAGAATTAATTTAACTTCCTTTCTGACGTTCATAAGTGTACTGGTTAACCGATATGAATATATTTTGAGTTTTAAGCCTCCTAGTTTCACATACGCTGCCATAACACTGCATAAAGACTTAGATTCTCTTTAAATAAACTTACACTATTAGCACAGTCATTAATAAGGTAAAAAAAGGGGTCAACCTTGGAATGAAAGATAATAAGCTGTCAATTGGTTTTGTCCTTCTAAATGTTGCCTCAAAAGTCACAAGTGCTATCGTGTCCGCGTCATAAAAATTACGAGTTTTCGTGTAGAGAATTTTATACTCTACAACTTTTATAATAGGTGCAAATCCCATTTAAGCAATAGACAGCCAGATATTCATGAAAAACCGATTGTGATTGTTACTTTTGAGACTTCTTATCTTTCATTCCGAAGTGAAACCCCTAATATGACTGGGCTACATTACATTTTAGCGTTTCAATACAATATTTAAAAATTTATTTGGCATAGCATGGTGGATAAACAAGACGGGATTTACAGTTGGATTACTATCTAATTAGTATTGGTGAGCAACCCAAGTGCTCTCCAAGAACTCGGGATCTGTGTACCTAGAGGATATGTGCGACGGCGAAGGCCTGTATGTTTGCGATACCAAGATGCATCAGGCATAGATTAACAAAGACATTGCGCTTACTGATTGCTATCTTCGACAGTATCGACATCTTGATACGTTCGTAGTAGCGATATTTTGTATCTTATGAATTGAATATTATATATATTTAAAGTGTATGTATTTTTTGTAAAAAAAAAATATTTTTATTTTTAACTGACTGTAAACGTTATCGAATAAAATTATGTGTCATATTATGTATATTGGATAAGAACCTTATATAACCTATATATATATTATGACCGAATATAAACTGTATATTTAAGTATAATTTACATACCTATACATGTCCTTGGACCTTCTCCGAATGGCATATATGTAAATGGTTTTATTCGTCCCTTTTCGGCGCCTAAAAATCTTTCTGGTCTAAACACATCCGGTTCCGAAAAGTATTCGGGATTGTGGTGCAAGTGGTGAACTGGTATATGGACGCGCACACCCTTGGTTAGGGGAACACCCGATGGAAGAGTGTAATCTTCTACCACTTCTCTTGTCACTACCCCAAGAACTGGATAAATCCTGAGAGTTTCACACACGCAAGCATCTAAATACGGCGTTTCATAGACACATTCGTACTCTATCCGATCATGGTTTTTGAAATACAGATCCACTTCCTCTATTGCCCGCTTTTGTTTGTCTGGATTCTTCGCAAGTTCATACAAAAGAAAAGTCAGTGTTGTCGCAGTTGTTTCAAAGGCGGCTCCAAATAATACGACGCATTGCGCACTGAGGAAGGAGTCGTTTACCTCGATACTCGTCTTTTTAAATTCTCCCTTTAAGGATGTTATACTGTCTCCCGTAATGTACTTGCTTTCCTTAAAACCTAGTACAAGATCCACGAAGTCATGTCGGCCACAATGTTTGTATCCTCGCTCATGGAAAACTCTTTTCAGAAGGTTTTCGAAGAAATCGGTGAGGTCTGAGGGGAATGCTTGGAAGCCCAGTTTATAGAATAAATCCGGCCACACAGCTCTTCCAATTAACTTTAGACCTCTAGCGGTGGAAGGTTCAAAGATCTTACGTCCGATTACACAGAATGGGTTTTCTTGCTCTTCGCAAGAGGTTGCATTTATATTAACGCCAAAAGCACACGATCCAATGCAGTCTATTGTAAACCTAGCCATCATCGACCGTACTCCTGCTTTGGGCATCTGAAGCGAATCTTCAATCAATTTTTCCAGCCCGGCCGTGCATTCTTCTACCAAGTAGAACATTTTCTTCATTTTCGCGGACGAAAAGAATGGCGTCAAATGCTGCCTTACAACCTTCCACCGATCACCGCCTGATAAGAACAAGCCTCCTGTTATGATTTCTTTGGTTGCATAATCGCCATTTTCTCGGCTGTTAAAATAATAAAAGTCCTTTGCTAGCACAAGTTTGATGTGCTCCGGATCTTTCACAATTAACGTCGGCTCCGGTCCATAAAATGCACCGATATATGGTTCTTCACGAAACCTGTCACAGATCTTGTTCACAACGTGTGTTATTGTATTATTAAGGATTATGTAATCTTTATAGTTGCCGAAGAATGGAATTGGTGGGAGAAAGGGTACACCTCTCAGTTTCCAGTAGTTAAATTTGCAAGTTGTTTTATATAAAACGAATGCGAATAATACGGTTAAGACGAGACCAACAAGAATCATCATTTTACGACCGGTTTAGACTGAGACAAATGTTGAATGGTTTTTGCTTTTATCATAACATAACCGGATAAAGTGGTATAACGACCCATACATACAAACGCTTAAAATGTCTTTTAAATTACGGAAATCGGACACTGACTTTTAAAGTGAACGAAACGACCAATGTTTGTAACTCCAAATGTAATGTGATGAAAGAATAGAAATATAAATAAACCTACAAGGAGGGTGTAAACAATGAGCCAATAATACCATATACCAATATTTTTATACCATGTTCTTGCAATAATAATAATTTATTGCAAGAACATGGTACAAAAATGTGTAAGGAGGTACAATCGTTAGTTCGCATATTCCGCCACACACAATGGCGCGCAAATTTGTCTTAAGGAATTTTACATTTTACATTATTAGTCATATGAATTGGTCAATTCTTTATTATTTGTATCGTACATATTATATTATATATACGTTATTAGATGTATATCAACTACAGCGTCTCACGCAAATAATCCTTTATTGAATAATATGTTTTTTTCCAAAAGTAATACACCAAGTCGATTTTTATAAACTCTAGTCGGAAGATCTTTTCATTCTTTTGGTAAATTATTGTAAACCTTAATTGCCATACAAAAGGTGTTATTCCTAAACAGTTCCAGATTGATTTTTGGCACAGCCAATTTCTCCCCATGCAACAGATGTTTATTTCCGTTGATTTAAAAATGTATGTTTCATCAATACAAGATATAAAATCCGGAATAATTTAACATATCTTAAAAACTAAAATTACTAACTAACTAAAATTAAATAAAACACAATCAGCCATATAAATTATAAAAATAGGCATGCAAATGTCAAGTTATTATTTTTTAAGGAAATACCAAAAAGGTTAGTCGACATCACAGACGACCGAAGAGCTGGCAGCTACCTCGGACAAAGGTTTAGTCTAGCTATTGGGGGAACGCTGCCAGTATCTTCGGAACCTTGCCTAAATAATATATTTTAGTTATTATATTTTAAGGTTAGTTATTTTTTTTAGTTAAGAAAATTATAAAAACTTTAGGTATATTTTATTAATAGATACATAGTGTATTGTAAAAAGGTTCCCATAGTACTTATAATATATTTAAAGTGTTATTTTATTAATGTCATAATAATTAAAAAACAGTTAAGCTATTTAAAATTGTTGTCAAAACTTATAGTCTAAATACTCTCCCATTAAAGGCACCTTGCCTTAAAAACTTTAATCACCTTGCTCTCCTCCAATATGTACTTTTAATGTAAAGTTTTAATAAAGTCAAGGTCTAGATTATAGATAATATTTAAATAATTATCTACGGAAACTGTAAAGCAAACATGATTCTCTACTCATGAGACGACGGCTTAGTTATAAACCGATCTGTTATACTAATATTTTGATATTTCAGCTTGCGAGGTCAAATTATCTAAATTAAAAACTATTTACGTAACTCAGTCATGTATACCTTCAGATTATAACAGAAATTACCAGCAAATAGATATATTATATTAGTAGTATTAATTACTGAAGTATTTCCGAACCAATTCGACTTAGGGTCCTTCAAGAAAAGAGCGTACCAATTCTTAAAAGGCCGGCAACGCACTCGCGAGCCCTCTGGCATTGAGAGTGTCCATGGGCGGCGGTGTCACTTAACATCAGGTGAGCCTCCTGCCCGTTTGCCCCCGTTCTATAAAAAAAAAAAATATTTAATGTATATGTTACAGTTAAAACCGGTTTTTAGATAGAACGCGTTATTCCTAGTTAGAACGCGTTTTTACTAAACGCCTTTGTTAAAACTAGAATTAACTAATGCTCACAATTGAATATCAGTTAAAACTAGTTATTACTAGACAAAACGCGTTTTTTCGAAGTTAGTCAGTTAAAACTGTTCCGACCAAGGCATTTTTGCATGAAGAAGACGTTCCTAATACAAATTTACCTTTGAGAACTGTTGCTAAGGAAGCATTCATAGGAACAGGCCAGGGATTTATGCGCTGCGTATGTAAGAAAGGATGTATGTCAAAAAGGTGTCTCTGCAAGAAAAATGGCTACCTTTGTAATTCAAAATGCCACGATAGTTTGTCTTGCAATAACAAGTAGATCGTCATCTTTTTTAATTTTAAGGTTGTTTGATTATTTTTTTATTGTATGTTTACCAATATCCCTTAAAAATATTATTATAATGTTCCTTTTTTAAATGTTATGGTTGTATTCTGTTGATTTGTTTGATTATTTTATTTACTTTTAATTAATGTTGTCACCTTGGCAACTACTTTATGCTGATGTTCCCTAAAATGTTCCTTTAGTGTAAGTTTTTTTTACTAGGTACGGTACTATGTTTCTATACCCTAGATCTTTTTAATAAATATTTTTAAAACTTTATCTTGTTTTCAATCCCAAAATTCAAATTAGTTTCTCTAGTGTTAGTTGTAACTAAAGCTCGGAGTGACAACTAGTTTTATCAGAAAATGAATTATATCAGTGGTAAATTCTAGTTTTCACTTGTTATTTCTAGTTTTGACAAAGGCATTTAGTAAAAACTATTTTTAACTAGGGAAAACGAGTTTTAACTAAAAACTAGTGTTAACTGTAACATATATAATGTATAAAAAATGCTTAAGACATTATATAAAAACTCTAGTATCCTTTATTAGATAGAATGGCTTTGTTATTCCTCATGAACTATGAATCTTAGAACTCAGAATTTATTATAAATACATATATTCTTTGTATTTTTTTTTTGTATTTGTATAGGTGAAACTGTGCTTTGTGTATGTTTAAATGTGTATTCCGTTTTTGGCTTTTGTGTATAGTGTAATTTTTTTAATTATTGTTTAGTAAGTAGCTGTAGGAATACCGTTAAGCAAAGCAAAGCTCTTTGCGTCACCAGCTGTTTTATTAATTAATGTTTCTAATTACCAGTTGTTTTCCACTTTTTCGTTTATTTTACCTTGGGCACCAAATTAGTACTTTCTTGTTCTACTTCTCTGTTCCCCTTGCCATGTGCCCTTCCATTTCCATTTGAGTTTATTTATTTCTATAGGTTTAAGTTTTTATTTAGTTTTAGTGTTTACTTGTTTTTTTTCTTTTTTTTTTTTTAAAGACAATTCACACCAATTGACCTAGTCCCATGCTAAGCTGGTGAAGCTTGTGTTATGGGTACTAGGCAACGGATATACATACATAGTATAGATAGATAGACATATAAATACATATTTAAACACCCAAGACCTAAGCACAACACCAAATGCTCATCACATCGATGTTCGTCTCAGCCGGGGATCGAACCCGGGACCCATGGATTCGCAGTCAGGGGTACTAACCACTAGACCAATGAGTCGTCAAATTTAAGATTTTTATGTTTCAATATAATTATGTGTGTAAAATTTGTGACGTCATATTGTCATATCTTCGTTCTCGTATCTTTTGCATACATGCTGTTAGGGCCTATTATGTAATAAATGTTGCCTGTAATATTTTGTGTATATCATGTGATGGTTTCTGTACGTAATGTCGGTGTTTCATCTAGTCAGTCATTTAACAGGTCTTGGGTTCAGTATGTTTCGGTCGGAAGGCAATGATGATGAAAATAGGTATGATAGATGAGGATGGATGCTTTGATACTTATTAGTTGATACCGCCCATGGACACACACATTGCCAGAAGGCTCGCAACTGCGTTGCCGACATTTTAAGACTTGGTAAGACGGTCTTTTCTTGACCCTAGCCGAAGTGGTTCGGATATATTTCAGTGGGCAGCTGTTGCCACACAGTGGTGGTGCGCGGCAAAAAATGCCATAAAAAGCGCTCAGTTGCGGAACAACGGACGTCGGTGATACGGATGGTATTACGATGATGATGATTAATACTTGATTTGATGTTGTGCAGTAAAAAATAAATTCTCTACATTTATTATACTAAAATAATAATCACAGTGCTAACGAATGGGAAATGGTTATATTATACACAACGATATTTAAAGCGTAAATAACAGAATAATTCACAAAGAATCATGATAACCACGTTAATACTTATTGTTATATTTCTCCAAATATCAGCAAGATATTTCTCTTGGTACGAATTTTAAATTTATTCCATGTTTGGGTTGAGTGGTCAGCGAGCGTGGTTCTAATTCCACTGTCATATCGGTGTCAGGTGCCAGTTCAACTTGAATTTTTCTCAGAATCGTAAGAAGGCCTGCTGTTATTTGCATCTTGGCGAATCTCATTCCTAAAAAAAATTTCGTAAAAAATAAGTTCTAAACTTTTGTGTCACAGAAAAATAAAATAAACATGAATATTTTTAGAGCAGGGTTAGTCTAGGCTAGGTCTGCGACTTTTATTCCTGTGATTGTACGTTGGATGATTCAAATGGATTCATCAAGGTACAGATAGAAAACCGGCATACTTGGCCAAAAATCGCCAGTGTGTGTCAGGCAGAACGCTGATCACCTACTTGCCTATCTACAAATTCTGATGCCAAGTACCAATGTTTTTACATACAGAAAATTTTAATGCTATCTACAAAAAGTATGAATAAAGTTAATGACATACCAAGTTTAAAGACCGGCTTTGTTAAACAATAATATAATAGTGTCAGTTAAAGGATGTTATACGGATTTTTATATATAATGTAACTTGCACTTACCAATACATGTTCTAGGACCTTCTCCAAACGGCATATAGGTGAATGGTTTGATAATTTCGTTTTCATTGCCCATAAACCTTTCAGGCCTGAAGACATCTGGGTCAGGGAAATGTTCCGGATTCCGTTGTATATGCTGAACTGGTATATGAATACGCATACCTTTATTTAAAAGAACTCCAGAAGGTAGTTTGTAATCTTCAACAAGTTCTCTTGTCAAAACACCAATTACGGGATACAGTCTTAATGTTTCATTGATGCATGCGTCCAGGAGAGGCGTCTCACTTACACATTCGTACGATAGTTTATTGTACTTCAAAAAATAACCGTCTACTTCCTCTAACACTCGTTTTTGTATTTCTGGATTCTTTGCCATTTCAAAAAGCATAAAACTCAGTGTGGTAGCCGATGTTTCAAATCCAGCTGCGAAGAACAGTACACACTGGGAAGATAATAGATCATGATTGACTTCCAGTGTTGTTTTCTTCTTTTCACCCTTTAAGTTACTGATACTGTCACCTGTTAAAACTTTTTCAGCCCTCAGACCCAATACTAAATCAACAAAGTCATGTCTGCCTGAATTCTTATATTGACGCTGTTCAAATACATTTGTGAGAAGTTTGCTGAAAAATTCTGGAGCCTCTGATGGAAAGGCTTTGAAACCTAAATTGTAGAAAATTGAAGGCCAGATAAGTCGGCTGATAGCTTTAATACCTCTGACGTTAGAGGTCTCAAAAATCTTTCGACCTATTTCCACGAATGGGTTGTTACTTTCGTCAAGTTTCATTGCCTCCGTTTTAACACCAAAAGCACAGGATCCAATACAGTCAATTGTAAACCTTGACATTAAAGCTCTTACCTCGACGTTAGGCTCTTTGCTCAAATCGAATAAGACTTTATCAAGGTTGCCTGAGCATTCCTCTATGAGGTAGAACATTTTCTTCATTTTCGCTGAAGAAAATAAGGGAGTTACGTTTTGCCGTAAAATCTTCCAATTATCGCCACTAGTAAAGAATATATTTCTACCTACGACTTCTTTATGTGAGTACTCGGCAATTTCTCGGCTGTTGAAATAGTAGAAGTCCTTTGTTAGGATTAATTTTATGTAGTCTGGATCTTTAACAATTAACGCTGGTTCTGTTCCCATGAACGCACCAAAGTATGGTTCTTTTGGAAATTTTTCGCATATTCCATTAACGACTTCCGTGAGAAATTTCTTCATTAGTATGTATTCTTTGTAATTCCCAAACAGCGGAGTCGGTTGTAGATGCGGAACATTTCGTTTCTCCCAATAATCGAATTTATATTGTGACCAATAATAAAATATTGATAATAATACACCGAGAAATGCTAGAAGTACTGCGGTTACTGCCATTTTTTTAGCTTTGTGAAATTAATATGATAGCACCCTTTTATATGTAATAATCACTGCGCTTAACATTCTTATCACACTCATGTTAATAATCTGATCACTGATCTGAGTATTAAGTAACCGATAAATCCTAAATTGGGTTCCAAATTCATGGAACTGATAGTGTTGATATTAGAATCAATCGATGTACGAACATTGCTTTGTTATAATTGCTTGCATATGTTTGTCTGTATAGAATTGTTGTTAAATCTCTGTCCTAAATTTTCAAACTGGGTTGACAGCAGTTAAAAGACGTGCACCTGGCAGTGTTTCACTGAGTAAGTGTATAGTAATACAATTGTAACTTGGAAATCCCGAATTCTCATTAGCCGAGTGAAAGAACCAATTCTAAACATATCATTGCTAGTATTAAACCAAGCTAAAGTTTTCTAAGGCAGTGTTAAATATATGAATCCATATGTTATATAAATTATAGGTGCAAATAAAAACTCTGTTAACGATCGCCGGTTTAATTCGTAGGCTAAAATCATATTTGACAGTTAATGGTTAACTGTAAAGAAATAAAATATCACGTTTTGATTTATACATCTTGTTATCTTAATATATATATTTCTTCTGTGCGTGTGTATGTGACTGAACTTCTCTCAAACGACTGGACCGATTTTGATGAAATTTTTTGTGTGTGTTCAAGGGGATCTGGGAATGGTTTAGATTCACAAATCAGCCCGGTAGATGGCACTGCAGTCGGTACTTTCATACTTTGCTTAATATCCTAATCGCTTTAAATATCATGCAGGACAACGTCTGTGGGGTCCACTAGTATTATATATATTATTTACTTGATTTGAATATTAATAGTGCAGATTCAACAAAAGTTGTTAGGTATCAATTCATGTGAATCAGAGTTGAACATGACCTGAGTGATAACTTCAAGTAGATCCCTTTAGCGGGCTGCGTTGTTATTACGCGTGGTTCAAAATCGACTTTAGTAATCGTATCTTTAGTCAATCCGATATGACACTTCCGTAGGATCGTTAATAACCCAGTTGTCACCTGCATTTTTGCAAATCTCATTCCTGAAAAAATTAAGAATATGTTTAAAGCGTATAGGGACGTTAGTGTTACCTGTTTTAAGTCAATATTATAAATGAATTATAATAATGATAATATAATAAATGGTTAATTTGCAAAGAAAGTGGTTTATTTAGATTGATTATATATAAAAAGAAACCCGCACAATCAGCGATATAAAAATAGGCATGCAAAATTCCTACATATTTATAATCATAATATCATAATAATACGTATTCTTATTATTGTAAATATATTTCTAACTGTTGTCTGAATTTATGGTCTAAATAGGTACTTTCCCACGTTAAAAGGCACCTTGCACTTAATTAAAACCTTCTTGCCCTTGAAAGCATTACACATCTGTGCTTGCACCTTAAGAAAATATTCATATATTACATACCAATACAAATTCTCGGCCCTTCTCCAAACGGCAGAAAAGTAAACGGTATTATATTGTCCTTTTCATTGCCTAAAAACCTTTCCGGTATAAAGTCATCTGGGTTAGGGAAATACTTAGGATCCCTGTGTATGGAATACACTGGTATATGAATACGAACTCCTTTATTTATTACAGTCTCATACACACACACAACATATTAGTTTATTTATTTTTATCTCGCTCTTAATTAGGTCTAATTTTTTGTGTGTCTTTTTGTGTGTGTTTGTGTGTCTTTTTCCTCTTTCTAGCTTAAAATTGTTATGTTCTAATATAATTGTGTGTAAAATTTATGACCTCATATGTTCTTGTATGTTTAGCATACATGTTGTTTTAGGACTTATTAATAAATGTTGCCTGTAATATATTGTGTATATCATGTGATGGTTTCTGTGCTTAATGTCGATAAGTGATACCGCCCATCACTTACATTCCAGAAGGCTCGCAAGTGCGTTGCCGGCCTTTAAGGAGTTGGTACGGTATTTTCTTGAAGGAACTAAATCGAAGTGGTTTGGAAGTACTTCAATGAGCAGCTGGTCCACATAGTGGTGAAGCGCGGCAAAAACTGCCTTAAGAATCGCTCAGTTGTGGAACGACGGACGTCGAGGTGATATGGATGGTATTACGATGATGATAATGATTTGATTAGATTTTGTGTAGTAGGGAAATTAAGTAAACAATATATTCTTTACATTTATTATACTAAAATAATAATCACAGTGTTAACGAATGGAAAATGGTTATATTATACACAACGATATGATATTTAAAGCGTAAATGACAAAATAATTCACAAATTATCATAAAAACCACATTAATACTTATTGTTATATTTCTAAAAACATAAGGCGATAAAATCAGCAAAATATTTATCTTGGTACGAATTTCAAATTTATTCCATGCTTAGGTTGAGTGGTCAGCGAGCGTGGTTCTAATTCCACTGTCATACGGGTGTCAGGTGCCAGTTCAACTCGAATTTTTCTCAGGATCGTGAGGAGGCCTGCTGTCATTTGCATCTTGGCGAATCTCATTCCTTAAAAAAATATTTCGTAAAAATAAGTTCTAAACTTTTGTGTCACAGAGAAATAAAATTAAAATAAACATGAATATTTTAAGAGCAGCCTTAGTCTAGGGTAGGTCTGAGACTCTTATTACGTAGTACGTAGGAAGCCCAGGCGAATTCCTACGTACAATCACAAGATGGATTTTTAAATGTATGTATACACTCACTGCAGCGTTGCCAGACGTCCCGATTTTGGCGGGACGTCCCGATTTTTAAATCAAAATTAAATGTCCCGCGCGGGACAGGCTTAGTCCCGCTTTTCGGGAATAGCTCGATGGCAATAAGAAGTGTGTACTACCACCACCGCACAATAATGGTACCAACTCTTTCAACAGTATCCAAAAACAATCCAGGATTATCTTCAAACTTTATTTTTAGTATCCTAGCATCAAACTGCTTTCCAAGACGCCTTCTTTTTGAAATGCTTCGTAAATTTAATGAAATCAGAGTTACTCATCAAGTTTAATCTGTAGCTATGCCTGTGAAGAGTTATTCGTCTTTTTTAAAGAGAAAAATGAAACTTTTAAAGAAGTTATATCTTCATAAAATATTATGAATAAGTAATTCTAATAAATAATTACTGTCTTATTTTACGTTGCAATTTGAAACACTCACTCTTCAGAGCATTGTTTGAAACGCTATATTTTTCTAATAAATAAAACGTTTTTTATTTTGATTTTCTTGTTTTTAATCAGAAGATGAATAAGAACTATTTAACGATAGGTTTAATGTGATTTAAATACATTTTCTGTGACTATTTTCGTTGTCTATTGTCACGCAAACGTGATTTGAACTCAATTAAAAACATAAATATTTAAAAACTTCTGATTATTTAATTTTTTTTACTATGTCCCGCTTTCGACAAATGAATCCCGCTTTTTTCACTTTAAAAGTGCCAAAATCCCGACTTGACTAAAAAGAAATCTGGCAACGTATACAGGGAAAGAAAACGTTGAGAGAAAACCGGCACACTTTGCCCAAAAATCAACAGTGTGTGTCAGGCAGAATTAAATCGGTCACGTACTTGCCTATCAGATACAAAGTCCAATGTTTTTACATACAGAAACTTTAATGTTATCTACAAAATGTATGAATAAAGTTAGAGTTAAATAAGTGACCTACCAAGTTTTAAGACTTTCGGCTTTGTTAAACAATAATATAATAGTGTGAGTTAAAGAATCTAATCCGAATTTTTATATATAATGTAATTTGCACTTACCAATACATGTTCTAGGACCATCTCCAAACGGCATATAGGTGAATGGTTTGATATTTTCTTTTTCATTGCTCATGAACCTTTCAGGCCTGAAGACATCTGGATCAGGGAAATATTCCGGATTCCGTTGTAAATGTTGAACTGGTATATGAATACGCATACCTTTATTTAAAAGCACTCCAGAAGGTAGTTTGTAATCTTCAACAAGTTCTCTTGTCAAAACACCAAGTACGGGATACAGCCTTAATGTTTCATTGATGCAGGCGTCTAGGAGAGGCGTCTCACTAACACATTCGTACGATATTTTATTATTCTTCGAAAAATAATCGTCTACTTCATCTAACACTCGTTTTTGTATTTCTGGATTCTTTGCCATTTCAAAAAGTATAAAACTCAGTGTGGTAGCTGATGTTTCAAACCCAGCTGCGAAGAACAGTACACACTGGGAAGATAATAGATCATGATTGACTTCCAGTGTTGTTTTCTTCTTTTCACCCTTTAAGTTACTAATACTGTCACCTGTTAAAAATTGTTCAGCCCTCAGACCCAATACTAAATCTACAAAGTCGTGTCTGCCTGAATTCTTATATTGACGCTGTTCAAATACATTTTCGAGAAGTTTGCCGAAAAATTCTGAAACCTCTAATGGAAAGGCTTTGAAACCTAAATTGTAGAAAATTGAAGGCCAGATAAGTCGGCTGATAGCTTTAATACCTCTGACGTTAGAGGTCCCAAAAATCTTGCGACCTATTTCCACGAATGGGTTGTTACTTTCGTCAAGTTTCATTGCCTTCGTTTTGACGCCAAAAGCACAGGATCCAATACAGTCAATTGTAAACCTTGACATTAAAGCTCTTACCTCGACGCTAGGCTCTTTGCTCAAATCGAATAAGACTTTATCAAGGTTATCTGAGCATTCTTCTATGAGGTAGAACATTTTCTTCATTTTCGCTGAAGAAAATAGGGGAGTTACGTTTTGCCGTAAAATCTTCCAATTGTCGCCACTAGTAAAGAATATATTTCTACCTACGACTTCTTTATGTGAGTACTCGGCAATTTCTCGGCTGTTGAAATAGTAGAAGTCTTTTGTTAGGATTAATTTTATGTAGTCTGGATCTTTAACAATTAACGCTGGTTCTGTTCCCATGAACGCACCAATGTATGGTTCTTTTGGAAATTTTTCGCATATTCCGTTAACGACTTCGGTGAGAAATTTCTTCAGTAGTATGTATTCTTTGTAGTTCCCAAACAGCGGAGTCGGTTGAAGATGCGGTACATTTCGTTTCTTCCAATAATCGAATTTGTATTGTGACCAATAATAAAGTATTGATAATAATACTCCGAGAAATGCTAGAAGTACTGCGGTTACTGCCATTTTTTTACTTTGTGAAATGAATATGATAGCACACTTTTATATACAATATTCATTGCGCTAAACATTCTTATCACACTCATGTAAATAATCTGATCACTGATATAATGTTTTAGGTTACCGATAAACCCAAGATTAGGTTCCTAAACATGAACATGATTGTTTTTATGTCGCAGCCAACTAGCTTGTTTTTCATGAAACTTTGGAAAACACACACACACACACTTTGAACATCTTTCAGGCCGCTAGTTAAACGGCGCCGTTTAGTTAAAAGACTAGGCTGTTAATTGAACGGTTAATTTAGCTAGTTGAATGCGACAATGATTTTATAATTAATATATGTACAAACATGTATATCAAGCTAGTATTACCTAAACCAAGCTAATGTTTTCTATGGTAGTGCTAACTATATATATATCGTTAGCACTACCATAGATATACGTATGTTATAAATTACTAGCGGACCCGGTGAACTTTGTTCCGCCTAACAGTCTAATAATATCTTGTTAACTTTAGTGAAACTTAATTTAGGATTTCATTAAGGTAATAACATTAATAAAACTTTTTTTGCAAATACAGAATTGTTTGTTTGCTTGCCATTGCGAAAGAAGAATTGCAGTTTTACACATTAGGCCTCTTCTCTCTAGCGCCAATGTTGCGATACTGCATGTTAAATCACTTTCTGATATACAACATTTTTTGTTTGTTATCCGGCGCAAGAACAAGGTGGTAGGTTTCTTTTATATGCGTAATTTTGTCAACAGATGGCACCACATGCTGATACGATCGCCGGTTATATTCGTAAGCTAAAATCATATTTGACAGTTAAAGGTTAATTAGTGTAAAGAAATAAAATCACGTTTTGATTTATACATCTTATTAGGCTATATTAGTTACTTGAATATTTAAAATGCAGATTCAACAAAAGTTGTTAGGTATCAATTCAAGTGAATCAGAGTTGTCATTCAATTATTTATGACCTGCCTGTATACTTCAAGTGGATCCCTTTTAGTGGATTTTTGCAAATCTCATTCCTGAAAAAATAAAGAATATTTTAAAAGCGTATAGTGACGCCAATCATGTTAGTGCTACCTGCCAATCTCGTTTTTAAATTATATTAATGATAATATAATAAATGGTTAATTTGCAAAGAAAGTGGTTTATAAAGATTGATTAATTATGAAAAAAATAGGCATGCAAATGTCATACCTATAAATCAAATCAAATCAAAATCATTTATTTATTTAGGTATCACAATGTAATGAACAAAATATAAAATATATATAACACGAACGTCAAAAAGAAATATAATCATAATATCAGGATAATAAGAATAATAAATATATTTCTAATGTTGTCCAAATTTATGGTCTAAATACTCTTCCATATTAAAAGGCACCTTGCCTTTAAAAACCTTCTTACCGTTGGAAGCATTACACAGCTAACACCTTAAGAAAATATTCATTTATTTTATACCAAAACAAATTCTCGGCCCTTCTCCAAACGGCAGAAAAGTAAATGGTATTATATTGTCCTTTTGATTGCCTAAAAACCTTTCCGGTATGAAGTAATCTGGGTTTGGGAAATACTTAGGATCCCTGTGTATGGAATACACTGGGTATATGAATACGAACTTCTTTATTTAATAAAACACCTGAAGGGAGTTTAAACTTAGTAAAGCCTCAAAGTCTCATTGATGCAGGTTTCTAAATACGGTGTCTCAGACAAACATACAACATATTAGTTTATTAATTTTATGTTTAAGTGTTTACTTGTGTCTTTATCCCCTTTCTACCTTTAATTTTTTATGTTCTAATATAATTGTGTGTAAAATTTATGACCTCATATTATGTTCTTGTATCTTTATCATAAATGTTGTTTTAGGACTTATTAATAAATGTTGCCTTAAAATTATATTGTACACAACGATATTTAAAGCGTAAATGACAAAATAATCATGAAAACCAAATGAATACTTATTATTATATTTCTCCAAATACAGACATTTCTCTTTGTACGAATTTCAAATTTATTCCATGTTTAGGTTGAGTAGTCAGCGCACGTGGTTCTAATTCCACTGTCATACGGGTGTCAGGTGCCAGTTCAACTCGAATTTTTCTCAGGATCGTGAGGAGGCCTGCTGTCATTTGCATCTTGGCGAATCTCATTCCTATAAAAATATTTCGTTGAAAATAGTTCCAAACTTTTGTGTAGAGGAATAAAATTAAAATAAACATGAATATTTTAAGAGTAGTGTTATTCTAGGCTAGGTCTGCGAATGTTATTCCAGTGATTCTACGTTGGATGACTCAAATGGATTCATTAATGTACAGTGAAAGAAAACGTCATGAGAAAACCGGCATACTTGGCCAAAAATCGACAGTTAGTTTCAGACATGGAACGCTGATCACCTGATTGCCCATCAGATACATATTCCGAGGCAAAGACCTATGTTTTACGTTCAAAATTTTTTAATATTATCTAAAAAAGTACGAATAAAGTGAATGATCTAACCAGTTACTAAGACTTCCAGTTAAAGAACTAGTAAAGTAAAGTAACTTGCACTTACCAATACATGTTCTAGGACCTTCTCCAAACGGCAGATAGGTGAATGGTTTGATATTTTCTTTTTCATTGCCCATAAACCTTTCAGGCCTGAAGACATCTGGATCAGGGAAATATTCCGAATTCCGTTGTTAATGTTGAACTGGTATATGAATTCGCATACCTTTATTTAATAGCACTCCAGAAAGTAGTTTGTAATCTTCAACAAGTTCTCTTGTCAAAACACCAACTACAGGATACAGCCTTAATGTTTCATTGATGCAGGCATCTAGAAAAGGCGTCTCACTAACACATTCGTACGATAGTTTATTGTTCTCCGAAAAGTAATCGTCTACTTCATCTAACACTCGTTTTTGTATTTCTGGATTCTTTGCCATTTCAAAAAGCATAAAACTCAGTGTGGTAGCTGATGTTTCAAATCCAGCTGCGAAGAACAGCATACACTGGGCAGTTAATAGATCATGATCGACTTCCAGTGTTATTTTCTTCTTTTCACCCTTTAAGTTACTGATACTGTCACCTGTTAAAAATTTATCAGCCCTCAGACCCAATACTAAATCAACAAAGTCGTGTCTGCCTGAATTCTTATATTGACGCTGTTCAAAAACATTTGTGAGAAGTTTGCTGAAAAACTCAGGAATCTCTGATGGATAGGCTTTGAAACCTAAATTGTAGAAAATTGAAGGCCAGATAACGCGACTGACAACTTTAAAACCTCTGATGTTAGAGGCCTCGAAAATCTTTTGACCTATCTCCACGAAGGGGTTGCTACTTTCGTCCAGTTTCATGGCCATCGTATTGACGCCAAAAGCACAGGATCCAATACAGTCAATTGTAAACCTTGACATTAAAGCTCTTACCTCGACGCTAGGCTCTTTGCTCAAATCGAATAAGACTTTATCAAGGTTATCTGAGCATTCTTCTATGAGGTAGAACATTTTCTTCATTTTCGCTGAAGAAAATAGGGGAGTTACGTTTTGCCGTAAAATCTTCCAATTGTCGCCACTAGTAAAGAATATATTTCTACCTACGACTTCTTTATGTGAGTACTCGGCAATTTCTCGGCTGTTGAAATAGTAGAAGTCTTTTGTTAGGATTAATTTTATGTAGTCTGGGTCTTTAACAATTAACGCTGGTTCTGTTCCCACGAACGCACCAATGTATGGTTCTTTTGGGAATGTTTCGCATATTCCATTTACGACATCGGTGATAAAATTCTTCAGTAGTATGTATTCTTTGTAATTCCCAAACAGCGGAGTCGGTTGTAGATGCGGTACATTTCGTTTCTTCCAATAATCGAATTTGTTTTGTGACCAATAATACAATATTGATAATAATACACCGAGAAATGCAAGAAGTACTGCGGATACTGCCATTTTTTTAGCTTTGTGAAATGAATATGATAGCACCCTTTTATATACAATTATCACTGCGCTAAACAGTCTTATCAAAATCATGTAGATAATCTGATCACTGATCTGTTTATTAAGTAACCGTTGATTATTTGTTTATAAGCCCAAGATTAAGTTCCTATTCACGGATATGATGTGTTTATTTTAAAATTAATAGATGAAACATTGCTTTTTTTGCAGCTACAACTATTTAGAATTAGAGTTCCAATTTCTGACCAACTGAATTGTTAGCAGTTAAAAAACGAGCACCTGCCAGTATTTCACTGGGTGTGTTTATAATAATACAATTGGAATTTGTGAATCCCGAATTCTCATTAGTCAAGTGAAAGATTTAATTTAAACATATCATGCTATTAAACAAAGCTAAATTATTCTTTGGCAGTAATAACTATATGTATACATATAAACATATACCTTATAGGGTGCAAATAAACACTCTTTTCAATACCGATTTTATTCGTACATATTAGCCATGTAGGTTAAGTTTAAAGAAATACAATCTCTACTTTGTATAATATACTTAAGTATTTTTCATTGGATATTTAAAGTTCCAATTCATTTGAATCAGAGTTGTCATCCATTAATTTATGACCTGAGTGTAAACTTCAAGTGGATCCCTTTAGCGCACTGTGTTGTTATTGCGCGTGGTTCAAAATCGACTTTAGTAATCGTATCTTTAGTCAATCCGATATGACACTTCCTTAGGATCGTTAATAACCCAGTTGTCACCTGCATTTTTGCAAATCTCATTCCTGAAAAAATAAAGAATATGTTAAAAGCGTAGAGCGACAATCACGTTAGTGTAACCTGTTTTAAGCCAATATTATAAACAAATTATAATAATGATAATATAATAAATGGTTAATCAAAGAAAGTGGTTTATTTAGATTGATTTATTATAAAAAAACGCACAATCAGCCATATAAAAATAGGCATTTTAATGTCATATAAATCAAATCATAATAATTTATTCATTTAGTTAACACAATGTAATTAACAAAATATATAATATGTACAATATGAACGTTAAAAAGAAATATAATCACAATAATAAGAATAGTAAAGATATTTCTAAATATTATCTAAATTTATGGTCTAAATACTCTCCCATATTAAAAGGCACCTTGCCTGTAAAAACCTTCTTGCCCTTGAAAGCATTACACAGCTACCTTGCGATTCTGTAACTACGACTGATTTGAGCGTGACCGCCGCTGTGAAAACCGCTGTGAGATTTTGAAAAGTGAGTTACAGAATCGCAGTGCTTTAACAAAATATTCATATATTATTACATACCAATACAAATTCTCGGCCCTTCTCCAAACGGCAGAAAAGTAAACGGTATTATATTGTCCTTTTCATTGCCTAAAAACCTTTCCGGTATAAAGTCATCTGGGTTAGGGAAATACTTAGGATCCCTGTGTATGGAATACACTGGTATATGAATACGAACTCCTTTATTTAATAAAACACCTGAAGGTAGTTTAAAATCTTCCACCACTTCTCTTGTAAGAACACCAAGAACTGGGTAAAGCCTCAAAGTCTCATTGATGCAGGCTTCTAAATACGGTGTTTCAAACATACATTCGTATTCCACTTTATTTCGCCGCTTAAAATATTCGTCAACTTCTGCAATCGCCCGTCTTTGTTTATCTGAATTTTTCGCCAGTTCATACAACAAAAAGCTAAGTGTAGTAGCAGATGTTTCATATCCTGCTGCGAAAAATAACATACATTGTGCACTTAAGAAGTCATTGTCTGCTTCTATAAGGCACTTCTCCGTTCCCCCCTTCATGTTCTTAATACTATCACCATTTAAATGTTTATTTTGTTTCAAACTCAGAACCAAATCGACGAAATCATGTCTCCCAGAATCCTTGTAATTTCTCTCTTCAAAGACGTCTTTAAGCATTTTATCAAAGAACTCCGTGAGTTCTGAGGGGAATGATACAAATCCTAGTTTGTAGAATAAATCTGGCCATACAGCGCGTGCCATATTTTTAAAACCTCTTACATTGGACGCCTCGAAAATCTTCCGCCCAATCACAAAGAAAGGATTATTCTTTTCAACTAACATAGCTTTTGTTTGGATCCCAAAGCCACAAGATCCGATGCAGTCAATTGTGTACCGTGCTACCAAAGCTTTGACCTCAACACTTGGTGTTTCTGATACGTCGTCCAGTAACTTCGAAAATATATTGGAGCATTCTTCTATTAGGTAGAACATCTTCTTCATTTTAGCCGAAGAGAAGAGCGGTGTCAGATTCTGTCTGATAACTCTCCATCTATCTCCGCTTGTGAAAAACAGGGTTTTTGTTATCGATTCTCTATGACTATATTCACTTGCCTCGCGGCCATTGAAATAGTAGAAGTCTTTTGTAAAAATCTGTTTGATCAGCTCTGGTTCTTGAACAATTAAGGTTGGTAATGTACCATAGTATACTCCTATATAAGGTTCTTTAGGAAATTTCACACAAACATCTCTAACAACTTCATGAATTGACTTTCTTAAAATAATATAATCGATATAATTACCAAACAGGGGTAGTGGTGCAGGTTGAATAACGTTTCTTGATAGCCAATAATTGAATTTTATTCTCGATTTCCAATATAAAAATAATAATAAACAAAACAAAGTTATTATTATAGTAAGAACCGTCATATTCTAAGAGTTATTACTAAATAAACGGAATAATATATCGGATATATATAAATGTGGTTTTTATGATGTGTGAGTTATTAATATACTCATTATGAACGAGACGATCTTCTTCTTACTGTCCACAAAAACATATAATTTGCCAAATTGAACTCATTTAATGGCAAGGGTAGACTAAATTTGTTATTCGGGGTAATAATTAATACTGGAAACGCGTGCCAAACTTAATATTCACACTTCGGGTCAAATGTCACAGGTCAAAGGTCACAGGACTAGAATGATTGACAGTTATTTATTAGCGGAAAATGGAATGTGTATTGTAAGTATTACGGGATGTAAAGGGAGCTGGCGAGCATTTAAGTATATGATTTTCTGGTATTTCGTATTGATAGGAATTAAACTTCGGACCAATACGATAAAATTTTCGTCGTTGCTGCGTTTTTAAGCTACAGGGATTGAAACCTGTAAAAAAATCGATACTAAATCATTTGCACGTGTTTTCCTCTGGGGTTAATGGTCAATACCATTTAGATAACGAAGAAAATCTATAAGGTAGTTATCCAGGTCTCTGCACTATCGCAGGAGGTAGATATAATGACGGTAGATGTAAAGTGAAATGTCTGCCATTTGTATTTAGAAGGTTCTAATAAATCGAATGGACCCAATTACAGCAAATGATATTAGTATACCTGTTTTTTACATGTTTAAAGGTGAGTCAATTGACGCAGGTCTACTATGGTGACAGACGGAAAATGACCACCTTTATATTCCTTATCGTACAATTAACGCTAATTAAAATCATATAGATATTTTGCTCGCCAGCTCCCTAGCTATAGCACTGAAGTGTACAGGTAGCTAAAGTATTTATTAAATGATTCATAGCAACGAAAATAATTTCGTCAAAATATACAAGGACAAAATTTGTGATTAAAAGCTAAAGTATAGTATAAAAAACATCACTAGTCCCACAGAATGAAAATTAATTTCTTAATTCGAACACTGCTTAAGTCGCATACTAAAACAACTAGAGAAATACAAACCTACACCGTCGTTCCACAACTGAACCTTCCTTAGGGCAATTATTTCCGTGCGCCACAACTATGTGGAACCAGTTGCCCACTAAAGAGAGTCCTTCAAGAAAAGAGCGTACCAATTCTTAAAACGGCCAGCAACGCGCTTCCGAGCGTTCTGGCAATGTGAGTGTCCATAGTCGGTATCAGTTCACGTCAGATGAGCCTCCTGCCCGTTTGCCTCCTGCCTCCCTTATATAATAAATGTCCATGTTTGTATCTTATGCGACAAAAATATATAAGTTATGACTTGTCTAATAATTGTCTCAAAATTGTTGGTCGGGCCGGTTGCACAAGGGTTTCTTAAGGCAATTTTCGTGCACCACCACTATATGATACCAACTGCCCACTGAAAAGAGTCCTTCAAGAAAAGAGCGTACCAATTCTTAAAACGGTCCGCACGGGGACGGTGTCAAAACGGGACTTTGGTTTAATTCAGATAAAATAAAAAGTAGTCGATAAAATAAACACTTTTTAAAGTTATTTATTTAGAAAAAGTTAGTTGGCTTAGGCTGCTGCCTGGAATTTTGCGGGCAGCGGGGCGGCGGCGGCTGCGGCGCGGAGCGGGCGATTGCACCACTCGTTACCCGCCCTCGCGCCGCTGCCACGCCGCTGTTTTCGAGAACCGGTCCATTTGATTTTACGCATAAGATCCTGCCGCTCCCGCGCCGCCGCCGCTGCCGCCCCGCTGCCCGCAAAATTCGAGGCAGCAGCCTTAAAAGTAAATTACAATAGGTAGGTAGCAAAAATGTTTAGTAATACGTATATTTATCAGAAGAACAAATTTGTTTTAATATTGTTGACGATTTCAAATAAGAATAAAACTCTTGGCACGATTTTTTTATATTCTGCTGCTCAAATTTTCGCGCGGTTTCTGAAAACGGGACAATTTTGCGTCCAGCCCTGCGATTCTGTAACTCGGTGGAAGCTTGTAGTTTATTGTTTATCAGAATGCCAAATCATAAAATGACTGCTTCACGACTGATTTGAGAGCGACCGCCGATGCGAAAACCGCTGTGTGAGTTCGAAAAGTGAGTTACAGAATCGCAGGGCTGTTCATTTCGGGGACACCGGGACTCGTAGGTATCACGTAACATTGTGGCTAAACAATGCCACGAGAATGTAAGTGCGTGCTCCTATTTCACCATGCCTCCTGCTGATAGAGGACAAATCTTTGTTTTTAATATATTTTATTATATTAATTTCTTAAGATGTCATGTGGAACATGGTGTAATGGTTGCAGCTCAACATGGCTATTAAAAAAGAATGGCGGAGAGTTTATTGCCAGTTCTTTTCTTCCGTTCTACGCCCTTGATTTGAGAACTGGCAATAAATGTAAAGTTAGAAGCATTTCATTTACATTTATTTTTTTTGACGTTCATAACATTGTGTTACCTATATGATTGAATGATTTTGACTTTTGACTACTTTGACATTAGATGAGCATCCTGCCTTATATAAAAAATACATATAAAATGGCCATGTTTGTATCTGATGCAACAAAAAAGATAAAAATTATGACTTGTAAAAAGATAATAATTGTCTTGTGATTGTTGGTCCGTTTGCAACACAACTCCGCCCATAATTATCCACTTAGCTGCTATTATCAAAGCCGGAAACTACAAAATACTGCTTAGTAATTGCAGAATTGGTATAGAGGGCATTTTAATAATAATAATAATTCAGTGGTGTTGCAACACTATCTTCGCCTCAGATTGTATCCGTTCCTTTAATCATTTTTATATCATAGCCTTCTGTCTGATAGTCGTACTTTTTTTGGATTTGAAACATACCGGTTTCCTCATGATGTTTTCCTTCATCGCACGAGGGTTAGACGCCCACGTATACAGAGAGTCCATTGGTACACAGCCGGGGATCGAACCTTCGAACGCACGGATGGGTCAAAAAGTGTGAAACAATATCAGAGAAACACATTCATCTTTGTCTTAGGCCAATTAAGGATTATAGCGCCAATAAAAAAACTTATTCCACGTCATTAAATTTGTATCGGTAGACATCCCTACTCATCGGCAAAGAAGACAGAGGGTGAAGGCCGAGAGAAAAAGCCGGCGTAAAAAACTCTCGGTACTCTTTTCAGCAAATCATCATACAAAATGACTATGGCAAACAACACTTATTTTAAAACAAAAATCGGAAATTAATTAAAAGTAGCCTGTCTAGCACTAGTCCCAGGCCCTTTTATCAACTACATAATCGTTAATTTTGTAGTTTAATACGTTTCTTCTTTTTCTTTAATACATTTCTTAAATTTATTAAAAGGCAGAGATAAAAGAGCCTCTGGGATTTTATTAAAGAAAAGTATCCCTTTTCCCAAAAAAGAAATACTAAAAAAGAAGAGATTATATGAGAATTAAAAATGAATGAATCCCTCAAAGAAAATGTCAATATTGTTTACATTAATTATATAAATATCTATATATTTATGTCATTAAGATTGTAAACAATATTAAACATTAAACGTGTTGTAGTTGTATATTATATATGTATAATATATAAATAAAACACGTTTAATAGACATTAAGTATATATATTGTATAACCTATGATAACGAATGAGTCCAACTACTGTATGTTGCATGTACGACGATTATTTTGTGTATGGAAATTATTATTTTATGACATTCGAGTACTTGTTAAATAAAACGTTTTTAACGTAACTTTAGAATAAAATCAAATACCATATTTAGGTGAGAAACTCACAGCTGTTTCCAAGAAGGTTTTACTTTTTTTGCGGGACCTCACTTTAACGGTTAACTTTTAGTGATGTCTAAGAAAGTTCTCTTTGGAGCAAATATAAGGTCCTTACATATGAAATTGGCATTTTGAATGGGAGGAACAAAAAGTCGAATACAGTCAAAACCGTTTATAACGACATCGTTTACAACGACCTATCGGTTATTACAACCAGATTGTATGGTCCCGTCCGAATCCCTAGTAAACTATTCAGTAAACAAACCGCTTATAACAACATCGGATACAGCGACATATCGCTTACAACGACGAAATTTTATCGATATTCATCGGCTATAACGACCAACCGCTTCTTGTCTCAGCAAAACAAAACAATACAAACGATTTTAAATATTATTTATAAGCATTGAATGAATATTAGGCATATTATTACCTACGCACTTTCTCCCGCCTCATCCGAACCTCTTCCCGGCCATTTGACCTTGCATACTTTACACATGTTTAGTTCGCTAATTGACAGTTTGATTTTAAAGTGTTGGTGTTGTTTAGACTGTGCAATTGTGCATTTATGTGATATGTGAGAAAAGTGTTTTCTATTGAATAAAAATCTCATGTCATATGGATAAAATGCAAAAAATATTTGAGACTGGGGAAAAAAATCCTGCCCTGCGATTCTGTAACTCGCTTCACACACTCTCAGCGCTGATTTTTGCTGTCAAATCGTTCGTTTCGGTGTCATGTTACAATTTGGTATTCTGATAAACAATAACCGCGACAAAAGCGCCGCTCAAATGAGATTGTTCACATTTGGAACTAAAATTTGGCACTGCTACACTTACGCTCCAAAATTGTTGATATTTGGTATTCTGATACATACCATTTGACATCTCATCTCATTTAAATGTAGATTCTTTACGTCAAATTAAAAGTTGCTCTTCCCTCGCTGAAATCGTGATTTACCAGTGAGGTAGCCATTTTTAGCGAAGTTAAAACTTGTTTTATGTGAAAATATTCTAACATAGGACAATCTATATGTATGTTGATTGTTGGGGTAAGTTTATAAAATAATATTTATAAATAATGTACACTGGATATGTAGCACTATAAATTTTTGTGAAACAAAATAAAGAATTTTTGAAATTGAATTGAATATTTATCAATGCAGCTATATTTTACGAAAAAAATTATATATATAAGCATTAGGCTTCGTGAAATAGAACTTTGTTATTGTCCACTTTAAAAGCTTAAACCTCTATTTCATGAAATAAATGATGTAAACCATTAAAAATACTTCATATAATATCTATAGATGGCGAAGAAATTGTAGGCACGAAACGACCAATTGGTTTCTCGGCGTTGGTTACTATCGCTTTTTTCCAATACCCAAGAAATTATATGGTATTGACGAAACCTTGAACATATGCTGCTGAGATGAACGAAGAGACTAGTAAATAGATATTCTAAGGTAAACATTTTGATTATTTTAGCATTAAAAATATCATTTTTATCCTAGAACCAATTTTTCGATGCAGTCTTGATCATGTCTTGTCTCCAGCAGAGATAAGTCGAACAGAAAACGATAAATAAGTTAAGATAGGTAAATTTTGTAAAATATTTGTATTTTTCTACTATACTAAAATTATAAATCTAATAATTTCAGAGATCCAAATGTTCAAAATTCCTGGTAGAAAAATTACATTCTGCCTTTGAAGAAGACAAGGCCCCTGGATATAGAAAGACACAATAGTGCAGACATTTTCAAATGATTGAATTTCGACTATCCTTCAATTTATAATAAATGATAATACAGTACAATTTTGGTTCCTATATTTTTATAAATATTGATATAACATTAAGGTTTTGGATAAAAACATTATTCTGCTTTACACAAGTATGAAATACCATCATTACATACATGATGGTTTAAGTACTTAAGCTTTTTTAAATGTATAGTTCATAACTATTACTTTTTACAAACTAATTAGAAAATATAATATTAAAATAAATATATTTGTCTACAAAATAAAGTAGATGTTATTGATTAGCTCTATGTGAGGCTGGGTTTGAATTAGTTTTTATTATACTTAAGTTTGAGTTTGTATAACTGAAAGTTATTTTGTAGTGTGTTAAAAGTTTACTATAATCATTAAATTAAATGTGTAAGTTATTATATTGTTCTTTTATTAACCTATAAAGTAACATGGCTTATATATAGATTTAATTAATCATTTTATTAATATAACAATATTATTAGATACAAAAAAATTATTATGAAGTACACAATTATCTTAAACACGGTAATACAATTTTTAAAATAGATTTGTGGTCTCGGTTTAATCTCTTCTTAACATTTCAATAATTGGTCATTTTCTTCCTCATTCTTGACAACTACCGCTGATGGCTGTAATACAATAGTTATCTGTTAAAATTGCAAATAGGGAGATATGGTAGGTCACTGTACTGACACAATAATATTGCGTAGCAATTGAATTATTGTAAAGTTAAGGAAAATAATAAAAAAACTTGCATAAAACACACAAAAACTTATATAATATGAGATATCTTGGTATTTCTAAGTAAAGTATCTTAAAAACATGTTTGATAATATTATAACTAAGCCAAAAATTATTTAAAGTTTTATGGTAACAAGGCTTAGTAATTTCACACACAGTATTTGATTCAGTACTATGAATAAAAAAATCTTGAGCAAACCTATATTTAGACTCAGAAATCCAAATCTAAGTATGTTCCTACTTTAAAAACAATTATTTATCAATGAAACAAATCCAAGACCCATGAAGGGTATGTTTAGTGCTAAATTGTAGTGCTGACTACAATATAATAACAACTAAAATAGAATAACTATCTTTAGATTGCTTCTATGTATATTAAATAAGTTATGGCAATGTCATTTCCAACATTTAAAATTAACGTTGATCACTTGAAATGGTATAAATTTGAGCAATTGAAAGCTTATATATTTGATCCAACATACCTAACATGATTATTTATACTTGTGTTCTGAAATCTGAACAATTAAATTAAATTCAACTTGATCAATTAAAATTAATACTTCTTATATTTCATGAATGGAATTTGAAGTTAGAAAACCTAAAAATATTTTTTATATTTAACATTTTTAACCAATAATTTAATTATTCTTTACAATGTCGCTTCGATTTAACCTATTACATTTGACTTCAAATTTTCCATCAAACAAACAAGCTTTGTTAACTATTTTTCTAGACACTGCTTATTCCTATTTATTTACTATGATAGTTATTATGTTTCTAAAATAGTTTTAATAGAATTCAGTTTTTAAGAGTGTTAGTAAAAACATAGGTAATATTGTTGTTGTGTGTTTGACCTCTGAATCACTTAAAAAGGTTGCAATAGTAGTTTCGTGGCATCTAAAAAGTACCAACACTTGCACTTACACAAATGAATAAATATATAAACACAAATTTTTACTTTTAATTTATAATTACTCAACAAAATATTATATGAAAACATTGGTATTCACCTTTAGTAATATTATGAAAATTTAAGATACCTATCCATCCTGTTTAGTTTGAATCCTTAGACCATTCTACCATCTTTTTGTTAAGATAATATTCTTAAATTTTGTACAATATATCCAGATGTTAGGTATCCCTTGTTTCGTGCTGAAACATAATTAATATTTTTAAGTTTCTGTCGCTCATATACACCACGGCTGGTCGAAGTATAAACTCTTAATTGGAAGTTATAAACAAAATACGTAACTTACGATTTACTAATAAATAAACTTACTACTCACCTTTAAGCGACCCCATTGCCAGATGGGTTTTAATAATTTTCCTCGCTATGCTTTGGTTAACCATATTTCTATATTAATCTTGCTAATTATTATCCATCCGATAAATCATTTTTGAGATATTTTCACAGTTTATCTTTTTTTTAATATTCTTCATTTTATTTCAAACGTCGACCATTTTGTTTTATTAAAAATATTTTGTTTATATATGATAAAAATTTTGACAATTAACTCTTTTTATAAATAAAATGAGTCAATTGTCACGATATTAATAGACAACAACTCACTAGGTTCACTCCCTCCACTTATCAAGACGTAATGTAAAATTTCTTAACAGAATACCATGAGATTCCAAAAATTACGTGAGTGACGAAGGGAGCGCCGTTAGTGCGTAGTGGACTCACGGATTGACAGTGAGTTACAGAATCGCAGCCCGCAGGGCAGACCAAAATGACTGATTACTTTTGTACCTAATTATTTCGTAATAAATATTTTTGTTTCTTTTTTTGACTCCTTTACATATAATAATATTAACATACCATATTATAACCCATACCTACCTATTCTAGATAGACTTGTGTATATGACATTGCTTATAACGACTATCGGATATAACGTCGTCAACTATACGGTCCCTTCAATGTTGTTATAAACGGTTTTGACTGTATTTTTAAATATAATATATTTAGTATTGTCTTTGATTGACATAACCTTTCCACATTTAAAGAAAAAACTTTTTAACCGGATTAAAGTTATGTATTATTACAATTATTTAACATAAATTTTAAATTTATCCGACGTTTCGCGTGCTTTACAGCGTGCGTGGTCACGGTTAAATAATAGTAAATTTATAATAATACATAACTTTAAAAAGTTAAAAAGTTTTTTCGTTATAATATATTTAATTAATCAAAGTATGAACCATTGTTTTCTATGCACTTTTGCCATCTCATAGGTAGTTCATTGATCCCTTTACTAAAAAAACCAGTCGGACGGGAATCAATAAAATCTGTGAAGGCGATTTGGACTGTCCCATCAGAGTTATTTTTTTTCCCTTGCAAGAAGTTGTCCAAATTTCGAAAAAAATGGTAATCTGTTGGAGCAAGGTCCGGGTAGTACGGAGGATGTCTTAGACATTCCAATTGAAGCTCTTCTAATTTGGTAGCCGTCTGTTGTGCAGTGTGTGGTCTAGCGTTGTCGTGAAGTAGTGGCGTGGAGCGATTGACCAGCCTAGGTTGTTTAGCCGCTAGCTTTTCCATCATGGTTTGCAATTGCTGACAATAGACATCAGCCGTAATAGTCTGGCCAGATTTGAGAAAACTGCAATGAACAATACCGGCACTAGTCCACCAAATGCTTACAAGTAACTTTTTTGGGGTTAATTTTCGCTTGGGGCAGGATTTTGCTGGCTGGCCAGGATCCAACCATTTCGCTGAGTGCTTCCGATTATCGTAAAGAATCCATTTTTCATCACAGGTAATGATTCGGTTTAAAATACCTTCATTATTGTGCCGGTTCAGTAATGTAACGCAGCAGTCGATGCGCGTTTGCCGGTTTGCGTCAGTCACTTACAATACAAGTGTTGTCAATAAATAAATTTAAATCGTACATTAAAGTAAAACTGCTTGCTAAGGCTTATTATAATATAAATGAATATTTAAACGATCCTAGTGCTTGGATATGAGTTGCTCCTGTATAAATAGGTAACGCGACTGAATCTCTCGGCTGCATTTCCAGACTCTGGGGCGATCGTCAACATCCACGACTATTTTAATGTAAAGTTTGAACAAACCGTGATCCATGTGGTATGAAATTTTTTCAGTATTATTATTATTTTCTTGTGTCGTTTCGTGTGCCAAGTCCACATTTCAAGGATCGTCATGCTCGCTTAAATGTCATTGCTTGTGGCGGCGTCCATGCGTCGGGTTGTCTCTCTCCCTAAAATATGGCGAGGGGGCCGATGGCTGGCCATGCGTCATACTCGTGAACGGGTGCTACTTGTGGTGACTGGTCATACTTGAATTCGTGTATGCAGTGATGTTAATTATTTGGACTATGTGTTTGCGTGTTGTTCCCACGAGAATGTAAGTGCGTGCTCCTATTTCACCATGCCTCCTGCTGATAGAGGACAAATCTTTGTTTTTAATTTATGTTATTATTATTAATTACTTAAGATGTCATGTGGAACATGGTTTAATGGTTGCAGATCCTTACAAACGTTGTGTAAAAAAAAAAACATGGCGATTAAAAAGAGTGGCGGAGAGTTTATTGCCAGTTCTTCTCTTCCGTTCTACGCCCTGGATTTGAGAACTGGCACTAAATGTAAAACTAGAAGCATTAATATTATGTATTTCTTTACTGACAATCATATGTGTTACCCATATGATTAAATGATTTTTGAATTTGAAGTTGAATTCGTCAGGTACCCGTCTTTCAAGCTTTTTAATCTTCCCAATTTGCTTCAAGTGAATTAAAACAGTTTTATCACTAACACCGCAGCCTGCAGCTAACTCGGACGTGGTTTGCGATGGATCCGCTTCCACAATAGCCTTCTGAGTGACGCAAACAGAAAAAACAAAAAGAAAAAAAGCAAATGAATGACGATAATCGAAGCACAAATACACGAGTACAGATTTGAATTTGGAATTCCTTACCAAAGAGGAGAACGAGATTAAAGTGGCCAGTACGAAATACGCCAATTTCATATGTAATACCACCTAATATTAATTTACATTTATTTGTACCTATTGTTAATTGGTGTTTCTATTGCTAGCTTTAAAAGGTAAATGTTTTTAAAATGTACTTTCTATGTTAAAAACTTCCTATAATTTAAGTTAAGTTTCTTAAGTGAGCAATTCAATTTTTTATATTAAAATTTTTGTATATTATTACATAGGAGGCCTAACCATTTTAAGAAACGCTAAGGTGGTGCACGGCACAAAAAAAGCACTAGTCTAGATCAATTACCGATGCATGCCTCTTAACTTTTTTAAACAATGTTAAAATTAGGGATGCATCGACACGCTTTTTTGCCGATACGATACCGATGCCGATACACTTATAGGAATATCGTCGATACCGATACCGATACCAACGCTTATTGAATTAAAATTAAATTAAGTTAAGTTAAAGTTTATAATTTTTATTAAAAAAATATATATACAAAAAATAGTCACAAACTTTGAATAATTTTAAGGTTTTGTTACTAAAATTAAGAATTAAGAGTAATAATTAAATTAAAATAAAATAAATAACTGTTAATAATTAAAATTAACAATGATAACATTGTTGTAATTCTGTATTTTATTTAATTTGGTATCGAAAAAATACTACTCGCGATAGCAGTTAAAAGCCAACTAAATGATCTTCAAATCTACGTTCAATAAAGTCTCAATGATCTCCCGCAAGCCATAATATCTAATAACTATGCGCTGGCAAAGATAGTTGACTCGAGTAAAAATTTTGGTCTACTAATCAATCCAACAAGAGTTTTTCGTACTAACTACTAACTGACGTGAGACTGTTCGTAAATTATCGTGATTCATATGCATTTTTTATTTTTCATGTAGACTTTTTTTAGTTTATATGTTATATGTATTTTTGCCCTCCTTTTCATTTAATTATGTTCAATTTTAACAAAGTGTTAATAAATAAATAGTGTTTAGCGAAATGAAATACATATATACATAAATAATAATGCTTTGTCCCCAAGCGAATGATAGAGACAACAAACTGAATAAAATTTCTTAATTAAATTAATTCTCGGGCAACAATAGTCCGTGGCTCGTTTGCAACAAACTAGATCATACAAAATGCGCGTTTACATTATTTTTTTAGCGTGAAATTTGAAAAGTATCGGTGAATCGGCAATGAAAATATCGCCGATGCCGATATATCGGCAAACCCAAAGTATCGCTGATATATCGGCATCGGTATCGGATGCATCCCTAGTTTAAATATTGATAAACCAATAAGAAATACAGTATAAACTCTTTATAATACCATGTAAACCTTACTTAGTTTAGTAATTAGTCTTAGATTTCTGTTTTTCTTTATTATTTAGTATTTTGGTTTCAGTTATTGTTAAGTTACTATTTCGTTATACCATTGGAAGAGCGGAGTACCCTGATGTTCAGGTCTCCCTAGACTTAGCTCCAATATCTGCTAAAAATGTAACTTGTTATTAAATAAAAAAAATTGAATTTTTGAACAAATTTTTGTTCGTTATGTGAGCTAGCGTTATAGAGAGGGAAGAATTAATGTATGGGTATTGGGTTAAACCAAAAACATTTAACTGATTTTTACGTTCTAGAGACTTTTTCGTTATAACGAATGACGTTATAAAGAGTTCACATTGTAGTAAAATTTTGGAACCTATTGACTGTTTTATTATCAGCCGTATTAATTGTTTGACTAATGATGCTTTGTTTTTGAACGTGGTTTGAAAATGATCATTCAGAATCACTTCCCCTTTATAGACACTGAGGGATTGAATATAGACGTGGAGTGGCACATCAAAGTAGCCTACACAGAGACCGACATTTTGGTCTTAGGTTACAAAATCTAGCACTGGCTAGAAGCAACGCAAAGAAAGGCAGAAATAAAAGAGGCAACGGTGCCATGTCTTACTGCTTTTCTTTCTTGTCTTCCTGGATAAAGTCATTCTCAATGCTTTAAAATCACGTCGAAGTATTGAGTGAAGATTTACCGATGTTTAGGAAGACCTATATTATGCGGATTGGTCTAGCAGTGTTAGCCTAGTGGCTTCAGCGTGTGACTCTGAGGCTTCAGGATGTGAGGCCAAGACCTACAGAGGCTGTAGCGCCACTGATTTTTTTTATTTTTTATTATGCGGCTTACGTCTGCTTGTGACGTCATATACGTGCTGATATGCAGACGAAGTTGGATCATCCACATCAGGAGGCTGGAATATTCGGCTTTAAACTTAACTTGCGAAATTTTTATTTTTTATTATGCGGCTTACGTCTGCTTGTGACGTCATATACGTGCTGATATGCAGACGAAGTTGGATCATCCACATCAGGAGGCTGGAATATTCGGCTTTAAACTCGCGAAAGACAAGGGAGATGCGGAGCTGGAATCCGTTTCCGATAGTTTTACCGAAACTGGAGGAAAGGAAAATGACATCATACGAGAATCACAAAAGCTAGAACAACGTTTGCACATCTTAGATCAGTTTGGCAATCACGGAGCATCTCAAAATCTTTCAATCTAACATAAAGACTGTGTTGCTGTATGGTTGCGAAACGTGGAAAGTTACAAGTTACACAACAACTCCATGTCTTCGTGGACCGTTGCTTTCATGATATCCTTGGAATTGCCCCGAGATAATCTCTAATTATCAGCTATGGGAGCTAGGCTGAGCTATCAATTGACAGGTCTATAAAACGCTATAAGTGTAAGTGTGGCCCATTCGCTCTAAAGGGATCCAAGTTACATTGCCAAGCAAACCCTCGTGGCCACAGGGTTGAAGGAAGCAGGAATGACGTGGAGTTGAAGACCGATCAGGTTGGTTTTCCACGCTGGATCCCCTCTACCTAACTAGGAGAACTAGGACCTTAAGTCCAGTCAAGTAAGTCAATGAAAATAAAATAAAATATTTTTATCATTATATTTTTTGCATCAGGGCGGGTTGTGTAATATTGTTTTTTTCTGCTTGGCTATAAATAAACTGATAACTATACTGATAAATTGAAAAAAATAAAGTCCTTATTACTCCTATCATTTTATCTAAATTATTACAAGTCACCATGATAATTAAATAGAAAATTGCTATTTCATTATGATATTTGTTTTTTTTCAAAATGTATTTTTGGTATTATTACTATATTTATTTTAGAAATTTTCTTTGTTTTTATCAATAATATTTGCTAGTCATTCGTAGAGAGCGTGATTCAAATGTAATGTATGGAATTACTTCTGTATGCATCACTCTAACCCATCTAGAAAGAAAACAACTTTACTAACCATAAAAAAGAAGGGTGTATAGCTAAAAGAGAATGTCCCCAAACCAGGATTCTCTGTCGTGGGCAGCTAATCTCTTCCATTTGACATATTAATGATTTTAGGTACTTGACGTAATAAATTCATAACAATTTTATAATTAAACTACCTACTGTTGCACTGGAAGAATTCTTTCCGTTTCTGCATAGGACTTGTGGTGACTGGTCGGACTTGAATTCGTGTTTGCGGTGATAGTTATTTCGACTATGTATTTGCGTGTTGTTCCCACGTAAATGTAAGTGCGTGCTCCTATTTCACCATGCCTCCTGCTGATAGAGAACAAATCTTTGTATTTAATTTATTATATTATTATTAATTAACTATTAATTACTTAAGATGTCATGTGGAACATGGTGTAATGGTTGCAGCTCCTTACAAACATTATATAAAACACAAAACTTTTTAAATTAAAAAGAGTGGCGGAGAGTTTATTGCCAGTTCTTCTCTTCCGTTCTACGCCCTTGATTTGAGAACTTGAATTTAAATAATTAATATATATTTCTTTTTTGACATTCATAAGTGTACATTGTGTTTCCTGTCAGAATAAATCATTTTGATTTTAGAAGATGTTACTTAAGATTGTTAGTGAATGTGTAAAGTCTTGAATATATAGTGAAAATTATGTTTTTAAGAAAGTGGTTAAAGATTAAAGCGTTGGGCGAAAGTGTGTTTTTTGGGTAGCTTACAAGTAAATTTGGGTTGGGTACGTCGTGTGATCGGTGTTTGTTTCCAAAAAAAGTCTTTATATTGCCATTAAGTATAGTTGTCAAATTTTCAGCATACCTAATGCAGTATACACAATCTTGATTGTATGTTGATCGGAAGGTTTCATTTTTATAATATTCTCCTCCTTTCCCAATGGTTTTCATCCTGCTATTTTTTTTTTGATTTCAAAAATTATCGACCCTGGTCTATGATTCAAAACGCCAACATTGCCAGCAGTTTTGAGACGGCGTTATGTGAAGCCCTGATTCTCTGCTTTAATTGGGACGCAGTAGTCGACTTTTCAATACACAGTGTATATGTAATATATTTCTCAATATCCTTGATAATATTAAATAAAAACAGTGATGGCTGAAAGTGAAATATATTTTAAGACTTGCCACATGGTGTAGGTATTTGCGTAAGGAAACGAGTCTCTTCTGAAACGACCGCAGTAGCACGAGAGGCGCCTAAATTATATAAAATGAATTACACTTTATTACTCATAGTATTAAAACAACTTAAAAATAAAATTTAAAAGGCTACATGATACTAAGACCGGCCTTATCGCTACAATCTTTTAGGCAAGGCCCTAATTAAAAAACTGTAAATTAAAAGTGCGTGCGTACAAAGTACTTATCTCAGAAGAGAAACTTCTTTGTAAATTAATTATTACTAACGTAAAAGCCCTAATAGATGATCATGTACCAGTATATGATCACTCTATGTATTTGTATATCTATATTCACACTGTGGTGGCACAGAGCACTGCTCTCGAAGCTTCCAGCCTATGGGCTTCCCGAGAAATTACGCGATTGGATCTCCAGCTTTCTGGCCGATCGGAGCATCAAGGTCGTCATCGACGGAGCATGTTCCGACCTAAAACCCGTAAACGCTGGGGTCCCACAAGGCTGTGTTCTATCCCCGACCCTATTTCTTCTGCATATCAATAATATGTTGAAACTTAGCAACATTCATTGCTATGCGGATGACAGCACTGGGGATACTTTTTACACTGGCCGGGCAGGTATTTCTCGGGCAGTTGTTGATGAGTACCGGAACAAACTTGTGTCTGAAGTCGAAACTCTACTACGTGGAGTCTAGATTGGGGCAGACAAAACCTAATCCAATTTAACCCCAAGAAGACACAAGTTTGCGCGTTTTCCGCTAAAAAACACCCTTTGTCGCTACTCCTCTTTTCGAAAACACTCTTCTTAAAGCCACAGCCAGCATTGGAATACTTGGCGTTGACATATCGAGCGACGTTCAGTTTCGCGGTCACTTGGAGGGAAAGGCTAAATTAGCCTCCAAAAAGCTTGGTGTGCTCATCAAGGCGAGACGGTACTTCACTCCGGGCCACCGCATGCAACTATATAAAGCGCAAATTCGGCCCCACATGGAGTACTGCTTTCACCTCTGGGCGGGGGCTCCCCAGTACCAGCTCCTTCCACTTGACCGTATACAACGCAGAGCGGTTCGAATCGTCGACGATCAATCCCTCTCCGAGCGGCTTGATCCTTTGGCGTTGCGTAGAGATGTGGGGTCACTCTGCATCTTCTACCGCATTTACCATGGAGAGTGTTTAGAGGAGTTGTTCGGATTAATACCTGCAGCTGAGTTTCATCATCGGACGTCGAGGCAGAATACGAAATTCCACCCGTATCACCTCGACGTCCGACGTTCCACAACTGAGCGTTTTTCAAGGCAGTTTTTGCCGCGCACCACCACTATGTGGAACCAGCTTCCCACTGAAGTATTCCCGAACCAATTCGACTTAGGGTCTTTCAAGAAAAGAGCGTACCAATTCTTAAAAGGCCGGCAACGCACTCGCGAGCCCTCTGGCATTGAGAGTGTCCATGGGCGGCGGTATCACTTAACATCAGGTGAGCCTCCTGCCCGTTTGCCCCCGTTCTATTAAAAAAAAAAAAAACCACTGTTTACAGTATGTAAACAGTGGTTTTTTTTTTTATATACGTGCTAATGATAATATACGTTCGCCCTTTCTCAATCTCTCTCAATCGGTCTCAATCGCTCTCTCCTTTTTCTTCGACAAAAACGCTAATATTATTATTATTGCGTTTCATCCGTAAAAAAATTACCCTCATAAAGAAGTTTCACTTAAAAAAGAAGATCGAATACATAGATTTTTCTCGTATATTGAAGACGGTTCAATATATGTACCTAATATTGTGGACACTAGTAGTTTGAAAATACCCAGCTTTTGTATTATTAAGTCTCATTAACAGCAAGTCTAATTAAGTATGAAACATAATATTAAATTGGTCTTTGTTCAAATAAACCAGATTCCACACCAGTTCAAACAAACTCGTGATAACTTTTAATGAAGGAATATTGAGTTTGCTTCGAAGCTGTAATTTAATTATTCACAAACAATTTTAATATGTTTAGGATCGAAATACCTCTTACAATATTTTAATAATTTTATTTTGATAAATGTTTTAGTGAGAATTAAGAATCTTAAACTTGGATGGGATTTTTTATTGCTTCTTGTATGGCAAGATTTATAATAATTTACCTAAAACATTCAAATATTTTTTCTACTACAGTTTTTAAAAATCGACTTAATATGCTTCTTTTGGAAAAAAAATGTTTATTCTATTAATGATTATTTGAGAAATCATTATAATTAATAAAATAAAATATGTTTATTAAAGAACATAAGATACATGTATCACTTATTCCACGTCATTAAATTTGAATTTGTAGGCATCCCTACTCATCGGCAAAGAAGACAGAGGGTGTAGGCCGAGAGAAAAAGCCGGCGTAAAAAACTCTCGGTACCCTTTTAAAATATCAAATCATCAAACAACACATATTTTAAAACAAATATCGCAAATTAATTAGATTATAAAATATTAATTTGACATTTAATTATATTAATTTCATTTAAATTGCCAAGGTTTTTTTTTACAAAAAGTTTGTATCACCGATTCATCATGCTCCTCATCACATCTAAATCTCGCACGAGGCAAGAGAGATTTTTTTATACCTAGTAAGATAACACATTGACGTCCAGACTAACATAAGGATGGATTATTTTATGTGATCAAATAAAAAAATAAAAAAAATAATGATCGTATAGAATTGTAAAAATTTATTACCCAAACGACCTCAATGTTAACAAGTTTCATTAACACATACTGTATATTAGCCACTACATGATGATGATAAGAGATTAAGGAATGACAAATGACAATTGACGGAAAGCAAGAGTATGACTTGTAAAGAGGACAAGGAGAATTATTACAATAACGAGAAAGCACTAGTTGAATTTTGACCAAAAGCAATACCTGCGGGTAAATTTTTAAATATAAGTTTTTTGGAATTTCTACATTAATCTACTTTGTAAAGGTGGGGTCACTCTGCATCTTCTACCGCATTTACCATGGAAAGTGTTCAGAGGAGTTGTTCGGATTAATACCTGCAGCTGTGTTTCATGATCAGACGTCGAGGCAGGATACGAAATTCAACCCGTATCACCTCGACGTCCGTCGTTCCACGACTGCTTTTTCAAGGCAATTTTTGCCGTGCACCACCACTATGTGGAACCAGCTGCCCACTGAAGTATTTCCGAACTTATTCTTAAAAGGCCGGCAACGCACTCGCGAGCCCTCTGGCATTGAGAGTGTCCATTTGCGGCGGTGTTTGCCTCCTGTTCTATAAAAGGTAATACCATGAAGCCTCAAATGGAAGTTTGTGTACTAAACGTTATGAAAAAAAGCGAGAGATTACGATAAATACTTTCTTACAGATGACGGAAGACGACTTCCATTAATACTATCAATGAATTAACGTTTATAAAATAACTATATGATTCTAGCTTTAAATTTCAGCTCTCAAATTAAGGGCTTAGAACTAGTAAGAAATTCGTTCAATTCACTAGCTTTTTCAAAATTGCTAACTAAATAGCTATAATAGCTAATAGCTGTACTTTATTATGATAAGTGAATTAAATAAACCATCATAGAAAAGATCAATATTGTTTACATTAATTATAACTATCACTTGAACACTATCACAAAACTCATTAAGATTGAAGTAATAGGTAAATAATATTAAACGTTAAACGTGTTTTAGTTATATATTATATATGTATATTTATATATGTTTGTTTAGATTGTTTTAAATTGTAACTTTACGTTTTATGTTTTTTTTCCTCTATTAATTTGTTTTGTTCTCTGTACTTTGTAGTTTCAAAATTACAAGTGTGTACGTAGTAATTAAAAATGTTTTTTCATGTGTCAATGTCAACATTTAAATTGAATGTCATTAATTGAATCACGAAATTGTTACATTATTAGCAAATATAAAATAAAAGTAAAATCAACAAAATATTTTTTTTATTTATCAAAAAAGAAACATGACACACACATCACAAATACAACATATGTAAAAAACGATATACATGATTGTCCAAGTAGTGGCGTCAATAATTTTTTTTAGATTCCTCACACCTGTACGAAAATACCCCATGTATGTTCCGCGATTTATTGTAGTTTTCGAGTCATATTTTTTTTTGTTTTTATTGAATGTTTTCTGCCAGCGAGGTTACAAAAATTCATATCTTATTTTGTTATAGATATTATGCAGTTATAGATATCATTTCACAGAAAAAAATCTGTGAAATGATTGTCTTAAATGTTGTTGAAATAAAAAAAAACTCAGCTTCTTAAATAATTAGTTAAAGCTACTCAAAAAAGGTTTTTAAGTTAGAAGTTTAGTTTTTAGCTGGATAAAAAGAAAAAAGTTTTTAGCTGGATAACAACGAAGTTTTTAAACTGATGTTTTTTTTTTTAACTTTTATTTTTCTTATGGCAAATTAAACTTAAAGATGTATTTTTTATTAATTTTAGTACCCGTAAAAAAAGTAGCTCGTGTAATTCTTACAATAATTTTGGTCTTACCACTCAAAATTCAAAATGTTATTCCAAATGATTATTGCTAGTTGTGAAATTACCTGCTTTTTAACAACAAATAAAAGGCACAATTCACTGAAAAAATACTATTTATTATAATAAATTTTCAAAACTCCTTCCTCCAACTTGAATACATTACCGACAACATTTTAAAAAGTTATGCATTAATTGCCTGAAGCTATTCGAATACTATGTTTCTTTCCGCTGCTGATATTTTTGTCTTAATTCTGTATCATTGTTGTTTTCCTTCGGGTAGCCCAGCTCTTTGAAAAAACCCCAAAACGTTGTTATTATTATTAAAGTTCCCATATTTAAAGAATATTGGTCCACCGCCGTGATTGAAGGCACAACCCCATCGCGTACTTAATGAAGGATCAATGAATTTTTCATTCTATGGGACTGCGCTTAGTCTCACTCCCATACATCAAAAATGTATTGGATTTTGACAGATGGAAGTAGTAGCTCGCCAGTCTCGATTCTGATTCCTACCTTAAGTCGACGACATTATGCAGATTAGAGTTTTATAACAATAAACATAATAAACGCTTATAAGCGATCTGTTCCAGGCGACCCGTGAGCGAAGAATAACCCATAGAAGGACAAAGAATCTAATTCAATTTATTTAATTTTATTTATTAGTTTTATGTATATTAAAATAAATATAATAGGGGTTCGAAATTAGACGCGGGAAGCACTGGATAGATTGCGACGGTGAAGTGTACTTGAGGTTAAGGCCCACAAGGGGCTGTATAACCATTGATGATGATGAGGATGTATATGATTTTTTTATTTATTTATTTATTAACACTTTGTTGCATATACATAAATATAGTACAATTGACATAATTAAATAAAAAGGAGAGCAACTGGCGGCCTTATCGCTTTCGAGCGATCTCTTCCAGGCAACAACCATTATATAATTTAATAAATTGTCATTCTAATAAATCTGGTAATACCTTGAAATAATACAATGTATGTATGCTATACTATGCATTAAGCCACACAAAAATAAGTTTTTAATAACAAATTTTGTACGTGTCTATTTTTCCGGTATTTTCGTTGCTTTGAATCATTCAATAAATACTTTAGTTATCTATACACTTCTAGTCCTATAGCTAGGACATACATATTTTAAGTCGAATGTAGAAGTCGAAGTAAGAATTAGACATGGGGAGAAATTGGCTGTGCCGAAAATCAATCTGGAACTGTTTAGGAAAAACACCTTTTGTATGGCCATTAAGGTTTACAATTATTTACCAAAAGAATTAAAAGATCTTCCGACTAGAGTCTTTAAAAAGCGACTTGGTGTTTTACTTTTGGAAAAAAAAATGATTATTTAATAAATGATTATTTGCGTGAGACACTGTTGTTGATATAAATTTAATAACGAATGATATGATATGTACGATACAAATAATGTAAGAACTGACGAATTCATATGACTAATAATGTTATAAGCGTACGGTGTCGATCTGAACCACCGCCGCTATTCTCGAAATGAAACTCGGAGTGGAGTTATAATTGTTACCGTTTATTGGTCGAACGTTAGTGATGGTGACACAAAATAATATAGCGAAGCAATCTTATAACTAACGTCCGTCCGGCACGGCTGCGTAAATCTATCTGGTCGTTATACAAATAATAACTTAAAACTAATCCTAAACTACCACGCTGGTCAAAGGGACCGACCGACCCTTCCGCTACCTGCGCACCGCCGACCGCTTCCTAGAAGAACATCTGGCTGGCAGCTTCGTTCGTCAGCTTTCAAACTGTATTGTTCGTTGTCCGTAACAAATGTAAAATGTAAAATTCCTTTAAAAACAAACTTGCGCGCCATTGTGTGTGGCAGAATATGCGAACTAACGATTGTACCACATTACACATTTTTGTACTATATTCTTGCAATAAATTATTATTATTATAGGGAGCTGGCAAGCAAAATATCTTTTTTATTTTTTAATAGCGATAATTATACGATAAGGAATATGAAGGTGGTCATTTTCCGTCTGTCACCATGGTAGACCTGCGCTGTCAAATGACACACCCTTGAACATGTAAAAAAACAGGTATACTTCATCATTTGCTGTTGGGTTTTGGGTCCATTCGATTTATTAGAACCAAACAATTTTAATATTATTTCCAAAAAAAATTGGCAGACATTTTACTTTACATTTACCTGTGGTAATTTCCAAAAAAAATTGGCAGACATTTTACTTTACATTTACCTGTGGTAATGCCAGAATAAAAATTCTTTTATATTCCAATAAATTTGAGCCGGTAGACATCCCTACTCATCGTCAAAGAAGACAGAGGGTGTAGGCCGAGAGAAAAACCGGCATACAAACTCTCGGTACTCATCATACAAAATGACTATGGCAAAACAACACTTATTTTAAAACAAATATCGCAAATTAATTAGAAGCCTGTCCAGCACTAGTCCCAGGTGCCAAATCCAGATAATTGATAACTTTATAGATCTGGATATCTGCCTTATAGATTTTCTTCGCTATCTAAATGGTATTGGCGTCTAACCCCAGAGACAGACACGAGCAAATGATTTAGGATCGAATTTTTTACAGATTTAAACCCCTGTGGCTTAAGAACGCAGCAACGACCTTAATTCATTAAGAAAATGTTGTCGTATTGGTCCGCAGTTTAATTCCTATCAATACGAAATACGAGCAAATCATTTACTTCAATGATCGCAAGCTCCCTCCCTTTTCATCTTTATATGTCTCGTTTTCCGTTTCTAATAAATAACTGTCAATAATTTTAGTCCTGTGACATTTGACCTGTAACTGTTGACCCGAAGTGTGAATTGAGTTTGGCACACATATCCTGTATTAATTATTACCCCGAATAACAAATTGAATCTATTCTTGCCATTAAATGAGTTCAATTTGACAAATCATATGTTTTTGTGGACAGTAATAATGCGTAATGCGTAATTCATGATGCGTATCCACCCACACTTCAGAAAAACCAACAAACGTTTTCGTATCGTAGTATGAAGTAAAGACGTGTATTTAAACCGATATATTAATCCGTTTATTTAGTAATAACGCTTAGAATATGTCGGTTCTTACTATAATAATAACTTTGTTTTGTTTATTATTAATTTTATATTGGATATCGACAAGAAAATTCAATTATTGGCTATCAAGAAACGTTATTCAACCTGCACCACTGCCCCTGTTTGGTAATTATATCGATTATATTATTTTAAGAAAGTCAATTCATGAAGTTGTTAGGGATGTTTGTGTGAAATTTCCTAAAGAACCTTATATAGGAGTGTACTATGGTACATTACCAACCTTAATTGTTCAAGAACCAGAACTGATCAAACAGATTTTTACAAAAGACTTCTACTATTTCAATGGCCGCGAGGCAAGTGAATATAGTCATAGAGAAGCGATTACAAAAACCTTGTTTTTCACAAGCGGAGATAGATGGAGAGTTATCAGACAGAATCTGACACCGCTCTTCTCTTCAGCGAAAATGAAGAAGATGTTCTACTTAATAGAAGAATGCTCTAATATATTTTTGAAGTTACTGGACGACGTATCAGAAATACCAAGTGTCGAGATCAAAGCTTTGGTAGCACGGTACACAATTGACTGCATCGGATCTTGTGGCTTTGGGATCCAGACAAAAGCTATGTTAGTTGAAAAGAATAATCCTTTCTTTGTGATTGGGCAGATGATCTTCGAGGCGTCCAATGTAAGAGGTTTTAAAAATATGGCACGCGCTGTATGGCCAGATTTATTCTACAAACTAGGATTTGAATTATTCCCTTCAGAACTCACGGAGTTCTTCGATAAATTGCTTAAAGACGTCTTTAAAGAGAGAAATTACAAGGACTCTGGGAGACATGATTTCGTCGATTTGGTCCTGAGTTTAAAACAAAATAAACATTTAGATGGTGATAGTATTAAGAACTTGAAGGGAGGAACGGAGAAGTGTCTCATAGAAGCAGACAATGACTTCTTAAGTGCACAATGTATGTTATTTTTCGCAGCGGGATATGAAACATCCGCTACTACACTTAGTTTTTTGTTGTATGAGCTGGCAAAAAATTCAGATAAACAAAGACGGGCGATTGCAGAAGTTGACGAATATTTTAAGCGGCGAAATAAAGTGGAATACGAATGTATGTTTGAAACACCGTATTTAGAAGCCTGCATCAATGAGACTTTGAGGCTTTACCCAGTTCTTGGTGTTCTTACAAGAGAAGTGGTGGAAGATTTTAAACTACCTTCAGGTGTTTTATTAAATAAAGGAGTTCGTATTCATATACCAGTGTATTCCATACACAGGGATCCTAAGTATTTCCCTAACCCAGATGACTTTATACCGGAAAGGTTTTTAGGCAATGAAAAGGACAATATAATACCGTTTACTTTTCTGCCGTTTGGAGAAGGGCCGAGAATTTGTATTGGTATGTAATATATGAATATTTTCTTAAGGTGTTAGCACAGCTGTGTAAATCTTTCAAGGACAAGAACGTTTTTATAGGCAAGGTGCCTTTTAGAGAGTATTTAGACCATTATTGTGCGTTTTTTTTTAAATAATCAATCTAAATGTACCACTTTTTTTGCAAATTCACGATTTATTATATTATTATTTATTAATATGTATTGGCTTAAAACAAAAACTAACGTGATTGTCGTCACTATACGCTTTCAACTTCTTTATTTTTTCAGGAATGAGATTTGCAAAAATGCAGGTGACAACTGGGTTATTAACGATCCTAAGGAAGTGTCATATCGGATTGACTAAAGATACAATTACTAAAGTCGATTTTGAACCACGCGCAATAACAACACAGTGCGCTAAAGGGATCCACTTGAAGTTTACACTCAGGTCATAAATTAATGGATGACAACTCTGATTCATATGAATTGGAATATGCCTGAGTAACAGCTTTTGTCGAAACTGCACTTTAAATATTTAAATCAAGTAAATAATTTAACATTACAAGTTGTATAAATCAAAACGTAGCTATTTTATTTCTTTAAACTTATCCATTAAATGTCAAATATGACTTTTTTTTCTTTTTTCTTTATGGCTCTGGCACGGTTTGTGCATTAGCCAGCGTCAAGTATAAGATTTTTATAATTCGTGCTCTGCCTTAGAACTTCGACCGTGTCCTCCATGCAAATATGACTTTAACCTACGAATAAAACCGGCGATTGTTAAAAGAGTTTTTATTTGCACCTATGATTCATATAACATCTGTATACATATTGTTAATACTGCCTAATAGAAAACTTAGCTTGGTTTAATACTAGCATGATATGTTTAGAATTGGTTCTTTCACTCGGCTAATTAGAATTCGGGATTGCCAAGTCACTATTGTATACTATACACTTACTCAGTAAAGCACTGTCAAGTGCTCCTTTTTATTATTATAGTGGATTTTCGCACTCTTCTACTGCTTCATTTAAGAATAAGTTAAAACTCTTATTGTCTTAAGCCTTGTATCTTCCTTGTTTTTTTTATAGCTGCTAGTTTAGTGTTAAATTTTGTGCTGTCATGTTTTGTCTTGTTTTACTTTGTATTGTATTTTTTATTAGTGAAACTTTTTTGTGGATATGTCCAATGTGTCTATTTATTTTATGTTTTACATTTATTTTATTTTTACTGTATGTATTGTTTTCCTTAATAAATAAATAAATTATTATTAAAGCTTTATTAATCCTTACAATAATTGGTTAGTTTTCTATCCTTAATATTAGTATTAGTTGTGTTAGTATGAGTTTAAAAAAAAAAGTTTGATTTCTTTTTTTTTTTCAGTGGTCTAATTCTTGTATGGCCCCCTTTAGGGTAAAAGCCTCCTCCATATTTTTCAATTTCTCTTTGTCTAGAGCAACATTCATCCAATTTTTCCCGCTTATTTTGTAATGTCATCTGTCCATCTTTTCTTTTGTCGTCCTAAACATTTCCAGTAGGTCCAGCCCATTCTGTTATTCTCGTCTTTTAACTGCTGTCAAATTATTTTGAAAATTTTGGACAGAGATTTGTCTAAAATCAGACAGAAATTGGCACTATAATTCTAAACAGACAAAGCTGCAAGCAGCTATAACAAAAGCAATATTCGTGCATCAATTAATCATTATAATATCAACTCAATTATGTCCAAGATTAGGAAACGAATCTAGGGTTTATCGGTTACTTAATACACATATCAGTGATCAGATTATTTACATGAGTATGATAAGAACGTTTAGCGCAGTGAATATTGTATATAAAAGGGTGCTATCATATTCATTTCACAAAGGTTAAAAAATGGCAGTAACCGCAGTACTTCTAGCATTTCTCGGTGTATTATTATCAATACTTTATTATTGGTCACAATATAAATTCGATTATTGGAAGAAACGAAATGTACCGCATCTTCAACCGACTCCGCTGTTTGGGAATTACAAAGAATACATACTAATGAAGAAATTTCTCACGGAAGTCGTTAATGGAATATGCGAAAAATTCCCAAAAGAACCATACATTGGTGCGTTCATGGGAACAGAACCAGCGTTAATTGTTAAAGATCCAGACTACATAAAATTAATCCTAACAAAAGACTTCTACTATTTCAACAGCCGAGAAATTGCCGAGCACTCACATAAAGAAGTCTTGGGTAGAAATATATTCTTTACTAGTGGCGATAATTGGAAGATTCTACGGCAAAACGTAACTCCCCTATTTTCTTCAGCGAAAATGAAGAAAATGTTCTACCTTATAGAGGAATGCTCAGACAACCTTGATAAAGTGTTATTCGATTTGAGCAAAGAGCCTAGCGTCGAGGTAAGAGCTTTAATGGGAAGGTTTACAATGGACTGTATTGGATCCTGTGTTTTTGGCGTCAAAACGAATACAATGAAACTTGACGAAAGTAACAACCCATTCGTGGAAATAGCTCGAAAGATTTTTGAGGTCTCTAATGCCAGAGGTTTTAAAGTTATCAGCCGCGTTATCTGGCCTTCAATTTTCTACAATTTAGGTTTCCAAGCCTTTCCATCAGAGGTTCCAAAATTTTTCAGCAAACTTCTCACAAATGTATTTGAACAGCGTCAATATAAGAATTCAGGCAGACACGACTTTGTTGATTTAGTATTGGGTCTGAGGGCTGAAAAAGTTTTAACAGGTGACAGTATCAGTAACATAAAGGGTGACAAGAAGAAAACAACACTGGAAGTCAATCATGATCTATTATGTTCCCAGTGTGTACTGTTCTTTGCAGCTGGGTTTGATACATCAGCTACCACACTGAGTTTTATGCTTTTTGAAATGGCAAAGAATCCAGAAATACAAAAACGAGTGTTAGAGGAAGTAGATGGTTATTTTTTGAAGTACAATAAACTATCGTACGAATGTGTAAGTGAGACGCCTCTCCTGGACGCATGCATCAATGAAACATTGAGACTGTATCCCTTAATTGGTGTTTTGACAAGAGAACTTATTGAAGATTACAAACTACCTTCTGGAGTGCTTTTAAATAAAGGTATGCGTATTCATATACCAGTTCAGCATATACAACGGAATCCGGAACATTTCCCTGACCCAGATGTCTTCAGGCCTGAAAGGTTTATGGGCGATGAAAAAAGAAAATGTTAGACCATACACCTATATGCCGTTTGGAGAAGGTCCCAGAACATGTATTGGTAAGTGCAAGTTAGATTATTTATAAAATCCAGATAAGAGTATTTTACTAACACTGATAATATGATTTTGTTTAACAATACCGGAAGTCTTAAAACTGGTTAGTTCATTAACTTTATTCAAATTTTTTTTAGATAACACTTAAATTTTCTGTAAAAACAATGGTGTTGGCTTCAAAATTTGTATCTGATAGGCAAGCAGGTGATCAAGCCTTCTATGCTTGACACAGACTGTCGATTTTTGGGCACAGTATGACGGTTTTCTCTCGATGTTTCCTTTCAAATTGATAAATTGGTGCAAAGGCGTGATTCTAACGTACAATCACAGGAATAAGAGTAGCAGACCTAGCCTAGACTAGCACTGCTCATAAAAAAAATCTCCGTGACACAATTGATTTTTTAACGAAAAATTTTTTAGGAATGAGATTCGCCAAGATGCAAATAACAGCAGGCCTCCTCACGATCCTGAGAAAAATTCGAGTTGAACTGGCACGTGACACCCGTATGACAGTGGAATTAGAACCACGCGCGCTGACGACTCAACCTAAACATGGAATGAATTTGAAATTCGTACAAAGAGAAATATCTTGCTGATTTTATCGCCTTATGTTTTTGGAGAAATATAACAATAAGTAATAGCAACTGCATCATCTCTAAATTGTCCATGTTGCGGTTCTTTTGTTTTTTTGTTTTTGTGGCAACCCTCATGGTTGTTTTCATGATTATTAGTGAATAATTATTCTGTCATTTACGCTTTAAATATTTATTATTTATATTAACATTTCCAATTGGTTAACACTGTGATTATTATTTTAGTATAATAAATGTATAGAATTTTATAGTATTATTTATATTTATTTATTACTTAATTTCCCTACTATTGACACAACATCAAATCAAATCATCATCGTAATACCGTCCGTATCACCTCGACGTTCGTCGTTCCACAACTGAGAGTTTCTTAAGGCAGGTACTACTACGTGTATCCAGCTGCCCACTGAAGAATTTCCGTACCACTTCGACTTAGGGTCCTTGAAGAAAAGAGTATCCCAAGTCCAACCAAGCGGCGGTATATAGAGTGGCGGAGAGCTTCTTCTTCTCTTACGTTCTACGCCCTTGATTTGAGAACTGGCAGAAAATTTAAAATTAGAAGTATTTAGCATTTAATATGAATTCCTTTTTGACGTTCGTAAGTGTACATTGTGTTACCTAAATGAATAAATGGTTATGATTTTGAATTTTTTTTATTCACACATTTTAAATTCATTACTATTTTTAAATATGTAATGTGGATCTGTTGACTTACAGATATTACATATATATATGAGCTCAAATTGAGGAATTTCAGTTTGTAATTGGGTTGGAATAATGGGTTGTCTGTCACCAATTAGATCAAAAAGTTAACGCCACGATAAAAATAATAGCAAAAACGTAGTAATCTATTTTTGCAGGCGTAAAAATTCACTAGCAAATATTTAATTTAAAACTTTTCCCCATGAGGAGGACACATTTCCGTCTTTTTCATCTTATCAGAGTTCACAGATATTTAAACATTCATGGTTCTTCAGCATTCAAAAACTAAATAAAATAAATATTAATATACCGGTTTATCAATTATTAAAGTTTTATTTAATAGTATAGTTTATTTTATTTAAATGTGTGTAACTCGTATAATTTAATCTTTGATAAAAGAAAGGGATAATCCTATTAACAGTTGTAATGGTTTTTCAGACTTCAAAAAATAAATTTGACTTGTAAATTAAATAATATTGGAATAAGATCTATAAGGTTTTTGCTAAAATTAAATCTGGAAACGTAACCTGTAAGTAAAAAAATAAAGTAAAGTACGTATTGTATTTAAATAAATATCACTTTTAAAAAATCTAAATCATTTTTATTTAATTTATATATACCTAGTTAGTACTTTAGTTTTATACAAATTGCAATTTGTGACATAAGGTAGTCGCAATTAGAGCTACGGAGTCAAACACGATTAGATTTTTCAAAGATAACTACAGACACTACACGTTAATATAAATTCTAATATAATTATTGTCTTATTTTGTATAATGTTAATTGGTATTTTAATAATAATAATATTTATCAGTGGCGCTACAACCTCTTTAGGTCTTGGCCTCAGATTTCTGAATCTGTTTCATGATCATTTTTAAAACTAATATGCAAGTAGGTGATCATCCTCCAGTGCCTGACGCACGCCGTCAACTTTTTGGGTCTAAAACATGTCGGTTTCCTCACGATGTTTTCGTTCACCGTTCGAGCAAATGTTAAATGCGCACATAGAAAGAAAGTCCATTGGTGCACAGCCGGGGATCGAACCTAAGACCTTAGGTATGAGAGTCGCACGCTGAAGCCACTAGGCCAACACTGCTCTAATTCATATTTTAATGATTACATAACTCGCGTCATCTATGTAAAATTTCTAGGATTTTGTAAATTAATAAACTTAATGTCATCTGTATGAAAAGAAATTCCTTTTGTTTCTAGAAACGGATTGGTCATTCTATATAATACATAATACATACATATATGTGAACAAATATCTGCAATTGTCCAAGGTGAGGTTAAAAGCCCTAGGGTCTAATCATTCTTGGCAACGGTAACTTTTGAGTTGCTGACCTCACCAAGCGGATACGCAAAATAATTCCGGATTAGGTACTTGATGTAAATTTTTACATTGTAAATTGTCATATTGAATTTGAGACTGGCCACTATTATAAAAAAATATTGTTTTTTTTTTTGTATAAAGTAATATTATCTGTAGTCGGTCGTGTCTATAGATTTCTGATACTTAGAGTACCACAACGATTTGCTAATACGTCCATTATTTTGGTATATACCCCTTTAACAGGTTCACTGTCGATGAAAGTGGAAATACCCGTCACGTCCAGTTGCGTTTTTATTTAACAGTACAATTTTGACACATTGTTTTTATCTCACCTCACTAGAAAAAAAAAGTTTTGCCGTATGTCCCAGCACTTTTTAGGTTCTCAGTGATATGTCCTGTCAAGTCCGCGCCTTATACGCAACTATCCCTGTAAGTCCACAACTCCAAAAAGCCTAGACCACACCTGCAAGCAGACCACATGTGGACTGTGAACGTATAGAGCTCTCCGTCTTCAGACCTCATATGGACAGTAATCCTGCTAAGCCTGTCTCTTATTAAACAATGACGCAATTTGATATAATATGTGACCCATAGTTCTTGCTTAGTCTCTGGACTCTAATAAAAAATGAAGACTCTTTATATTAGTTTAGTCTCAACTCTCTCGTAAGTTGCGCTTTTTAAAAGACTTTACCAATTAGGAGTTTATCAATTCGACATTTTACCGTGGAAATAACAGGAACCATCTCATTTTATTTACTTAATTGCAATAATAGTGAAGTCAAGGTCACAGATAATGTAAAATGTGGCATAAAACAAAAATAAAGGTTTATTTCATCTATTTAAAATCAAGTAACATTATTAAGTAACGTAAAAATAACATTCTTTGAAACCAAACCTAAAAACCTTTAAAATTAAAAGCTATTATATTATTTTAGCTATTCAAAGGCGGAACACTGCCGTCTGCCAGTATCTTCGGAACCTTGCCATGTGCACTTTTTACTTTTTATTTTTCATGTATCCTTTATTAGTTTAGTTAGTTTTTGTTCCTGTTTAGTTTTTTTTCTTTATAACTATATGTATTTTGGGACTTCTTGGCACTTGGCACTTCCTTCTCTAATTTAATACATTTTTCTCCTTTTCTCACAATGGTTGCCTGGAAGAGATCGCTCGAAAGCGATAAGGCCGCCAGTTGCCCTCCTTTACATTTAATTATGTTAAATTTTTATATTGTAATGTAACGAAGTGTTAATAAATAAATAAAGAGACTCCTTTTAAAAATATATTTTAGTTATTATATCATATTTTTTATTGCAATAATTGTAATATTAAATCTTGAATTTTTGTATATTCGCCTAATAAGGCAATAAAATTAAATAAAGCGTTATTATTATTACTGGCCGTGTATGGCCGTATCCTTAACATAGATTGTAGTATAATTGTCATTGTCACACAACTTCCGATAAAGATTTATGAGGCTACTTGCTCCATTTTTATAATTAATTTTATCCTTATTAAAAGTTGATTCTTTAGAAGTATGAATTATTCAGGGTCCACGCCCCACATGGGAAAATTTGATTATTAATTATTATCAAATAATTATTAGCTATTTGAAAGTTTATTAATATTATTTGGAATTTAGATGTTTGTTTTAAATTTACTTACCGTGTTTCGTTAACATTTAAGTTTATAAAATAAACAATTCAATGTTTTAAAATTACGAATTATGTTTGTTACATAGGCATACAAATTTTAGAATGGTTAAGGTGGGGCATGGCGCTTGGCACAAAAAAGGTTGGAATACAAATTAAAACTCAAAATCATTTATTCATTTACGTAACACATTGTACAATTATGAACGTCAATAAAGTAATACATATCAAATGCTAAATGCTTCTAATTTTACATTTACTGCCTGTTCTCAAATCAAGGGCGTAGAAGGGAAGAGAAGAACTGGCAATAACACTGCTCTAAGGATTTTTAGTTTAGAAATCAGCCAATACTTATGCTAGGATCTCACTAAATCCAATATTTGATTAGCTTAGATTTTATATTGTAGACGAGTAGGGCTTAGTAGCTTTGCGTTTTCTTGAGGTCATGAGTTCGAATCGCGGCTTTCAACTTTTCAATCAAAACTTTTTCTTTAGTGACAAAGGGACTTCCAAGCCTAAGCTTGCCTAGCTAAGAATGAATATTAGTGATAGGGAGAATTACGGGCCACCATCTCCTTAATAAACATATCTTTGTTATTAGCGCGACAGACAGTCCCTTGTGCAGAGTCTGTTTCAGCACAGGCCACAGCGAAATCCTTCACCCACGTATGGGTCTTGGTATGCGTAGCTGTGACTTTCCAAAGAACAGAAATCCTTGGTACTGTGAGCCGTGAAGCCTGCGAAGTTCACAGGAAACTTGTAAGCTTCTGGAAGAAGCTAGGCTGGCTTAATTATGCAGTACTAACGCACAACGAACCAAATGGGCGTCTCAGTGCGGAAACTGAGTCCACATTACACTTCAATGGACATTCTTTCTATATGCACAATTAACACTGGCCCGAAAAATATCGTGAGGATACCGGCATGCGTAAGATATTAGACACCTCCTGTGTCTACTACTCTATGGCTACTTGGCATTTAAGACATTTGTCAACAAAAAAAAAAACATTACAATTTACAGACATTGCTTATAAAAAAACATCCTAGATAATTGTTATGTTGTTGTTGTTTATGTTGATGTTGTTGTTGATGATTTTTATGTTGTTTTGTTGTCGTTGTTGTTATTATAATAAGTACTAGTTGTTGTTGTTGTCATAGTAAATACTATATAAATGTTAACTGCGATGACTTTGACAGACAATCTTACCGAATAGTTAATCTTATAGGCATTTAAAAAATTGAAAGTTATTATAATTTATAAATTGCTCAAATCAACTATAAAAAATATAAACGACCGAATCCATGACTCAGTGCTTCCTATGTGACTGATGTATACATATATAACTTGCTAGAAGAGATTGTTTGATGCTACAGGGCCGGCAGTTGAACTATATCACGATTTATGTTTAATTTTATAAAGAGTTTTATATTGTGCAATAAAACTGTCATGGGCCAACAACCCCTCTTTGAACTCTGGGTTTACATATCCATTATCACCGCTATCTGATATTAGAATTTTAGTCTTTAAACCATTTAGAAACCTTATAAAATAAATTATTAAATCAAGTTAATAAGACAATAAAAATTAATTGTTATAATACTGTCATAGTCGTGATCCGTTAGGAAACGGAAGTGCCTTGAGCCTACACCCTATATCAATAACGTACGTTTGATTGCTTTCCGATTGTCGCAAAAAACAATAAAACTTGTTTTATATATAGGCTGATTGTACATGAGTGCGATAATTCAATAATCAAATTTAATATCATTTATTCATATAGGTATTCGCACTTATTTATTTTTATTAATTTTGGGAAACAAAACAGATTTATTACTTGATATGTCATGTGGAACATGGTGTAATGGTTGCTGCCTTACAAACGTTGTGTAAAAAAAATGGCGATTAAAAAGAGTGGCGGAGAGTTTATTTCCAGTTCTTCTCTTCCGTTCTACGCCCTTGATTACTGACGAGTCATAAGTGTTCATTATGTTACCTACATGATTAAATGATTTTTTACTTTACTTGATACATCTCTAAACACTGAAAAATAAACTTTACAATAAAAAAAGTTAAAAATAAAACATAAAATAAACACATTGGATGTATCCAAAAAAAGTTTCACTAAAAAATAAATATGATACAGAGCCGAGCAAAGCAAAACAAAACAAGACAGCACAAAATGTATAAATCCGGAGAACGACAACTAGTTTTATAATAAAGAAGAAAAAAGATACAAGGATTAGGACATTAATAGTTGTTTTAAATTATTTTTAAGTGAAGCTGTGTATGAAGATACTTATGATCAGAAAAAAATATTTCTTATAAAATTAACTGCCAAAATTCCCAAAAAAATCTCAAGAACTGGCAATAATCTTTGTCTCTATTAAATTGCCAAAGTTTTTTTTTACAAAAAGTTTGTATCACCGGTTCATCATGCTCCTCATACATCTCAATCTCGCATGAGGCAAAAGAGATTTATACCTGGTTAGATAACGCATTGACGTCCAGGTCGCACCTGGATGTCGGTAGGAAGGTGAAGCGGGAGCCGGAGACACCGTGCTGTCCTTAAAGAAGAAATAATAAAGCCCGCAGCAAATATTGTAAGCTTTTAATAACCCTGACCCTTGTAAACAATTAACAAATGAAATATTAATTTTAACATCTCGTAAAACTAAGTGGAGTCATACAGAATTGTAAAAATTTAATATACAAACGACCTTAATGTTAAGAAGGTTCATTAACACATTAAGCTTTATATATTTGCCAGTTTATATGATAAAGATAAGAGATTAAGGAATGACAAATGACAATTGACATGGTAAGACTGGCAAGAAGACAAGGAGTATTATGACAACAACGATAAAGCTCAAAAGAAATGTATTAGAGCAATTTGTGGAGCTAACTGTCTTGATAGTTGCGTACCTTTATTTAAGAAGCTCAAAAGTTTATCTCTTCCCTGTATTTATATTTTAGAAATATCCTTATTCGCGCTCAGAAATATCCATATTTTAAGTCGAATGTAGAAGTCGAAGTAAGAATTAGACATGGGGAGAAATTGGCTGTGCCAAAAATCAATCTGGAACTGTTAAGGAAAAACAACTTTTGTATGGCAATTAAGGTTTACAATTATTTACCAAAAGAATTAAAAGATCTTCCGACTAGAGTCTTTAAAAAGCGACTTGGTGTATTACTTTTGGAAAAAATGTACCATTCAATAAATGATTATTTGCGTGAGACACTGTAGTTGATATAAATTTAATAAAGTGTGATATGTACGATACAAATAATATGACTAATAATGTAAAATGTAAAATTCCTTTAAAGACAAATTTGCGCGCCATTGTGTGTGGCAGAATATGCGAACTTACGATTGTACCCCTTACACATTTTTGTACCATATTCTTGCAATAAATAAATTATTATTATAAGCATTAGTTGAATTTTGACCAAAAGCACTGCACAAAACAACTGCGGGTAAATTATTGAATATAAGTTTGTAGGGATTTATACATTAGTCTACTTTGTAAAGGTTTGGTTCTTGGATTTGTTCGGATTAATACCTGCAGCTGAGTTTCATGATCGGACGTCGAGGTAGAATACGAAATTCCACCCGTATCACCTCGACGTCCGCGGTTCCACGACTGCTTTTTCAAGGCAGTTTTTGCCGCGCACCACCACTATGTGGAACCAGCTGCCCACTAAAGTATTTCCGAACCAATTCATCTTAGGGTCTTTCAAGAAAAGAGCGTACCAATTCTTAAAAAGCCGGCAACGCACTCGCGAGCCCTCTGGCATTGAGAGTGTCCATGGGCGGAGGTATCAATTAACATCAGGTGAGCGTCCTGCCCGTTTGCCCTCTGTCCTATATAAAAAAAGATCTTACGCTTAATCTTCTATATTTTTTAATTGCTAAATTTATTCTGTTGGTACTATATACTATTCTTACAAGGCACACGACCCCTCTGGCATTGAGAGTGTCCGTGTATCACTAAAGATCAGGTTTCCTGCCCGTATGCCACCTGTTCTATAAAAAATAAAAAAAATACCATGCAGTCAAAAGGAAGTTTGTCTAAACGTCATTATAAAAGCAAGAGATTACGATAAATAATTTCATACAGATGACGGAAGACGACATCCATTATTACTATCAATGAATTAACGTTAATAAAATAACTAAAAGATTCTAGCTTTAAATTTCAGCTCTCAAATCAAGGGCTTAGAACTGGTAAAAAATTCGTTCAATTCACTTGCTTTTTTAAACGACAATTTTTTTTTAATGGAAAATAAATACCATTTATTTTAACAAAGTAATGAATTTAATTGGCCTACATCATAATTTTTGAATGTGTTAATAATTTCTTTATTAATTATCAGAATTTAATGACAACCAATCCGTAACGAATTTTAATTTCAAGGAAGTGAATTAATTAAAGATAAAAAAATGTACTAATAGAAAGTTTCATTTAAATAAACCTTGGAGGCTTTCAAGGTTGAGGTTGGGGTTTTGTAGTTCCCCATACATAATACAAAATCTACTTAGATCATTATATAAAGTTCTTCTCTATTTGTTTGTAAATTGTCAAATCTAGCCTATAAATGTGTCTTTAAATGTACCTAAAAGGGCCTCATAGCCTAGCGGTCTTATTAAGTGGCAGCAAGGTGAGGGGTACCGGGTTCGAATCCCGGTTCGAGGGCAAGTTTTAATTTAATTTAAATTTGTTCTCGGCCTTTGGGAGGGTTGTGCGGTACCGGGCGAGTGCTTAAACCGTACATGGAGGACACGGTCGAATTTCTAAGGCAAGCACGATTTATAATATGCACAAACCGTGCCAGAGCCATAAAAAGAAAAAAAAATTACCTAACCTGTGTATCTAATCTATAAATATAAAATGTCTAGTCATAAAGTATTCTATTCTTTAGTTAACTATTTAAATTTGGAATCAGCCATTCTCTCAATATGTCATTAAAAGCAATTTTCTTGTCTTGGCGCGAATCTGTAATAATATTAACAAATGGCGGGCTGTTTTATGTGTGCATTTAATAAGCATTTTCAAAATATTTTTGTCCCATAGTGGAATTTTCTAAAGACAAAATATATGACAAAAGCAGTATGGTCTTGAGACTTTGACCTGGCAAAAACTTGAACTATAAAAAAGTAACATATAATAAATATGATATAAACACATATGTATACTATACGTGTAGGTTACAACTTAGGAACTGAACAAAAACCTAGGCACTACCACGACTTAGTTCTGAGCTTCAAATTTCTATGTCTGTTTTGTGATCATTATATCTTAATTAGGTGATTAAGTAGAGCCTTCTATGCCCGACATACGCCGTCTACATTTTCGTGTCTATACCGGTCGAGCGAGTCTTAAATCCGCATAAGGAAAATCCAAAATGCACAGCCGGGGTTCGAACCTATGACCTCAGTAAGGAGAGTCGCAGGCTGAAGTGACAAGGCCAATACTGAACTAGCTACTTATAAAAAAAATGTTGAAATTATTTATGAACTGTATTGTTTTAAATTAATTAGCCAAGAAATATCACAATAACTAAGAAAATAATAGTAGATTTTCTAGTTTAAAGTAAATAAAACTTATTTGTTCCTCCGTAATCGAACACAAACACGCGAGGCCTTTGCACAAACAATACATAAAGTCCAATCCGTAAAAAAGAAACGATATAATCTTGTATGGAGGCAAAAAAGGACTCATATTGTATGTAGCTGTCACTGAAATTATCGAAAATATGATATTTGACAAATCGTAAAGTTTATACTTCTTCAATACTACCAAAGACAATTTAATATTCATAGCAATAATTTTGGCAGCGGCAAGCAACAGTAGGAAGTGTAAATATAATTGATCGCCAGGAGAGGCGACATAAATTGGCCTCCACGCAGTCCTGACCCCTATGGATTTTTTCTTATGGGGTTATCATAAATCTAAAGTCTACGCCAATAAACCGACTTCTCTGGCATAATTAAAAGAAAATCCCTCACGAAATGGCAGCCATCACTGAGTCCACCTGCCGAGCCGTCATAAGTAATTTTGCTGTTCGATTAAATGAGTGCCGCGAACGCGGCACGGTTCGGGACGGTATTATTTTTAAGAAATAAATTCCTATGTAAAATTCCTAAACTAATCTACTTTAATAATGAATTAAAACTTTTTTTATACACGACCTTGTAGTATAAAAAACTACTCCATCAATGGATAAATCAAATTTCAGATATAACAATAAAAGTTATGATATTTGCTGCGCATATTGAAATACTTGTATTTATAATTGACCAATTAATCATCATTTAATAAACTTTGAATAGTGATTGCTTTGTTTAATTAATTCATTGCTTATCATCATCATGACGTAAGATTTAATAATTTAAATGCAGTCGGAATATTCTATACGTTAAATATGGTGGTTCAATCCAGTTTCTTAGAGCTTTTCAAACATTTTGCAAGGAAAAAAAATCGTTTTAATCACATATAGTGTGAGCAGTGTTGGCCTAGTTGCTTCATCGTGCGTCGCTTATTCCTGAGGCTCGATCCCCGGCTGTGCACCAATGAACTTCCATTCTATTTGCGCATTTAACATGAAACATCTTGAGGAAACCGGAAACCCAAAAAGTCACGCCGTCGACTTTTTGGGTCTAAGGTAAGGCGGTGTCAGGAACAGAAGGAGCAAGAAAAATGATCACGTAACTGATACAGAAATCTGAGGGCCAGACCTAAAACATTTTTTTTTGTATTTAGTAGCATTATTAGTAAAAAGAATACTCGTTTATTAATTAACTTCAAAAAGGAGGAGGTTATCAATACGACGTCCTATTTAGAACAATGTCGATTATTCTTTTCAAATGTAATCATGGTCTGATTTCCTGTTATACCAGGCAATTTATTCTTATACACTCGCGAGCAAACAAATCGACTCAAGCGCTACCTCTGCATTCAAAGATTGTTTTAAGTGAAAGTATACAACATTTTAATAAAAATGATATGTCATTTGAAAGCTTAAAACTTCAGCTTTTATGAGATGTCATTATTATTAATATCCATGTATCCTTTTTTTATTATTGGTGTCTGAACTTAAATGGGAGAAAAATGGGATTTTGGGTAAAGGAGTTGTGTTCAGAATTGACAAATAAAACACGTTTTTTTTTTAAAGAGTATAACATTTATTGGTTCACTAATTGGTATTGCCCCCCTAGCCCAAATTACAGCCCGTATTCGGTTCTTCATCAACCTTATTCATTTTTTGACGGTGTCTTGAGGAATACCTTCCCACTCCTCTAACAAAGCTGCTTTCAATTCTTCAAGGCTCGAATGGGCTGGATTTCTTGCTCGTACCCTTTGTTTGAGCTCATCCCATAAATGCTCGACGGGATTTATGTCTGAACTGAGCGCAGGCCAGTCCATTGTGCGCAAATCGACTTCTCGAAGAAACTGCTGAGTAACGCGCGCTGTGTAGCATCGAGCATTGTCATGCATTAGGATGAAGTCTTCGTCAACAAATCCTGCGTAGGGCACAACATGTTCCAGGAGAATATTTGTGATGTACCCATCAGCTGTCAGTCCTGCTCTTCGGTCTACTCCAGGCACGAAAACGAGCTGGGTTTAACCCTCCAACGAGATATCAGCGCACATCATGCAAGAACCGCCACCATAGGCAACGATTTCTGCTAATCAGCATTAGTAAAATCGCTCTCCCGGACGCCTGTAGACCCGGCCTCTCCTGTCACTGCCATGCAGACACATCCTGCACTCGTCAGTCAACAGGATCGACCGCCATTACCCAATGCTCCAGTTAAGATGCTCTCGAGCAAACTGTAGCCGAGCTTGCCGGTGGCCTGCAGTCAATTTGGGGCCCGTTGCAGGCCTTTTTGGAGTCAGGTTGGCTTCCTTCAGACTTCTTCTTGCTATCCACTCGCTGACAGCTATACCTCGAACACGTCTCAGCTCGCCCTGCACGTCGACACCCGTAAGGTGCCGATTTCGCAGGGAGGTTGAGACAATGAAACGGTCGTCTCGTTCAGAAGTACAACGGTTGCGGCTGGTTGTTGGTCTCCGAGTGAATGCTCCAGTCTCTTGTCTATCGTCTGTATACTCGGGATACAGCAGATTGACTCAAGTGAAGCTGGGAAGCGACTACTCGCTGACTGAGTCCTTGTTGCAATAAGGCAAAAACTTGAGCGGCTTCTTGAGGTGTGGTATCCATGGTTTCTTGAAAACAAAGAATGCAGGTTGCGGAGATGTGTATCGGTCAACTGTTTATAAGCAACTCATAAAGGTTGAAGGGTAACGGGGGTTTTATAGGGGTAGAGGGTAGCGCAACTTGCTGGTAGCGTAGTGAGTAATTTGTCCCATACGCACTAATTGCGCAAATTAACATGTTGGTAGTCGTTTTATTTAATCGTGTTGATGTTTTTTTTAAAGCTTAGGTTTCAAGCTTTCAAATGACATATTATTTTTATTAAAATGTTGTATACTTTCACTTAAAACAATCTTTGAATGCAGAGGTAGCGCTTGAGTCGATTTGTTTGCTCGCGAGTGTAGTTCCGAGAACCTGTAGGATGCAAAAGTTAAACAACTCCTTCTCTCTCTAACCTAAGACCGGTCTTTGACGCCTTATTCACAAATATTCGAAATCTTTTCATAGGTTTCAACTTCAAGTCGCGGTTTTGTTGGAACTTAAATAAATCCCTTTCAATAGCCGATATATCCAAAAGTTACATGTTTTTGGAATGAATTAAACTTCTATATACATAATGTCTTAACTGCAAAAAACAGTTCCAAATGGAAAGTTCCGGAGAAAGCATTTAACTAAAAGGTGTCGATACAATATACGAAACAATAACTAACCTAGCGTGTAATAACAAACACATTCGATATGTAAATTTTATTAAAAATATTATGGGATTAAAGTTCTCTTGCCTCCGTCAATGTTCCAGCAATTTTAGAGCCAACGGACATCGCAAGAGACGATGGCAAGCGGCCGGATGGAATGTCGTTGATCCCTTGGAAAATGGGACGGGCTTTAGTACGGGATGCTACGTGTGTAGACGCGTTTGCCCCGTCTCACCTCCTTCGGACAAGCAAAAAAGCTGGGGCGGCCGCAGAGCAGGCAGAAAATAACAAACGGCACAAATATAAGAGTCTTTCCTCCAACTTCGATTTTGTTCCCTTTGGAGTAGAGACTCTTGGGCCGTGGGGTTCAAGTGCACAGGTGCTTATTAAAGATTTAAGTTGGCGCCCAGTATATAGTACCGGTGACCCCAGAGCTAGCACTCCCGGCTTAACAAATAAGTATCGCAATACAGCGAGGAAATGCTGCCAGCGTTAAAGGTACACTGCCACAAGGACCCATCTTTTTAAATTTTTCTTTACTGGATTGTAAATAATGAAGTCTACACCTACACATCATAATTAGGGTAAACGTTTAAAGCATATAATATGTATGATACAACGCTGTCTCGTTCCCAAAATCCTACATTATGGGGAAGTCAAAAATGAATTTAGACATCTTTCTCTTCAGTCAGTAGTTCATGTGTGGAAACAAGGAAACATCTGGTTGGACCTGTCATTCATGGTGAATCTCTTGGGAATTTAGGAGTGTTGTTTCCCGATGCCTACCACTCCCAGACATTTCTGAAGTTATTTAGCCGCTGCTGCCTCTTCGATTGGTTGCCCAATAGGTTGTATGGATCACCGCCATTGCACGGCCGCCGTCGGCTATGCATAACGAACCACAAAGATGTTATTTTCATTCTCCTCTCCATTTTATAATGAGGGGCATAATCAAATCGAAGTTAATAAAAATCTAAAGATTTAGATATGAATTCTCTCACTTTGGTCGGTAGCTCAAATAACCGTTGGTGGTCGGCACGGAGGAAGGTCTTCGGACAATCTTTTTCCACCAATTTTAGACAAAAATTGGTGGCACCGATGAATTAGAATATTGTTAAATAGAACTTCATTAATCTGAATTAAAATATTTTCTGTCATTTCCGCTATCTGTTACGAAATTGAACGATTTTAAGACAGTTATAAAGCGTGAATACTGTCTTATGTCCCTGAGTGCGAACATTGAACTACGTATAGAATTTCCCCTACGCATTACTTGACATTCTGCATAAAGTTATATGGAATTATTTGTAGCGAGAAAAAATATTCAATGTATAATTTGTTTAAAGTAATAACCCAACGCTTTATGGGCTTTGATCTCAGATAATTCATTGATCTTTAAATAAAACGTCAAATTTTTTGTCTATGCTTGTTCTGCTGTCCGTGGACTTAACTGCATGATTGGTGATAATTTATTTAGATTTTCGTTGGAATTTCATATCCCGTATATAAATAAATAAATTTTAAATCGTTTATTAAAACCTAAACATAACAATACAGCATTTTCAATTTTCTTAACCATAGTAATAATAAAAATAATAAAAAATTAATTTACTTAAATTTTGTTCACTTTGGAGTAGAGACTCTTGGGCCGTGGGGTTCAAGTGCACAGGCGCTAATTAAAGATTTATACGGCGCCTGGTATATAGTACCGGTGACCCCAGAGCTGGTGCTTTCCTCGCTCAACGAATAAGTATAGCAATACAGCGAGGAAATGCTGCCAGCGTTACAGGTACACTGCCACACTGTACATTATAGGGACTAAAGTTTTAAAATTTGTTTTAATTTTCTTATTATAAATGTTTAATTATTAATTAATTAATTATTTTTTAACAAATAATAATCTCGGTAATGTGGACCAATAAATAGTAAAATGGACAGGACAACTGCCGAAGTGGAGAAATTGGTTATCCCAAAAGTTAATCTGTAATTGTATAGGAAAAAACATTTCTTGTGTGGCATTCAAGGTTAATAAAAAATTACCAAAAACATAGAAAGATCTTCCTACTAAAGTTTTTAAAAATAGACTAACGTAATACTTGTGGAAAAAATATATTATTCTATTAATTATTATTTGAGTGAAACATTATGATTAATGTTAATGTTATAATGTAATAACATATTTTAATAATGTGATGATGTAGTAATAAAATAATATATGAATTGACCATTTTATGATTAATTATGTAATGTAATATGTAACAATTATGTAAAATTCTTTTAATTATGTAGGACAACATTTTCTCGCCACTATGTGTGGCAGAATATGAGTTTAGATTGTACCACCATATTATTTTTTTACCAAATTATTATTAGTATTTAAAACTGGAGTATTATTAGTATTTTGGAGTCGGTTCTATTTAATTGTAATTCTTACATACATAGAAACCTTAGAACCAAAATTGTTGTATCATTTACATATTAATTACAATATATTATTAAAATATACAATTTTATATTACATAAAGGGCGATAAATAAGGCTGTATTCTTAAAAATGTGTGAACCATGAACATCTTAACTCGTTTCAATATTTACATAAAAATATCTTAATAAAACAAAAGACGCAATGTTTCTTAAGACAAAAGAATAATGTCATTTTATATTTGAACTCTAGTTAATTAACTGTGAAAATAAAAAAAGCAATATTTTTTTTTCTGTTTTCCTGGTCATTGTTTGTAATGTTAACAATAATTGTTGCTTCTGTAATATAAATTTCAGTAAAGTGTACCACAAAATTAAGCTAAAGCCAATTTTTGAGTTTGGGACATGACGTAAGGAAATTAACGGAAAAATCTTTAAGCCAGGTTCAACTGCTTAACAACATTACTTTTATTATTAATTATATTATTATAATAATGTTGACATGAAGGGCAGTGTTGGCTTAGTGGCTTCAGCGTGCGACTCTCATCCGTGAGGTCGTAAGTTCGATTCCCGGCTGTGCACCAATAGAAATTATTTCTATGTGCGGCTTGGCTTTGATTAAAAAGTCGACGGCGTGTGTCAGGCACAGAAGGCTGATCATGAAACAGATACAGAAATCTGAAGCCTGGACCTAAAAAGGTTGTAGGGCCATTGATTTATTTATTTTATTAATGTTGACATGAAAACGATACACAAAATGGATGTCAGATTCAAATGTCAAAATATTTTTTTTTTAAATTTCGTTATCCGATGTTTTAATGACAAGTAATCAGCCTTCTGTGGCTAATGAATAAAAATGTCATTACTTATAATGAAAATAAGTCTGTCAACATTGCTATATGTTGTGTACTATACTAAAATGAATTAAACAAAAGTTTGCCTTTTACGATAATATTCATTTTAAACAGTTTAGGATTAGTTTAAAAACAAAAAAGCTACTTTTTATTTTAGCGAAAGAGAAGAGGCTCCAGGCATTTAATGCTTTTAGACTGCTGAAAATTTGTGGAAGATAAAAATTATTATTCTAATGAATACCTCTCAATTCTGTCATTAAAACCTAAACATAACAGTATTTCAATCAATCAATCAAAAATCATTTATTCATGTAGGTAACACAATGTACACTTATGAACGTCAAAAAAAAGAAATATACATTAAAATGCTTCTAATTTTTTATTTACTACCAGTTCTCAAGGGCGTAGAATGGAAGAAGAACTGGCAATAAACTCTCCGCCACTCTTTTTAATCGCCAAGTTTTTGTTTTACACAACGTTTGTAAGGAGCTGCAACCATTACACCATATTCCACATGACATCTTAAGTAATAAATTAAAATAAAATAAATTAAAAACAAAGATTTGTTCTCTATCAGCAGGAGGCATGGTGGAATAGGAGCACGCACTTACATTCTCGTGGGAACAACACGCAAATACATAGCCGAAACAATAATTTATAATCTTATAATTTAAAAATAATTAAAAATTAATAAAAAGAAAATAAAAACAAATTTAAATATGGCCAAACCATTTCTAGATGTAAGATTAAAATGATACACAATTTCCGATCTTGTGTATTTATTTTAAACTAGCCGTTTCGCGCCCGCTTTGCTGGACGAATTAAAATAAATTTTATGTTTCATTATTTTATTTTTTTTCATATTTTTATTATTCTTCTTTTTAACTTCCCGCTAAGAAAATTGAAATATTTCGAAAATCGAGTTTTTAACAGATGTTGACGTTTAGAGGTTCTAGGAAGCCTCCCCGAATGTTTCCGCGGTGAAGTCCGTATGGATAAATTTTCATAAAAGTAAAACAGCAATAAAAAAATGAAGGAACGTTGATTGAACGAGGAATTTAATAAATAAATAGCCATAAACCATCTAAGAAAAATTTCGCATCGAATGGTGGTAGTTTCATGTCGATACGATCAGTGGTTTAGGCGTGAAGGAGCCTCAAACGAAGACCATTTTTCTTTTATATATATAGATTATTAGAGGAGTAATCGCTCGATGTGTCATATAAGCTGTGGTTTTATAAAATACTTGGTTTTACCGGTATTTAACGCAGGAAAATTTATGCGTAATTAAAATTAAGTATCTACTTCATAAGATATTCTTGTAATAACAACGGAAAATTGGAGTAACTGGTATTTGGTAGGCGCGATTACCCGTATTCATTTCTTATGTTCCGTAAGATGACGGTAACAATAAATGTTTGAATGAAGAAACTTAATACAGACATTTTGATTAAAAAGATTATAAATTGAAAATTCAGATATGTGGGCTCGTAAGTATAAGTTCGTAAGTAACATAGAAAAAATGTTTTTTTTATAGAATTTAATTTGTTTACTAAGTATGCTTGTTGTAGTTATTGCCTTCGAGAGCGATTCAACATTAAGCGGTCATACAATTTGTCGATATCATTTTTATTGTACGATTTGTCTTTAGCTTCAAAATCGGCTTCAGTTTTGGCGATTACTTCTTCATCAGCGCAAAATTGTCCAGCGAGCATTCTCTTGAGGTCTGAGAACAGGTAAAACCTGGGAGCCAAATCTGGAGAATACGGTGGATGCAGCAGCAATTCGAAGGTCTATTTATGGAATTTTGACATCGTTTTCGTGGATTAGTGACCTTTTGAAATTGTTAAAAAATTAAATTCGTGTTAATCGTATCTTTTTTACTCCGACTAATTGACGAATTTAATGAACAAATTGACAGTTATTCTTGATATATATAAATATATGTTTTGTTACAGCGCAATACAGCAGGCTCCAGGCATTTAGAAATTTTGTGGAAGATAAAAATGATTTTTCTAATATTTTGTTGTTCTTGTTCATATATTTTACAACAATCTTCCAACTTACCGTAACTTATACTATACCTATTTAGATTTAGGTTTTTTTTTTCAGTTATTATTTGTTTTTTTTTTTTGTGGTTGCTTGTTTAATTTTTTCCATTGCTAGCTTGGTTATGTTCTAATATAATTGATGTGTATGTGTGTAAACTTGTGACGTCTTTCTTATCTTAATATATATATTTCTTCTGTGCGTGTGTATGTGACTGAACTCCTCCTAAACGACTGGACCGATTTTGATGAAGTTTTTTGTGTGTGTTCAAGGGGATCTGGGAATGGTTTAGATTCACAAATCAGCCCGGCAGATGGCACTGCAGTCGGTACTTTCATACTTTGCTTAATATCCTAATCGCTTTAAATATCATGCAGGACAACGTCTGTGGGGTCCACTAGTATTATATATAATTTTAGGCATACACGTTGTTTTAGAACTTATAAATGTAAAAGTAAATTCGTCAATTAACTATTTAACCCAAACTTATTATATATATTATATAATGTAAATTGTATAATATATATTATATGTTTATGGCATACCTAAGACGGTCTAGTGGACGCTGGATCGCCAGAGAGAAGGGCCTGTTGCAGCTGAAAGATAGAAATTTTCCGAAAGTGGCACAGGACAGGGAAGGCGCTGAAAGATTTGGTTTCCTAAGCCAAGATTACATTATGAGTCAGCGGGGTGGGTGAGAATATTAGCTTATATTTCTCGAATAAATAAATACAAATGTAGCCACAGTTGATTAACTATAGTTGATTATTTTGTCATGTAGGTACATTGATAAAATCTTATAATCTCTCAATTAAAGACTATTTAACACTGATTAATTGAGCTCGTAGAACATATAAATATAATTACAGATAATTATTATAAGATTAAATATTAGTAGGCTTGCTAGCAACGGGCGTTTAATAAAAAATGTGTTTGTAAATTTACGCATTATTTTATTTATGGGATTTTAATGAGCACGTTCATATATACTATTCCTAGGTTGTTCAATAAAGGAATATACATGTTATCATCATAATCAATTTAAAATATAACATAGATTCGCTTAAGTAATGTCAAAATTTTGCAGGGTTGGCCTCAGTTTAGAGGCTTCAGCGTGCGACTCTCATCCCTGAGTTCGTAGGTTCGATGCCCGGCTGTGCACCAATGGATTTTCCTTCTATGTGCGTATTTAACATTCGCTCAAACGGTGAAGTACTTCGTACTTAACTCCGGTTAAGTCCAGCTTTCGTCTAGACCTTCAGGCGATTAACTGCCCCGTGATGGCCCAAGGCGAGGTCCGAGTCTCGCACTGAACTGTCAATGCCTTTAAGGCCAACAAAAGCTTCTGTTGGAGTCTTCGGATCGTCCAGTGCGTAGTTAGACTGGCCCAGGATCCACCCTTTATGTTGGAAAAACAGTAATCCATTCTTCCTCCACAAACGAAAACAGGTCAAAGAACAACATCAGTTCTTCGAAACGAGTCTATTGAAGTTTCTCGGCCAGGATAACTACTGAGTACTGACCCAGAGGCCTCGGTAGCCAAGGCCAAAACTTGTATATATCCTTACCGGAATAATTTTGCGCGTTTCAGGGTATGACAGATCACAGTCGCTAGTGATTAAATACATCTTATCGCAAACAAAAAGCCTGTGTTCCTGCTGCTTTACAAACTTAACGAATGTTAGACGAAACCCTTTTAACACCTAATCTGGTAACATTTAATGATTGATAATTAATTGCCATATTCTATTGAGGCGTGTTTTATTGATGTTGAGAATTAATAACGTATATCCGGGTGACTGTTTCCGGTTCGAAATGATCTTGAAATTGTATGAATTGTATCTAATACAATTGTAATACGAGAAATAATACATTTTAAATTCTCTACGCGAATAGGAACTACGGTAGAAGAGTTCTGAGAAGGAAGGACCCGGCAAAACGAGCTAGGTCTGTATGGGATGCTCTAACTTGTTATAAATCACAACCCATTTTTATCTTCGTGAATTGATTTATTCTTTACAAACAACATTAATTAATTTATATTCACATAGAAACGCTCAAGGGAAGAAACATCAATATCGCTCGTCTTAAAAGTCTGTCCTGTGTGACGTCCGCTTTCTTCTTTTCTTAGTGTCCTATCTTTATGTTAACACGAACATCAAGATCTTATAGAAAATACTACACAAAAGAGTATGTAAATTTTTGTGCGTATCTACGATTCGCCACATCTGGATATCCATAGTTGCTCCCCTCACCCTTTGAAATAAATTTTCCCTTAATTTTTATAATTTGTGTATTTTTTTTCTCTTCGTGTTTATGTTTGTTTATAAGTGCTTGTCACATTAAATCTTGTATTTTATTTTTCTTATGTACTAGTCAGGATTTTGTAAATAAAATAATGTAAAATGTACTAAGGACGCAGCGACCTCAAAAAAATCCTCTACGGAATTCAAAGAAAAAATACTCGAAATAGTCCTGCCGTCTTCGAGTTTTGCGCTGAGCAATATATTTTTTTATTTATTTAGAAATAATGAGTTTTAGTTTTATATAAGTTTATGACCAAATTTTTTTTCTACTTTACTGGCTGCCCTGTAAAATGCTCTGATTGCATAACATATAATTTAAGTAATAATTAATAGCGATTGTATTATATTCAACAATTATACATAAACGTTTTATTAATGCACGCTTAGATTGCGTTGAAGGATTCCTAAGAGTCGGCTTATTCATATATAGCGGCCTGAAAGATTCAGCCGTAGCGTTTGTAACAACATTTAATAAACTGCATGGCTAATGCTTAGGCCATTCGTACCATAAACTGGCATGTGGCATAAATAAAAGAGGTGAAACATCTGACATATTCTTTTAAAATGAAATTGCTTGAGTCAGTCACAGCTAAATTCATCTTATTATTGTCACTACACTCTTCCATTGGACCTGTCGTTTTTTATTAAACCGACGCCATATTGACAGTTTGAAGTGTTTCGTTTTGAGTTTAAGAGTGGCAGACAGTGGAACTAAATTTAAATTAACAGTCAGCAGGCTAGGCGAGTAATGATACGTCATCGATCCAAGTCATTTGCCTAGCTGTTTGATCAACTGGCTCCCAATATCCTTCAGGCCGCTAGTTAAACGGCGCCGTTTAGTCAAGAGGCTAAGCTGTTAATTAAACAGCTAATGAAGCTAGTTGGCTGCGTCTTATACACGTTCATAGTACTAATTCAAAATCAAAAAATTGTAAAGAAATATATCGGGCAGTATATGAATCAAATTATTTTGATCAAAATATAAAAATAATAGCAAGAAAGCGATACAAGATTTACCGCTTTAAAGTGTTTGAAATTAAAATAAAATAAAAATAGCCTTTATTCGACAACACTACAGTAAGTCCATGTCTTTAAGGTTTTACACATGTACTCGACCTCCGATGGAGTGAAGGCCTCCTCCAGATTCTTCCACTGATCCCTATTTGTTGCGACAGTTTTCCAGTTTTTTCCCGCTATCTCTTTTATTTCATGCTCCCAAGTTTTCGGTGGGCATCCTCTCTTTCTTCTTCCCACTGGGCCCTTCCCTGTAAGGGTCTTTTTGACCCATCTGCCATCACAAATGCGGCCAATGTGACCGGCCCCTTTCCATTTTAGCCTTTTTGTATAAGTTACATCTTTTATTTTTGTACGACTTCTTATCACCTTGTTTTTTATTTTGTCTTTAAGTTTCAATTGAAGAATGGAGCGCTCCATAGCCCTTTGGCGTACTCCAATCTTTTTTATTAACGCCTTGTTAAAAATCCAGGTTTGGCATCCGTATGACAGACATGGAAGTGGTTTGAAATTATCACAATTAAATTTCTTATACATTAAATTAGATACAAAATAAATGATTTAAGTGTAAGATTTAGAGCGAGACAGAGCGAACTGATTCCCGAGATTCAGTGTTAGATAAAGTGTTTTAAGCCGCCAATTACGAAAATAAAATATTAACAGATACATATCAACATCAATGGTGCTACCTGTTTAGGTCTGGGCTTTAGATTTCTGTATCTGTTTCATGATCATTTGCCAATCTAATAGGCAAGAAGGTGATCAGCTTCCTGTGCCTGACACACGCAGTCGACTTTTTGTGTCTAAGGCAAGCCGGTTTCCTCACAATTAGTACGCACCGTTCGAACGAATGTTAAATGCGCACATAGAATGAAAGTCCATTGGTGCACAGCCGGGATCGAACCTACGACCTCAGGGATGAGAGTCGCATGCTGAAGCCACTAGGCCAAAACTGCTGTTAACATTACCAGATACATAGAAAATATTTTTTATTTTATTTTACAACACATTAAATAATGTAATTGAAGTACTTCACGTAAACAATGGACGTTTCCTTAAAACTCCAGTTACTACGAAAATGTTTTCCTTGTTTCATTGATAACGGTAATTATTTCAACATAAGGTTACAAGACAATAAATTATATTGCCCTTTGTGACGTCTAGGTCTTTAGTTTATGATTCATATATATTAATTGGAACAATTACTAACAATCGTTGATTTTCAAAGATTTTTCTAGAGTTCTTTTTAACCTTTACCCCAAAATACGGTACAACATGCGATAGAAAGAAGTATTCTTGGATTTTACGTAATAAACAGAAAACATATTTCATATTGAAAGAAAGAAAGAAAGAAAGAAAAAACTTTATTTTACACAATAGACAAGATATTTAGATAAAGTAAAGTGCACTGGCCCCCACACTAGGATTCCCTGTGTTGTGGGTAGCCAGTCTCTTCCTTTTGACACGTAAACAGTATTTTAAAAATTATATTAATTATTTCTACACATTTATATTATAACTATTTTTGCACAATAAGAATATTTTCAGTATCAGAATAGGACAGGTTAACAAGATATCGTTTGAGATGTTTAGTAAATGTATGTAATATGATTTTTGAAATGTTCGTGATAATTTTGTTTTTAATGAAGATGAAAGGGCCACGGAAGGCGCAAAACCGTTGGGCGAAGAAAGTGCGAGTTTTGGGTTGCTTATATATATTTACAATCAAGTATGCATACAGCATACAAAGCAATAATAAAAATTATTAAACGAAAATCAAAACAAATTTAAAACGTTTGGTCCCTGTGGCAGTGTACCTTACAAACAGAATAGAGATATATTATCCGCAGAAACAAAAATAGTTGATGCTGAGCAATATGCCCTAAAACTTAAGTGGAGATGGGCAGGGCACGTAGCATACAGATGACAGATGGTGTAAAACAGTAACCGAAAGGGCTGGTCCAAAAGAAACAAAGGCAGACCAATAGAGCGATGGGCCGACGGGATCGAAATGGTAGCTGGAAAGATTGGATGACGACGGCAAAAGATAAAATAGGATAGAAAAAGTTCGAGAAGGCCAGGGAGGACAGGAGCCCCTTAGAGTAGTAAAATTTTATATATTTATTTTTGTATAATGTGTGTCAATAAGATGAATAAATGCTTATTGTTTATTCATATTAACCTTTAACTTTCAATACGCTGGAACCAAAACAAAACACTGTTTCATTCCCAACATTTAAGGCTTCCTTTTGACACCCTCTCTATGTAGGGTATTCCAGGAATTATGATCGGGGCTTTGTCGGCTAAGAGTGAACTGAGGGTTTAACTTTTGAGATTTTTTTTGTAAACAGTTTAATCTTAATTGTAATGTTAAAACAATATTTTTGTATCTTAACTTTGTTACTGATGAACTAGGACTTGACACTAGTATTCTTTACTTAAAAGATTTCCCAAATCTTACACATTGTAATGCATCACATGAACCTACACATTTTATTTATTAAACACTAATCTTAGAAGAGGTACACTATGATTTAAAAATATATTTAGAAAAGATCAATGGATAGCAAAAAGCTGTTAATTTTATAAAAAATATTTAATTGTATAATATTTTTTGGCCCCTGTTCTTTAAAAATATTTCGTATATTATATTTAGTATTTATTTATTTATTATACATAATAATAAATACTCGTTTACTTGCAGAAACTACAGTAAATTTCTTTCAACTACTACACCTCTAACTTAGATTTTGGACAGCGTAGTTGACAAATCAGTTCAAATCAATTTCAAATCATTGAACACTTGTCAAACATTTCCGTTTATACATAATTATTGGTTAATCGATTATATCCTACGCGCTATGATGACTTGCAGGTTTATTAAAAGGGAATCTTAATTAAAATAATGGGATAGATTTAATTATCGGATATATTAATTACGTTCAGTAAAGGTGTAAATTTATAGCTGCTAATTGGAACCATACGCATGTATAGAAAAATGTTTCGTACTTTAATTAATGAAGATAATTATGACAGAATTTATGAGGCTAAAAGAACCCTGGTTGTTCACTAACGATGTTTTCAATTCTGTATCTAATATAAATACTCGTAAATTAATGAATTCCTGTAAAATATTTTTTTTATGGAGCACGCTGGAGCCACTAGGCCAACACTACTCTTTATTGTGAATAATAAAGATTTTTTTTTCATTTAATAAACTGATGTAACTGTATACCTTAAATGTCAACAAACGAAAATACACAATGTTCACTTAAAATCAGCGACTTTCATTGTATATGAAAGAAAATTGAACTGATTGCTTCGTTCAAGAAGGTAAGTTGGTATATAGTATATACTTCTATACTATACTTTAAATATTTACTTTTATATATACTTTTTTATATTTAAGCAAATAAAAGTAATCATTTATTTATATAGAACATACCCGGCGTTCCATTTTTGTTTCAAATTATCTAAAAATTAAATTTCGCTTTAGATAAAGATAAAGTCCTCCAACTTCGATTTTGTTCCCTTTGGAGTAGAGACTGGGCTGGGGACTTAGGCCGTGGCGTTCAAGTGCACAGGGACTTATTAAAGATTTAAGTTGGCGCCTGGTAGATAGTCCCGGTGATAGAGCAGGTGCTTTCCTCGCTCAACGAATAGGTATCGCAATACAGCGAGGAAATGCTGCCAGCGTTAAAGGTAGACTGCTACAGGGACATAACCTTTTAAATTTGTTTTAATTTTCTATTTATTAATTATTGTTATATGACGGTTAGGAAAATTGTAAAGCTGTATATTTGTTAAATTAAATAAAAAAGTTGGATATGTTTTTTTAGCAACAACATTCTTATCTTACACTAGTAGACTCGGCCAAGCGTTGCTGTAGCTAAGATTTATGTTATATTACATAGTAGTAAACTATTCAAGAGAAACGGCAGGAGAACACCAATCCACCATGCTTTTTTGGTGGTTATGCCATTAAATTGTAGCTTATGTGAAACGTTGGTATTTATTTTGATACGGATCAATACCTAGGTACGAATAAAGAGCCTTTTCTAGCGGTGGTATTTAAATAAAAAAAAATTAATAAAAGGACGCTTATTGTGACGTAACTATAAAACAGCGACATGCTGTCGCGACATTTTTTATAGATAGTGATGTATCCTGAAAAATTGTGATACATCATTTTGTTCTATCATTATTAGTTTTCGCAGCGCACGCGATTGAAAGAAGTTTTTCGGTCCAGTAGTTTCGGAGCCTATTCATTTCAAACAAACAAAAAATCAAATCTTTCCTCTTTATAATATTAGTATAGATTAGTATAGACACACTTAACACATACTCGTATTTGTGTATGCAGCCAATCCACGAATGACGGAAAGCATTATATATTTACAGTACACATTATAAACCTTCATGTTAAATCGCAAAAGCAGTCCGGTTTTTGTGCGCAATTTTGATATAGTTCCTTTAATAAGCTGCGCATACTTGGTGTCTACAAATCTTGCCTACTGATAAAATGTGTTGCGTAATTAAAAGATTTAAGACGTTTTTGTACTGTTTAAAGATAATATTGCATACAATTTCATAAGCTACAATGTAACGATAAAATCATAACGTTTAAAGCTATGCCAAGTATGAATCGATAAAGTAGCAATCAATTACTACATATTTCATATTAATCACACATTGAACGAACCTAAACACGGTCATATCAATAAAAGTGATAATTTTAAGATTATGCAACAATTTTTGTAAACTAATTGAATAATTACGTAATTGGAATTAAAACCTTTTTACTGAAATTGGGGCACGGCAGACAGAATTCTGCTTTCAGATAATGTAATATATGAAATTTTCGCAATGTTCGTTCCCATACTCCTCCGAAACGGCTCGACCGATTCTTATGAAATTTTTTATGCATATACAGTGAGTCTGAGAATCGGCTACTATTTATTTTTCAAATCCCTAAGTAATAAGTAATGTCCACCCCAAAAAAAATAATATTGGCATTAAAAAGTACATACAACCCTTAATTCTCACCCCTCTACGATCGACCCGTATATTTTATTGATAATTAAAACTTATGACTTGAACTCCGTGATTTATATAAAGAAATATTCACAGAAAAACCTAAAAAAGTTTTCATTCCGGAAAACCGAACAGCAAAATGATCCATGTTGGTATGTACTAAAAAGGTAGGCTAGGCAGGCATTAATGAGAAACGAAGTTCACGGGAGCAGCTAGTATTTTATATATTTACTCTTCTAGTCTTCTACTGTTAGTGTCGACTACGCCACTGACTAGTTGTACCTCATATCCCCCATCAACCAAAAAAGTTAAAGAAAATTCTAAAAGATATTTATTGTTTCTGCTATTTTAATTGTTTAGGTACAGTTAAGATATAGCATATAGCCACCCCTGTCAGACCATTGACAAGGTTTTCTCTTTGAAACAGTATTAGCCTAGACCTAGTTTGTATGTAGTGTGGACTCAATTTCCGCACTTAGACGCTCTTTGGTCCGTTGTTTGTAAGGCTGGCAACTCACTTGCAAGCCTTCTGGCAATGTGAGTGTCCATGGGCGGCGGTATCATTAGGTGAGCCTCCTGCCCGTTTGCCTCCTATTACATAAAAAAGGTCCTGGCTAATAAAGCTCCCTAGCTCCTCGCAGGCTTCATGAAGCAACCTCAGCTCCGAGGATTTCTGTTCGTTGGGAAGCCACAGCCACGCATTGCAGGACTACGGGCGACTGATTCCTCTGCGCTGAAACAGCCTCTCCACTAGGGACTGTCTGTCGTGCCTAGGGCAAAGAGATGTTTATTAAGAAGACAGTGGCCCGTGATGTAGATCTCTAATGTGAAAATAGTAATCCTTTATGTTCTCAATTATTTAGAAGGAAATCGTATATATATGGGAATGGAATGTGTTTGATTAAAAATCTACGATGTGTACAGGGCCGAGTTTCAGGGAATGGTCAATGAAAATCTGGTGCTACGGGACTTAATACATTCTTAGAGGGTTTATAGTAGTAGTAGTTTATATATATATATAATATATTAATTGTATAACAGCAAATCATTAATCAACAAAAGACGGAAACGCCACAAAACTACCTGTTCCTGGCACTCCCGCGCATTGGCTGCATCAAGTTCTATGCAAATTTTCACTAAAATATTATGAATAAATATAATATGCTAATATTTTGCTAATATGTTTCCGTAAATATGGAATAATTTTAAATGTAATGCATAATCTATAATTAAATATCTAGTATAAATCTATTTCAATAATTATTTAATAAAATTATATAAATGAAATAACAGATGTTTAAATAAATACTACTTAAATGTTTAAGTAACACAATTAATAATTATTATCAATTATTTAAAATAAAAAATACATAGTACGCGTTGAACTCTTTTCCTCAAATATAAAAATAACTTTTAAATATACGCAAGAAATTAACTCATTTTTAAATTTAATATAAAGTACGCTTAATCTTTGTTAAGTTCGACCGTGTAAAAATTAATTTATTAATAACTTCTATGATTTCCTTACGCACTTCCGTCGTGACAAATGTCTGATCGAAAATCCTTGCTTTCAACAATCATGTCAGACCTAGTCCTAAACAACAAAGGACGACACTAGAGCGGTAATTAATCGAGGAATGTAGGGGATCGAAGCCTTCAAGGTTCCGCTGACCACAAGCGTTGTCAGTGGAGACCGCGCACTTTGCAGCAACGCACGTGCCATCATAATACCTCTGTAGAGGTTGCGAATCGAATTCGAAGTTCAAACGAAGTCGAAATCGAGTCGTGCATTTGAATTCCGCGCGTGCATTTTTGGCGGGATTTAGTTGTGTTTATACTCTGTGATTTTGTGCAGTCTGTGGTGAGTTTTTGTTTAATATCCATAATGAGTTGATGTTCTTAATTTAAATGTATTTCGCGGGATAATAAGCATATTAACAAGATGTATTGAAGCAATACATAAACCTGACATAAGCTTTTGTTGCCTATGGTTAGCGATAAAAAAGTTTTTAAAAAAACTTTAGTAATTTTTTGTATAGAACTGTATCAATTTGATACAAAGATATATTAAATAATAAAGTGAGGTGCTTAAAATGCCCTTGCTTGCTTATTTATGTAAATAAGCTTCCTTGTAGAGCAACTATTGTCTGTAAATATAATTACAACATCGTTACAAAAATAGACATACCGATTAAGTAATATATTTAAAAAAAATCATATAAAGAATGGTAAATGTCCTTTAATTAACTTATCTCCGGGTCTATATTAAAAATACCATCATAATTGCTACGTATCGTATTTCAAAGATTCGCATTTAATGAAATAATCTTAAATTCTATTTTTGAAATACTGTTCGTTTAATATTTTAATGCAAGTATTGTCTGCCTGAAAATCAAATCTAGGACCACTGACATTTCGCTTCGAGTACTACGCTAAAAATTAATTATAAATATAAGAATAATATATAAATAGTGCACAAATAGCCTCAACAAATACTACCCATCAGATAAGGCCTGAGTGACCGGTTAGTAGTATTCCTGACATAAACCAGAAATATTAAAGACCGAGAAAACCGATGTTTTGTCTATTGTAAGCTCTAAAAGCTCAGAAGCACTTAAAAAGCGCTATAATCTTTAGCCACAGATTCCTGTATCTGTTTTGTGATAATTTTGTGCTTCGGCTAGTAAGTGATCAGTTGAGTGACAGTTTCCTCAATTTCCCATTACCGGTACAAAGAAAATTGGTCCATGTCCGTGATTCGAACCCACGATCTCACAGATAACACTGGGTGTATTATGTACGCATACTTTATTAAGTTAATGAAGGTGTGAATTGTATACATAAAATGTATGGTTAAATAAATATGATAAATAAATTAATAATTATTAACGTGAAGTTACGCAGTCATTGAAGCTAATAAGGACTCGACATAAAATGTGAATTAAGCTTTAATCATTGAGACTAGATATAATTGTTCTTTTTTTAAAGTTAGCATTTTCCTTTTTATAAAGTTGCATGGAAAATATCGCTAATATTATTATAATGCATTTATGTTACTTGTATTTATCTGTAATGTAATAGTAATATATTTAAACAAGTTTCTCTTTCAATCTCCTTTTAGGTATCTGTGTACCCTTTTTGGCAAATTTCCTCCAAATTCCGCCATTCCTCCCTGCACTGTGCCAATCTCTGGCATGTACCACCTGCTGTTTCATTAATTTGGTCTACCCACCTTCTAAGTTGTCTCCCGCTTTTTCGTTTACTGTACCAGTTTAGTTGTTTTTCCTAAAGTAACGAAGTTTTAATTCTATTTTTTTGTATACAGTTTTTTATCGGTCGATAAAAACTTATCTATTTAGCGCCTTTTGTATTAAGATTTTAAAACTAGCATTGTTAATTACCACGAATAAATTCATAATTCTTTTCTAGACTAAAAATATTTATATATTCAAATTACATTTTAGTTTGTGGTTTAGCTAGTGGCAATATTACAAGTCGTATTTTTCTTATTATTTACTAGACCACAGCCTTGTGATTCTGTAACTCACTTTTCGAACTCACACAGCGGTTTTCGCAGCGGCGGTCGCGCTCAAATCAGTCGTAAAGCAGTAATTTTACGATTTGGCATTCTGATAAGGAGGGAGCTTGTAGTTTATTGTTTAATAATTCTGCCTTGCGATTTTGTAACTCACAGAATCGCAAGGCTATTGATTAAATAGAAATTGATTAACAATCTTATTAAGCTGAACCTACAAAAAGCTCACATTATCCTAAACAACTCAAGTGAAACAGTCAAACTAAAATTTAATAATTGCAACATATATATATCACATGATCACAGTTGCCAAATATTACACAATAAACTTTCAATTTTATACGTATATTTATTTAGATATGACATATTAAGATAATGTAATTATGATAATAAACTGCGTATTTATTGTCAGTAAGTAAGCGATTCGAACGTAAATGGATATTTTGTATTTAATAAGCACTCAATAATAATGTATATGTTAAGTGGTGTAATGTTATAGTCTTCTGCAGAACAAACCCGAAAAATCTTTTAAAACGTAACCATCATGTCGTCACAACAACGACGTACTCTTTGAACACCTTTTGACAACTTTATTCTGACATTATAATCTATGAAATAAAAATTAAATCAAAAGACGGCTGGAACAATTTGAGTAATAATTTTTACTTATTCCTTGAATTCTGAGGAAGGTTTTAATGAGGAGAATAATTAAAAAAAACGATAAATTTATATTTAACGTTTAGGCGGAGCGAAGTTCGCGGGGGCAGCTAATATAGCAAAAAAATTATCATTCGATACTTACCCACTTATTAATTATATTAAACATATTAATTGATGCAAGATAAAATATTTATTATATTACATACATGATTTTCTTAACCTACATAGCAATAATAAAAATAATTTAAAATTAATAAATATAAAATGTTATTAACACAAATTTATAAAGTTTGGTCCCTGTGGCAGTGTATCTGTAATGCTGGCATCGTTGGGCGAGGATAGCACCAATTAAATTTGTTTGAAATTTCACTTAAATAAATTAATATAATAATTATAGACTTCAATTATTTATTAGTCTTAAGTTAGGCTAGATCGTAATGTAAAAATGATATTACAATTGAAATTGAATAATATTCGTAAAAGATTTCTCAATCTCAGTCTTGGAATGTCTTTTATCTATGTACTACATTAAATATTCAAGTTTCTACAGCATACTACAATACATGATCAATGAACTGTACGAAGATATGAAGAGGAAGGTGCAAGCTCTTGAGACGCAACACAAGCAAAGTCAGCTTCACATAGCTCAACTAGAAATGAAACTAGACGACATGCAACGATCATCAAAAGCATCCAGTATTGAAATACGGAATATACCCTTGCCGGAAAAACCGGAAAGCAAAGCCGAACTCTGCCAGATTGTTCAAAACACAGTGAAAGCTCTTCAGGTGAAAGTCGATAAAGCCGCAATCAGAGATGTGTTTCGTCTAAATGGTAGAGCTGGGAAGGGTACCATTATTGCCGAATTTACATCGGTGATAACACAAAACGATGTGATCAATGGCTGTAAGGCCTACAATAAACAACACCCTGCACAACGACTAAACTCCGCCGCCTTGGGTTTTAAAAGCCCACCGACACCAATCTACGTCTCTGAAGCACTTACCAGTAAAGGACGTAGACTCTTCTTCCTGGCCAGAGATCTGGCAAAGAGCCGTAATTACAAGTTCTGCTGGACCAGCAACGGAAAGGTGTTTCTTCGCAAGACTCCCGACTCATCCCACATTGAGATTAAGGATGAAAATCAACTCATCTCGCTGAAAGCAGAGATGTGACTAGAAGTAGTTTACTCTTTTCCAAAATTTGTGGTTAGTTTGCAATTGCTAAAAGTCACCAAAAACGAAACATTTATTTTACATTTTATTACCAGGATAACATATATAGTAAGTAGTTTTAAGATAATTATCTCAGTTTTTACTGTTTTTCGAGTACTTTTAAAATACTATAATATTAACACATGCCTATACTTATATATACATACACAAATACAAAATATTCAACTAGTAACGTGTGTCATCTGTCTCTTCATAAACGGAAATGGACAAGGATGATACTAATATTTTGCAAGAATTGGACACCGTCTCAAACATCACTGCCCAACAGTGCACTATCGATACATTTAATCATAGTGCACTTCAAATTGTTCCCTTTCTCTCAGTGGTTACTCAAAATATAAGAAGCATCCATAAAACATCAAATATTGACGACTTGGACATAAATATATCAACATTTAACATAAATATCGACGCAATAGTTCTAACTGAATGTAGAATAAACCCTGACAAACCACTCCCTCAAAAACATAATTATGTGACATACAATAGCACGAGAAAGGTTAACCAAAATGATGGTGTTGTAGTCTTCGTGAGAGAATCAATCGAGCACAGAGTTAAAGAAATACATCTACTAGGAGCATCATGTCTTGAAATAACTTTCCCGACATGTGCTGAAAGACAAACATTGATTTGTATCTATCGCCCATCAGGGGATAAAAACATCGAAAAATTTATTGATTCATTGGATAAATACCTCATGTTACCTCATTTAAAAACAAATGTGATACTTACTGGGGATATCAACATAAATACAATCGACGGTAATAATGACAAATTTTCAGGTACATACCTTGACATGTTAGCAACTCATAGTCTCCTACCCGGCCATAACTTCGACACGAGGATAAATAGCTGTCTAGATCACATTATGACTAACTTGGATTCTAGTCACTATTCTGCATCAATAGCAGTGCTAGATACTACAATCACAGATCATAAAATGACAGTTATTTATGTTTATTATTTAAAAAACCATCATTCAGCACCTAAAACTAAATTAATGACTAATTACGATAAAGCACTAAAAACCCTTGAATCAAACTATGATCCAACTATCCTAAACACTGATGATCCTAATATTCTAACAAACCGACTTATAACATTAATAACTAATTCCATAAAAACAAATACAATCATTATAAAAATTCCTAGTAGCAAAAGACTAATAAAACCCTGGATAACACCTGGTATTCTTAGATGTATAAAACATAGAAATAATCTACAAAAAAAACTGAAACTCGATGAACATAATGACGTACTGAAGATTACATACCGACGGTATCGTAATTACTGTAATAATTTAATAAAAAAGTTAAAAAATGAATATGAAAGGCAGTTACTGAATAATTCAAAGAATAGTAATAAATCATTATGGAAATGTATCAAAAATATTGCAAACCTAAATAAACACAAACAGAAAAATATTGAACTTACTAATTTAAAGTCTACAGGCATTGAATCTGCGAACTATATAAATAATTATTTCAACAACGTAGGCAAATCCTTGGCACAGGGTATCTCAAGTGATCCTCAATCTCTAAGGAATTATCTTAACAAGCTCCCTATCCAGTTCAACACAATCGGAGTTATAGAACCGGACTCAGTAGAGATAGAAGTTATTATAAATAATCTTAAATCCAATTCAGCATCAGGTTATGATAACATCCCTACAAGATTTATAAAAATGGCAAAAAATATTATTATTCCCGTAATTACTAAAATTTGTATTTCTATCACTATCATGTGGTCTATTCCCTCAAACACTGAAATGCTCAATAATACACCCGGTGCATAAAGGTGGTAATAAAGAAGATATAAATAACTATCGACCCATTTCAGTCCTTCCAGTAATTTCCAAAATCCTTGAAAAACTTATAAATAACCGTTTACTTAACTATCTTAACAACTATGGCATATTGTCCGAATCACAGTATGGTTTTCGTGCGGGTATTAGTGCTGAGGACGCTATTCGAGATCTAACTGGTAAAATTACAAAAACGATCGACAGTAAACAAAAGGCATTATGTATCTTCTTGGATCTTAAAAAGGCCTTTGATACTGTTTCTGTACCTATCTTGTTACGAAAGTTGGAAATAATAGGTATCCGAGGTTCATTCCTAAAACTTCTTACCGACTATCTTCAAAACCGTACCCAACGAGTTAGAATTTGTGATGATGTCCTCAGCTCTGACGAGTTCACTACAAATTTTGGCATTCCACAGGGCAGTGTCCTCGGCCCAACATTATTTTTAGTTTACATAAACGACCTTACAAATCTCCATCTTTTCAATGGACAAGTATTTTGCTATGCCGACGACACTGCCTTGCTCTTTTACGGAAAAAACTGGGCTGAAACTTTCAGTTGCGCTGAATCGGGATTGAACACTGTTATCGAATGGCTAAAAATTAACTTGCTGTCACTCAATTTAAGTAAAACAAATTATGTCCCGTTTTCTATACGAAATTCGTTGCAACCAAATATTGATTTAAAAATAAAGGCTCATGTATGCGATGTACCTCAAGATTGTACTTGTCCCGAGATCGAGAGAGTTAAAACCACAAAATATCTAGGAGTTATTATAGATAGAAATTTAAACTGGTACCCTCAAATCGATGTAGTAGCTAAACGTGCTAGGAAGCTGATCTGGATTTTTAAACGCCTTCGTAACATTTGTGATTTACAGCTTATTATGTATATCTACAAAACCTTAGTACAGTCTGTTCTTCTATATTGCATAAGTATATGGGGCGGCACATTTAAATCAAAATTTGTGAGCATTGAACGTGCGCAGAGAAGTATCTTGAAAATAATGCTTTGCAAGAGTAAACTATATTCCACAGAAAAACTCTATAAAGATTCAGATCTCCTAACAGTTAGGCAACTATACATACTTCAATGCATACTTAAAGTCCACAAAAATACCCCGTTTGACATATCTATATTAAGCAAAAGAAATCGCTCATATATAATAAAATCTCAAACTGTGTGTACAACTTTTGCCTCGAAACAATTTGCGACCCAATCTACAAGAATGTACAACAAAATAAACAAAACCCTAAATATATACCCTATGACGTTTAAAGAGTGTAAAAAAACAGTAACTACGTGGCTAAAAACATTAAATTATCAACAAACTGAAGATCTATTTGTAGAAGTTGAATAAATAGATATATATCAAAAATCAATCCAAATTACAAGATGATTTAAAAAAAAAAAAAAAAAAAGTGTGCTAATTATTCGTTATTACATATTATTGTGTATATTGTTCATACCTTATTTTATTAGGTATATTGTTCAATATTAATTCGATCTTATGTAGTATTATAATATCGTAGCCATTCGATTCAGTTAGGTTACTTCCCGCATAAAATATTATAATATTATATTATATTATATTATAATTATTTAAAGTATTCCATACTTTATGTGGTCGCATCATCCTGCTGATAAGAGACATGCTACGCTGTACTAACCTGCACTGGTCACGACATACGGGCTACACTCGTCTGAGTTTGCACTACAGTTACACTCATGTCTCACTCACACAATTAAAAGAAAGACGATGGTGTGATTGATTTCAATCTACCTCACTTGTTTAGTTATTACGATTTAATATCAACAATCGCCAGTAATTTGGTTTTTCAAGTATGTAATATAATTAATTAACCATTTAAGTACCTTTACTGTTTTGCTTTATTAAGTAGATTAAGTATTAACATATAGGAAAGAGCGTTCATCCCTAACACAGGTTCTTGAACCTAAAAGGGATGTACAAAAATATAGATTTAAGACTATTTACTTAATAAAGAAATTTTTGTTTTTGTTTTGTTTGTTTAAGCTATATAATTTTTTTTAAAGACAATTCACACCAATTGACCTAGTCCCATGCTAAGCTGGTGAAACTTGTGTTATGGGTACTAGGCAACGGATATACATACATATTATAGATAGATAGACATATAAATACGTATTTAAACATCCAAGACCCAAGCACAACAGCAAATGCTCATCACATCGATGTTCGTCTCAGCCGGGAATCGAACCCGGGACCCATGGATTCGCAGTCAGGGGTACTAACCACTAGACCAATGAGTCGTCAAATAATAATTAATATATTAATCAAAACTTAAATCACCACGCAAACAAATATATTAAAATACATAGGCATGATAATTAAAATCTTCGTATATTTTATTGACAATCTAAACATATTATTACATAAACCAACATTATTTACATATTAATTTAAATTGTTCTCGTGATTCTTGTTGTCATGATATGACATTTGACACTTCAATAATTATTTAATGAAAATGCGAATTAAATAAGGAAGTGGGAAGTATTTGTCGTGCTGCTAGTATATACCTAGCTTTATGTGCTTTTGAAAGTAATCAAATACCGCCATATCCCAGATACAAATTATTCTATGTAAAATTTCGAACTTGGGATCAAAACAATTAATTTCCGTACTCCAGGGGTAATAGGACCACAGAATTGGCCTTGAATACATTTCTACGTCTATTTTATATATCCTTAAAGAAAAAATGATTCGCCGCGAATTGAATCCAGGACCTAGCTAAAGTTGAATTTAAATTTGTATACAATTTCTTATACGAAACTAATATGAAAAAAGCATTATTTTACTGTCGCTAAAGAATGCGTTTGTTTCCAGACTAAAAAAAAGACTTTTTTTAGTCAATGGCAAAAAGTAAACTAGACGATGTAACCTTGGTTATAATGGACGTATTCCTTTTGCAAAGTACATGAAACCTGTTCTGTGTTCACAATAATATAACATGTACTGCATACACATGTTACATCGTGTGGTTCACAAAAAAAAAATAACCAGTATTTATAAGCAAATAACAGCGCAACCTAGTGTGATTCCCAAGTCTGAAGTCACGCTTTCGATTGAACAACCTCCATGGACATAATATGCTCTGTGTAGATACACAGATATTAAATTAAAATAGTTTATGGCCACAGATCATGTGTTACAAATAATTAGTGAAACAGACCAAAACAGTAACAAGTGATTGCCTCATATTTCATTGGATAACGGGAATTGACTGCTATCCAACTGTAGGGTGATTCTCTAATTGAACTTGAACGGTGTTCGAGTAAACTCATTTATACTGGAGCAACATACACATATGACTGTAGGCCGGACGGTCGGACATGTTAACAAAGCACAGACCGTGCCTTGAACGGTTCTGCGAAAAAATTATTAAATATTTGAAAGAGGCAAACAAAAATGAAAGAACGGGTAAGCAGTTGCGCTCCGGTCTGCCCTTGAATATTGTAAATAATATTTCCGATGTAGCCGGGGCGAATCTCGCGAGACGCGTAACACGAATGAGTAATTCATTTATTAATATTTTTAGTAAAAGTGTAAGAGATCCCTGGACACAATGGAAGTAGAGAGTATTATTTTTTTAAAAATCACTCATTTCATTACGATCTGTTTGACAAGACGCGATTAATATATCGTTCAATTGCATCCAATAATTACAATTAATTATCTGATTCAAGTAGTTTATTAGCGACATTTACAATCTAGTGCATGGTTATTCAACCATTTCTATGTCGCGACCCACGAAAAAGCTAAAAAGTTAAAATAAAATAAAATATGTTTATTATGGAACATTAGGTACAGGTATCACTTATTCCACGTCATTAAATTTGAATCTGTAGGCATCCCTACTCATCGGTAAAGAAGACAGAGAGTGTAGGCCGAGAGAAAAAGCCGGCGTGAAAAACTCTCGGTACTCTTTTAAAATAGCAAATCATCAAACAACACTTATTTTAAAACAAATATCGCAAATTAATTAGAAGTAGCCTTTCTAGCACTAGTCCCAGGCCCTTTTATCAAGAAGTCACTGTAAAATTATAATAATATGTACATAGCGATCTATTTTTTAACGAATCTTTTATATCTACATATATATGTAGTTTGTATTTATTATTTTTCAACAGACTGCGACCTCCTTTTTAAACAAACTCGACCCGCCAAGGGTCGCGAAGCCCCGCTTGAGAAACGATGATCTAATGTATTGAATATCAGTTCAGGTGCGGTATCTCGGACGCATGAGCATAGTACTTAAATTAATATTATAGAACACTAAGACTGTTACAGTAAATTCTTAGTCTAAACTATTTTCTAGTACTGTAGAAAATTAAGTCAACATAATATAATAGTCACAATTATTGTATAAACTTTTAATTCGTATAAAGACGAAATCTCATTTGTAAACTTAAGTTAGCTTGTTAGTAATATATAATCTGTGGCTAAAATTAGTACAATGCCGCACCTTTTTATCGTGCTAAAATTAGTGTTTAATTTAAAATAAATCTGTGTTATCTAATTGGAATAAATTAAACTCAAGCTCAAGATAACTTTATTCATATAGGTAAATAAGTACACTTATGAACGTCAACAAAAAAGATGTTAAATTGATTTTGAATTTACATTTACTACCAGTTAAACGGGCTAGAAGAACTGGCAAGATACTCCGCCACTCTTTTTCATCGCCAAGTTTTGAGTCATATAAATTGTTTGAACTGGAGCAAATCAATCCCAAGGATTCATCATTTAAATAATCGTCAAATTTATAAAAAGCTTTATTGATTAATTTACGTTTATTATTATTAAATCCTGCTATAGAACCCACCACCAGTCAGTGGTTAGACTGATAAAGGAACCTTTGGGTAGAACCGTAAACCCTCTTATATGTCAAGGTTAAAAATGCAGTCTGGATTTTAATATAAACTATAGTTGATAATAATGACTGCATTTCAACCTTCGTGGCTATCTTAAAAACCAGAAATAAGTTGTAGTTAAAACCCAGTAGCAACAAACATAAAAGCACGCACGTTTATCAATGTCAATGTTTTTTATCTGCGCTAACAATTAGATTATTAATGCAGCGAATAAAAAGTATTTGGCATTGAGCCGTGAGCGGCGACAGCTGCTTGGGGTCAATATCCGGAACAGTGTGGCTCGACTTATGCGGTAGGGAACAAGAACAAGCTACACGAACCTTCAGGGCTGATTAGTCCGCTATTTCTTCTGATGTATCATGAATATGGTTCTCATTTAAATGAATATAGCGTGGCCGGCCTATAAGAACATCTACTATCTTTATATATATAATTCTTCTGTGAGTGTGTATGTCACTGAACTTCTCTCAAACGACTGGACCGATTTTGATGAAATTTTTTGTGTGTGTTCAAGGGGATCTGGGAATGGTTTAGATTCACAAATCAGCCCGGCATGGCACTGCAGTCGGTACTTTCATACTTTGCTTAATATCCTAATCGCTTTAAATATCATGCAGGACAACGTCTGTTGGGTCCACTAGTTATTAATAAAAACTTTATTCATGACAGATATATGGTTGTGACAAAAAAATGTGATCTAACGCTAACTAGTTTAAGTAACTAGAATAAGAAAAGTAGTTTTAGTGTGAATGGGTGTGTGTGCGTATAATACACTATGTAATTGAGAGTGTGGCTGAGAGTAGTTATAAACGTGCGCTGTGTCTGTGTTCGTTTTTGAAACCTAAGAGTCATGCCAAAATACATACTAAGGCCCCTGTAGAATCGAAGTTTATATCTGGATAGTTTGACAATCCAAGAAGCAAAAATGGCGTGGCTATTATGGATTAAATTAATGTCCTATATCTACCACATGGGGTAAAGGGCGTCCACAGTGATCCTCCATCGAACTCAGTCTTGAGCTTCACGTTTTATCTCGCACCATCTCCCTCCGGATCTCTTTACGTCGCGTTTGGACGCCCACTTATCTTGTTTTCTCGAGGATTCCAGTCAAGTCAATCCTATACAAATACGTCTACGAACAGACGCTGTATTCTTTCCATAAGTTGAACGCAAAAATTTGGTTATAGTTTAGCATAAAAAACATATAACTCTGTAAAGTGGGTTTAAAAATACTTTTAAACAACAAACGGTCAGTATTTAAGTCACACAAGAATTATTTTGAGTAAAATCTGCTATATTTCTTCCATTAAACATTTAGCCACATATTACGTAAGATTACGTAACAATTCTTCAGGATATTGTATCCTTGTAACACAGATCCGTGACCACTGCATGATATAATTCTACCCTAATTTAAATTCACAGTACATCCTTTGACATTCCTTCCTAATGACATTGGTGTTGCAATTACTTGTCCGTGAAATAAAAATAGATACGAATAATTTTAAATCTAAAAATCATGTACTTGTAGAATCAGAATGTTTGAAATGGAATACTAAACCGGTTTTTGCGATTATTAAATCATAAATACGTAATATTGATTTTTGCATCCGTCATCAGTACTTATGATGAATAAATGATCATTGAATTATAAAATATATTCTACTGGGAATTACGATTTATTTTTATTTATAGGGTTTTTCGTTTCGTAAATATTTGAACCTTTTTACTTACTTACTGTAAAAGCTCGAACTACGGTTAATCTTAAGATTTAAGTGTAAATCTTAGGATTTACCGACATGAGTTGGTAAATGTAAGTATTTCTGAAAATACGACGATTTTTTCGAGCTTTTACCATTCGAATTCAGTATATGCTAGGTTTTACCACTGTCAGCTGGTAGTTACAACACGGATTGCTATTGTGGCATTTAGAATAGCAAAGTAATCCTGATCATCTGCAGGTGCATTTTTTTGTTTTTCAACATTTACCGTGCCGTTAATGTAAATCCTAAGATTTACCAACGGAATGGTGGTAAGAGTTCGAATCGCAAACCTTTTGGGACATTTACCATTAGCAATTGGTAGATCTTAGGTTTTACTGGAATATCTTAGGATTTACTGCAGTTCGAACTTTTACAGTAACATATATAATGATTTTCCTTTGGCTATATGTTAAGTGTAATTGTTTTTGATATATAATTTATGTTACCTGTAGGATTATGAAATAAATAAATGAAATTTGCCAGTTACTTAGTACTATGTAAATGTAAATTACGTTTTTTAATAACTTTAATGATTTTTCTTTTGTAAATATTTGAATCTTAGTGTATATTATGTATTTCCTTAGTCTAATTATTGTTTGTTGTATAATTGATGTTAGCTGGATTAAGAAATAAATAAATAAATTTTGCCAGCAGTCATGGACAAACAGTTTAGGTTATATATCTTATATCTTATATAACCACTAAACAGCTGAATCAACCAGACATGAATGCGTTTAAATATTCTATGTACTAGTTGTTATCTAAATACTGTAATTACATCAAGTATTAAGTTCTATATCAGGGGCCTCATAGCCCAGCGGTCTTATTAAGTGACTGATGATTCCCGGTTCGAGGGCAAGTTTTAATTTTATTTAAATTTGTGAGGGTTTTGCGGTACCAGGCGAGTGCTTAAACCGTACATGGAGGACACAGTTGAATTTCTAAGGCAAGCACGAATTATAAAAATCTTAAACTTGACGCTGGCTAATGGACAAACCGTGCCAGAGCCATAAAGAAAAAAAAAATGTTCTTTATCGCGTGTTGACTAATGACGTAAGCTATATGACCTACATATCTTTATAAGAATCCTCTTATTCCCTAATAATAATATTGTTTAGATTAATCGTGTAAAATACAAAAACCATAGATAGATATAATAAATAATAAAACCACTTTATTTCCATACAATAAAAATTACAAATCAAACGAACACCAGTTTTGTTATTATTATTTGTCTAAGAAAGTTATTGTTATTTCCATTATCACGTGTTCTCGCAGTCTGTTCTTTGCTTCCTCTCTCTATTTCTACTCAGAAACCCTTATGTCGTCAGCCCATCGCTTTTGTGGCCTACCCACGATTCTTTATCCTAGAGGTCCTCTGCTGTAGCTTCGGCGGTCCTTCTTTTGTCTGTTCACCTTGCAATATTTACCCATTTCCTTTTCAGCTGTAAGGCGTGGGCACGTCTGTGATCTTAGTTTCTTATGTCACTGTCTGTGTGTGTTTTGTGAATCTTTTTGATTGAGGTAGATAAATATAATATAATTTATTTATTAATAATTAATTTATTAATATATATGTTACAAAGGATCTATTCTAAAATACATGACAATTATGGTGAACATAAATGTTACATTATGATTATATTATGATCATATTTCAATCTAATAGGCAAGTTGGTGATCAGCCTCCAGTGCCTGACACACGCCGTCGACTTTTTAGGTCTAAGACATGTTGGTTTCCTAACGAAGTTTTCCTTCACTGTTCGAGCGAATGTTAAATGTACATAGAAAGAAAGTCCATTGGTGCACAGCTGGGGATCGAACGACCTGAGGATAAGAGACGCACGCTAAAGCCACTAGGCCAACACTGCTCTAAATGTTACAAATAAATATAAAAATATTATACTTTAAATTTTAGACTTTACTAGTTTTTATCCGACTTCTGCTGAAACAGACCTAACAATCTTATAGACATAATTATTGATGCATATTTGAATCGCCATTGATTACATTCAAATTGCCATATCATTAGTTGCTATTTTTAAATTCTATCATGATTCGCTTGAATGAATTGAAGGAAAAAAAGCAATTGTTTTAAATTACGTACTGCTTAACGCCGTCCACCTTTCACTTTTGTGCGAAGTTCAGGGCCGTCAAAGTCGTTCCTAGTAGCTAGTAGGGTTAATTTGTTCTTAAATGTATGTATACTAGCAGACTCGGCCAAGCGTTGCTGTGGCTAAGGTTTTTGCTATATTACATAGCAGTATACTATTCAAGGGAAACGGTAGGAGAACACCAGTCATGGGGACCACCATGCTTTTTTGGTGGTTACCATTCAATTGTAGCTTATGTGAAACGTTGGTACTTTCAACACAGCGCCATCTATTGGAATTGTGAATGTCAAATAATAAACAAATAATTTGCAATAAAAAAATATTGCGGGTATAAATTAAGTTGTACGCTTTCTACCTTTTAAGTTAGATCAAACTGCACACGGTGTGCAAATTTAAGTGAAATCGGTTAAGTAGTTTAGCCATAGCGGACAAACAACGTGACACGTATTTTATATATATTAAGACTATAATTAAACTTCAATTTAAACTACACACAGAATAATTTATCTAGTTTTAGTAGCATACCAGCTAAGTAGATATAAAATTGAAGAAAAATAGAACAATTGTTTTCGTTAATGATTTTTTTTCGTTTACCTCATAGTTAATAATAATACATTATAATGTGTGATGTTCACACCCAGCACAGACTACATAAAAGCATTAATGACGTTAATAATTATTAATGTGTTTTTACAAAAGCAGCAGATAGGAATGACAACTCCACTTCGCATATTGGAGTGTTTATTACTTGAGTCACCTATCAGGGTTGTTGGGCCTTCAGTCCATTAAATAATAACAAAATTCAAACACGTGTTAACTGAAAATCTAAATATTAAAAATATTAATATTATAATATAATATTAATCTGACTGTTAACTAACTATATATAACTACATATAGAGGATGATGTTCATCTTGACATATTGTCGATGTTTCCTAGGAACTCGTGGACATACATGCGCTTTCTAAATAAAGCACATCTGCTTGCAATCTGAACCACAGTAATGCTTATCTTCTAAAACCTATGTAAAACATTGCTTCTATTTTTCCTTCAGGCAAAACAGCTTTAGCCTTTTATGACCATTCATATCCTGTAAAAACGCGTTCAAATTTTTTGCTTTATCACAACTTTTTGCCATTCCACAAAAAAAATGCAATTTATCAATATCCGGAAGTCATAAAACATTCTTTAGTGATTATTTGTCTACTTTATAATATAAAACAAATTTCAATAGCTTTTTATGCAAATGAATACATATTTTTTAATGTGCCATTTTACTTTAATAAATTCAAAACTGCAGCTGATCAAAGAAGTATTTATTATCTATGTAGTCTGTTAAAGTTTAAAATAAGAATGTTTCAAATCTAACACAGACTAGATTATGGACAGGATGTAGTTAGCTATGGATTTGTGAGTCATAGACCTGAATCATATTTCGAATTCTTTGCTCGTAGGCTTGTGGATTAGAAAGAAAACTAAAAGGGAACTGCAGCGTATTATCATTCTTAAGTTCGTAAAAAGTTGAAGTTTGGTCCTGAAACTGGACATTGTGTCGTGATAGACCTGTCAAGGATAAAATATTTAAGAATAACTTACTTGACAAGCGTTGGATTTTTCTTAAATGCGTATATGGTGACGTGTTCTTAGCTAGGCGATTAAAGAGTGGCGAAGAGTTGTTCTCCAGTTATCGTCCATTCTTCAGATTTTTTTTATAAGTAACAGGAGGCAAATGGGCAGGATGATGTTAAGTTATACCGCGGCCCATGGACACTCACATTGCCAGAAGGTTCGCAAGTGCGTTGCCGGCGTTTAAAGAATGGGTACGCTCTTTTCTTGAAGGACCCGAAGTCGAATTGGTTCGGGAATACTTCAGTGGGCAGCTGGTTCCACATAGTAGTGGTGCGCAGAAAAAAAGTCCTAAAACGCTTAGTTATGGAATGACAGTCATTACATTTTTATTTTGTTTTTGTTGTTGTGTTTAAAGTGTACAACCTTACCTAAATGAATAATAAATTCTGGAACTTGCGAACTTCCTGGGAGTATGAGTGTCCATGGGTCTCTTGCTCTATAAAAAAAACATATTTTGACTTTTTATTTTTCTTTACAAGGAGGTAAGGTCCTTAGGAGATTAGAGTACTCCTTACGAGATTATTAATAATAGTCGAAGTATCCTGTTTGCATAGGAAACTGAATGATGAAACTAGTGCGAGTAAAATTACGGTAAAACGGTTTTATCTGTTTATAGATCATTCACAAAGTTTATCCGGACGTAGCTTGTATATTATATAATAGGTTCTAAGTGTTAAACAAAGGCGAATAGTTTGCAACCTTCATACATTTTGTCGATGGTATCACAACGGTCAAGTACGTGTCGACCTCGCAAATTTTGAATAAAGAAATAGAAAGAACTATTAGTTAATAATAAACTTTTCATACTTCAGATTTTAATGAATTTTATAGGCGCGTTTTGCTGTATATTAATAAATAAATAAATCATCTTAATAAAAACAATTCGTAAATTGTTACATTACATTGACCTGTTTTGAAAAAGTTTCCTTCAAGCCGGGTAAATGTGTGCATTTAAATTGTAGTTTTAAAGGAGTTACGAGTTAGATTACCAATAGAAAATGGCTATATAGTCCATTGAAATGTTACAATTTGAAGGCCAAACTGAACATTTGTTAGATGGCGCAATTTTATTCATGGAATATGTAGATATGTCAATACAAGCTTAAACCCAAGTTTGTGGGGTTGGCGCCCTTGTCTCCCGGCCGCCATCTTGGAAAAGGGGTGAAAACATGTTTTTGGCTACGTATATATCTCCTAAACTATCCATCGTATAAAACATTTGTTGGGTTATACATAAAAAAAATTGTAGCAAATCGCTTTGCCTACAATTATATACCATATGACTTTTTATCATAAATCCAAAATTCAAAAAGTAAAAGAGTAAAGAAATTTCCTTTTTTGCTTAATAACAAACTCCTCTCGTCCCCTTACAAATGTTCAGCCCATGTAACATTTCAATGGACTAATACACCCATTTTATATACTATATTACACCTGTCATAAACCTGTCGAGTTGTCGCTTGTACAGTGAAGGAAAACATGAGGAGACCGGTATTAGACCTTATACTAGAAAAAAAATATCACGAACCAGGCACAGTAATCTGAGGCCTAGACCAAACAATTTTTAGCGCCACTGTTTTTTTTATATATGTCAGTATTTCCGCATGTAATTACTATTGCACGACTTCGATTACGTTATAAAAGCGTAGCTTGAAGAATTCGGAAACAATAGCAACTACTTTTGTAGATATGAACCTGCTTTTTAAATAAGAAAGAAAGGAATAGGAATTTTTGAGGCCCTTTCCTCTAGTAACGCTTATGTGTCCAACTGATTCATCAGTATAGACTATAGAGCCTGAACCCAAATGGTAATAATCAGAAGATCAACGTTGAAATTAAGGGTTGTATGCCTTAGCCGCGTAATAAACATTTTATTTGATTTCTTAATAATGACGGAGAGTTTTTTTGTTTTTCTTGCCCCTTCACGCTCTTTTTGAGAACTGGTACTAAGAAGTTTAAAAACATTTAACACTTAAAATTGACCTTAATATCAATTTGATTTTTAATTCACTCCAAATTTAATCGGAAGTTAAGAAAGGTCATTGCCCTATGCTTTAATCATAATTATTCACGTTCAAGTATTACATAAGCAGATTAACTTCAATTTATCCCCCCCTCTTGTCACCAAAAGTAAGCAAAGCTCTCAAAAATAATAGTACATAAACGTATTAATTTTTTGTAGGAATCCTCGAAAATGCATTTCGTTTTCAAGCATAGATATGTGTAATAAGGTAAATAATTACTGTTGACGTAATCACCAAATAATAAAATCCAAAGACCCCCTCCCCCCTATACGTAATACTTGAACGGCCCCTAATAAACCTTTATGAATATATATTTCGTTGCACTACCGTTTTTTTAGATAGAATTAGAGATAATGGACAACTCTAAGTATGGCCTTATATTAGGCAACCTGAGACACTAATTACTTATACAAACACGAGTTCATTCATTTAAGGCCGTTCGTTAATTAACCTCGCAATTTATGTCGTTTTAATTATATTTTTCATCACACGAATTTTTAATAATGGCTTCCGAGTGTTAATGACATATATTATGATTCAGTTCTATGGGAACATGTTATTCCACGGACGTGTTCGTCCTATTAAAAAAAAATATAATGACGTTTAATGTAAGCAAATGTACTTTAGAAAACTAATAAAATATTTAAATTGTCACCTGGTCGATAGTACCGGTACCCCAGAGCAGCCTTGCGATTCTGTAATAAACAAAAAACTACAAGCTCCCTACTTATCAGAATGCCAAATCATAAAATGACTGCTTCACGACTGATTTGAGTGCGACCGCCGCTGCGAAAACCACTGTGAGAGTTCGAAAAGTGAGTTACAGAATCGCAAGGCTGTTGCTTTCCTCGCTCTATGAATAAGTATCGCAATACAGCCAGGAAATGCTGCCAGCGTTAAAGGCTTTTTAACTTTGATTAATTATTCTATTTATCAATTTTTAATTATTAATATTACTATGAAGGTTAAGATTAATGTAAATATTGTATATTTGTGTGTTGGAAATCTTAAAAAAAAACAAACAAATGTTTAAGAAAATAATTTGATTTAATAATTCGTTTAATGCTTTAACAATCGCTATTCGAAATTTAAAAATTTCTAAAAATTAAATAAACTATTTCACTGTGACAATTTTAAATCTAGTTCAAAATTGTTAGTTAACGGACGAAGTTCTAAAAGATTTCTTATACTCCCGAAATAAATTGCTTCTTGCCAAATAGACGTAGTTTGATTTTGAAAAAGAAACCGAACACCACTGCGGAAGACCGATTGTCAATTCACAACAAACAATAAAGATTGTTTGATAACATTTACCTTTAATACAATGCAAATGAGAGAAGCGATACTATTTACCAATTAATTATTAACACTGGAATTATTAGTATTGTCTTTGATTAACATAACTTTTATTCATTTAATAAAACACTATTTTGACCGGATTGAAGTTATGTATTATTATAAATTTACAACTATTTAACATAATTTTAAATTTATCCGACGTTTCGCGTGCTTTACAGCGTGCGTGGTCACGGTGACTGAAGACAAAAGATGTTGAATGTCAAAAAGTATCACAGCTGCAGAGAAAGTTGCATTATCTGTATTTATTTCCCCGGAGTTGGTATCGACTAAAAGATGGAGGGTTTTGGCAAAAATGGCTTACGGTGTCCTCTATTTTCGCGGATTGTTCTTTTTGAGATTTTAATTTGGATATTATTGGATCCCAGGTGTTTGACAATTTTAGGCCGTCTTCTCTATTGAAATTGGGGTGTTTTTTGATTTCAATTTGCTGTGATACTTTTTTGACATTCAACATCTTTTGTCTTCAGTCACCGTGACCACGCACGCTGTAAAGCACGCGAAACGTCGGATAAATTTAAAATTATGTTAAATAGTTGTAAATTTATAATAATACATAACTTCAATCCGGTCAAAATAGTGTTTTATTAACTGGAATTATTTATAATTGCGTGCTCATTAATCGTGTTTGTCGTAATATTGATAAAACATGTTTTAAATATAATCTGATAAGTAGTTATTGAAAAAATAAATTGTGCAATTCTGAGATTCGGAAATTATAATGCGCCAAGTTTACTCCAAAGGACCTTGGTTAAGAAATAAACTAGTTATAATAGCCCCGGTACAAACGTCTCAAACGGTAAAACCCCTTCCGTGACAATTGACATTTCATCAGATTGTTACTCACTGTTGTGAAGGTAATAGAATTCTTCGAATTTGCACAGATAATTAATTATAAATAAGCATTTAATTTTCTTACTTATTACTTACGGGAAATCCAAACCTTTTTTTTTTTTATAGAACGGGGGGCAAACGGGCAGGAGGCTCACCTGATGTTAAGTGATACCGCCGCCCATGGACACTCTCAATGCCAGAGGGCTCGCGAGTGCGTTGCCGGCCTTTTAAGAATTGGTACACTCTTTTCTTGAAGGACCTTAAGTCGAATTGGTTCGGAAATACTTCAGTGGGCAGCTGATTCCACATAGTGGTGGTGCGCGGCAAAAACTGCCTTGAAAAACGCTCAGTTGTGGAACGGCGGACGTCGAGGTGATACGGGAAATTTTAGGAATATTATGTATTAAGTTTTTTAAATTACTTTATAGGTGAGTCAACCTACATGACAAATGTAAAAACTATTTCAGTGCTTAGTGTAAAATGCAACCAACAATTACCAAGTACTTAAGACTAGTTATCTATAATATAGATCGATAAGAACATGCAATTATCATAAATTTGTATTTAATATCACTATAAGCGGATATTCACAGGTGACATTCTATTGTTCATGGTCTTAAAAGTAAACAGAAAAATATAATTACATATTAGATACATTAAAATTCTTCTACAAAACTTACTTAACTAGATTTGCTTTGAATTCAGAAGCTTCTATTAGCTAGTACATGTAAGAAATTGTTTTGCATGAAAGCAGTGGAGACACGTGACAATAAATTATTATTATTTTTGTTGATAAGATGCTGATCACCAAGATAACAAGCTTTTGTTCCTCCGACGTCGCAACTATTCTTATTTTGGTGTCAAATTCAGTTCATAGCAACTCTCTTAGCATCTTTAAACAAAGCACTAGCAAACAGCTTACTTTGACATCCCTCAACCATCCGTTCTCGATCTTAATTCGATTTTTAATACAAATGATTAAGTTATATTATAGTACTTTCTAGTCTTAAATTATTGTTAATCTCAAATTCAAATTCAAAAATCATTTATTCATTTAGTTACCTAAACTTATTACAATGTACACTTAAGAACGTCAATAAAGAAAAACAGATTAAATGCTAAATGCGTCTAATTTTACATTAACTGCCAATTCTTAAATCAAGGGCGTAGAACGGACGAGAAGAACTCTCCGCCACTCTTTTTAAGCGCCAAGTTTTTGTTTTACAAAATGTGTGTAAGGAGCTACAACTATTACACCATGTTTCACATGACATATTAAGTAATAAATAGTTAATAATAAAAAAAAAGATGGTCCTCTATCAGCAGGAGCCATGTTGAAATAGGAGCACGCACTTACATTCTCGTGGAAACAACACGAAACTCATAGACCTATTTTTCTGTGTTAAGTGTTCTGGCACACTTATACAAACTATATACATATACTTGACACAAGAATGATAAGGACAAAACAGGCTATTTATAGGTCTTATATTTACCAATATTATGGTAGCGGTTTGTAAATACGTGATAATTATAGCGTTGCAATAGATTTTATTGAAATTTTAAAAAAAACTACAAAAGTTTTATATAATGGCAAAACTTTACAGCTGAGTGACAGACGTATAATCTTGTTTGTTGAATAAAAACTATTATTCCAAGATGTGTTGAAACATCAACTTAAAGCTGAGTTGGGCCCATTTTTTAATTAGTGTTTGTAATTCCTTTAAATGTGTGTGTGTGTGCTTTAATCAAATTAACGTTTTTTCTTCTACAATGTAAAAATTTATAAAAGCAATTTCAAATGACTACACATTTTGTCATCGATTGCTCGTGTTGAATATTAATTCAAAAAACCCCCCTTCACATTGATATTTTTATCTTAAAACCACACACGGAAACATATTAATCTTAAACTATTTACCTCGAATTTTATTACTTAAATAACACGTTCATATCGAAGGTTAATCAAATAGCGTGCGTTACACGCACTTGTTTTTTTATGTTTTATTATATTTGAACAGCAAAGAGGCTGTATATTCTTCCCAGCCTTGTTCTTAATATTGACAATTGACGTTATAACCTGTTCGCATTTTAAATTATGACAACTTAAGCAACCTTGTATTTTATTGTTTACTTTAAATTTAATTATATCATTAAAAAATTATAACGCAATTAACATAGTATAAAATGTAGTTGTATAATAAGTAATAACTTATATGTAATAACTGGACTGGTAGCTCAGGAAGATATATTAAGTGCAGTTAAGACGTTTTAAGTACGCGCTTTATTAATGTTATAGAAATATACTAAAGCTAATTATTCAATATTTTAATTTCAAACTTCCATAATCAGAAAAGTGTTATGAAATACCAAATCGATCAAGTGCTGAATGCGTTCATCGACATGCGACGCTGGAAGGCCTGCGCGCGCGTTGCTGGTGAATGAAAAGTGTTTATTTAGCTTTAAGACCTAACCAGTCGTCCAGCGGAAGGAATCGAAGTATAATTTATTATAGCATAATTATAAATTGCCATGATCCTAATTTATATGCACAATATCCTCACGACTTGCACATAAGACTTAGGAACTGAATATAATACTGATTTGCACCGATAACATTATACAGTCATGTTTTAAATATTCTTAAAGGACATTGCGTGCTACTAGAAGGACTATTCTAATTCCCGGAACAATAACTTTTCGATGACTGATCATGTAAAAATCCATTAAATGGACGAAAAATTATGACCACTGGAAACAAAAACTCATAACAGGATTCAAATCTTAATTAATGTCAAAAGTCGATCAACAATCGATCCATATGAGCGCTGTTTATAGTTCACTAGTAGACTCGGCCAAGCGTTGCTGTGGCTAAGATATTACATAGTAGTTTAATAGTTTAGTTTACTATTCAAGAGAAACCGCAGGAGAACACCAATCCAGCATGCTTTTTTGGTGGTTATGCCATTAAAATTGTTTTTTAATTTAAAAAAATAATAAAAGGACGCTTATTGTGACGTAACTATAAAAGATAGAGACATGCTGTCGTACATTTTTTATAGATAGTGATGTGTCCTGAAAAATTGTAATACATCATTTTGTTCTATCATTAATAGTTTTCGCAGCGCACGCGATTGAAGGAAGTTTTTTGTTTATTTTTTTACACCTTGGGTTAGATTATTCAAGTTTTAGTAAGCATCCATTTTTTTGAAGCCTATGTCACTCGGAAATAGTGTAGCTTGCCAACGGTGAAAGAATTTTTGAAATCGGTCCAGTAGTTTCGGAGCCTATTCATTTCAAACAAACAAAAAATCAAATCTTTCCTCTTTATAATATTAGTATAGATGTATTTAACCATTTATTTCTCTTGCTATTCAATAAGAAAGTCATAAATATTTATTGTTTAATTGACTTTGTCAAAGACAATTACATAGATATAGTCAAGGAAACCTGTAAGCGGTGTGATATTTCTTATATAAATTACAAACTTGGCGTTGAGTAAAGATGTGGGATCACTCTGCATCTTCTACCGCATTTACCATGAAAAGTGTTCAAAGGAGTTGTTCCGATTAATACCTGCAGCTCTATCCACCCATATCACCTCCTCTGAGCGTTTCTTAACGCATTTTTGCTACGCACTCCACTATGCGGAACCAGCTGCCCAATGAAGTATTTCCGAACCAATTCGACTTAGGGTCCTTCAACGCCGGCAACGCACTCGCGACCCCTTTAGCCTTAAGAGTGTCAATGGGCGGCGGTATCACTTAACATCCGGTGAGCCTCCTGCCCGTTGGCCTCCAATTACATTAAAAAATCGAACCCGTGGGAATAGTGGCGAATGGAAAACACATTTAACTCATAAAATTATCAAAAAAATCTATCTTTAACTATAAACTATAAAAAAAACATGGTGTATCAAAATGATAAGTTTACCTTATATGTAATTCGAAATGTTCAAAACCGTCACGAGGTATCGCTTAAAATATCCTACTAACTATTTATTATATATTGTATATTTAATAATATTACACTGCTACTTTTATTGTTGTTTGTATCGCTACTAGAAGCTCTCGTCATAGTACGTTCGAACCGAAAGACAGAAAAACTGTCAATGACACTAACACATTAGAATTACAAGAAAAATTTGCAGCCTTTAGAATTAAGTGCCAACCACCGCAGCAGAATCACATGCATGACATAACTGAACGCCGAATGCCAGTGACAAAAAACCACAAAATTAATTTACTGCCCACGCTGTTACAACATAATTATTAGCTGACAAATAATAGTTAAAATATTACTTATGATGTCTCGTGCAGACAACAATAGGACGTGGCCTTAGCTTATTATGTTATTACAATTATTTGGGTCAGTGCTGCTACGTGACACGATGGTTTTAAAATCGCCTCGACTTCTAATCCTGCACCGAACTGCTTAGGGCATTGTTGGTATTGATAGTGTTTTTGCGAGTACCGCCCATTTATATGAAACTTTAATATCAACGCAAGTTAATCACATGATTTATGGTCTACGTTGCCTCGCTGATTACGATCGTAAATAATAATAATATTTAAGCCTCATTTATTCCTTGAAATTTTTATACAGAATTTTTTTTTCAATGTACTATCGAGTATAGGCCTCCTCAAACTGGCTCCATCTCTCTCTATCTTGAGCATTTTTCTCCTAATCTTCTCCACCAACTTCTTTACGACTGCTGTAAATACATACATGTATGACACATCTGGAACCTTGCCTGTCTGTTACGCTTTTAAACTACCGAAACTATTTTTGTAAGAAGAAAATAGGTTACCTTTTCTGCTAAAAAGGGGTTGAAACTGAGGATGGAAGTTCGTCATAAAAATTAAGTACAACGCGGACAAAGTATTGTAACAAGTACGTTATATAAGTTAAGCGTTGTTCTTTGAAACCGAAAATTACGTCTTAATTAGGGCACAGCCGGGATTCAAACTGATAATCGAAAGGCGACGAGACCAATGACACAGCCAGGACAGTATTTAGATATAGATTACATATATTTTTAATATAACACGTCATTATATTAAGTACATATTAATAACTGTACAAGGTCGACAAGTTAACCTGACAAATGATTATCGTAATAAGTACGTTGCTATATTCGTGTATTAAAAATATAGAAAAACACTTTTTTAACGGATTTGAAGTTATGTTTTATTATAAATTTACAATTATTTTACATAATTTTAAATTTAACCGACGTTTCGCGTGACTTACAGCGTGTTACTCCTTACAGTAAAATCAAGTGATGGTATACATGAGTCATACTTAGCAAGTATGGACTCTACGGGTGACATTCAGAAACGGGGCATTTTTATGGGACAGGAGGAAAACGTTCAAGCTACTTTCAATAAAATTTTAACACGTGCAACGCCGGTGGCTACCGGGTTACCGACCTATTATGGAATGGCTCTTTTCTTAAAGGCCACTAAGTCGTATCGGTCTGGAAATGCCACTACTGGTAGCGGTTTCAGAAAGAGCCTTAAAAAGGCCTGTGTTGTGGAACGCCAGTGCGCGTAAGTCTTTCTTCTAAAGCTTACCCTGAACCAAGTGGGGTCTGCCCCCAGTTTAGTTCGTAGTTGGCGGCGATGGCGTCGGTTTCCGTCTCTCTTGCTCTCGTTGTTAAAATACACTGGGGGAACGTCCGTCTTCGCTTTGCAATGCGTAAGAGTAAGACAGCTGCCGCAGCGCGACTGTCACGCTGCCAAGCGGCAATTTAGGTCGCAGAAAGTTTGTTTTCGCCCTTAACCCGAAGCATTCTTGTTAATTGTGAAATAGGATATATCAATGCATGCAAGACACAGAAGCTAAAACCTAATTCCATTGCATAAATTCTTTAACATATACATTCGAGGTAATATTTATAAAACGCTTAAAAGCCGACTTAAAAATGTAAAAATAATTAGTTAGTTTTCACGTTAAATTTTCCTCCTCGCATTCTGAGCCATACATTTGGTTTACTTAATTAAAATCGCATGCTTAATATGGAAATTTTATTGATGGTCGTGACACCGATCTTTTACAAAAATATTTGCAAATGCATGACTTGATTTTTATGCACAGCAGGGTTACTACATAAATAACGCTTTTAATGAGGTTGTAGTTTCTTTAGATTTAGTTATTATTTTTTATTTTGTGGTTGCTTGTTTGATTTTTTTCCTAGCTAGCTTGCTTATGTTCTTATGTAATTGATGTGTATGTATGTAAAATTTGTGATGTCATATTTTCTTGTATAATTTTATGCATAGTGCGTGTAGTATGCGTTGTTTTGGAACTTATAAATAAATAAAAAATTGGCTGGAATTTTCTGTAAGAAAGTGCTCATACGGATGTATTTTATGCGAAAAAATTGTATTATCAAAATGACTAAGTAAAGAAATTAAGCTAAAGTCCATTTTCGGCTCATTCATGCTAATAATTTTGTGTGAAAAAGTAAGCAAAGCTCTCAAAAATAATAATACATAAACGTATGAATTTTTTGTAGGAATCCTCGAAAATGCACATCGTTTTCAAGCATAGACCATGTGTGGGGGATATGTGTAAAAAAGTTAATAATTACTGTTGACGTAATCACCAATTAATATGAAAATTAAAGACCCCCCTCACCCCTATAGTCCTTACGCTATACTTGAACGGACCCCATCATTATTCATTTTTCGTTTTTCATTATATACGTACACACTGTTGCTAATTCCGCGCTTATTAGACGGACATTAATAACGTTTAATAAAATGAAGGTTTTGTTTATTTCAGAATAATACACAATGTTTCACGGAGGCCTTCTGACAAAGTTGCGTGGTTTCTACAAGTGGTATGTTCTGGGTTTGGTGTCCGTGGGATACATCCTTGGAGAGCTAGGACATTATCTCATAGGTGAGTAAAAGCGATAAAATATGGATCGCGGGTAATTTTTGCTTTGAAAAAAACATTTTTCCGTCTGGTATTACCTTGTTTGTATTGGAATTTCCGAATACCTTTCCTTAAAGGATGCCTTATTGAAAAATGTATCAACTCACAATATTTTAAGTAGATATCTAAAACCTGCGTCCTACTTCAAAAGGTTCTTAACCAACATAGTAATAATAATAAAAATTAAAACTTGATAAATAGAAAATTAAAACTTAAAAACTTGGTCCCTGTGGCAGTGTACCTTTAACGCTGGCAGCATTTCCTCGCTGCATTGCTATAAACTCAAAACTCAAAATAAATGTATTCATATACGCAAGTACACTTGAACTTCATGAACGTCAACAGAAAATATATTAAATTGATTCTAAATTTACATTTACTACCAGTTCATAAGTTAAGGGCGTAGAGCGGGCAAGAAACTCTCACAGACACTTATTCGCTGAGCGAGGAAAGCACCAGGCGCCAACTTAATTAGACCCTGGCACTTAAACCCCACGGTTCAAGAATCAGCCTTGCGATTCTGTAACTCATACAGATAAGGAGCTTGTAGTTTATTGTTTATCAGAATGCCAAATCGTGAAATGACTGCTTTACGACTGATTTGAGCCCGACCGCCGCTGTGAAAACCGCTGTGAGAGTTCGAAAAGTGAGTTACAGAATCGCAAGGCTGTACCCCAAAGGGAGCAAAATCGAAGATGGAGGAAATACTGTTATATTTGAGCCGATTATTGCGCCTACTCAACAAGTAGTTTTATATGTGTTAAGCACCATAATCTACTAAATACTATACATAATCGGCGATTCTAATCGCCATTATGGCTTAACTGTCAATCGCTTTGTTTAATTAATACATTTAACCCGAAAGATCAAATGACGAATGCAAAAACATTCTATACCCCATTAGAAGTTCAAATAATTTACGTTTGCGGTAATCGAACCTGGACAAGGCTTTGAATAAGCAGTACGGAGACACGCATACATGTACCTCCGTTTCAGTTACGTATTAAATTAACCTTCAAGTGACCTTCAAGTGGCATTCCTTGACATTGACCGCCGTATACTTCGAAGCCTCAGGCAATTTTAAGTGAAAGGGAATATCAGTAAAAAATCCACATTCCGTTGAGAATACTGTATGACGAATGTTGTAAAAGGTCTACTGTGTGTGTGTGTGTGTGTGTGTGTGAATGTGTGTGTGTGTGTGTGTGTGTTTTAATAATGAGCTACGGTAGTTCCCTAGCCCGTCTCTAATAAAAATACCCAGTGGCGCTTCAATCTTTATATGTCTAAGCTTTAGATTTCTGTTTCGTGATTATTCGTTTTTTTAATAGGCCACTCCTAGTCAAATCATTTATTTCAATTAGGACTATTTAAAATGCACTTTGAAAGTCAAAATTACAAGTTAAAAATATTTAAAAATGGCTCTAGTTGCCCCTTCCAAAAGATAGTTTCATTTGGAGAGTAATGGGCAAGAAACTCCATACTTACGCTTTTAAAATAGTTTAGTATATTTTGTACACATTGATTTGATATTTATATGTAAAGACCATGCACCTGGATTTAAAAAAACTACTATTTAAAAATAAAGTAGGTGCATGGTGTTATAAAAAACAATGCAGCAGATAACTAAATTATTATGTGGATAGATGGTGCTCACATATTCACAAAATATGCCTCTTGTGCCTCCTGTGCCTGACAAACGCCGTCTACTGTTTTGGTCTAATGCTTGCACGATGGCTTCCATGATAGTGTTTTCCATTACCTAAGTGTAAGTCCATTGGTGCCAGCCAGGGACTGAGCCTACGACCTCAGGGATGAGAGAAGCCACTAGGCCAACACTGCTCTCTAGAATAAGCTTATCTTAAATCTCTATTAATTATACATGAAGGGATATAAGGAATTTCCACTATTACAAATGTTGCTTGGAAAATCCCGGGTGAATGAACTCAATGCCCTAACAACTTTCTAGACATCTAGAATTTTCTACACATTAGAAGCGCATTCTGGATCACGTGCGCATGAGACTGTGATCCTAATCAAACAACTGTGTCAAGGTTTGCTGTGTCGAAATGATACGAGAACGCTAATTTAATTCATTGCATAAGAATTTTCGCAGATTTTTAGAAAATAGTTTTTTTTATGTAGGCTATATTAGATTAAAACATATATTTTTACATTTATTACTTAATAAAAACAAATAAAAAAATTACGAGTATTTTTAGATAGTTTTTAGTCTCACTTAGCAATCATACTTTTAAAGGAACATTAAAAACTACTTTTATTAACAATAACAACAATATTAAAAGGGGTATATACAATATAATATATGTATACTAGCGGTTCCGATAAAAAATAAATCTAATAATGTAAATCATTGTTGACTCCACTTGAACACCACACATCGAAATCTGTCCGGCAGTTTAGGAGTTTTATTACAAACATATGCACAGAAGATATCAGCTGTTTGTTTGCTGTATAGATAAATTACCTAGATATCGACTGTAGCGCCATCTGCCGGGTTAATTTGTGCATTTAAACCATCTAGCCACGCAAACACATACAAAAAAATGCACGCAAATCGGTCCAGCCGTTTAAGAGGAGTTTAGTGACATACACACGTACAGCAGAATTATATATATATATATATATATATACATATGTATGTGACGTAGATTGCAATGCTACAGTTTAAAACTATAATTAAGTAAACAAGTTAAGTAAGGCTCGAATAACGGAGTATTTTATCACAAACATGAATTCAATATAATAGGTAATAGTATAAACTATTCAGAAGATGTATTTGCATAATAATAATCTTACGGCTGATAGCAGTTTCTTCGACGGCAGCAAACAATTCAGTAAACGAATAACAGACAATAAAATCAAGAAAACGAAAAGTGCGTTCCTCGCTCTACGAAAAAGTATCGTAATACAGCGAGGATTGCATTAATATGGGTACTCTGCCACAGGGACCAGACTTTTTAAATTTTCTATTTATCAGTTTCTAATTAGTATTATTACTATGTAGGTTAATAATATTGTAAGTACTGTATGAGTATATAGGAACTTTTGTTAACATGAAGAGCAGTGTTGGCCTAGGCTTCAGCGTGCAACTATCATCCCTGAGCTCGTAAGTTCGATCCCCGGCTGTGCACCAATGGACTTTCTTTCTATGTGCGCATTTAACATTCGCTCGAACGGTGTAGGAAAACATCGTGAGGAACACTTGCCTTAGACCCAAAAAGTCGAGTGCGTGCGTCAGGCACAGAAGGCTGATCACCTACTTGCCTATTAGATTAACAAATAATCATGAAACAGATACTGAAATCTAGATACAGATACTGAAATAGGCCTAGACCTAAAAAGGTTGTAGCGCCATTGATTTATTTATTTTATACAGGAACTTTTAGTTTCATTTGCGATTGAATTAAAAGTTTTTTTTTTAATTAACTAAATTGTGTGATTCCAGGAACAACATCGAAAGTAACAGCTGATGATCTACACTATGGTGACAGGTCGTGTATGCTGAACGCTACCCATTTGCATCTCAGCCAGCTCCCAGTTATATGTGAAAAGGTCAACTCCAGCGAAATGTGAGTAATATGTACTTCCTGATTGTTAAATGCGCCGTACCGAATATTCTGTCGTTTTCCGGTGTGAATTGTCTTTTATATTATAAAAAATAATTTATTAAAAGCTTTGCTCGGCACACGGATACATTAATACATAAGAAAAACAAAATACAAGATTTAATGTGACCAGCACTTAAACAAACACAAAGAGAGAGTAAAAATACAGCGAACTAAAGTAAAATTATAAAATGATTATGTATTTCAAAGTGTAAGGGGAGCTACTATGGATATCCAGACCTAGCTCGTTTATCAGAATGCTCAATCTCGATGTCGGTGAGTTTTAGCCAAAACGCGTTCTTTTGAAAGGAGGTACAAATGGTATAAGTGGACCTACATAGCGTCGTTATACCTAAATGTAGTGAACCTAGTATATTTCCTATAATATAAAAATAAGTCGGGTTTTCCTTCCTGACGCTATAACTCCAGAACGCACGAACCGATTTCCACGGTTTTGCATTCGTTGGGTTGGTCTCGGGCTCCGTGAGGTTTATAGCAAAGAAAATTCAGGAAAAATTTCAACAGAAAAGCGGGATCACCAAACGAAATGTTACATAAAACGAAGCCATCTGGTAGCGAAACGGAGTTCGCCGGGTTTGCTAGTTTCCTATAATTATTCAAATTAATTTGAATACACCAAACTTTCAATAACTTCTTAAACATAATCAGAAATATAATCAATCATAACAGTCAACTTAATATTAATAATTTATTCTATTTAGATAACACAGATTTAGACAAAACTAACTGAAATGGATTTAGTTATTAAGTACAACTTAAAAACTAATTTTATTACATAAACAAATAAAAAAGAAACGTGTGTGTACTAGAAGTTATACTTCTTTGGCGTAACAAGATAAAAATCTTTTCAAAAACGTTATTCTACGTTTGTAGAAAAAACGACACTAACAATAGACAAAAGGTATTTAATACATTGAAAGTTTTATTATAACGCATTATCTAGTTAAATATAGTTTATTTAAATATCACAAAAAAAATATTTCTACATAATTAAAGAAATGGACTTTTTTATTTTAGCACGCAACTTATACATATTGATATTTACTATTTATTTTCGTCCATTGGTTGGAGTTCAGTAGACATGTGAGTTACAAGAGGCTAGCTTAAGTATGATACAAATATTCTTGTAGAAACATTGTCTAAATATCGTACAAATTCAGCATCAATAGTTGTATAAAAATTACTCTCATCATTACTTGCGCGCCAAAAGAAGTATAACTTCAATGAATAAATAAACAGCCTACGCGTACTCTTGTCTCCTAGAGCCGAGAAACTGCCAAACAATTTGCAACTGACTACATTCTATTGTACTGAGGATACTGTTCCTACTACCTCGCAATCTGGGTAAAGGTGATGCCATTTTTCGATCGCCCAGAAGTCATATGAGCCTGGACAAACATGCCCGAGGCACTGCAAAGCGTGGCAACCAACAGCATCCTACTGGCGTTATTATATTGAACAACCGGCGACAGGCCCTAAACGACCCGGCAGTACAGCCGACTCACGTATCGTAGGTGGAAATCAGGAAATTAATATCCATAATTCATAAATACCAATAGCTAAGCAATTAGGTACAGATACAATTAAAATAATAAAATTTGCATACGGAATTTCCGCGTATATATAAATCGTTTTAAATTGTCATGTTTTAGCGATATCAACGCCAATAAAATATATATATTGAAAAAGCTTTTGCAAGTCCTGTGATGAAGATTAAATTAACTTAATGCCCTCACATCTTAGTGTTGATTGAGCTCGTGATGCCGACACATTTCAGACTTGTGATATTCATAAACGAGTCCTTTAACGAATAGGGACGAAAGTTTGCAGACTCTTAAATTCGGAAAGTCGCATATCTCATCGTTTTGGCTCATCATCGATACGACTTGTTGCAGCTTATGATGGGCAAAATTCAAGGCAAGAGACGGGCTGGTAGAAGGAAGAAGTCGTGGTTTCGGAAGGTATGGGAGGGGACCGGCATAACATCCGCCGATGAGCTTTTTATACTAGCGCCAGATACCCTACAATTCCAGTTGCTAAGAGCCAACTTTTAGTCAATAAAGTGGCAGCAGAAGAAGAAGCAGTTAGACTGTTTAGTCTTGTTTATGAATCACATCTATAGAGCACAATTAGGCGTAATACATGTTAAAATAGTAGACTTTAAATAAAAAATTCAGTCGCTATTTCGAACGTGTATAAAACTGTTATACAGTCCAATGAGGTATTACTTTATAAAAGGTAATAATCACTATGATATCATAGTCCCGTCATCATAATGATGATTGATCCCTCGACAAGTCCAAGAGCTAAGTTAATTATTTTATTTAGTATGACATTTCAATGTCATTTTTGATAGCTTTGCTTCAGTAAATTATTGAGAGAATATTTTATAACTTGTTATCAAATATAAATTATAAAGTGCTATTTGTTCAACTTTAATAGTGTGTGCGTTTGGGAGATTGTCTTAGTAAACTAACATACGCCAAGTTACCCTAACAGTGACGTGAAGGGTAGGAGAGGTTTAGTGGGTTATATGGAGTACCACAATCTGTGCGAAAATGCATTTCTTTCAGTAAAAAAAGATGTTTCTTCTATGTAACACTTCGTCGTTTGCCAAAGGAAGACGAAGTGGAAAAGAGAGGAAATGTGGATGTTTTACACGCACGTCCTATACAGTTTAAAGACATGTGAGTGCTTACCCTCAGATGGCGTGTGTCAACCAAATGCTCAAAATGAGAAAAATAAAGAAAATCTCTAACGCAAATCAAGGATAGAGCTACTCAATGATAATGATAATCTCTGTTATTGTTTTTACTAAAATCATTTTCAGACGCTGTATCACATTATTTGTGCTTTATTAATTAACAGAAGCCTCTACAATAGATGCAAGAACAGTTCCAAATGCATAGAGTTTTTTTTATTTTTTTTTTATTGATAAAGCTTGCCAACGCTTGGCACACTGATACATTGGTAAAAACAAATATGACATACATTTAGAGATCATACAAATATCAATCAAAACAATATTATAAAACAAAACAAACATTACAAAAAAAACAATAACTAATCAAAAATATTATAATTACAAAAAACTACACTAAAATAGATTTTAAAGTGTGAGGGGAGCAACTATGGATATCCAGACCTAGCTCGTTTATTAGGATGCTTAATCTGGACATCGGGTTTCCCAAAAGACAGAAAACAATAATAATACATTACCTTAGCTAGACTAAGTGTCCTATCGTTGGAGTGTCCGCGGTGGTCTCAGCTACGTCATAATTATTCTATGATGGATAACAACCTTGCTCTTCCTTGTGTTATCCAAAAAATAGTCGGCAGTGACGAGGTATGGAATATAGTTCGTCTGTGAGCAAGTAATGCTAAAGAAGGAGACAACAGAACGAGAGAGAGAGCGCTCCTGGACGAATCCTATGGTTAGAAGATGCGGAGTAAATAGGAGAAGATATGCCCATCTCCTACCTCCTATGTAGTGTATACTGCACTGGACCTGCACCGGTTTCGAGCGTAATAATTATTGTGCTGATGAGGCCCCGGTACAATGTGAGAGTGACTCTGGAGCCTCTGTAACGCGGCTTTGTAGGAACTACTCGAGGTGGTTTTAGTGGGTATTCCTTACCCGGTCTCAAAATAGCAGAGATTCTGGCGTGGGTCCCATATACCCCTGCAAACTTCGCGGGCATGCGCTAATGCATTTCCACCTCGATATAAAAAAGACTAAGTTTGCTATAAATATAATTTAATACGTGAAATTTTAGTAAACAGGATGGAATAAAGCGGCTTAAATTATTTCGTAGAGACTGTAATTTTTTTTTTTTTATTCCTTTATTTTACAAAATAATATAATACAATCATAATATGTTACATTAGAAAACCGCTGTGGTTTGTATAAATGTAACCATAGCAGTCTTGTTTAGGTAAAAAATATCTCCTATACTTGACTTAAAACCTTCACAATTGTCAATGATTAATGTTGAACTTTCGCACGATACCGACAATAGAAATGAAACCACATCAATTGTTCGCGTAGTAATAAATAAGAGTTAATTGGTATTATGTGACTGACTATAATAATAATAAAACTTTATACATGATAGAATTCTTTTTTAAATGTAATCGGAGGCAAACGGGCAGGAGGCTCATCTGATGTTAAGTGATACCGCATCCCAAGAACACTCATATTGCCAGAAGGCTCGCAAGTGCGTTGCCGGCCTTTCAAGAACTTAGGAAGGCCTTTTAAGAATCTAGTTACTCACACACTAAACTAGGGAGCCCCTGTGTTGTGGGTACTAATTATTCCGTAGTACATATTCATTACATTTTTTAAATAAAAGTAGTCTTAGGTGTGTTTAGTCACGCAAAAGTCGTATAAAACTTCAATTGTATGAGCATATGTATTTCATGCCAAAATATGGAGTAAGCCTCTGTAGAATCGAAATCTAATAAAAATAAATCAGTGGCGCCACAACCTCTTTAGGTCTTGCCCTCAGAATTCTGAAACTGTTTTACGACCATTTTTAAATCTTATAGGCGAAGAAACTCTCCCCCCAAGTAACTCGTTTCTAATCGCCAAGTTTTTTGTTTTACATCATTAAGAAGCTGCAACTATTATTATAATTCACATGACATGGAATATATATTATGATTCAAAAATTCCAGAGCCCAGTGAGAACTATCGAGTGGTTTTCCAACAGTCAACGTCCACCTTTGCCACCACTAAAACATATGTGCTTTGGTATAATCAAATACTGATCTAGAAATACTTCCTATAAAGATTTTATACGAATATGTGTTTTTCAGATGCGAATCTCTTTCCCTAAACGGCACTTACTACTGCGAGTGGGGCTACAATGGTCTTGGGATAGACTACCAGGTCCTGGCTGGCCCTGCCTTCATGGCTGTCTTCACGGTTGTGGGTGTTATACTGGGCGTGGTCGCTGACAAGTAAGTTCGAAATTTAAATATTACCAATACACGAGCGGAAACGCTTTGTGTTTTTAACTATTGTATACAAATGGGTTATGACTTGAATAGCAGCCTGAAGGCATATTTGGAAATGAACGGAAGCACGAACACAATAGCTTATTACTATACAAATTGAAAAATGTATGGGAGCTGTCAGAAACTTATGTAAAAATATCTAGGTATACAAATACTTGACAAATCTATCAAGGTGGAATGATGTCATGACCAAACGGGAGCTAAACTCGTACCATAGATATCGCGTCTCCCGTTAGCGTTATCTCTATCTCTATATATATAAAATTCTCGTGTCACAATGTTCGTTCCCATACTCCTCCGAAACGATGGAATTATGATTTTTTTAATGCATATTCAGTAAGTCTCAGAATCGACTACTATCTTTCTTTCAAACCCCTAAGTGTTAAGGGGTGTCCACCACAATTTAAATTTTTTAGAAGAAAAAAAATATTTTATTTTGTTATGATACAGCATACAAAATACATACAACCCCTAATTTTCACCCCTCTACGATCAACCCCCATTTTATATTATTGTAGATAGTTATTTTTATTGAACTAAAAAAATTTTTCCTACAAATAATATTGTTACGAGCTAGGGGATCGGATAGAAACGCCGTAGATCTCTTCAAGGGTTTATTTCAATTAAATCTACGAGGAATTTGTTACACTAAAAACTGGTAATTACGCACTAAAATTCACTGAATACACACACAAAATACTGTCACTAATTACACGCACTTCACACAGTACTTGTATTCACTTGTCTTCACTATATTCGCACTTTGTCACTCCGGTGTTTATCGCTTGGTATCGCATTCAAAACTGAACTAACTGGTCGCGTTTCGGCTCGCTTATATATCCCTGGGAGCGATGTTCGAGAACTCTCTAGGCGGCAGCGCAACTGAGTAGCGATCGCACAATTCTAGAACGTGCGTACTAGCTATCCCTTTCGCACATTGCTCCGTCCTTGTCGTACGGCGTTCTAGAGTGCTCGGTCTAGCTTCGAGAAGGTTCCGATCTTCCCTCTCTCTCGCGTATCGTTCCGTCCTTGTCCCACACCTAGAAAATTCGTTCTAGAACATTCCTTCGTCAAAGGGGTATAACCAGGCCTGAAAACGCCTGAAAACGGGTTTCCTGAAAAGTGTACCATTCGACTACACGTGTTCTGAAACTGCCTGAAAAAATGCTTCAGGCTCCTGAAAACTAGGGTAACATTATGTAAATTGCGATTTTCTAATATGTGATTGACCCTCCCCTGAAACGGTCAGAAATCACATTTCAGCCTGCTGAAAAGTTCTCTAAGTAGTGGAAAAATCTAGAAACATTGTAGTCGACCCGTCTTCGTAACACTACCCCCTCCTTAGACATGCTCGTCCCGAGCATCATCACTTTCTTTCACCGTTATCCTTTCCCATAGAGACCGAGTCTGCGAATCCTTAATAGCTGCACAATCTTTACATTTCTTGATCCAGTCTTCAACATCTTCACGATAGTGTATCCAATAAAATATTTCTTTAATCTTCATAAGAGTCCTCTTTACTCCTAAATGTCCACTAGACAAGTCAGTATGAAACATTTCCAATATGTCGCGAACCTTGGATCTTGGCACAACTATTTGCAAATGATCGCCTTGAGCATTTTTCAATTTGCGACATAACACTCCATTATGTAGAACTAAACTATCCCATTGAGCCAAGTAACTCTTAGTAGTGGTACTTGTAGATGCGACTTTACTCCACTGCGGCTTGACAGCTGAAGATTTCATCCAATCCAGAATTGGTTTAATGTCACAATCTTCTTGCTGTGCTATCTGCATAAATTTTCCACCCCAATCTGAATGAATGATGTCTGTTCTATAAGTTCTCACATGGCCAATCTCCCGTCTACCCTGTTTGTTGACCTTTTTACATAGTCGTTGAGACACATCTGAACTTCTGGTAAGCTCTCTTTCATGGGCAGATAAAATGTCCGAAAACTTCTTTAATTGTTCCTCTGCCTTTGATAGGTGTCTTGACAGGGCTTCCTCATAGGTCTCAGTAACTTTACGAACTGCGTTCCACTCTTGTTGATTACAGTCCTGTCCGTCCACATTGATAACTCTACAGACGTCAAAACCACTATTTGAAGAGTTGCCTTTTAAGCAGACTTCCTGTTCTCCACTCTTAAAGATTCCTTTTTCCAGATCTATTTTACAATTGTACAGCTTCATAAAGTCTAGCCCGATTATGCAGTCATCTACTATGTCGGCAAGAACAACCTTGTGTCTGTAAAATCTTCCACCAATATTGAAGGTTGCGATACCTTCTCCCCGATCGGTTATACGCTGACCTGTAGCTGTAACAAGCTGTACATTTCCTCGAGAAGGGCTTCCATAAAATGACTTCAGAAGTTGGTATCTGATTACGGTTCGTGAAGCTCCGGTGTCTAGTGTTAAGTCACACTTAGTTCCATTGACTACTCCGTCGATAACCAAGGTATTCCCGCGTCTAACCTTCACATCACCTCGGAAGTCTTTCTTTGGGCACGAAAACCTCATGTGCCCTACTTCCCCACAGATGTAACAGGTTGGCCCACGTTGAACATTAGCTTTTTCCGTGATAGCCCTAATGCGGTAAGGTCGAGGATCTTTCTGAATCGCCTCCACCTCCAACGCATGGGCTAGAGCATCCTTCAGGTTCTTGTGGTGACCAAGGTTTACACTCAACCTGACTTCACGATCTCTTATTCCATCAATAAAGGTTTGCACTAATATCTTGTCTGCTACATCTGGTAAGGATGCGTAGGCTTTCCTAACCAGCTTCTCTATTTCACATCCCCATTTTTGCAAACTTTCATTTGTCTGCTGTATTCTATCCTTTAATTGAGCCCTATAGACGTGCTCTAAATGTGCGTCTCCGTACCGTGATTCTAGGGCATCCAGCAGTTGCTTCAACGTCACTTTACCTGTCTTGGTATCTAATATGGTGAGGGCTTCATCTCGCAGTCCCATAATAAGAGCGGTGACAGCCTGATCGTCATTCCACCCGTTTGACTCTGCCACAGTCTCAAACTGTATTTTGTACGCGCCCCAGGAAGATGTACCGTCAAAGGGAGGTACTTTCAGATTTCCAGATGGTGCTACAGTCGTTATGACACCTTTGGTCTTCAGGCACTGCATCTCTTGTTCTAATCCGAGAATACGTTTGTCCTGTTTCGAAAATTTGCAGTCCATATCAGATTCCAAGTTCTCGATTTTTTTATCTACTTCTTGTTTTAGATCTCCTAATCTTTCTCCGATACGGCAAGCCTGTTCCTCCATCAAACGACGTGTCTGAGCCTGCTCTTCCACGATTTGGCGTGCCTGTTCCTCTTGACGGCGAGCCTGTTCCTCCATCAATCGCCGAACCTGTTCCTCCTGATGACGGGCCTGTTCCTCTTGACGTCGTGCCTGTTCCTCTTGACGTCGTGCCTGTTCCTCTTGACGTCGTGCCTGTTCTTCCATCATTTGTCGTGCCTGTTCCTCTTGACGACGTGCCTGTTCATCCATCATACGACGTGTCTGAGCCTGTTCTTCCATCATTTGGCGCAGGGCAAGGAGGATGTTGCTATCGTTGCTTTCGCCCATCCCGCGGTTCGCATCGAAACTTTGTCGCCGGGCGGCGTCGCGTGCTGATTGTGCCCTTGTCTGCACTCCCTCCGCAGCTGGAGACTCGGCCACAAACTCCTCTTGATTCTCCCTCGGAGTAATTGGCATTTTTCTATCCCACTTCTGACACCAAAATGTTACGAGCTAGGGGATCGGATAGAAACGCCGTAGATCTCTTCAAGGGTTTATTTCAATTAAATCTACGAGGAATTTGTTACACTAAAAACTGGTAATTACGCACTAAAATTCACTGAATACACACACAAAATACTGTCACTAATTACACGCACTTCACACAGTACTTGTATTCACTTGTCTTCACTATATTCGCACTTTGTCACTCCGGTGTTTATCGCTTGGTATCGCATTCAAAACTGAACTAACTGGTCGCGTTTCGGCTCGCTTATATATCCCTGGGAGCGATGTTCGAGAACTCTCTAGGCGGCAGCGCAACTGAGTAGCGATCGCACAATTCTAGAACGTGCGTACTAGCTATCCCTTTCGCACATTGCTCCGTCCTTGTCGTACGGCGTTCTAGAGTGCTCGGTCTAGCTTCGAGAAGGTTCCGATCTTCCCTCTCTCTCGCGTATCGTTCCGTCCTTGTCCCACACCTAGAAAATTCGTTCTAGAACATTCCTTCGTCAAAGGGGTATAACCAGGCCTGAAAACGCCTGAAAACGGGTTTCCTGAAAAGTGTACCATTCGACTACACGTGTTCTGAAACTGCCTGAAAAAATGCTTCAGGCTCCTGAAAACTAGGGTAACATTATGTAAATTGCGATTTTCTAATATGTGATTGACCCTCCCCTGAAACGGTCAGAAATCACATTTCAGCCTGCTGAAAAGTTCTCTAAGTAGTGGAAAAATCTAGAAACATTGTAGTCGACCCGTCTTCGTAACAATATACATGGCAAAACAAACGTTTGCCGGGTCAGCTAGTAGCCTAATTAATATATATATATAAAACCTTATTATATATAATCAAGTTTTTTTTTAATAGGATATATTTTTAATTGATTTCATGACCCATTAGTTTCATCTAAATAACTTTATCTTATGTGGTTTTCAATTTGTGCTCACCTTATTATTATTTTTTATCAGTGGTCGCCGCCAGTTGCTCTCCTTTCTATCTAATTATTTTAATTATACTATATTTCTGTGTACTTGCAATGAAGTGTTTATTAATAACATGTAATACATTAAGCGTGGTCGTCACTTAAAAACGAAGTATGAAGATGTGTTCACAGCTCATAAAAGCCTTCATGAACTACTCCACAAAGTATTTTCTTGTGTCATGAACTTTTGCCTTTAATTCAAAGTCGTGCAAAAGTAAATTAAAATTTTATCTGTAAATTATTTGGTACAGTAATAAATTAAATGATTGATCTCTCTTTTAAATCTGACCCTGTCTTAATTGCCTTCAATTTAATAGCGAGCTTTCAATCAAGTCCTGCCTCTGAAGGGTATTGCAAATAAATACATAATAAAATTAATGAAACATTTCTACAGATTGTAAATTAATAAATATATTGTTTATGTTAATTGCTGCTAAAATAAATCAGTGGCGCTACAATCCTTTTAGGTCTGGGCCTCAGATTTTCTGTATCTGTTTCATGATCATTTGTCAATATAATAGGCAAGTAGGTGATCAGCCTCCAGTACCTGCCACATGCCGACGTTTCTAAGGCAAGCCGGTTTCCTTCACCGAGCGAGCGAACGTTAAATGCGCACATAGGAAGAACTCATTGTAACTTTTTGGGTGTGATGCTGGTTTCACGATGTTTTCTTTCATCGGACGAGCGAGTGGTTAAACCGCACATTGACAGAGAGTCTATTGGTAGCACAGTTGGGGTTCTACTACAAAAGCCAAAAGACCAACAATAGACCCTAAAACAAGCATCTCATATGTTTAAAAAAAATATGACAGTACAAAATAATTTAAAAAGTAATAGTCTAGTTAATTCGTGCATTAGATATTAAAGGATTGGTACACAGAGGAATCACACATACAAAAAACAATACATACACATCGAAACGTCCATAACTGATTATATTATATATTAGGTCCTTACATATGAAATTGGCGTTTTACGTTTTGGCCACTTTGACCTCAAATATCTCCTCTTTGGTTAAGAATTCCAAATTAAAATTTGTACAGCTATTTACTCATGTATTTGTGCTTCGATGACCGTCATTCATTTGTTTTTTTCATCTGTTTTTTTCTGTTTGCGTCACTCATTTTACAAAATGGAAAACTTAAAGTATCTCATTATTTACCAGTACGAGTTCCGCCGTGGCACTAGTGCTGCGGAAACGACTCGAAGGGTGAATGATGTGTATGGCGGTCAAGTTGCAAAAGAAAACACAGTTCGTTTTTGGTTCCAACGTTTTCGTTCTGGAAATTTCGACATGCAGAACAAGCCCCGTGGACGGCCTGAGACCCAAGTTGATAATGAAGTATTGAAGGCTATTGTGGAAGCGAATCCATCGCAATCCACGTCCGAGTTAGCTGCAGGCTGCGGTGTTAGTGATAAAACTGTTTTAATTCACTTGACGCAAATTGGGAAGATTAAAAAGCTTGAAAGATGGGTACCTCACGAATTGACTGAAGCAAACCGGCAAACGCGCGTCGACTGCTGTGTTACATTACTGAACCGGCACAATAATGAAGGTATTTTTAAACCGAATTATTACCTGTGATGAAAAATGGATTCTTTACGATAATCGGAAGCGCTCAGCGCAATGGTTGGATCCTGGCCAGCCAGCCAAATCCTGCCCCAAGCGAAAATTAAACCCAAAAAAGTTACTTGTAAGCGTTTGGTGGACTAGTGCCGGTATTGTTCATTGCAGTTTTCTCAAATCTGGCCAGACTATTACGTCTATTGTCAGCAATTGCAAACCATGATGGAAAAGCTAGCGGCTAAACAACCTAGGCTGGTCAATCGCTCCACGCCACTGCTACTTCACGACAACGCTAGACCACACACTGCACAACAGACGGCTACCAAATTAGAAGAGCTTCAATTGCAATGTCTAAGACATCCTCCGTACTCCCCGGACCTTGCTCCAACAGATTACCATTTTTTTCGAAATTTGGACAACTTCTTGCAAGGGAAAAAATTTAACTTAGATGGGGCAGTCCAAATCGCCTTCACAGATTTTATTGATTCCCGTCCGACTGTTTTTTTTAGTAAAGGGATCAATGAACTACCTATGAGATGGCAAAAGTGCATAGAAAACAATGGTTCATACTTTGATTAATTAAATATATTATATTTAAAAATATTCGACTTTTTGTTCCTTCCATACAAAACGCCAATTTCATATGTAAGGACCTAATATATATATACCTAGATTTCAAAAAAGGTTGTGTCATGAAACCAATTTTGGTAAAGCAGTTTTGAGAAATTATGCAAATTAATTAATTAATACTGTCGCTATATTCGTTAAATAACTCCGACTCAAAAATTTAATGATATCATAATGATTCAATCTTAAATTTTATCACTCAGGTACAACCGAGCAAGAATTTTATCAGTGTGTACTATGGTCTTCGTGGTCGCTATTCTGATGATGGGCAGTGTAAAGGAATACTGGCATCTAGTGATTCTTCGGATGATAATGGCGGCTGGTGAATCAGGCTGCAACCCGCTCGCGACTGGTATATTGACGGATCTCTTCCCCGAACACCAGAGGGCTCTCGTACTGTCCATCTTCAATTGGGGAATCTATGGAGGATATGGTATCGCATTTCCGGTTGGCAGATACGTTCCAATTTTGAATGCTTGGGGACTGGTAAGTGTACTTTCGCTATAAATCTTTAGAAAAATAAATTCAAAAAAAGTCTATTGTTTTTGGGTTGTCGATAGTATCTATGACAACGATACTTAACTGCGTTTTAAAAGTGTAATGAAGTACGATTAATAAATATTGAATGGTTTTAATAAAATTTGCAGAGCTGGCGACTATGCTACTACAGTGCTGGTATTGTGGGTCTGGTAATTGCTGCTCTTACATTTCTCACTCTTCGCGAACCGGAAAGGACTACTATTGGAGAAGAAGGTAATAAATATACCACTTCTTACTTAACATAAAAAAACTTAAATAAAAAAAAATTGTTCTAACGGTTTATTTAATAAAAAACAAAAAAGGAATTCAAAAACCAGTGGTGTATTGGGTGACCAACGACGTTCTCTTACCTTTTTTCGGAAATAGAACTCGTTCCAGTAATTTTTTAGTAGATTATTTTTTAATTTCAAATGTAAATTGGCGTTTTGTTTCTTTTCCCATTTCAATCAAATAAACATAGTGTGTTCAATGTTCGCTGTTCTTTATTGATTTATTAGACATTTTTTTTGCTAAAAATAGTACTTTGTTTGCTCCCACTACGTTCGCTTACTGCTTATACATCACTGATAAAAACGCTTATTCATAAATCATCAGCTTAGATGCAGATATATTAACTAAAGTATACCCGTCTCTTTTTACCAAAGCGTCAACACAATTTGACTGAAAGACACGACGAGAGTACATTATTTAAAGGAAAGCAATTAGTAAACACTCAATTTTCAATTTCGAAAATTCTTTATTTTGTTTCACAAAAATGTATAGTGCTACATATCCAGTGTACAATATTTCTTGGAATGTAACAAACTTATAACTAGACACTATATTCAATTAGAAAACACTATATAGTTATAAACACTAATAGTTTTTAGTAAATAAGACTTATATAACGTATTCTTTCAAGGTACAGGAAAGCCTACAGACGGTGTGGAGTCTGGCAAGAAGATGCCCCAAGTTACCATCTGGCACGTGATTGCTCAACCTAGAATTATCCTTCTCTGTCTGGCTGCATCTATCAGGCACTGCGGTATGTTGAACTTTTACACGTCGTTGCTTGATTCAAAGTAGTTGAGTATATTGTGAATGAAAAGAGAGCAGAACAAAACAAAATCTCTAAATAATAATAGTTTCCCCAATTATGAAATGAGTCAATTACATATATTCTCGTATCTTAAACATAATTCATCCTTTACTTTTTAAATGTTTAATGCCCTCATTTAATTATTATAATACAAGCTGGTCGCGACTTCGTCTGCGCAGGATTAGTATTTCGAGTAGCTTATATTAGCGTCGCGTAAAAAAAACTACTAGATATTGACTATTTAAGATAAACATTTCCAACATCTTTAAAACTTAAGACCACTCAACACAACACAAATTCCCTAAAGAACTTTCTCCCAAACCGTGTAGTGGCCGACTGGAATAGGCTTCCGGAAAGTGTGATCAGTGCACCATCTGTGAACACCTTTAAAAATAGATTGGATAAGTTTCTCCAAATCTCATAATGAAATGAAATGAAATAGTTTATTCTTGCAAGTAGGACTATATAAATCACTTTTACAATGTCTTCCTAAACTAGATGAAGTCGACATTTCCTAACTGACTGCCCTGAGAAGAAATGTCGAAACAAACTCGGGGGTCTTAGTCTCTTTTATAGTCCAGATAATACAATAATAAATTAATAAGTTGGTGTAAACAAATGCAGAGTAATTTACTGGACTGGTCTTTGGAAGAAAGAACCAGATCGATCTGAGCAAGCCTGCGCCAGCAGACGGCTAGCATGCCCCGAATAGCTCATGCAGCTCAACCATTTTTGAGGGAGCTGCACAACCCGGTACACAACAATACCGCCAGAGGCACCATAAAGATATGTGGGGCAACAACTCACTCAGATCGCCAGCCCAAAATAACTATAGACTAAAATGTATCAAATTATAAATCAAGCAAAAGAGTTTATGATATACCCGCATAATGTTTACACTTACAATGGATACAAAATGTATATTTAAGGTGTACCTTAAAGCAAGGAAAAATAATTAAATTGAAAAATATAATCGTAATATAAACATTATTCACTTGGCATGTCAAAGTGTAAAATATTGTATGCAAAAGCACAAAACATGTCAGTATTGTAGAAAAAGAAAAAATGAATATGCACTAAGCACACATAATACACGCGCATCAGCTTATTAAAAGCTGCCAGTGTGTTAAGTAAATAATAATAATAATACATTACATATGCGTAACTCTAGCGGGTACGGACATTCTTCTATAAACCCCTAATAAAATATAAATTACAGGTGGTATGACTTTCGCATACAACGCAGATCTTTACTACCGTGACTACTTCCCCGATGTGGATTTGGGTTGGTGGCTGTTCGCTGTCACCGTAGGCATTGGATCCGTAGGAGTCGTGGTTGGGGGAGTTGTTTCTGATAAGTAAGTACAGTATTTTAGTAAAATTTAGGATTAAATCCTGTAGATTGTGTTTTTATTATCTTTATTAAAGGGTAGGTAGTATTGGAGACATCTGACAACTATAGTTAGCGCGTTTGGTTAACAGAATCTTATTTAATTTAAAAGTGAAACTATGAAGCTGGCTGGACGTATCGCTTTACAGTAAACGTTGTCATGGTCATTATGTCTAAATTATTATTAAAAGCAATTTACTTTAGACTTCTGAAACTTCTGACTTCTGTAAAAAGCTTACTCTTGGCCGGCAACGCAATTTTATGGCTAAATTAGTTTTAAGATTAGTGACGTGGGGAGTGCAGTGACACAATTGTCTGAACTTATTAGTTATAAGCCATAGAATATTTATAATAAGGAGATTTAAATAGTAACAAATTGTGTAAGTTAAGGGATTCACATTCTCTGATCTTCAGGAGAAATATTACACCCTAGTGTTACACAATTGATGCGGTGTACCGCCATTAATTTTGTTTATATAATTCAATTCTCCACATTTTGTTACTTGCTCTAAGCTTTTGTATTTGTAATTTGCAGCATTTTATGTTTGTGTAACAAATTGAATAATAAAATGATAAATAGTTTGTAATTTCGTATTATGAAACTTGTTACAAATTGTAAGAAATGTATTTTGACCTTTAAAATATATTGGACTTAATGGACATCAGTATGGATATAAATGGGCAGATGAAATTTTTATCGTTCGTTGCATCGTATACAAAAATATATATAGGTACTAATATGATAAAGATTGGTATTTTTAAAACTAATAAACTCAAAAGCAACGATTTAATCGATTTAAAAATATTTCATCATTGCTACATTATCGCTACATAACATAGACTATAAATTTTTGAAATATAAAAAAGAATATGAAGCCGGAACAGGCTGTTTGTATAAAATAATACAATTATATTAATGTATTACAGGTTCGTATCTCGTATGGGTGTTCGTTCGCGAGTATTGGTATTGGCTGTTTCACAATTAATTGCTACGTTACCAGCCTTTGGATCTGTTATCTTTGGTCCTCTGTGGGCTATGATCACGCTGGCCTTCTCCTATTTCTTCGGTACGTATATTCAACTTATGGGATAATTATATACATAATTGTGTAATTTCTCTTTTCGTAAATTGCCAAAACTATATGACACATTTAAATACCCGCGAAATAATGATGACTATAAATTCAAATGAGCGGTAGGTACTTCACTGAATGGATAGTCGGAAAAATAAAAATTCGTTCAGATTAATTATCCTAGACCTATGGTAAAAATACTATAAACAAAAGAGACATCGCAATGTGTCCAACGCACCAATTGTACCTACTATTTATTTTTGATTCAATATTTTTATGTAATACTAACTTTACTTAGTAGAGAAAGAAAACACAACTTTAATTAGATAATGTTTTTTCAGCTGAAATGTGGTTCGGAATTGTATTCGCGATCTTAGTAGAGATCGTACCACTGTCTGTCCGATCTACAACAGTTGGAGTATTTCTCTTTGTAATGAACAATGTTGGTGGTAACTTGCCCATCTTGGTCGACCCTGTGTCTAAGGCTATAGGCTACAGAGAGGCTATCATGATCTTCTACGCTGGATTCTATGGCATTAGTAAGTTTAAAGAAAATATAATTACAATAGAGATTAACTTATGTTTTTTTGAATAAAACTGGTAATTTTACAATAATTTGCAATTTGAAGTCGGATGCATCGGGAAATTAACGCGCTTTAATAAGTTCTATAAAGGTGCATATATAAAACTCGTATTTCAATTACAGGTAGCATTTTGTTCTTCCTCACAATGTTCTTTATGGATGGAGCGGTGGAGAAGCCAGAAGACAAAACGAATGGTCTAGATAATTCTGCATACATTCAAGACGAAACTCGACACAAGCCCATTCAAGATGCGAGGTTATAAACGATGAGTTCAACACACCGCCATCAGATGGCGTTTGCGTCTTTATTTGTACTTGTATCTCTGGCGGTACTATCTATGGAATGAAGTTTCATTTTGGCGCCAATTCATGTCATTCGAATTCGATATTTGTTAATCGTGCAAGTTTACCGCTGTCTTAAGAATAATAAAATTAGAAATACATTTATTTTCTAATGTAAAATTGAGCTATAAAATTATGAGACAGGGTTATATGGCTTAAAAATAACGGTTTACCTTCTAGAACTCGTAATGAACAATGAAGTGATATTGCACCGTTCCTTTATTTAGTTTTAAGATGTAGATTAGTAATGATTAGTATCTATTTATGTTGTTATATTTAGTTGTAGCTCTCAATATTTATTCTGGCGACTACAAAAGACACATCAAAAAACAAGAAAAATCTGTTATGATTTTTACAGTTAATATTTAAAATATAAAATTATTTCCACAGCCAAGTCTTGCCTTATTGCCAAGACACGTCTTGGGCGCTGTCAAATATCAGTATAAAAATATAGACCTAACATTTGTAATAGAATTGAACAAAAATACTTAAATTACAGATATTTAGTAAACCAACTTGAAACATTACAATAAGTACATATTACATTTAATATCAGGGCTGCCAGTCGTATCTACCTACTATGTTGGTCTCTTTTCAAAATATAGAAAATCTAATCTTATTCACACCATGTAAAAATCGATAAAACTATTGAGCATTAATCTGTTAAAAATGAATGTTTATTTATGAAAAAAAAAATGTTTTTATAACTATCCAACAATCTGGTAGCTGTGTTAAATATTCAACCTGTCAGTTAAGCAAATTGTTTTTTAATTGAAAGTGTTACTTGGACCGCCTCATAGGAATCTATTTGTTTTATAACAAATGTTATATTTGTGATATTGTAAATATTTATTTGTTAAGATTTTTGTAAATAAATTAATTTGAATATTAATTAAATTTTATTTATTTCCTAAACATTCACATCTGCATAGTATGCATATATATATATATATTTGTAATAAGGATACAGTAATGAAGACAAAATTGCAATTTAAAAAGTTTATTCAGTAGAAATTAGAGCACCTTTACCATTAGATTTATATTTAAAAACTTTTTCTTTTCTTCGGGACTTCCAACATTTAATTTCTTCTTTTGATAAAACATATTCCCCACTCACTGCAACTGATTTTATTACTTCTGAAAAATAATTTTAAAAACATGTTAAAGATGTACATACTCTCTCAGTATGTATTGTTCAGGGAAATGCTTCTGTTCCTCTGACGGTTAATCTTGAAGAATTTTTTGCTTATATGGTTAATGTTTCTATGTAATTTAATAAAGATAAGAGCAGTATAGTAAAAATCAAATTACAATAAATAATACCTTTGTCGTTTTTAAAATAATAATATAAAATAAAAGTAAATCAGATATAAACTTTGTTTTAAATATATTATGTTTTGTATACTACCTTCATCAATTTCCACACATTCTTTTATTTGATTCAACTTTTTTGCCTTTACATTATGATTTTGTGTAAATTTGTCTTCAGCTTCATGACAAGATAAATACTCATCTGAATCGCTGAATAGCCTTACACCACCTTTTATTTTTCTTTTACTAAACAATACAAAATACAGGATTATCATATTTTACAGCTGTAACGTATGTAATAAATATCACTACTAATGATAAAAACTACTATGATTCACAGATTTTTTAATGTAAGTACTTCTGACAGATATTCTTTTTATGGAAAAAAATATAGATACAGTCAAAACCGTTCACAACAACATCGTTTGTCGGGTCTCGTGGGGGGTCCTGTTGTTCGCGTCCGTGAGAACTACCTAGCCACTACCTCACACGTGCCCCCTGGGTGGTGCTAAAAGAACAACAACGCCGAGTCTCGAGCGGCAGTTAAATATCCTGACCAAATGGGCCTAACCAATTAATCCGAGTTGAAAGGAGGAAATTGCCTTTGGCCTTTTAACACCCGTTACCTTGTGGACTTATACCACGAGGCCGGGGTCCTTGACTTAATTGTCCGGGACCAGAGGAAGAAAGCCTCAATAATAAATCACCCCTAATCTCAAGGTGTGGATCGTGCCGAAGGGATGAATGGCTGGGGGGCAGCTCAGCTACTAGCGCCAACCATGATGGACATGGCAAACATCATGAGTATCACCTTCAGGTGAGAATGGGCGTCACCTCGCCTGCGACCTTTTAGATCGACCCATCTCGTGGGAACAATATGAGTGAACAATAAAATAAAATAAACAATAAATCTTCAACTTCTTCGGAAGAACAATCCACTGGTGTGGGAAACCAGGCTCCAGTGTTGGAGAGTACCACTGGCCGAAAAGTACTTGTACAACAAGCATTCCATCCTAGCTTATTTCTACAAAGACCTAGATCTGCATCAATTGGAAGCTGTCCAACACAATCAAGTGTCGAAGAAATGAAACCAACAGATGTACCCCTGGCATCTGCAGATTCACCACATCCTCCACCATGGCAGAAAGTGCCTAGTAATAGGAATAAAAAACGAAAGTTTTCTACCAGCCCTCCTGTAGATACGACCAAAATATCAAATCGCTATGACGGTCTGCCCATTGATTTAACTGATGAAACAGATAAACCAATTAAAGAAAGCAAACCACCTCCAATCATTCTCTATGGAATTGAAGACCTAAAAGAACTAACTAATCTCTTAGAAACAGCAGTCAACACAGATCAATTTACATACAAGATCATAAATAAACCTCAACTTAGGATTAGTACTGCAGATATTGATGTATACAAAATACTTATCTCCCTGGTTAGGGAAAAAGGCTTGATAGGGCACACTTTCAACAGAAAGGACAATAGATGTTTCCGGATTGTAATAAAAAACCTCCATCCGACGACACCAGTAGATATTATTAAAGAAGACATAGAGGCAACAGGGAACATAGTCACTGGAGAGATAATAAATGCAAGGTACGGGCCAAACAAGAATCCAACATCTACATTCTTTGTTAATCTAGTTAGTGGTCCCCACAATAAGGCTATTAAAGACCTAAAATATATCTACCACCAAAGCGTCACCAATCACCATAGATGAACCAAAAAAAAGAAAACACTAGTTCAATGCCAGAGATGCCAACAGTATGGTCATACCAAGAACTATTGTATGAGACCATACAGGTGTGTGAAATGTGGGCAATCACACAAGACATCAGAATGTCAAAAACGAGACCGGAGCACTCCAGCACTCTGTGCCTTGTGTAATGGACCACATCCAGCTAATTACAAGGGATGTGAGGTCTATAAAGAAATTCAAGCAAGAAAACAAAAAAATCCAATCAATATTCCTATACCAACTACTAAAACAGCATCTAAAACACCTAAAAATACTGAACTGAATACTAGTACAGAACCCAAGAGACAAGAAAAGAGATTAAGTTATGCTAAAGCCGTAAAACCAGACCAAATAAACAACACATTCCAGAACAATTATGATAATACTCACATCCCAGGACAAATAAACGCGACCCTAGAACAAATTATTATAAAACAGACAGAAAAGTTTGACATCATCCTACAACAAATGAGCACCCTCATGTGCCTCATAACCAAACTCGTCGACAAAATGACTGCACTACGGATTGCGACCTGGAACATCAATGGTCTTGCCACCAACAACCATGAAGTTAACCTGTTCATGTCCCAACATAAGTTGGACATTCTCCGTATTTCCGAGGCTCACTGTAAGGCTAATTCTATAGTAAGGTTTCAAGACTACCACTGCTACATTACAAACCACCCTGACGGTACCAGTCACGCGGGATCAGCCATTATTGTAAAAAAAGTCAATCAAACATCATCAAATGCCTAATTATGAAACGGAGCCTATCCAAGCAACCACTATAACTGTTCATGACAAAACAGGAGACATCAATGTGACAGCAGTATACTGCCCACCTAAGCACAACATGACGGAGTCAATGTACTCCGATTTCTTTAAGACTCTGGGACACCGCTATATTGTAGGTGGAGATTGGAATGCCAAACATACTTCCTGGGGCTCAAGATTGACGAATACTAGAGGCAAACAGCTAAAACTGAGCATAACTAAAAACAACTCAAGCACCGTATCCACAGGTGAACCCACTAACTGGCCTACTGATGCCAAGAAGGTGCCTGATCTCATAGACTTCTTTATTACTAAAGGATTAACGAAGTTATACATGAAACCTGAGTCTTGTTATGACAGCTCTACAGATCACACCCCGGTGCTCCTGACCATTAGTACTAACCTAATAGAAGTATCAAGATCAATAAGGTTATGTAATAAACGCACAGACTGGAACACATTCCGTGAGCACATTGAGGAATCAATAAATATGAAAATGGCCCTTAAAACACCCGAAGATGTAGATGAAGCAGCTAAATACATAACGCTGTTAATACAGGAAGCATGCTGGATAAGTACTCCTGAAATTCAGACCCCCAACAATAGTGGAGTAAACAACTATCCCCTAGAAATAAAAAAGGCTGTCCTTGAGAAGAGACGACGTCTAAGAATCTGGCACCTAAGTAGGCTTACTGTGGACAAAACCAACTTTAACAGAGCTGCAGAAGATCTCAAGTCACTATTGCAAAATTGGCATGATAACTCATTCCAAGCAAAGCTAGAAAGCCTAACTGCTACAGAGTCTACAAACTACTCGCTCTGGAAAATAACCAAAAGTTTCGACAGACCACAAGCTGCTAAACCACCCTTAAAGTGTGCTGAAGGATGGGTGAGAAAACCACAGCAAAAAGCAGACCTATTTGCTAAACACCTGTCAAAAGTATTCTGCCCAAATGATCCCGTAGACGATAAGTTTGATGACCAAGTGGACACAACACTAAACCAAGACCTTCAAATGGATCTACCACCAAAACCTGTGTCAGTACGGGAAGTTTGGAGAGTTATAAGGGAACTAAAGAATAGAAAAGCACCGGGCTTCGACCTTATAACCAAAGAAATAATTACACAACTGCCCCGAAAAGCCGTAACCTACATTACCACACTATGTAATGGGATATTAAGAGTCCAACATTTCCCAGATATATGGAAAGTATCTCAAATAATAATGATATATAAAGACGGAAAACCACCAAACGAAGTCACATCTTATAGACCTATAAGTTTGCTTCCGATACTATCTAAAGTTTTCGAAAAACTACTTCTTCGACGTATTCTTCCGATCTTATCTGAAAAAGGCACCATACCCAGCCATCAGTTCGGCTTCAGACAGCAACACTCCACGGTGGAACAGGTTCATAGAGTCTGCGACAAGATAAGAAAGACACTGGAAGAAAAAGAATACTGTGCTGCAGTGTTCCTGGATATACAACAGGCCTTTGATAGAGTCTGGCACAAGGGCCTGCTATGTAAAATAAAAAGTTATCTTCCACATTGCTACTTTTTGATATTTCATTCATATCTCTCGGGAAGATTATTACAGGTCAAAGAAGGAGAAACAACATCAGATTTCTTTGAAATAAAAGCTGGCGTACCACAGGGGTCAGTGTTGGGTCCGGTACTCTACCTCACCGGAATTGTGTCAGATACCTTGGTCTTCATCTTGATAGGCGTATGACATGGAATGATCACATCAAAAAGAAGCGAGATGAACTGAATATTAGATATAAAAGCTACCTGTGGTTGCTAGGCCGAAACAGCAAACTATCTGTAGACAATAAACTACTAGTGTACAAGTCGATCCTGAAACCTGTATGGATGTACGGCCTTCAACTATGGGGTAGTGCTTGTAACTCCTCCATCGTGTGCATACAAAGAATGCAGAACATTATTCTCCGGACTATCAGTAATGTCCCCTGGTATGTGACTAATGCTGAGATCCACGAACACCTGGGAATGCTCACAGTGAGAGAAGAAATAACTAATATCAAGACCAGATACAGGGAACGGCTAGCAGCCCACCCCAATGCCCTTGCACGACAGCTCACGATGCAGAGCTATGTTAAACGCCTTAAGCGAAAAGACATTCTATAATGTGAAGAATTATGAGTAGATGTTCTCACTGGAGGACACACTCCGAACGAGATAAGCATCCAACATATTTGCTAAAAGTGAAAGCACTGATTGCAGATGGAGAATATACAAAAAAAAACAACATCGTTTTGAACAACATACCAGTTATATTTACCAAAATCAAAGGTCCTGGCTAAATTCCATTAATAACAACATCATCGGCTGTAACGACTATCAGTTTTTAGGACCAAATATAGAATAGACCAAATAGAGTAGTCCCTTCAATGTTGTTATAATAAATTTTGACTGTATATAGAATGAGTATGTACATATATGAATTTTGAGCCAACTGAATAATATACCAATTTATCACTTAGGTAGGTGCTGCAAGATTCTGGCAATAGTTTCAAACGTTAAATGATTATAATGTATACTGTGAGGCTACTAATTAAGTAATTATAAAAAAAGTATAAAACTGTAGATTTTATCCTGAATTCTGCCTAATTCCATTTCAGGTACTGACCATATTTTATAAGACATGTGGTGAACTGTCTGAGCCTTCCAAAGTAAAAAATTGTTTTCCAATCGGGTCTTAGGCCCTCTTTAAGCAGAATAAAAGTTACTAAAAATACCTAACTTTGTTATTTTTAAATGTACTTGATCAGCATTACCTTTGCCTCCAAAGAAAAACTTATACCCATTATGACAAGTTAAAAATCTAAACCATCCTATATAGTAAGACTTAACTTAAAAGACTGAAATTATTACAATTGATGAGAAATCTATATAAAAATTATTTAATCTTGCCAAATATACTACCAGTATAGTAGTACTCTGTCAGTACTTACATTTTTTTTGGTTCTATGTCAACAAATTCAACAGTTCTGCTAATGATGGAGGAAATTTTCTTGCCAATTTGAATTTGTAATTCTTTAGGGACTTTCACATCATTATAATGCGTTGAATCTGCTAAATACCTCTCAGATTTTTTCTTAACTTCTGAAACATTAATTAAATTGTCCAGTTATTTGATTAAGGCTAGACTTAACTGGAACATCTTAATTTATGTTATATTCGTATCAATGACTTGATTTTCATGTGAATAAAATTAAGAGTTAGGAATATACCTGGTGTTGTATTGTATGCAGGTTTTATATCGTTGGTGAAACTTGTATCTACAACTTCTTTAAACCGAGATAAATCTTCCTCTTCTGAAGAATCCGACACGGACATTGTGCCTTTTAATTTATCCGAAACTAATCATTACAATTTACCTATAACATTTTGCGATGCCATACTAGGTTTACGGTTATTAATAATAGTAATCAATAATCATTAATTATAATTTTTACTTCAAGTTTTCAGTGTCAAAAACAGCTGAGAGCCACAGATAAACTGTAAAAGATTCACTTCTTTCAGTACGTTTTATTCTATAATATTTACTACTGTAAATTGTCATACTTCAAACAATTTTAAAATAAATAAAAGTGTGCAAACTGGTTAAAGTTTAAACTAATTTGACTAATTATAAGAGGGTACAAGTATTACAGTAAAATTTGATGTAGAATTATTGTTGGTATATAATGGCGGAATATACAAAACCTCCTCTTGATAAAGATTTAGTAAACTTTTCGCAAAAAAATGATTACGATTCACTCGCAAAGTATCTCATTGGAAACATTTATAGATATCGTGAAAATATAATAATTCCAAGAGTGTTAGGTCCTGTTATTATTAAAACAAATGAAGAGAAAATGATTGAATCCACAATCGAAAGTTGCCCCTTTAAATCATTGACCAGTTGCATTATAGGTTAGTAAGATTATTTTGTGAATATATTTCACATTACATTAATAAGATACTTTGTACCAGCCGCAGAACTCAAATGTCAAATTCGTAATACTATTGAAACACAAATGATGTTGTTTGATAATATTATTGTAATTCTAATTAAGGTAATCTGGCAAGTTTTCTCTTCAATGACGTTTCTGTTTAAAATTATTGCAGGATATGGTCTTGGTCTTGCTGTTGGTTTGTTCACATCCTCTCTTATGCCAAATATGACTGATCCAATGGCGCAACAGAACCAGACTGCGAGAGAAATTCTAAGAGAAATGAAAACATCAATGTTAAGTTATGCTAAGAATTTTGCAATACTCGGAGCAGTTTTCTCTGGAGTAGAATGTTGTATCGAGTCAGCTAGAGGAAAGTCTGATTGGAAAAACGGAACATATGCAGGTGGCGTTACAGGAGGTCTCATTGGGTTACGGGGTAAGTTTATAAAAAAGCTTATGTTATGTTTTTACAATAACAGAGATATTGTTTTAATAATAGATACATTCCAAATATAATGAAATTAACAAACCTTTCTATTTCTCAGTAATTTTTCATATTATGAAGTGAGTTAAAATAATAATATTTCAGGTGGATTAAGGGCTGGAGTGTTTGGTGCAGCTGGATTTGCAGCATTTTCAACTGTAATTGATTACTATATGCATCAACGTTGAAAAGTTTAATTAGGACATGTTATTAAATTAAATTAGTTACCAAATTAATTTTTATTCCTAAAACATTACCTTCGAGTTACTTCCTATAGTAAAGTTACACATAATTAAAGTACACACCAATTCCAATTTATTCAATAAGCCTTCCATGTCTTGGCCACAGATTTCTGTATCTGTTCTGTGATCATTTTTAATAGGTTAGCAGGTGATCTGTCGACTTTTTGTCAAAAAGTCCCAATAAGCTGATTTCCTTTAGTGTTAGCACTCGCACATAGCAAAAGTCCATTGGTCCACAGCCAGGATCGAACCTACGACCATAGTGATGAGAATTGAGAGTCTCACATTGAAACCGTTTCGCCAACACTGCTCTCAATAAAAAAAAAAATTTTTATATAAAATAATATGAATATTGTTAATAGAATGAACACATAGTGCGTTTTCCAATTACAGCACTAGAGCGCATTATGCGGCATAATGCTCAACGTTGAATGTTCCAACTACTGCAACGCTTCGCACAATTGAGCACTCTCAAAACGAATGCTCTTGCGTGCTTCTCGGAATAAATACCAACACAGTGACAGAAAATTGACCAGTTTTTCTTTAAGGTGGCATTTATCGAAATTTTCGTTAGTAAATATTATTTATTGTTGAACAATTTTTAAGGCTTTCGTTTCGTCGTAGATTTTGAAAATAATTAAAGTTATTACAAACTGCTAAAAAAAATAAATATAAGTATGGATGAAGGTATAAATAGTAACTTTTTTTATATTCCACATTTAAAATAAGAATACAATTTTATTTAAAAATCGGATCTGTAAACAAATTTATTTTACAGGATTATACTTTTGTAAACATTGCAATGGTTTTGAAAAAGTATATAATTTTTTTAGAAATCATTTGAAAAAAATTACTCAAAACGTAAATTATGTAAACTTCTTACATGAAACTATATATTTTACTATTAATTTAGCTTGTTAAAACCTTATATTCTTTAAAGGTTTTCTCTTATTTCAGTAAAATAATTTTAATGAAATAATTTGATTATTAAAATAAGCGTAAAAAGTTTTCAACCAATTATTATTGTTAACCACATTATTTATACATTAATGAGGTTGTTAACTCTATTCAGAACATTTTTTTTTTCAACACTGACTTAGCGCACTCTGCTGATACATTTGAAAACGAATTCACGTTCCAATTAAGCTTCAGCATTATGCGGCATTGTGCGGCACTGAGGCGCATAATGCTCTGTAATTGAAAAACGCACATAATAAACAATTTTTACTGTAAATTATGTCATCCTGCATCTGTGGTTAATTGGATAATATAATTGACAGTTGACACAGTGTTCTTTGACTTTATCTGTGGCAGGCGCGCAGACGCGCTAGAGATGGGCGGGCGGTACAATATAAAAAAATAACGATCAAAAACGGAAAACGAATTCAGTGCGGCGTATTTATTTTATTCTTTATGAATTAAATATTGATAAATACTTTATATTATGAATTAAAGGGTGTATATTTTGCTACTATATTTTACAAGTTATAAGATTAATTCCTTATTTCCGTGCTAAAACCGTAAAACACAGAAATGAAGGATCCCTTTGTTACCGACTCCTATATTGATTCGCCTACACGGGACAGTTTAAAGCATATTGACGGGTGTTACAGTAAAAATTTATTTAAAAACAAATCCTTCATGAATTCTCGTCGTGCCTTACAATCTGGTGCAGATAAAATCTCAAGAACATTCAAGAATATGAGGAATACTTTTGGGGACTTGTCTCAGGTACGATTTAAATATAATGTCGAAGTTACATTAAAGTAAATATTTAAAATAATTACTATTGGAATAGACTCTTTTTTTCAATTAATTATATTATTTTGTATCGAAAGCTCATAGTACAGTAACTGTACTATAAACTGTTTATTAATTACGTTTATTTGCAAATACTGTTAGGGATGTGAAGCAGATAGCAAATTACATATTATTTTAATATTATATTGAACCAAAATGCTGTCAGAGTTATAGCTGATGAGTTCTGCACCAACCCCTATAATAATTTATGATAGTGTTGTTGACATTAATTTAAATTTCAGCATTTCAGGCTCGGTGGAAGAAGGAGGCACCGATTAGCTGAAGCAACCTCACCATGCAGAACACCATGTACTCCTGTTACAAAGAAAAAACAGGTAATCTAAAATCATTACTGTAAAATTTTATATCTGACTTCAGATTCATATTTTAAGTGAATATAGCTACCATTCATGTGAGTTCAGTTTCCAGTTTGATTTTAAGGTTACAATAAGTTTATCAAGTTTTAAGGAATATATATATTATTGCTTAATTTCAGATCCTAGGCCGCAGTCCCACCAAATTATACAGTCCATTTGGTATTGAAACACCAAGGAGTAGGGACTTTCGGATGTCTCCGTATATGCCTAATACGCCAGAACATGAGTAAGTTTTTTTAAGTGGAAAAGTACAAATTAAATTATGTTCTGCAAATGAATGCACTATTGCTGAATAATGTAGGTATTGTCTTAAAAATTTGAAATCTGTAAATTTGTGGTCCGTATGCAATATCTGCTTGGGTTTTTTAAGAATTTATTAGAAATTATTTAAGATGCGACCCAAGTGGACGGCTTGTGCTAGGTAAAGGAGGATGATTGTGTACTTGACTATTAGATTAAAAAGTCATCGTAATAGGGACACAAACCTGAAAAAGGTAGTGCCACTGATTTGTTTTTATAGTAAACAGAACTGATTGTAAAATAAATTTTTGAAAGCACTTTATTATTATAATTCCAGGATTTCACCGAAACGGCGCAAGGGAATCGCTCATTGGCACCTTTTAGGAAAGAAACCGAGAGCTCTTTTTCAGTAAGATATTTCCAACGCACAATTCCCACCGCTTAGTATTTACTATTTATTAGCTACACCCAAGATGTATGAATACGTGATTGGTGCTATGTGTGACTGAGACTGAAGTGAAAAATATACCCACCTCATTTAAACCACCTTCGTTACCATACCGCTTAGTCTGTTTTAATTCCACATTGGTACTAACAGCAAAATACAATAGACAAGCGAATACAATAATTTGCTCGAAGCGTGTATCCTTAACATACAGTTATGATTGCTTTCGTTACTACACGTCATGATTAATAAAATAGCATGTATTTTTAGCAATTAAAAATATGATAATTTATAAATTTTTAAAAGGCCGGCAACGCACTTGCGAGCCCTCTGTGCAATGTGAGTGTCTTTCACTTAACATAAGGTGAGCCTCCTGCCTGTTACATATAAAACTAATTAATATACATATAATAATTATTTTATGTTGTCTATTTTATTTAAAACACGCCAGCGGCTGGTCCGATCAGTTAGGACAGTAAAAATCTATGTAATATTTTATGCAGATATGTAATAATTTATAAATAATTTTTTTTGTAAATATTTGGGTATATTTTTTACTAGCGTGCTTACATTGTCATATCGTATGTATGCCTTGGTGCAGTGATATTTACATAGCATATACTTATGTACAAACAAACAGCTGCTCAATATTGTTACGGCTAACTAATATTTATTTGATCGTGTTTAGACTCTTTACAATTTGTATGGAGAAACTTTAAGTACCTAAATGTTTTTGAAGTTATACTTCTTTAGGCGCGTTATGAAAAATTTATGAGAGTGAAATTTTACGATGCGCGCGCACCGTTACACCAAATTAACAGAATGAAGTTGCCCACGGAAGATGCTACGTCATTGGACATAATTTAAAAAACAACATTCGAATAATAATAGAATATATGTTACACTTAATGTAAGAGAATAATAATAAATATTTATTTATTTAATTTTTCAAATGTAAACTGAACTTTATTGACTATAATGACTCCTTTTCCAGTCTTTAATTATTTAATTGTAATTAATTATTTGCATGCAATCAAAAACTATTTTTAATAATGCCAAAGAAGTATAACTTCTTACGCGCGTACATAAGTATAGGTATGTTAACTAAAGCTGGCGGCTTCAACACATTTACACTTTGTGCTTGTGTAGTGTCTGTGAATAAGCGCGAGACGTAATGTCAAACTGAAATACAATCATAAATACATCATGAATAGACTGTCCGTCGTGTATGAGTGGACTAAAATGTATAGCATGGCAAAAAAATCATATTTTGAAACATACTGTATGTGAAATTGCATTAGTGTGAGTACTGTGAACCCGCCAGCTTTCGATAACCGACCTATACACGCACGCTTTTTTTTTATTACATTTTGATTATAACCGACTTTAGGAGGATAACATTTCGTGTATGTTTTTTAATGAGGCTTTTTTTTAAATAGGTTATTCTAATTCGTATTTTATGTCTCTGTCTCGTCTTGCGTCCTGTCAAATGTGTCAAACAGCTCTTGACACTGGATTGAAATGTGTTTGAAGGTTTTAGAATACGGACAGAATTTAGTTTTCTACAGAGTAGAGACTATTGGATAAGTTGCCAGTATCTATTTATTATTTTGATTGACTTTAAAAAATATTGCAAAATCTAGAATTTTTTTTTGCAAAAATGACTAAATCTGTTTCAAATCACTCAAATCATCGTATGTGAGGAATAAATTTGCGTCTTGAATAAGTTTAATTTCAATGTATTTAAGTGTTAGAATAAAACACTGCCCCTAAAGAACAATAATTAATCATATCCAGTATTATATACGCCAAATGCTTCGTGTATTGTAGTTTTAAGGTTTTCTACGCTTTTATGACAATATAAATGATGGTAAGTATTGAGGATAGTGTAGCTAAGGCCCGGCGTACCTATATTTAAATACGTATGGTAACTGTTACGAGACGTATGTCAGAACGAAATCGTATAGTTAAAAACTATTTTGGAACTGAAACGGTTCGAACGAATATAATACGTGTAGTAAACTATACAGTTTGTAAATTATACTATGCTATAATAATGTACTATGCTTCGACTATGCAATCTCAGCTCAAACACATATATAACTATGTGTATCTTATTAGAACCTTGTAGGTTCGATTTCACACCCTAAATGATTATTATATTACGTTAACTGTTCGATTTTACTTATAGTTAAATCTGTATCTAGAAATATTTACGACCCGTAGCAATTACGACTGGTACTTTGTATTTAGAAAGCAAAAGTAAGAATATTTGGTTCTATGATCTACGTGATGTTTTATTTTGTAATGTCTATCAATCTGACTGCAAGAAATGGCATAAGTATTTTTTACTATTTAGTACACTCTAGTTATTCAATTTAAATGTCTAGCATATGCTAAATTATGTATTATTTACCTATGTGAACAAACGAATTAATGAGTCAGCACATTTCATGGCATAGAACTGAATATGGACTGATATAACTTAGGTATTGGTAAAATTTGTGTACAGATTAAAATAAACTATTTATGATATGTACTGGCGTTGGTTAATCTGCTATTAAGTTATGAGTAACTCATTTTCTATTAAAAGAGTTATTCTTTTTTCATCAAAGCCTTCGAAATAGGATTGAGACGGCTCAAAAAAACGCACAAAAAATTACATTCTACATTACATCCTACGAGTTACTATGGCAAAACTAAAATCAATTCTAATCCATTTTTACTTTATTGTTAAGATTTACAAGTTTATAACAATATTTTTAAGTTAAATCATAATTTGTACACAAATAATTCTCAAGCTGAATCGTATCGTACTTAAGAATATTTGTATTGTCCGACGCTACTGCTCTGTGTATTTAATAAATTTTTACATGTGTGTTTTTTTTTAAATAAAAGAAAAAATTACGAAAATAATTTATTTTCAAAATAACACGATTTTCAACAGTTTTTAAGCTCAAACGTTTTCATTGAGTCAAAAAACCTATGGCAAAAAAACAATACCGCATGTCAAATTATTTATATAAAGGAACTATAAGTAACAGCAAGTTAGCACTCTTGCTCGTTGCTATGAAGGTACCGGATGCTTGGTAATATCTCCTTAATTCTTATCTATGAAAAATTGCCAGTTTATTTTAACTGATGTTTACAACACAATATTATATAAACGATTATCTTAAATAAAAGATCTGCCTTCGAGAGCGAAAAAGGACAAAATGATGGGTAAACAAGATGGAAAGTTCTGGATAGTTTTGACTGCCATAAATTTAGTTTTATGTTAGGTTATATGTCCCTCTGTAAAACTCTTCGATTGTTTTGTCAAGCATACGATAATGTAATTCTTTGACAGCTCCATTTTTAAAAGGTGATAATCGAATTACGAATTAATAAGAATTAAGGTGATAATCGATAGTTAGCGCTGAGTATTACTTTCGTCAAAATGTATTGGATTTTGTCACAGAAGTTATTAAGTTATAGTTCACGGTAAATCTCGTTTAATACCTACCCTTAGTTATACTACACAACCTTAGCAACGCTCCAATGTCGTACATGGAACTAACCGAACTTTGACCATTTCGTGTAACTTCCTAGTTTTACATAGTACCCCTTTTAGTTCCAAATACGCGCGAAGTGTTGCATGTGGTCATACAATTTTGTTTTGTTAGTATTACATTAACTTTTAACGTAATTCGTTCTACGAATGTTGGACCGTGAATACGGATCAGAGATTTCCAGTTAAATAGTATTGACGTATTTAAATTTATAGCATATCCATGGTAAGAAAATATAAAGCTTATAGAAAATGCTTATCCTAAGACTAGTTAACGCTTAATGATATTCTATTTTAATACTGTACGAATTAAACCCAGACGTACATCATTTGGCAACAAATGTGAAAAAAAATTATCTCTAAAGATCCACTGGTACTTTATACTTCCTAGATCTCTATAAATGTACACTCAAAATATAAAGAAAAAACTTTTCTCACATCTTATAAATTTTAAGTAATAAAGACAACAATATTTTCGTTAATTTTTAAGCCGACAATTTTAGTCAAGTGTTTAAAAATTGCAGAAGTTAAATGTAAAAATAGGAAAAGAGATTCACATCATGTTAATACATAGATTGAAACCTATTCCTTCCTAGGCAAAGGTCCCAGGTTTTATACACGGGTGGTAGCTGCTGTAAAATATTTTAGTTACTTTAGTGGTTAGTTTTATCTTGTCACAATTAAAAATAAATATTAACAGATATTTGGTGTACAACCCAGAACCTTTTTTCTACATAAAGCATCACATAAACAAATATCTAAAAAAACAAGTTATCATATACAGTAGAACCTCGATAACTTCAAAAAATAATATGTTCCCTTCCCATCGGAGCCACAAAACCTCCATAACTTAAAATACGCAACCTCTGTAACTTAAGTAATCCATGAATTGGCCCTCAGTAACTTAAAGAAATGTTTCCACAGACTCTATAACATAAGAAAAAAAAAATTGTGAATGAGTCATTTTGAAAGAGTGTGCAAATCAAATGGTTTCGGTTTTAACAACTGTAAGATCATTTATAGAGCAGTGTAGAACATAAAATAATAATATGTATAAGGTATTCTTTTCTCTATTTGTCATTGAAAATCAAATCGATTTAGAAACTGAATTGTTTAAAACAAAACGAAAATCACAGACTTTTTTAAGTAGACTAAACCTTTAATTATTGTTGAATTTTTATGTAACGTGTGTAATGTGAATAAATAAATAGGATTAGTTAAATTTCTGTATTTTATTGAACCAATCCTTCTGACGCATTCGATAAAAAATAGGAATAAGGGTATATACATACATATGTACTTACCTACCTCTATATGTATCCTTACCTCTCTCTACCCTTGATAACTTAAAATATTTTGTGTTTCCCTTGGACTTTAACTTATCGAGTTTCTACTGTATACAGGGTGGTCAAAAAGTCGTGGATCAAACGCAAATAGGGGATAGATGAGGTTAAAAAATTACTCTACCGAAAAGTGATCCTGTATTACAAGTTTTGGCGCATTTCATAGGGATTCTGAAGGCTCTATTATCTTATATAAATTATAACTCTGCAGGGGTTGAGCTTAGAGACCTCCCGTAGAACTATTTTTTGCAGCTGATGACCTCATCTATCCCTATTATTTTGTATGATTATTTGATGAGATTGAGCAACACTTTGCCTTGACAACAAAAATTTATCCCTGTTGGGAATTCTCAATTCAGTAGAACAGCAAAAAAATTTTTTTAAATTATTTTGACAATTTGTTAGTTCGTGGTCAGGGTACAGATAAAAAAATTAATGTCACAAATTAATTCAATTATCTATATGTCTATGCACACTTTGATAAACTTTACAAAGATAATAGAGACTGTTCATACTAACACCACAGACACTTTTCACCACAGAGCTATAAACAATTGTACCATAATAATTGAGTAGTCCACTTGCAAACCACGATAAGTTAAAAAACAACTTTTTTTTCCAATGGCGGCAATCGGTTACAAATTTAAAATATTAACGTCTGTATTTAACATACTCTGATAAAACTCGCTATGTTAGGAATAAAATGGGATTGAAATCTCAATACTCTTGCAAAAGTCGTTATGGTGATCGGCAGTCCACTTTCAAAAGTCGCTAAGTTTGTATTAACTTGCAAACGACGCTAAGTTGCGTGGGGACTCTTGCAAAAGCCGCCATCTTGAGCCAGTACGCATAATACTGTTGAAGTGCATGCACGTGTTGCTTTGTTTAGACTGCATTAAACAAATATTTTGTATTAAAATTATCATGGAGTATCAAGAAGAACAAGAAGTTGTTTTGGCACCAAACAGAAGAGGACGTAAAAAGATAGCTGATAAATCTACATGGAAGAGAGAACTCAAAAAGTCGAAACGGTAAGATTATTATTTTATGGTTATCTTTTGTAAATAGGATTAGTAGCCGATACCTGATTATTATTATTATTTGATGATGATGATATTATTGTTTGCCAGGTATATATTTTGCTCTATTGTTAGTTATTAAAGTGCCTATCATTTTGTTTTAGACATATGCCTAAGGGACTGCCAGTTATACCACAATGTGTACATGGGAATTCAAAACAAGGATACAAGTGTAACGAGTTAACGGTTCAAGACTACAGTAAATTTCATCGGAAATTTTATTTAACTTCAGATAAAGTCACCCAAGATACATTTTTATTAAAATACTGTACAGCACAATCTCCTAAAAAAGAAGGTACGAGAAAATCCCTGACTATAGGTTATTTTATACCAAAGCACGAAAATTTGTTGGGAAGACGCCGCGTCAAATTAAGTAAGGTGTGTCAAAAAGCAATGACCACAGTTCTGGGAATCTCTAGGGACAGAATACAAAGAATTTGTAAACAGCATTTAATGACAATGGCAATGCCGAAAGAAAGAAGAGGAGGTGATAGAAAGTCCAATCTGTATTCTGATCGCACAGAATCCGTAAAATCATATATAAAGGGACTTGAATCTTTGGAATCACATTATGTAAGAGGTAGATCTACTGTGCAATATCTAAGCAGCGATCTGAATATAAAAAAATTACATAAGTTTTACATCGATGAGGCTCAGAATGTGCCGGTGAAATATGAATTTTTCCGACGTATTTTTAACAAGTACTTTAATTTGAGTTTTAAGTCTCCCGCTACAGACGCATGTTCTAAATGCATTCAATTAAAAGAAGTTATTAAAAGAGAACGCGACACATCAAAAAAACAGCTGCAAATAGCTCAGCTTCGTATTCACAAGCTAAAGGCCAAATGCTTTTACACAAGTCTCAAAACACAAGGTGACCACGAAATAATTTTCTCTTTTGATTGTCAAAAGAATTTGGTTTTACCAAAAGTGCCAGACCAGAGTGCCTACTTTAGCCGCCAATTGTATACCTATAACTTAACAGTATGTCAGGGACCGTCTCACGGGGCTCAAAACTCTTCAAACACATTTATTTACACGTGGTTAGAGACCGAGGCAAAGAAAGGATCTAATCAGATTGCTTCGGTGGTATTTCATCGGCTAATGAATACCAATTTTGAAGACACTGTTTGTCATGTTAAATTATTTTGCGACGGTTGTGGAGGGCAAAATAAAAACTCAATCGTTTTGGGAATGTTAGCATATTGGCTAAAGACAAAAGCTCCACGTCATATCAAGAAAGTTACGCTGATATTCCCTGTAGTGGGGCATTCATTTTTGCCCCCCGACCGTGTATTTGGAAATATCGAAAGAGAAATACGTCCTTTAGACGTCATAGTGGAACCACAAACATATTTTGATATTTTTAAAAAATATGGAACTGTTCTCAGACTAGGCAGACTTTCATTTTCATGATTGGAAATCAAGTGTTAAAAACGTGCTTAAGCTACCTGGATCTTGGCACTTTCAATTTAATGCATCTAAAAGATTCTTTTTAAGAAAGGATAAAAACAATCGAATTGCCATTAAAGGGGAACCTAATTATGTATCTGAGGTAATAAATTATGGCAACGTTTGTAAAAGAGGTAAATCGTGCGAAAATATTGTACCCATTATGATGAATGTTGGAGTTCCAGTGAAAACAGTAAAGTTAAATGATGTGCGAAATCTTTTAAAAAAGCATTTCGGTGAAGATTGGGCTTCTTACGATTATTTACAATATTACAGTTTTCTTCAAGAAGAACGAAATGAGACTGTTATAGAAGAAACTGATAATGAAGAAACCATAATCCATGAAGAAATAGACCTAAGAGTGTAATTATACATTTAAAAAAAGTAATTTCCAAGGAGTAGAGTAAAATAGAAGAATATATTTTATACTTTCAAAACTGCCTATGTTGATTGCTTACAACTGCAGAACTATCTATGTTAAAATTTTTTTTGCAAAACTAGCTATGTTTAATTTTAAAATGCATATTAAATGATTATTATGAAACAGTGATTTCATTTGATAAAATAATTTAATTCGATGTGCTACTAAGTTCATGTAATACACAAAAAAAATCATCTTATTATCGTAATTTTAAGACTAATCGTTTTAATTAGTTTTCTCAATTTATTGCTGCATTGACTTAACGGGGTTTGCAAGTGGACTACTCAATTAATATACATATTTACAAAGTCACTTACAACCGATACGGCCCTTTATTTTTCTTTCGAGGTATATTCTGAAACAATGGTGATAAACAATCATTATACATATAAGAGCATAACAGGTCAACAATTATTATTATAATGAATATGCGTTTGATTTTTTTAGAATAAAAATAAATTTGTGGTATGCACAGTATATTGGGTTGAATTTTTTTTTATTTATTTACATATTTATAAAAGCTTGCCAACGCTCGGCACACAGACACATTGGTAAAAGAAAAATAACTTATAGGCAAACTTAACAAACACGAAGAGAAAAAAAAATATTATAAAAACTAAAGGAAAATCGATTTCAAGGAGTGAGGAGAGCAACTTTGGATATCTTGACCTAGCTTATATCGTCAGAATGCTCGATCTGGATATCGACATCGAGGAATGGGATGATAGGATGCCTGAGGGATATAGATGGTACACGGAATTTAAATATAGTTAAAATGTTGGGACAATCAACCTGATTCTACGTTTATTAAAACTTAATTAAACCGGTTAATTTTGGTCACAATCCATGCGAGCACTTGAAACAACGGTAGAGTTTTAATAATATTTAGCAGAAAGTATATACAAACGTTTCGACGATTTTTAAATTTAATTTTTAATTTGACGTTTTTTTAATTTTTCAGTTCATTCATAATAACTACTTGTATTTGCACTCTTAACTCATTTATCACATTTTTTTATTCATATAAGAGGATGATATCAATCAAAGCTAAAAATTAAAATACATTATTAAAGGAAAAAAATACAACATTAAATATACATTCTTTTCCCATAAAATATGCTTCTAATTTTATATTCACTGCCAGTTCTCAAATCAAGGGCGTAGAACGGAAGAGAAGAACTGGCAATAAACTCTCCGCCACTCTTTTTAATCGCCAGGTTTTAGAAGAAAACTTCTTTAAGCGCGACTAGGGAGTAAATCAGATTTTTTACTTCCTAGTCGCGTCTGTGTAGTTTCCGCTATTTAAAAATAACAACGATAGCGCGTTTTATAAGTCCGTCAGCGCCATCTAGTGGTGCATTACTTGAACTGATTTAAGTCAGTTTCTTGGTAGTGTTTATTTAGGATAGCATTCACTTATTTTATTTGATACTGATTCTTGTAATTATGTTATTATTAGTATATTTATATTTAAAATGAAAATCCATACTAGTAGCATGTGACCAAATTAAAATTCCACTAAAGGGGAACGGTTCCCATCCTAGCTTGCTTTTCTTTTGTTATACATACGGCCAGTTTTTTCGCTTAATTTCGTATTATACTCGTCCAAAAAATCTGGTCTATTTTATATAAAAATAACAAAGTTGTATAAGAGAATAGCAAAGTGACTAAATAAAAATTCAAGTTTAAAAAAAAAAATTAAATTGCAGTTTTTTGAAAATCTCTAAATACACTTATTGATTTATTACTTTTAAAATAAGTAAATTAATAATAAATTTTCTGACGATTGCGACATTCTATAGTATTCAATAACAAGGTTATATTGACATGTGCTGATCTAACCTTCGTCTTTGAATAATCTTTGTAAAGCACATGAATAATAAATATAATTAAATAATAATATGATATTTATTATATTTAATAGTTTCAGTATATATGCCGTCAACGCCAAAGAAGTTTTACTTTAATCGCGCGTAAAGGTTACACGCACACACTTTTTTTGTTTTACACAACGTTTGTAAGGACCTGCAACCATTACACCATATTCCACATGACATCTTAAGTAATAAATAATAATAAAAGAAATGAAAAGCAAAGATTTGTCCTCTATCAGCAGGAGAACAACACGCAATCACATAGTCGAAATAACTAACATCACCGCATACACGAATTCAAGTACGACCAGTCACCACAAGTAGCACCCGTTCACGAGTATGACGCATATTTAGTATATTTTAGGGAGAGAGACAACCCGACGCATGGACGCCGCCACAAGCAATGATATTTAAGCGAGCATTCAGCAAGACGATCCTTGAAATGTGAACTTGGCAACATAAGAAAATAATAATAATACTAATTATACTGAAATAATTTGTTACCACATGGATCACGGTTTAATACATAAAGCAAGGAAATAGAGTAAGTGAACTTACTTGTGAGGGAAAACGTAGGTTACATAGAGATGGTAAATATGGCGTTCGACGTTCATGCCGGTTTGGCAGTCTTTGCCTTGGATTATATTGGGGTCTTAGACTCGAAGGTTGTCCATAATTTACTTGTCTGAATGTTCTGGGGAGTTGCTTCATAGGACCAGAACGGCCCCAATCGAATTTAGAATATAGCCTACTTTGTTGACATTGGTCTGGTTGTCCGACTTCCACATGCTCATGTCTGTCCTGTAAAGTACAATCCATTTAACCAGCTTCAAAGAAAGGGGGGTATCAGCTTGACTCCGCTAGAGAATCGAAAATCCCTTTCTTGATTAAGTGTATGTTCAGAATTTTTGTAAGTCATTTCGAGGTAATTCAGAGATCCTAATGGGATATGTAGGGCAAACAAGCAGACGGGTCACTCAAAAATGCAGCTTACGGATGTGTTGCCGGCCTAATGGTACGCTGTTTTCTTGAAGACCTAAGTCGTATCGGTTCGGAAATAGCTCTACTGGCAGCTGATTCCTCGAGTGCGAGGGAAGGAGTAAGCCTTAAAGTCATTTTGTTGTGGAAACGCCGCAAGTTGAGAGGGTAAAAATCATTACACATAAAAATATATTTTTTAAATTACTTCAATGTTAAAAATTTGTAAATATCACTGTGATGTTATCTGTTTTTGAAAACAGACATATAAATGTATTTGATATATATCCTATTGTGTATGAGACTTAGTTCAACATATTGCAATAAGCAAAATTTTCAATAGCTGTTATGCAAGAAAATGTAATTAAGAAAAATTAAGCCCACATCTTCTTGGGAAGATGATACTAGTCAAAATTTTGCTAGGTATATAAGTTACACATAATATCCCTAACAGAAATTTGTGGACACCCATATCTTAAAAACTCTCAGGATTATCTTGATATGAATATCAAAAAAAAAACTCACAAACTACTGAACTGATCTTGATGAACTTGAATTGTTCACTAGGAATTAAACTGATTCAAATCAAAGAAATTACACTAAATAGATAATCATAGACAAGTATTATCCAATTTTTAACTATGTGTACAGATCAAAAAAAATTTTGATGTTGGGTAATAAAGAGGAAGTCTTGGGATGGGATTTATAGAACTAAGTATAATATTGCTACTGACAGACCTTTCAATAAATTGAAAAATAAAATAAATCTTACCAGACTGTCTCTGTTTGTTGTATCAGGAGAGTACCTGATGGCTTTATCACATATATTCCACATTGTTTCACCATCATCTATGCACTGATTATTGGGTTGGTCTTTTAACTTAACAAATTCTTTATGCAATTGATTGTCAAATTTCAAAAGTTTTCTCTCGAAAACAGTAATCATTGAATTACAAAACACTACCGTATCAGTCTTCTTCAATATATCTAATACCGCCCGCGCCAAATCAAACGAATACGGCAAAATACACAACCTTTCTACAATCTGAGACACTGTTTCACTGTTAAAAGTCCTATTTCGTACACACATTAACTTTGCCAACTTCACAAATACTATTTTAAACCTAGAGAAGTTTTGAGTTTGCCCTATTACTTCCAAAAATTTATCACACACTTGAACACCTGGTTTAACATCTGATATCAGCAAGTCACAAATTTCATTGAAATTCACTTGATTCAAATATAACAATGTCCTTTCCACTATTTCAGTTATTATTACCTTTTCTTGGGTCTGTTTAAAAATAATTAGAGCATTTAATGTTATTTCCACTACTATTCTAGAATATTTTCGACGAATACCTTCATTTATATATACTAGTCCATACAACCTTAATAATTGAGCCTCCTTACATACCATTAGATATTCTTGGTGGAATTGATCTTCAGTTAATTCAACTAACTTTTCACTTACAAAACTTTGTGTCAGAAGAGTGTGTGGGAAATTGCACCTGCTATTCTTGCATTTCTTCAATATGTTGAAAATGCAGATGCCTCTAAAGACAGCACTTCTTACATATGTAAATGGTATGGGTGATCCTGGCAAGACCGGGGATAAAACGCGACTTTTTGTTGTTTTAGTAGTAAACTTGTTGTGGAGTTTTGTTTCAGGTTTCATATACTCCACTTTTGTACCAGAATCTTCAGATAATCCAAATGATGTTGAGTCAGCTTTTTGCTTCTCACAAACCTGGATACACTGTTTAAGTACTACTGGTTTTGGGATTTTGAAGATGGCAGTATCATCTCTACTATCTACAATAGGTTCATATTTATCTACTTTAGAGTTGTATGACATTATAGGGTTAGTTTCAAAACTTGAAAGGCTTTCAGCAAAAAGTGATATAGTGTCATCATCATCATCATCGTCAGTATAATTGAAACTGTCTGGATAATAATCCGATCCTTCTATACCAGCTTCAGGTACTTGCTCTTTAGCATTTGGTTCAGGTGTGTTGTTTAATTTTTTCTCATCTATTTGAAGTGATATCGGTCCTTTCTCAACATAATCACCACAAGAAACATTACTTCTAAGTATTCCTCCAGTTATAATATTTTTTAATTCTTGTGTTTGTATATTTAAATGCAATTTTTTTTTTGAAAAGTCAACATTATTTTCAAAGCTGAATCCAGTATACTGGTGTAACATTGATATGTAGTGATCTAAGAAAAACAACTGGTCTAATCCCAATTCCTCAGATGGGTCTCTAATGGGTGAAGTATCTTGCGAAGCATCAGAACTAAGGTCACTACTATTATTTCCAGAATTAGTTTGTCCATTAGTAATATTAGAATGATCGTTATTTTCCAAAGATTTTTCAGATTCATCTCTTATATTACTGCTATAATCATTTATAACAAGATTTTTAAGTAATACAATTGGATTTTTTTTAAGATCATATGTTAAAGCTTCAAAACATTTAGTGGTTGTATTTATTGTTGGCATCACTGATTTTGTATCATTTTCTGAAGTAACTTCATCAGGTATATAATCATTGACAATTGTTCGTACAATTTTAAGATCTTTAGGAAATACTTTATGTCTTAATGTGAGAATTTTAGATTTTACATCACCCTTTCCTTGTTCCTCAACTGAAAATAGAATAACAGTAAAGGCACTAACCACTTCCAAATTGAAGTTTATACGCAAAAAGGATTAATACAATTGACTTCACAATTTAATTTAGATTATTGAAGTTGTTTATAAGCATAAACTGTTATTACCTTATAAACATTTAAGTATTACACAACATAGGCAAAATAATTGTAAAAGTATTCAAGTTTTCATATTCAATTTAGCTTGTAATTAAACTAGTAACTCTATTGTCAGTATAACTTATACTCACACGACTGTCTGCCTAACTTAGATTGATTAGTTGATTAAATTTATTACTTACAAAATAAAGCATTTCAATTTAAGACAAACTGATTACTTAGCAGAATTTATCTAAGTTTTTTATTAATAATAATATTCTGCGAATATAATTGATATGAAACATTCAATTTCTAGGAAATCTCCAAATCTAAAATTATTTAAGCAAAACAAACCTTGAGGACTTTTTTTACAATTTCTGGTAACCATAGTAGACTTAATTTCTAGTTTACGAGTTATTCTTCGTTTCTTAGCAACAGGTTGATTATTATTGGAAGAGTTTCTTTCAGAATTTTTACTGTCATTTGCTGCCTTCTCATTGTTAACAACTTCAATTTTATTTTGGGTAACTTTTCTTTTTGTGCCTCTGGTCACTGGTCTTACATCTTTTATGCAACTGATCGCGATATCGGCACCTAAATCATCTTGAAAAGCATTAATAGACATTCTAGACTCTAAGTTAAATCAAATAAATAATACAATTTCATTACAGGAGTAATAATACAATATCTTTATAAAATACATTGTCAATGTGCCTACCCTTGCAAACCTTGGAAGACTTTTTGACTACACATTTTTTCCGTCTGCGAGTTGGTTTTTTGTCACCAGAAACGGACCTGGTAGAAGTGGTTTTCTTGGGAGGCATTTGGCTTTCATCAATAATATCATAAAATAATTTATATTAATATTATTCTCGTCAATATGTCTCAATAAAATTTTAAAACAGTTTGCACTTTGTAAATTCAACATTCAAGTTTCAAGTGATAATTGACACTGTACTCAAGTCGAAACTCAAACGGCGATAGTCAGTCTTGTTATTGACCATTACCTAATATGACAGTCAATCAAATTTCGACAAAAATTCCTTCGCGAAAAAAATAACTAAACTAAACCTTATAAAGTTTTAATGAAGCCTTTAAATAATAGAACTTGAAACAACTATATTATAATAAAACATTTTAAAAATCGGCTGGCAACACAAATCTCTTCTCAATTAGAATTAAGGTCAAATAGGTCATCTATGTCAAAATAGAGGACGAAAGTAAAACGATACCCAACTAATCTAAATCTTCCGGCCGGTGAAAACTTATCGTCGAATTTTTAATTATCAAAATGGGTGGAAAGTATAAAATTGTTATGATCCGCCATGGCGAAAGCGAATGGAACCAGAAAAACTTATTCTGTGGCTGGTTCGATGCTGACCTCAGTGACAAAGGTAATTCTTTTAAGTTTAATTTCTTTTCCCAAAACCATTTGAATATTGTTTCTTGATCTGCATAAAAAAATCAGACAATAATTTCCTTCAAATTTGTAAAATATCCTTCATAAATAATAATATAAAAAAGTATTATTAATGATAAGAATTTATTTTGTAGTATTTATATTATTCAGACACTTTTCTCATAAATTATGCAATTATTTTATCAGGACGAGAAGAAGCATTTTCTGCTGGTAAAGCTTTGAAAGCCGAAGGTTATCAGTTTGATGTCGCCCACACATCTGTACTGAAGCGGGCACAAATTACATTGAACTCTGTCTTAAAGGAAATTGGTCAAACAGACATTCCAATCAATAAGACTTGGAGACTGAATGAAAGGCACTATGGAGGTCTAACAGGCTTAAACAAGGCTGAAACTGCTGCTAAATATGGTGAAGCTCAGGTATATTATATTATTAATTTCAAACAAATTTCAAATCAATAAGCTTTTATAGCATACTATATATATTTAGGGACAAGTTTATCAAATTACAATTTATGGTTACATTAAATGGGTTTATTATTTTATAAACTTGTTAAATATTAGTAATTTGTAAAATATTTAATATTAACAACCTGCTCAGCTTTCTATTACAATTATCAAAATCAGGTCCATATGTCCCGAGATTGCCCCTTCACAACTTATCCTCTTTATTGTATTAGTAAAGATAAAGACGGTAAAAATTATATAATTTAAACCAAGTTTGTTTTCTTTTCTTTAAAGAAATATTTATGATAAGTGCCGGTATGATAAATCTTCATAGCAAATTTAATGAATTTTAGGTACAAATTTGGCGTCGTAGTTTTGACGTACCTCCACCAGCAATGGAGAAAGACCATCCCTACTATGACACTATTGTGAATGATCCCCGCTATGCTGGTGACCCAAAACCAGATGAGTTCCCCATGTTTGAAAGTCTAAAACTTACCATTGATAGGACTTTACCCTACTGGAATGATGTTATTGTGCCGCAGGTAATTTATTTTAATTTTATCAAAAAAACATAATAAAACTGTTTTAAATTAGTGTTTACATTAATGACGTACAGATATAAGCAGGGTATCCAACAACATGCTTTGCATTCACAAATTCCAGTACAGTTTTTAAATTTAAGTGAATATCTTAGTCATATAATGGTTTACTTCTACTTTTCTATTTATCTTCAATCCAATTATCAATGAAATTATCATAAATTTCTGAAGTATTTGAAATCTAGAGTATTAGACATTTTTAAATTTATTTAATTTTGAATATTGAGATAAGTTAAATCTAAAGTCTAGTTTTGATCCAATCAAATGCTCAAAATTACCTTTAATACAATTTTTTTCAAATTTAAGATAAAGGAAGGGAAAAAGATAATCATTGCAGCCCATGGGAACAGTCTTAGAGGGATTGTCAAGCATTTAGATAGTAAGTATTTAACAATATTAACATTTAAATAAAACTAATAGATTTAAAAGTGAATTCATTTGTATACTTATGTTCATCATTAATCTCAATCTACTCGTATTAAAACTCCATATACAATAAACACAAACATAAATACAACATAATCTAACATCATAATATAACACATTGTGCAAAGCAGAGTACCACTGGGAATACCAGCTTACAGTTTCCCGCCGATAACTAGTATTAACGGCATGTAACTTTGGTTCAGTTTAATTAGAAAGTGCTAATAAGTGCTAAACTTAAACTTTTATGTAGTTCATGCAGACCAAAACAATTTGCTAGACCAACTAAAAAAAGGTCTATTAGCAGATGCAGAAATATTTTACACTCCCGTTTCCATTATGACAAAAATCAAGCTGATAGCTATTCTCTCCTTCAGATGGCAGCTGTTTCCTTGTTCATTTTTCTTTATAGGTCATGTCATATTTATATCGATTACTAGCTGACACGGCAAACATTTGTTTTGCCATGTATATTATTTCTAGGAAATATTATTTTAGTTCAATAAAAATAACTATCTACATTAATAAAAAATAAGATTTGATCGTAGAGGGGTGAAAATTAGGGGTTGTATTTATTTTTGTATGTTGTATCATAAAAAAATCAAAACAAAAAAAAAATTAAATAAAACATTTTTTTTTGGGTGGACACCCCTTATCACTTAGGGGATTGAAAGATAGATAGGAGCCGATTCTCAGACCTACTGAATGTGCATATAAAATTTGATAAAAATCGGTCAAGCCGTTTGGAGGAGTATGGTAACTAATATTGTGACATGAGAATTTTATATATAAGATACAGATTTATGGCTCTTGAATTCTCCAAGACTGTTATTTGCCCTATTATTTGAACATGATGGAGATACCATTAAACACATTACCAATTTTTAGATCTTAGTGATGCAGCCATCATGGAGTTGAATTTACCAACTGGTATTCCCTTTGTCTACGAATTGGATGAAGACATGAAGCCAGTTGATTCTATGGTCTTTCTTGGAGATGAGGAAACAGTGAAAAAAGCCATGGCAGCTGTTGCAGCTCAGGGCAAGGCAAAGTAGATTTGTATTCCGATATGTAACTTAGGGATTCAGTCGTTATATAGCTATTACTTGATTTGCAAGTATAGATCAAGTCTTGAATTGTGTATAATCCGTAATGTATGCTTGTGAAGATATGATGGAAATAATATTTGTGTTATTTTAAATACAAAGTCATACATCATATTATTATATAACAATTACATAAAATCTAGTTAATAATTAAATGTGATGTATGGATGTCAGCCTATTTCCATCATAGAAAGTGATATTTTTAAGTAAACCAGCTGGAATTTATGTTTATTTAATAGCTATTTATTCAATAGTCAATGTTGATTGTAAATAAAAGTGATGTTATGAATTTCTTTTTATTTCACCAATATATAGGAGCTTCCCATATGAACCAAAAATTTAATGAGAAAATTTGCTGTTTCCCAGATACTTTTTTAGGAAATAATATGGAAGTTATAAAATTCAGGGCAAAAAATACTTTCTGCACAAAGCTGATCAATTTTAGTAAAAAAATCAGAAATAATGTTTTATTTATTGTGGTAAATTATCCCTTAAACTACTCACAACCATATCAATGTCAACTGAGCTGTTCGACTTTGTGTCATTTGTAAACTTTTTGCCCGAGTATTTAAAACTTTTGCTCTTGCTATTGCAAAACATGAATTTTTTCTCACTATCCACATCCATTGCATCAGATTTATTTTTCTTTTTCTTTGGCTTTTGATCGAATCTGAAGTCTTTGGGTATTTTGTGAACTTTTACACAATGATCCATTCTTTCATCTGGTGATAAAAACTTCTCTTTACACTCTTCTATGTAACAGCAATACTGCAAAAAAATTGTATATATACTTATTTCCAAATATTTAATTAAATAAATATCCAGTCATGCGAAGTTAATTTCATTATTACGACTTGAAATAACAATTTATATTTATAAACTGATAGTAGACATCTGGATAAATATAAAATTGTATTTAATTAAATATTTATATCACACAAAAAGCGGCAAAGACAAAAGTTTATAATAATTTTGAAATTATAAAACTTTTAATATTTTGGTTGCGACATCAGCGTCACGGTTAATGAGGGAACTAAATCAAACTTGTATACAAAATCGATATTGCGAGACGAAATTTTTTTTTGCCCTAAACACTTACCATATCGGACTATTGTTTTTTATAGAATATTTTAAGACATCAATTTTTATGTATCTCATACAATTATTCGAGAAAATTCTTTATCTTTTCTGACTTACCGATGGCTTCCTTAAAGCACTAACAGCAAAGAATGAGTCGTGCGTTTCTTGTACATGCAGATCGAGCAAGTGTGGCGAAGGCAGTATCTTCTTACATTCACAGCATGAGTACCTATGCCTAGAGTTGTAATGATTCTCGAAATCCAACAAGGAGTCCGTTGTGTATTTACATCCTGGTATTGAGCATGTTGTCGTTATTCTAAAAAATAATTTTGAAAGATTAACTATCTGTTTCGATAGAGTTAAGTAACTTTTTAAGGATACAAATACAACAATTTTTTTTAGCGCAAGATCCAATGACCTCAATCGGTACGGGACAAAAAATTATGTGAGAATTGGTTAAAGATATCTATGTATAATTATTAGGTATTATATTAATAAATATTAATATTTAAAATCTGATTAAAATTATAATCTATACTTAATATGTAGGTACTATAATGACGAGTTTGTTTCTGTAGTCTAGCTGTCAGCTTTTTTTTATGGCTGAATAATAATAATAAAGGCGGGTAAAATGGTATATACAAATTATTAATTTTTATATCGACTTAAAGTATTTTAATTAAATTAAAATACTTTAAGTCGAGACTTGAATCATTGGAGTTATTATCTTTTTTTTTTTATCATTTACTAGCGGACAAGGCGAACTTCGTTCCGCCTAACAGTCTAATAATATCGTGTTTACTTTAGTTAAACTTAATTTAGGATTTCATTAAGGTAACTTTAATACAACTTTTTTGCAAAATCAGAAATGTTTTATTGCTTGCCATTGCGAATACAAATGGCAGTTTTACACATTAGGCCTCTTCTCTCTAGCGCCAATATTGCGATATTGCATGTTAAAGCACTTTCTGATATACAAATTTTTTTGTTTTGTTATCCGGCGCAAGAACAAAGTGGTAGGATTCTTTTATATGCGTAATTTTGTCAACAGATGGCACCACATGCTGTTTGCATTCGTAAAATTAATTAATTTATTTTTATTCAATAGTTTATCCGATATTTTATTACTTATTCTGCTATTCGGAGCGGAGAAGAATTCAGCAAAAAAGAGATAACTAACGTCGGTCCAGCCGATCTTGAGTTATAAGTGGTGTAACTAACACGACTTTGTTTTATATATTTATAGGTTTATATTACAGAACAATATAATAAAATTAGAAAACCGTTTTTAGTATTAATGTGTCTATAGCAGTTTTGTTATCTGATACATAAAGACAGTCGCTGGCTTTTCATTGAATACTTAAGTGATATTAATTAATTTGTTGTATATATTTTTGTAAGCGATTATTAATAGTATTTTATTGAGCTGAAATATATTATGTAAATATACACTCTAGACGCGCGCAATATTCAGATTGCGGAATTATAATGCGGAATTTCTAAGAGTTTACTTAAATCAATAGCATGGATGCATCGATACGCCTTTATGCCGATACGATACCGATGCCGATACTCCGATAGAAATATGGCCGATACCGATACCAATGCTTAGTTAATTAAATTTAAATTAAAGTAAAATATATCAAGTTTGGTTAAAGTTTTTAATTTTTACTAAAAAATATAAAAAGTCACAAACTTTTAATAAGATTAAAGGTTAAGTTATTAAAATTAAAAATTAAGAGTAATAATTAAAATAAAACTTAATAATTAAAATTTACATTGATAAGATTTTTCTAATTCTGTATTTTATTTTGTATCCAAAACATACTACGCGCGAAATAGAATACGCGGGGTCAAAGCGGGTGAGAGAGACAACAAACTGAATAAAACACAGGGATTCCCCGGGTATTGATAGCCCGTGCCTCGTTTGCAACGAACTAGATTCAAAGTCAAAGTCAAATCGTTTATTTCAATTAGACCATCTAAAATGGCACTTTTGAACGTCAAAAAAAAAAATATAAAGATTATTCTAGTTGCCCCTTCCAAAAGGTAGTTTCGTGTGGAGAAGAATGGGCAAGAAACTCCACACTTACTCTTTTAAAATAGGTTTACAATATTTTGTTACATTTGTTAAATAATTATATGTGAAGACAATGTACTCTTAGAATAAACTACTATACTAAAAAAGTTAGTATACATGTTCCTCACATATTTACAAATATCGAAACCTTAGAATATTAACATTAAAGAGTAATAAAAATATTAAAAAAACACAACAAAACAGTGTGTGAGATACAAAAAAAATAATTACATTTGTAGCATTATATAAATAAAAAAAAAAAAATAATAACAAAAATATGTTAAAGCAAAAAATCAGCAACCAATTTGATTTTGTCCAGGCTATAGAGCCAATCATAGGATTGTCCTATGGAGCAGGACCAGCATGTTTCCAAGCATTCTTATCTTGAATATAATCATCTAATTTGTAATATGCTTGTTTACAAAGTGTACTTTTAATAAAACATTTAAATTTCCGTTCATTTAGTTTTAAAATGTCACAAGGTATTTTATTGTAACATTTCACACAGTACCCCATAAATGAATTTTGAACTTTGGCTAATCTGAAAGATGGTTGAGCTATTTTATCTTTATTTCTAGTACTAAAATTATGTCTTTCATTTATTTTACTAAAAAGATGTAGATTCTTTCTTACATACATAATATTTTCATAAATGAATTGGCAAGGTACTGTCATAATATTAATCTTTTTAAATAGTTCCCTGAGAGATTCGCAACGACGTAGATTATAAATGGCTCTGACCGCTCTCTTTTGCAAAATAAAAATGGATTCTATGTCAGCAGCCCGACCCCACAGTAAAATGCCGTAAGACATTATGCTGTGAAAGTAGCTAAAATAGACCAAACGCGCAGTTTCTACATTGGTTAAATATCTTATCTTTCTAACCGCATAAACGGCTGAGCTCAGCCGCCCCGCAAGAGATGTGATATGAGGTCCCCATTGTAACTTCTCGTCTAGCGTGATGCCTAGGAAAACCGTTTGATTAATAAATTCCAGTTTTCCTTCATTCAACATTATGTCACATTCCTTACTTTTAACATTTGGCAACGTAAATCTAATACATTTAGTTTTTTTATCATTCAGTGCCAAATTGTTTACCGTAAACCAATTTTGGACCCGAAGAATAGAGTTATTCACGTCGTCACGATTTTGTGACCGTCGATCTACTTTAAAAATCAATGATGTGTCATCTGCAAATAACACCATCTTCGGTTTATTCTGAACTAATTGGGGTAAATCATTTATGTATACTAAAAAGAGGAATGGACCCAATATTGAACCTTGAGGAACGCCCATTGTAATTTCAGACCCTAACGAGTTTATGCCGTTAACCTGAACTTTAACCTGTCTGTTTTTCAAGTAAGATCTTAGTAAGTCCAGAGCTTTGTTCTTAATCCCGTAGTGATTAAGTTTCAGCAGAAGAGTCTCATGGTTTACGCAATCGAACGCCTTCGAAAGGTCGCAAAAGATTCCAATGGCATCTTGTGCTTCCTCCCAAGCGTTAAAAATGTTCTTGATTAGGGAGACACCGGCGTCAGTTGTACAACGCCCTTTGGTGAAACCGTACTGTTGTTCATGAAAGATGGAGTTTTTATTAAAGTGACATAACATTTGATTGAGCATTAACTTTTCAAACACCTTACTGAGAGCTGGCAGAATTGACACAGGTCTATAATTATTGGGTTCTTTACTATCACCGGATTTGAACAACGGAACTACTTTACTGTGTTTCATGAGATCCGGAAAGACTCCTTGGTCTATGCTGGTGTTAAATATGAAAGCTAAATAAGGCGCAATAGTTTCGATGATAGAACTACAGATTTTTACAGACAATCCCCAAAGATCTTCTGTAGATTTAATTTTAAGATCTTTAAAAGCTTTCATAACAGCCTGGGGGTTTGTATATTGAAATCGAAAAACAAGATGCGCGTTTACATTACTTTTTTAAAGCGCGAAATATGAAAAATATCGTTGTATCGGCAATTAAAATATCGCCGATGCCGATACATCGGCAAACCCAAATTATTGCCGATATATCGGTATCCGATGCATCCCTACTAATCACACTGTTTTAACTAAAGTACTCATTTGTCCCTTTCTGTCAACACTGATGATGACAGATCAGTTTGGTTTGGAATTAGAATGATATTATGATGGATACTGTTTACTTACATTTCATGGCATAGTTCTTCCTCATCAACATCATAAACTCCGAGAACCTTAGGCGGAAACTCATTCACGAATAAAACATCATCAAGTTTCCGTTTCCCCACGCCGTAAACTGTGAGCTTTTCCAGCAAATCTTGCATTTTCTGAAATCAAGTAGAATATAATTAAATCTTTAATAGTCCATAAAAACAGTGTTGCTATCTATTAGTTCTGGGCTTTAGTTTTGTGATCACTTGTTTTATTCTAATTGACAAGTACGTGATCAGCCTCCTCCTCAATTTTTGGGCGTAAGGGAGCGTTCAAGTATTACGTCACGCAAGTTCTAGATTTTAAACCAAGAAGAAAAAGGCTGGATTGCCTTTGCTCGGGTCTTTGTAATACATGTTAAGATATTGTGTATGTGGTTTGGTGTGAGTGCGTGTGTTAATTTTTGAAGTGAAACTTCTTTAGGCGCATGAGGGTAAAATTTTACGTAAACGTCACGAAGATGTGCAGCATTTTTGTCGAAGAAAAGGGACAGAGCGATTGAGACCGATTGAGAGAGTGAGAATGGCAAATAACCTTAAAGAAATTCTATTTTTAAAATTAAAATTTCGTAAAGAGAATTTATGAAATATTAGTATTTTATATTTTATGCAAAATAATTTATTGAAACCTTAAATGACGAATTGTAAATTAAAATGCCATGTGTTTTTATTATTGAAGAAATAAATTAAAATAATAAATTAATAATTTCTATTAATTTTCGACACTTAATATTTTAATGACAATTAAATTCATTAAATTTCTAACATATCTTCCTCTTACCCTCCCTCTAAGTCTCGGAAATATGAACATATGAACAAGACTTAAAAATTAGTTTGCCAAATATGTTTCACTTCTGACATGTGTACTTTGTAAAATAACTTAATAATAACCTACTAATATAATATTGAAGACAATATTGTAACTAGCACAAAAAAGTATATCTGTGTGTATGTATGAGTCTGCTAAATAACATTATTATTATTATTATAAACCAAATAAATGATTTGTATAAGGTATCTATTTATAAAAAACGCAATGATAAGATTTATATAATCGTACAGTTACAATTAATAAAACATGTTTCGTCACGTTTATTTATTTGCACTGTCACGAAAACAAACAGGATAAAAAGCAATTATTAAAAACTTTTAATAACTTTAAAGACAGAAAAATCGGAGGCGCTACAACTTTTTTAGCTCTGGGCCTCAGTTTTCATGATAATTTGTCAATCTAATAGAGGTTATCAGCCTCTTTTGACACACGCCGTCGACTTTTTTGTTTCCTCACTATGTTTTCCTTCACCGTTAGAGCGAATTTTAAATGCGCACACAGAAAGAAAGTCCATTGGAGCACAGCCGGTGATCGAACCTACCTCACGAATGAGAGTCGCACGCTGAAGCCACTGTTCACACTGTTCATTAATTAGGAAGATCTACGAAATTTTAGTTCTTTTCTAATATCCTTTATCTTCTTTTTTAATAACTGATTCTCTTATTTGGTGATGATTAATTAATCAGCGGATCTCCCTCAATGGACAGCTTAACTTTTATTATTTCACATTTAAGCTTTTTATCAAAGATGGCAAGCCTCACTTTCCATATCTATTTCTCCTGCATTGAGCCATTGTCCAATGATTACTTCACTAGAAAACTCTCTAAAAATCGCTAATATTATATACAGGGTAGCCAAAAAGTCGAGCATCAAATGCAAATAGGGGATAGATGAGGTCATCAGCTGCAAAACATTGTTCTACGGGAGGTCTCTAAGCTCAACCCCTGCAGAGTTATAATTTATTTTGCGTTTTTATAAGAAAATTGACTTTTTTTACTAATTCTTATTAAAATTCGAAAATATCTACATCCTGTATGTTTTTAATAATATCCACTAGATTGGTACTGATGAGTTCTTGCGTTAGACATACTATTTATAGTTGTTTATTGAGTGTATTGAAGATAATATTAAGTTAAAACATATAAAAAAAATTCAAATCACAACTTATTCTTTACTTCGGACCCCACTGTGAAAAATACCCTACCGAAAAGTGACCCTTTATAACAAGTTTTGGCGCATTTAATAGGGATTCTGAAAAGATATTACAAATGGACTCATGGCCATGTGTAATAACTTTTCAGAATCCCGAAGAATTCTGTATATATATATACACACATATACAAGTGTAACTTGTTAATCATGACATTATATAAGTAGTTATCCAACTAGAAAATGACTGTGCTATTTGTCAGGGTTCTTTTAACTTGTAATCTAATCTTAAGTAAATATAGTTATACATCTGTAAACAATAATATATTATAATTTTAATGTAATAAATAGGAAATGATAAAAATATCGGTAATACTACTACGCATTTGTTTGAGATTTTTTAATGATTTGATATATGATAATTAGTAAGGGTATCTTTAGAGGCTGACCTGCGGTGATGTTAGTTATTTCGACTATGTATTTGCGTGTTGTTCCCACGAGAATGTAGGTGCGTGCTCCTATTTCACCATGCCTACTGCTGATTAGAGCTGAGGACAAATCTTTGTTTTTTATGTATTTTTATTATTATTAATTAAATATTTATTACTTAAGATGTCATGTGGAACATGGTGTAATGGTTGCAGCTCCTTACAAACGTTGTGTTAAACAAGAAACTGGGCGATCTAAATGAGTGGCGGAGAGTTTATTGCCAGTTCTTCTCTTCCGTTATACGCCCTTGATTTGAGGACTGGCAGTAAATGTAAAATTAGAAGCATATGTATTTCTTTTTTGACATTCATAAGTGTACATTGTGTTACCTATATGAATAAATAAAAAAATTCTTAGCTAATATTTTCCAATCTTTCGCTTTTATTAATACAATAAATAAACCCATCCATCTCCAAACAAACTGTATTTCTTAGATAACTAAGAGTTTAATGTACTATTTTAGAGATACAGTAGCACCGCAGTTGTGAATCATTTTATTATCTTGTCATGTCAACCTAGATGCACTAATTAAGTCTGAATAGACAGTATCAGTTGAGGAAAGTGATTGTTTTATTGATATACCGCCTCCACCAAGGTACCGCACTGTCAGCGAGGGTAGGTACTTTGTCCTATCCCCAATCAGCCGTTGGAGCACGCAACAGTACCTATACACGCATTCAAAATTCAAATTTATTTAATGATTTTAGTGACTATGTTATGAAAGTCAATATTTAAAAAAGGAAGATTTACTACCAGTTCCCAAATCAAAGGCGTAGAAGGCGTAGAGGCGGCATATTAATAACAAGAATATAATATTTAATTCATAAACGCTGTGCCAAGCCAAGATTCTGAACCTTCTACGGGTAATATTCATATTCTTACGTTATTGTACAATTGGGAAATAAATATTTCTCGATGTAGATATTAATAAAAAAATAATTAATTCCTCTAGATTATTTTTGTAGGTACTGACTTAGATGGTCATTCGCTCTTTTGGGATAATTAATTAAGATTTATTGAACGAAATAACAACCATATCAGTTTTTTTTTAATTTACGCGAGTAATTTTTTAAATAAAACTTATAATTAAGCTTAATGTTTCTTACTTTGTGGATATAAATACGAATTTATTAATTATTTCAGCCTCTTACCACGATTGCTGAAAAGTAATCGAAACGTAAATAATAAAATGTGCCGGAGCTCCTAGGTTATTATGCTGAATATTGAAATTAACAAGAGACTAATCTTTGTAAGAGATCTATCCACAAATGCCTTAATATCGAGGAAAATAATATAAATTATTATCGAACTGAAGTTACCTTAACCGTTGTTTAATGATTCATTCTGAGGTTAGATGACATGATAATACATTTATTAAGTAGGTAATATATATTTGATCTAACAATGTAGACATACCATTCTAGAACATCTAGCTGATTAGTATTTAAATCATTGCAATTAGAAGACGTTTAATTTAGAAATATCAATCGAATATAATGGATTTTGGGTAAGTGTTACATATACATTAGGGAGCGTTCAAATATAACGTAACGAATTTTGGGAGGGAAACGATACGGGGCGGGGAATGAATTACGCGTTATTGTTAATATTATTTTCGACTTTCCAGTACTTTACACCGCATAATGGTAACTTTTAGGTATAAAGAGTCACTTTAACTTAAGTTAAATCTAAAAGCATTTCTGTTTCTTTTTTGTTAGTTTTATCTGTAGTGATTTTGACTAAATTATGTTCTTGGTTATTAAAATAATATTTATCAATTGTAGATAACATCTTCTTGCTGTAAAAGTTAAATAATTATCGCATTTGCTATTAGCTGTATATTTATATAATTTCAGGAAACTATCAATCATTGACCACATACAGCTGTCGGATGACGTGAGTAATTTAAAGATATTCGACTACATTTGTATATAGTATACCATATATAACATTAGGCGAAAGAAACATACCAGACGATATGAAAATAACACTTGTATAACCACAGTTTACACAAATGTTACTAAGACTTAAACCATTGGAGCTAGAGGTAGAAAATAATCGATTTTTTTAAAAGTGAAAATCGACTTTTTTACGCGATTTTAATCGATTGATAATCGATTCTTTTTATCATTGAAAAGCAATCGTAAGTCGATTTTTCATCTGCCACCTCACGACATAACTGCTGCTCTTAATAACCCGGACCTTTATTAGGGAGATTCGAAAGGGTGATAAAATCTGTCACAAAAACTCAAGTTTCAATAATGAACACTTTAACACATTTAAAAGTAAAATACATTTATTCAGCAGCACAAGGTTCCATACAATAAAAAAGACAACAAAAATACTGCAATGTGCTACTGAAAAGGCACACAGCATCTATCAAATTTCACCTACAATCTATCAAAACGAGACTAGGTCAATTTCAATTAGACGAAGCTATCTGACAGTAGCTAATGTCACTTAGTAAAATAATGTTGCCACATTTAAAGTAATAGTGATACATTCAGTTCTTGTTCAATCAGATGAATGAACAATGAGTGAGTGTGAATAGTTAATCATTTCAAACTATAAAATAATATTATTACTATTTTAAAATTGTATAAAAGATTTCTGATATAAGTTAGGTACTAGTAGTATGTAACTACAATCAGTTTTTTGACGGCTGTAATACAGAGCGCGGCGAGGCGACTAGTGCCAACACCGATCGACGCCGCGCGCGTCGGTCGCCATTTTGTTTGTCATTCGGCTTCTAACCTCTGGTCTGATAGCACGAATGTTTTTTCTGCGCTCACGCTGTTTAGTTATAGTTTTTGTTAAGTTTTTCATTACGTTGTGTTTGTGGTTATTGTTGTGTTTTTTTATTTCTATATTGTTTCGTAAAAACGATATGGATCCTCAACCAAGCACGTCAAGCCAAAGCTTGTCTCCAAGAAAGAAGAGACCACGGATTGCTTTAAGCGTTACCGAAAAGTTTTGATACAAAACGTCTACAAACACGTATTTGAGGAGAAAGCTGCTTTACTATTACCTATTGAGGCTCCCGAAAAAAAGAATGTGTTTCGAAAACAGCTGACATTTTGGGAATTAGCGTGACCTCAGTTTACAGTGTATTAAAAGAATACAAAGAAAATGAACAATTTAAGTCTCCCGAGAAACGTGGACCGAAACACAATTTCAAAGATAAATTAGACGATTTTACTTTGGCCGCTATAAGGCGAAAAGTTCATAATTTTTTTATGCAAATGAGTAACCCACCATTATAAAGGTAACAAACTTTATTCCATCGACTGCATTATATTCTGTCTCCACAATAATGATCTTTGTAAAACCAAAGTATTAGATTGCGTAGACTTCCTTACTCAAAAACGTTTTTTTATTACTTCACAGATTCTTAAGGTTGTCAATGAAGACCCAGACTTACCCAATTTTTCTTGGAGTACATTAAGAAATGTTATGAAACATTTAAATTTCAAATATGTCACAAAATCAAGAAAAAGCATGTTAATTGACAGACAGGACATTATGTTATGGCGCCAGCGATACCTTCGCAAAATTAAAGAGTATCGAAGGGAAGGAAGGTATATTTATTACCAAGATGAAACCTGGATCAACGAAGGTAATTACAATTTTCTGTTTTCTTTACATTAAATTGTACTTTCATTAACTAATTGTTATTTTTCATTATCTTGTAGGTCATGCACCGAAGAAGGCATGGATTGACCAGACAGTGTTATCGACTCGCCAGGCCTTCCTAGATGGCCTGACTACTGGCTTAAAACAGCCTTCAGGAAAGGGCAAACGATTAATTATCGGCCACATAGGTGGGGAAGAAGGATTCGTAGAAGACAGCTTACTAATATTTGAAGCCAAAAAAAGTAAAGAAGACTATCATCAAGAAATGAATGCCGATTCCTTTGAGAAGTGGTTTAGTGGTCTTGCCAAAACTAAAACCAAATTCCGTTGTAGTGCTAGATAATGCCCCCTACCACTCCAGGAAACTAGAATCGCTGCCTAAAATGTCTTGGACTAAACCTAAAATACAAGAGTGGCTAACGAGCAAAAATATTTCATTCGAAGCAACAATGGTTAAAGCTACTCTTATAGACATTGTACGGCAGCACAAACAAGATCATTTCGAAAAGTATGTTGTGGACGAGATAGCAGCGCAGCATGAGATAATTGTTTACGTCTGCCCCCATACCACTGTGAGCTTAATCCCATTGAGTTGGTATGGGCGCAGGCTAAAGGATATGTTGCAAAAAATAATAAAACCTTCAAAATGACAGAAGTAAAAAAACTTTTTTGAAGAAGGACTTAAACTAATCACACCTGATAAATGGCGTAGCTGCGTGTCTCACATAATGAAAGAAGAAGATAAAATGTATGGTCTCGACGACATGATCGACAATGTTTCAGACAGATTTATTATTAATGTCACCGAAAGCGATAGTGATGATTTTTTATCTGATGATGAATAAAAACAAATTATGTAATAAGCGATGTTTATTATTTTCATTACCAACCTATAATTGTTATATTATTAAACATCTATAGTATAAACTACATGATATATTGAGAATAGGACAGTCTTACAAGTTTCCTCGCAATGATTTCCTTAATGTTAAAAACAATTGGTATTTAGTACTAAACTCGTTGGTATGTTCAAAGCACGACTAAAATTCGAACCCGTATCCGATATCGGCAGTACGCAACGTTAACTATTCACTAGGCAATCGAGGCAATTTTATTAATTCAGGAGTTTTTTCAATCATTCACAAATCATGTGACAAACACAACACTATTTTTATTTCATTAAAACTGACAACACCGTAAACGTCAGTTGATATCGTCTAATTAAAAATTCGACTATAGGTCAATTTCAATTTTGATTATTCTAAAACTTTATAGGTCGGTTATCGAAAGCTGGCGGGTTCACAGTACTCACACTAATGCAATTTCACATACAGTATGTTTCAAAATATGATTTTTTTGGCCATGCTATACATTTTAGTCCACTCATACACGACGGACAGTCTATTCATGATGTATTTATGATTGTATTTCAGTTTGACATCACGTCTCGCGCTTATTCACAGACACTACACAAGCACAAAGTGTAAATGTGTTGAAGCCGCCAGCTTTAGTTAACATACCTATAATTTGTGTTTATAATTTCTAGTATTTATTTTTAATTAATAAAACCATGAAATAAAAAATAAAATATTTAAGGTGTTTATTTTGAAATTAATTCAAAAATTAGGAAAAAATCGATTAATTTTTTTAAGAAACATCTGTTATTTATTAATCGACTTTTCATGCTAAAAAAAAAAATTTTTTTATGCAGAATGTCACATCCCTAATTAGAGCTGAACTTCATAGCGCTACAAGCTCTCTTTTAGCCGTGATGAAAATTGTATTGTTTAAAATTTACTGAACCAAACAATTAGTTAGTCAAGGTAAATTAATTTTACTTCAGTAAATTTTTTATCGAGAGCAGTGTTGGCCTAGTGGCTTTAGCGTGCGATTCTCATCCCTGAAGGCGTAGGTTCGAACCTCGGCTGTGCACCAACGGACTTTCTTTCTATGTGCGCATTTAAGTTTTGCTCGAACGGTGAAGCAAATCATTGTGAGGAAACCGGCTTGCCTTAGATCCAAAAAGTCGACGGCGTGTGTCAGGCATAGGAGGCTGATTCTACTAGACTATTAGATTGACATATGATAATGAAACATACAGACCTAAAAAAGCTATAGCGCCACTGATTTTAATTTTTTTATAGGAAGGAACGTTACTCACTTGCATTTTGCATTCGGAACATTTGGCTACAGACTGAATATTATTTTATCATAGAAACTATTAACCATTAATAAAGAATAAAGAAAAACAAAATAAAGCAATATTGCCACCGTTTTGACAGTGTTTTAAATCGTATTTTTCGAGTTACCTACCAGATAGAATGAGAACGAAATAAATAATTATAAAGCGTAAAAAACTTGACGTTACAAGGTCACTTCACGGCATGTCTGCAATTTAATACCATTAACAAGAGTTACCATGACTATCGACAAAAGTGAACAAAAATAAGTCTTAATAATGTTTCCTTTAGGTTATTAGGAGAATAAATTTGACATAAAGCATTCTTTCTTTATCGTGATAAATTTGTGAACTTGTGTGAATACATCATTTATTATCCATGCTGCTCTATATTATTTTATTACTATTCTCGTTTCGTACATGGGCCAGGTTTGGCGAAGTGTAATTCGTGTTTATACTAGGTATAGGAAAAACGACTTCGACTTACGAACATCTATTGTTTAGAATACACGTGTATAGAAATTTGCTTGCAAATTGTTTAATGATTTGGAATCTCAATGTTTAGGTCTACGCCTTTCAAATTATGATAGTATAGTAAAGAGTTTATTTAAATAATCTATCTATATTTTTCTAAATAAACTGATAGAGCAATAATTATTATTATGTACTTAAATGCCATTATAAACCATTTTCATCACTAATTACAGTAATGAAGTAATGAAGGTCATTGTAACATTAATGTTCATTATTTAATGTACATCATAATATACTTAGATAAAGATTACTATTGACTTCGACGAGTCGCGGTGCCGGTGTCTCAAAACGCGCGCGGCCTTGCTTCACACGATACCTATTCGTTATTAGAAATATTACGTAATACCAAGTGACAAAGATAATATATATATATCTTAAAAGTAGATTTTTTTCTTATTAAGGACTGTGTAATTATTATAATGAGTGAGATACGACAAAGAAAGGTAGGTGTTCGTTAATGTATTAAAGTGTAAACAATGTTTGAAATCAGAGCGATAAGTGAAAACTCAAGAGCAAGTAGCTTAAGGTAAAATTATTTAAGTCAGAATAAAATGAGTTAAAAAGGTTCTCAAATGAATTAACTCAAATTTTATTTTGCCTAATGAATCTGTAACTTACCTCTTAACTTCTCTGATGAACTTAGATTGCATTAACGGAATTAGTGCGAAATTAAGGTAAACTTTTTAACCAGCAAAGTACAAGTCATATGGAATAGTATAAATGCTATTGTAATTCTTTAATAATATCACAATTCTGTGCGCTCTTCAATAACTTAAAAATTGTAAAATTATTATTTTACTAATATTTTGTTCACTTCTGACTTATACTAGTTTTTATTTTTGACCTTGACAGTTAACAAATATTAAATGTCATTTGTCAGTACTCAGTATCAATAAACTAATTAGCCATAACAGAATACTTACTGAAATTTTATGGACATATAACAAACAGTTATGAAAATAAAGGAATGAAATTACAAATATAACGTGATAAGTTTACTAATATATATACCATATTAACAAGTTTTTATCTGACTTGAAAATGACGTTACCACAAATTGATATTTGAAAATGACACTTGACATAAAGTCGCGTTTTATTACGTTCAATTACTTTAGCTTACATCCAAAGCGGAAAGCCCCTTACATATTATATATTCGACGTTTCACGTTAGTAGGAAATGCCAATTGCCAAATCATAAATGACATTTTCCATATACCAATTCAAGAATTAAGAATTTATTTTAATCTTGATTTATCTTTATTATTCAAAACTTAAGATAAAACTTTATTAGTATTGCACTTAGAGTATTAATAAAAAATATTTAAATGTAGTCCAGCTATTTGATAAAATGATTATATTTACATAATACCTTGGTTTTAAGCGTATAGGTTGTGATGTTTACCCATTATGGGAAAATTCAGTACGTACAGGTATTTAGAGGTAGGTGCTAGGTTAGATAGTTTAATGTTATGCCTTATTTGATAGTAACAGACATTAATGGTTTAACGTTACATGAGTTTTCCACGAAAATTATGTTTTTCTATAATTGTTGTCATGTAGTGTCTATTAAGAATTCTGCAATCTGGGGCCAAGACCTATATAGCAACACTAACTAAAACTTTATTTTAATTTTTTAGCTAAAAGATGATACCTCAAACTCACATATCAATGTAAGAAGAAGCCTGAAGCAGCCTCGGAGATTCAAAAAGGTCTTCATTTTTTTGATAGCTTTAGGACTATGCGGCACATATTTATTGGGTAAGTCTATTTCCTTAAAATAAACTGTTATGTATAGTATATTTTAGTTATATACATTTTCTCAAATTCATCATAAGTACAGATTAGAATACACCATACAATTAAAATATTATTAAAATATATATTTAAAACATAATATATTGGTGTTGTAAATAAAATAAAGCAAGTGAGATATATTATGTAGACTTAGTTTTAGTTTTACAACAATTGAAGTTTTTTCATTAACCAATCCTTAGCAATTTATTAAAGTAATGTACTAATATCTGTTTGAAAATTGTACAGTAAAACACTTACCTTCTAATTGATATCATAGTGAAGTTGTTCATGTGAGTAGTGTAAATAATATTGAATAGGATGTATATCATCTCATCATCTAATGTGCACATACAACTTTTACAAGAGTTTTCAATCAAGTAAGTAGGATTGAAATGTTTCTGAACAATATACTTGATAAGCACTTTAACTTAAGGCAAGTCAAACTGATTATATCTTGTCTGATAAAAAAGTAATATATGCTATCTTGAAACTATTTTATGATAATACTATAACTGAATCAAAATATTATAATAGTTAATTCATCCATTTAGATGAATTTTGTTTGCAGCATAAAAATATAACAAACTTCAATCTAACAGTTTTTGTTGTCAACGTGAGAACTTTCAACAGAACATTTTAAAACGAAATTACGAAATATTCTCCATGAGCTTTGTTTTTTCATTTTGTGTTAAACTATTATTTTTGCTGTTATTGTGTTCTTCCTTTACAATATAAAGTAATATTATCAAGTTGTATTAACATTACTAATATAATTACTAATTCTAAAAACCTGTACTTAAAACAATTGGTTTTTGTCATTGTAATTATACTTTAAAATAACTGCAAAATAAGTATGTAGGATAAGATGATCTAATGTTAATTATTACTTTAAGTGTAATTTTCCTTATATAGATGGCACAGTTTCCTTAACTAGACCATGTAACTTACGAAAGCCTTGTTAGGTTTGAAGTTTTTAGGTCAAAAAGAGATTTTCATGCTAAGTGCATTTTAGATTTGAAATTCTTTTAATAATTTTTTATTTTATTTTTTTTCTTTCTTTCTGCTCCGCGGCAATCTGTTGAACACAACAATAAGCCACTACTTTGTCCGATACGAGTGTATCCGCTTAGGCTTTTTAGCGTAGTGAGACACTTCTCCAGCAGGTGTCTCATTCCATCCTGAGGAATCTATTTTTAGGGTTGGGACACTATGTCTCTTCAATATTTTGTGTTGAAGGCTTTGATCTCCACTGAGTTTGAGGGCAAGCTCATTTTTGTGGTTTGAGAGTCATTTGGTAATTGATGCTATATCTTTCTATCTCCTGTTTGACAGTTGGTATATTTAAATCAAGGTATATGTTCTTATTACTGATGTATTGAGGGATGTTAAATATGGTCCTCAGTGTTTTGGTGATCACTGACCTTTCTTTTAATAATGCCCTTATAGTTTTCAATTTATGATTTCTTACAGTGCAGGTGAATAAAAATTCAAACAATTTCACATTGTAAGTGTAATAACACAAGAAATTTTGTTAAAAAATAAATGATTTGAAATTGTTTCTGCTTGCCTTAACTGAATTGAATAAGCTTTATGGCCTATGTAATAAGATTGTTATAGTTAAAAGTTTGTTTTATCGGCACACGCGGCCTCAGTAGTTATTGATATTGGTACGGTGACTGGACGTGTGATGTGAAAAAAATGGCAAACGCCACGGTAGTGCGTACACTGACTTTGTTAATACCAGGTAGATTTATTTTTGCTTTCAAACATCACACATGTTTCACAAATTTACCATTGCGAGAAGTAAATTAAAAAGAAAAAAAGAAGGTCCTTGAATTAACTGAAGTTATTTCTTTAAATTACAACATGGCTTTTAATTAAAATTCGCATTGTACTATATTACAGAAAAATATGTGTGTCAGGTACAGATGTAAGGTACTTTCCTACTTGCTAATTAGAAAAAAACAAATGATCACGATACAGATATCGAAATCTGAGCCCAAAGCGCAGTATTTTTGGCTAAACTGTTTTTTACGATGTTTTGGAACTTTGGTAGGGACCAAAAGGTGACCATTAAAAATATTAAAATATCACCGCTGACAACAGAATGAGATATCAATATTTATTTAACATGGAATTAAAACAATACTTTAACCGGAAGTTTCATATCAAAATGTATCCTGTTTACATACACAGTATTATATTAAAAATTGGCTGTCAATTATATTATTGTTAATTGAATCGGTATCGGCGATCCAGCCAAGTTTCTTCGCATCCTGTAACACTCACTTCGTTTGGATTTAATACCGGTTTCCTCACGATGTTTGACATTACCCACGTGCACACTTAGAAAGATTCATTGGTCCACAGCAGGGATTTTGGTTGGTTGAGTTGCCTAGTCTCTAAGATCACAAATCCAATGATTTTTATTAACTGTTGAAGTACAAGACTTAAAAGTGATTCATTAATGATTTGATTCCGGTAAACGCATGTGTCATTTAAGATTTATTTAATGTTACTGAAACAAGTACATATTTATACATTTCGCGGAAGTCTATCTTTTTTCCGATAAAAATTTGTGTCTTCAATTGTTTATGGATGGTAATAAGCAACGTCTCTCATTACCAGACCATAAATTTTCAATATTCAAAAGCATCGTCTTTTAATTACCAGTTTCTTTTATATAGTTTTTGCACTTGAGAATGAGAATTAAAAAAAAACAACGGGAGCACTCCGGGAGTGCCGGCAGAAGTGAAAACTTCAATATTAACGTTGTGTTTAATTATAAGTATAAAAGTACTATCATTTATGAGGTAGAATACAATGTTTATTTATTGCGCTATCGTACACAAATATGACAATTTATATGTTGTTATTTATAATATTATATCGTTATTTATTAAATTTTATCTCTCAGAAAAATCAACTTCCATCCATAATTTCGACGACTTTTACACCATCGTTATTATCAGAATCATCATCGCAAATTTTTACAACTGATACAATTGGTTTATGATAACTGAAGTAAGAAACAAACAGTTTTGATTCGAACCTATTTAAGTGTCTAATAAAGACCGTACTGATTTGCTTTCACTACTTCATCATCACTTTTTTCATTAATAGATTCACTTTGTTCGATTTCCATAATTTAAACAATTCACATTTACGAATACACAACAGTGTATTTACTACACAACAGTCAAGCAATCAGCTGTCACCATCCTTGGATACGCGTGGGACGCTGTACATAAACACACACGGTCATTCGCGCAAGCGCCCTGTGCCGCCTAAACAGAGCAGCACACTCAGGCACGGTAGAAAGAGTGGGAGATACTAGTTCCTCTCCCTTCCCCTCGATCTTACGCTTTTTCGATCAGCATCACGTGACCCTGACGCAAGTTTGAAAGTTTTTACCCATACAAAAAAGTGCTCAGCGCCGCTAAAGAAGTTTTCACTTCAAAAACATTCGTTGTTTTTGGGTAATAGGAATTCGTATCGTCATGCTGTTGGACTACTTTTGAAATGTCTAATAGCATATGTACGAAATATGTAACGAACATATAGTTCGTGTGTTGCACCCAATGCAGGAACGTTAACGTTTGACGTGTACGTACTATTGACAAAACAATAGAAATGTTTGTGCGATATTATCGACTCTTAAGTCCATGTTTAAGAAACAAATTGTAATCTAGTAATTAAACGTATTATCTTTTTTGCTATAAATGTCGACATTTTGACAGCTAACTAGATGATGATGATATTAATTTATCCCTAATGGGAAAGGCAAAAGTCCATAGTCCAGGTCTTATTCTTGGTAATAATTGGAGAATTTTGGTGGTTTAAAGGCCGAAGCCACGTCTTACGTGGTTAGGAGTCCGTCTTGGAATCGACAGCTAACTAGTCCATCTTAATTTTCTTACATTGTACGTCAAAACGCCAGAAGAGAAATTTAGGTTTAAATAAGTTTATTCTCGTTAAAAACATACATGAGAAAAAAAGTAGTAAAATATACGCTACCGTCGCAGTAACTGCATCTACCAAAAAACTCGGCTACAATTTCCCATATCTCAGGTCAAGCTGTTGTAAAGACTCGCTCCGAAATAGGTTATATATTTGCGACCGAATTCGGTTCTGAATTTAACAAATGAATACTAATTTCAGGTCTTTTCGCGGGCCAGACACAGTGGTTCGATGGCATCGCGAAGAGTCTCGGTTACGAGAGCATCACCCACCACGCTGTCATCATTGACGCTGGATCCTCAGGGTCCAGGGTCTTAGCTTATAAGTTTAGGGTGCCATTCACAGGTAGAGTATATATCTAAAAATGTTCTTAATTTTCCTACTCGTTTGAAACCCCAATATTAATAATATGAGAAACTAAGGATTTTTAGTTTTTATTTCTATAGTTCCATATCTATAAATCTTCCATAGCTAATGTAAAAGAAAGAGAACATTCAAAACTTTTACCAGAGCAATATATAAAATAGAACCACGACTAAATATAGAATAGAGAAAAATAACAAAATGACACTTGACATTGACGGTTTACCTAATTATTGACAGATGTCTCTGTTCTATTTTGATATCATTATTTGCAACAATATTTATTTCCATAATATGTCGTGCGAGGCCAGGATAGTATTATATTGTAGTATTAACAGGGGTTCAGGGTTCTCAGAGTCGCGCATAGGCGAACTCTGATTAATTGGACACTAAAGTAAATTCCTAGGGAACAGTGAAGGTCATATATTATTTATTTTTGTATAAGCATTACAAAATTTATTTATTCTGTTTCAGTATTCGGTCCAACCAGCCTAGATCTAGTAGATGAATATTTCGAAGAAACCAAGCCGGGCCTTTCTTCTTATGTCGACGACCCTAAAAAGGTAATACATATAACATTTGATTGACAATTAACATTTTATTTTTAATGTTAATTGTCAATCATATCCATCAACCCATAAATCAATTCATAGAAGGGAATAATCTGTTAGAATTTTTTAAGTAAAGAGAGGATCGGTCTGTTTCATACTCAGAGGTTAAAAAGACTTAGTTCCTTATTAAAAATCGAAGTCACATTCTCTTGAGCGCTGTCAAACATGTGAAACTTCTAGAAAATGGTTTGGAGCTCTTGAAACTAGATCGACAGCGAATCTGGTTTTTTTTCTATAGAACGGCATATGGGCATGATATTAACTCCGTCCATAGACTCAATGCCCGAGGGCTTGCGAGTGCGTTGCCGTCTTTAAGAATAAGGTAATAAGTATGACGTCACCAAAGCGATTGACGCCGTAGATTGTAGATGTCTCTGATAAATTAAACACTCTCAACAATTCAACAATGTCACTTGGTCTTAAATGTCAAATGTCAGTGACAACCGTTGTGTTGCGACATAGATTTTTAAATCCATAGATTTCTAAAATTGCCATAAACAAGTAAGAATGACAATGACATTCCGATTTACATACTATTTTTGTACTTGTATATTGTGATAGATACGTAATGAAAATTTAATATTAATTTATAGGCAAATAACAATCACGAATGGAGTAAACACCGATTAAAAAATATAAAAACGAAAATGTATGTTAAATATTTGTGAATTTGCTTTAGGCTTATATGTATTAAAGATAAAATCCTAAATAAATTTCACATTTCAGGGTGCCGATACAATAGTCCAATTGATAAAAAAGGCGGAATTTCTCACCCCGGTAGAGAAGCGTCGCTCTACGCCTGTTATTGTTCGGGCTACGGCCGGGTTGAGGCTCCTACCCGCTGATAAAGCCAAACAACTTGTACAAGAAGTCGCCGATGCAATAGCCAAGTATGTATACAATTTTTTTTTAATTTAGTGCATGTCATGGATACAAGTCCTTCTGCCGGAAAGCAAAATTTAGATATTAATTTTATAATAACGTTAACTTTAAGTTAACTGGGGAGCTGTAGAATTAAATTTTAGTGTCAAACTCTCTTAAAAGCCGACAACGCACCGACTTAGGGAGCGTTTAAGTATTACGTCACGCAATTTTGGGAGATTATTGACCCCCCATGTAACGCGCCGTAACGTTTGTCTGTACTCAAGTATAGTAAAACGTTTCGTGACCACCCAGTGACTCTTTATACCTAAAAGTTACCATTACGTGGTGTAAAGTACTGGAAAGTCGAAAATAATATTAACAATAACGCGTAATTAAATCCCCGCCCCGCATCGTAACGTTTTACAAAAAGAACCCCCCCCCATCCAAATTTCTTACGTAACACTTGAACGAACGCTGCCAATTTCGTTCCATCCCAATTTTTTTATTTTTATTTTTGAAACAATTTTTATTTTTATTTTCTTATGATACAGCATACAAAAATACATACAACCCCTATTTTTTACAATTGTAGATAGTTATTTTTATTGAATTAAAAAATTGTTTCCTAGAAATAATATACATGGCAAAACAAATGTTTGCCGGGTCAGCTAATATAAAAAAAATCTAAAAGAGTGTTCACTGTTCAGCCTTCTGACACATGTTGATATTTCCAAAGAATCTTAGGCTAAGAGCTAAAAAAAACTATTTGATATCTTTAATATTTAATATTTTTCAGACTTGGCTACGATGTGGGACCGAACAGTGTTGAAATAATGGACGGATCCGATGAAGGAATCTTCATTTGGTACACCGTTAATTTATTACATAGTAAGTCAAATAATTTTCGCTTCCCTAGGCATTTCCTTTTGGGAACTAGTGAGCTCTTGAATTGTCTCTTAGTGGGACAACCTTCAACTGTTTAAGAAAAACAGCATTGTACGGTTCCTGGGTCTTGGGGATGCTTAATCTTTTCATTCTATCACTGTAAGAGATAGCATACAGCTAAACCACTAATTAAAAAGGGTGCGTGTACTTATGTACGCGCGTAAGAAGTTATACTTCATTGGCATTATTAAAAATAGTTTTTGATTGCATGCAAATAATTAATTACAATTAAATAATCAAAGACTGGAAAAGGAGTCATTATAGGCAATAAAGTTCAGTTTACATTTGAAAAATTAAATAAATAAATACTTATTATTATTCTCTCACATTAAGTGTAACATAAATTCTATTATTATTCGAATGTTGTTTTTAAATTATGTCCAATGACGTAGTATCTTCCGTGGGCAACTTCATTCTGTTAATTTGGTGTAACGGTGCGCGCGCATCGTAAAATTTCACTCTCATTAATTTTTCATAACGCGCCTAAAGAAGTTCAAAAAGTTATGATCATTTATAGGCAAACAACAATCACCGAGGGAGAAAACACCGATTAAAAAATTATAAAAACCAATATTTATTTGATATATTTGTAAATTTTCTTTCTTTGATTTAGTACAGCTGCTTATTCTCTTATATGTGATACCGTATTTACCATGGAGAGGAGTGTTTCGAATTAACACCTGCAGCTGAGTTTCATTATTGGGGGGCAGAATAAGAAATTCCACCCGTATCACTTGGACGTCTGTCGTTCCACAACTGAGCGTTTCTTAAGGCAGTTTTTGCTACGCACCAATACTATGTGGAATCAGATGCCCACTGAAGTATTTCCGAACCAATTCGACTTAGGGTACTTTAAGAAAAGAGCGTATCAATTATTAAAAGCCCGACAACGCACTTGCGAGCCCTCTGACATTTAGAGTGTCATTGAGGGCGGTGTTATTTAAATTAATTAAATCCCTAACATATCAGCTTATAACTTCATGAAGATATGTTTGGAATTTAATTAATTTAATTATCATTAAAATATTAAAAAGTCGAAAATTAATACAAATTATAACATTAATTTTTTAAATTTATTTCTTCGATAATAAAAATACGTGGCATTTTAATTTACAATTCTAAAATATAACATTATTACATACGTATATATAAAATATAAAATACTAAAATTTCATAAATTCTCTTTACGAAATTTTAATTCTAAAAATATAATTTCTATAAGGAAATTCACCCTTCTCACTCTCTCTCAATGGGTTTCAATCGCTATCTCCAAAAACAAAAACGCTGCACATCTTCGTGACGCTCCGTAAAATTTTTACACTCATGCATCTAAAGAAGTTTCACTTCAAAAACTGAGAAAGCCTGAGCAATATTCTGTGCTTCTGGAAGGAGCTAGGCTAGCTTAGTTAGCCTGGACTTTTCGCACAACAGATCCAGGGAGAGTAGAGTCTAAGTACGGAAACTGAGTTCTCCAACCTTTAACCTTTAAGCCTGAGTAAAATGGATAGTAAATTGGTAGGCATACTCCCTAAAAGGTCCACAACGCACCCGCTAACATGGGTATCCATGGGCTGCGGTATCTGCCTTTTATAGAATACTAGAATCTTCTTTATATATATTTTTTTGACGTTCAAAAGTGCCATTTTAGATGGTCTAATTGAAATAAATGATTTGACTTTGACTTTATTGCTGTTTATCGCATCCATATTTTGATGGATCGCCTTTTAACCGATTTCATAAAAGTTGAAGGTGATTTTAATTATGACATGTAATTTTTCAGATCTGATAGGAGGAGAAACTATGGCTGCTTTGGACCTCGGTGGCGGTTCGACTCAGATAACCTTCCAACTGAGTGATGAGGATACAAAAATGTATCCGGCAGCTGATCAGTTCGTGGTACCAGCTGGTGATAATATCACCTTGTATACTCACAGGTATTTTTGTGTGTTTGTTTCTCCTTATATATAATTCGTACGGTAGTTTTTAAATATATAACTGAAAAAACTGAACTTATCGTGAGTTCTTTTTTATTGTCCTTTTTATTCTCTACATAGATTTGTCTATGGATTCTGAGATAGTCAATCTATCCAGATACAAACTCACAAATCATATAAAATTACGCTAGCTGAATTGGATTTCGAATCTACATTGTGAACTGTCGAAAGATTGTGAACCTGAACTGCTTACAATTTAACGTATTATTATTCGGTAGATTGTAATCTATCGAAGTGAAACCGTCAAATTGTGAAACGGAACGCACCTCGCGCGCTGATTGGTTGAACGGCATACGTTCGACAACAAACAAATATGGTGGCGCGGGGCATGCCGTTCAACCAATCAGCGCGCGAGCTGCGTTCCATTTCACAGTTTGACGGTGACATATGCATTGTAGTTTTGCGTGTGTTATTGGACACTTTCTTATGTTAAATATCCTTATTAGGTTAGACTTAATTTACTTATTAGTCTTAAGTTAGACTAAATCGTAATCTTAAATGATGTCTTTATGTAAAGACAATTTATTTAAAGAAAATTGCCTATCTCGACGGATCAAGTAGTTTTTAGTCAAGTCAATACCTTATTTTTTTATAAATTAAAATCCTACACCTTAAAGAAGTTTTGTTTTTATGTCCAACACAATTTTTTTTTTCAGTTACTTGAACTTGGGTCTTCTGGCGGCCAGACACGGGGTATTTAAGCAGGAAGCAGGCGATAATGACACGAATGAGTTTGTCTCAGTGTGCGTTGACCCTATCGTTCAAAAGGAGAAATGGACGTACGCTAACAAACAGTATATTATTAGGTAAATAACATTTATGTCTTATTTTAAACCTTTTTTAAATGCAAAATGTAATTTTTTAAAGTATAATTCAGATTTTGTTGGGAATCGAACTTGGGACCTTGTAGTTTAAGGAAATAAAATAATTGTAAATTTATAATAACACATAACTTCAATCCGGTAAAAAAGTGTTTTCTTTAAGCCGTTATTGTTAATATTATTTTCGACTTTCTAGTACTTAAAACCACATAATGGTAACTTTTAAGTATAAAGAGTCACTGGATGGTCACGAAACGTTTTACTATTGGGCACAGAAAAACGTAACGGCGCGTTACATGGGGGAGGGGGGGTCAATAATCTCCAAAAATTGCGTGACGTAATATCTGAACGCTCCCAAGGACACTTTAGGATATTTTTTTATATATCCTGTATTTGTGCTGTTATTGATATGAAAATATGTCTTAGTGGCGCCCCCCGGCCCGAAGGCATGAAGCGCGAAGCTGTGTACAAGCGATGTCACGCGGCTGTCACACGATACGTGGAGCGGACACTCGACTGGGTCCCGCGTCGTGCTCCAAGTGGAAGCGTCGCAGCCATGAGCTATTTCTATGACGTGGCCGCTGATGCTGGACTCATAGGTGAGATTTTTCTAGAAATAATATCGGTTTTAATTTTGAAGCTATTGCATAGATTTTATCGAGGGCTTTGAGAGCGGCTACCGAAGCAAGAAATTTCGTAACGAAAATAAAAACCTAACACACAATGACGTAATATAGGTGCGGCCAATACGCGTTAGAGCGGGACAGAACGCATACTGCGTCTCACATCGGTCTGGCGTGATCGGTGACGTAGTTAGCGCGGCCAGTGCAGCCGGTACGGGTTATAATGAGACAGACGATTAAGGCGTGTTAATCTGAGTCTGGTAGAGTGGAAGATTGAATTAATATCAAAGAAAAAACAAATACTATATATCACATATCAATGGGATTTTTGGAAAGATTAAAAAAAATATATCAGATATTTTATAAGGAAATAAAACGCTAAAATGCTAGACAAACGTCAAATCGAATGAAGACTATGACTTCCGTATGTCAAGATCGTTTTTGACGTACGTGAGTCTCACTTAGTAAGTGACTTACAAAAAATCACGCTTTGCTATAGTACGACGGTCTTGACTAAGCCGGGTCGCGGATAAGCCAATTTGACGTAACAGAACCATTGTTCTTGTCAAACTTCACGTCTGGTTTCTATTGTTTTTGGTATGATAACAGAGAAAACTGTTTTGCTAATCTGTGAAGCCTAGCTAAAATTTCCAAAACGTTTTTAAACCAATCTTGATTAATACCAAGTTTATTATTTTACTTCACGTCTGGTTTCTATTGTTTTTGGTATGACAACAGAGAAAACTGTTTTGCTAATCTGTGAAGCCTAGCTAAAATTTCCAAAACGTTTTTAAACCAATCTTGATTAATACCAAGTTTATTATTTTTGTGAATAAATAAATAAAATTAATATTTGACGTAGACGTAATGGCGGGCGGGCAAGTGTCAGTGACTGCGTACCGTTCGGCGGCGAGACGGGCGTGTTCCGCGTCCAACGTGGAACAGCCATGGGCCTGCATCGACCTGGTGTATATGGTTGCCTTATTGCACGATGCCTATAAGATACGCGATGAAGAACCTATTTCGGTGAGTTTTTGTACATTAAGATTCAACATTCATTACAAAAAAAAAAATTAAATTTAGAGCTGTTTTTGTATCCAATTTCAGATATCTTTTTTATATATTGACTAAGTAGTTGCTAGTTAGTTAAGTATCCGATTTCATCTTCGCTTATATCGTTAACACAATTGGATAAAAATATGTCCTATCGGGGAAAGAAGGTTTTTACCATTTGCTCTAATGCGTAGTTACTTAGAAAAAAAAGATAATGTTATGTATTTTTGTCTTTTGTTTTATTTGTAACGATTTAACAAAAAGTACTGAATAGATTCCAACATTTGTTTTAATTTTTAAAATACTACATTACCTCTATCCCTAATTACAGGCTATAATTATTTATCAATATCTAGTATATTTTATATATTTATTTAGCGGATCTGATACACGTCCTGTACACACGTCTTACATACAAAAAATATATCTAATGTAAATCATTCTCGACTCTACTTGAACACACAAAAAAATTCATCAAAATTTGTCCAGTCGTTTAAGAATTTAATCAGGAACACATGTGATTCTTAAACATCCAGGGCGTCACTCAAACGTATACAAAAAAATTCATTCAAATCGGTCCAGCCGTTTAAGAGGAGTTCAGTAACATACACACGTACCTACAGTATAATTCTATATATAAAGATAAATTATCTTTCCAACTGTGCGTAAAGAAATAATGTTAAAAAACCATTAATATTTTTTTGTTATATTATTTATTTAAACTAATTAATTTGGAAATTTTCAGCTGTTTAAGAAAGTGAACGGTCACGAAGTGTCGTGGGCTTTGGGGCTGGCGTACACGACGGCTATGAACAAAATAACAACGGCCCCGGCCGCTTAGTGAATACCTAATTTATATTAAATGTACCAAGTTTTAACTTGACAAAATAATTATTTTATATTTATAATTATTAATATGACATGACTATAGAACGATGTTTTATTCCAAAAAAATAAGTCTAAGACTCTAAGACTTAAGAGTGATCATAAACTATAGAATAACAGACTATAGTTTATTATGATAATCATGACATTGACAGGTTATTTGATAGATTTAGACAAGTGTGCTGAATCGCCTTAATTGATTATGATTATTATTTAAATAAATGTATAATACTGTTAATACCATGGTTAGGAAATTTTCTCATGTCAAATGGTAACCATGGTAACCAGTCTACGTTTTTTTGAGTTCTTGGTACATTTATGTAAGACTTCCACAATTTTGTATAATATTTTGCACCCTACTTTAAGTAATGCAAGCGGCCTTTTGGTTTAAATACATGAATTTTTATATGCAATATACAATTTTTTTTAAATGGTTGTGTGAATTTTTGACAATTATACACCCGCAATAGATTATTAAAGTTTTGAGTTGAGTTCAAAGGGGCGTATAATGTTATTTAACCATATATTGTTTTAGATCTGTCAAAAACGATATTACGAGAGTCGTTCTTAGCGCGTCTTTGTGAATTTTACTTTAGACTTGTCTTTGAATTCTCTTCCTTCAGTTTTAACTTGAAGATTTTAAGCTTTGCCTTCAAGGAAAAATGTGTATCATATTTTTCGTTTTTGTTTACTTTGACGTAATACACTACTGTTTTTATTTATTTAATATTCGTATCAATATAAAATTTAATTTAGAGAAAGTGACTCTGGTAAGATAAAGCCCTGTATCATCAAACTACTTGTACTCTGATTTTTCATTCCGTAGAATTTTGACATTTCATAAGTGTTTCAACTAAAAAGTTCTCCACCGAAAAAGGGACAAATACGACAATGATAATTACGTCCCTTTTCATCACAAACAGTAAAAAATTCACAAGTATATATAACATTTTTTCTTTCAAAGGTTTACTATACCTGGAATTAGTAGGCAGCGATGCCAGCTAAAGAATAAAATAAAGTAATTAAAGGTAGTTCGATATATTGTTCGTGATATTGAAATATTTGTTATTATCACTCGCCGTTAAACCACTTTTAATGTGAAGCTCAGCACTAAATAAAATGGATACATTCACTAACAAATAAAATGTATCTACTCAGATGTTGACTCGTATTGAAATTGAAAAATGTGACCAGCCAAAAAGGTTTGCCATCTCTGACATGTCAAAAAATGATAGCTGTCAGAATTCTACAGAATTAAAAATCAGTGTATAATTGCTACGCGTCGTACATTCCCTAGATTTTTCGATAGCTTAACAATGACAGTACAATTTGTAGCGACAACTCGTATTGGATGATCGTTAGAGGCCTGATGAATCTTGCAAGACAGGAGTACTAAAATTTGTTTTATGATAAATATTTAGCAATAAGATTTTGAAATAAAAGACATTTTTACCCGGTTATTATATTGACATTTTACAAGCAATAATGGTCTGTGAATTTTTCGTTTGACAACGTACTGAGCGTTGACGAATTAATTTCAAACGAAACATAAAAACGGTGGATGTATAAGTACTGCGACCTGGAATGATTATTAAATACAGCCGCTGTTCACTACGAAAGGAAACGTTTTAGGCGGATACCTAAACAACCCAAAGCTTGCAGTACTAGCTTTTAGAACGCGTTGAACAATCATTTACTTTGATTGTATAATCATACGTAACACTTGCCAAAGGATGTGAGGTTTGAACAGAAATTAATATAATTCTAAATTGAAATTTTAATTCGAAGTTTTTGCTGAACAGTTTTGATATGCTCTTTAACATATTATATGAAATGGAATAATTATATTTATAAATAATTTTTATGTGATTTAAATTTTTTGACACGTTGTCAAGCTTTGTGCACTTCGCGATTTTGTAACGGGTATGTTAAATACAAATGTACAAAAATTTAATAAATGTTGGATTTATAATATTTATATTGGCTTTTATTTGATACCCTTTTGTTTAGCTAGGGCCTAGTGTGATTAATTCGCCAGAATATTTTTATTTTTTATTTATTATTTATCGCAATATTTTTCTGGCGAATTAATCACACGGGATGCCTGGGGGATGTGAAATATCGTAATTATTTTGTTCACGTAATATAATAACATAACGAGTTTGTTTCTTCTAAATGTTTATTTCGTAATTTTTTTCATTAAATACCAAAATTCTAAAATTTTATAAAGATAATATTTAAAAAAAGTCAGAAGATGAATCTCTTTACATGTGTTTAAAGGATTCCGATTCCTCTCGATCTACTGGCAGAGCTGCTGACCAAGAAATATTGCAATACTAAAATAATAAACTCACAATATCTTTATTCATATAGGTATTAAATACACTTATGAACGTCAAAAAAGAATTGTAAATTTACATTTACTACCAGTTCGCAAGTCAAGGGCGTAGTGGGCAAGAAAATTAAAAAAATATACCGACATAGAGAGCTTGATTGTAATCCTACAATAAAATATTTTTCAAATACAACACCTGTTTGCTAAGTTCTGCCCCTGTTAAGCGACTCTTCTTATTTAGAGGCATGATCATGAGAACTCATTGAAATGAGCGGTAAAGTGTTGTGTTGACAGGTTTTACTTAATTCCCAACAAAAACCTTCACGTTTACGCAATCTTGGATATTTTTTATTTTCTTAGATGAGTTTCATCATCGCACGTCGAGGCAGAATACGAAATATTACCCATATCACCTCGACGTCCGCCGTTCCACAACTGAGCGAATTTAAGGCAGTTTTTGCCGCGCACCACCACTACGTGGAACCAGCTGCCCACTGAAGAATTTTCATACCAATTCGGGATACACACTTAGAAAAGTGTGTATCGATTCTTAAAAGGCCGGCAACGCACTCGCGAGCCCTCTGTCATTGTCAAAAAATTATTTATACTAAAGTTTTGTACTTATTTCGATACTTATGAACGCTCACTGTAAATATGTATCTATATACAAGAAAATTGCAAAGGCGATTTCACCCTACATAACAAATAAACTGTTTTCCTTGTCAAAACAAACTTTTTCGTCGGTACTTGGTAACTCCAAACACCGATATCGGTTGTTCGAAATTCAATGTGAACTGTATAACTTAATTAAATCAGGGACACATTAGGAGGGGTAAATTAAATAAGACACACAAGTTTAATAATTTATTAAGAATCATTTAAAAGGTACAATAAAAATGTTTCACTAATGTTAACATGAAGGGATTCAGTCTCCTAAAATGATTATAAAATTAGGACTTAAAATTAACTTATAGAAGCAAAGATTACATAGTTTAATTTATTTTAAATGAATATTCTGGATTGCTAAATAATGATAAGACTAGTCTATCAGCGTTTCTATACTTTACAAAACATCTGTTTTTTGCTTTCTTTCGAATTATTGTATGGCAAAATACTCTTTGGTGTTAAATTCTTTACTAATTATTGAAATCGGCATTTAACAGAGTAGGGGTGATTATATATTAGCAGAGATTACGTAATTTCGAACTAAAACCATAGAATACAATTTTGCAATAGGTAGGTTTAGGGGCAACTAATTTGTTTAAATACTATGTGTTCTACATGCTATTTCAAAGTGAAAAACATATCCCTACGAGTAACAACATGTAACAATTTAACAACTATTGAACGTTGATATGATCAGAGAGGTTTACTAAGTTTTTAAACTTATGTCTATGTTTTCCATATTATGTTCTAGAAAGAGACAACTAAACACTATGGAATGTACAGTTAAAATATTAGATAAGTTGTTAATGTCGCCGTGAAGTTGCTTCTGCGTTGCGCAACTCTACATTGAGTTTGACAGGTGTCAAACGTGAAATGAGACAATGGCTGTCAAGTGTAATTTGACGTACGAGTGGTTGTGCCTCTAAATTCTAATTATTTCTGCTCAAGTTAACATGACACCAATAACAGTTTTTTTATGGATTAGTATTTTTATTAGGTTTTGTTTGTTGGACCAATAACAAGGGGAAATTGTAACATTAAGTTCCTTTTTTACCTGCGTATTTCAAGTTTGTGGTAGAGGTCTGAGTGTGATTACAGGATAATAATTAGTTCATCAGTATTTTTAATTTGTAATCAGACAGATAATCGAAAAACAGCAATAATATCCTCTCTAAAAAATATTGTTGCATCATGTTGTTTTATCAGCATATGTAATAACAGGTAATTTGAAATTCAATGTTTTTATTTTATTCCTAAAATAAAAATCCACTGAGATCCATCAATGATTCGCGGCAAAATCCGACTAAGCGCTCTGATAGATGCGAATCGGTTCAGCGTGACGTCATCGCCGTAGCGCGCGAAGGGAATCAATTAAATAGGTTATAACAAAACATTTTTTTGTAATTTTATTCAGGTTTTCGATATACGCGTTAGTTACTTAGCTACGAAGACAAAGATACGAAGTTAGCCAACTTCCAACTTGACGCTAACTTCACGGCGTACTTGCGCTCTATTCGTAATTGTATTAAGTAAATAAAATACTAAACTATGACTACAGTAAATTGAGTAAAATTAACATTCTTTGGTATATCTATGTTTGGAAGAATGTTATTACGAGTTGTAATACGTTATTTTCTAATGCTACAAGGTATCACTTCGATTTGGGAAACTTTATTTTTTTACAATTTCTTATACCAGAATAAATAGTGCTCGCCGTCTTCAACCAGCAAATCGTCAACGCCTGAAAACAATTTAAGTTAGTAAGTTGTAAGTCTGTACGCTAAGGACAACTTAAGAGTCCAGGCTTAAGTATGACTCCCGTATGTTAAAAATATTTCGGAATCTAACTTTTATCCGACTTTAAATATTACCCTTAGATAATCTTTAAATTATTACGCGAAATTGAATTGATATTTTAAAAATAAATTAAAATTTGGTCTTAGACATACAAAGTGATATTTTTGTAAAAATCAAAAAACATTATTGTGACCAAACGGCTTAACAGATTTAATTCAAATTTTGAAAATCATTTAATATCGATTACCTATGAAGGACCTTGTATATTTAAGTCTAAATTAAATGAAAAAGTTAGTAAATATTATAGAAAATCGATATATATACTAGAAAAAAAACAGTGATACAAATTTAACAAAACTAACCAACGGGGGCGACGAGCTGGTTTCCAGGTGGGCTGGCGGGGTCAGGCACTTCTGGGAGACGGTAGAGGAGCCAGTAGTGATATCCCATGGGCTCCTCCTTGTGACCAGCCAAGGTGTGGACGTAGTGACCATTTGGCCATTCGCTGGCCTCGAACTTGAATTTCGGGTCTTGCTCAGACGCCATTTGCATCACGTGGTAGAACGATACGTTCCTAAAATTATAATATTTCCATATTTATTGACTATTTAAAAAAAAATCAGTGGCGCTACCTTTTTAGGACTGGGCCTCAGATTTCTGAATATGTTTCATGATTATTTTCTCAATCAAATAGGCATGTAGGTGATCAGCCTCCAGTGCCTGACACATGCCGTCGACTTTTTGGGTCCAAGACATGTCGGTTTCCTCACGATGTTTTCCTTCGCCGTTCGAGCAAATGTTAAATGCGCACATAGAAAGAAAGTCCATTGGTGCACAGCCGGGGATCGAACCTACGACCTCAGGGATGAGAGTCGCACGCTGGCGCCACTAAGCCACCACTGCAACATGGATGACTTTACAGTAATTAAAAGAGCAATTGATTCGTGTCTTGAACGTCAACCTTGAGGTATTAGATTCAATTGTGTCAGGCACAAATGGCTGATCACCTAGTTGCCTACAAAAAATGCCTTGAGATTGTAATACAACTGTTTGAAACATACCTTGGAGCAACCATGTACAGGGTGTAATTTTCAGTGACATTTGTGCCTAACCACAGCGTGTATGTAAAAGAGACGTTGCGAGCGTCAGATTCGTTGCCGGCGTGGCCTGACTGATAAGCCACCTTCAAGTTTCCATCTCCTCCGTTCTCTGGAAAGATAAGATATTTTTCGAGCGAGATTTTTTTTATTTAATACAATTCACACCAATTGACCTAGTCCCATGCTAAGCTGGTGAAGCTTGTGTTATGGGTACTAGGCAACGGATATACATACATATTATAGATAGATATACATATAAATACATATTTAAACACCCAAGACCTAAGCAAAACACCAAATGCTCATCACATCGATGTTCGTCTCAGCCGGGGATCGAACCCGGGACCCATGGATTCGCAGTGAGGGGTACTAACCACTAGACCAATGAGTCGTCAAATTCTTTTACTATTATTGATTATATTCTTAAATATATAACAATTGTCTTTGTTTAAATTGCTCTTTGTTTAAAAAACACGTGAATAAAAAATACTCATTCAAGAAAAGAGCGTATTATTTATTTATTGCAAGAATTTGGTACAAAAATGTGTAAGGTGGTACAATCGTAAGTTCGCATATTCTGCCACACACAATGGCGCGCAAATTTGTCTTTAAAGGAATTTTACATTATTAGTCAAATGAATTCGTCAATTCTTATATTATTTGTATCGTACATATCATACTTTATTAAATTTATATCAACTACAGTGTCTCACGCAAATAATCATTTATTGAATAATACATTTTTTCCAAAAGTAATACACCAAGTCGATTTTTAAAAACTCTAGTCGGAAGATCTTTTAATTCTTTTGGTAAATTATTGTAAACCTTGATTGCCATACAAAAGGTGTTTTCCCTAAATTCCAGACTGATTTTTGGCAGCCAATTTCTCCCCATTTTTCTCAACTTCCTACTTCGACTTCTACGTACCAATTGTTAAAAGACCAGCAACGCACTTGCGAGCCTTCTGGCAATGTGTCCATGGGCGTCGGTAAACTTTATTTCTCATCTAGCTTTACTAAGTAGGGTTTTAGAGAGGAGACATATTCAGTGAAAATATTATTAAATAACAAACCAAAAGGTTCATGACGGCTGTCCAATAGCTTATCACTGCAGTGCGGTGGCCGTACAGCAGCTAAAGATGCTGGTGTCAATGCTGCAACAGCTGCAGCGGTCTTCTCCACATCTCCCCAGCCTCCGTCTGCTTCCTGACGCTCCAGGAGCCACTTACGGGCTGCCGGTAGACTCCAATGCTGGTGAGCGCCTGGACCGCTGTCTGAGTCTTCGAGAGCCTGGAAAGACATTAAAATGTCTTTGTAATTTAACGTCTACAAAAAAATTGCTTTCGTCTCTTTCTGACAAATTGTGTTTATGCTGTGACAAAAAGAGATAGATGTACAGTTAAAACGCGGCTGTTTTAGTTTCTATAAATATTCGTAATTTATAAAAACATGAATTATATAATAACCTAGTTATCTGGAGATATGGCACAAGGTGTCGAGATAGAATAGAAATTTGTGAAATTAGTTTCATTCCTTAAGTTTTATCATATAAATACAACTTTATAATATAAAATGATATGATTTTTTATTGTCCGTTGAGTGAACCGACAAAAGTTCTAGATACTATATTTTGCTAGTGCCTACGGTTCGTAAATTTTTCATTGGTTATGCCGATTTAGAGTCACCTGTCAGGACAGGATTGTGTATATTTTGTAAATATGCACAATCCTGTTATCTACTTAACAATAATTATTCTTATTTTTAATTTTATTTTATTTACTATACACCTTTACACAAGACTTCATTACTTACACTGCAAACTTTTACTAATATATATATTTTTTTTCTACTAAGTATTATTACATTCCTTTTCTTTCTTTCTTGCGACTGAGGCGCAAAAAAAATTCGCTGCTGTGGTCTCTGGCAGAATGACCAGCGCTGTGGAACATTCTGCTCCTCAACATAATGCTGAGCCAAGGCAAATACACACGCATTACACACTTGAAACGAACCGAATGGGAAAAGGGAATTTAAAAAAAAAATTGTTTTGGATATCTCTCATTTTATTTCTTCTTTGATTATTGTTATTTTGTGTGTTTATGTGTGTGTGTTTTTGTTTGTAATAAATGTTATGTCTATGTCTAAATAAATAAATATTTTGTTTTTTGATTCAACTACTTTTATTACAGTTGTATGTATTCTAGTTATATCCGTTTATATATTTTACAATAATTATTTAACCATTATTAATAGTGTCCAATATAATATATAGAAACATATTAATCATTTCAATTTATTATTTCTTAGTGCTTCACTGGTTTTTACCACAATATTTACTATGTAACATATTCCTACTACATATCATATTAATATAATTATATTTTATCCGTCGAGTTTATACCAACGTTTCACATTTATTTCTGTCTTATTAAGTTCTGAAACAATATGTATGCTTCAAATTCGACTTAGAGAGTCTATTTATTTATTAAAGTTGACCACATCATACATAGCACCAAATCAACGGCATATTTTACAAAATATTTCATATAAAATGTATGACAATTGAAGTAAACATAAAAATCTTATAAATTATCCATACTTGAATAGCAAGAGCTGTAGTGGTGAGTGATCCAAAGCTGCCGTCGGGATGTTGCTGACGAGCAAGACCGGCCATGGGGCGACGGACGAAGTGCAATAGACTACGGTGTCTATGGTCTTGAACCACGCAGCGAAGCGCCAGTATTACCATAGATATTGTGTCTGTGAAAAAAAACATTATTAGTTATCTATATCTATATTGTTACAATATTTTACAGATTGAATGGAGACCTTTAATACTATAGACATAATTTACCACCTTTGGCAATGGTCTTCTAAGTATGGACACGGTTCTAAGAGTGAGATACAGAAACGCATATGACAGAAACTATCACGTATTTTATTTGTATTCAAAAGTGCTTGAAGTACGAGTACTATATTACTTGGGAATATTGTAAAGTGATGGATATCGGCGACTTGAGAGAATCTGACGCCATAGACAAGCATTTGATTAAAAATACAGATAATAGTGAATTTAAAAAAACAATAAACTTGGCGATTAAACAGAGTGACGGAGAGTTTTTCGCTAGTTCCTTTCGTCCGTTCTACGACCTTGATTTGAGAACTGGCAGTAGGTAAGTTCATAAGTGTACATTGTGTTACCGAAATGAATAAATGATTTTGAACTAGAATTTGATATAAATATAATATAAGGAATAAACGCATTTATGTTTAAAATTAAAATTTAGCCCTCCTCTTTTATTGGTTAAAAAATTACTTTGAACTTTAAATTATCTGCTTAAATGTGTTTTTGCAACCAATCCATTATCACATGTTTAGTGACGGGGAGGTAGTCCGTCAGTCTCGTGAAGCGTGTCTTCTCCAGTGCTAGATGCAGCAACTACCCAGTCGCAATACCCGCCCCCTACCTTACGTTACCAAGCGATTTTTTCCTTCTACCAACACACCATTTATACTGGATGTTGTTTCTACTTACAAATAATTTTTATTCATCCATTAAGCATTCATAATTTGCATTTTTTTTAAATACATATACAAACGATATCCTTATCGAATTATATAGCATTCAGAACTGTATCCATAATTTTCTCCATTTATAAATTGAATTTTTTGTTTGTGTTTGTTTGCCTATAAGTGCTTGTCACATTAAATCTTGTATTCTTTTTTTCTTGTAATAATGAATAGGGTGCCGTTCAAGTATTACGTAATAAACGTATTATTTTGTTGTAGGAATCCTCGAAAATGCATTTCGTTTTCAAGCATAGACTATTACTGTTGACGTAATTACCAAATAAGAACCCCCCTCCCCCCTACAGTGCTTACGTAATACTTGAACGGCCCCCAGTGTGCCGAGCGTTAACAAGCTATTGTAAATAAATAAATAATTATTTATCTTATTATATCTTAGCCACAGTACCTAAACTGTGATCAGCAGCGGCATTTGCAATATCCAGTAATCGACGAATATGGCGCCGGCGGACATGAGCTGCGGAAGAGCAGGCAGCAAGGGTGGCATACGCGAACTCCAGGTCATGGGGTGGTTCACGATGAAGGAGCGCTGATACCAGGTCCCTGCCGTGGAACGACCGAGGGTCTTTGCAAAGCGCGCCCAGAGCTAAAGTGTAGGCAGCCAGGCGTCCCAATGGGGGTGGGGATTCATGGTGCCTGTAAAGAATAGGAGTTTGATACAATCACTCAGGGTAAGATTCTTAGAAGACACTTACCGCTAAGTATAACGCTACAGAGGCAGACCCTACGCTCGATCTGATGATGGCATCAAAAGAATCGCGGGACCCGAGTGGATCCAAATAGCTCGGGATATAGAAAGATGGCAGCCTTGCAAGAGGCCTTTACCGGAGAAGGTTTCATAGAAGGTTATAAAATATATAACTAACACAGCCCTGCGATTCTGTAACTCACTTTTCGAACTCTTACAACGGTTTTCGCAGCGGCGGTTGCGCTCAAATCAGTCGTGAAGCAGTCATTTTACGATTTGGCATTCGAAATGCGAAAACCGCTGTGCGAGTTCGAAAAGTGAGTTACAGAATTGCAAGGCTGTTTAATCCGTTATAATAGCGAAGTACTAAAACAGTAACAAAATGGCAGATCGAAGTCTCTTCGCAGTTTTTTCAATTGGGCTAATTTGGAACTGCAGGTTCTTGGTGTCGCTACAATATCAATTAGCGTTGTTAAAATCGTTATATACTGACTTGGACATCATAAGTAAGATCTCAATTTCCATCTGCTTAGCCGACAGCTGCATCTCCATGCCTTGTTGTTCTATTTCCTTTCCAGTGTTATTTGCCAACTGTAATTAAAGATAGTTATTATATTTTTCTATTAATACATTTCGTTAGATTTATCAGAATTTTAGTCTTTATTATTTTAAGGGTATTATAATTGTTTATTTATTATTTATTTATTTATAAAAGATTGCACACTGATTTGTATTGGTACAAGAAAAATAACAGAATTTTCAGTGTGAGAAGCACTTGTAGGCAAACTATCATACAAGAGATTATAAAAACAATTAAGCTATAAAAACTAAACAAAAAACGATTTCAAAGTGTGAGGGAAGCAACTATGGATATCCAGACCCAGCTCGTTTATCAGAATGCTCAATCTGGACATCGGTGAGATTTGGCCAAAACGCGTTCTCCGGAGGGACAAATGGAATGATGAGATACCTGGGATATCTACAGGGTACACAATATGATGAATTAAGAGAAAATTCTGAATATTTAGGGTTTACAGTTTCTGAATTAGAAAATAGCTGCACTTAATAATATGAATATAGCAAATAGTATTTCTTTTACTAGTAATAGTAAATAGTTTTTTTTTTCACGTTTAAATATTTTATATTATAATAATATAATTTAATTATATATTATAATTAATGTCCAATTATTTTCATTAATAAGTACAAATAAAAATAAATAAAATAAAAAATAAAAATCACTTTATTTGACGAAAAACATTTGGTACTTACATTCTAAAGGTGCACTAGCGATTAAACTAGGCCTAGCCTGTATCTTAAACGCTAGTTCCTTCCAGTGTCTTTAACAAATTGGTTAGGTTGTTTGTCATTAGATATTTATAGGGGTTATATTTTTATTGTTTATAAAAAATAGAACTCAATAAGTGTTCCGAATAGAGACTGTAAGTACTCGTAGTGTGCTTAGTTTCTTACGTTAAATATCTTTATTAGTAAATTAGGTTATTTTAAATTACTAAGTCTATGTTAAGACAAGATTGTAATGTCTCAGTGAAGAAACAATTTATAAAAATATATTATTACTATCTATTAAGATTTCCAATTACTTCCTCAAAAGCTTTTGCGTAAATTATCAATGTGCAGGTCCGATATTCAAAACAATGGACATTCAGGGGAAAACCAACAAGAATTCTACACAAAATTATTTAGCTGAAGATTTGTTTGAGCGCCCTAATGGCTGGAATAGTTTGAATTAAAAAACCAATATCCATATAACTATTACTCTTCTTCTGTTGGTCTCGTCTCTCCATCATTGGAGGTTAGTTAGTCTTATGAAGCGTGTCTTGTCCTGCGCCAGATGCAGCAACTCTTTCGGAATTGCAATACCCAACACTGACGCTACGCAAGCATGATTTTTGAAGTGAAACTTCTTGAGGCGCTTGAGGGTAAAATTTTTAAATTTTCACGAAGATGTGACGTTTTTGTCGAAAGGGAGAGGGCGATTGAGGCCGATTGAAAGAGAGTGAGAAGGGTGAATTACCTTATAGAAAAACTATTTTTAAAATTAAAATTTCGTAAAGGGAATTTATGAAATATTAGTATTTTATATTTTATACAAAATAATTTATTGAAATCTCAAATGACGAATTGTAAATTAAAATGCCACGTGTTTTTATTATCGAAGATATAAATTTAAAAAATTTAATTTATTATTTGTATTAATTTTCGACACTTTTAATATTTTAATGTCTTATTTTAATTAAATACCTAATATAACATCTTCCTTTTTTCCTCCCTTTAAGTCTCGGAAATCTAAAGTTTTAGATTTGTGTAAATATGAACAAGACTTAAAAATTAGTTTGCCAAAGAAGTTTCACTTCTGATATGTGTACTTTGTACGCACGCACTTTTTTTATTAATGAACACTTGAAAGCATACCTGTAAAGTGAGCATGACATGGTGGGTGTCGTTGGCCCAACCCCAATCAGGTTGGCGATGTTGGAGGAGGTACTGCAGAGCCTTCTGGATAGCCTGTCCCTCGTTTAACGGTTCCGTCACCCAGACTACAGTGCTTGATGGTAGCGTGGTGGTGCTTGGGGCTTTGGTTGTTAACGTCGTTGGTGCATCTGTTTCTGGGATGGTAGTTTTATTTAATTTTATAATTTTTTGTAATGTTGGTATATAGGTAATATGCCCGCCTTCCACTGCGAGCGGAACGGACCCATTGTGCTTCCACCAAAGTGGAGACGAGCGCAGCGGAGAGAGCGAGTTGAAAGAGTCACAAATGAGGTTAGCGAGTTTACCGCGTTTCCCACGGAAATGAAAATGAAAATGTATGAAAATCGTCGTTACGAGTATAGCGGAGTCCGTAATGGGTCCGTTCCGCTCGCAGTGGAAGGCGGGCAATATAGTTTCACCAAAATTGTAGGGGATACTGAAAATAATATTCCAGCGATTTCAAGCTTTGAGCCCATTTTTGGGAAAAGATTGTATTTTTTTTGATTACTCAAATATTTTTTATTTCCTTATGAAGAAGTTTCAAATTCACATCTAAACTAATAAAAAATAGGTTCTGGCGGCGTTCATATGTTTTATTAATTCAATAAACAATAGTTATTGCCATTGTTCTATTTTTGCTGATAAAATCTTTCCACCATAAATGCCCGTCGCATTTTGCTAACAAAATTGAATCCTATAACTTTATAAGAAAATGTAGAGGTTTCCAAAACTAACTTACTTTTTACGGACTTTAGCGTTTGAAAAGTTTAAAAAGAAGTTGCTTTTAGGATCCGCATAAATATAGATTCAAAGCTATTTCGTGTATAATATTTATAAATTAATCTCTAGTAGGTATTACGTTGCTGAAATATTGATTATTTTCAGTATACCCATCTCGGAGCTGGCAGCTTTAACCATTATGCAAACACACTAAAAATACAACAATTAAAATAATAAACTTAATAGACATAAAATATAAAACATGAGACAATGCAATAAGTTTCTTAAAAGGCCGACAACGCACTCGCGAGCCCCCTAGCATTAAGAGTGTCCATGGGCGGCTGTGTCACTTAACATCAGATGAGCCTCCTGCCCGTTGCCCCCTGTTCGATAAAATAAAAAGTTTAAAAAAAATTGTAAGCTATTGTGAAATATAATATAAACTTTTACGAACAGGAATGTGTAGATATTTAATATGTATTGGGGTAACAGCTAATTGCTTTTTTCTAAATATTGTTTATTATAACTTACCAGTTTGCGCCTTTCCAGGAGAAACCAGAAGTAGCAGGCCTAACGCTAACACAACGCTGGGCAACATGGCTACCTGTAAAAAAATACACATTAATTACAAATTATGTTTCTTTTTTATGACGCCATAATAATTTAAATGACTACTCGAAATTGTTTTCCCGCGAAAATACTCTATCGATTTACTGACAAAATGCCAAGCAAACGTAAGGGGGCCTCATAGCCTAGCGGTCTTATTAAGTGGCAGCTAGGTGAGGGGTACCGGGTTCGATTCCCGGTTCGAGGGCAAGTTTTAATTGAGTGCTTAAACCGTACATGGAGGACACGGTCGAATTTCTAAAGACAAGCACGAATTATAAAAAATCCTATACTTGACGCTGGCTAATGCACAAATCGAGCCAGCCATTAAAAAAAAAAGTAAACGTAAAGATTTTTTTACATGACATGACAGGTAATGTCATATGTCAGCCATGTTTGTAATATTTATGATATTTTTTAATGATTATCATTGTCAAAATATGATAAAAGAATCTTGTTCTTATTCTAAGAATTAAAATGAAGTCATAAACACAGATTACAAGATGACATCGTCGATTTTTCTAAGCCTGCATTTTCCCTAAAGACCTAACCAATCTCTTTCCGAGCTATTTGCAGTACAATTTATCTCTTTGAAAGAGCTTTTTCAACAGACGATTCTCAGGTGAATAACTGAATAAAAATGCTACGAAGGAAATACTTCTTCAATATCAGATTGAAGGCGTCATATTTTGCGATTTTTCCGTGTTATGGAAATTCTGATATGATTTGAATAATTGTGGTAAAAGAACCCAAAAAAATTCTAATAATTTGTTAAGTGTTCTGAATAATTTTGGCCCAGTTTGTTTTGTACAAAAATACATTATATATTTCTTTCCATAACTCAATTTCCTGTTCTGATCTTTTGGTTATGTAGCTTCTTAAAAATTAGATAGATAGATCCTATGAATGGTTCCTTTGTTATACAAATAAATTATAATCCATCGAAATTGTGTTTGAAATTATAAAATTTTCAGTACTTTATAAAATCACGGTATACTTAATTAAACGATGAATCTTAAGAATTTTACTGCGAATATTTATAAACGAATATTATAATTAAGCTATTACCGTGTGATATTTCTTATACTTTGACAAACCATAATTAAAATCAAGGCCTGAATATAGAGAGGCGATTAAAAATTAATTAATATAAAAAACCAGGCGGCGTGTAGGCGAGTTAGAGCGTGTTTAATTCAGGGTTTCACGGGCGAGCGCCGGCGGGCCCTTCAATTAGTGCAGCAGACGGAAAATTAGCGCCGCACTGTTAGTCACTGCTGGCCTTACAAGTTTGTACACGAGCGGGTACAGCGCGGTTATCGAAAGGCTTTATACAATGGTCTATTTGACAAATTTTAAAAACATAAATTCGAACCTACACGAATTGTTATTTTTTAATTATTTAAAGTATTGGCTTTAAAATGCAAAAACATTTGTAATTTTGAGACCTCGAAACGCTTCTTTACGCAAGATGGCGTCGCCAGTCCCTATAACAGAAGATAAGCCTATACAGGAACTTTAAGTTTTTAATTATCATTCTTAAATTACAGAAATAAATAATATGTTATCACGATCAAAAACAGTCTTTGACGAAATTAAATTTGAAGAAAGTATTATAAATACTTAGGTAAACGGATTATTTCAAGTATGCTATGACATTCGACAATCTGTTACTATTTTGGTCAAGTGACTGACGTATAAAAAAACAATATATTAACTATGGATTTTCTGGAATATTAATGATTATTTACAAGTTATTTCACTTCATAACGTTTTTTTAAATCATTAAAAAATACATACTGTCAGTGGGCTCTTTCGCAAAATCGTTATGGTATGTATTGTATTTAAACGCGGGCTATAAATGTAAAACAAAAGACGATGCGGTTTGCTTCATTATGATTGGTCAACAACGCTAGTTCAATCAGAGACGCTACACGAACTGTCGTTCCGTTTGACTAACTAAAGGTTTTCGGGCCAAATATAAAATAAAAAGGAAGTAATGTACATTAACTCTCTTTAATGTATTAATCTGGACAAATAAATGTTTAGCAGGGTTACAGAAGAATAATGTATTTATGAGTTCGCTTATAAATAGCCTAAAACATTATTTGTTTTAATAATGTATTACAAATTAATTTACAATCTCATTTATGGGTTTCCTAAAAAAACACTAACAACAGTTTGATATTATGAATAATAATTAATTTCAATGTATACTGTTTTAAATCGCTGGATTCGCTGCCCGTTTCGCTATATTTTTTTACCTTTTAAGAAAGCTAGTAGCTCTATAACTACAGATTAATAACGTAAGACCATAGATAACATATAGTTTACTTTTTTTAATGACAGTAACAAATACATTGCTAAAGATTATGTTAATTGAATTGAGCCAGCTTTGTCTGTGGTCTGAAATAAAATAATACGTGGTATTCAATTGCACAAGGGAGTAATGTAGACTTATAGCGTAGACATAAATACACATATTAAACTTTGACTCCTATAGAGCGCTCAAAGTGAGTATGAACGAATTGTACTGCTTATTCCCTTGAATAAAACCTGGAATACTGTTAGTGTGTTGAGACTCTTAAAAAGGCACAGACGTCCCGTTCAATTTTTTTAAATAGTAAAAAATAAGCTCCCTTTGTTTTATCTATTGATAACTTTACGTCAACCAAAGGCTGCCCATATTTTCATTAATTATCTGTATCTGTAGAGGAAAATTGCGTGCTTACTACCTCAGCTTATGTCACTTGGAGGATTTGACGGATGTACTCGGGGGCTTGGATGCGACGGACGTGTGATAGGTCAGGTTGTTTTGTACATTAAATACACTTTTTATCGTCAAGACTATTATATTACACAAATAAAAGAAACTTGTAGCGACATTTACAATAATATATGAACTGAAATTCCTGACAGTTTAAGCAATGATTTATAGAAAGCTAACTTTAAACAAAAGAAAACTGAATAACCACACTCTAAAAAGGACTATAAAGGTTACACACAATGGTTCACAAAATGAAAGATTTAAACTACATACATCTTAGACTATGGTTTGGTTTAGTTAAAGCACCCAGTCATTGTTCAGAAGCACGGCATCCAAAATTATAGTAGCCATGATGATTGCCAACCTTCGTAAGGATATGGCAATATAAGAAGAAGTTTTATACTAAAGAATCGTTGCTTATAAAGATAACCATGATAAAACTGGCATGTGAGTTGTGACAGTACAAACAGACAAAACATTCAAAAGTTACTCCTTTTTTGTAATAAAAGCAGCTTTTTTCTTTTTAAAAGTAAATTGTACCAGCCAGTAGGTTTTGTAGATCTATCTATAAACCGCTCATAAGCGGAGCTCGCTCTCTATATCTATGGTACATAGGGGGCGATTGTTGCGGTAAAAATGTAAATAGCTGTCTTCCCTCGACACACTAATGCATATTTTACATACACCGATAAGCATATTTGCATGTGTTACACGCGTTATAGCCATGAATATTTGATGTTTCGAAATTGAGCTCGCTATCACGTTTAACGGGCGTTTTGCGAAAAAATTCGATGAATGAGGGCTAGAATATCTACCTATTTGCTTTCTTTTTTGTAGAAATTTTATATGCCAATTAAAAGTAAATTTAAAACAAAGTATTTCCGAACCAACTCGACTTGTGGTCCTTCAAGAAAAGAGCGTACCAATTCTTAAGAGGCGGGCAGCGCGCTTGCGAGCCTTCTGGCAGTGCGAGTGTCCATGGGCGGCGGTATCACTTAGCATCAACACAAACACAACAAACCAAACAAAGAAATACAAAAAAATACGATATAACCTATAATATTAGGATTGATCTTAGATTAGATTTCTGAATCCGTTTTCTGATCATTTGTGTTTTATAAACAAGTGGGTGATCAGCCTTCTTCTGACACATGCTGGTTTCCAGTATGAGCATGCAACATGTTAAATGTGCACGTAGAAAGTGCATTGCTCAGCCGGGATCGAATGCTGTATGTCGCATGTCCCATGAGAGTCGCACGCTGAAGCCGGTAGGCCAACACTGCTTTCTTCAAAATTATTGTTTTTGTAATTTTGAATTGTACTTTACTATTTTCTTTGAAAATGGTCCTAAAGTCTTTGTTTATTTCTGTACTTTATTTTTTAAAGTAAATACAACACATAACAATATATTTGGTCAACACCGTCCTGGGACATATAGCTTCTAGCTCTCTCCATTTTTTTTTTGATAATTAACTTATTTAAAAAAAAGAAAAAAAAAATTACTCTAACCTACACAGCCCCTGTGGTGTCCAAATACTGTGTATCACCTGACCCTCATTTTTGCATCTCGTGGATATTCCATCCTATATCATGGTGATTCGTGACCATGTCTCACGACTTTCTCTAGTCATGCTTTTGCAATAGGAAGACGATCCTAGAGGACGCCGAAAAAGGTCAGTTATCGCAGCCTAAAAACGGCCATTTTAGTCGGTGCGTTGTCGGCCTTTGAGGAAGGAGTATACTTTTTTTTAATATGGAGATGAGCCTATGGGACGCCCAAAAAGGCCAGTCATCGCAGCCCATGAATTTCTATTTTAAGAAGGAAAAGAGGAATTTGAGGAATAGACCACAAGCCCATGAACAAAAAATACCTGTGAAATGACCCAACGTGAATTACGCTTAGAAGGCTGTTACTATATCTGAAAATAGCTCTGAGCACTATGCCGTCATTTCTGAGCGGTACATGTGAGTACGTGAGTGAATGGACTTTCTCATGTACAATGGGGGAATTTCGACTAATTATTAATGTACGGCTTTGTTATAAGTGTATAGATGATTAAAAATAAATGTCGAAAAACCTAGTGCCGTACAAAAGTGATGGTGCCGGAAGTCGGTGCAAATTTTTAATTCGACGACAGTTGCAGGAGCAATATAGGTCATTTATTACTGTACGGCATTTGTGTCATTCCTTTTGGACACATATACAGATACTTTACCCGTAAACGCCGTACATATTTCCAGCGGAGCGGTCGAAAGCCAAGGGTCGCAACATATGTCTGATTAGCATATAGGTGATGATGATATGAATCAACATAAAATTAAATGATCTTGAGAGTACTTCACAAATAGATAACATTTTCCAGCATGCCGTACATTTTTTGTGGAACACATAGGTGTATGGGGCAAATTACTTTTCTCAGAAAAGAGTCATTTTCCGGTGACTTTTATCTGTACGGCAATAACACAGGTTATTAATACTTTAGACAATCTTCAATAAAAGATAAATGCCGTACACTTTCGATAGTCCGCTACCACCGCCTACCAATACAGGGCGTTCCAAAGTTATGGGAAATGAAGGGAAAGTACCTTAAATATCGTAGATAGGGTATTTTACTAAAAGAAGACTTTATGTTTTTTTAAAAGTTATTAATTCTGCATTCAAAGATTTTTTAAAAATTACTTGCCTCGTCTGGGAATCGAACTGACTTAAATGTAAGGTAAAAGGTACTATAGTTTATTACATAATATCTACATTTGTTATATCACATACTGTAGTCAAGTCACGTCGTCATATAAAAATATTCGATCCTCGAGGGACACGAGTGGCTGGTTTTGACTGACCTTTGTAACCTTTTGGATTCTTATACCAAATGATTTGAAGAGAATGCTCTTCAAAGGCGACAGTATGTTTTTGGAGTTTACTCCTTAAGAAACGATTTGAGTTATAAGGCCCGGTACGGACATTTTATGAGGAGTAAAATCAAGTGTAACACGAAAAGTTGAGGCGTTATGTGTAACACGAAAAGTTGAGGCGTTATGTAGAAAGAGACAAACATATATATCTGTAGGATTGAACGTGTAAAAGAATGAGATGAAATACATTACACAGACTTTTCTATTTTGAATGCACGTTTTGACAGCCACGTTACAACATTGTCAGTGTTGACAGGTGTAAAAAATAAAAGTAGATTGTCTAGCGTGCCATAGAGTTTTGTCAATAGTAATGGTCAGTGAAATTAAGTCTAAAAAGATTGTTCATTCTTATTCTTCTCTTACTATAAAGGTAACTTTGGTCACAGAAAGAAAATCCTATTTGGGCATAGATGATGTAGGTACGTTTTATTACTACTACAAACATTTATATTATAAAAACATATATTCTTACCACCTTTAGTATGAAAATATGGTCGACAGCCACAGAACATTATCGCCGTTTTATCGTTCGTAAGGAGTAAACTCCAATCGTGCGTCGTAGCTGACACACACACACTTTTTTTTTATACAACAGGGGCAGGAGGCACACCTGACACTCAAAGCCAGAGAGCTCGTAAGTACTGAAGGACCCTAAGTCGAAATATCTCGCAAATACTTCAGTAGGCAGCTGGTGGTGGTGCGCGGCAAATACTTAAAAAAAACTCTCAGTTGTGGAACGACGGACGTCGAGGTGATACGGGTGGAATTTCGTATTCTGCCTCGATGATGGAACTCAGCTGGTATTCATATGAACAACTCTTCCGAACACCCTTCTCTTACTTTCTCTCAGTAATCAGTGATGTTTCGTATAAAATTACTACCTCTCGTAACAAACATTTAGTCATATATCGATTTGTAGTGAAAGTTTGGCAGGTAATTAAAAAATAACTAACTTTGTAAGTTAAGTTAAGCTTATTACAGAAATTATAAATGAAATTAGCCTGTATTCGAGTACTACATAATCAAGATAACATTACGTCCATGTTATGGCAGAGTAATTGTGATTCCGAATAATATTTAGTTGTGTAAAAGTTTTGTATTTAAGATAAAAAAAACAATAAACGTTTAATTTACGTCAAATCCTAGTAAATGAAAAAAATATTGAAATGATAAAGATAGAAAATAAAAATAAACCAGTGGCGGTATAACCTTTTTAGGTATGGGCAGAGGCCCTGCGATTCTGTAACTCACTTTTCGAACTCACACAGCGGTTTTCGCATCGGCGGTCGCTCTCAAATCAGTCGTGAAGCAGTCATTTTATGATTTGGCATTCTGATAAACAATAAACTACAAGCTCCCACCTTTTCACAATGCCAAATCATAAAATGACTGCTTCACGACTGATTTGAGAGCGACCGCCGATGCGAAAACCGCTGTGTGAGTTCGAAAAGTGAGTAACAGAATCGCAGGGCTGATTTCTATATCTGTTTCATGATCATTTGTCAATCTTGTAGGCATGTTGGTGGATTTCAAAAATTCACCCATATAAAGCTACAACAGTAACAGAGACTATATAAAAAGCTCCATGAGAGATAACAAAATCGATCTTAGAGTTTTGTTTATATATAACAGACGGCAAACAGGCAGGAGGCTCACCTGATATTAAGTGATACTGCCCATGGGCACTCACCTTGCCAGAAAGCTCGCAAGTGCGTTGCTTAAAGAATTTGCAGGTTACAGTTTCTTGATAGGTTTTGATGCCTGATATTATTTTTATTGTTAAAATATACACATATCATTCGTATAATTAACCTGACGCTGCGGGAATCCGGGCTAAATTAGTCTAGTACGCAATTACCTGCCGGTCGATTATAGCCCCACGGCACAATTTATATCGTGAACACGCTATACACTGCATTACGTCCCGAATTTGGTTAATCAGTGCTAATTGCAATCTCCTACATCTTCACATATTCATTAGGACTGTAATAATATACTTTATTATCTTTATAATCTAGTGCAGTGTTGGCATAGTGGCCTCAGCGTGCGACTCTCATCCCTAAGGTCGTAGGTTCTATCTCCGGCTGTGCACCAATGGACTTTCTTTCTATGTGCGCACTTACTCGTGCGGTAAAGGAAAACATCGTGAGGCAACTGGCCTTAGACCCAAAATGTCGACGGCGTGCGTCTATCACAGGAGGCTGATCACCTACTTGCCCATTAGATTGACAAATGTTCATGAAACAGATACAGGAATCTGAGGCCCCGACCTAAAAAGTTTGTAGCGCCCCTAATTCATTATTATTTAAGTAACAGGGTGAATTTGTACTTAAAAGAATCTAGGTGTGAAATGATTTGTCATCTGTCACTTGACACCGCGTTATGCTAACCATAGATTAATACGTGTAACTGATTGTCAATGGTTACACGGTCTATAAATTACAGAGTATTGGCGCGACGCCAAGACACGCTAATGTGAATCATCAAAGTCATTGCTGGTTATTGGAAACATAAATTTACGGCCATAAACAAACTGGATGAGAGTGCAAAACCAAAGACAAAATGTTGCGTTCCATTGTTAACTGGTCATATGTGTTTGAATAGTGCTTATTTATTTATACAAGCTTGCCAACGCTCGTCACACTGATACATTGGTACAAGAAAAATGAAATACAATATTAAATGTGACAAACACTAATCAATGTCAAAACATTGACAAGTTAATTATTAAATATACATTTCGCGCCTTTAAAATGTCACTCTCACTTTTAATTCAATTTGTATTGTCTGTGCCTCTTTTTCCCTGGTGACATTACGAGTAACATTTATTTTAATAGTACAGTCAAAATCTATTATAACGACATCGAAGGGACTACTAATATTAGTTCGTAAAAATCGATAGTCGTAACAGCCGATGACGTTGATATTAATAGAATTCAGCCGGGACCTTTGATTTTGGTCAAGCCGGTATGTCTAAACGATGTCGTCGTAAACGGTTTTGACTAAATAATCATATATTTCTCGTATAAATCGTGACCCGTATACAATTGAGATCTATGAATAAAACGGTAGGTATAATAATAAAACGGTAACTTTTAGACTCACGTAGACTAAAGTGGACTTCCTTGTTGCCATGGTTACCAATTTATTAGAAATCCTTAGTAAGATAACACATGCGGTAGTGTATTCAGTTCATGTTTTAAAAGGCAAATATTTAACATCGAAGACGACATATTAAAAGGTTTAAGATATTTATGAATCAGGATTGTCCTAACCTATTATATAAATAAATCAGTAGCGCTACAACCCCTTTAGGTGGCCTCAGATTTCTGAATCTGTTTCATGATCATTTTTAAATATAATAGGCAAGTAGGTGATCAGCCTCCAGTGCCTGACACATGCCGTCGACTTGTCGGGTCTAAGACATGTCGGTTTCCTCACGATGTTTTCCTTCACCGTTCGAGCAAATGTTAAATGCGCACATAGAAAGAAAGTCCATTGGTCACAGCTGGGGATCGAACCTACGACCTCAGGTATGAGAGTCGCACGCTGAAGCCACTAGGCCAACACTGCTCTACAACTGTCCCAACCTTTTAGCTAAATTTAAATTTCATGGACGCTTTAGGCCCATCATCCCATTCGTCCATTTCAGAACGCGTTTTGATCAAAACTCACCGATATGCAGATTGAGAATTCTGATAAACGAGCTAGGTCTGGATATCCATAGTTGCACCCTCACATTTTGAAATCAATTATCCTTTACTTTTTATGTTACATTAAATATTGTATATTATTTTTCTTATGTACCAATATATCAGTGTGGCGAGCGTTGGCAAGCATTTGTAAAAACATAAATAAAGAATAAGTTTGTAATAGGTTCTCTGGTGTGTTGTAAGACAGAACAAAATGGCCACTCGTCTCTCGGGGCGTTTCTACAGCCATTTTATTTTCGTAGAAATGACCCTGTTAGGGCTAAAATGAATTTCGTAGAGGTTGCATGAGTAATTCCCTAGTCAGACATATGCCTGGGGCTTTTAGGTGGAAAGCCTAAAGCGACCCCTGATGGTTCGTACAGAGTTCTTATGTACACGCGATAGAAGTTTTACTTCTTTGGCGTAACAAGATAAAAATCTTTTCAAAATTTTTGTTCTACGTTTGTAGAAAAAACGACACAAAAACTAAAATGTTGACTGGGAGCGTTCAAGTATTACGTCACGCAATTATTGGAGACTATTGACACCCCCCATGTAACGCGCCGTAACGTTTTTCTGTACCCAAGTATAGTAAAACGTTCCGTGATCACCTAGTGACTCTTTATACCTAAAAGTTACAGTTATGTGGTGTAAAGTACTGGAAAGTCGAAAATAATATTAATAATGACGCGTAATTCAATCTCCGCCCCGCATCGTAACGTTTTACAAAAGGACCCCCCCTCCCAACATTCGTTACGTAATAATTGAACGCTCCCATAACTAACTTCAGGGTGTCGGTTTTTTTAGACGGTGTGCGCGCGCATTGTAAAAATGTACTCTCATCATTTTTCCCTAACGCGCCAAAAGAAGTATGACTTCAAAAACCCAAAAGAAGGTTTTAAACGATAAGTTTTTCGTCACCTTGCCGTGATATAAACTAAACTAAACTATATGTATAAATATTTTGTAATAAGTGATTTTATATTGATGGCTGTGTGACCCTCGTCTACAAGTCCCGTATAACGTTTTCAGTATATCATAAGGCACGAAAAGAAATCTCGATCCGATCAATCAAAACCCAAATAAAACGGGGGCAAGGGATACTCAATTGATCACAATTCATCTTTCCCTAATTTTATTCGATATTTTTCGGACAATAGAGCACAAATTGAAGTGATTTGATTCGATTTCTTAGTTTTTTTTTGCTTTCTTTTTACGTCTTTTAGCATATTATAGAAAATTAAGGTTTTAATTCCAGAGTTTTTAAATGTTTGTATATGCAAACATTGAAACATTGGGTTCTTCCACGGCTTACTGTACATGGCCAAAACAGACATCCTTCGTACCAAAAAATTCCATAGAAAAGATATTATACAAGTTTGTAGTAGAATTGAAGTAATGCTTAGTTTTTTTATTTTTTTATTATTAATACTTATAATAATAAATTCCATATTTCTAAATTAAATTTAAACTTAATAATCCCACATGAGTTTTACCTCACCAGAGCGTCCTATAAATTACTTTGGGATGTACTTAATATTCATAAAGGCATTATCCGAGATACGCAGACATTAAATAATTTCCACCTAAAATATAATCTTCGGTAACTAATGGTTCTATCTGTATTAATAAATAAAACACAATAAAAAACTTTAGAGGTGTCAAGGGACACCCGGATGGAACGAAATTCGTTTCGATTAATTTATATGTTAATTGGTATAATAACAGTATGATAGATTTTCTCGACACCAATCTTACGACGAAAAAAAAGCCAACATCACGAGGTGTTCTCAGGCGGTCACCCATCCAAGTACTGACCTCGCCCGACGTTGCTTAACTTCGGTGATCGGACGAGAACCGGTGTATTACAATAGCAAATAGCAAAAAAGTGTCGTGAACTTCGTTCCAAAAACAAGTGTGTATAGTTATGTACTCGCGATAGAAGTAATACTTCTTTGGCGTAACAAGATAACATTTTTTCAAAGATTTTATTCTACGTTTGTAGAAAAAACTATTAAACTATCATTTTCAGTTTGTAATGTTATATTAAAAGGCGTTTTAACGTAATAACTTTTTAACAATCTAACAAATTAGAATACAAAAAAATTTAACCCTTGGTTTTGAGATTTTTTAAATCCTTTTCTTGTTTTCGGCCTTACCAATCAATCACAATTTTTTGTGTATAAGTACCAATGTGTTTCAGTGTACAGGTACCTATTTGGTTCATCGTGTGTAGAGAGTAAACTTTACTCTTGCAGCCGGAGTTCCAATACCCGACCTCAGGCTAACGTTGCTCCCAATAAAGCGTTTTATTTGCTCTTCAAAACCGCGTGTAAAAATCAAAGCACACAGAATATACAACAACACAAAGAATATTGCAACTGGCAGGTGAAATAGGAGTCTAGCCTAACAGGAAATTGCACTCTGGCAATAAATGCGATTGAACTTCCTATTTTTCTTATTGAGACGCCACACTGTACTGTTATAACAATAAAAATAGATGTTTTTATTTTATAAAAATGCGTATATACGTCATATCTTTAACAAGCTTGTTACAGATAAAATTGTAAAAAAACGTGCTGAGCGAGTGTGAAAAAAAATCCAGTGGCGCCAAACTTTAAAAGCCTCAAACTTCTGTATCTGTTTCGTGATTGTTTGTTTTTTCTAAAACGCCTGTCGCTTTGCCTGACAAACGCCAGTTACCTTACAATGTTTTCCTTTACCGTACAAGCGATTTCTCACGAGTGAGAAAACTATATGATAATTCATTTCAAACGGGTTTCTTGTTTTGATAATGAAAAAAGTTTTTATATCCAAGTGCAATGATACTGGCCACTTACATTAAAAAAAACTAATAACCACACATTATTGTTTCATTTCTTTAGTTTTTATTATCCTCATAGATATTGTATTAACATATTATGTACAATATACCATTAAGTTTTGATCGAAGAAATTTGAAGTCATAGTATTATCTCTAATAATAATTGCGCCTCAAAGCGAGTATCGTCACAATTCATTACATTTTATACTACCAACATTTGAATTTGTTTTAACGTAAATTTTTACTGTAACTCTACTAACGTAATGAAGAACTATTTTTGGAATAATATTTATTTAAGTTTGACGTATTTTCTACGTTTTCAGAAATCTGACACCTAGAGATATTAATGCCACTGGTATGTTAATCAAGCAAATCATTTTATTTATTTATTTGTTATAGAACTAAGAATTATAAAAAAATTAAACTGGGTGGTTTCCGGAGGCACCCGCGTCACATTGCCAAGCAAGGACTTGACTGGAATTCCTAAGGCAAAAGGAAACAGAATGACCTGGAGAGAAATTAAAAGAACTGCCCAAGACCAATCAGGTTGGTGTTCTACTCTGTATGACCTCTGGCCCACCCAGGAACAGGACTTAATCTCAAGTATAAAAAATAAATCAAATATAACAGCGAAATTTATTTTTTATGAGAATCAAGCTGAAATTGTATCTTTAAAGAAATGGAAAAAGCGGTTAAGTAATAGAAAAGTTTTGAATCGCGACGCCGTAATTTAGAGTTTATTCAAAGATACGAAGTTATCGTGAGAAATTGTTATAAAGTTTTAAATATTCTCTTAAATTAATTGAACTGGACTGAAAGTTGTCTGTACAATATATTTAATATAATAATAGAAAATAAAAACAGTATTTCTGTATTATTAGTCGCGTAAATAATTATTGTTTTCTCTATATTACAAAGATACAGTGTTGGCCTAGTGGCTTCAGCGTGCGACTCTCATCCCTGAGGTCGTAGACTCGATTCCCGGCTGCGCACCAATGGACTTTCTTTCTATGTGCGAATTTAACATTCGCTCGAACGGTGAAGGAAAACATCGTGAGGAAACCGACATGTCTTAGACCCAAAAAGTCGACGGCATGTGTCAGGCACTGGAGGCTGATCACCTACTTGCGTATTAAATTGAAAAATGATCATGAAACAGATTCAGAAATCTGAGGCCCAGACCTAAAGAGGTTGTAGCGCCACTGATTATTATTATTATATTACAAAGATAACAGATTTGTGTTGTTGTATGTTTGATACGGATCAACACAAAAACTATTATCCCGATTTTAAAAATTATGTCACCCCAACTAATTCCAATAAAAAATATTTAAAAAAATGTCCAGCCATGTACAGCCGGACAAGGCCGCTAGTAATAATTAAAAGTATTTAAATCCAATACATTTATAATTGAATACTTATATGAAAAAGCAACATTTGTTATTAACTTTACCAATACTTTTAAGTCCATTTCGAATGATGAGAATAAAAATTCACTTAAAATACTTCTTTCAAAATTACAAAATTGTATCAAAATTGAAATAGGTTTACGTAACAAAGGAATACTTCGAATATTCCAAAAGTTAGCACACTTAGTCCATTCATAACGCTTGAAAAAACTGAAAAATCTTTCTACGTGCGCTAAAAATGTCGAACAATGCTGCACATAGGAAGCAAGAACAAAGCTCTTTGCCTGCATTTGTACTGTATCGTTGCACTCGACATAGATTCTAAACTCTTTTGATATGCAAATCATACATCTGTATGTTACAGAAATCGTTAGGAATGTCAAAGTGACAGCTTTTGACTATTGACTTGCGCGTAACGTGATGCATATTTGATATAAAATATAATATCAGGAGTACTGAAGTGTGATTTTCGTATCGATACATAATTGTTTTATTTTGAAGTGGACCTATTACAATTTATATTATTAAATTGTAATGTTATCGATTAAAAAAATACATTATATTAAAAAACGAACATTACAACTTTTAATAGCCCGCAAGAATTCTTTTTCTATCTAAGTAGATATAAATTGCCGTTCCGTCATTCAATACTAATGGTAATTAATAAATATTTAAATAACAGCAGTTGCAAAGCAGTGTTGGCCAAATGGCTTCAGCGTGCGACTCTTATCCCAGAGGTCGTAGGTTCGATCCAACTGTGCACCAATGGACTTTCTTTTTATGTGCGCATTTAACATTTGCTCGAACGGTGAAGGAAAACCTCGTGAATCGGCTTGACTTAGACCCAAAAAGTCGACGACGTGTGTCAAGCACAGGAGGCTGATAACCTACTTGCCTTTTAGATCGACAAATGATCACGAAACACATACAGACATCTGAGGCCCGGGCCTTAAAAGGTTGTTGCGCCACTGAATCTATTTAAAGAACGGACTAAGGCACGTCTACAGAATTAAGACAGGATAGGAAAAGTTTTTAGCTTCCGAAAGATCTATCTTAAAAAGCTTAAGCACCCTGCTATACGATGGCTATTCTAAAAGCAATTTTTAGTATTTATTCAATTTATGAGCAAGAAACTAAAATAAAAGACGTAAGACGGAACGTTGCGTTCAACTGTGATTGAGCGAACGTAATCGTATGACGTATACGTGTGCTTGTGTGTGTCAGTATACCCTTAACAAAGCTTAAAGTAAAATCTTATAGTTGCCATATATCCCCGTTAGTATTGTTTCATTGTTCCAGTGGAATACAAGGCTGTGTGGGGTGACTCGTATTGTTTTAATGAGTATTTGATAACAAGAATACGCGGGCTCGTTTCAAGAGTGTATGATGAGTTCCATGTATCTACGAGATTTATAGCGTTATGTTTTTTTTAAGTATCCGTTTGATTTGTATTTTGGAATTGTATAATAATTCAAATGATGATTTATTTTAATAATGTGATAATGTAGTGATAAAATAATATAAAATATGACTTATGATGTATGTAACTCTTGTGTAAAATTCCTTTTAAGACTAATTTGCACGCCATTATGTGTGGCAGAATATGCGAAGTTTAGATTGACTACCACAATATTTTTGTACCATATTCTTGCAAATAAATTATTATTGTTAAGGCTTTCATGCATGTCCTATCTGCTTTGTAACCAATTTTGGAGAAAGCCAGTGTCCCATTTGACTTCTTGAGATTTATTTATTGAGAGAGAGATGTTTAAAAGAAAATATGGTGATTTATAGACAAAGATAGCATTCGTGGAAACACATAATATGAAAATGCAAATAGAGCAATAATTTTGCCACAAACTCTTTAATAATCGAATCTTTGTTATAAGTACTATTGTTTTAACTAACGAACTGGCGAGCCCTCTGGCATTGAGAGTGTCCATGGGCGGCAGTATCACTTAACATCAGGTGAGCCTCCTGCCCGTTTGTTTGTTCTATAAAAAAAACAATAATGCACTGTCCTAGGTACCAGGAAAATTAGGATTAAAGTTAATATTTACAATTTCTATCGAGCGATCGCCTCGGCATGTCTCCTAATGGGTAATTAAATATAAAAGTAAATATAAAGGTAGCTGGGTAATGGAAATAATTAGTTCAACGTTAAACTATAAAAATAATGAATATGTTGATGTTTTCCACCCTACAAAAGAGGATATATTTAAAGAAACGGGAAGACTGACTTTTCATCAGTAACAATTTAGTTTCTCTTTAAAATCTTAAGGTTCTATTTGTATGAGAGTTTGCATGTATATTTTGAAAATTTATTATGAACCATTGGGTATTTACTTGAAGAAGCACAACTATATATATACATTCTGCTATTTCTGTAATGAGTCACTCGTAGAAATATAAAACGTTCTAAAGTCTCTCCTCATAATGACTGGGACATTCAAATGTAGATATTTCCTTGAGTTGGCGAGAAAAATGTGAAAATCCTGGGGCCAGCGAACGAGTTAATTTCCTCGCCGGATGCCAGAATGTCGTGCTGGCTTATTGTGTGATCTCCTATCTAAAAATTGCTCTGGAAATCAGGAAAACCGCAGAATAAACCAATTATAACATTTGTTTAACACAAAAGGTTGTAAAACCCGTAAATTAAAGTTCATAATTGTTGGTGAAATAATAAATATGTCTGTTGACTTGAATAAAGTAAATGTGAGGAGGAATTCAAGGGGATGAATACAAAAATAATTTTATGGGCGCTTAGGTGAAGGTAGGTAAGATTTAAAAATCTTATTTTTAGGGCGAGAATAATTTGTTGCAAAATTGGGTTACTCTAAAGTGTGTTTGCTACGTATATAAGGTAATCCTAAATTATTAAAAAAAAAAATAAAGAGCATAGACAGAAGGTAATTATTGTATAAAACTTTTTATTCCGTCTACCTTCAGATATTGACTGGAATTTCTAATATATTTATAATTGCAAACTTGTATGTGCTGTCGGCATAGATGATTATTTTTAAAGAACAGGGGGAAAACGGGCAGGAGGCTCTGATGTTAATTGATAAAGCCGCCCATGGACACTCTCAATGCCCGAGGTCTCGCAAGTCCTTTGCCGGCCTTTCAATGATGGATAGAATGGCTTGTCTATGATTGATCTAGTGAATCTGTGGACCAAATAAGCAACACACGCGTCTTTTGTTTTAGATTTTTTAAATAATTTTATAACCCATTTTGTGAAAATAAAGATGATTAATATTATTTAAAACGCGAGTCAAATATGTTTTCAAAAACGCGAGCGAGTTTTTAAATTCTTTTTAAAGATATGTCAGTGAATGCTTTCATTATGTGCAGTATGTATATGAAATAGGTCATATACAAACTGTTTGGTTGATGCTTAAGCCTGTGCACTGTGTACGTTTCTGTAAAATTTAGTAAGTAAAAAAAAGTCAAAATCATTTATTCATTTAGGTAACACAATGTACACTTATGAACGTCAATAAATATATACATATTAAATGCTTCCAATTTTATATTTACTGCCAGTTCTCAAATCAAGGATGTAGAACGGAGGAGAAGAACTGGCAATAAACTCTCCACCACTCTTTTTAATCGCCAAGCTTTTTAATAAAAAAAATACAATCTAAGACCACACATTTGTCTTTTGGGAGATGAATCCTACCTGAAATCGTCGAACACTAAAATACAATTACGATGTCGAGAGAAATGATAAATGTTAAACTGAAAATATATTAATATTTTTCCACACCATACCAATCTTTTTGGGTTACGTTTTTCCTTATCAATTTTGTAACAATAATGTTATTAGAATTAAATTTATAATAAAATGTTTTGAATACAAATAATTAATCTCTATAAGTTTAATTAAATTACGGAATCTAGACTAAAGAGCGACCTTTTTGCCTAAATTCATAAAATACCAAAAGGTTCAGCTCGTGAAAACGATTTTTCAAGATGTCTTCCAATTCAATATTTCAAGAATCTTTTGTATGATATCTTCTATCTGGTACAAATATTTTGTAAGAAAATTCTTCCAGTGTAACCTAGATTTAAGTATTATACCTCATTCTTATAACTTTGTTCAACTCTTAGAAAACACGGTACCTTAATAATATTGCAACAATTTTCAAAATTCGTATTATAAAACAGGGGTGAAATGGGCAAGGCTCATGATGTCAAGTGATGTTGAACAAGATCCTAACAATACCAGAAGGCTTGCGAGTGCGTCGCCGACCTATTAGAATGTTTTATTTATTTAATTATAAGTAATCTTACAGCTAACACATATTATTATTTAAGACAATACAGAAAGCCAAATCAGATAACATAGGTAAACAATATATATAACAGAAAAAAGTAAGTAGGTACTTTAATAGACAAAAATATGTTTAAAAAACTAAAGAAAATTGAAATTTAACATTTGAAACAACAAATAATACTTAATATTTCAAATGTTCTTTTCTTTATGGACTCTTGGATATAACCTGAAGGGCCACACGTGCCACATAGTGGTGGTGCAGGTAAAAATAAGAAAGGTAAATTATTTAACTGAAGCGATGATTCATAGTATGGTTTCTATAGACTTATCTTTTGCAACAAGAAAGTAACTAACTAATTGTTTAATATAACATATAAATTAATGTTGAAAGAACTTATTTCCTCAGAAAATTATTAGACTTCTTCAAATAATTTGTACGCGGCTTCGCCAAGATAAGCAAACTCGCTCGACGAGTATTGCGTATAGTGGTTGTGTTTGATTTTTTTAAATGATAAGCTTCTATGGAGAGAGTTATTTAAAATTATATTACATACAGGTAAACATATAGTTGTTTAATCGTCATAATGTTGGTTTCTTGGTAAATTTTAATAAGGAAAAGATACCTACCCATTCTACCCTAGAATAAAGCAAGTCAGATAGAATTAATTTTATCTTACACCTACATGTAAAATCATATATAAATGAAAGCAAATGTTAACGTGTTGGTAAATGAAAAAAGTTTGTACATAATGCAAATGTGAATGCCATGTCTAAACAATGGCTACGCAAGGAGAATTTAATCAAACTTTCTTCCAACACATTATACTTGAGCCCCAAATACGTGTAAGGTTGGTTCGTTCCCATGTAAGAAAACCATATAATTATTTTGTTTGGTGTTTAAAGGAAAATTCAAGTTATAATTTGTTTAATCACACAAAACATACGATTATAAATTCTTTATTCTAATACATATATAAAAACAATAATAGCTTATAGTATTGTCTTTGATTAACATAACTTTTATTCATTTAATAAAACACTATTTTGACCGGATTGAAGTTATGTATGATTATAAATTTACAACTATTCGACTATTTATATTATACAAATACTTCTCCTTATTGTCATAGATTGGTTTGTTGGCATCAGCCATTTAATATCGACATTCAGAGTCTACTGTTTAAAGGCTTCTGCTTAGTTAGACCGCTCAATCGAACTGACCCGCACCAACCAGTTCCTGTTTTTTTTATATCCCCCGAATTTTTAATCAACAACTTTCGTCAGCTTTCGTGTACTCGTTCCATGACCGAACCCGAATCGACCACAGAGTCGAACGGCAGTCATAGGAACGAGTGTCAAAGATTACTTTAATATTTATGGTCATTGGGTTAACATTTAAGATTATGATAAATAAAGTTTAATAATAATAATGACTATGGAGTCATCATTATTATCGACCATTGAATAGTCATTTCGAAATTAACCATTCGTATTAGCGGTTTTGCACTAATTTAACTTTGACGTTATTCATTTAATATGACAACAATGACAATGGCAGCTGACACTAACACCATTGATTCAAAATACTATTAAATTACTACAGATTATCAAATATCCTGTTAATTTGTAGATCTTAACTGATTTGACTTTGAAGTTATTAATTAATGAAAATGATACATCAAACACAATCATCAAATAAAGTAGCTTTGTAAATTGAATGTAAAATTAATTAAAAATAAACGTGATTTAAATAATAATTTTGTAAAATAATAACAAGTAATCACAAATTCATTACATTCGGCCGTCCGACTACGTGCGATCTCCTGACGCACGGTATATAATCATGGAAAGGTTTTATAAATTCAAATAGGTACATAACAAAATATTTTAGTTTCATGTGAACTAATTGTAACTTATCTATACATTTCGTTTTAATCAATAATTCATTACATTCGGCTGTTATTTGGATTCAGATTGATTTTGTGATAGTTCATTGTCACTTTTGTTACTTTCGCTATCAGACGTACTACTGCTGCTAGCTACTGCATCTAAATTATCATTATGTTCGGACACATTTATATTGATCCATGGACGAATCCTGTCTACGGCAACCACGCTATCAAATTTATTTTTGCGTTTACTAAAACCAGGTATTTCAACAATTTTATATCTATCATTGCCCAAAACTTTTGCAATTTTGAAGGGGCCTATAAATTTTGATATTAACTTAGTACTATTACCTTTATTACTAAAATTAGTTCTAGTTATTTTAATTAAATCCCCTTCCTTATAAGTCGGGGCAGGAACTCTATTTTGGTCGTAGTTTTGTTTTTGTTTAATTTGACTAGACTCGATATTTGTACGAACGTCTTGCCTCACTTCTGTACAGTTTAGATTAGGCTCATCATTTATATCTAACATGTTATTTAGGCTATCTTTCAATCTGGTTCCAAACAATGCTTCCGTAGCTGTCCTTTGAGTGGTGGAATTTGTTGCATTATTAATTCCCCACTGAATTTTTCCTACACACATGTCCCAGTTCCGTTCGTCCTCACCGTCAGAATACTTTGCAAGTGAACTTAAGATCGTTTGATTATATCTTTCGGCTTGGCCGTTGGCTCTGGGACACGCAACAGCATTCAAAACATGTTTAATACCATGAGTATCGCAAAAAGACTTAAAAGCTGCTGAAGTGAAAGAGGTACCTCGATCCGATATAATTCGGGATGGTAAACCGAAGTCATAAAAAATATTTAATAATACCTTAATAGTTGTTTTAGTCTTTGTATCCTTAACAGCTCTTACAAACAAATACTTGGTAAACCCATCCACTATGGTGAGAATGTAAACATTGCCGTTCTTGCTTTTGACAAATGGACCCAAGTGGTCAATATGAATGGTGTGGAACGGAATGCTTACCTTCTCTATCGGATACAAGTGACCACTCTTATGTCGAGACGTACTATCCTTATTATAGGCACACCTAATGCAAGACTTAACATATTTCTTAACAAATCTTCGCAACTTAGGAAACCAGAAAACAGATTGAATCTTCTCGGTAGTCTTTGATATTCCTAGATGACCTGCGTCATCGTGGTTAGATTTACAAATTTGCCATCGAGCACTGCGAGGAATTACTAAACAGAGCTTATCATCAACTTTCCTATACACTCTACTGTTCTTAACTAAATAGTTTCTCCTAATATCTTTAGCTTCTTCATCAGACTCGGGCTTAAGAATTTTATATATTCGGGATATCTCAGGATCTGACATTTGCAAAGTCAAGAGCCAGTTATCAGTGTCAATACTATAGACTGTAACTGCAGAATTATCGATATCGATAACCTCGGGTGTTAACTTTGTGTTACGGCTCAGTGCGTCCACATGAGCCATGCGGATGCCTGGCCGGTACTCTATACTAAAATTGAATTCACTTATTAAAAGCCACCACCTAGCTATTCGGGGTATTAAGTCGCGTTTCGTTAATGTGGTTCGAATAGCGTTACAGTCTGTTACAATTTTGAACTCAATCCCCAACAAATATACCCTAAATTTCTTTAACGAACATACAATTGCAAGGGTCTCGAGTTCATAAGAGTGCAAGTGACGCTCCTCCGGGGTGGTTTGCCGGCTAAAGTAGGCTATTGGCTTAAGAGCGCGCGACTCCGGCTGCCATTGCATCAATATCCCACCCACGCCTAAAGAACTTGCATCCGTATGCAATTCAGTTTCAAAATTAGGATTGTATAGAGCTAAAATTGGTCGTCCAATTAACCTATCCTTTAAGGTAGAAAACGAATGAAATTCTTCATCTGTCCATTTAAAAACATTGCCCTTCTTGAGTAAGTTGGTTAGAGGCCTAGCTATTTCACCGAAACTTTTGATAAATTTTCTAAAATAGCCTGCTAGTCCCAAAAACTGACGGATTTCATGTACGTTCCGAGGAACAGGAAACTCTTTCACAGCTAGAATCTTACTTTCGTTAGGACGTATGCCTTCTGCAGAAATTTCGTAGCCTAAATAGTCAAGGGTATTATTGAAGAATCGACATTTAGATAATTTTAAAGTGAGCCCATTTTGCCGTAACAACTTCAAAACATTTTCTAACCTCTCAAATCCCTCCTCCAGGGTAACTGATGGCACAAGAATGTCATCCAAATAAGCCAATGCTAACTCATCACGTTTATTACCCAGCATTGTATTCATTAATCTCTGAAATACAGCTGGGGCATTTGCGAGACCAAACGGCATCCTTTTAAATTCATAATGTCCATCTGGCGTCACGAACGCAGTTAATGGACGACTCTCTTCCGCCACTGGCACTTGATAATACCCAGAAATCAGATCTAAAGACGTAAAGAACCTATTGCCACTAAGGTTAGTTAATTGATCATCGATTATCGGCAAAGGGAAACGATCCTTCCTCGTTTTATTATTGAGAGCCCTATAATCAACACATAAGCGCTGTTCTCCTGTTTTCTTCCTTACCAATAAAATAGGACTGGCATAATTTGAATTGGACTCTTGTATAATGTCATTTTGCAACAAGTCATTTATTATCTCCTTAACCTGACCTCTTTCCGAAAAGGATAATCTATACGGTCGGTAAACTACAGGTTTGTCATCCAATAAGTCTATTCTCATTTTAGTTGAGCTGATACAACCAATTTCTCCTAGATTACATGCAAAGCAATCTCGATAATTGATTAAAAGTGAATGAAGTTTACCTAACGCCTCTTTGTCAATTTGGGGACCAACTATTATGTCAGATATTAGTAAAGGCTCATATTCCGAATTATTTTTGGTTACTTTATTTACATAGGTACTATCTTTTTCAACAAAACAAGTTCCTTTAGCAATAGGGCTTTTCTTTGATAACGTAAGATTTTGACCAGATAAATTTGTCACGGGCAAATAGCACTTTCCATCAACAATCCTATAAACTCCCTGGTGCAAATAATGTTCTTTCCTAGGCTCACAATTATAGTAACCTTCAATATAAACATCTCCGCAGAAGTCAGCGTCAGGTGCGGTAGCTTCAACTAACCCTGATAATGTAACGTCGGTATCGTTATCAAGAGTTAACTTTAAACATTTCACCGGCTGTGGTATTGTATCGATATCAGGGCTCTGATAAAAAGTTAACTGACGATTGTTTTTAAATACTGTTACACAAGGAAGTTCTGTAACATTTTGACCAATAAGTAGAGCCGACTGAAGGAACTGATTGTTAACCACTAGTACCTCTACATTAACCTCAACTTCATCTAATTTAAGATCAACGTTGGTCCTATATACTGGAAATACTTTAGAGTTCCCAAACCCTTTGATTACTGGCAACTCTGTTGAATTTTTAGTTAGATTCAGACTTTGAGCGTCAGATTCCTTGATTAAACTACATTCACTGCCGAAATCAATAAAAGCAGTTAAAGGCTTATCGTTTACCTTAACGGTCTTGTAAAATTTGTCGCTGTTGTTATTGAGGGTAGATATAGTTAAAATTTTTCGACCCTGGTTATCAGTTTGTTTAGGTTCATTTCGCAAGATTAATGGCTCTTGTTTACAATTATCGTTGTTGTGGCCCACCCGATGGCATTTTACACATTTGGTAAGAGGTTTAGGACATCGAAAGTAAGGGTGTCCCTTTGAGCGGCAATTGAAACAAGTTAACAAATTTTCGCTTGAGGACGATGCAGTGTTACCCGTTCGAACTATCGTATTATCGCTACGTTTCCTATTGAATGTGTTATTTTCTAATATAGGACGTTGGGAGCTCAGAAAATTCAACAAGTCTTCCGGTTCAAGACAAGTCAGTGCCTGTGCACTGCTTCTAATAGATTTATCTAATATTCCGTGGATAATACAATCGACGGCCTTTTTGCCACTTATTTCACATCTGTTCAACAACGTTAACTTATCGTAGAAGTACTCACGTAAACTTTCGCTACTACGAGTAGTGCGAGATAACATTTCCTCGAGGAGCCGTCCATAATTCTGCTCATTTGGGAAAGCTCTTATAAGTTTGACCTGCCACTCTGACCAACTGAAAACAACGCTAGGAAGGGCTTCAAACCACTTCTTTGCCAAACCAGACAGTTTCTGCAGGGCAAAATGTATGGTCTGCTTCTCGTTCCATTCATAGATTACGGCACATTCATTAACCTTCCTAATCCAACAGTCGATATTCTGAGTTTTATTTGACGGATCAAATTCTGGTATTACATTGTTAAGAAGATTGTTATTTAAAACACTTGTCTTGCTCTTATGCTCTTGAAGGGTATAAAAGATATCAAGTACCTGTTTAGTAGACCAACTACCTTTTTCCTTTGATCGTTTCTTACTTGCACTCCGTGAACTACGGGATGAATCACTGCTGGAGGTGGAGGAGCTGGAAGACTGCTTGCGTTTCTTCTTTGATCGCTTAGACTTAGTTGCTGCTTTAGAGGAGCGTCGTGAACGCTTTCTCTGAAGTTCATCTTTACGAGTAGGCGAGCCTTCGGGAGTCATCGCTTCATCAGTATTCATTTCCTCAAAAATAAAATATCATTTTATCATGTTAGTATATCAAATCATTGCCTAAACGTACTAAAACTATATGAATATTTTAAAAACATTTCAAAATTAAAAATAATAAAAAAAATAAATAAAATAAACTTCATTTATCCTTGACTGAAAACAAAATACAATAATGATCTTTTAACGTTGATACGCTCTAAGGGTACAAAGTATTCTATATCCATATAGGCATACATAGCCTCTAGCAGCTGAAGCGCACTTGGCTTCCTATTGTAGGCACACATGGTTCGATAGGCATACATAGCCTCTAGCAGCTGAAGCGCACTTGGCTTCCTATTGTAGGCACACATAACCTACTTAAGCACATATGGCTAATAGGCACACATCACCCATCAAGCACACATGGTTCGATAGGCATACATAGCCTCTAGCAGCTGAAGCTCACTTGGCTTCCTAATGTAGGCACACATAACCTACTAAACACACATGGCTAATAGACACACATCACCCATTAAGCACACATGGCTTGATAGGCATACATAGCCTCTAGTAGCTGAAGCACGCTTGGCTTCCCATTGTAGGCACACATAACCTACTACGTACACATGGCTCGTTAGGCATACATAGCCTTTCAGTATGTAAAGCACACTTGGCTCTATAGGCGTACATAACTTCTAGTAGCCAAAGAAAACGTGGGGCGTTCAATTTCTATTTATTTATAGCAATATCATTAATAATCGTATAAAACACTTGTACGCACCTTAGATTGGGTCCTTATCCCACTTCTGAATTGTTATGAAATCTCAATAGTCGATTGATATTGTTTAAATACTTCTCCTTATTGTCATAGATTGGTTTGTTGGCATCAGCCATTTAATATCGACATTCAGAGTCTACTGTTTAAAGGCTTCTGCTTAGTTAGACCGCTCAATCGAACTGACCCGCACCAACCAGTTCCTGTTTTTTTTATATCCCCCGAATTTATAATCAACAACTTTCGTCAGCTTTCGTGTACTCGTTCCATGACCGAACCCGAATCGACCACAGAGTCGAACGGCAGTCATAGGAACGAGTGTCAAAGATTACTTTAATATTTATGGTCATTGGGTTAACATTTAAGATTATGATAAATAAAGTTTAATAATAATAATGACTATGGAGTCATCATTATTATCGACCATTGAATAGTCATTTCGAAATTAACCATTCGTATTAGCGGTTTTGCACTAATTTAACTTTGACGTTATTCATTTAATATGACAACAATGACAATGGCAGCTGACACTAACACCATTGATTCAAAATACTATTAAATTACTACAGATTATCAAATATCCTGTTAATTTGTAGATCTTAACTGATTTGACTTTGAAGTTATTAATTAATGAAAATGATACATCAAACACAATCATCAAATAAAGTAGCTTTGTAAATTGAATGTAAAATTAATTAAAAATAAACGTGATTTAAATAATAATTTTGTAAAATAATAACAAGTAATCACAAATTCATTACATGTATTATTATAAATTCAATCCGGTCAAAATAGTGTTTTATTAAATAATAGCTTAATCAAAGTCAAGTTTTAATTAAGTCAAGAGTGTAACTATGATACTATAAAACATAGTATAATAATAATATATACATTTTCTACTTAATATACACTTTGAGTAAGTCTGAACAATTCCTTAACAATTGAGCTCGACAGATGTTTGATTCTGATAAGTTTCCTCTGAAACGCTTGCGTTAATAAACTTAATACCTTTATAATTAATACTATTAATCCACAAATTAATTAAAATGTTCAATATGTATTTTTTTGTAATTACTAGCTACTAACGTATACAAAAGATAAGTAAATATTTTCCAATTTCAACATCATTTGCCTATAGGTCATACTGGTAACTTTGAAGTCGATAAAAAATAGTATTGTTATACATACAAATTATATTGGCTACGCAAAGCTACGCAAGGTGCTACATAACGCTACGCCTTTCTTGCGTAGAAGCCACAAGCAACATCGTGTTTAATGGTTATCTTTTTAGGGAAATATTCATATCATTATCATTCGTTGCCATATCGTTAATGATATTTTATTGATATATATGTTGATATAAATAACCTTTAAATATTAATGTCATACAATATGGAATATAGTGTAATGGTAACAATATTAATAAAATTAAACTTATAAACATAAACTAATAATAATAAAATAATATACATTGAAATAAATAACGAAACTTAACATAAACTAAAATATATCATTAAAAGGAGTCCCTTTAGGCAAGGTTCCGAAGATACTGGCAGCGTTCCCCCTTTGAATTGCTAGACTAATTCTTTGTCCGAGGTAGCTGCCAGATCTTCGGTCTCCTGTGATGTCGACTAACCTTTTGAAATTTCTTTAAAAAGCCTTAAAGCGCTAGGACCCCACGGACCAAGGGTCTCGACACCGAATGGGACAAAATCATATTCAGAGCCCAGACCCCTGTATTTGCCTGCTTTATTTTTTTCAGCCGCTTCACAAGCCGCACCAGCTCTGTAGTTGGTTCCATGTAGATGGGAAGGGGCCAGCGTGTCTGAACAGGTTGCATCCCATACCAGTACCCGACCCATCTTCCATGGAATCAAACTCATACCGTCCGGTCTCTTGCCATCGTCTCTTGCAATACCACTTGGCTCAAGAAGACTTGGCACGTTGACGGTGGCAAGGGAACGGCGTATGATATCGTTAAGTGCGGCATGTCTCGAGAAGCGGCCTGCACTTTTTTGGCATGACAGGCCGTGATGTCCTAACTTGTCGACATCACTGCCACAGGGACATATATGAGGAGCGCAGACCGGAACCCCAAGCCGTAGACAGGTTGCGATTCGAAGCGTGTCAGGCTCAAGAAAAGTTCCTGTATTTGACGATGGGTAAGCGTGAAGCCAGTAGCCGGCCTCATGCGTGCCCACGGCCAAAAGCCTAGCACGCGCCGAACCCGTACTACGACTCAAAAGATCGTCAAAAGTCAACTTGCAGTGTATGTCATCCCAGCTCCTCTGTGAATTTAGAGATAATGGAAAATTTTGACCTGGGCATGCAATCAAGAAAGCGTTTCTAGCTTCTTCCAAGCCAGCAATCTCAAAGTTTGAAGGGGATGCCCTTAAAATTTTACTTATGAGATTTGCTGAACTATGGACAGAAGATAGAAAGGCTGGTAAAGCGACACTGGAAATTTTGCGAATCCCTAAACCACCATAACGGATGGGTAGGGAAGCTTGGGTCCAAGATTTCTCGTTCAGCTGCATATTAAGAAGTGATTCTAAGCTAATTTTGATTAAGTCGTCTAATGGTGTTAAAATATCTGGGTGATTCCAAAAGGAGCAGCAACGGAGCACATACGTAAATTTTGGGAGGAAAAGACAGAATTTTAAGATGCAAAGTGCATAATGTGGACTAATTTCAAGGAGACGGTCAGCAGAATTTTGAAATTTAGTAATTGAAGTATGAATATAATCAGAAATAGATTCATTAAAAATTGGAGAACCTAAAAGGTAAAGGGAATTCCTGTTAACTATTTTAATATTTGGAGCCAAAATTTGAAATTTTTTTTTTTACATCATTTAAATTTAAGTCGCAGTTATTTATGAAAAGTTCGCATTTGTTAAAATTAAGCTCCAAACCAATGGCTTCAAATTTATTTTTGATTAAAAGAAGGTCCGAAAACACAGTATCCACATCACCTCCTAGGGTTCCGTCGTCCAAATACCAAACATTGAAATTAGAATTTAAATTTTTGATTATGGGATTTATAGCCAAACTAAAAATTGCAGGCCCAAGGGGATCACCCTGTTGACAACCTACTTCCGAGGAAAGTTCATTAGAACGATATAACAATTTAGTTGGATCAGCGTAACTGAGAAGAAGATAATTGTATATTTCCGGTATATGTTGTTTTATTTCAGTCAGCAGGGTATCCCTATTTACCGAATTAAATGCATTTTTCACATCAATTTTGAGCAACACGTCTGGCTGTCCGTGACTTAGGAAAGAGCGTAGGGCATGGACGGCTGCCTCACACCCTCCTTTCACACCGAAGCCTAACTGTACAGGTTCAAATTCTGAATTTAATTTTGGTAAAATATGTCGAACAGCAATTTTGGAAGCCAGACGTCTTAGTGTTGAACCAACAGCAATTGGTCTCACCCCTCCGTCCTTTTAGTGAGGGCAATGAGGTTCGCGCCGAAAAGAATGGGAACAATTTCTGTATTGACATCCCCGGAATACATAAAATTTATTAATTTTGTGATCGAGTTAATAAGTTGCTCGCCTGCATCACCCACAGAATGCGATGTTAAATCTTTCAAATGTTGGGGTGAGATTCCATCCAATCCTGCTGCCGAACCTGGTTTAAAAGATAAAATTGCATCAGTTACATCTTTGTTTCGAATTTTAAGGCATGCTTGCCCTGCTGTTGGTGGGTCGAGAAAATATGGGTTTACTGGAGCTGGGGGATGTTTAGTCCGTAATGCCTCAAGGGTGTCAGGCGTATCTGGCGATAGCACGTCATTGGAGAACAAAAGACGAGCGGCACCTTTAAGATCTCCGTCACAAATTTTGTTCTCGATGAGTTTTTTGCGATTAAAAGGGGCATCATGTTTAATTAGAGGTGCGGGAGAAGGTGAGGAACTTACAGCACAGTTATTCTTTATCTTTTGTGTCAGGGATAAATTCGGTTCATCAGTTTTTATTATGTGTAGTGTACTGTATGAAAATAAAAATAAGTTCTGCCAGTCTTGAGTACAATTGCTTATATAACATTTCTGGATTAATTTTGACAAATGTGTAGCAACAGTTATTCAGTGCTCAGGAGGGATTCTTTTAACAATGGGTATACTATTTTTCAAATGGCTAAGTAATGTATGAAAAGGAGTTGGAGCGTTGGCTGCAAAAGTAGGCGCACTCGGAATAATGGGATGGATTTCTAAAAGTGAACTGGTTTGGCTAATACAGTTCCTGTGTGTTTTAGAAATGTGTATTTTGAGGCCTTTCAAAGATTTGAAAGACTTGTTGCAAAATGTACATGTATGGGACGCGATCGACGTGCCATCACAAGATAGGGTCACGGCCTGCATTCACAACAGTTAATAAACTAACATAAAAAAAACAATAACTTAAAACAAATTTAAAAACACAAAAAAGTAACTTAAAAAGGACACAACAAAAAATAGGACAAGATCAAAAATAAAAATGAAGGCTGCTGGTTTTGGTAACTCTTCGTTTCGTCACAGGATGAAAATAAAATAAACACACAGGCATCAGCAGGAGCACAACACAAGCAAAAGCAGGAGCACAACACAAGAAGAAGCAGGAGCACAAGCAAAAGTATAAAGAGCACAAGCAAGAGCACTGAGAAAAAAGGGTTCAGGTTTAGGCATAAGCAAATTTTGTCTGACCACTATTAAATTGTCCGTTTCTTAGACTTTACGTAATTTTATTTTATTTTGTTTTTGTTTATTTCCATTTTTTACGCATTCAATATCATCATTTTGCATCATATTCCATTTAATTTAATCAATTTTTATTTCTAAATTCTCATAAATATTTTTTATTATGTTGTCACTTTGACAACTTTTACTTTTTTTTACTTTTTTTTTTTTTTTTTTTGTTGATATAAAAACCTATATTACAACGTTATGGTATAGCTGGGAAAATGCTTGTATTCGCCGTAATGCACAGTGCACTTTAAAGTAGATTAGTCGGCAGTAACATTTATCAGTAGTGCGAATGAATAGCTAGTCTAGGACACTTGTACTCTGCAGTTTCTGTGATATATGGTAGTCGGTGATATTTGCTATGTTTCGGAAGTGCTGTAGGTGCTTATGCGTTTGTATGTATTTAAGAATTTACTGAAACTGAATCAATTTAAATTTATGTCAAAGGATCAGGAATACACTTTGGAAATTATTGTTTGAGTTTAAGGAGAGACAAAGTTTGTTGAGTACGAAACAGAATATATTTTGGAGCCTTTTGTTTGTTTCTTTTATTTTTCTTATATTGTTACTACAACGATTGTTAGGAGAAAATATAAAATTGTGTGTTCTACGCAAACAATACCGGATATAGGAAATTAATCGAGAAATTTTACGAAATTATATATTAAAAAGGCTTTTACCTAACAGGGGCCTATGCTGGAATACGAATTAATGCAAATAACAATAACTAACGTGTAAACTAACACGGCACCCATCTGATTTGCAGTTTTTATAGTATGGAATTAATTATAATTTTAAAGTGGCTTTATTTTTATTATATATTTAAAAAAATCGCAGAAATATCTTTAAAACTTTCACGCGATATGAAAAGGCTTATACAATGCTTTTTATTTCAACACATCATATAAATGCTTAATAATAAGCAAATTTTAAAAAGAATATGAGTCTATATTATGCATCGAATATAACATAGTAACTATCAGACTGAGGTAAAAAATAAACAAAAATATATGAATTTAACTCAATTCACGAAAAAGAATCACATAAATTTCCGATAATATCCCCGTTATATTCTGTGCGACGATATTAACAATTTTCAATCTCCATTTAACTGATGATTCACTATTCGAACAAAGGAAGACAATGACTCATACCGGATCTACCTAACCATACGGAGAATACGTACAGGTTATTCGCGAGTAACGACATGTACATAGTTGCGCATTTGAACAGAACGCTGCATGGAAAAGTTTGATACCGAATTACCGTACGATCTAATCTCAGGGCGGCCACAATATTTTTATGATTTTGATATTTTTGTTTTTGTTTTTTATTTTATTTTTCTTTCTCTGTCTGGTACCAACATTGCAATTACTACAGCTCCGCAAAATATTCTACGGAGGGAGAGAAATAAAGGAGAACTGTAGGAAATAAATATAATTGGCAAAACACATTGATTGCGCTTTATTATACGCAAAATTATGGAAGAACAATTCCAACTACTGTTTGACAAAATGAAGTTGGAAATGCAGAACCAAACAACCCAACTAACGAACACAATACTTGACAAAATGGAGGAAAAACTAAGACCTGTTCTCGAAGAAAACCAAATATTGAAAAGTAAAGTAGAAAAGCTGGAAAGGAAAATGGAGCATCTAGAAAGAGAAAGGAAAAGCAATAATATAATAATCCACGGTTTGCCGGAAAGAGAGCAGTCAACGTGGGATTTAATCGAGTGCATTAAAAAATGTCTTTTGGATGAACTAGGTATAACCTTAGAAAATTATGAAATAAATAAAATCTACCGTATTGGCATAAAAAATAATAATGGAAAACCTAGGCCTACCCTCCTTTCTTTAGTTAGTGGATTGAAAAGAGCAGAAATTATCGGGAACAAAAAGAAATTAAAGGAGTTATATATAACAGAAGACTACTCAAAAGAAACCTTGGAAATACGGAAGTCCTTGCAACCCAAACTAATGGAAGAAAGGCAGAAAGGAAACTTAGCGTTCATTAAATATGATAAACTTATTGTCAAAGAGAATTTAAGGGCCATAGACAAGAGGAAGAGAGATAAATCAAACTCTCCGCAAGTAGAATTACAACCAAGAAAACAGCAAACACTAAGTTCGTCTAGAAACAACAAAATAAACGCATTCGACGTGATGAGAGGCCGATCTCACGAGTATTCAACACTCCCAACAAAAACTAAGAACTAGCAATTACATACCGGCGATCGGAAACAAAAGCATAAACAAAACTATAATAAACACACTTCCCCAACTAATCTTCCAACCCGGCTGGTCACCGTGGAAGATTATGACCTAAACCCTCCAAGGACATCTTCATCTTGCCACGCAAAGCAAGCGACGAAAGGGTTAACGAGAGAAGGTCACCATCTTTATATAGTAACTTACAACGTCGGGACGCTTTCGTCATACGAAAGAATATTGGAAATGGAGAAAGCGCTGGAAGGGGTAAAGTACGACATAATAGGTATTTCGGAAGTCCGACGCCTTGGAAATTTAATAGATGAATATGAAAAATTCATTCTCTGCTTTACTGGACAAACGCCGGGCCTATATGGAGTGGGCTTCATAATAAACAAACGTTTAAAAGAATATATAGAAAGCTATATTGGAATTTCGGAACGTGTTGCTCTACTGAACTTGAAGCTACCAGGTAAAAATTTGACTATAATACAAGTCTACGCCCCAACAACAAAAGCTAATGAAGAGGAAATAGACAGTTTTTATAAAACTATATATACTGCCATGGAAATGGCACACGAAGAATTTATTCTAATGGGAGATTTTAACGCCAAAATAGGACAGCCACAAATGGACGAACACACAATAATGAGGAACTACGGATACGGAGTAAGAAACAATAGAGGGCAAAAACTTATAGACTTTGCGATGGAAAATAAACTAGCTATTATAAACACCTTCTACAAGAAAAAAGCCAAAAGAAGATGGACATGGCGCTCTCCGGCCGGTCAATATAAAAACGAAATTGACTATATACTGTCAAATCACCCAAAATTGTTTCAAAATATAGAAGTTCTGAACCTAAACTACGCATCAGACCACCGTCCTCTAAGGTGTAAAATTAGGCTAACAACGCCGAAGAAAAATAGGACCAACTTTACAAATAATAAAACAAGTCAACTTAGAAACAAGGATGAAATAACAAAGTACAAAGAAAACCTATCAAGCTTTCTCTTGGAGCCATCAGGTCAACCCATCAGCCTTGAGAACAAAACGGTACAGACCTCCTACGTAAAAATAAAGACGACCATCCAACAAAGTTTGATCCTTGCGAAACATAATACAGAAGATAATAAAAAACATAAAATATTACAAGACCGTACTCTAAAATTATTAAAAAGAAGACAAGAACTACAACAAACAAAAAATAAAACACGCTCATTGAAAAATGAACTCTCCGCACTGTACAAACTGGTTAATAGATATATCAAGAGAGACTATGCAAAATATAGGCAAGAAATAATAGAGAAACACCTTGAGCTTCACGGCAGCTCAAAGAGAGCATATAAAGAACTCAGAACAAACCAATCCTGGATAGAAGGACTGAAAACCCTTAATAAAGACCTATACAATCGAATGGATATTGTGAATACAGCAACTGATTTCTACAAGAAACTTTACAGAGACAAAACACGAACAACTTACAAAATCGAAACAGAAACTGTAGACTGCCACTCTATAAAACCAATTCACAAAACCGAAGTAATAAACTCAATAAAAAAGCTGAAATTCGAAAAAAGTCCCGGATCTGACAATATCACAAATGAATCGCTAAAATATGGTCATCAAATTTTGGCAGAACCATTAACTGAACTGTTTAATTCTATACTTCTAAGTTCTGAAACGCCCATAGAATGGTCTGAAGCAGATATCGTTCTTATATATAAAAAAGGCGATCCAAAAAATATCAGCAACTACAGACCAATCAGTTTGTTACCAAATATATACAAACTTTTCGCATCCATTATAAATAATAGACTAAGCCCGATAATAGAGGCAAAACAATCTGTAGAACAGGCAGGTTTCAGAAAAGGGTACTCTACTATCGACCACATACACACCATAGAGTTAGTTATGGAGAAATATCAAGAATTTCAGAGACCTCTTTACATAACTTTTGTTGATTATCAAAAAGCTTTTGATTCAGTCATACACAAAAGTATATGGGAAAGCTTAAAAGAACAAGAGGTGCCAGATAAATACATAAAGGTGATTAAAAGCATATACAATAACAACAAAGGAAGAATAAAGTTAGAAACTTTAGGCCCCGCCTTCCATATAGAAAGAGGGGTAAGACAGGGGGACCCGCTCTCACCCACTATTTTCATAGCAATACTCGAAAACATCATGAACAAATTAGATTGGAGTAAAACAGGACTCTGTATAAAAGGCACCTACCTAAGTCACCTGAGGTTCGCTGACGACCTGATCCTTCTGTCAGAGACAGTCAACGAGATGCAATTCATGATAGAATCTCTACAACAGGTGAGTGCGGAAGTTGGTTTGGAGATGAATCTAACGAAGACAAAGATAATGAGTAATACACGAAAAAGACCTATAACTATCAATGGTAACCCTTTAGAGTATGTAGAAAATTATACTTACCTGGGAAAAAGAATAAGTTTCGAGGAAAACAGTAACATTATAGAAATAGAGAGAAGGGTCCAACAAACCTGGAATAAATATTGGAGCCTAAAAGAAATATTTAAGAGTAACCTACCAATAACTCTCAAAGCTAAAGTTATGAACTCATGTCTACTACCCAGCTTAACTTATGGAAGCCAGACCTGGAAATTCTCTACACAAGCTGTGAATAAAATCAATGTATGTCAAAGAGGTTTAGAGCGAAGCATGTTGAATATAAAGAGAATGGACAAAATAAGACATACAAAGATAAGAGCCGTCACTAAAGTTACAAACGCTTTAACTTTTGCCCGAAAACTGAAATGGAATTGGGCTGGCCATGTGGCAAGAATGTCTAGCAGAAAGTGGACCAAACGAGTTACCCAATGGAAAGGACCACCAGGCAAGAGGCGGAAGGGGAGACCCTTAGACCGCTGGGAAGATGATCTGAAAAGATCAGCTGGCAAAAACTGGCACTCCATAGCACAGGACCGACAACAATGGGCATCTTTGGAGGAGGCCTTTACCCAAACCGGGGTTCCTGTTAAATAAATCCTATAAATATATATTACTAACATAATTTAAGCTAACCTACTAACAAATCAATATTTTTGGTAACTTTAATATAACAACTACCAACTTTTGTAAAACAGGAAATAAAAAAGGCTTTATTATATTATTATTATTATTATTACTTTGCAGTAGCCAATATGGTGCAGGCATTGTATAGTCTGTGACCGCTGAAGCTTTCAGATTCAATACGTGCCTTCAGCTTGCGCCTGACAAATGTAAATTGCCGGCCGAGCCTTTTGTGCTTTGGTTAAGCATCGAATATTACCAGTTACATTGTAAAATAAACGCTGGTTTAATGTATACGTATACACTGTGTAGATACAATAGAGTGAAATTTTACTTAGTAACTAGCGAAAATAGATAGTATATTTCTGAAATCTATTTACATATAATTTTTTTACTCTTGGGCCGTGGGGTTCAAGTGCACAGGCACTAAATGAAGATTTAAGTTGGCGCCTGGTAGATATTACTGGTGACCCCAGAGCTGGTGCTTTCCTCGCTCAACGAATAAGTTTATTTATTTATTTATTTTTCTCACAAAAACTTAAACTTAAAATAAGTATCGCAATACATCGAGGAAATGCTGCCAGCATTAAAGGTACACTTGGGCCAAACTTTTTAAATTTGTTTTAAATATCAATTTTTAATTATATTTATTATTACTATGTAGATTAAGAATATTGTAAATACTGTATATTTGAGTGTTGGAAATATTTTTACATAGATGTAAGTCTTAATATCACCCACGTTGATAGTTCCTGATCTTATCTAATATTTGAGCGTTTTATTTATAGGATAAGAGGGCAAACTAGAAGCGATGTATTGTGAAGCAGATTATTTTGATGCTAATACATGATGCCGCCCTGAGTTCTTATGATAAATAAAACTATTTCCGGTTGCAAAAAACGCAGCATTTTAAGTTTATAAAGAAGCATCTCTTTAGCTACATTGAATATAGACAAATAAAGCTTTGATGCTGATGGGGTCATGGTTACTGCGATACTGATTTCACGACACTAATTATTTTACGAAATTACTTTCGCATATATCGAAACTACTTTTGTGAAACTGATTTTCCATGCATGCCACTAATTTCGTAATGTAATTCCGGATTTAGACCCAAAACGTTGACGGCGTGTGACACTGAAGACTGATCTACTTGCCTATTAGTAAGAGAAAAAGCAAGATCAAGGGTTGTAGCGCTTGGCTTTATGTATTATATCGCATGTTTCAATGGATAAAAGGTGTATATATAACATGAAAAATATCGAAGGGAGACCCGACAGACCGTGCTCGTTATCCCGCGTTTGATCAGCGGCCAGGCGTGACCCAACATACCCACGTTATTTATAGCCTTGTTTGCCTTCATAATTATAATATGAAATAATACGCCATGAGTAGTTAATGATTTATTGCATATGTTTTACAGGGTCCATTCTTCAACAGTGTAGGGGTTAGGGGTTATGGTTGGTGGACTCATTTCCACAATTAGACACTTAATTGATCCGGTTGTCTTGAACAGTGTATAAATTCTTCTCGGATAGGCATAGGAACGATACATTAGAACAGATATCGTAATAATAAAGTAATGATGCAATACCTTGCAATGCAATATCTAAATTAATAATAATAATCAGTGGTGCTACAACCTCTTTCGGTTGGACCTCAGATTTCTGAATCTGTTTCATGATAATTTTATAATCTAATACGCAAGTATCAGCCTCCAGTGCCTGACACACGCCGTCGACTTTTTGGGTCTAAGACATGTCGGTTACCACACGATATTTTCCTACACCGTTCGAGCGATTGTTGAATGCGCACATAGAAAGAAAGTCCATTGGTGCACAGCCGGGGATCGAACCTACGACCTCAGGGATGAGAGTCGCATGCTGAAGCCAATAGGCCAGCATTGGTCGTTAGTAACTCTCGCTCGTAAGTAAATCTTAATTATCATGAGCAACTTTTCCGAAGGAGATGTCCTCCGAGATCGGCGGAACGCCAAGCCTTTTAGGTTCATATCTAACGGAAAATGCGTCGAGCGTAATCCTTCGCGTCTAGCGGTCAAAATAGACCTACCATATTACGCGTCTAGTTCCTGCGTTTATCAACAGAGCGGTTGTGTTGTTTGATATTGAACTTTAAAATGAAGCCCATCGAAATAGTTGCAGTTTGGGAGGCTTCAGAACAAGACCGAAAAAGGAAAAGTCATCCGGTGCTTATTTAAATACTCAAACTCAAACTCAAACTCATACATATGGCAGTAATCAATAAAGATTAAAACAAAAGAAAATACTTTTCATTGAGTTTGAATCGTGGTTGCGAGGATGGAGAAACAATAAAAATAAAAAATTACCGCTTTAAATTTGCGTTTGCAACTTTAGATTGAGTAATTCAGGGTTTTCAAAGCTGAATAAGAAATGTATTCAAAAAGAGATTATCATTATGTATAGTTAAATCTAAAATATTTGAGACCATAAACATGGGAACTAAAAGTCATTTCGTATCGCCTTCAAATCATTCATCAGTGTTATACCAACTTAAGGAATAGGACAAGTTTCATCAAAATACGTTTAGCCTTTGATATATTCACGCATACGTGGAGGGACATGAGTAATAAAATTTACCTAGGTATTAATTTTAAATTATTATTATTATTAAGTTTAGAAAATTTTAAATACTGAATATTTGTGTATTGGAAATAAATTATACTAAAGTATTTAATTTTTCGGTTTAATTTTCCTTTTTTTCTTTTATATAGGACAAATCTTTGTTTTTAATTTATGTTATTATTATTAATTACTTAAAATGTCACATGGGACATGGTGTAATGGTTGCAGCTCCTTACAAACATTTTGTAAAACAAAAATATGGCGATTTAAAAGAGTGGCGGAGAGTTTATTGCCAGTTCTTCTCTCCCGTTCTACGCTCTTGATTTGAGAACTTGCAGTAAATGTAAAATTAGAAGCATTAATATGTATTTCATTACTGACAAGTCATAAGTGTATATTACCTATGTGATTAAATGTTTTTTTATTATAGATTAATCAAAATCTAATTTTTTTAAGAAGAAATTATTCCTATTATCTACCAAATTACTTTCGTTCAAACATAGGCAGGCTTTTTAATTTAATAACGCAAGAACCATTCAAAAAGAAGCGCTACAATTTTACCTTTCATTACCATTTCGTTTTATTCTGATAAAACCTTTTACTAAAGGGTCAAAATGCTTTTAGAGTCGAACTAAGAGCTCTTGAAAATATTGAAACAGTAGATGGTCGCAATAATGGAGTGTCGTGTCTGATCAGTATCTGACCTAAATTATTTCAAGAGGAATTTTCGTAGGGGTTAATAATTATCTTAAGTGTTTGAAATAGTTTAAATGTTCTGGCTTTGTTCACAGAATTACTATTCAGGGATTAGATACAGTGTTATGCAGTGCTTAACAGTAACTACATTTAGTATTGTCTTTTATTGACATTTCTTTTACACATTTAAGGGAAACAATTTTTACCGGATTGAAGTCATGTATTTATGTATTATAAATTTACAACTATTTTAAATAATTTTAAATTTAACCGAACACACACTAGATAGGCCTAATCACTATATACGCTTTGACCAACCGAAAGTACTTGCGAAAGAGAAAAGATTCTTCCCAAGATTGGTACGCGAAGGCATTGAAATAAAAAAAACACCCTAATTTCAATAGAGAAGACGGCCTAAAATTGATCCAATAATATCCAAATTAAAATCTCAAGATAAACAATCCGCGAAAATAGAGGACACCGTGAGCCATTTCTGCAAAAACCCTCCATCTTTTAGTCGATACCAACTCCGGGGAAATAAATACAGATAATACAACTTTTTCTACAGCTGTGATACTTTTTGACATTCAACACCTTTTGTCTTCAGTCACCGTGACCACGCACGCTGTAAAGCACGCGGAACGTCGGTTAAATTTAAAATTATGTAAAATAATTGTAAATTTACAATACATAACTTCAATCCGGTAAAAAATTGTTTCCCTTAAATAAGTAACTACATGTATTACAATTTATCTTCTATAAGACTTATAATAAGTTTAATACATATAAAGCCGCGGGAACATTTTAAACTTAATACTTTAAACTCTCGACGAAAACAATATGATTTATTGCTACTACATAACATCATCTCAAATAAAATAATTGCAGCTCCCTCCTAGAAAAAATTCTCTTACTTGTTCCTGCCTACCAGCCCTGCGATTCTGTAACTCACTTTTCGAACTCACACAGCGGTTTTCGCATCGGCGGTCGCTCTGAAATCAGTCGTGAAGCAGTCATTTTATGATTTGGCATTCTGATAAACAATAAACTACAAGCTCCCACCTTTTCAGAATGCCAAATCATAAAATGACTGCTTCACGACTGATTTGAGAGCGACCGCCGATGCGAAAACCGCGGTGTGAGTTCGAAAAGTGAGTTACAGAATCGCAGGGCTGACTCCTAATCGTGCTTTGTTTCATGTTCCTCACATCAACACTAACTATGCAAAATACTCAGTTTTGTATCGCGCAGCCCGGGCAACAACGACCAATATTTAAGCCTTGACTTCTTTAAGCTATCGCGGAATATGGTTAAAGGGAGCATTAAGAATATCCATAGCGCAAAATCACCTGCATCACGAGCATACCCCACATACACACGTACTTACCCTCACTTTTACACCATCACACAACACAGCCAAATTAGTTGAATGTATTGAATAATTTTTATTTTTTAGTTTCCTTTTGTAAATTTTTGAACCTTTTTGTAGTTAAATATATGTATTTTATTCTGGCTATATTTTCAGTGTAACTGTTTGTATATAATTTATGTCAGCTGTAGGATTACGAAATAAATAAATAACTAAACAATGTTCCTGCAGTTTCTGGTATGAAATTCAGTTTCTTCGATACTGCTTTTACATTTAAGATTGTAACACAATTTGTATTTCCCGCACGATCTAACTTGTGACTCGCTCAAAATTATATACACGATAACAGGATTTAAAACCACTCTCTGTAAATTCCGACGAAGCTGACAACGACCCGATCTCAATATGTCTATCACGGAGTCATATCGAGATTTTTTGTTGGCGTCGGGACGTGACGACCCCATCGCCCACTGGTGAAATAACCTGTGACAGAGGTTATTTCATCAGCGCAATCAGTCAACCCCTTCCTAGTGGGAGTGCCATGCTGTTGCCTTCGGGCTTCAGCCAAATGGGCAGGCACGACCGGGGCAGTACCACTGTCTCTCAGAAAACCGGCGTGAAGTGAGGCAATAGGTTCGCCTTATTGTACTCGCGTTTCGTACGGTGAGGGAGACTCCCGGAGCCCATCCCCCCCCCCATATGAAATATGAAGGTGCAGAACAAACAGAATCTACCCCAGGGGGGTACCACACGCGAACGCGGTGGAGAATCCCCCTCTGAGCGTCCAACACCGGGACACTCAGCACCCGGTGGTGGACGCACAGGCTGCCCTTCGTATTCTGGGGGGGGCAATTCTGCGCTCGGTAAAAAAAACATTAATCGTTCTCGGGGCAAACGGAGCAATTCAACTAAGGCACCCCCGTCCACACTCGCCGTGGACTTCACAAATGTTAGGGGGCTCCACTCCAACATCAACGCTGTCCACTACCACTTAGAGACTGCGAAGCCGGCCTTGCTCTTTCTTACCGAGACTCAGATATCCCCCCCGGCTGATACTTCCTACCTCTCCTACCCGGGGTACAAATTGGAACATTCATTTGTGCCGCGGGCGGGAGTTTGCGTGTACGTCAGAGAGGATATCTGTTCTCGTCGCCTCGGGACGCTTGAAGGAAGGGACCTATCTAACCTCTGGCTGCGCGTAGACTGCGATGACCATCCGCGATTCTACGCATGCCTGTATAGGTCCCATAGCGGAAATACCGAAACTGACCGACTCATTGAGCACATCCAAATGGCTACAGATTCCCTGCTCGAAAGGGTTCCTACCGCTGAAATCGTGATACTTGGCGATTTTAACGCCCACCATGCCGATTGGCTCGGCTCAGAAACCACCGATCATGCGGGAAGATCCTTTCACGACTTTGCTTTGGCTTACGACTTGACGCAAATGGTCCCTGCGATTACGCGAATACCAGATGTGGATGGTCATAAACCCTCTTTGTTGGACCTTCTGCTGACTTCACATCCGGAGAACTACCAAGTCTCTGTTGAACCGCCATTGGGATCATCAGATCATTGTGTGGTCCGGAGCATTGTGCCGTTCACGCGCCCTCTTCGGCCTAGGTTCACGGGCTGTCGCCGCGTGTGGCACTATAAGTCAGCAGATTGGGATGGGATGCGGTCTTTTTTGCGTCCTACCCTTGGGGGCCCATTTGCTTTTCGTCGAGTACTCCAGATGCCGTCGCTGACTCTGTCGCCGAGGTGGTCCTGCAGGGTATGGAACTTTTTATTCCATTCTCTGCGGTGCCGGTCGGTGGCAAGTCCCAGCCTTGGTTTAGGCGTTCTTGCAAAGCGGCTTTGCGCCGTAAGCGTGAATGCTTTAAAGCCTGGGCAGAAGCGGTGACATCCTGTGATGTGACTATCGGCGAACGTAAAAAAGCATACAATTCAGCCTCCAGGTCCTTCAAGCGAGAAATCACTAAAGCAAAGTCAGAGCACATTGCCAGATTTGGTGAAAAATTGGCCCACCTCCCTTCGGGAACTCGAGCCTTCTGGTCTCTTGCCAAAGCTGTCCAAGGGAATTTCTGTCAGCCCTCAATTCCACCACTGCATAGGGAGGATGACTCACTGGCCCATACCGCGAAAGAGAAGGCCGATCTTCTAGGCTGTCTCTTTGCGTCGAACTCCACTTTGGATGATCAAGGGAATGAACCACCGACATTATTGCGGTGTGATACTACGATGCCCGAAGTTATATTCCGGCAACGTGCTATCCGTAAAGCTTTGTCTTCCTTGGACATCCATAAGTCGAGCGGGCCCGATGGCATCCCTCCAATTGTGCTGCGTACTTGTGCTCCTGAGTTGGCTCCGGTTCTAACGCGCCTTTTCCGGTACCTTTACACGCTCGGCACTGTTCCGAAGTGCTGGAAGATCGCTTCGATACATCCGATCCCTAAAAAAAGGCGATCGCTCTGATCCGTCCAACTATCGCCCAATAGCTATAACCTCCTTGTTCTCCAAAATAATGGAAACCATTATTAACAGCCAGCTCCTGAGGTATCTAGAGGGCCACCAGCTGATTAGCGATTCTCAGTACGGCTTTCGTCGTGGTCGCTCAGCTGGTGACCTCCTTGTATACCTTACACATAGGTGGGCAGAGGCAATTGAGTCCAAGGGGGAGGCGCTGGCGGTAAGTTTGGACATAGCGAAAGCCTTCGATCGGGTGTGGCACAGAGCACTGCTCTCGAAGCTTCCAGCCTATGGGCTCCCTGAGAAATTATGCAACTGGATTTCCAGCTTTCTCGCTGATCGGAGCATCAAAGTCGTCATCGACGGAGCATGCTCCGACCTGAAACCTGTGAATGCTGGTGTCCCACAAGGCTGTGTCCTATCCCCGACCCTGTTTATTCTGCATATCAATGATATGTTGCAGCTTAGCAACATTCATTGCTATGCGGACGACAGCACTGGGGATACTTTTTACACTGGCCGGGCAGGTATTTCTCGGGCTGTTGTCGATGAGTACCGGAACAAACTTGTGTCTGAAGTCGAAACTCTTCTACGTGGAGTCTCGGACTGGGGTAGACTAAATCTAGTCCAATTTAACCCCAAGAAGACACAAGTTTGCGCGTTTTCCGCTAAAAAACTCCCTTTGTCGCTACTCCCCTCTTTGAAGACACTCTCCTTAAAGCCTCAGCTAGCATCGGAATACTGGGCGTTGACATATCGAATAACGTTCAGTTTCGCGGTCATCTGGAAGGAAAGGCTAAATTAGCCTCCAAAAAGCTTGGTGTGCTCAGCAAGGCGAGACGGTACTTCACTCCGGGCCACCGCTTGCAACTATATAAAGCGCAAATTCGGCCCCATATGGAGTACTGCTCTCACCTCTGGGCGGGAGCTCCCCAGTACCAGCTCCTTCCACTTGACCGTATTCAACGAAGAGCGGTTCGAATCGTCGACGACCAGTCACTTTCCGTGCGGCTTGATCCCTTGGCGTTGCGTAGAGATGTGGGATCTCTCTGCATCTTCTACCGCATTTACCATGGAGAGTGTTCAGAGGAGTTGTTCGGTCTAATACCTGCAGCTGAGTTTCATCAACGGACGTCAAGGCAAAATACAAAATACCATCCGTATCACCTCGACGTCCGTCGTTCCACAACAGAGCGTTTTCTAAGGCAGTTTTTGCCGCGCACCACCACTATGTGGAACCAGCTGCCCACAGAAGTATTTCCGAACCAATTCGACTTAGGGTCCTTCAAGAAAAGAGCGTACCAATTTTTGAAAGGCCGGCAACGCACTTGCGAGCCTTCTGGCATTGTGAGTGTCCATGGGCGGCGGTGTCACTTAACATCAGGTGAGCCTCCTGCCCGTTTGCCTCCTATTACATAAAAAAAAAAAAAAAAAAATCTTTTTAATTGGAAAGGGGGCAAGCGGGTCACTTTGAATAAAGTGTAAACAACCACCCATGAACCACCCGGGCGGGGGGGGGGGGGGGGGGGTGTGGGGGCGGGGTGCAGAAATTTTACCCTCCTTTTTTGGAGGTCGGGCCCCTTCTCTTGATATTAGAACTACATCTTGCATACAAAAACGTTGGGAACGCTGTCGCTGTTAGAAGTTACAGAATAAGGCGGCAGACTCGAAATCTTTCATTCAACCGAGTATTAAACAAATAAATGCACGCATACTTTATCGGTAACCACTCTTCACAAAATAGTACACCTTATGGGGTAAAAAAATATCTTATCTTCATACAAACGATACAGCATACTGTATCGTTTGTATGTAGATAAAATTTTTTTCTTGATATTTGAGGAGTGAAATGTGGAGGCGTCTTCGCTGTAAGACTACGAGAGCAGCAAAGCATTGTCACTAACAGGAAATAATATTCAAAATAATTGTATGTGCAATTAACATTGATTTATATATTTTTATCCGCGTCTTTTATAGGGATTTCTGATCTAACAATTTTGCGTACAAATTGTATATTTAAAAAAATACTTTTATATGTAATTAACAAGTTTAATTTTACAATATCTTGTATAATCTAATATTAAATAAAGAATGTTTTCTTGTGACATCTTTATGCAATAATACAACACAAAAGCTCCGAAAGTTGTAAGCATTTTGTAAAACGAATTTTACCCTCGCAACTTTGGGAGGTTGCTTAAGCACCCAACAAAGATTTGCATTAAAATTTTGAAGCGCCCCTCTAAAATCTCATTTCACAAAATAGTTTCATAATTAAACTTAAGATTAAATTGTTCAAAGAAGTTTTTGAAAAATATTTTTCAATTGTTTTTACTATTCACATAAAAACATCGCACCTTTGATCAAGTGTATTTACTGTATTTTTAATCTAATATATAAAATTCTCGTGTCGCGGTGTTTGTACTTAAACTCCTCCGAAACGGCTCGACCGATTCTCATGAAATTTTATGTGCATATTGGGTATGTTTGAGAATCGGACAACATCTATTTTTCATCCCCCTAAATGTTAAGGATAGTCCAGCCCTAAATTTTTTTTAAATTTTGAATTTATAAATTTTATTCTTTATTTTTTTATGATACAGCATTAAAAATACATACAACCCCTAATTATTACCCCTCTACGATCAACCCCTATTTTTATCATAAATGATATACATGGCAAAACGACGTTTGCCGGATCAGCTAGTCTGTATATAAAAATTACCACCGTAAAATTATAGTTAAAAAAATAAATCAACCTGACATGACTGATTGAATCTGACAACCGGTTGTAGCGCCATTGATTTATTTCACTGGACTTCAGATTTCTGTCATTCTATTAGGCAAGTAGGTGATCAGCCTCCTGTGGCGACTTTTTGGATCTAAGACAAGCCGGTTTCCGTACGATGTTTTCCTTCAGTTGAATAAATACTAAAATTGCTTTAAGAATAGCCATCGTGTAGAAGGGTGCTAAAGCCTTTTAAGATAGATCTTTCGGAAGCTAAAAACTTTTCCTACCCTTTCTATCTTGTATGTGGACGTGGCTTAGTTCGTACTTTAAATAATATCAGTGGCCCTACAACCCTTTTAGGTTTGGGCCTCAGATGTCTAAATCTGTTTCATGATCATTTGTTAATCTAATAGGCAAGCAGGTGATCAGCCTCCTGTGCCTTACACACGCCGTCGACTTTTTGGGACTAAGACAAGCCGTTTTCCTTACTAGATTTTCCTTCACCTTTCGAGCGAATGTTAAATGTGCATATAGAGAGAAAGTCTTAAGGTGCACAGCCGATTGAACCTACGACCTCAGGGATGAGAGTCGCACGCAAGCCACTAAGCCAACACTGCTGGAAAAGCAATCAAAAACTGTCAAAAACTTATGTTCGATAACAAACTGCTCTCTAATTAACGAATTATTTTTCGATAAATTATAATCCATACAAGGCGTGGGGTGCTTTGCAAAAAATGCCTTAAATTGTGAGCAATTGTAAGTTTTTATATGCGCATTCAACATTCGCTTGTATAGTGAAGGAAAACGACATGCCTTAGACCTAACAATTGATAAATAATTGTTCACAAACCGGATACAGAAATCTGAGCCCAGGACCTATAGGTAACGCTACTGTTATTTTTTCAACAACTGTGGAGTATCTACTCAAACGACGAATTTATATATATTTAAGATTTTATATTGAAATGTTTATACATAAAATAAAAAATAAAAATATCCTTTATTCGAGTACTACATTACACTAAACTACAGTCCGCGTCATTATGTTTTATACTTGACCTCCGACGGAATTTTTGCTTTATACAAATTCTTGGCTTGTCTCTATTCCTCGTGACAATTCCAATTCTGCCCCGCCATCCCTATTATTCGATCTTCCCAAGTTTCTGGTGTCTCTTCTTCCCACAGGGCCATACCAAGTAAGGGTCTTTTTGACCCATCTGCCATTACAAATGCGGGCAATGTGACCGGCCCGTTTCTTTAATACTTTTGTATGTGTGACGACGTCCTTTTTTTTTCAATGTTTAGTACACTGCTAAGTGAATCCCTTGTTATAATCAGTGGTTGGATGTTGTCAAATGCATACCCGGCCTAATGAAGGCCGTGGGCACTTTAGTATAAATGACTTAGTATTTTCATATAGTCTAGACTTGTTGAATCAAACGTGCCACAATTTGTAATTGAATTATAAGTTTCATTAAAGTAGTTTATAGAACTTGTTTAATTGAGTTATACTTTTGGCGCGTTAGGGAAAAATTATGAGTTGTTTTTATTGTTATTGTTGTTTTTTCTACAAACGTAGAATAAAATTTTTGAAAAGATTTTTATCTTGTTACGCCAAAGACGTATAACTTCTAACGCACGTTTTTTATTTAACAGCCGACGGCACCATCATACTCAAGCAAACATAATATTACTGGCAATATGTAAACGCTGGTAAAAATCGATGTCAATTTTACACAGTCTTCTGTTTCGCATCCGATACGTTTTTTTTTCTCTTTATGGCTCTGGCACGATTTGTGTATTAGCCAGCGTCAAGTATAAGATTTTTATAATTCGTGTTTGCCTTAGAAATTCGACCGTGTCCTCCATGTACGGTTTAAGCACTCGCCCGGTACCGCACAACCCTCCCGAAGGCCGAGAACAAATTTAAATTAAATTAAAACTTGCCCTCGAACCGGGAATCGAACCCGGTACCCCTCACCTAGCTGCCACTTAATAAGACCGCTAGGCTATGAGGCCCCTATACGGCACCTTCATACTCCTAAACAAACATGATATTACTGGCAATATGTAAACGTTGGTAAAAATCGATGTCAATTTTACACAGTCTTCTGTTTCGCATCCGATACGTTAATTGGCAATAATCTGAAGCAATCGAGTGTTGCCAACACAATACCTGTATTCGATATTAATCGTATATCGGCTCGCTCAAAGACGAGCGGAAATTGCAGTCGATCAACGTTCCCTTTGTAAAAAGAAGCTATGTAAAGTGAATGTTTCGTTATTCGTTTAATTGATTTATTTTTTCGATTTTTACTTATTATTTAGTAAACTATGACTCCCATATGCTGTGAGAGCAGTGTTGGCCTAGGTTCTTCAGGGTGCGACTTTCAATGGACTTTATTTCTATGTGCGCATTTAACATTCACCGGTGAAGGAAAACATCGGGAGGAAACCGGCTTGCCGTAGACTCAAAATGTCGACGGCGTGTGTCAGGCACAGGAGGCTGATCTAGTTGCTTATTAGATTGACAAATGAGCATGACTTGGGCCAACACTGCACTTAGATTTAAGAACCCTTAAATAAGTCAAGTTTGTTTTTTGTTAGCGTCGCAACCCCACTACCCCTAATTGTATGTTAGTAATAAGCTCGTGTTTAAGACGATTAAAACAGTTGACACCCAGCTTCAAACAAAGAGTTTCATTTAACATACATTTGAACATCTCTCTATCAACCGCCACCGAATTTAACTTTCGTTATGAGTGCCACATCAAGTTAAAACAACTGTAAATAAATAAATATTATGTCAGGTAGAGGCTTAAGGAATTGTTGCCCTGTTAACGCCATCAACTGAACATCCAATATTTTGAAAAGGATATATCATAAAAGCTGTTGGCTCATAAATAAAGTAAAGAAAATACAACCATTAAAATTCAGTACAATTTAAACGTAATACTAAGCTTCGTTCTCAAATGACACAAAATTTGGTTTAAATAAGTTCTCAAAACACTTTTTCCAGGAAAATATGATTAGTAATTTCGAACACATTAAAATTTAATGTGGTCATGAAAAAGTAATTATATTCATAAGGTTGAAGGGGCAGAGAGTGATTTCCCCGATAATTTGCTCAGTAAGCAATTTTCTTGAAGCCAATCAGATGCCAGAGACAGCTGCCGGCCGATATTTACGCTTTTGCCCTCTGTAATAGACCCTCTGCTTCTTATTGAATATTATTCTGATATTTGGCTGTCCTTTAAAAATATTTGTACTAACAATAACCCTGACTGGACGTTTATTATAAGTATATGTCACGTTCGGAAATCTTTTGTATCAAAATCTAATATATAAAATTCTCGTGTTCGTTCCCATACTCCTCCGAAACGGCTCGACCGATTCTTATGAAATGTTTTATGCATATTCAGTAAGTCTGAGACTCGGCTACTATTCATCTTTTAAACCCCTAAGTGATAAGTCCACCCCAAAAACTTTTTTTGTTTGTTTTTATTTTACTTATGATACAGCATACAAAAATACATACAACCCCTAATTTTCACCTCTCTACGATCAACTCCTATTTATATTATTGTAGATAGTTATATTTATTGAACTAAAAAAAATTTTCCTAGAAATAATATACATGGCAAACCAAACGTTTGCCGGGTCAGCGAGTATTTATATACAATCAAATTTTCACCGACGACTTAATCAGATAAATAAGTTAATAGTTTTTATTGTTAATATACTAAATTAAGATACAAGAATCTCGTGTAACAAATACGTATTTTTGAAGCGAGAAATTCTCACGATTATGTTAAAGCAACATTCCCAACTAACGTTTGACCCCATCACACTAGCGGCATAAGGACCAAATTTCCAAAGCAAATCTATTTCGCTCATAACATTCGCATTTAACTTTCTCTGCTTCCTTGGGATATTTTTCTACAATAAACTTAATTATTCCATAAATATTTACAGCAAAAAAAATAAAATGGCTGTTTCTAAATTTCCTAAAAACCTTGAATACGATGCACTAAATTTTTTTTTTATCCATAGCCATTTGATGTAGACTTTTAATTAAATTCTTTCACACACATTGAAGGCCTGTATTCACTTTGGTTAGTACGAGTGCAAGTGATTAGTAATTAATTGATTAGTGCAGGTGTTTAGTGGAAGTAGTGTTTAATTATTGTTTAGTGGCTCTGTTAAGTAATTTCAGCTGTCGATAGTTTGGCAAGCATGCTGCGAGTGAGGGGGGAGGGCGCACGCGACGTCACTACTCGCAGTTCACTCGCAAAAAATAGAACACGCTTCTAATCACTTTACTACGCAGCCAACTAATCACCTGCACTAATCAGCCGCTGTCCAAATCACACATCCTTACAAAATTCACACACACACACAACCACTCATGTTTTAGTTTTAATTCGTTTGTTACATTAGTTTAGTCATAGCATGTCGTTCTCTCCTTGGATATTTTTATTCGTGATGGAAGGCCGGTGGCACAAAGATCACAACTTCTGTAAACCTGTAAAATTTAAGAAGCAAATATTTTTTTTGAAGTGAAACTTCTTTATCGAGGTTGGAAAAAAATTTAGTGTAACATTTTTTCGTTACGCGTCACATTTTTCGGTTACGCGCCATGTTGCTTTTTGAATTCAAACTTCTTTATCGGCGTTGGAATGAAACTTCTTTATCGACGTATGGGAGAAATTTTGTAGCAAATCGTCACGTTTTTCAATGATAGTAATAATTCTATTACAATTAATGAAATTCTATAATAATCTTCGTAGTAATAAGGTAAAATGAAATATTTGTATTCATGTCTATGATAATAAAAGCCTTTTGTTAAACTTTATCTAATTTAACGAATTTCTGTAAAGTTGCATATAGTAGATCATTTTTCGAAAAATAAGATCATAAAGAAGTTTCACTTCTTACGTGTGTACACCTAGTACACGCACAATTTATTTTACTATCGTTAAATGGCCCATGAAACAGCCATAAGTTCGAATGAGATTTTTTTGGTATGTAATAGGAGACAAAGGGGAAGGAGGCTCACCTGATGTTAAGTGATGGACACTCAAATTGCCAGAAGGCTCGCAAATGCGTTTCCGGCCTTATAAGATTGGTTTGGAAATGCTTCAGTGGGCAGCTGGTTCCACATAGTGGTGGTGCGCGGAAAAAACTACCTTAAAAAATGCTCAGTTGTGGAACGACGGACTTCAAGGTGATATGGATAGTGCTTTGTATTCTGCCTTGACGTCTGATGATGGAATTCAGCTGCAGGTATTAGTCCGAACGACTCCTCCTTTTTTTATGTAATAGGAGGCTCACCTGATGTTAAGTGATACCGCCGCCCATGGACACTCACAATGCCAGAAGGCTCGCAAGTTCGTTGCCGGCCTTTCAAAAATTGGTACGCTCTTTTTTTGAAGGACCCTAAGTCGAATTGGTTCGGAAATGCTGCTGTGGGCAGCTGGTTCCACATAGTGGTGGTGCGCGGCGAAAACTGCCTTAGAAAACGCTCAGTTGTCCTCTGAACACTCTCCATGGTAAATACGGTAGAATATGCAGAGATTAACTAAACGATTTTTCTAAAACAAGGCTCATTTGAAATAGTTAGTGATATTTTTAATAAGAGGAACTTACTTGTCGCGTTAGTTTCATTTTATTTAAAAGTTAATTCATTCACAAGTTCGAGGTACCAGGCGAATATAAACGGGAGAGTGTACAAGTTCCAACTCGCATTTACTTTGTATGAATTTTAATTAATTATATTATTATCTCTTCGCTATAGTATCCTAAGAACTTGTTAAACAACAGTAATTTCGTAATAACTTCGGTATGAAAGCAATTTAAATGAATTGTAACTACCTCACAACAATAATGCAACAGATCGTGTTTAATTAAAAACTCTTATTTTTAAGATTGAACTAAAATAAACAATATTACTGACAAATAAAAGTTTCCTTTTCAAAATTGGATTTATAACAAAATATTTGTTCGTCAAAAGGTAGATGAACTGTCTTTTACGATCCAAGGCTGTACATTTTGCGCAGGCTTTCTTAGTTTTATAACCTAAATCGTTGGAGTTACGCCCCGAGAGTGTAGCCAGACGTAGGCACTCTCTTAAGCTTTTCATAACCACAGCATAGTATTTAATTTAGCATTAATAGCACTTAATTAATTAGCATTAAAGCCTGAGTGAATATAGAGAGAAATGAATCCTCCTTCTTTGAAGCATCCCGTTGACTGAAGTACCGTACATGTCTTAAACTAACGTGAAGCATCATAAGTTATTAATATACAATGTAATTAACAAATGGATCAAAGGCACGAACAAAGACTGAAAACTAATCAAATTAGTAATGGATCTATCATATTTGTCAATTAGCAAATTGAATGTATGAACAGTAACAATTGAATTAGGTTACAAAGCATTTTTAAAACAAAGAGGTTTTATTGGGAATTCAAGCTCGGAATATTCAAATTAGAAATGTTAGTGTGATTCCATTTGCTGGCTAGTGTTAAGCCTATATACATAAACAATAGTACCTGAACATGAGAGCTAGCAATAAGTCGATAATGTTCAGCCTTAATAGCTAATATATAGTCCACAGATTGATGTAAGACCTCCTTTGATCATTCTAGTCTATGGTAATGGCGTACTACCACAGTCTAAAATAGCACAGACTTAAAATATGATTCATTACTTTTAAAGCTGTGTTCAATTTTTTCTGGAAATTTCTAAATAAATATAGCATACCACTACAGTGTATATATTCAGAGCGTAACGCAATCATTTATCATTGACATAATATCTGACATTTATAAATACTCGCAATTCCATTTGTTGTGTGGCATTTACGTCTGACAGAAGCCTTTTCACCAATTTGTCTGTTTACAATTATAAACTCGGAGGTATTTATAGGTCTAATTAAATGTTTGTAATTAGTATTCTGAAATATATTTATGATATAGCGAAAGAATTACATCGAATCATACATAGCGCTGTTGCTTTATTCTAAGGCATCTCGCGGTAACAAATCTCAACATTGATTACCGGCGCAGGTAGGTCTATATATTCCACCCAAACTTCACATAATTTAACATACAGTACTATATCTAATTAATTCTACAGTAGTGGAAATTTGGCCAATACTTCGTTTTCCAAATTAGCTAAGTTAATTGAGGATTTATAGTATAGTTTAAAAAGAAACAACCGCGCTACAACCCTTGCTTCCAGCCTCAGATTTCTATATCTGTTTTATAGAAATCTGAGGCCTGGCACACACCATTGACTTTTTGCGTCTGAAATATCGGCTTCCTCTCGATCTTTTCCTTCACCATACGAGCGAGTGTAATATGCGCATATAAAAAGAAAGTTCAGGGATCAAGAACCTATGCTCAGGGATGAGAGTCGCCAGTAGAAGCCACTAGGCCAACACTTCTCACTTAAATAGTCTGGTTTAAAAATTACGTCGTGTTGCACATTTTATTTATTTGTTAGTAAAAGTTATAATTTGCAATAAATTCGACGTAATTAATAAGGATAGTAAATATCATTAAAAAATCGTCATAAAAAGGTATGAAAATGGCATTAATGTATCATCCGTTGAATTGTGATAAATGTTGTCAGCAGAGAAAATTACCTACGCGGGAAATGCACCAAGATGGCGTATCAAGATTTATATCCTGTGCTCATGGAATATTTTTACATTTTTATATATTACTTGAAAAATGTAACTAAAATTTTAACTTATATAATTTAGTCTTTATAAAGATGAAAGTAATATATTTTTATTCAGTTATACATAAATTGTACTAGAACTTTTGGTTGTAAAGTCAAGATAAAACTGCCACGAAGGCCTACAGATAAGGTACTCACCAAAGCCTTTTTCTTGACAGCGTATCTGCTGCGAATCTGCAAAAATATGGGACAGTTTAAATTATGATCCAAGGAACTTTTTAATATGAACGGGAGATTCAGAAACGCGAGCTGTCTCCGACTATCGACTTTATACGTACATGTTCGCAGAGTGAGTTCATAGTAGCGATACTGTGTGGTTATATTAGGTTATTAATATTATTTTTTTTTCGACATTATCTATGTGTATATATTAAAAATTGTTTTAAATATTAAAAGCTAGCTATGATTTAAAATAAAAGTTAAAATTATACGATATTGTATAAAAAATACAGATAATATCAGAAAGTCGTCTATTAATACGCGCCGTTGACGTATTCACAATTAATGACGTCACACGTGCGTTCTCTGAATATTGATGACGCCACCGCTCACCAAGTGTCGACAAAAACCTTTCAGTGAAAAATCATAATCTTTCTATGTCTATACATTAAATATGGCCTTGGTGTTAGTATCTATGAGTTTTAAAACTCTTTTTTGTGATTTGCGGTACACCTTACAGACCGCCTGGATTTTGCAATTGCGACGAAACATGGCGTCTCTCATCTCCTCATTAAACTTTTGCTGTTTACAAAACTCTTCAAGACAATAATATATCATCTCAATTAGTTGTGACATCTAGGAGCAATGACTGGACTCCCCAATCCATGTGAGGATAGTTTAGACTTTAGCACATTCTTTCTATTACATTCTTTTTATGACAATTTTTAGTTTAATTTATTTAGTTCGTTGAATTTAATTGAAAATTACAACTTTTTCTAATGAATCTGGTATTATAAGGTGCTTGTCGTTATTTTAAGTAGGAAGTGTTGGCCTAGTAGCTTCAGCATGCGACTCTGAAGCCGTAGGTTTGATCCCCGGATGTGTACCAATGGAGTTTCTATATGGGCTCATCTTACAATCTTAAAAACATAATACTTATATAAAAACACTGAAAAATATAAAACTTGTTACTAAAACATTAAAACGTTACCAGCTGTATAAATGCACTTACATTTGAATTAAATAACATGCGATGTGCAATTGTAAAAGCACTCTATATGCACAGCTTCTGAATAGACTAGTTCGTGAAATAACGTAAAAAATAATAACTAGGATGAGTTTTTGTTTTCAGAGGGAATTTGGAACCATCGTATATATACTCTTATAGAAGGGAATTTGCATTATATACGTAATCACCTTTTTAAAGTATATTTGTTAGTGGGCTTATAAAGAATGCTGATGATGTAAATATATACATGTGGAGTCATGACAGACATGGAAGAAGCTGGAGGCCTTTACCGTAACATAATACTTAATTTGGTACAAATTCCTAAAAGGCCGGCAACGCACTCGCGAGACATAAAAAATCAACGAACACATACATATTTTTATGTAATCAAATTAACTAATTAACATTACAAGTAGGTTTAATAGCTTTATTTGAATTATAATGAAAAATGGATGAATAGAAAGCTAAAACAAATTTTAAAAGTTCGGTCCCAGGCAGTGTACCTTTAACGCTGGCAGCATTACCTCGCTGTATTGTGATAGGTAGGTACTTATTCGTTGAGCGAGGAAAGTACCAGCTCTGGGGTCACCGGTACTATCTACCAGGCGCAAACTTAAACTTTTAATTACCGCCCGTGCACTTGCATGTAATTAGTTATTTGTATAACTTAAAGTAGTCAAATATTTCCAATATTGTTTTATACAACATTGGTTTAAAGTACTAATAATTCTTATATAAAACGGGGCAAACGTGCAGTAACGTGCGGGGCAAGAAGCATAATATTGAGGAAATTAACAATGAACTTAAGAATCAATTCTAACGTAAATTAATAATCATAATAATAATAATAGCCTTTTAATTCAGATAAAAAAAATCAGTAGCGCTACAACCTCTTTCGGTCTTGGCCTCAGATTTATGAATCTGTTTCATGATCATTTTTTTTTAAATCTAATAGTCAAGTAGGTGATCAGCTTCCAGTGCCTGACACCCGCCGTCGACTTTTTGGGTCTAAGACATGTCGGTTTCCTCACGATGTTTTCCTTCACCGTTCGAGCAAATGTTAAATGCGCACATAGAAAGAAAGTCCATTGGTGCACAGCCAGGGATCGAACCTACGACCTCAGGTATGAGAGTCGCACGCTGAAGCCACTAGGCCAACACTGCTTTTTAATTCAGATACTTTTACATTTAATTACGTTTAAATTTCAATCATGTTTTAAGTATCTGTATGGTATGCCCTTTTTTGGCAAAAGCCTCTTCCAAATCCCGCCACTCCCCTCCACACTCTGCTACTCTCTGCCATGTACCACCTACTGTTTCTTTAATTTGATCTATCCACCTTCTAAATTGTCTTCCTCTTTTTCGTAAATTAATAATTGTTATATATAATTTAATGAACAGGTGTCGCGAATGCACTAGCGGTCTATCTATTAGCAAATCTGATACAGTACGTTGGCATAATGCCACCCACACGGCTTAAGCGATTGCAGTATGGTTAGCAAAATAAACAGTTGTCTCTTTCATTTTAAGGCGTGAAGGCTGAATCAAGATATATACTTTCATTTTGAAACTGTTTATTGAAAATTTTTGAGCGTTTTTATAAAAAAAAATTATCTCAATTCTTTGTCTTGTAATAAAAAATACATCCTTTTTCTTCCTCACGAATAGCCTTTATCCTCACTCTAGCAGGGATGCGAGCGTGCTTTCTAGCCTGATAAGTGGAAAAAAGACACTGTGAACATATAGATCTCAGTCGTTTATATAATAACAAACATATTATCCTGGGAAACCAGGACTTGCTTCTAGTTTTGCAGTGGATTAGAAGAATTGTTTCCTTCTAAAATGATATAATTTTTATTTGTTATTTTGTGGTCTGTTCTGATTCTTCTGATTGTGGATTGTTCTGATATGTCGTGCATACGTATTTATGATGTTTTTTTAATATAAAAATAAATATTTTTTTAATTAAATGTAATTAACTCCTTTCCACATTTGTGGCTCGGCTTTGTCCTCCCATTAACTTTAAAAAATCTATAGAATCAAACTTCCTAAAACGCCTCAACTTCTATGTGTTGAGGTCTTCCTCATTTAGCAGAATTATTGGCAAAACTTGTATAAATTACTTAGTAATTTATCTGCTGACGCTCATTGTAAGTGTGTGTGTTATGTATGCACGTCTCAAGCAGTGAAACAATGGAAATGTACGGTCGATAGCGCATGTGGGAAAAATATTTTAACTCCGATTCAAAAGAAGGTTTTACCGATACTCTGTAACGCCCAATAGCGATAGCGATAGCGATACTGTCTTCAATATTAAACACGCGAACCCAAGATTGCGATCTGGATAGTGAGAGGATGAAGGTTGCATAGAAAAACGTCGGACGATTATCAATATTTACTTTAAAGCACAGTTTTCCAGTGTGTGGTAGTGGGGCCCACGTCCCACAGAGGGGGAATTTTGATGAGGGGTGCCCCCCCTTAACAATAAAAAATGGTTATATTATGTTTTGTTGTATGTTCGTTATATGTTTTGAAAAATTACTGTGTTTCGTTACCAATTTTCTAGTGAGTTTTTTTTAATATTAAAAATTATGTATAAGAATTATAATAGATGTAATTATAATATAGGGGGGCATTAGAATTTTCGAAAGGCTAAAGTGGGGCATGGAAAAAAAATTTTGGGAAACACTGCTTTAGATCGGGCGCAGATCAAAATTAATTTAATCGATTTTTTTAATTTATATCAAAAGCAATAAAGAAAACGCTAATAGGGAATTTAAAACGATAAATAAAACTTATTTACAAAGGGTATAAGTATACCTCAGCCAAACAAGAACGAACCTTTTCGTGAACAGCTGTTATCGATTGCTTGAACACCTGTTATGCGCAATTCGGAACTTAGTTCATTATTAATGAAACAAAGAACTTTGTATTATGCTCGAACATTTTATCTTCAGCTTTTGTTGAAAGAACTCAAACTTTATATGCATTTCTGCTGGATTTTGTTCTGAACTTCCCTTTTATGATCTGATGAAACAATGGAATGATGTCTTAACACTGACGTAACGTTATTAATCTGTGTGATGCACTTTTTTGTAGATGTACGGCGGGAAGTATATTTATACTAGACCATAGACGTAGACGTAGACGACGTAGACAGATAGTCTATGGTATAAAAACGTGCCTTTTGGTCATCGTTTTTAACCAATATCTATATAACTGAACTAAAGTCCACACGTTTAAATAATGTTTATAGCTCATGTTGATGTCAAAGAACTTGTACACAAATAATAAAAAAGTGACGCAACCCTATATGGGCCTGAGATTACATCCGTTTCATCGATTATTTCATAGACAAGTAGGAGATCAGCCTATACATACACATCTTTATCCATTCACTGCTCCAATTAATTAAAAATAAGTCGGCCCTATATTTTTATTTAGTGTATTATTTCTAATTAGAAGATAAAACCCGGCTTAGAGTGACGATTCAACAACATTAAACTGTTTCGATGTTTTATTTACCTACATGCACACCATTCCTATCTTATTTAAAGAAATTAAGCCAATAAGTCACAGTATGAATCCAATTCCGAATAAGGCTTGGCAACATCACAAGACGCTAATGTTTATGATACTCTGTGGCAATAATAATTACAGAAATGTCAAAGCAAAGACAATAGAAGATATTAAGTGAGTCTGTGGTCAAACTGGAGAACCGCCAAATGGTTTTGAATCTCGTATTTAATTATTCTTTATACTGAGACATGGTATGTGTTTTTGTTGTAATTAAAGAAATACATCATTTTAATTATTTATTACATACTAGTGGACCCCACAGACGTTGTCCTGCATGATATTTAAAGCGATTAGGATATTAAGCAAAGTATGAAAGTACCGACTGCAGTGCCATCTGCCGGGCTGATTTGTGAATCTAAACCATTCCCAGATCCCCTTGAACACACACAAAAAATTTCATCAAAATCGGTCCAGTCGTTTGAGAGGAGTTCAGTCACATACACACGCACAGAAGAAATTATTTATTACATATATACACATATTATGTTTGTATTAGTTTTGTTGTAAATCCTTATTAAATATATGTAAGAGCTACAACTAGACACGCTATTTTACGTAAAAAAATAATTTTAAATAGATCGAATTTATGTGTTTTGTCATTATTACTTAGTTTCCAGTCACAGTTAACGAACGTAAATACTTTATTTATTGGCTCTTTTTCTATATTTTTTTAGTTAAATCCCCGACAATGGTGTCGTCGGAGGTTATATATAACTTATATGAGTAGAGATATAATCATTATCCAAATAGCATTTGTAAGTAGTATGATCAAGTACCGCTTATTTTTGTTAAGGACTTTTTGTATTGTATTTACAGCAAATTTGAACAAGATATCTTAAGATTTTATTCTTTGAAGTTCTGTTATACTCTTATTATGTAAACTGCATTGCTACCCTATGCCTATCTAATATGCTAGGTAAAAAAAGGGAAGGATAATGAATATGCAAGAGAAAAGTCGGTTCACGGCTCTTAAGAAAGAAGTTCTTAAAAAAGTATTTCATATTCCCATGTAATATGTAACCCGATTGTTCTTATTTTTTTCTTAGAAAGAGCGCTTAACTGAATCTAATACATTCTCCTCGTGAAGAATGCATTACGAATCAACTATTTTCCGTTCTAATAGAAACATTGACTAATGATTTTCACTTCCTTCCGCTTCGTGAATTAAAGAAAGGAATTTTATACTCTTTGTTGGAGCACAATTGCTACAAATACGAAGATGTATTGTTTTCTCTAAGAAATACGTGAAATGCTTGTACTTAGATATTTTTTCTTTTTTGTACTGGCGATATATTTTAATAAATACTCGTGTACATGAGTCTAGTATTAGCGGTTTACAACATAATTGGTGGGAACGAATCTCATTTAATTCATAAAACATACGTTATGTCACTTTTAAAAGAACATAAATTAAAAAAATATGTTTACATTACATACAACTAATAATATTTAGTTTTTGTTCCCTTAGGAGTAGAGACTTTTGGGCCGTGGGTTTCAAGTGCACAGGCGCCGGTGACCCCCGAGCTGGTGCTTTCCTCGCTCAACTAATAAGCATCGCAATGCAGCGAGGAAATGCTGCCAGCGTTAAAGGTACACTGGCACAGGAACCAAACATTTTAAATTTGTTTTCGCTTTCTAATAATCCATTTTTAATTATAATTCAAATAAAGCAAATTCTTTCAAACCACCAAACTTTTTAAATTTGCTTTAATTTTCTTTTTATTATCACTATGTAGATTAACAAATTTATAATATTTCGATATTTCTTACACTTGAAGGTTAGGTAGGGAAAAAAGAAATATAATGTATATATTCCTTTGTACGGAATGTTTTGTTGGGCGAGCTTCTCATATTGAAACATAAAGATATAGTATCTGTATATTTCATATTGAGTGACCTTGCCCACAACTCAAAGGTCAAGAGAGCGATTTTTTACCAAACGTTGTAACCAAAGGTAGGACAAAAATAAAAAGTATTTCGATCACTTATCAATATTATTTTGGGTGGTATAAAGTTATCACTACCATTAGTGACTAGATTGCAAGATTTTTGTTTTGATTGCCTTTTTTTGTATATCAGGGGGCAAATGTAATCAGATGTTAAGTAATACTGCCGCCCATAAACATTGCCAGTAGGCTCGCAAGAATTGGTGCGCTCTTTTCAAAGGACCAGTCAAGTTGGTTCCGATACTAGTGTTCCACCACTTTGTGGAACCAGCTGCCCACTAGTATTTCTATCTTCAAAAACGCTCAATGTGGAACCAGCTGCCTACTAGTATTTCTATCTTCATAAACGCATAATGTGGAACCAGCTGCCCACTAGTATATTTTCTATCTTCAAAAATGCTCAATGTGGAACTAGCTGCCCACTAGTATTTCTATCTTCATAAACGCTCAGTTGTGGAACAACGGATGTCAATTTTGGTGGAATATCGTAATCTGCCGTTCATCTTGACGACGTCTTGACGTCCGATCATGAATTGCAGCAACGTTATAATTAGTGATGCTAAAAACGTATCCCTCAGTTACGTTTAAATGTTTTATTTCTAACCCTTATAATGTAATAGATAGAAATGCTTTTTAAATGTGACTGATTTATTTGACAACGCGCATGACATTAACGCGCGCACACATAAGCGATAATTATTCAGTTAAAACATTATAAGCCAAAGTATTTCGCTTTGAATTCTCGATTGTTATAATTTCTTTATGTTTCGATGTATTTTTGAAGTGAAACTTCTTTATCGAGGTTGGAAAAAAATTTGGTGTAACATTTTTTCGTTACGCGTCACATTTTTCGGTTACGCGCCATGTTGCTTTTTGAAGTCAAACTTTATCGGCGTTGGAATGAAACTTCTTTATCGACGTATGGGAGAAATTTTGTAGCAAATCGTCACGTTTTTCAATGATAGTAATAATTCTATTACAATTAATGAAATTCTATAATAATCTTCGTAGTAATAAGGTAAAATGAAATATTTGTATTCATGTCTATGATAATAAAAGCCTTTTGTTAAACTTTATCTAATTTAACGAATTTCTGTAAAGTTGCATATAGTAGATCATTTTTCGAAAAATAAGATCATAAAGAAGTTTCACTTCTTACGTGTGTACACCTAGTACACGCACAATTTATTTTTATTTATTTACACTTACACGACACGTAACCTTTCACAAAAACATACATATAAGCGATTTCTTCCAGGCAACCCTAGTATGGATCAATAATAAAGAAACACCTACAGAAGGTAAAGTACAAGCATAAATAATTAACAAAAAAGAACATAAAATAACACGTAACACTAACTATAACTAAAATAAAGTAAAATCTATAATAAACTAGCTGACCGGGCAAACGTCGTTTTGCCATATATATCATTTTTAATAAAAAAATAGGTGTTGATCGTAGAGGGGTGAAAGTTAGGGGTTTGTATGTATTTTTTAATACTGTATCATAAAAAAATAAAAACAGAAAAAAATATCTAAAAATAAAAAAAATATTTAGGGGTGGACTACCCTTAACATTTAGGGGGATGAAAAATAGATGTTGTCCGATTCTCAGACATACCCAATATGCACACAAAATGTCATGAGAATCGGTCGAGCCGTTTTAGAGGAGTATGGCAACGAAAACTGTGACACGAGAATTTTATATATTAGATAAATGATATAAACAAAAATATAAAAGGGAATGGTCACAATAAATATAAAGCTAATTACGAGGCAGAAGATAAATGATAAAAAAAAGATTTTTAAATAAATTACAAGACTGAGCTCGTCTGATATCAAGAGGTAAGTAGTTCTAGAGCAGGATACTTTGCACAGTAAAGGAGGAGTGATAGAATTCAGTTTTATGAGTAGGGGTTTCAAGAATTAGATTGACACGGGAACGCAAATCAAAACTACCGCCAGAGAGGAACATAAAATTTTGCTTAAAGTAACTAGGAGTTTTAGGATTAAAAACGTTACAGAGATGTTGTAAAATGTGCAGTTTGCAATGAACATTTCTAATATTAAATCAGTCTTAATGTCTACGTTCATGGCCACCACGATTTACTACAATTTAAAAAAAACATTTGGCCGATAAAAATTGCGCAATAATTAAATTATTTACGTAATATTATGTGTTATTTTTGAATTAATTGTGTAATTTGTAAATTGAAAAGCTACATAAAAACCTAGTGAAATGTACTTAATTGAGTTGAATTCTTTAAGCTCAAACTTCTCAAAGGATTCTATTTAAACTTCCGTTTGTAATTAAACCGGAAGCCACTATCCGGAAGTCGAGTGAGGTTTATTTTAATTTATTAAAATCGAAACACTCTTTTTCAAGCTTTATCTTGTAAATTACGAGATACGTTTTTCAATTAACTCTATATTTAAATGAAAGGTACCAAGGGTCCAATGAAAATTTTGTGACATAATATTCGGGATTGATAAGGGTGCGTTTTTATTGAGAAATGAATTTGATGAAATAAAAACCAACTCCGTCCGTTAAGTACCTTCCTTTTTGTGAAACTCTGTTTGCGCTGTGATAAAGAACAACTGCCGCAGCCCATGGACACTCAGTTAGTGCGTTGTCTGCTTTTGAGGGAATTCTCTTGTTTTTTGAACACCTGGAGATTGGGAAGATAGGCCACTAGTTCGCAAAAGTAAATCCCTATTATACTGTTAAAGATTTTCAGAGATTTTATCCGATGTCAAAAAATTATTTTATCATAATGTGGATACCGTGGTCCGTGGATTCCGGTTGTTTCTCTGAGACAGGAGGCAAAAGGCGTTTGAAGAATGTACTAACCACCGCCCGTCTGTGGTGCCAAATTTCTAAGTGGAAATTATTTAGACTAGATTCCAAATTGCATGCTATTCTGGATTCAGGCTGTTTTTATGAGACAGGAGCCAAAGTTTGAAGAAAGTGCTAACTAGTGCCCATAGATATCGCCCACTTTCTTAGTGGAATTTATAATGAAGAATTAGTTTATACTAAGTGGATATTAGGAAATATTTTTGCACAGTATAATTTTACTTGAAAAATTATTAAATCGTTTGAATCATACCATATCGTATTAGATGTATAATATGAATCACCGATGTTTTATTTATTATTATGTTAATGCTGCTAAGTTCTGTTCGGTCGTTCGCATGGGACGAGAACGGCGAGCTTCACTGTATGATTTTTATTAAAAGCAACGATGGCTTTGATCACGTGCAAAAAACCATTATATTTTTATTTAATAAACATTATAATACACTTTAAAAATAAATCAGTGGCGCTACAACCTCTTTAGGCCTCAGATTTCTGAATCTGTTTCATGATCATTTTTTAAATCTAATAGGCAAGTAGGTGATCAGCCTCCAGTGCATGACACACGTCGTCGACTTTTTGGGTCTAATACATGTCGGTTTCCTCACGTTGTTTTCCTTCTCCGTTCGAGCAAATGTTAAATGTGCACATAGAAAGAAAGTCCATAGGTGCACAGCCTGGGATTGAACCTACGACCTCAGGTAAGAGAGTCGCACGCTAAGCTCTACACTTCAATTAAATTAATATTTTATTTTATAATCAACATCAGAAACTATTATGTATTTTGCATCAACAGTAACCTAAGCTAGCATCGGCGTAGGCTCCTATTATCGTAATATTCCAACAGAGAACACAATGCTGTTCCAGGAATTGAAGCGAAAACTATACATACAAGAGAGAACAATTTGGTTTAACAATAATTTCATAATATAACGTGGAAATAGGAGTATAAATGTCGAAAATCAATTGTTTTTTTGACAAATCGATTTAATTGCACGAGAATGTAAGTGCGTGCTCCTATTTCACCATGCCTCCTGCTGATAGAGGACGCATCTTTGTTTTTAATTTATTTTGTTTTAGAGTTTTTTTAAAGAGTGCCGACGAGTTTATTGCCAGTTCTTCTCTTCCGTTCTACGCCCTTGATTTGAGAACTGGCTGGAACTAAATGTAAAATTAGAAGCATTTAATATAATTATATTTCATTATTGACGTTCATTAGTGTACATTGTGTTATATGAATAAATGATTTTGACTTTTGACTTTAATTTCTAAGTCGTGTTAATCTCCTTACGATAGTGTCATTAACCATTGATTTATAGCCGCCAATCAAACGCATTTTCTCAGTGTTAAGTACACGCTTAGCTAAGCTGATATTTCTTGCAAGTGTCAAGAAAATGTAACATTCTTTACCTTAAAGCGTATAGTACGATTATATAACAAAAGGTGTATTAAATAAATCATGATAAATGAAATTACATTTTTACTTTTAAGACCTCGAAACTTTTGTTTTCAAACATAAAAGCTCTGAAATCCACAAAGACTTGATACATTTGTATACAACGTATGGGCAGGTAGGCAAAATTAAAAATTCACGTACATTTTTCGTTATCACACGGACCAGAAGCTTTTAAAGCATCCGTTAACAACCATTATGGCTGGAACGAGAAAAATGGCGCATTGTCAGGGGAGACTTATATATGAGTTTTTGTTTACAAAACACATTCACGCCGATACGTGTATAATTATTTACTATGCAAGATAATTCTATGTATTATTTATCTACCAGGGGGCAAACGAGCATCAGAATAACATGGACACTCACATTGCCAGAAGGCTCGCAAGTGCGTTTCCGGCCTTTTAAGAAGTGGCACGCTCTTTTTTTGAACCCTAAGTCGAATTGGTTCGGATAAACTTTAGTGGGTAGCTGGTTCCACATAGTGGTGGTGCGCGGAATAAAATTCCTTAAGATACGATCAGTTGTGGAACGACGGACTTCGAGGTAATACGGATATCTGTAATTTAGTTATTAATTATTATATATAATTGAGTTCGGTGGAAATTATAATCGTTTTGGATTACAACATATTATAACTATTCGTCCTAATAAGTAAGAGATAAGGTATCTGACACAATTCGTAGATTTTTGGATTTAAGACATAAGGTTAACTCAAGATCGTTTCTATCACGTAAGTGAGTGCTAGTGCACGGCCGGAGGTCAAATCTACGACTCCAGGGATGAGAGTCGCACGCTGAAGCCACTAGACCAATACTGTTTTATTTATTCGTATTATACTCTACTATATATATACTGCTCAAAACAATTAGCGGAACAAGATTTTTCTCCTTTCAATTGCTTAAACTAAAATTAGATTTAAATTAACTTGTACGCTATTTTTTTACCTTGTTAATTTGTTAATTACTACAATTAAATTAAAAAAAAATTCAATTTGTATTTTTTTTTTTTAAATTTAAATGTGCATTGTAGACGAAAAACTAATTGGTGATAAAAATGGTCCATCAAAGAAATATTCTTATATCGTTTGAATATTCGTCTTTAGTGACTTTCAGTAACGTGTGTGGCCTCCATGAGCCCTAATCACGGCTTGACAACGACGCGGCATGCTTCGTATGATCCTCCGAATATCTTCTTGTGAAATTCGCTCCCATTCTTCAATCAACGCTTCAGTGAGCTGCTGCAGTGTTTGAGGTGCGGACGCTTCCGGATGCGCCTGTCAAGCAAGTCCCAAATGTGTTCAATTGGATTTAGGTCAGGGCTCATGGAAGGCCACTCCATTACACGGATTTCCTGCTGTCGTAAGTAATCTGACGTGATGGCTGCAGTATGCGGCCTGGCATTATCTTGCATTAAAAGAAAATCTGGGCCCATACCATATGCTGCGGGCCAAACATGATCTTCGAGCACATTTTCAATGTAAGTTTGAGCACACAAGCGCCCGGGAACAACGACGAGATCTGTGCGCTCGTCCAAACTAACTCCGCCCCAAACCATCACAGAGCCACATCCAAATTTGTCATATTCCTGGACTGCTGCTGAACTGTATCGCTCGCCTGGGCGTCTGTAAACACGGAGACGACCATCGCAACGTGTTAGACGGAATCGTGATTCGTCAGTAAAAAGCACTGGCCTCCAATGTCGAAGTTGCCAATTAGCGTGATTTTGCGCGAACTGTCGGCGAGCTTGTCTTTGTTGAATTGTTAGACGCACAGCCCGAACTGGTCGGTGTGATCTCAAATTGGCTTCCAACAACCTATTTCTTACCGTCTGGTTGGAAATTTCTACAACAGTCGCCGTCCTTAGTGTATTTTGTAGATCTCTTGCAGTTGTGGTGCGGTTACGTAAAGCACAGTTGACGATGTAGCGATCTTGCAAACGTGTAGTTTTTCTCTTTCGACCTTGACCACGCCTTCGTGAGTATTCTCCCGTCTCACGGTATCGCTTCCAAAGTCTGTAGATAACAGAAGGGGCTACTCCTAGATCATTTCCTACATAACGCATAGTTCGACCCTCTTCAAGCAAAGCGATAGCTCGGGAGACATGCAATTCAGTCAGATCTGGCATTATGACCTAAACTCACTCGCTTCAATGAATAACAATACTCAAAAGGCTCACTTCAATTTCTATTAATACTCAAAAGATTGAAAAAAACTACTTAAAATGTGTTTTCTGTGATTAGAAAGTAATGAAAATTCAAAGACGTCACTTTGTTTTTCGTCTACAATGCACATTTTAATTTTTTTTTTAATAAAAAAAATACAAATTGATTTTTTTTATTAATTGTAGTAATTAACAAATTAACAAGGTAAAAAATAGCGTACAAGTTAATTTAAATCTAATTTTAGTTTAAGCAATAGAAAGGAGAAAAATCTTGTTCCGCTAATTGTTTTGAGCAGTATATGTATTATACTCCGATTTCATTCCGTAGAATTCTGACATTTCATAAGTGTTGCTACTAAAAAAGTTCTCCACCGAAAAAGGGACAAATTTGACCCATTTGAGGGCAATAAAAAATAAAATGCTACGTATTTTTAAGTTTTACCTACAAAAAGGTAAATCTAAATATTTACTTACTCAAGTGACCTAACACAAAAATAACAAATATTTCAATATCACGAACAATATATCGAATTAACTTTTATTACTTTATTTTGTTCTTTAGCTGGCACCAATGTCTACTAATTCCAGGTTTAGTAAACCTTTTTAATAAAATAAAATGTTATTTAAACTTGTAAATTTTTTACCGTTTGTGATGAAAAGGGACGTAATTATTATTCGCTGTTAAACCATTTTTAAAATGGATACATTTACTAACAAATAAAATGTATGTTTAGACTCAGATGTTCAGACTCGTATTGAAAAAAAATGTGCCCGGCCGAAAAGGTTTGCCATCTCTGACATGTCTAAAAATGATAGCTGTCAGAATTCTACGGAATTAAAAATCGGGGAGGGGGGGGATGGGCTCATAGCCTAGCGGTCTTATTAAGTGGCAGCTAGGTGAGGGGTACCGGGTTCGATTCTCGGTTCGAGGGCAAGTTTTAATTTAATTTAAATTTGTTTGTGGCCTTTGGGAGGGTTGTGCAGTACCGGGCTAGTGCTTAAACCGTACATGTAGGACACGGTCGAATTTCTAAAGACAAGCACGAATTAGAAAAAAAACCTATACTTGACGCTGGCTAATGCACAAATCGTGCCAAAGCCATTAAAAAAAATCGGAGTATAGTTGTTAATAAATAAATATATCGGATATTCTCTCGAAACATAACCGACTGAAAGACAAGTAATGGTGAGCCGGATACTATAAATGTATCCGATTTTTCTTTTAAGTTTATCCATTGCATTCAAAGCACACTCATGTGTGTGAATTACCTTCTTGGAAGATTTTAACGAATACATTTTACAAAAGTATATTTATTCATATCGGTGACATAATGTTCACAAATGAAGATGAATTTACTTACAGTTCCCAAATTAAGGGCAAGTAACAAGAACTGGCAATCTTCGCAATTTAATCGCTGGAAGACTCTAAAGCTAATTGTATAGAAAGGACCTGAATGGAGAAAGAAGCGAGCCTTTTTATTTCTTGCAAAAGAACAAAGTAAACTTTATACTATTTTTACACATATATTTTTAAGAAAGTAAATTACACAATAATAATAATTATTATTATTATTATTTCCAAATTTTTATATATATTTCCCAATTATAATTTTGCAAGAACCCTTCCACAGGTGTAGGCGTCCTCCAGGGATCTCCAGGTATCTCGATTTTGTGTGAGCTGCATCCAGCTCGAGCCAGCCGTTTGAGCAATGTCGTCCGCCCATCTCGTGAGCGGTCTTCCTCTGTTTCGTTTCCCATTAGGGCCACCCCACCTGGTCACCCTTATGGTCCATCGATCGTCAGAGAGTCTTGCTACATGACATGCCCATCTCCATTTAAGCTTTAGAGCATAGTTAAGGGCATTAGTAGCTTTAGTAACGCTTCTTATTTTTGAGTGTCTTATTTTATTAATTTTTCTAATGTTAAGCATGTTCCGTTCTAGGCCCCTTTGACAAGTTCTGATTTTTCTTTTTATCTTCTCTGTATATTTCCAAGTCTGGCAAGCGTATGTTAGACATGGCAAGAGGCAGCTTGACATGACTTTGGTTTTAAGTGGTTTTAAGTGGCATATTGCTTTTAAAAATTTCCTTTAGACTCCAGAACTTGTTCCAAGTATGTTGAATTCGCCTATCAATTTCTAAATAGTTGTTGTCCTTTTCAAAGCTGATTTGTTTTCCTAGGTAAACAAACTTGTTTGTGTATTTCAGAATTTCTCTATTGAACAAGTAATAATGATTAAATCTTCGGTGCGTTAAAACATCAATACTACGACCCGACAGCAAGGGCCCGTAGGAAGCCCGATACATATTGATCCCATCATGTTAGCCAATCACAAATATAAATAATAAACAAAAGAAGCAGTCCGGGAAGCCAAATCAGATGAGTTGAAAACCGTCTTCCCTGGGGAAGGCAACGGTCCTTTGTTTTTCGGTCAGTGAGCTTCCAATTTGCCCTTCATGCGATTGACCATCCCCACGACGGCCCATGCCGAGATCCGAGTCTCGCAGGTAACGCTTGTGCTAATAGTAGGAAAAGCGCATTTCAGCTTAGCTGTCAAGGCACTAAAGGCCAAGAGCGAGATTCCTTAAACAAATAGCCACTAACGCCTTCCGGTCAGTCCTTAGACTGCTCGTCTCACTTTAGGTTGCAATAAGCGCACAACAATATAAATAGAAATACTATTAATTAACAATTACATTTATTTCTTAATATTTGTATTTTTATTCACTTCTTAATATGAATTTCACATTGTTTTTTTATAGACACGGGCAGAAGGCTCCTGATGTTAAGTGATACCGCCGCCCATGGGCACTCTCAACGCCAGAGGGCTCACGAGTGCATTGCCGGTTATACAATATCTGCGACTCTTGTTACAGTTCTGCCAAATCCCGTTTACACCATTGTTTTAATAAAGGTTGTACAATTAAAAATAATTTGACCTTAATTTTAATTATCTAACGTTATGTTTTTTTTTAAGTACTAAGTTGTTCTGCATAAGTATCTCCCGATGTCTATGTCGCAGGCAAAATGTATTATTTATGGTAATTTAATCACATAATATATTTACGATACAATAGCGCAAACAACTCCGTGGCAAAAATAATCATTCAAAAGCAATCTTCTATATAATTTTAAGCTTTTAATACTAAAACCTAAAGCACGTACCGCTATTAGATATATTTTATCTTGAAAATACTTAGAAATGAGAAAATATTTACCGAACTTCATTCGCACACAGCTGTTACGATATGAGGTATTTTAGAATTGTCCTTTATTAAATTGTGTATTGACCGATAAAAATTATATATTTTTTCATTTAAATGATAAAAGACTTATAATGTTGTAAGTATATGATGATAAATAAAATTCCAATGTGTTGCTGAAATAACTATAGATTTATTCTTACCTTAATATTTAAACAAAAGATTAATAATAATTAACCAAAAACTAAGAATACGTGTAGACAAGTAAAGTAATTAGTAAATAATTGCCAGAAATTATTATAGAATGAACATTTAGGGTTTGTTATTTCATAAATGTTCTTTAAACAATTATTTTAATCAAACTCCTCAGTAAAATCCAAAAATATTCTAACAAATAATGCTTCTTTTAAAAATTCTAGTGACAGGCAAATGGCAATAACACGCGTCATTTTCCACAGACTACCTAAATCTCAATATTACAATTAAATAACCCGTCAGTTTTGACACATGACACAAATGATTAACATTCAAAAAAATTCATGCGTTACTCTTTTTCTCGTTTATTGTTTAAACATTAATTAACTAAAGGTACAGCAACAACAAAACCACAAATGTTTAACCTTGGTACCATTAAATTCCTTAAAACGAATAAAAAGACAAAATGAATGAATATAATAAAAATATACATCAAACATTTAAATATAATGAAGGAGCCAAGAAATCACACCCCAGGTCTTCCAAGAAATACGTTATTAAAAAAGATAGACGTGTAGAATAAAAATTGAGCTCATTATAAGCGTTCATTTTATTTTAACTTCCCAAAGGTACCGTAACTAGGCTGCTTCTTAACTAAACCATATTATATTCATTTTCATTTGTCCGATTTAGTGTAGCATTGTTTGTAAATTGTCATTATGCAAACTATGTGACTCAGTAATAACTGACGTATTTCCGAACCAATTCGACTTAGGGTCCTTCGAGAAAAGAGCGTACCAATTCTTAAAAGGCCGGCAACGCACTCACGAGCTCTCTGGCATTGAGAGGGTCATGGGCGGCGGTATCACTTAACATCAGATGAGCCTCCTGCCCGTTTGCCCCCTGTTCTATAAAAAAAAATATATATTCTGTAATAATTGCTAATTAACTCACTTTTAACTGTTACTTACGATTACAAATCAACTTTATTGTTTAATGTATCATTAACTAACTTAAAGCATCTATAAGACCTAACAACAGTTACAAAAAAGGTAATCTAATATATAAAATTCTCGTGTCGCGGTGTTTGTGGTTAAACTCCTCCGAAACGGCTCGATCTGTCTGAGAATCGGACAACATCTATTTTTCATCCCTCTAAATGTTAAGGGTAGTCCACCCCTAATTTTATTTTTTTAATTTTTAGATACATTTTTATTTTTTTATTTTTTTATGTTACAGCATTAAAAAATACATACAACCCCAAATTTTCACCCCTCTACGATCAACCCCTATTTTTTATTATAGATGATATACATGGCAAAACGACGTTTTCCGGATCAGCTAGTAATATATAACATTCTAAATGTTTCCAGAACCTATTTCTTTCTTTCATGCATTCCAGCAGTGATTTCACGAAATCGAAGACGTAATGGCAATGACACAATAAATAAATGCAGTGGCCTGGGCCTGTGTCTGTTTCGTGACCATTTGTTTTTTCCTATTAGCTAACTAGGTGATCAGCTTTCTGTACCTGACACACGCCGACTGTTTGGGTGTAAGGCATGCCGGTCCCGGTGCTTTACATCACCGTACGAACGAGTAATAAATGTGTATACATAAAACGAAGAAAGACCGGGGATCTACGACCTGAGGTCACAAACCCAACACATAATATATGCTGCGTAATAACATCATGATAATAAAATTCAACCTGTGCCATACATAATAAAACTCTTAAGACTCAAGAGTATCAAACTAAATTGTCGCAGATCAAATATAAAGAATTACGAAACATTTCAAGAAGCATTACATACATTGAGGAGATTTATAGGAATTTTACTTATTTATCTACTCAACGTCAGAGATACGTACCGCGTTGTGATAGCGGGGGTGCTTTTGAATCTATATTTGTTTCGGATTAAAAGGGATCAGAGGCTTTTAGTATACTCGTTGTTGATTGTTCTGCATTGTCGCATAAGAGCCGGACTTGTAACATATATGGGAATTATGCTTATCATGTTATGATCGACTCCGTTGATTTTAACTGTTTCTTTGGTTTATCATTGAAATCTCTTCTATAAATTTTAGGAATTAGGTTATGATTTAATTATTTCTGAGTTTGAAATCATTACTTAACGAGTATAAATAATCTCGAGTGGGGTCAAGGCGCCATTTTGACAATTGACTTGTCGTGCTTACAGGGACAGTGCTGATTGAGTATTCAGTGGAGCAGTGCGGTGATGAGGTGCCTTGAAACCACAGCTCATAATTTAAGCTTTAGTGTTATTTGTAGTGTTAAAAGGAGCCAATCTAAATCAAATAGTGTATGATAATCATTCGTGTCTTTCGTGTCTTTACCCACATGACGCTCACTAAACCCGCTAATGATGTCAATATCGATGAAGAGGGGATATTTCTCTGACACATATATACATTATTCTTCTTTAAACAGAATGAAAAAAAGGCTAATTGCCTTAAAAAATGTAAATTAAACAGACACAGATTACTTCAAACATCTTTAAGCTATCAATAATACTAGGTATTTAAGGGTCAAAGGAAATGTATTAGAGCAATTTGTGGAGCAAACTCTCTTGATAGTTGCGTAGCTTTGTTTAAGAAGATCATTATTTTATCTCTTCCCTGTATTTATATTTTAGAAATGTCCTTATTCGTGCACAGAAACATAGATATTATTTAAAAAATCAATCTGGATCTGTTTTGGAAAAACACATTTTGTATGGAAATTAAGGTTTACAATAAATTACCAAAAGAATTAAAAGATCTTCAATGTACTTCAAAAAAATGTACTATTCAATAAATGATTATTTGCGTTAGACACTGTAGTTAATATAAATTTGATAAAGTATGATATGATATGTACGATACAAATATAAGAATTGACAAAATTAGTATGACTAATAATGTAAAATTTAAAATTCCTTAAAAGACAAATTTGCGCCCCATTGTGTGTGCTAGAATATGCGAACTTACGATTGTACCACCTTACACATTTTTGTACCCTATTCTTGCAATAAATAAATTATTATTATTATTAATATATATTTAACAATACGTTAAAATACAATCACAAGTTATCAAAGAACACCCAGTATATAAAGTGCAAGTCGCTCATTATTCCATTGTTAGAGCGATCATCTCATACTGTGTCCTTCATGCGGACATTATACCGTTATTATGTCATCAACTCCATGTATCATATCTACAGAAGTCCTATACATACTTTAACGCGAATCTTAGACTTATAAAACTTGTTATATGTTTTATGATTTTTAATACCACTTTAAAAATACTATAGAGTATAGAGTAGTGTTGGCATAGTGGCTTCAGCGTGCGATTGTCATCTCTGAGGTCTTAGGTTCGATCCCCGGCTGTTCACCAATGGACTTTCTTTCTATGTGCGCATTTGGCATTCGCTCGAACGGTGAAGGAGTTTTCCTTTCCAAATATGATGAGGAAACCGGCTGGCCTTAGACCCAAAACTCGACGGCGTGTGTTAGGCACAGGAGGCTGATCACCTACTTGCCAATTACATTGAGAAATTACCATGGAACATATACATAAATCGCGCCGCTGATTTTTTTAATTTATAAAAATGCTACAATATTTTTCTTAAATGGCCCTATAGCAGAATACCAGAATTTCTTCACTGCATCGCTATGCTGATTATGTATGCAAAAAAGCATTGTCTCTGGTGTATGTACATATATGTAATTTAAACTGTAATTTACCGAGAAAAGGTAGGTAAAAATAGTATCTAATTAATTTTTTATAAGCTGTCGAATTCGTTTAGACATTGAAATCTGCAATTTATCGTGAATACTTAATTTCTTCAGATATTTTTACAGTAGCATTCATAAACGTAAAAACATCATCAAACTGAACTGAACAAGACACATGAAAAAGAAAGATTTTTTATGTATGTAGCGTTAAGCTTTGGTTTTATTAATTTAGTATTTATATTTTAATACATCAGTTCATAAAATAATGAATAATATAATGGTTTTTGAATGTCCTTATCGCGACTTATATCGCGATCTCTTCCAGGCAAAACGAATGAAAATTATCACGGAGTTCAAGAGGTACAACATTTAATTCTAATTTGCTAATATTAATGTTATGTTAGAATATTATGTGGTTATCAAATCGTAGAACTTTTAACTAGAAAGAATTTTAAAGTTTAAACTTCTGTGTACAATTTTTTTTAATATTAGCGATTAAAAACCCCCTGAAGCGAGAACAATTCTTGACATTAAACCAAAAAGTAGATGTAGGTCAGAAGATAATCACACTTCAATTCTGAAGTCGGGTCAGGTCAAAACGATTTAAACGCAACTTGGGGTAAAATTTCGCGACTTAAATTCCTGATTTTTTTTATATACCAGCAGGCAAACTTGCTGGAATCTCAACTCGTGTATATGGTACCACCCATGGATACTCACATTGCCAGAAGGCTCGCAAGTGCGTTGCCAGCCTTTAAATTGGTATGCTCTTTTCTTGAACCCTAAGTCGAATTGGTTCGGAATTACTTCAATAGGCAGCTGGTTCCACATAGGGGTGGTACCTTAAAAACTACTTTAAGAAACGCTCAGTTGTGGAACGACGGATGTCGAGGTGATACGGAAGGTATTTTATGTTCTGCCTTGACGTCCGATGATGACACTCAGCTGCAGGTAGTGAATAAAACATAATAACCAACTTTTAAAAATAAAAGAAACTTTAAACGTAGATAAATGTTCTAGAACCAACATCAAAAACCCATAAATATTGATTAAAAACCACTAAAACCATCAAAAATACATTCAATAGTAATTAAATCGTAGAGAATTATAGCTTTTTGATATTTTACATACAGCCACGCTTGCAGTTTATATTTGGTTTAGTTTGTTGGTTGGGTTCTAGATTTAATATAAATTGTATAGAATCGTGCGTTTTGAAGAAAAAATCTTGTATTACCCCCTAGTAGTTTTATTAGTGAAACTTTTTTTGTGGATATGTCTATTATGTGTCTATTTATTTTATGTTTTACATTTATTTTATTTTTTCTGTATAAAGATGTACTTATCTGTTTAGTTTCCTTAATAAATAAATAAATGAACCTCCTAAAAAACCCCCAAGACATCTTGATACTCCCTAAATTGGGGAATACCCCCAAGTTGGCATCACTGATAACTGCAATATCAAGTTCACAAATATATTATGATTAGTCTATTGGAATGCCATGTTAACGCCATCTATTGTCGCAAAACTGACAATTGCAATAATTATGGGACAAAGAAAAATGTGTCCTTTGATTTTGAGCTATGTAAAAAATAAATTTATTTAATTTAAATTAAATGCTTACTACTCGGAAAAAATAGTTATTATTAATATAATTCAAATGATCAAAGTAAACAATGTTATCAATAATCATCGTCAATCAATCAATCAATCAGTCGTCAAAAAGGATAATTAAATATATCATAAAGCTGTGTGTTTGATTGCGCTAATCTCAGAAACACCAAGGTTGAAAAATCCTTTGTGTTGATTTATCGTGAAAGGCAGTATATAGTAATCGGATCAAACCGTGTACCAAAAGGCTTTAAAATAATTTTTAAGATATACACACATACAAGCGGATCCGACAGACGTTGTCCTGTACACACGTCATACATACAAAAAATCTTAAAATGTAAATCATTCTCGACTACACACAAAAAAAATCATCAAATTCTGTCCAGCCGTTTAGGAGTTTAATTACGAACACATGCATAGAAGATTTATATATATACAAGCTGTTTATTTGTTGATATATATAACCTTAACACCGACTGCAGTGCCATCTGCCGGGCTGATTTCAAATCGGTCCAGCCGTTTCAGAGGAGTTCAGTGGCATACACAGTAGAATATATATATATATAATATATACCTTTATATATAATAATACAGGGTGTGCCAAAAGTCGACGTCAAGTCGAAATTTTCTCATAGGTAATGCCACACCAGTTATCAGAAAAAAAAAAAAAAAAAATAAGTCATGTATTTTTGAACTTATGGATATTTTTTTGTTATTCCAGAAAATGCACACCATGTGACAGTTTTTTCATTCCTGTTGTTACAAATATTTACTTTTTGCCAATTTTTTTTCTCTTACGTCATCCCGAATCAACACCTTTATATATATATATATAAAGGTGTGCTTAAAAATCATCAATGAAATGGAGTCCGACTTATTATGAGTTTCAGTCTGATCCATTAAACAAAAGACTTTTCAAGTTAGTTAAATAATAATAAACGACTCGAGGTTCTATACAAAGGTGGATTTTCCTAACACAATTACATTTCTGTATTTTCGTACGTTAATCAAACCTTTATCCCGTCAATAAACAAGAAAGTGTTAGTGGTGGTATAAATTAAAACTAATATTAATTATTTGTTCTGAATAAAAATTATTTTTAAATAAATCATTGCAATTGGATTTGGCAACACACTTTATGTAGTTTGGCTGAAGGCTGAAGGCGTATACTTGCCAATTGGAAATCTACGAGTACTTGTCCTATATAACCATAATTGTATGAAATTTTATTTAAAGAACTTTCTATATTTTATTTATTTATAGAGCAGTGTTTGACTAGTGGCTTCAGCGTGCTACTCTCATCCCTGAGGTCGTAGATTCGATTCCCGCCTGTGCATTGCACTTTCTTTCAATGTGCGCATTTAACATTCGCTCGAACGGTGAAGGAAATTAACGCGAGGAAATCGGCTTGCCTTAGACACAAAAAGTCGACAGCGTGTGTCAGGCACAGGAGGCTGATCACCTACTTGCCTATTAGATTTACAAATGATCATGAAACAGATACAGAAATCTGAGTCCCGGGTCTAAAAAGGTTGCAGCGCCATTGATTATTTTTAAATAATGATATTTTATTATGTATTAAAAAATCTTTATCACAAGAAAAGGGACTATACCAGATTTATAGTGAACGGCTAATTTATTCCACACATTAATACTATTCCAAAATATTACTGCGATATACAAATACGAAAAAGAAAAAATGCAGTTAAATTGGGTACAGAAATAGTACATGCAAATGGAGCGAACCACCTTTTTAAGCGGTTAAAAAGGATAGCAACTTGAATGAGAAATATAAAATTAATGATAAATGCAGCGTCTTTAAGCATTCAATTTAACTCAGTTGAAAATCTCAAACAAAGGGTTTAACAATATTATCCAAAGCTTTTTAAACGTCTTAATATGCAACATATAAACAGCTAATACCTTACCTTAAATTACCGTAATATTCTCAAGTGGAGCACGCGACACGCCCGGTCAGCTCGAGGGCGACGCGAGAACTGAAACAGAATAAATTAGGGATGTATAGACATACACCCTTCGACAAACTGAATGCATACATTCCTAATAATTCAGCGAAATTTCAACCTTATTAACATCGATTTTAATTAATTAAATTGCGAATGAAAAGAATTGCTCCAAGTTAAGCGTAAACAAAGGCCCAAGGCTGTTTCAACGTAATTTAAAAATGGAGCTTATTAATTTAGTAAATACGTGTAACTGAAAAAAGGTTTTATTTTTGTTTATTATAATAGGAAATTATTTTGTAACTACAGTTGTTCTTAAGGTCTACACTGGCGTATGTTTTAATGTCCCGTCGGCAAATAGTCTGGTATTCATGACCCAAGAGGATTTTGCGACATATGTATATGCTAACACTGAAGCTATGACTCCGCTGAGTTATGTATTTTAAGAATTTCAAGCAGTGTTTTAGCTTCAGCTATAGCTTAGTCCCACAACCCCAACATACCCAAATTTATTATATAGTATTATTATTATAGTATTATACATTTATTAATCATTTTGAAGCGCAAAAGGAGTAGGTTTTATGTTTTCATGTTTGTGGTTTAATTTTTAAATTAATAAGTTTTCTATTGTATTAGTATTGTTACTGTAAAAATAGGTAATAAATAAATTATCAAATAACATGTATTAAATATGTTTGTCTGAAAAACTTTATATAAAAATATGCGTATGATAATCGATCCGCATATTTTTTTTACCGAGTCGACGATGGCTAATCATATTGACAATTAATGAGAAAATTAGTGAAGTAGACACATGTGCCCTTTCTCTTCCGTGATTGTCACAACCCGGACGGTTCTTCTAAGCATGGATCTTCGAAGAATGGAGCAACAATTTTACTGGCTCATCTACAGCACAGTTCAAACGCCGCTAAATTCTTACCTAGTAACTATTGAACTATATCTTATTTATATAATACTAGATGACTCGGTGAACTTCGTATCACCTACAAATATTTGTGTCAAAACTAAACTTTAAAAAGAAAACTAAAGAGATCGGACCTCATACTAAAAGTTTTGAAGGCATCAATTAATACCGCAAGTGACAATTATTTTTTAAAAAACATCAAATATTTCCCAGATGCGAACAGGTTTTATTGGAAAATTCAACTGTCGTTTTTGTATTTTCTTTACTTATATTTAATATTTTCCACCGTTTAAACCTTCCCTGAGCATCCAATTTCAAGATCGTAATTAGCCAAATTGGTCCAGTGATTCTCGCGTTTTAGTGCGACAAACGATATATTTTTCTAAATTTAAATTTTAAATTGAATAGATTATTTATTGCGCTCAAAATCAACGTATGTGCTAATACTAGGAATTGCTTCTATTTATGAGACAAATTTAAGCTAATTAAATATTCAACCATTGAGTGTTTAACGCCGTATCTCATCGTAGTACGGGGCAGACACATTTTTTCGTCTTTTTTCAATTTTCTTTAGGCAATGTTCACGGTTTGTTTAGTTTACGGCCAATCCTGGTTAAGATGGTTAGATGTTTATTTTCGTTTAGAATTATAGCCTATCAGGGATAATGTAGCATAATAATAATGAACGAATCCAAAGGTTTTTGAGTTTTTTCGTTACAAGAATAGTACAAAACTTTCCACTTCAGTTAATAAAGTAGACTATGTAGTATTATTTAGAGTAGTAGTAGACTATGTAGTATTATTTAGAGTAGTAGTAGACTATGTAGTATTATTTAGAGTAGTAGTAGACTATGTAGTATTATTTAGAGTAGTAGTAGACTATGTAGTATATTTATTATTTATATTAATTTTAGAATATAAAAACTGTCTTGAGGCATATAAGGGGTCCATAAGGGGCTGTACGTCGGCGTGAATAAAAGACCAGAATATTTTTACAAAGCAATTTCAGATTTAATAAAACGTGAGGTTGTTTCAGAAACATTGAATAAGTACTTATAAATTGGGAGGGAAATATTTTAAAACTGATTTTGTTGATATCGGAAATATATAAAAACACTAGTGGACCCCACAGACGTTGTCCTGCATGATATTTAAAGCGATTAGGATATTAAGCAAAGTATGAAAGTACCGACTGCAGTGCCATCTGCCGGGCTGATTTGTGAATCTAAACCATTCCCAGATCCCCTTGAACACACACAAAAAATTTCATCAAAATCGGTCCAGTCGTTTGAGAGAAGTTCAGTCACATACACACGCACACAAGAAATATATATATTAAGATTTTATAGGATTTGATCGTGATGCAAATCACTCAAAACAAAAAAACTCATAATTTTTTTTAAAAAAGAAAATCAAAAGAATATTAAAAATCGGTTGTCTGTAAAGTCGGTTTACTGACGATAGTTGAACGTGACAACGTCATAAAAAATATTGATGGGATGGTTGCATTTTTAAAAAAAAAAAAAAAAATTTTATTTGTTTGATAGGTATTTTGTATGGATATAGAGAAGGAGGTAAATGGAAATCACAATTGAATTGATCAAGTTACATTTATTTGTACGCATAAATACAATTATGTCAATTTTAAATGTAACGCCTCAGAGCGAGGTAACGCCTCAGAGAGAGGTAACGCCTCAGAGCGAGGTAACGCCTCAGAGCGAGGTAACGCCGCATGAGTCATGTTTTTTCGTGCGTGCAGCCGGCTCCATCGAATTATAAGACGTTGTCACGTCAAAAAGTTTTGTCCCTGTGGAAATTTTTATTATTTATATTAATTTTAGAATATAAAAACTGTCTTGAGGCATATAAGGGGTCCATAAGGGGCTGTACGTCGGCGTGAATAAAAGACCAGAATATTCCATACTTTTATATAATTTTACTTACAAAGTGCCTCACAAAAGGTTAAATGTCTTTACATGTTTATTTATAGCACAAAACATCTAGTATGTATGTAAATGTGATCAATTTTGTGTCATAACATCGTTGACATTCTGCGGCACCCTTAACAGTTTAGATCTAGTGATGTGCATACGATATCGATAGAGTTTTATTGACTTAGCAACATTATTTACAACATGTATTAATTACTTTTTACTTACTTAATAATCCCTAGATGGGTCAGAGGGCGTTCACAGTGAGTCTCCATCTCGTCGGTCTTGAACCTCGTGTTTTACCTCGCTCCAAGTCTTTCCGACTCTCTTTGCCTCGTCTGCGACTAATAATCAAGCGCCTGCTTGGGAATATGATTGGGATCCCTTCGAAATGTATGGCCTTAATTATATAACTATCTTTTACCTGGTTACACCTTCCGCCTTCAAAATAAACATTCAAAAGTTACAAACTTTCTTCAAAGTTGGTTGTCAATAAGCTTCTTAGGCTGGCTATTTTAGGTCTCGCTATAAATTCTTGAATATAAATTTTTAAATCAAATTAGAACGTCTAGTATCTTTATGATGGTAATCTAGGAGGTAACGCAGATACTTTCAGATCTTTTTAAGGTTATATCAGATTCTAATTCAATAAAACTAACCTGAAATATTGAAAAATGTGAGATATATCTCCATAGTGAGAATGTGGATACCGATGTAATATAAAAATGGATACATTAGATCCAATACTAAATATAAAAAGTAAAATATCTGAGAGGCACCGATTTTCAAAGAAGCTTTTGAAGAATAGGTACATTGATTCATCAATAGATATCTTTCTCACCATCTGGATATCACTGCCCTGTTTATTTTAAAATTTGTGTTTTCATTCCCAAATATCTTGTATTCAAGTATCCCCTTTCGCTTTGGTGGATTGGCAGTACGCAGGATAACAAGGGTTCTAGTGTTTCTCTCATCTGAACTTAAATTTTACAGTCTCGTAGGTAAAATCCTTAGATCTTATTCTTCTTATTATTCTACAGACCAAACAAATGTGAGAAATACGTGGTTAGCATTGGGTTAGGGCTTGAGTTTCCTTTATGTCAAACTTGGCGATTAAAAGGGAGTTGGCTAAATGCAGATCTGTCGCCAAACGCTGGAACCCCTTTGAATACTGAATCACTTCGAATTGAAATCAGTCTTCGCTTAGGAGTTGCCATTAAAGTAGGTAACTTAGACACCATAGCCTCTATTGCCAAAAGAGTGCAAGTCATTTTTCTGCGTTCAGCAACATCTCATCGCTCCGCTGCTCTTTTGCCTCTGGAATATTGAGAGATAAAATATTATAATGTAGGCCGGATAGAATGTCTTTATTTCCTTGGAGTATGGGACAGGTGGCATTACGATTTATCATTTTATTTAACGATGAAAACGTTTATCGATGTTTATAGCCATCACTATTTCGAGAACGAATGCCGCCATTTTACGATGGTGCATGCTGTAGGCAACAAAGATTTACAACGACTATGTTTGAAAAGCAGAGCTTTTACAATCAATATTTTTTATTCAAAAGAATTATTTTGTTAGGTTTGTGTAGTTATCATTTATGTTACTAACAAAACAAATGAAGACTTTTAAAAAAATAAATCAGTGGCGGTACAACGTTTATAGGTCTGGACCTCCGATTTCCGTATCTGTTTCATGATAATTTGTCAATCTAACAGGCAAGTAGGTTATCAGCCTCCTATGCGTGACACGCTGTTGAATTTTTGGGTCTAGGGCGAATTCCTTCACCATTCAAGCGAATGTTAAATGCGCACATAGAAAGTCCATTGGTGCACAGCCGGGGATCGAACCTACGACCTCAGGAATGCCGTATGAGAGTCGCACGCTGAAGCCACTTAAGACTTTTATATAGTAACTATAATAACAAATTTTCAAAAATTACCCCAATTAAAGTAAGAAATAAAATGGGTTATTCCTGTATACAGCTAAAATATAATTTTATAAACGTACATAATCAAAAAAATATTTAAAAATGGTTTTCCTACGGGCATAAAAGTTTACATCTAGGAACACAAAAATAACAATAAAAACGAATTGTCACCACACACAAAACAACAAGCTTTATACTTAATAACTATTACTAACTAACAGAATACTTATCTTAATATATATATTTCTTCTGTGCGTGTGTATGTGACTGAACTCCTCCTAAACGACTGGACCAATTTTGATGAAATTTTTTGTGTGTGTTCAAGGGGATCTGGGAATGGTTTAGATTCACAAATCAGCCCGACAGATGGCGCTGCAGTCGGTACTTTTACGGTTGAAATATCATGCAGGACAACGTCTGTGGGGTCCACTAGTAAGCTATAAATATCCGATTCAAAAAACGAAAATATTTAGTAATTGCAATATTTTGGTAAAGATTTCTCTGTAGAAGGGATCAAAAGGTTAAAGGTTGGTGGATTCAGTTTCCGCACTTAGACTCTCAGTAGGTCTGATGTGCTTAAAGTCCTGGCTAACTAAGCCAGCCTAGCTCCTTCCAGAAGCATAGAAGTTTCCTGGGCACTTCACAAACTTCACGGAGCGACCTCACTGCTCCGAGGATTACTGTACGTTGGTTAGCCACAGCCACGCATTCCAGGACTGTGGGTGACTGATTCCTTTGCGCTGAAACAGCCTCAGCACAAGGGACTGTCTGTCTCCCCTAGGACAGAAAGATGTTTATTATGATGAAAGGGATCAATTTCAGGTGAATATTTATTAGCTAACTTACACTTATCCTAGGAATTATTATCCATAGATAATACTTAGCTTAGAGTCGCTGTCGTCTTAATAATAATCGTGTTTTTAAACTTTACTTTTGTTCTTTTTTCTATGTTTTATTTATATTAAGTGTTTATTATTTTTTCTATTACTATTATTGTATATATATCTATAAGGTTACTGCACTTCTTCACAATTCTTTTTTTATTGTTTTCTTAAATTAGGGCTGCCTGAAAGAGATCGCTTAGTAGCGATAAGCCCACCGCGCTTTTTTACGTTTATTTTTATTATTTAATTCTTGTACAAAAAAGTGTTAATAAATTATACACAACTAAATAGTATGTGATGTTACTAAATGAAGCCTACAATACTGTGTAAGCCTGTATTATTTATATATATATATATGATGTGGTGAACTTTAATAAATAAATAAGACTTAAAAAAATCCATATACTAACAACATTCATGAATGAAAATCATACAACAATTTTGTACCGTAATAGAAAATTTAACCTAATTTTGAATTTCTAAGTCTCAAGTATCCTGAAAATTATTGAAAGCTATTCAATAGTTCCAGAACATACCAAATAGTTCGAAGCTAGTTCGCAAATTGAGGCATTAAAGTGTATTATCGAGGTCTCTGCAGGCTGTTACGCTAAGGCCTCACGAAGCGGTTTTCAACCGCGCCCGCCGTGGTTGTGGGCCCGCAGATTTGGAAAATCCAGATATTTATGTAAAAACTTAAAGCACATTTCGCGACGCGTTTTACACCGCGGCGTGTGCGATTGTTTACGGTTCCCGCTGCAGCGGCGGTCATCTTGTACCGGTGGGCGCGGGTCGCGGTCCCGTAGCCGCGGCGGGTTGCTCCCGCGCGCACTACGATCTGTTGGCGGGCGACCGCACATTACGGATACGGACATTCGAAAATAATTAAAGAACTTTTCTTCATCCATCTTTAACTCATTAATAAGAGTTACAAATAATCCATAATGATTTCTTTCCGCAATCAGTGGATGCACCCAGAACCTTTTAGGCCTTCTTTTTATAATTCTTCTGTGAAGTAAGTATAACGCAATAGCTCGTTTCTGGTTTCTGGACACAGTCCCATAGTGGTCTGGAAAACAACTGATCGTTTAACCGCCCGTCTTGCATCCGTAACCGAACAAAACTCCGGTCTCGTGAGTTTTGAAAATAAAACTCCATTCTACAACCACGGCGGGCGCGGGTGAAACCATTTCATGAGTACTAAGCCTAAGGCTTTATCAAAAGGTAAGTTTGTCTGCTTTGTATTTCCGAAATACGTAATTTTAAATACGTAATGTTTTTTAATTGCACCAATAGTGCTGGTAAGATAGAAAGAACGCCTAAAGCTTTCTTTTCGTTGTCTGGTTCTGTCTGTTAAAGCTTTGAGTAATTGTATAGCAGTTTACAACAGAAGAGTTCAGAGCAATAGGCTATTTTCAAAGCTTCATTATCACCTTGCCGCTTAAATAAAAGATTTGTATTAGGTGGTTCAATGAGTATATACATTACAAAAAACAGATTTGTGTATCTGTTTCTCGAATTTTAAATTGTTCAATAAGTGATTTTGTGCCTGACATGTAAATTTGTGCCTACACATTCATCACGATGTTTCGCTTTACCGCACAAGCGTTAACGTCGCACATATAAAGTCCTTCGGTGCACAGCCGTGTTTCGTCCAGAAGAGCAACACTATCTGACACAGCTACGCTTCACTTGCCCGAACCGAATTACTGTTCACAGGCCCTTCAGGCCAGCAGTGAAATTCCATTAAAAAATAACACCGAGTTTCGAATGTACGACCTCAGATACTGAAGCTACTAGGCTAACAGTTTATTTTAAAATAAAAAAAGGGTTTATTCAACATCTCATTATAATGTGTAAGACTTAAGTAAAAAACATGGGAACCCTGACCCTGACACATGTTTTTTTCTCTTTCATAACAAACTGATTATTAAATTTAAAGAAAAAACTTTTTAACAGGATTAAAGTTATGTATTATTATAAATTTACAATTATTTAACATAATTTTAAATTTATCCGACGTTTCGCGCGCTTATTAAATTTCATAAATTTATATATATGTATAAATATACTATTTAATAACATCTTTTTTTTTATTTTGTTTGTTTTTTCAACTGTTTCCAACACGACTGACTGAATGAGTGTGGGTGCATGTGAGTGAGTGAGTGAAGGAAATACAGATATAGTATTGAAGATACTGAGACCTAATATGTTTTTTTAGGTGCGTAAGGTGTGTTTATAAGCCAGTCGTTTATTACAAAGCTTAATATATATTTTTAAATTATACATCTCCTGCGAACACGGTCTCAATGTACGTTTTTGGCCTAGTAAACGCGGCCCTTATGACAAGTAATTTTAAGAATAATGTCATAGTTTATCTTGAAGTTCTGCGTTTTCCTGCGTATAGTTTGCACAAAATCTAATATTAAAGTTTTGTAAGTTTATAACCCGCAGTAGTTGCATCATATTGTGAAACATTGTGTCAGTTCTTTCATTTCAGTGCAACTAAAGCATTTTTGTTCTAGATTGTTTTTGAAGTTATACTTCTTTAGGCGCGTTATGAAAAATTGATGAGAGTGAAATTTTACGATGCGCGCACACCGTGACACAAAATTAACAGAATGGAGTTGCCCACGGAAGTTGCTACGGCATTGGACATAATTTAAAAACAACATTCGAATAATAATAGAATTTATGTTACACAATGTAAGAGAATAATAATAAATATTTATTTATTTAAGTTTTCAAATGTAAACTGAACTTTATTGACTATAATGATTCTTAATCCAGTCTTTTAAATAATATTTTAGTGTTCGCGTTGTCGTATAAACACTATATAAATAATAAAACTTATGTGATCTCAACGATGTATATATTTTCGTAAAAATAAACCGCGGCGTCGGCAGCGAGTTGCACGTGTGTCGCTTAAGAAATCGTGGGCCGTACTGGTGGCGGAGCGCGCTGTGGAATGCGCGTGCCTCGCCCCCGCCTGCCGCGGAGAACAATAGACACGGTCTATACGTAGAAGTTGGTAAGTACATTTTTAATACATAATTTAATTCTTAGTAATTTTTATTGATGTTTTATTTCAGCTACCAATGACGACGAGGACGCCACATCACTCCCCTGCCGAGACCGTTTCACGGTCGATAGTAGTCCGGAAACTTAACTAATCTTCCACTTCTAGTCTTTTTTTCAGGTGGCGGTGCATCGTGATTGGTGTGGAACGGCAGTGCGGTCATCGGTGGACGAATGGTCGTGTCGTATTCTCTGTTTTCTTTCGTAAGGTAAGCTGGTTTTATTCTGTCTATTGTTACTGTAACTTCTTTGCCTTTTATGTCTAATGAAAATGTTTTTGTATTTCTTTTCAGAACTTTATAAGGGCCGGTATATGGTGATTCAAGCGATCGTTTTGCGGGACCACGGCGAAGAAAAACAAACTGTGCAGTATGTATGTCATTCGGCAAATAGAATGTTTTACTGTTGTGGTTTGATGCAGGAGTTGGGGTTAATGCTGCCATATGATTTCTCAAGCGAGCTGTATAGTCTGCTGGATTTAGGTTCTGGTCAAGCGAAGTTGAGAAAAATTGTCCCGGTAGTCGTAGTGGTTCTCCATATACTAGCTCGGCGGCTGATGCCTGCAGATCTTCTTTCCAGGCAGCTCTTATTCCTAGTAGCACTAGGGGAAGTGTTTCAGTCCACTGTGGGTTGTTGTGACAGATGATGGCTGCTTTTAGTTGGCGATGTAATCTCTCCACCATTCCATTGCATTGCGGATGGTATGAGGTGGTGGGACGATGTTCTGCGCCGATCAGGTTGGTGATGCTTTGGAAGAGTTGTGATTGAAATTGTAAGCCTCTGTCTGTTGTTACAGTTTGTGGACATCCATGACGAGATACCCAGTTGGTAATGAACGCGGAAGCACAAGTTTCTGCTGTAATATCCGCTAGTGGATAGCCATCAGGCCAACGTGTGAAGCGGTCTATTGCTGTCAGGCAGTATCTAAAGCCATTAGAGTATGGTAATGGGCCTATAATGTCCAGGTGTACGTGGGCGAAACGTTCTGATGGTACTGGAAAGGTTGTAAATGGTGCGTTCGTATGTCTGTTGACTTTACTTCGTTGGCAGTCTACGCATTCCTTTGCCCAAGTTTTGCAATCGCGTCTTACTCCGGGCCACACAAATCTTTGAGCTACCATTTTAGCAGTGGTAGGGCCGCTTGGATGGCTGAGTTGATGTATGGTTTCAAAAACGCGTTTGCGATAGGCAGGTGTTATGTACGGTCTAGGCGATTTGGTGGAAAAATCGCAGTACAGCTGGTTTTCAGCAATCTGTTTCAGTTGTAGTGCTGTGTTTTTGGTTAGCAAAGCTTGCAATTCAGGGTCTTGAGCCTGATCTCTTGCAAGTGCGTCGTAATTTATAGTGACAATCTCTTCTACACGTGATAGGGCGTCAGCGACGATGTTGTCTTTCCCGGGGATGTATTTTAGATCGGTGGTGAATTGAGATATGTAGTCAAGATAGCGGAATTGTCTTGGAGAGCACTGGCTTCTGTTTGTTGTGAAGGCGTAGGTGATGGGCTTGTGGTCGGTGTAAATGCAAAAGTTTCTTGCTTCCAACATATATTTAAAGTGTTTGATACCTTCGTATATGGCCAGTAGCTCCCTATCGTATGGACTATATTTTTTTTGCGATGTCGTCAGTTTACGAGAGAAAAATCCCAAGGGTTCCCAGTTGCCTTTTCGTTTTTGTTGCAGGACAGCGCCGATGGAGTCGTCTGAAGCATCTGTGAATAAGGCTAGATCCAGGTTGATTTCAGGGTGGACAAGAAGAGTGGCTTGAGATAGGCTGCGCTTGCACTCATTGAAAGCTGTTACAAGGTTAGTCATATCGATAGGTGCATTTCCTTTGATGTTACCTGTTAGGGCATCGTTCAGAGGAGCCTGTATCTTTGCTGCATCAGGGATGAATTTCCGGTAGTAGTTTATCATTCCCAGGAACCGTCGGAGTTGTTTTGCTGTTTTCGGCTGTGGGTAGTTGGTAATTGCTTCCACTTTCTCTTTGAGGGGGCGTATGCCTTCAGTCGAGACGCTGTAGCCGAGGAAAGTTACTTCGTTAATGCCGAATACGGACTTAGAGGTGTTTATTAAGATGCCATACTGGTTAAGTCGTTCGAAGACAGTTTTAAGGTGCTGAAGATGGAGTTCTCTGGTCTTCGAGAATACTAGGATGTCGTCAATATACCCATATGTAAATTCCAGGCCTTGAAGAACTTCATCGATGAATCTTTGGAAGGTTTGAGCAGCGTTTCTTAAACCAAAGGTCATATACGGAAATTCGAACAGTCCGAATGGTGTCGTTATGGCTGTTTTAGGTATGTCCTCATTCGCGACAGGTATCTGATTGTAGGCCTTAATCAGGTCAATCTTTGAAAATATTTTAGCTCCAGACAGCTGGTAAACAAAGTCATTAATCTGTCTTATTGGATATCGATCAGGAATGGTTCTGGCATTAAGTGCTCTATAGTCACCGCATGGTCTCCAACCGTCGTCCTTCTTTTTGGCTAAATGTAAGGGAGACGACCATGGGCTCTCTGATCTACGAGCTGTTCCATTTGCGTACATCTCTTCAAACTCTTTTTCGCAATAAGCAGTCTATCTGGGGCTAAACGTCTGGGACGAGCTGCGACTGGTGGACCAGGGGTAGTACGTATATGATGCTTCGTTTGGTGCTTGGTTTCTTTTGGCTTTCCAGTAGGTTTCGTTACATCTGGGTAGTTGCGAAGTAAGTCGTGAAAGTCGGAGTTTCCAGCAACTGTTTTGATGGTCACCGTTTCCACAGCAATGTTGGCGCAGCGTGGCGCGTTGACGGACAAACTTGTGAGGCCGTCGATGAGGCGGTGACGACGACAGTCCACTAATAGGTTGTAGTGGCCCAAGAAGTCAACACCAATGATGGGTCGTGTGACGTCCGCAACTACGAATCTCCAGGTGAAGTCCCGGCGAAGTCCGAGGTCCAGGTGTAAGGATATGTAGCCATACGTAGCTATGATAGTGTTGTTGGCAGCGTATAACTCATATTTAGTTTTATGACGCTGGTCTCTGGTCGCCGACTTAGGAAAAACGCAAACGTCAGATCCCGTGTCTATCAAGTACTTCAGTTTAGTTTTCTTTTCGACGATGAAGAGGCGGTCATTAGGAGTATGCGTTAGGCAGTCGTTAGCCGCCACTACAGGCTGCCGTTCGCGTTTAAAGTCTTGTAGGAACAGGGCGTGAGACATTTTATGGCGCCTTCACCGAATTTTCTGTGGTAGTAACACACGCTATTCATTTTGTTTTCCTTCCATCTTTGGGTGGAGCGTGAGTGAGATCTTGGTCTGTTATACCTACGTTGTGGTGATCTGCTTGATCGGCTATTATTCATGCTCAGGAAAGCAACTTGCTTGGTTAATTCGTTAACTTGCCTGGCCAAGCTTTCTAAAACGGTGAGGTAGTGGTCTGGAGGATTTCCAGCATGTTGGTTAGCTGAGGACGATGTAGCGGCGTAAACATTTGGTGGGGTTGGGGCTGCGATGGCTATAATTTTGTCAGCCAACTCTGCAAGTTTCTCTAGCGGCATATCCATATGCGATGCAATGATAGGTTGAATGTTATTGGGTAACCTATTGTGCCATGCTGATCTAATAAATTCGTCTGGTACCTGTGGTCCGGCCAAATGTTGTAGGTGACGAAGAAATTGTGAAGGCTTTCTAGTGCCGAGTTCTTGATTGTCTAAAAATTGCCTAATTTCTTCTTCGCGCGGTTTACTTAATCGCCTTATTAGTTCCGCTTTGAGGGTTTGGTATTTGTTGTCTTTGGGAGGACTTTCTATAATATCCGCAACTTCAATAGCGAACTGTGGGTCCAGCTGGCTAGTCGCGTTATAAAATTTAGTCGTGTCTGACGTTATCCCCGCCAAACAAAATTGGCCTTCCAGTTGAGCAAACCAGAGTGCAGGTCTATTCGGTAAAAATGGTGGTATTTTAATTCCAACTTTGAAAATTTCATGTGCACCTTTTTCCATATTGTCCGTGTCCCCACCGTTTTCGCCTTGCATGGCAAAAGTGCTAAGACCGCGTGGCGTGTAGTTTTTTCTACTCTGATCACGTCGGGGTCACCAGTATAGTGTTCGCGTTGTCGTATAAACACTATATAAATAATAAAACTTATGTGATCTCACGATGTATATATTTTCGTAAAAATAAACCGCGGCGTCGGCAGCGAGTTGCACGTGTGTCGCTTAAGAAATCGTGGGCCGTACTGGTGGCGGAGCGCGCTGTGGAATGCGCGTGCCTCGCCCCCCGCCTGCCGCGGAGAACAATAGACACGGTCTATACGTAGAAGTTGGTAAGTACATTTTTAATACATAATTTAATTCTTAGTAATTTTTATTGATGTTTTATTTCAGCTACCAATGACGACGAGGACGCCACAATATTTTATTCAGAAATGAAATATTCATTTTTCATCATTAAGGCATGAATATGAATTCTCTCTTACATGCTAGCAAGTTGTGAAATCTGTGGAAGTCTTCCTAAGGAGAGGATTTGTATGTCTACAATAAAAGCTCCTATAGCGACACCTATTATCTTCGCTACAACGACGTCAGAACGACGACGTCATCACATGAAACGCGTCAACAAAGTGATTTCGACCTTAGTCTCTGGTGCCTTTTGGCCAGTCAGTTGGTAGGCTGGTCGAAGATTCTTCCTTTAGGGTGGAGAGACAGTACACAATCCATCTTCCCAAGCTGTTTCGTAAAAGACGGGCAATGCATTATTTTTGATTGCTGTTTCTGCCTATGACATTTTCGATTTATCTGGCTGATCCTCTACCTCGTCTATTCTCAGGATGTATTGAGTGATAAAAACCAAACATCACATTACCAAAATTGCAAGGTTTCTGAATAAATAAATAAAAATTGTATCAGATTAACTAGATCTGGTGAAAATAAGTTTGTCTTATTTAATAAAACACTATTTTGACCGGATTGAAGTTATGTATTATTATAAATTTACAACTATTTAACATAATTTTAAATTTATCCGACGTTTCGCCGATTAGTCACCGTGACCACGCACGCTGTAAAGCACGCGAAACGTCGGATAAATTTAAAATTATGTTAAATAGTTGTAAATTTATAATAATACATAACTTCAATCCGGTCAAAATAGTGTTTTATTAAATGAATAAAAGTTATGTTAATCAAAGACAATACTAAGTTTGTCTTAGTTTTATACCCACCATAATAAAAATAGAACATAGTTTTAATATATTTAATGTCATTACATTTCTTAGAGTGAATTTGTTTAAAGCGACATCTATGTATAATTTATATTAACGCGATAAATTGCTTTATGGTTACAGACTTCTCGCTGTAGCATTTTACAACGGTTATATTTATTTTAATACAATGTTAAAATCATAGATGGCGTTAAAATAAGATACAAGCTTCGAACAAAAATCTATAATTTTTTTACAAATATCTCGTGATAATAATTTGACATTTAACTTTGACAATCATTAAATTAGTGTTTTAATATTTAACACCAACATGGTCTTACGAGTAATACTTATAGATTCTGATAACTTATATATAAGGGCTAACTTGTTCGTACAGTAAATCGCCTACTTGTAAAAATAATTAACGGATCAGCGACCTCAGGCCTATAAAAAGTTGTAGCGTCATTATCAATAACTATTATTAAATATCAGTTACTGGCGACTATTACGTGATAATCTAGCCATACATCGTGGCAGATTGATATAGGAAGTTTCTTCTCATACTTGCGAAGGCGCTATGCCCGACTATTATCGAGAATAATATTTTAGTGCATAAATTATTGGTGTCATAATATTACTACTATAGTATTTTTAAAGGGACTTAAATAACTGGAGATATTTAAATTAACTAGTGTCAAATTATCGAGAGTCACCTGTACTTATAATTAGTACAAAATTAATTGCGTAAATGACATTTAATTATTTGTCATTAGGGCCTCGGAATTGAAAAATAATAACTAAATACGTTGTTACAACGCCCATTATCTGAAAACAACAAAATTATTATTGTTTTATTACAACATCACATGAAACGTTTATCGAATAGTGAATTTCAAATAAATAATGCAAATTTATTTGCAAACGTAGCACCTTAGACGTGTCAAGTACGAAACAGTGTCGCATATTATGGGCATTAAACTCACGCTATTTGCCCCATAGTAATATATCGACTAGTGTTAGCCGTGGAGTAGCTTTAGCGTTGCGACTTTCATCTCCAATCTTGTGTCTGAAGTCGAAAACCTGCTACGTCTATTCTCGGACTGTCGACGAAATCTAGTCCAATTTGACCCCAAGAAAACACAAGTTTGCGCGTTGAGTATTAGGGTCCTTCAAGGAAAGCTGTACCAATTTTAAGGCCGGCAACGCACTTGCGTACTTTCCGGCCTTATGTCGTAGGTTTGAACCTCAGCTGTGCATCAATGCACTTTCTGTCTATGTGCGCATTTAACATTCACTCGAGGTAAAAGCGAGGAAACCGGTACTTTTTCCACACAAAAATCGACGGCGTATTAGAAAGGTGATGAATATATAAAGAAATCTGAGACCTTCAAGTAGGATTACTGGTTTTTAGGGGACATATATGTATGATTATATATTTGATTATTTAAAACATCGGTCGTACCGTAACTATTAATGGTCTATCCAGTATGCACAAGCTGTAAGGTGAATATACAGTTGTTTTCAGCATAAGAACTCGGTAGAAGACATTCAACTCCTCATACAGAGTGTCACTGGTGTGCACGCGCCGGAATAACTGACTTATGAGTAACCGTGTTCTTTGTATCTGAAATATATTATTAAATATCTAAACTTAAATGAGTTAGTATAACATTTAATATAAGAATCAATATAAAATAATAGAATAAATATGTATTTACAAAACATCGAACAAGGCACTTCTAGCATTTAATTATATCTGTAAACAAGCGTCTTAGAAATTATTACTATTCATTAGTCACATAATGCCTGTTGAAACATCGGTGCGACCTACCTGCACTTTTGTAAAAATATTTTTATTATATACCTTATTTTCAAATAATTTCATAACACGATGTACATAACTAACCTACTCTACATTTTCTTACCAAGTGAATTTTATTCTTTGAGAAATAGCTTTGAACCGAATTACTTTAATTAACTAATCGAGTCAGGCTAAACAAAGTTCCAGCAATGTTAAGATTAACTTAATTTTTTCATGCCACATATGGGAAATAAAAAATATCTTTCTCATGACAACAAAAGTATGGACTCTATACAATTTTTATTAATAACACGTAAACATTTACCTCGACTTGAGTTTGGTGGCACGGTTCAAGGAATATTGCAAGATTAAATAAATTAAATATAAACCATGCAACGCGTAGTAGTAGAAAAAAAGGATTATCAATAAGATTATCTGAAACAATTTATTAACATTTAAAAATATCTAAACCACCTAATAGTAGGGGCAATTTTGTAGCAACTCGTAGACATTCGTAGCGTTTCGTAGAAAGCGTAGAAGATTTTTTTAAATTCCTTTATATTGTTTCGTTATTCACCTATCTTAATTATTTAGGTTCATAATGAAATAGTTTTGTGTGTTGCAGGAAATAGCCACTTAAATCTGTGTCAACTTTCTTTTAATATTAGTGTTTAATAGTAGTTTTTTGGAGGACAAGGTACTTTACAACAACATAAACGTAGCTCTTAATAGCCGCGCAGCAACTCTATGTGGAACCAGCTGCCCACTGAAGAATTTCCGAACCACTTCGACTTAAGCCGGTTGCAGCTATGCCAAGACTAAACTAAGCTATGCCAAGCAAGCTAGGCTAAGCTAAGCTTGAAATAAATAGCGTGCACACCAACAGCTAAGCCAAAGCTCAGTCAGTGTTGCGTAGCACTGGCGAAGGATGTGCAAAGGGTGTGCGGGGTAGCGGAAGGGGCTTAGCTTAGCTCGTGTAGCTGCGCATCGACATACACAACTAACTTAGCTTAGCTCTTGGTCTGCAACCCGTATTAGGGTCCTTCAAGAAATGGGTATACCAATTCTTGAAAGGCTGGCAACGCATTTGCTAGCCTTCAGGCAATTTGAGTGTCCATGGGTGTCACTTAACATCAGGTGAGCCTCCTGCCCGTTTGCCTCCTATTACTTAAAAAAAGCCTATGGCGTCTTTATGTACACGTTGATTAATGATTAGTCTAGTAATAAATTCACTTCTTGCACTTTGGACTTAGTGTTTTTTCCTAATTAGGGAAGAGATCGCGACAAGGAGACTCATTTCCTTCTTAATAGTATAAAATATGTATTATAAACGTTACAACGTATTAATAATAATTTAAAGCATCTAATAAAACCCGTTGCTTTTGTAGCGCATAGAATATTCTGATATGTTTATTGGTTCTACATTAAAAAGTTCGTATATAGTACTTACATATGTTCGAAAATATCTGATAGTACGGTATAACAACTATATAGAGGAAGAAAGAACCTAAAAGAATTAGAAGTAATGGTTCATGTTTGGTACCAAGACGTTCTATAATATCACATATAGAAGAATATATATTAACCAGCTCTCGAACTGATTGTGTATACTTTTGATTCACTTGTTTCTCTGAAACATAAGACAATCTTAAAAAGTATTAATTTGTCCAATAAAAAGTGAGCCTCCAACGCAAATATGCCGATTTGATGATTCAATCTCACTTAAAAGTTAACTTCCAACTCCAAAAGAAATATTCTTTCATCTGGAAGCAATTTAAAGGTGGTTATTCTTATCGCTTCTTGCCACCAATTTTGTTACTAGTGTGTTCGTTATGTTTTTATATTACACAAGCAAATTAAAATCACTAATTATTGCAACACTACGCAGATGACGTCATGCCATGGTTCTTGCTGTTAGGGTCAATAATTGCTCAAAAAGCGTTCGCTTAAATTGTACGGAAAGCAAGCGTCAGCTGTTATTAACAATGAATGTTTATGACAGCTGTCGCATTGCCATTTGAGTACACAGATTACTCTTTGGGCCAATCTATTGTAGAGTCAGTGCGCAGAGAAACCGACATGGGTGGGGATTGAGGGCCTAGCAAAGTCTTTTTTGTTATGGTGACTACACTGTTACGTCATTATAGTTCGTCAGTAAAGATATCGATACTTAATACAAAATATTATACTTATATACAGAGTGGCCAAAAAGTCGTGGGGTCCGAAGTGAACAAAAAGTTATGATTTGAAAAAATGTTATATCGTATAATTTAATATCATCTTCAATACACTCAATAAACAACTAAAAATTGTATGTCTAATGCAAGAACTCATCAGTACCAATCTAATGGATATTATGAAAAACATACAGAATGTAGACATTTTCGAATTTTAATAAGAATTAGTAAATAAAGTCAATTTTCTTATAAAAACGCAAAATAAATCATACCTCTGCAGGGGAGCTTAGAGACCTCCCGTAGAACAATTTTTTGCAGCTGATGACCTCACCTATCCCCTATTTGGGTTTGATCCACGACTTTTTGGCCACCCTGTATATATATATATGTAGAAAAAGGCAATTATATTCATTTGCTTTACTTCCACGGTTTTATTTCATCACTGACAAAAGTTTGTGATAAGAAAGACAAGTAGGTATATAACTTAAAAACAACTTTATTTATATAGGTAACCAAGTACACTTATGAACGTCATCAGAAAAGATGTTAAATTGTTTCTAAATTTACATTTACTACCAGTTCCCAAGTCAAGGGCGTAGAGCGGGTAAGAAGAACTGGCAAGAAACTCCCCGCCACACTTTTTAATCGCCAAGTTTTCAGTCATTCAAATTGTTTGTAAGGCAGAGCAGCCATAATTATTTGAACTGGACTAAATCAATCCAAAGATAAGGATCATTTAAATAATCGTGAAATTTATAAAAAGTTGATTCATTAATTTACGTTTTACGAGAGGTTCAAATTTATTCAGTGATAACTGTCTAATTTTGCTTGGGAATTTGTTGTAAAAACGAATACAATTTTCATATAAGGAGTGGTTTATCTTCTGGTGCCTGGTTGGTCGTACGTACGATTTGTTCTGTTTCGAGTATTAAACTGGTGAAAGTCACCAGTTATACTTTGGTGCCACGGAAGTTTTTAGTTATGAACCCGAAAGCTCGTATAGTACGTACCCGATCTGTTGTATTCCATAGTCATAGAATCAATAATCCTATTTATATTTTTAGATTTTATTTTGTTAGAGAATAAAGTGCTTTCTTGATCAAATTTATCTAAAATGATTAATAAAAACGTTTAAATAGAGTTTAATATTTATTAAGACAAGTGTTAACGAATTAATATCATGTCAATCTAGTAAATTATATGAATGGAGGCAAACACAAAACACATCCACAGATAAATTTTAATTTACCATAGACTATAGAAATTAAATTGGAGCAGTGTTGGCCTAGTGGCTTAAGCGTGCGACTCTCATCCCTGAGGTCGTAGGTTCGATCCCTGGATGTGCACCAATGGACTTTCTTTCTATGTGCGCATTTAACATTCGCTCAAACGGTGAAGGAACACATCGTGAGGAAACCGACATGTCGTAGACCCAAAAAGTCGACGGCGTGTGGTACTGGAGGCACTGGAGGCTGATCACCTACTTGCCTATTAGATTGAAAAATGATCTTGAAACAGATTCAGAAATCAGACGCCCAGCCCTAACAGCGCCACTGATTTTAAACTAACTATTGTAACTCATTACTTCTATAATTAACGCCTGACATGTCGATATAAACATAACTGTATTTTGTGTAGTCTGCCTTTTAATAAAAGTAAAATTAATTACCTTTAATATCCTGCAATTTGTCATTCATCTGTTTAAGTAAGTTTTTGACCTCTGCCGCAAGTAATGTGAACTGTAGTAATAAAACCTCACGGGTCAAATATCCAAATGAGAAGGTAGAAATCATTACGATCAGTTTCACTAAAAAATATTAAATTAACCTATAAGCACTTTTAAATATTTTAGAAGAAATTTATTTAATTAAAATAAAATAAAGAGCCCGCTAACATTTTAATAAGTTTTTGTCAAAGACACGCAAAAACAGGATGGTTATATCATCTGGTTATGAGAGGGAGAAAGTAAAAAAGTGACGTAATTATGTAAATATTATTCTTAGATGGAATCTTTTTTATATAACGGAATGTCGTACTGAACTTGCAATAACATTTTCATTAATTTTCTTAACTTTTTCCTTAAAATATCTGGTTTAAGTTTCGCTTTTGGTAAATCTTTATTTCTTAAAGTCGAACGAAGAAAGTTTTTCTTCAGAGCGCCCATAAGAACTGTGCTTCTATCCTACGTCTGAATTCGTAGACTGTGGTCCCTTTGATGAGGTTGACAGATAATGATTTGAAATTATGATTAGACTACCAAAATGTTGACATATTTGAATATAATCAATTATTGAAAACACCTTACTTTTCAAAAATTTAGGTAAAAAAAATGCGATTTAAAAGAAAATGCATTTAAATAAGTACCATCGTAATTCTCGATAATTTCCTTAGATATATCTGTATACTCGTTCAGAACTGAAAGAATACTGATTAGTGCATAACAGGCGTAGAGTGTCATAAACTCTTCTCGTTCTGAATGCTTTTTAGCTCCAATTTTATATTTGAGCTGAAACAAGCATTACGTTAAGAATAAAATATGCTTAAAAATATTACGTAAAAATAATGTATGGCGGAACTGAATTGTTAAAAAATCCATTAGTGAACTATTGCCTTATTAATAATAATAGATTGAAGTTAAAGCAGGTTTAAAAATATATCTTTTACTTTATCTAAGACGACTTATGGTCCTTTAAGAGCGTTCCAATTTTAAAAGGGTCAGGAGCGCACTTGCGAGCCCTCTGAGGTTGAGAGTGTCCATGGGCAGCGGCATCACCTAACATCAGGTGAGCCTCTTGTCCGTTTGTCCTCTGGATAACAACAAAAAACACAGGAAAATGGGTTGGAATTACATACTGAGGATAAACAAAATTAAAAATTAGATTTGTTTTTCTAACCTTTACACGTCATTATATGGGAGGAACCGGCATAAATCCCAAAAGCACAGGTCTCTATCACCTGCTGGACCACTACACTAGTTAGTCTTACTACTTATTATATACCTTTTCGATCATATTCAAGGCATGAATAACGCATTTGAATCTTCCGCGTGCATCATACACACCGACAAATGTTATAGCTGTAATGAGGGTAATGTTAGTAATCCACACTGCCCGGGAAGTAATACTGTTTCCACGAATCGAATGTTCTGTATCAGACAGATCAACGCTGAAGCCAACTAGAATTATGATTGCTGGAAAATAGGAAATTATGTGTAATATTTAAAGATAAAAGGTTTATTATATAATAGGAAGGAATGTTGAGGCATTCTGCGACATACATAGAACTAAAATGGTTGCGTTCTATTATTATCTAACAATATTTTTTTAATTATTTTATTGCTAAAATTATTTACAGTGTTTTGAATATAAGAAAGCTCTTTGAATGTCGTTTATGAAACTTCTATAGTTTTCTTCAAATCGTGGTCAGTCGGAGATTTGTCTTTGTATTAGTTGTGTATACAAAGTGTAGTACTCGTTAGCAAAAACCGATTTTTTTATGTAATATGAGGTAAACGGACAAGAGGCTCACCAGATGTTAAGTGATACCGCCGCCCATGGACACTTACATTGCCAGAAGGCTCCCAAGTGCGTTTTCGGCCTTATAAGAATTGGTACGCTCGGCCTTAGAAGATTGGTTCGGAAATACTTCAGTGGGCAACTGGTTCCACTTAGTGGTGCGCGGCAAAAACTGCCTTAAAAACGCTCAGTTGTGGAACGACGAACGTCGAGGTAATACGGATGGTATTTTGTATTCTGCCTTGACGTCCGATAACGAAAATCAGCTGCAGGTATTAGTAGAAGATGCAGACCCCACATCTCTACGCAACGCCAAGGGATCAAGCCGCACGGAAAGTGACTGGTCGTTGACGATTCGAATAGATCTTCGTTGAATACGGTCAAGCGGAAGGGGCTGGTACTTAGGAGCTCCCGCCCATAGGTGAGAACAGTACTCCGAGTGCGGTGTAGAGTTAAATGTACGTGGAAAATAATAATTTAGAAAGCTAAAACTCAAATATTCTCGGTCCCAAGAATTTCATCATAGAAAATAATATATTTTACCAAATTAACATAACTTATATGAATTAATAACAAAAGGTATACTTACTCAAAGCTAGTACAATTAATCTGCTCAAAATACCATAAATTCTCGAATATTTAATTCCGTTTGGCGTAACTGTAATCGGGGCAACACAAAAAAGGCGCGATATTTTCAAATGTAGGCCTAAAGCACCCGTTAAAACGTATTTGTGTTCACACATTTTATCAGAATTTAATACTAAACTGTTTAATATGAACATAAATCTTGTTCCATAAATGTTGTAAACCAATATTTTCATAACACCTTGAGTGATTTATTAAACTTAAATAAATGTTATTCTTCGTTCACCATGTTTGTGTACGGGGTTATTCTTGTTCTATTTTAATATTGTGTTTAAGTTTGAGCTGTTTTGGCTCAGAGCTTAAAAGTGATTTTCCTCTTTGGGAGCGTTCAAGTATTACGTCAAGAAATTTTTGGTGATTATTGACACCCCCCCCATGTAACGCGCCGTAACGTTTTTCTGTACCCTATAGTAAAACGTTTCATGACCACCTAGTGAGTCTTTCAACCTAAAAGTTACCATTATGTTGTGTATAATATTAACAATATAAAAATAGAATTTCGTTACGTAATACTTGAACGCTTCCTTTGGTATTAAAGTCACTCCGAGAGAAATGGCAAGAAGTAGTATTTGTGAAAAATATAATACAACACATTAACTTAAATATGTAATTACATTAAATATGTAAGAGCGTCAGAAGCGGCCTTATGGCGGTTTTGACGGTCATTGTCCATCGTGGGCGTTTTGGCTTATGTCTACAGGAATTTTCAAAATAAAAGCACACCCGTTTTGTCTAATGTCTTATTATTATGCACTTTATAATTTAACACTTAATCACAAAACACTGCACTTGATTAAATAGGATTAATCAAGAAACAAGCCAATAGGTTATCGTGTATGCGCTCTTGTCTGACAGCTGTCATAACACAATAACAATAAAAACAATATTGAATCCTAATAATTTAACAAATCCAGCCAAGCTATGATAAATTATTGTAATGTTCAGCGCGCCGTCATATATATAGATAAACACACAGATTAAAAAAAAACTGTCTCCAACTATCTTTCGGCATTGATCAATTTATAGTTTAATATATAAAATTCTCGTGCCAACAATCTTCGTTCCCATACTCCTCCGAAACGGCTCGACCGATTCTTATAAAATTTTTTATGCATATTCAGTAAGTCTGAAAATCGGACAACAACAATTTTTTATCCCCCTAAATGTTAAGGGTTGTCCACCCCTAAATTTTTGCTTTTATTTTTTTATGATACAGCATACACAAATACATACAACCCTTAATTGTCACCCCTCTACCATCAACCTCTATTTTTTATTATAGTAGATAGTTAGTTTAATTTTTGTTAAACTAAAAAAATGTTTCCTAGAAATAATATACAGGCAAAACTACTTTTGCCGGGTCAGCTAGTCTAACTTCTAGTTTTTGAATAGGGTAATAAAAACGTTATAATTTGAAATGAGTTTATTAGAAAATAGATAAATCATCAATTAGTTGTTGCAGTAACTAAGTTGCGTTGTAAAGAAGTTACCAGCGAGTGGATTTCCAAGGCGATAGGTCTCTGCGAAATCAGCTATGCGCGTTATAATACGGGTCCTGGCCAACCTGTCAATAGATAAAGTCGTTTATAACTAGCTGCTGTTGTCTCTGGCAGAATGACCAGTGGAACAATAATGCTGAGCTAGTGCCAATTACAACCACAGCACACACGCATTATGACGGCCATTCACGGGCGATCCATCGATACATTTGGCACGCTGTCGATCCAAAATTCGTCCATTAATGTGAAAACACTGTCGGTCCGAATGGATTGGCTCGGCGCGATGGAATTCCAACTGCGCGAAAGTCCATCGCGCCGAGTCAATTGGCGCGGCGCGCATACGCAGGCGGCGCGCTTCACAAAAACCAACGGTCCGGTCGGTCTCAGCCGTCATGCCATACGGTTTGCTCGCTCGTGAAGGGTGTTACTCGCGAGCCAAACACGCCATTTTAATTTTAGTTTGCGTTTAGCCGTTGGACGGGAAGCACGTGACGCATTGTTAATATAAATCGTTTTCGCAATGAGTTCAAACCGTGACTTTGTTATTCAATTTATTTATAAGTTTAGAAAAAAAAGTCAACTCCTTCATTAAATTTATGTGAGTGAGTTGCGATCTTTTCAGCAACCCATCCTTACACCACTTTCTTTTTTTTTAAACCAGACAAATCGCTATGGTAGATAAATATAACTCATCTTCTGAATCGAAGTTCATTATGAACACGTCCAGTGCTATCGACGCCTACACTCAAAATGATCAAATGGAACGGCTCGCTGGCGCGTTCGTGAATGGTTTGAATTTGGCTTGGCGCGACGTAGAGTATCGAGCCCGTGGCGCGGTAGCCATATGGATCGCCCGTGAATGGCCACCATTACACACTTGAAACGAACCGAGAGGGAATAGGGAAAGAATATTTGTATGTATGTCTGTGTGTGTGTGTGTTTTTGTTAGCAATAAATGTTATGTCTATGTCTAATATATGGATATTTATTGATTAAATATATTTTCCCTTATTTATTATAACTCTAACGGAACGCACCTCGCGTGCTGTTTCGTTGAACGGTATACATTCAACAACAAACGAATTAACACACAAATATGGTGGCGCGTGACATATGGTCGTTTCACAATTTGACGGTTTCACTTCGATAAATTACAACCTACCGAATAATAATAGGTTAAGTTGTAAGCAGTACGTTGAGGTTCTTAATCATGCGATAGTTCACAATCTCGCGATATAGATTACAACCTAACGGTGTTTACAATTTTACGGTGACAGATATACAGGATAGGTGTCTTGACTCACTCCAGGCACTAAACCATCACGGGTAGTACAACACGACTGTATCAAAGAGGCACTTCAGGTCGCTTTCGCGTTCTTCCTGGACCTCAGCAATCCAGCTTTGGACATGCTTCGTGTTTGTATATCCTAATATTATAAACGGGAAAGTTTGTAAGTATGGATGGATGTTTGTCACAGTTTCAAGTAAAATTACTGTATGGATTTAAATGAAACTTTACAATAATATAGTTTGTACATTTCAAATGCACATATGGTAGTAATAAGTTGATTCCTAAATCTAATATATAAAATTCTCGTGTCACAATGTTCGTTCCCATACTCCTCCGAAACGGCTTGACCGATTCTTATGCATATTCTTAATTATTATTGTAAGTCTGGGAATCGGCTACTATCTATCTTTCAAACACCAAAAATTTAATTTTTAATTTTTTTAGACAATTGTTTTTTGTTTTTATTATACAGCATATAATATACATACAACCCCTAATTTTCACCCCTCTACGATCAACCTCTATTTTTTATTATAGTAGATAGTTATTTTTATTGAACTAAAAAAATGTTTCCTAGAAATAAAATACACGGCAAAACAACGTTTGCAGGGTCAGCTAGTGAAAGTACTTTCATCGCTTCTGGTATTTAAGTAGAAAATATCTTTCACGCTACATCATTTGGAGAAATATTAATTTAATCCAGCGCAGAAGAAATCGCGGGAGTATATTATATTATGCGTACAGTAAAATGGACAATCAACCCGTCAGTTGAAACCTCACCTATAAAGATTTATATCTTCAGTGTTAATTGGGCGTTCTTGTTCGTACACAAGCCCAATTACTCGGTGTAAGCCGGTTCCTATTTGAGGAAAGGCTGGCGTGAAGGGAACAATGATATGGCCAGAACAGAAGTCCAGCGTGCTTGGAAGGTTCATCGCTAATAGGTTCACAAAGCCTCTGTAATGTCGTGGCAGATTCGTTGGACTATCAATGTCTGGAAGCGAACAAATATTGGTTATATATTGTTTAATGTGTTAATAGTATTACAAATTAGTTTGTTGTATTATTTACGTAATGTATATAATAATAATAATAATTTATTTATCAGACAAATACAGTCCATTGATTGATTAGTAAGTTAGTAACAATAGTTTCTTAAGATCTATGTTAGTAGAATTAGTAAAAATAAGAAGAAAAGTAGTTAAATAAAAACTATCAGGTACAAAGCCCTGCGGAGATGTCGGAGCAGCGTCGTAAATAGGGGCACTCCAATCTCTCGACTATCATTTATAAATTAAGTAAAATTAGTTATGTAAATAATTTAAAATACTCGCATTTGTATGTGACAAAGTTGTATATACATCTCTTTTTCACTTTAGTGTAAACTGAATTGAAAGAAAGAGACGTTTATAATGAAATGGTTTAAACGAATTATTTTCATAACCTTACTTGAATTACAACATTTTATAATTAATTCGGTAGAGATCGCTGGAACAAATTCGACAGGGAGGTTGAAGAGTAGCATGCAATAAATAAAAATGTTAATATATACATTTAAAACACGAATTATTTCTACAAAGAATAAAAGCAAAAACGTACTCACCGATAGCGATCAATGTGTATAATTTGTTCGCGTTACCATTTTCGAAGGAAAACGTATCGGGGTCTATGATTCTAAGAGGAGAAATGAAAGTCCCCAAGTTTACGTCTACTGAAGAAAATGGCGCCTAAAAAAAGTAAAATACAACCTACATATTCCATTTTTGGAAGGTTTGTTTTCGACTTAAATTTTTGAAAAAAACTGTTAAAAATTGCGAATTTGTAGCAAGAACCTAGAATGGAGGGTGGACTTCTTCGTATATTTTTCAATTTATTATTTAAAATTGATTTTGCAAATCAAAACATCAAGACAATATACATAGCATTGATTGAATTATAATTGTTTTAGAGAAAAGGGTTAAGATTCTGCTTTATTGTAAAATTAATAATAAAATATTGCAATTACCGCCATCTATTCAAGATGACATAGCAACAAAACATTTATATCCATATATTTTCTTCCATGCTATTTATTTACAACAAGATTCTTAAATCTGGAGGGTATGAAATAGTCTTGTGTTAGAAATCTTACAAAATCTTAAGATTGTAATGATAATATTACCTCCAAAAAGTTCTGCGGTGGCACCGGTAGATAATTGGGTGTAATATTGAAGTTACGGAACGCGTCTGGTACTGAACACTGCGATTTTGGAGTTTCAAGCCTTCCAGGAATACAGGGGCAATCATTGATCCATTGCGCCTGCGCTCCGACGATCCCCAAAACAAGAACGAATAAAGGCACCATAGCGCTCTTTTCAAGTGTCAAGTGTAATAGAATTACGCACATTCTTTTTATAGTAAACCTTTTGAATAAAAGCAAATAAGGTAAATACAATATTGACATTGTTAATATTTGAATTAAGTGAGTTAATTATTGATTTAGTTACGCAAGTGTGTATAAATGTTTTGCTGTTTTTACTTAAAATTGGGAATTTTGCCCTTGAAAACAAATTTTGAAATTTTTAATTATTTATTTATTAACACTTCGTTGCATTAACATAATACAAATTTAACATAATTTTTTTTTATAGAACGGGGGGCAAACTGGAACTCACACAGCGGTTTTCGCATCGGCGGTCGCTCTGAAATCAGTCGTGAAGCAGTCATTTTATGATTTGGCATTCTAATAAACAATAAACTACAAGCTCCCACCTTTTCAGAATGCCAAATCATAAAATAACTGCTTCACGACTGATTTGAGAGCGACCGCCGATGCGAAAACCGCTGTGTGAGTTCGAAAAGTGAGTTACAGAATCGCAGGGCAGAAGGCTCGAGTCCCTGAAGGGAGTTGGGCCAATCTCTCGCCAAATCTGGCAATGTGCTCTGATTTTGTCTTAGTGATTTCCCGTTTGAAGGACCTGGAGGCTGAGTTATATGCTTTTTAAATTCACTGGTATTGGCATCACGAGATTTCGCCGCTTCCGCCCATTCCTTAAAGCATTCTCGCTTTCGACGCGAGGCTGCCTTGCAAGAACGTTTAAACCAGGGCTGAGACTTGCCACCGATCGGCACCGCAGAAAATGGAATAATGAGTTCCATGCCCTGCAGAACCACTTCGGTGACAGAGGCGGCGACGGAATCTGGAGCTTTCGGCGAAAAGCACATAGGCCCCCAAGGGTAGGACGCAAAGAAAGAGCGCATCCCGTCCCAATCTGCTGAGTTATAGTGCCAAATACGGCGACATCCCATAAAGCGGGGCCGTGAAGGGCGCGTAGAAGGCACAGTACTCCGGACCACACAATGATCCGATGAACCCAATGGCGGGTCAACAGAGACTTGATAGTTCTCCGGATGTGAAGTCAGCAGAAGGTACAACAAAGTGGGTTTATGACCATCCACATCTGGTATTCGCGTAATCGCAGGAACTATTTGTGTCAGTTCGTAGGCTAAAGCAAAGTCGTGAAAGGATCTTCCCGCGTGATCGGTGGTTTCAGAGCCGAGCCAATCGGCATGGTGGGCGTTAAAATAGGGTTTTACTGAAAAGATTGTGGAAACGAGTATTGATGAGTGAGTGTGAGTGGTGACCGGTGGGACGGTGACTCTCTTACCTGTTATATCGTCCTCAAAACTATACACGGTTATAAGAGAGGCGCTGGTGAGAATCCGTTGGAGACAGATTGTCCGTTCCAGATGTTTCCTTGCTGGCCATGACGCTCCGACATGAGCTACCGATTCAAGAGAGTGAGACTACTTTATTTAATACACAATTTGCGGAAAATACCTTATTCTAATTAAAAATGTTTTTAGTAAAACTCGAAGTTATTATTGTGTTAAAATTTTGGAATACACACCTGTGTACACATGATGTGTACACAGGTGTGTATTCCAAAATTTGTGTGTTCTAATTATTTCAACTGATTAGAAGAGGTACAATCACATTAGTTGATGGTGAAACGGACCATATCGGAATCGTTGAGCTTAAATATTATTCCTATGAATTCAAGACATAATTATATTTTTAATAAGACTTAAAATTATGTCAATAACATACATGTTTTAGAGAAGTTTTATTGAACAAAAATTCATTAGTAATTCAACATCTTAATTGTTTGATTTATTTATTCCTACTTTTATTTCATAACAGCACAATGCCAAACACTTAATCTACTCCTTTAACTTAAGCTAAACTCAAAAAACGTCGTATTAATACCCTTCTTTTTTGGTATCTTTGGTTAGAAATAGAAACTCCTCAATAACTCACGTATATTTAACGAAAGTCAGTATAAACTTCAGCATTTCCTTAGTTCTACGTATATTGCCTAACTATGCATATTATCTAACAATAACCAAAAGTGCAATTTTAATACGTATATATATTATAGCAGTTTTGGCCTAGTGGCTTCAGCATGCGACTCTCATCCCTGAGGTCGTAGGTTCGATCCCCGGCTGTGCACCGATAGACTTTCTTTCTATGTGCGCATTTAACATTTATTTGTTGCGCATTTAACATTGTTCGAATTAATACCTGCAGCTGAGTTTCATCATCGGACGTCGAGGCAGAATACGAAATTCCACCCGTATCACCTCGACGTCCGCCGTTCCACAACTGAGCGTTTTTCAAGGCAGTTTTTGCCGCGCAACACCACTATGTGGAACCAACTGCCCACTGATGTATTTCCGAACCAATTCGACTTAGGGTCCTTCAAGAAAAGAGCGTACCAATTCTTAAAAGGCCGGCAACACACTCGCGAGCCCTCTGGCATTGAGAGTGTCCATGGGCGGCGGTATCACTTAACATCAGGTGAGCCTCCTGCCCGTTTGCACCCCGTTCTATAAAAAAAAAAAAAAACATTCGCTCGAACTGAGAAGGAAAACATCGTGAGGAAACCTTGCTTGCATTAGACCCAAAAAAAAAGTCCACGGCGTGCGTCAGGCACAGAAGGCTGATCACCTACTTGCCATTAAATTAACAAATGATCACGAAACAGATACAGAAATCTGAGACCCAGACCAAGAAAGATTGTAGCGCCATTGATTTATTTTATAGATATTCCTGACCAACACTGCTTGTTGACGTCGAAAACCAATACATGTTAATGTTACTGCGGGCTCTCAATGAAACAATTTATAAGCAAAGCATTTAAGTAAAGAAGTCGCCGTCAACATCATCTTCGTAAAAACCACTTACCGATAAACTCAAACTCAAACTCAAAATATCTTTATTCAAGTGGGTAACCAAGTACACTTCTGAATCGTCAAGTTAAATTAATCGTAAATTTACATTTACTACCAGTTCGCAAGTCAAGGGCGTAGAGCGGGTAAGAAGAACTGGCAAGAAACTTTCCGCCACTCTTTTTAGTCGCCAAGTATTGTCATACAAATTGTTTGAACTGGAGCAATTCAATCCCAAGGATTAGGATCATTTAAGTAGTCCTCAAATTTATAAAAAGCTTTGTTGATTAATTTTCGTTTAACGAGGGCTTTGAATTTATTTAGTGATAATACTCTAATTTCGCTTGGGAGTTTGTTGTAAAAACGAATACAATTTCCATATAAGGAGTGGTTTATCTTTTGGAGCCTGGTTGGTCTTACACTCAAATTAGTTCTATTTCGCGTATTATACTGGTGAAAGTCACCATTTGTTTTAAAATCGTTTATATTTTTTTGGACATACAACAAGGCTTCAAGAATATATTGACCAGATAGTGTCATAATATTTAATTCCTTAAACTTATTCCGTACCGACTCCCTCGGAGAAACACAACAAATACCCCGAACAGCCCGATACACTGTGTAGTAACCATTTTCCCTGTTACCTGAAAATTAAGGACAGTGAACTAAACTTTGTTGACAAAACTGTTTTTCTAGGCATAACAATAGATAGTAAACTCCAATGGGGCCCACACATAGAGACTCTTTCGAATAGGCTGAGCTCTGCAGCATATGCAGTAAAGAAAATCCGACAGTTTACTGATAAGGACACGGCTAAAATAGTGTATCATAGCTACTTCCACAGCGTTATGTCGTACGGTATTTTACTGTGGGGTGCTGCTGCAGAGGTTCAATCCATATTTGTGCTGCAGAAGCGGGCTGTTCGGGGTATTTGTTGTGTTTCTCCGAGGGAGTCGGTACGGAATAAGTTTAAGGAATTAAATATTATGACACTATCTGGTCAATATATTCTTGAAGCCTTGTTGTATGTCCAAAAAAATATAAACGATTTTAAAACAAATGGTGACTTTCACCAGTATAATACGCGAAATAGAACTAATTTGAGTGTACGACCAACCAGGCTCCAAAAGATAAACCACTCCTTATATGGAAATTGTATTCGTTTTTACAACAAACTCCCAAGCGAAATTAGAGAATTATCACTAAATAAATTCAAAGCCCTTGTTAAACGAAAATTAATCAACAAAGCCTTTTATAAATTTGAGGACTACTTAAATGATCCTAATCCTTGGGATTGAATTGCTCCAGTTCAAACAATTTGTATGACAATACTTGGCGATTAAAAAGAGTGGCGGAAAGTTTCTTGCCAGTTCTTCTTCCCCGCTCTACGCCCTTGACTTGCGAACTGGTAGTAAATGTAAATTTATGATTAATTTAACTTGACGATTCAAAAGTGTACTTGGTTACCCACTTGAATAAAGATATTTTGAGTTTGAGTTTTGAGTTTGAGTATAGTCCTACTAATATTATAAACGCGAACGTTTGTAAGTATGGATGGATGTTTGTTACTCTTTCGCTTAAAAACAACGGATTTTAATGAAACTGTACAATAATATAACTTATACGTCAGCATAACACATACACTACAATTTATAAAGATATTGTGTTGAATTGTCCAAAATATCAAGTAAGCAGGAAAAAATGTACCATCTGCGAGATATTCTGGCGTGCGCTGCCAAAACCGCTAGAGTTACACATATGTAATGTATGATGGAAATGTTTATCTTACATAGTCCTACAAAAAAGCCCCATACATTATATATCTATATCTTATGTGTAAGTCTTACAGCCAAAATAGTGAACCATAACTACAATAAAAAAGGGACAATTTATAGATACTTTTATCGCTTCTGGTATTTAAAGTAGATAAAATATGTCTTTCACGCTACATCATATGGACAAATATTATTTTAATCCTGTGCAGATGAAGTCGCGGTCACCAGCTAGTAGTTTATACTTTTAGGATTGACAAAACTAAGTGGAGGTATGGAATTGTCTCATAATTCTTGCCATATCGAAATTCGCGTAAAACAGACAAACAACTGATACCTAGTACAAGGAATATAGGGAAACTATTAATTAACAAGTGTAATAATATGTAAATTTAACCAATTTAAACAATATTAATAAAATGTGCATTAAGTTTTTTAAACAATTGATATAATGAAAAAGTTAATTAATATTACATCATTCGCTTGTCGCGACTGGGACTTCGGAGTTATATTATCGATTAGTTTGAGCCATTTCTAAATGGCTTTGAAACACTCAAACTACTATTTTTGGACCTCAGATTTCTGAAAATGCAATCACATTTACATTAGTATTACCTAAAACTAGAGTTTCCAGACCGCAGTAATATCACAAGCAGAAGTTGCAGCTTTTAAAATTCTGAAATAAAGTATTCAATATTTGTTTTTTGCCTACACGGGTCTAAACTAGGAGTATAAACTATTTGCATGCATGAAAAACATAATCTATGTCACCTATCACTTCTGTTGACTACGGAGGTATCTTGGGCACGCCCCACCACAAGTCTCGACTGTGAAGCCTGGAAAGCTTGTTAAGAGAAAAGTAAAATTTCTATGCGTAATTGTAATTTTAAGACTAACCGTGCCGTGCGATTCTGTAATTCAGTTTTCAAACTCTCACGGCGGATTCCGCTCTAAATCACTCATTTTATGATTTGGCATTCTAATAAACAATAACCGCGACAAAAGCGCCGCTCGGGTGAGATTGTTTACATTTTAAACTGAATGTCGACGCTCAAATCACTTACGCCCAAAAATTGTAGGTATTTGGTATTCTGATAATACCATCGGACATCACACGTGAATTAAAGATTCTCTTTACTCGGTGAATTCGTGATTCACAAGTGAGTTTTAGCGAAGTTAAACGTTGTTTTATATGAAAATATTCTAACAGGACAATTTATACGTATTTTGGGGTAAGTTATAAAATAATATTATAATACAGCATTTTTTAAGAAAAAAATATATCTATGATTATATAATTTGTCATTTTAAAATAAGTAAAAAACTATAGAGCCTTGTTAAATTGGTATGAAATCATGCATCAAAATCTCCTATACACTGGTTCATCTGTGCATGATATAATTTCTCGAGTGCAAAAGGACCTTGACTATCTTTACTTGTGGTTTCAATCGAAATTGCTAACTATCAACACTGCTAAAACATCGTACTTAATTTTTAAACCTAAAAATGTTAAAATCCCACCACATTCGCCTATAACAATAAATAATGTACCACTAATTGAAAAGAAAAGTGAAAAATATCTTGGATTGTATATTGACAATAACTTAACATGGACAACGCACATAAATCATTTAATAACTAAATTATCTTCTTTAAGAGGTTCCCTTAGACACATAGTTCGAAGCCTTCCTCGTGAAGTTCGTCTTCATATTTATAATTCTTTGGCAAAATCACACCTTCTTTACCTTATTGAAATTTGGGGAGCCGCGACTAAAACTAATATTTCTCACCTTCAAATTGCTCAAAATAAAGTAATTAAATTGCTTTTTCATTACCCATACTTAACTTCTACACAAAAAAATTTACAGTGAAACAAAACTCATGAATATTAAACAATTATTCCAATATAACACCAGCTTACTAATATACAAAATTCTAAACGACCACATACATACTAACATTACCTTTACTAAAATAAGCCAAATTCAGAAGCGCACTTCACGACGCCCTCACAATCTTGTTATACCGAAGTTTAGAACTAATAACGGTAGAAAAACATTGAGCGTTGGGGGAGTGTTGCGTTACAATAGACTACCACAAAATATAAAAAGTGCAGACAGCCTGGCGATATTTAAACTTAAACTAAAAGACCATCTTCTGAGTGATCCTAATTACCTACGCAAATGACAGTCCACCCAAATTATACTTCGATGATTGATCCTTGACGCTTAAACACGACGTGATAAATTGTATTTTTAGTCTATAAGTCTCATGTAAGTGACCATTGTCTGTAATGAGAAAATAAATGTCTTTAAACCTAAAATCATGGGTGCAAAGATCTGTGTTCGTTTGGATAAAGTTCCAGCTCAAATAGTTTACAAAGACATAAATGTAGGTCGAAATTATTCGTGTAGTATTTTTTTCTAACATGACAAAGACAGGCTGCACTGCCCAAAACGATCTGATGTCCTTAAAATTGTAGTCAAAGAAACAGATTTATATTTAGTGAAATTTATTAATATTTATTTATTTTAATACACACATAAATAAATTCTATACACATTTAAAAATAGAAATTATTTATCAACTGCATCACATTGCATTTGATCTATTTGATCATTATCGCAGTTTGACAGAATTTTACATAATTTTTCACATTTTTTTACACTGTCGTCCTTGTCCGAACATTTATCAGAACTGTCACAGCGTCTCAACTCCGTTGTATACAAGTTACCAGCGACGGGGTTTCCAAGGTGATAGGTCTTCGTGAACTTTGTAAGGTTAGGTATTACTGGATATCTTGATAATCTGAAACAAATAGCGATAAGCGAGGGAAAACATCGGAAGGGAACCGGCATATCTTAGGCGCAAATATCGCAGTATTGCACAAAAGGCGGATTACATACATGTATATAGAAATCAAAATAACCAAAACAACTTTAGGTCTGGGCCTCAGATTGTCTGTATCTGTTTCATGATCATTTGTCAATCTAATGGGCAAGTAGGTGATCAGCCTACTTTGTCTGACACACGCCGACTTTTTGAGTCTAGCCCTTTTATTTAAGTTAATTTAATTATTTAGTCCTGCAAAATGTCAACTGTTCGCACGCCTCCCGATACTAAATTGATTGCAACCACAACGACACCGCTTAACCGTTACGCCTCTGACCCACAATTGGACACTTCAGGATGTAAAATAGACAATACTGACCAATTTTCGTTTATCTCGAGGAGAACAAAGAGGAAACATAATGAAATTACAGACGGAATGTCTCAACTTTTTAGCATGTTTAATGAATTTTCAACAAAACAGGATACAAAGATGGCAAACTTAAATGCTTCTATTACCACTGTAATAGAACAAAATATAGACATCCAAAAATCAGTTGAGTTTATTTCTAGTAAATATGATGAAATGTTAATAACAATGCAAAAGCTCCAGGAGGAAAACCTGTCATACAAGAAGCAGATAAATTCACTAGAGACTAAAATAGACATGCTGGAAAAAAACTCCCACGCTACAAAACTTGAAATTCGTAATGTTCCTAAGTCTGGACAAGAGAACAAAGAGACCCTCACACGTATAGTGAAAAATATTGGTACTGCCGTTGGCTTAAACCCCACCCTGGCATCGAGTGAAGTGAGAGATATTTACCGTACGAAATCCTCTTCAATAATCATCGACTTCACCACGACATCAATTAGAGACTCACTCCTAGTTAAATCCAAATCCTTCAACAAGGAAATGAAGGGGTCGAAAATGCCTCTGCTAAATACGTCCCATTTAAATATACCTGGGCCCGCCTACACTATATATATATCGGAACACCTGCCGTTAAAATCAAAACACATCTTTTTTCTGGCCAGAGGGCTTGTCAAAGGTAAGAAGATTGCTGCATGCTGGACATCTTACAGCAAAGTCTACATCAGGGTGGCTCGACCGTCGATGCGCGTTGACTCAGAGGAAGACTTACAGAAATACGGAATTCAGCCTTAGTATATACTTTAAGTTTACTCACGTGTTACTGTACCTTATACCTTTTAATTTATTGTTTTTAGTGCTATATAATTTTTGTTATCTTTTTGTGCATGCTGGTGAGCGGAGATTACGGAAACCGCATATATCACAAACCTATACTTTTTAAAAACTACTACACATATATTATACAAACATATACATTAATCATACACCACTTACTCAACTATAGCCAGTCTAGTATACCTATTATGCCTGCTAGAACTATCGCTAAATACTATATCCTAAGTACAAATAAACTTAACTTACATCCACGTCCTATTTGTGTGCACAGTTCGACCCAATTAAATCACAGTAATATACAAGGATACAACTACGCTGCCACTGTAAATAACTTAACACAAAATGAAGGAGTCTATTATAAGAAAGGTTCTAGTCCACTCATCGAGGAACCCCAAGAATCTCATGACGCTAACTGTTTAGTAATTAAATTTGATCCCTCTACTGTCATCATTTCTATCTATCGTCCACCAGGATATAGAGAGCCATTAAATTTTATTAATTCATTAAACCTACTTTTAAATAAATTGAAATGTTATAAAAACATAATTATCATAGGTGACATAAATATTGACATTGCACAAGGGACAAGTGACCAGCGCTCATGGGACTATCTGAATCTGCTTGCAGAGTTTAACAGCCACCCCGGGTATAACGTTCCTACCCACAACCGAACATGTTTGGACCATATTATATTTAAATCAGATAATGAAGCACACTGCCTTATAATTCAATCTTACATAACCGATCATAACAGTGTTGCACTCCTCTTAAAGATCGAAATGGACTCCCTCATTTCATTTATTCGACGTTTACATTCACTTACACTCCAAAAACATTCATTTAAGTTTACACTTGGACACATTCATAAACAAAATATTAGTTATAACCTATTACTCCACAAATTTATGAAAATTGATAGCTCAACAGCCTATGCAACGCTACAAAACCTGCACCAAAGAATCCTTATCACTGAAGACATCCTTGCTTGTAATCTTACCTACCAAAATTCGATCAAACAAATGAAATATTAAAAGATCTTGATAATTTTACCGTAGCTTATTCCTCTAGTTGTGAAATAGAAGACTTCCAGACCTTAATTAAACATCCTGAAAATTGTTTGAAAATAATTCACCAAAATATTCGAAGTATACATCGGAACTTCCCAGACTTATTAACACTATTAGATAGATCTAAAACTGAATGGGACTTTATTGTGCTCACTGAGTGCTGGCTACGCCACACAAATATAATTCCCCATATTGACGGATATTATCATGCCCTTACCGAAAACAACCTGACTCAAAATGAAGGCGTTATAGTTTACTTCAAAAATTGTCTGAACGTAAAAATATTTGAACCGAAAGTACTCGGATCTAATTGTCTTGTAATAAAAATAAATGACAATACTGCCGTCATTGCCATTTACAGACCGCCAGGATATAAAGACGTCTCCCAATTTATAGAGTCGCTAAACGAAATTCTTACCGATCTAAAATTATCTTCAGTCATAATTATTGGTGATATCAATATCGATATTATGCCAAACACTAAGGATGTGAATTCTCAATTTTATTTAAATCTACTAGCTTCTCATGGTCTGTTACCCGCACATACAATATCCACTCACAACAAGACGTGCCTTGATCATGTTTTTATGAAAAGTACTTTTTCTTCCGCTTGCTATGTAGTTGAATCATCTGTAACTGATCATGACAGCGTAGTTCTCATACTGGAAGACCAGCAATCTCACGAACAAAACAAGGACTTCATTCATAGTAAAATTGATTATGTAGGCCTAGATAATGATATGAAAAACCTTTGCTTTGAACCGATCTATCAGGTTTCAGATGCAAATGTTGCTACTTCTCTTCTTATCTCGGAGATTAATGCTAAAATAAATTCTAATACTCAAACTCACACCGTACCTAATCGCAAGAGGCTAAAGAAGCCTTGGATGACTGCTGGTCTTCTAAGATGTGTACGAAATCGAGATAAACTTCATAAAAGATATAAAAAAGACCCGAACAATGAAATTAAGAAAATAACCTACAAAAGGTACAGAAATTTTTGCAACTGGCTCCTTAAAAAACTTAAAAAGGAGTATGAGGAGAAAGAGTTGAAAGCAGCGGCGAACACAAATAATAAAGCACTCTGGGACACCATTAGAAAATTAACGCATATATCAAAACTTAGTAGACCTGCTGAGCAACTTATTTCTCCTGATAACCCCTCTAAATCGATCAATTATATTAATAAATTCTTTGTTTCTGTTGGTAAGGATCTTGCTGAAAGGGCTTATTCCTATGGTAGGGGTTGTAAATCCTCAATGGCCAAGCCACTAGCATCCTTAGTTTTGGATAGTACCGATGAAAGTGAAGTTCGCAACTGTATTCTCAACTTAAAAAAAGACAAATGTACTGGACGGCATAATATTTCAGGTGCTATATTAAAACGGTATCATCAAATAATAGTCCCACCATTGACATACATTGTAAATTTGATCTTTTCCACAGGCGTTTTTCCGGATCAGCTTAAGCTGGCTGACATTGTTCCAATTTTCAAGAGTGGTGACAGAGAATGTGTCAATAATTATAGACCAATATCTAAACTACCCACGATTGCAAAAGTAATAGAGAAACTCATAAACAAACGCCTTGTTCACTATCTTGAGACCAAGATAGTGAAAGTTTTCGTTCCGGTAGTTCTACAAATGACGCCGTTCACGAACTTACTGATCACATTGTAGCCAAACTTGACCGAAAGCAAAAAGTTATAGCAATATTTTTGGACCTTGCTAAGGCATTTGACACAGTCTCTGTCCCACTTCTCTTAAACAAACTTGAATCTCTGGGTATCCGTGGTTCTCAATTGAGTCTTTTCCAAAGTTATCTTAAAAATAGATTTCAAAGGGTGAAGGTCGGTGACCTTGTAAGTAGTGACTTGCCAATAACTTACGGTGTCCCTCAGGGAAGCGTACTTGGCCCAACGTTGTTTCTAGCATTCATTAATGAGTTATGTAACCTCCAGTTGCCAAATGGTAAGATAATATCTTTTGCAGATGACACGGCCCTTGTATTCTCTGGCAACAATTGGAATGAGGTCTATAATTCTGCTCAGTCTGGTTTTGGCCTTGTTAATGAATGGTTGAGAGGCAACGGCCTTACGCTAAATGTTGATAAAACAAAATTTATGCCCTTCTCTATTAAAAACATTCCCTCACACATTCATAATAATTTTTCTATCATAGCCCATACTTGCTCTTCAAATCAACTCTGCCATTGCAAAAGCATTTCCCTTGCCCATAGTATTAAGTATTTGGGTGTAGTTATCGACAGTAACTTGAGTTTTAATTCTCACGTGGATCTTCTCTCTTGCAGAACCCGTAAACTCATTTATATCTTCAAAACTTTAAGGTCTATAGCAGACAAAAAAATTATTAACGTAGTTTATCAGTCTTTATGTCAATCAATTTTAGGATATTGTATCACTGTTTGGGGAGGTACTTTCAAAACCAATCTCCTAAAACTTGAAAGAGCCCAACGAGCAGTATTAAAAGTAAGCCACTCCTTACCGCTTCTTTTTCCCACCAAAGAGCTTTATGCCCTAGCCGATGTATTAACAATTCGTCAATTATTTATTCTGAACACAGTTCTAAAACAACATCATAAAACTAGTTACGACCCCGATTTAAATATTAACAAGCGGATAAAACATAAAGTTTGCTGTTGTATTACAAAATGGACAACTTCTTTCTCGCAAAGGTTCTTTGGTTTCCTAGGCTGTTATTTGTATAATAAATTAAACGAAAAAATTAACATTTACCCACTACCCAAATACAAATGTAAAAAAAAGGTTACTACTTGGCTGAAGACGTTGAGTTATGATGAAACAGAGGATCTAATAACTGTCATTCTGTAACTCACCCACTCCCCCACACATATACACACACCCACGCACGCATACACACACTTAGAGAGAGAGAGAGACACACACACACACACACACATACACACACACACAAACACACACCAAATTTATTTTTAAAACTCCGTTTGCAATGTTTTCTTTAGCACTTAATACTTATTTTCTTCTATTGTAACCTTTGACAATGACATGATTGTACGCGTTCCGGTCCGGTGGTGGAGAGGCTGGTTATCTGTCACTCAGGTCTCCTGTTACAGAGACCAGTCTCTCACATACACTTCCTAATGTTATAATCTTAGTTTAATCATAAAAACCTTATGTATGTGAGAGAAGAAAATAAAGATTATTATTATTATTATTATTATTATTATTCACGATGCTTTTCTTCACCGTTCGAGCGAATATTAAATGCGCACATATTATACAGAGAGCCCATTGGTGCGCAGCCGGGGATCGAACCTACGACCTCAGGCATGAGAGTCGCATTATTTTATTAGTGGAAGCGACAAATGACATCCTGTTAAATTTATGACAAGAAAATGTTTTAGATATATTTATGTATTTTTTGAGTTAAATATACCACAGAGCATGTTAAAAGATTGGTCATGAAGACTCTTTGCTTCAATGCGTTTAGTAGTTATTACTAATTTTGTTTTTTTTTTAACCAACTTAAAGTCTTCAGTAGTACTTACTTAAAGAGATCAAGTTGGTTTGCATCAATTGGTCCTTTTTGCTCGTACAATAATTTCCCATATCGATGGACTCCACTTCCTAAAGCAGGTAAGGGCGGAGTACACAATACTATTACATCTCCAGATGTTGGTACAATGGTCTCCACATCCCTTATATTCATCAAAAGGGTGATAACTTTTCCATTTGATTCGCCATCAAAGTCTAAAAAGTAAATTTTGTTACTACAAACTAGAAAAACAACTAATCATGATTTTATACATCTGCAGACAACTAAACAATAGTCAACTCCAGAGCTGTGAATAAAAATACGTGTGGCACACTTATGCAGTTATAATTATTTATTTATTTTTCATTTATGCAGTATTTTTTTTTCTTTGATATTAATTCAATATACCACTATACCAGACTCAGACTAACACGCCTATATATTTTGTCCCACTCTAACGCACCTGCGCTACATCACCAATCACACCAGACCGATGTGAGACGCAGTACGCGTTCTGTCCCGCTCTAACGCGTGGTGGCCGCACATATATTACGTCATCGTGTGTTAGGTTTTTTCGTTACGGAATTTCTTGATTCGGTCGCCGCGCTCAAAGCCTGCGATAAAATCTATGCAATAGCTTAAAAAATCTATAAGTAAGCGATATTACAATCGGAAAGTCATTTTAGACATGATACTTAATATTAAAATACTTTTATTTTTGGCGTTGCGTAGAGATATGGGGTCCCTCTGCATATTCTACCGCATTTACCACGCAGAGTATTCAGAGGAGTTGTTCGGTCTAATACCTGCAGCTGAGTTTCATTATCGGACGTCAAGGCAGTATAAAATACATCCGTATCACCTCGACGTCCGTCGTTCCACAACTGAGCGTTTTTTAAGGCAGTTTTTGCCACGCACCACCGCTATGAACCAGCTACTCACTGAAGTATTTCCGAACCAATTCGACTAAGGGTCCTTCAAGAAAAGAGCGTAAAAAATTTTGAAAGGCCGGCAACGCACTTGCGAGCCTTCTGGCAGTTTGCGTCCTATTACATTTAAAAAAAATGTACTCACCGATGGATAGCAATGTGTAATATCCGAGTTTTTTTCCTTTATTGTAACTTATAGTTTTAGGGTCAACAAGTCTAAGAGGAGGTATGAAATTTCCTAAATTAACTTTTGCCGTGCTATAGTCCACCTAAAACATAGGACTATTCGTCAGATAGTACATAAATAATATGTAACGATAAAAACGTGTTTCTATTTATATATATTTATATTATTCTTTTGTGCTACTCAAGGACTTTGTAAAAATCAGTCAAACCTTTTCAGAAGAGTTTACTAACAAGCATTGTGAGATGTATATATATAATTGTCAAGTTTGATCGTTGTGGCTGTGCCACGAAGGACTGCTAGTGTGGGCCACTTTCTATTTATCCTTTTTGATGTGTACAATAAAGTTTTTATTTCTTTCAGAATAAATTGATAATACCTCTAGAAAATCCTTTGGTGCGACTTGTACGTAGTCCGGAGTTATAAGTTATAAGTTAAAATTTCTAAATGCCTCCGGGACACTTGTAGAAGATTTTTCGGTCTTCAAAATCCCTGATATGCAAGTACACTCTTCGTCACAGCTGTCTAAATTAGTATTTCCTAGAACTGCTTGACTAAGTAACAGCACGTAGACAAGAAGTTCCATTTTGATAGCTCTGAAATTTTGTATGATAATCATTAGTCGAAAATCTACCACGACTTTGACAAAGTATAAAACGTCTAAAATATTTGCATGAAAATCCTTAGTTTTGCCCAACCAGTACCAGGCATTTTCTAATACATACATACAGATTGACGTAATGTACGGTGTCAATCTTATGGTAGAGATTCAAATTAAATTTCGGTTTAAATTACCACCTGTAATAGGCAAGTTTCCTTTGAGACAAGGACAAACTAGAATGATGTCCTGTCAACTTATATATTCTATTAATATTATGTATCATTATTTATATTAGGTAATAAAGCCTTATCGTTAAAAAAAAGAAACACGACAGCAGTATGAAGTATTTAAATATATATATAGTGTAAGGATAACAACAATACTGACATTTTATATATTATATGGTATTGTTACGAGCTAGGGGATCGGATAGATACGCCGTAGATCTCTTCAAGGGTTTATTTCAATTAAATCTACGAGGAATTTGTTACACTAAAAACTGGTAATTACGCACTAAAATTCACTGAATACACACACAAAATACTGTCACTAATTACACGCACTTCACACAGTACTTGTATTCACTTGTCTTCACTATATTCGCACTTTGTCACTCCGGTGTTTATCGCTTGGTATCGCATTCAAAACTGAACTAATCGGTCGCGTTTCGGCTCGCTTATATATCCCTGGGAGCGATGTTCGAGAACTCTCTAGGCGGCGGCGCAACTGAGTAGCGATCGCACAATTCTAGAACGTGCGTACTAGCTGTCTCTTTCGCACATTGCTCCGTCCTTGTCGTACGGCGTTCTAGAGTGCTCGGTCTAGCTTCGAGAAGGTTCCGATCTTCCCTCTCTCTCGCGTATCGTTCCGTCCTTCTCCCACACCTAGAAAATTCGTTCTAGAACATTCCTTCATCAAAGGGGTATAACCAGGCCTGAAAACGCCTGAAAACGGGTTTCCTGAAAAGTGAACCATTCGACTACACTTGTTCTGAAACGGCCTGAAAAAATGTTTCAGGTTCCTGAAAACTAGGGTAACATTATGTAAATTGCGATTTTCTAATATGTGATTGACCCTCCCCTGAAACGGTCAGAAATCACATTTCAGCCTGCTGAAAAGTTCTCTAAGTAGTGGAAAAATCTAAAAACATTGCAGTCGACCCGTCTTCGTAACAGTATGTTACTATTTTTATTTATTACCAGCAAAATAACAGCAAATCCGTATTGTACGATGTGATTTCGTCCTGTCAACAGTTTTCGCACCCATTTATTTGGGATAGCTTCTGATATTCATTAAAAATATATTTCGGTAAATGCTCGGATTATCGGGAAATGTTCTGATCAAATCAATTGACCGTTGATTATTATTGTTACTTTGGTTATTAATTTAAATTCCTTCTAATACTTTTTAGAATCATAATTTAATTTGATTCGTTTTGTTTTGTTATTATTTATTTGTTTCACAATTTAGAATCATTACATAACGAATATTTGTTACGACCAATCAGAGCCCAGGAAATGCCTCGTGTGGGCATTCGAAGCGCCATCTTGACTTTGGACAGAGTGTTCAGGGATAAACAAAATTTACGAACCAGAAATGAAGTGTTTTAAGCTTACCATACCTATATAATTTATATATAAACACTTCGAGTTGGACTTATGACATGTAGCATCCATTACTTTTATTCCAATTGCATAAGGACGCGGGCATCAACTAGTACGTCTATTATTTAAAAAGAAATATATCTATTACATTTCCCTACATTATACATAAAATTTGCCGTATCACATCCAGACGCTAATATATTATTATTGACTGATTACTACGAGCATATATTTAAAAATGCAAATAACGAGAATTTCGAGCATTTTCGAGGATTCATACAAAAAATTAGTACGTTTATGTACTATTATTTTTTAAAAGCTTTGCTTACTTTTGCTGCTGACAAGAGCAGGGGGGGATAATAAATCTACTTACTTAATACTTGAGCGGCCCCGACAATTTTTGTAATTAAATTAATTTAAAAGAAAGCTATTTAATTTTTCGAGAATTATACCTCGAACCATTTCTAAACAACAATACCACTTAAAAATAAATATTATAATGGTTGAAGAGAAAATCATAAACAAATGTTTTATTGTATTTTAATATTATCAATTTCATTCCGTCTTTGTTTTTCATATTTGTGTATTTTGTATTTAATATTTATTCGTTTTAGTTAATTGAACGTGTAATGTGGGCCCAGTTACCATGGTTACATAAAGTATTTTTTTTACTGTACTCAAGTAGATTCATATTATTTATCAATAATTAAAAAAGGTAATTTGAGAAACTTCTCACAGATTTTGATGCTGCGGGAGGCGAAGATTATTCGCAAGCCTATATTGTAGTTCTTATAGTACCTGCCTTTAAATGTACCAAATGTCGCTTACATATTGTGTTGGAAACTGGTATCGTGATATCGTGGTACCTATAAGTGCACAAAAAATATCTTTAGGTAGTGGAAAACATCGCCCCACTCGCCTCTTGTACGAACAAAAAGATTGGATAAATCCTGACCAACAAGAACTGCCCAGCGATTCTGTAACTCACTTTTCGAACTCACACAGCGGTTTTCGCATCCATTGCTCCAGATCGGTCCATTCGTGTCGCCGAGCAATTATTGCCCTCGTGTAAGCGCACCTTTAGAACCATACGAGAGCTATATGTATAGTAATGCTCTAACTGTTTAATTTATAAATATGATATAAAAAAAAACAACTGAAATATACAACAATGGGAGTGTCGGTCTAATGAGATCCTGTACAAAAACGTTAAAAAGCATTAAACTCAATATACAAAACTTGTGTATAAAATTTGTGTATTATTAATACACAAATTCCTATTCGGTATTTATAAAAGTTTCAAGAATTCTATATTTCGATCCCCTCTTATTTAAAATGTTGCTTCTTTAAATCATTGTCTTAAGATCGTAACCATGATTAAAAATTGACATACTTCAGGTATTATTATTATTATTATGTGGAAAACATCGCCCCACTCGCCTCTCTATGTAAGTGTTAATGTATATTTATATAAGTTTCTCTAAAACCAAAAGTCAGATCGAGGATTATTGGGGATTCATCATACTCGGTTCAGTAGTCTTTGACATGTCCACGCATTTCAGGGTGTCAGGTATGGTACCTGGGTACATAATATTGTCAGATATTTAAAGTGTACTTGATGATAAGAAGAGTATTTAAAAAAAAAACTATCAAAGATTACACGTCCTTCGCGTGCAAGCACCCGAATGAAGAAGGAAGTAGGTGGATATTTAACGCTTATCCCCTTCCGCCAAAATGACATGAGGTGATCTAGTCTGCAAAGAATTTATCCTCTGGGATAATGATAACATTATTTAAACTTACCTAAGTTTATTTTTCTTTAAACCTTAAAGATATTTATTCTCATAACAGACAATAGTCACTTACATGAAAAGTTAAATACTAAAGATACAAAATTAATCACGTCGTGGGTCATTGACGAGCTTCAAGGATGAGATACCGAAGTAGAACTTGGGTGGACTTTAATTTGCGTAGAGAACGGGGATCACTCAAGAGATGGTCTTTTAGTCTTATTTTTAATATTGCCAGGCTGTCTGCACTTTATATGTTGTGGAAGTCTATTATACCGCAGCACTCCCCCAACACTCAATGTTTTTTTACCGTAATTGGTTCCATACTTAGGTAGGATTCGATTATGAGGGCCTCTGAATTTGATTTATTTTAGTGAAAGTAATGTTAGTGTGTAGTCATTAAAAATTATGTAGATTAATAAGCTGTATGAATCGAGCCATATTTATTCGCAATTAATGTAATTTGAGATACTTTACTCAGCCCTGCGATTCTGTAACTCACTTTTGAACTCACACAGTGGTTTCGCATCGGCGGTCGCTCTCAAATCAGTCGTGAAGCAGTCATTTTATGATTTGGCATTCTGAAAAGGTGGGAGCTTGTAGTTTATTGTTTATCAGAATGCCAAATCATAAGATGACTGCTTCACGACTGATTTGAGAGCGACCGCCGATGCGAAAACCACTGTGTGAGTTCAAAAAGTGAGTTACAGAATCGCAGGGCTGAGTAAAGTATCTCAAATTACATTAATTGCGAATAAATATGGCTCGATTAATACAGCTTATTAATCTACATAATTTTTAATGACTACACACTAACATTACTTTCACTAAAATAAATCAAATTCAGAGGCCCTCATAATCGAATCCTACCTAAGTATGGAACCAATTACGGTAAAAAAACATTGAGTGTTGGGGGAGTGCTGCGGTATAATAGACTTCCACAACATATAAAGTGCAGACAGCCTGGCAATATTAAAAATAAGACTAAAAGACCATCTCTTGAGTGATCCCCGTTCTCTACGCAAATTAAAGTCCACCCAAGTTCTACTTCGCTAACTCATCCTTGAAGCTCTTCAATGACCCACGACGTGATTAATTTTGTATCTTTAGTATTTAACTTTTCATGTAAGTGACTATTGTCTGTTATGAGAATAAATATCTTTAAGGTTTAAAGAAAAATAAACTTAGGTAAGTTTAAATAATGTTATCATTATCCCAGAGGATAAATTCTTTGCAGACTAGATCACCTCATGTCATTTTGGCGGGAGGGGATAAGCGTTAAATATCCACCTACTTCCTTTTTCATTCGGGTGCTTGCACGCGAAGGACGTGTAATCTTTGATAGTTTTTTTTTAAATACTCTTCTTATCATCAAGTACACTTTAAATATCTGACAATATTATGTACCCAGGTACCATACCTGACACCCTGAAATGCGTGGACATGTCAAAGACTACTGAACCGAGTATGATGAATCCCCAATAATCCTCGATCTGACTTTTGGTTTTAGAGAAACTTATATAAATATACATTAACACTTACATAGAGAGGCGAGTGGGGCGATGTTTTCCACATAATAATAATAATAATACCTGAAGTATGTCAATTTTTAATCATGGTTACGATCTTAAGACAATGATTTAAAGAAGCAACATTTTAAATAAGAGGGGATCGAAATATAGAATTCTTGAAACTTTTATAAATACCGAATAGGAATTTGTGTATTAATAATACACAAATTTTATACACAAGTTTTGTATATTGAGTTTAATGCTTTTTAACGTTTTTGTACAGGATCTCATTAGACCGACACTCCCATTGTTGTATATTTCAGTTGTTTTTTTTTATATCATATTTATAAATTAAACAGTTAGAGCATTACTATACATATAGCTCTCGTATGGTTCTAAAGGTGCGCTTACACGAGGGCAATAATTGCTCGGCGACACGAATGGACCGATCTGGAGCAATTAATGGAGCAATTTCAATAAATTTCAATAAATTATTTCAGCGATATTGCTTCTAATTGCTCCAGATATTTCATATCGCTCAATGTCGAAGATACAAATTGACGACTATCCAATGGACTTGGAAATTCCTAGCAATTTTTGTATATATCTCATTCGCACTTGTTTGTTTTGCGGCTTGCCGTCTTGCTTCCGCGGGGAGAGCGAGAGGTCTAAATAATAATAATTTCTAATTACTTTATTCAAAAGTAATTAAAAGTCTGTTCGTGGCATTCTAGTCAAGCTTTTGAATAATGTATCATCTTTACATAATTAAAATTTTGTCCTATTTGCCAAAAACGATCGCACCCAGATACGCCTATTCCTTTACTTTCTTTTTTGTTTTTTATTAATTATAAAAAAAGCGCTACAAGCCGCCGCAGCAAGAACAATGTCGTCCATAGCGAGCGAATACTGAAATGCTCGTGTAGGACAGTATTGCCTAGTTCATGAAGTTGCGCCATATCGCTCAATATTGTATTGAATATTGTGTAAAGAATTAGATGATATATTATTCAAAAACTTTGAATTACTTTTGAATAAAGTCACTAGAAATTATTATTATTTAGACCTCTCAATCTCCCCGCGGAAGCAAGACGGCAAGCCGCAAAACAAACAAGTGCGAATGAGATATATACAAAAATTGCTAGGAATTTCCAAGTCCATTGGATAGTCGTCAATTTGTATCTTCGACATTGAGCGATATGAAATATCTGGAGCAATTAGAAGCAATATCGCTGAAATAATTTATTGAAATTTATTGAAATTGCTCCATTAATTGCTCCAGATCGGTCCATTCGTGTCGCCGAGCAATTATTGCCATCGTGTAAGCGCATCTTAAGCGCACCTTAAGGAACATAAAAAAAAATATAAATAATTAAAACATATTTTAATTACAATGATAACCCATCCCGGCGAATGGGTTGCCATTGTAACCCGTAAACTGACCTACGCAAGCTCATTGGTGAAGACCACATGAAAATCTACGCAGTTTCTGTGTTTATCGCGAACAAGCAGAAAACTTTGTTTTATAGTACTTTTTATTTATTAATTATTTACGAATATGTTTGACAATTTTGCTATTTCATACAGTGGCCAGGCCGAAAATTAATGTACTGTTATACAAGTTGGCGAGAAAACGCGTGGTTCCTTAGGCGAAGTTCCAGAAAACTTATCCGAGTAATAAAGAGATCTCTGTAGTACTGAACTCTGAACTTAAAAAATGCCAGAGTTCTGACAGCTCCAAGACCAAATGCGTGAACGATTATGTAAATTAATATCATACAAAGATAATTTAGATAGTTTAGAATGTGAATAGAAAATTATTTTAATTAAATATTTGGAAAAGAAAAATACAGGAAAATTCGTTTATTTTTCAGACAGTAGCTGTTATCTGTTAAAAGCTAATTAACTTTTATCTATGTTGTAATACGTTATACATATATTAAGACGAATTTTAAATAAAAATATGAATTTTGTTCATCTAAAGCTGTTAAGTTAAATAAACAAAAAAGTGTGTGTGTGTCAGCTACGACGCACGATTGGAGTTTACTCTTTACGAACGATAAAATGGCGATAATGTTCTGTGGCTGTCGACCATATTTTCATACTAAAGGTGGTAAGAATATATGTTTTTATAATATAAATGTTTGTAGTAGTAATAAAACGTACCTACATCATCTATGCCCAAATAGGATTTTCTTTCTGTGACCAAAGTTACCTTTATAGTAAGAGAAGAATAAGAATGAACAATCTTTTTAGTTTTAATTTCACTGACCATTACTATTGACAAAACTCTATGGCACGCTAGACAATCTACTTTTATTTTTTACACCTGTCAACACTGACAATGTTGTAACGTGGCTGTCAAAACGTGAATTCAAAATAGAAAAGTCTCTGTAATGTATTCCATCTCATTCTTTTACACGTTCAATCCATTTGTCTCTTTCTACATAACGCCTCAACTTTTCGTGTTACACATAACGCCTCAACTTTTCGTGTTACACTTGATTTTACTCCTCATAAAATTTCCGTACCGGGCCTTATAACTCAAATCGTTTCTTAAGGAGTAAACTCCAAAAATGATTATTATATTAGTGTAGCTTAAAAATATTTGCTTGGAATTGCAGGATTGAATTTCATCAATTGAGAAATAGTTGGAAAATGGATAATTTAAAAAAAAAAAAATTTTGTAGAATTATTAATACAATAATTGTTAATGTAGTCTTAAATTGTAGCTCTATGGTAGAAAATCGTGTCTTTTTTCATGTTGATTATGGTCTGTTCATTTATATCAGAGCTTGTGCTTGAATATCAATGTAATATTAGGTCCTTACATATGAAATTGGCGTTTTTCGTACTGGCCACTTTAATCACGATGTTCTCCTCTTTAGTCAGGAATCCCAAATTCAAATTTGTACAGCTATTTACTCATGTATTTGTGCTTCGATGACCGTCATTCATTTGTTTTTTTCTGTTTGCGTCACTCATTTTACAAAATGGAAAACTTAAAGTATCGCATTATTTACGAGTACGAGTTCCGCCGTGGCACTAGTGCTGCGAAAACGACTCGAAGGGTGAATGATGCAAAAGAAAACACAGTTCGTTTTTGGTTCCAACGTTTTCGTTCTGGAAATTTCGACCTGCAGAACAAGCCCCGTGGACGGCCTGAGACCCAAGTTGATAATGAAGTATTGAAGGCTATTGTGGAAGCGGTTCCATCGCAAAACACGTCCGAGTTAGCTGCAGGCTGCGGTGTTAGTGATAAAACTGTTTTAATTCACTTGAAGCAAATTGGGAAGATTAAAAAGCTTGAAAGATGGGTACCTCACGAATTGACTGAAGCAAACCGGCAAACGCGCGTCGACTGCTGCGTTACATTACTGAACCGGCACAATAATGAAGGTATTTAATAAAACACTATTTTGACCGGATTGAAGTTATGTATTATTATAAATTTACAACTATTTAACATAATTTTAAATAGTTGTAAAATTATGTTAAATAGTTGTAAATTTATAATAATACATAACTTCAATCCGGTCAAAATAGTGTTTTATTAAATGAATAAAAGTTATGTTAATCAAAGACAATACTAAATGAAGGTATTTTAAACCGAATCATTACCTGTGATGACAAATGGATTCTTTACGATAATCGGAGGCGCTCAGCGCAATGGTTGGATCCTGGCCAGCCAGCCAAATCCTGCCCCAAGCGAAAATTAACCCCAAAAAGTTACTTGTAAGCGTTTGGTGGACTAGTGCCGGTATTGTTCATTGCAGTTTTCTCAAATCTGGCCAGACTATTACGGCTGATGTATATTGTCAGCAATTGCAAACCATGATGGAAAAGCTAGCGGCTAAACAACCTAGGCTGGTCAATCGCTCCACGCCACTGCTACTTCACGACAACGCTAGACCACACACTTCACAACAGACGGCTACCAAATTAGAAGAGCTTCAATTGGAATGTCTAAGACATCCTCCGTACTCCCCGGACCTTGCTCCAACAGATTACCATTTTTTTCGAAATTTGGACAACTTCTTGCAAGGGAAAAAAATTAACTCTGATGGGGCAGTCCAAATCGTCTTCACAGATTTTATTGATTCCCGTCCGACTGTTTTTTTTAGTAAAGGTATCAATGAACTACCTATGAGATGGCAAAAGTGCTTAGAAAACAATGGTTCATACTTTGGTCAAATAAATTTTTATTTAATTAATTAAATATATTATATTTAAAAATATTCAACTTTTTGTTCCTCCCATACAAAACGCCAATTTCATATGTAAGGACCTAATATAATGAATAAAGATACAATAAATCCGAGTGTGTCTTTCCTCATACATTTGTTTTAGGAAAAAATAAATCTCACGGGTGATTTAACATCGTTGAAAGAGGCTTTGTAAAGCATGCATGTGAGGCTGTAGGAGTGGACTGTCAAGAGATCCTACTGAGCCTTTCAACCAATAGCGCTGCAACCTTTTAGCTGTGGCCCTCAGATTTATGTATCCGTTTCGTGATGATTTTTCTTAATATACAAGAAGGACAGCGTTCTCGGTCTTAGTAAGTAAGCTTTTTTTTACGAATCGGTATTTTGACAGTACCAAGTTTATACATCAACCGCTGTCTTCGCCATATTCTGGGCATCTACTGCCCTGAAATGATCTCTAACGAGCAACTTTCAAGCAACGATCAAGCGACGCAAGTAGAATTGGATAGGCCATACACTCCGAAGGGATCCCAATCATATTCCCTAGCAGGCGCTTGATTGGAACCCGCAAGGAAAGCGGAAGCGGGGCCGTCCCAAGCAAACCTGGCGCCGTACAGTCGCAGACAGAGGCAAAGAGCGCGGAAAGACAGAGCGAGGTGAAATACGAGGGTCAAGACCGAACACGATGGAGACTCACTGTGGACGCCCTCTGCCCCATCTAGGGGTTTTAGGAAATTAAGTCAAATTGTTCAAAACATTCAAAGAAACTTGTCTGTATATACCGAGGGATCCAACACCGCTCTGGGTGCTGGGTGCGGTGTGGCTCACGCTGGAACACGATGTATTTAAAAAATTGTTACGCCATGGCTATCAAACTATTTAGTCACCTTCCTAAAAGTTACAGATCACTATTGTGTAATTCTTTCAAGGGAAAGGTTATTAAAGGCAAGGCAAGAGGCCAGCGTGGGCGAGTATTTAGACCATAAGTTTGACATGAATTATAAATAACTTAACTTATTATTATGACATTATGTTAATGTTCATAATTACATGACATTGTAAAAATTAATATGACATTTGCATGCCATGGCTGATTGTGCGGATTTTTATGATTAATTGATCTAATTGTACCACTATCTTGGCAAATAAACGCTTTATTATTATTAAGCCTTAGACTCTAAGAAATGCCGTTTTTCTCACAATGTTTCCTTCACCGTACGAGCGAGTATTGAATGTGCACACAGACAGAAAATCCATTGGTGCACAGCTGCGGTTCAAACCTACAAATTTAGTTCTCTCAACTCTCTGTGATTTAAAAAAAAATATTGAGCATCAACTAAGCCCTTAAAAATTGTAGTAATCGCAACGAGCCTAAATTACCACTGTCCACTGAGACAGGAATTTGATAAATGATTAAATATTGCTCTTGTAGTGTGATAGGTTTCTAGGTTTGATAAACTTTTCACTTTACATTATGCCTTTAACCATGTATTTATTTATTATTACGTTCTAAAACAATGTGTCTGCATAAAAATTTACAAGAAAATATGACATCACAACTTTTCACACACATACACATCAATTATATAAGAACGTTAGCAAGCTAAGTGAAAAAATTAACAAGTGACCACAAATAGGTGTGCCAAGTATTGGCAAGGATTTCTTAACAAAACCTTTTTTAGGGTAAAATGCTCCTTCTTGGTAGTTAATTACATCGCCCCACTCGCCTCTTGTGCGAACAGAATGATTGGATAAATCCTGACCAACAAGAACTATACAAGTAAAGTATCTTAAATAACATTAATTGCGAACACATAAGGTAACATTACTTTCACTAAAATAAGAGGAAGCGCAGTTCACGACGCCCTCATAATGGAATTCTACCTAAAAATAGAACCATTTACGGATATCTTTATTTAACGATTGCATTTTAAATCATCGTTTTCATCTTTACAGGAGACAAATTTACACAATCGTTCACATCGTTCATTTACATCATCGGCAGATCTTCGTTCTTTTAGTTGGCACTGTAGTCGAGTTCAGTCCGATAGAAGTTCCCAGCTACGAGGTCCACAAGGTGGTATTTCTTTGTGTAGTTCGAGAGGTTTATATTTCTTGTCCTTGCCAGCCTAAAAAGTTTTTATGGGTTTAATTAACGGCTATAATTAATTACAAAACTCAACGTTTGTTTTAATGTGTAGACATTTCTCTCGGCCTCTGTCTTCTTTGCCGCTGAGTCATACCTGTATCTTATATTCCATAATAAACATATTTTATTTTTAAGTTTTCTTTTAGTTTATTTTAAATTGGTATGAATTAATGGCAACTGGCGTCACCGACAAAATAATCGTGGTACATAAGGGGGCCAAGATCTGTGTTCGCTTGGATAAAGTTCCAGCTCAAATAGTTTACAAAGGAATAAATGTAGCACGAAATTATTCGTGTAGTACCTTTTTCTAACATGACTGGATAGCCTGTACTATGTTCTATGTTCTGATGCCCTTAAAATTGTCTTCGAAGAAAGATTTATATTTAGTGAAATTTACAAAATAACCAGGAATAAGTCTAAAATATTTTTATACACACATTTATTTTAATACACACAAGGACAAATTCAAAACATTTAAAAATATAAATTATTTATCAACTGCATCACATTGCATTTGATCTATTTGATCATTATTGCAGTTTGACAGAATTTTACATAATCTTTCACATTGTTTTACACTGTCGTCCTTGTCCAAACATTTATCAGAACTGTCACAGCGTCTCAACTCCGTTGTATACAAGTTACCAGCGACGGGGTTTCCAAGGTGATAGGTCTTCGTGAACTTTGTTAGGTTAGGTATTACTGGATATCTCGATAATCTGAAAAAAATATACAATTACTGCAAAAGGAGTGAAAAGCGTACTCTTAGCACGCACTTAGTACTAAGAGATCGGTCGATTCACAGCTGCATTACTGATTTTTCTTTATAAACGCAATTTTTCTCGGTCGGCACGGTCGGCCGGTCTGGGCCTCAGATTTTCTGTATCTGTTTCATGATCATTTGTCAATCTAATAAGCAAGTAGGTGATCAGCCTGGATGTCTAGGAAGTCAAATGACATCCTGTTAAATACAAATACGTGTTTTGTAATTTATGTGAAGAAAATGATTTAGATATATATTTTTAATGAGTTACATATACCACAGAGCATGGTAAAGATTATCGTCATGAAGACTCGTTGCTTCAATACATTCAGTGGTTATTACTATATATTTAATCAGGTCAAAGAAGTTTCATTCCTTATTTTAACCAACTTAAAAAAAAAACTTACTTTAAAAGATCTAGTTGGTTTGCATCAATTGGTCCTTTTTGCTCATACAATAATTTTCCATGACGATGGACTCCACTTCCTAAAGCAGGTAAGGGCGGAGTAAACAAGACAATCACATCTCCAGATGTTGGTACTACCTTCTCCACGTCCCTTATATTCATCAAAAGGTCGATAACTTTTACATTTGATTCGCCATCGAAGTCTATAAAATGAATATTTTTAAATTATTGCAAACTAGAATAAAATAAATAGTTAGTTTAACTATGAATTTATACATCTGCGTTATGAGAGAAGTGAGAAATAGATCAACTTAAGAGTTTATCGAGCTGTGAAAAAAATATATAAGCCTAATCGTAAAGTAACAACATCTCATCTTCGACATGATACTTCTAATATATAAAATTATCGTGTCACAATGTTCGTTCCCATACTCCTCCGAAACGGTTTGACTGATTCTTATGAATTTTTTTATTCATATTCAGTAATTCTGAGAATCGGCTAATATTTATCTTTCAAACCCCAAAGTGATAAGGGGTGTCCACAATTTTTTTATTTTTTAGACAATTTTTCCTGTTTTTATTTTTTTATAATACAGCATACAAAAATACCTACAACCCCTAAATTTCACCCCTCTACGATCAACCCAATTTTTAATTTGTTAATTAAAATCTTATGTCTTGAACACTGAGGTTTATATAGAGAAAAATTCACAGAAAAATCTAAAAGTTTTTATTCCAGAAAACCGAACAGTCTCTGGGGTAGCATAGCAAGATGTTCCATGTTGGTATGTACTAAAAAGGTAGGCTAAGGCCTACCTAATGTGACTTTACTTATAAAATCACATTAAGGAGAAACGAAGTGCGTGGGGTCAGCCAGTAATATTATAAAAATTATAACCAAGTGCAACATGTACAAATACATTATTCCGCATTTTAGTTTTTTAGATTTTGTGCTCATTTAAGTGAAATCTATTCACTATGAATAGTGGAACGACTCACCGATGTCTAGCAATGTGTAATATCCATGTTTTTTCCCTTTATGGTAACTTACAGTTTTAGGGTCAACAAGTCTAAGAGGAGGTATGAAATTTCCTAAATTCACTGTTGCCGTGCCAAAGTCCGCCTAAAACATAGACCTATTTGAGTCAGGTAGTACAATAATAATATGTAATATATGTGTATATGAATGTATTGTGTGTTTCTATTGAATTACTTACTTAATAAAATCAATGTTTTACGGATATACGAAACGCTTTGTCTATATATATAATATTATTAACAAAAATACACACAAAATAACAATAATCATAGAATAAAATTAAATAAAAAATATAATGAGATATATAAAAGAAAAAGTTTTTTTCCTTTTTCCCATTTGTTTCGTTTCAAGTGTGCAATGCGTGTGTGCTGTGGCTGTAATTGGCCCTGGGAGCAGAATGTTCCACAGCTCGATAGGTTGAGTTTCGTATTTTTTAATAATAATAAATCGTTTATCGATTAATTTTTATAATCCTGGGCGGATGATCATCCAGCAATTATAAAAAATAAATGTAAAAATTTTAATCAATGAATAAAATTACATTTTTTTAAATAATATATAAAAACGATACACTTATTATTAGAATCACGCAAGGAATTTGTAAAAATCAATCGATTTATCGAATTTCGTTTCGTTTCTTTTCTACCTTTCAGAAAAAATTTAAAATACCTCTAGAAAATCCTTTGGTGCGACTTGTACGTAGTCCGGAGTTATGTTAAAGTTTCTAAATGCCTCCTCGACACTTGTACAAGATTTTTCGGTCTTCAAAATCCCTGATATGCAAGTACACTCTTCGTCACAGCTGTCTAGTTTAGTATTTCCTAGAACTGCTTGAGTAAGTAACAGCACGTAGACAAGAAGTTCCATTTTGACAGCCCTGGAATTTTGTATGATAATCATTAGTCGAAATTCTACCACCACTTTGACAAAGTATAAAACGTCTAAAATATTAAAAAATGCCTCAGATTTGCCCAAACTGTAACAGGCATTTGTTAATTCATACAAACATATTGACGTAACGAACTTTGACAATCTTGTGGTAGAGGTACAAAAGAATAAATTCAACGTTTAAATTATCACCACAATTAATAGGTAAGTTGCCTTTAAGACAAACTATACCTAGAATTATGTCCCACTAGTGAACGTCAACTTATATATTCTATTAATATTATGTATCATTATTTATATTAGGTAATAAAGCCTTATCGTTAAGAAAAGAAACACGGCAGTAGTATGGATTATTTAAATATATATATAGTGTTAGGATAAAAATACTGACATTTTATTATTATGCTTGGATTATTATATTATACCGGGGGTATGGTATATTACTATTTTTATTTATTTCCAGCAAAATAACAGCAAATCCGTATTGTACGATGTGATAACGTCCTGTCAACAGTTTTCGCACCCATTAATTTGGGATAGCTTCTGATATTAATTAAAAATATATGTCAGAAAATGCTCGGATTAACGGGAAATGTTCTGATCAAATCAATTGACCGTTGATTATTATTGTTACTTTGGTTAATAATGTAAATTCCTTCTTCTTTTATGAATCATAATTTAATTTGTTTTTTTTTGTTTTGATATTATTTATTTGTTTCATAATTTAGAATCATTACTTAACGAATATTGTTACGACCAATCAGAGCCGAGGAAATGTCTCGTGTGGGCATTCGAGGCGCCATCTTGACTTTGGACAGCCGTGCGATTCTGTTAATCTGTGAGTTCACCTGGCACTAATAAGGCTCCCTTCGTCACTCACGTCATTTTTGGAATCTCATCGTATTCTGTTAAGCAATTTCACATTACGTCTTGACACGCGGAGGGGGCTTGTAGTTTATTGTTTATCAGAATGCCAAATCGTAAAATGACTGCTCCACGACTGATTTGAGCGCGACCACCGCTGTGAGAGTTCGAAAAGTGAGTAACAGAATCGCAAGGCAGTGCGTTCAGGGATAAACAAAAGTTACGAACCAGAAATGAAATGTTTTTAAGCTTACAATACCTTATTTCCATAAATATAAACAGTTTGAGTTGGACTTATGATATGTGGCATACATCACTTTTATACCGATTGCATAAAGACGCGGGCATCAATTAGTACGTCCATTATTTAAAAAGAAATATATCTATAACATTTCCCTACATTTTACATAAAATTTGCCTTATCATATCCCGACGCTCATATATTATTGTTGACTGATTACTACGAGTATATATTTAAAAATGCAAATAAGGAGAATTTCGAGCATTTCCGAGGATTCATATAAAAAATTAATGTTTATGTACTATTATTTTTGAGAGCTTGCTTACTTTTGCTACTGACAAGAGCAGGGGGGTAAATTGCAGTAAATCTACTTACTTAATACTTGAGCGGCCCCGACAACTTTGTAATTAAATTAATTTAAAAGAAAGCTATTTCATTTTCAAGAATTGAACCTCGAACCATTTCTAAACGCCAATACCACTTAAAAATAAATTTTATAACGGTTGAAGAGAAAAATATAAGAAAAACATAAACAAATGTTTTTTTTTATTTTAATATTATCAATTTCATTCCTTCTTTGTTTTTCATATTTGTGTTTTTTGTATTTATTCGTTTTAGTTCATTGATCGTGTAATGTGGGCCCAGTTACCATGGTTACATAAATTATTTTGTAGCGGCGAAGACAAATAGAAGTAGGCCGAGGGGCAAGTGGAATGCGGCGTAAAAATAATGGAAACACCACTCACCTTTAGTCCTCCGTCTCTTCACCTGTCTCCGTGGGAGAAGACCACAAATAAAACTATATGAACAATAAGCGGATGAAGCGTAAGCGCAAGCGAAAGCACACGCGTGACCTCGCGGCGGCGGATAGATCTTCTCTGCTGCGCGGGAGCATGTCGAATACGGTCCCCTCCTTCTACACTTCAATACCGCACCAGAGACAGAGTGGTGTTTAGGGAATGGGTGCGGTAAGGATAGAGAATGTGACCAGAGAGGACCAAAGGTAACTGGATGGCGTGAACATTGCCCCCGGCCTAAAAAACCTTTAGGTTTTTTATAAAGAGATAATTTGTAAATTAAAGAAAGAAATTATATGATGTAATAAAAATATTAATGCGAGTTTGTAAAGCGAATGTAAAGCGATTTTATAAAGCGGTTTTATAAAGCTTTTTGTAACGCGGTTTTGTAAAGCGGTTTCTAAGCGGTTTATTAAGCGGACTGTAAAGCGGTTTTATAAAGCGGATTGTAAGCGGTTTATTAAGCGGATTGTAAAGCGGTTTTATAAAGCGGTTTATCAAGCGGTTTTTAAAGTGATTTGTCAAGCGGTTTATTAAGCGGATTGTAATGCGGTTTGTAGGGTGATTTGTAAAGCGGTTTTTAAAGTGATTTGTTAAGCGGTTTATTAAGCGGACTGTAAAGCGGTTTTATAAAGCGGTTTGTAAGCGGTTTTGTAAAGCGGTTTGTTATGCGGTTTATTAAGCGGACTGTAAAGCGGTTTTATAAAGCGGTTTGTAAGCGGTTTTATAAAGCGGTTTGTTATGCGGTTTATTAAGCGGATTGTTAAGCGGTTTTATAAAGCGGTTTTTAAAGTGAAAGTGGTTCATCATTTATTTTTATCTTTGCGAGTAGAAACTTTAATGGTGATGACATCAAGAAGTGAGCCGGAGTCAATGCCGTGAGCTCAGATGGATCCTCACTTAAAAGTGTAAGTGGTCGAGAATTGATTACAGATTCAATTTGGGTAAGAACAGTTAACATGTCTTCGTACGTGAGTAACTGCTCACCCACTACACGACGCAAATGGTTCTTAAAAGCCTTAACAAATATTTCGAAGCAGCCACCAAAATGAGGACTTCGAGGAGGATTGAATTTCCACTGAATACGATTATTTGAAAGCTCAGTTGCAAATGTTTCACGAAATTCGTTCGAATTTGTAAGTGTAAATATATCTGATACTGCATTTTTAGCTCCAACAAAATTCTTTGCGTTATCTGAATAAAGAATTGAAACCGAACCACGACGCGCAATAAATCGTTTGAATGCAGAAAGAAATGAACTAGTACTAAGGTCTGTTGTAAGCTCAACGTGCACAGCTCGAACCACCATACAAACAAAAATACAAAGATAAGCTTTTATAGAGCGGACTCCACGTTTTCGATAAGGAATTATTGAAATAGGACCAGCATAGTCTACAGCTGTATGAACGAAAGCTTTAGATTCGTTTACACGATAGTCGGGTAAGTCACCCATGAGCGGTATCATAGGTTGAGGATTTGCTTTGAAACAAAAGTTACATTTATGTATAATTGATCGCACTATGCTACGGCAAGATAGTATCCAAAAACGTTGTCGGAGTATCGCCATTAAAGTAACTGGACCAACGTGACAGTTATGATGATGATAATAGGAAATAATTAACTCAATTATCCTATCCTTTTGCGGTAACAAAATAGGATGCTGGTGATCATACTGAAGATTGGCATTTTTTAGTCTACCACCAACCCTTATCAACCCATCAGAATCTAGAAAAGGACATAATCTTTGAATAGAACGTGAGCAGCGACCACTAGTTTTAATGTTATGGATAACATCAGAGAAGTATACTTTTTGTAAAACCTTAAAAATCTGTATTTCAGCAAAATTAATATCATCAGCAGAGATACTAGTAGATCTAGGAAGTCTTTTCAGAAAACGGTATATCCATACCACTGTACGGAGAAACAATAACCAAGAAGAAACTCGATGAGACAGTTCTAAAATTGGGTTTGGATCACTCCAAACAGTAGTGGGAATAGAAACTATTTTTCTTTCTTCTTCTACATCAACAGCTGTTTCAGAATTAACCGAAGTAATTGGCCACTCAGATGATTCCAATTCTAACCATTTTGGGCCCGTGAACCAAATAGAATTATTTATAAATGCAGTGGGTGACAAACCGCGAGATAGACAATCACTAGGATTTTGATCACCCGCAACATGATGAAATTTTTCAGGTCTAATATGAGAAACTATTTTTGTAATGCGAGTAGCAACAAAGGTCTTAAAGCGGTGTGGAGATGCGGAAATCCAATGTAGTGCAACCATTGAATCAGTGAAACAAAAAATGTCATTAATGACGTGACGTTTCTTGTAAGTATCTATTACCCGCTGAGCTAGCTTAGCCATGAGTAAACATGCGCAAAGTTCTAGTCTTGCAACGGAAATGGTTTTAAGCGGAGCAACTTTCGACTTAGCACATACTAAGCGAATTATAGGCGGAGAGTTTAAAGAGTTATTTGTCTTTAAATAAACAGAAGTGCCATAGGCTTTTTTACTGGCATCCGCAAAGGCAATTATAGAAATTGTAGATTTTTCTTCAACCCCTAAATGTCGTTGAACACGTAGCTGTCGTAAACATGGAAGTTCCCGAATATAAACTTGCCAAACATCAACTATAGCTGAAGGAAGTGGTTCATCCCAGCCTATTTTAAGAAGGTGTAATTGTTGTATAATTAGTTTAGCGTAAAGTATGACTGGAGCTATTAGTCCTAGGACGTCAAATTGTCGTGCTATAAGTGACAAAATATTACGTTTAGTCACATGGTTATTATGATTAATTGAAACCGCGTACATAAACTCATCAGACCATTGTAAACCAAGAACTTTTAAATTATTTTCTGAACCATCAAAATCTATTTTTCCTAATTGATTATCAGAAGATGATAAATTTTCAATAAGTTCCGATGTATTGCTTTCGGAAATAGCGGGGCGAATATTACAAAGCGAAATATTTGAGTTATTAATCGGCTGATTGTCGCTGCGTGAAGGTACATAAGGTGTGTTATTAGCGGGAGGCACAGCAACCTGCGCAGTTGCATTGCTCATGCGATTCAAGTTATTAGCGTGAATGTTTTCTTGAGAAACTGTCGCATTACGACACAGCGTTGAATGATGTCTCATGCGGCAATGACGACAATTCCATGCAGACTTACATTTATTTAACATATGCGATAAACTTAAACAGTTAAAACATCCTTTATTGTTTTTGATAAAAGTATATTTATCCTCGATAGACGATTCTTTAAATGAATTACATTTATATAAATTAAAATGATCGATGCGTTTACAAAATGAACAAGAAGACTGCTTCTCCGTAAGCGAAACGAACGCACGCGACGAAACCGGTTTGTTATCGAATGTGCGAGTAGGATCCAGATGTTGAGCTATCCTATTATGTTCGCGTACGAATGCAATTAAATCTTTATAACTAGGTATTGTTGGGTTATTCATATTATGTAATTCAAAGGAACGAATCGTACTAGAATCTAATTTTTTACATGATAAATATAGTAAAATAAAATCAGCTAAATTTTCTTATTGTAATGATTCTAAACTTGATATTGCGGTGCAGTAATTGTCAAGAAACAATTGTAAATTTTTATGTGAAGCGGTGGTAAGCGGTTTGAAGTCTAGAATCTTTTGCATATAGGCTGAACCCAAACTTCGTTTGTCATGGTATTTGTCTATAAGCGTTTGCCAAATTAAAGAATAATTTTCGGCATTTGGAATGATACCTGCACAAACTGAAAGGGCCGAATCAGACAATTTACTGATTAAATATTGAATGCGTTCATGATCTGTAAGGTCAGGGTTTTCGTGTATTGTACGTTTAAAAGATTCATAAAATATCGGCCACTTAATGACATCACCATTAAACATCATCAAGTCTAACTTTGGTAAACGAAACGATCTGCGTTGGGTGTTTGAATCGGACAAACCATTGCTACCTGCCACTGATTTGTTGAATTTTTCAAACATGTACTTAGAATGACAATACATATCTTCAAATGCATTCATGCATTCAAAATTTACAGTGTATAGGGGATTAATTGTTAATTCGATTATATTTATTTTATTTACAGTTTCTGAAAATTTATCCCGAATGTTGTCAATCGAAATCATTCCCGATAAAAAAGAATTTATGTCGGTTTCGTCCGATGTTTTCTTAGACCTATCATATAAATCTTGTAATCGTGAAAATAGATTGTCGCGTTTTGCTATTAACACGGCTCGTTCAATTTCAAGCGAACTGTTAGCACCTTGTTTCTCTAATGTTGCTTTACGAGTCTCCATATTAAATAAGATATATATATCACGAATTGAAATAAATAGAAGTAGTGCCGAGCGGGCAAGTGGAATGCGGCGTAAAAATAATGGAAACACCACTCACCTTTAGTCCTCCGTCTCTTCACCTGTCTCCGTGGGAGAAGACCACAAATAAAACTATATGAACAATAAGCGGATGAAGCGTAAGCGCAAGCGAAAGCACACGCGTGACCTCGCGGCGGCGGATAGATCTTCTCTGCTGCGCGGGAGCATGTCGAATACGGTCCCCTCCTTCTACACTTTAATACCGCACCAGAGACAGAGTGGTGTTTAGGGAATGGGTGCGGTAAGGATAGAGAATGTGACCAGAGAGGACCAAAGGTAACTGGATGGCGTGAACATATTTTTTTTTACTGTACTCAAGTAGATTCATATTATTTAATCACTAAATAAAAAAGGTAATTTAAGAAACTTCTTACAGACTTTAAGATTATTCGCAAGCCTATATTGTAGTTCTTAAAGCACCTGCCTCTAAATGTACCAAATGTCGCTTACATATTGTGTTGGAAACTGGTATCGTGATACCGTGGTACCTATAAGTGCACAAAAAATATCTTTAGGTAGTGGAAAATATCGCCCCACTCGCCTCTTGTACGAACAAAAAGGTTGGATAAATCCTGACCAACAAGAACTAAGTAAAGTATCTTAAATTACATTAATTGCGAACAAATATAGCTAGATTAATACAGCTTATTAATCTACAAAATTTTAAATGACTATCAGGCATTATTTTATTTGGCATTCTGATAAACAATAAACTACAAGCTCCCACCTTTTCAGAATGCCAATTCATAAAATGACTGCTTCACGACTGATTTGAGAGCGACCGCCGATGCGATAACCGCTGTGGGAGTTCGAAAAGTGAGTTACAGAACCGCAGGGCTGTTCTCTACGCAAATGAAAGTCCACCCAAGTTGTACTTCGCTAATTCATCCTTGAAGCTCTTCAATGACCCACGACGTGATAAATTGTATCTTTAGTATATAAGTTCTCATGTAAGTGACTATTGTCTGTTATGAGAATAAATGTCTTTAAGGTTTAGAGAGAAAGAAACCTAGGTAAGTTTAAATAATGTTATCATTATCCCAGAGGATAAATTCTTTGCTGACTAGATCGCCTCATGTCATTTTTCCGGAAGGGGATATGCGTTAAATACCACCTCCGCTTCCTTTTCCATTCGGTTGCTTGGACGCGACGGACGTGTAATCTTTGTTTTTTTTTAAATTATGTACTCTTCTTATCATTAAGTACACTTTAAATATTTGATAACTTATGTATCTACCCAGGTATCATATCTGACACCCTAATATGTGTGGACATGTCAAAGACTACTGAACCGAGTATGATGAAGCTTAGACTGATCCCCAATACCAAGCAACGACCAAATTAGGGCAGGTGAAACCGCAGCGCACAGCTAGTAATATGTGTAATTATGTTTAAAACTGTATTTAACATAATAGTCAATATCTATTTATTTGCTCAACGGTCTATAATTTTCGTAGGTCGCCATATTATAATAATGCAGAACAGGACGAGAGGTCAATTTCACCCGGTAGAATACTGCAGCGAACCCGAGAGCCCCTGAGCGCAGCAGTGCAGCCAGCCCAGCCCTCTGAGGAGTAGAGTGGAGTCCCACAGACCTTCGTAGTCTATGGGGGCCATTACCATCTCGGATATCAAAAAAACAGGAGAGTTTGAAACATTGGAATGTTGCGTTTAATATTATTTTTGTGACAGTTTTTACTTTGGTATCTACAAAGTTTTCATGTAGTTAAAATGTAAATGTATATGTTTAATGTAGACATGCATAACTTTTACAGATAACAAGAAACAATGTACAAGAATTTTATTTTCTTGACGGTTTTAGCGGCATTCTCGACTCACAGCTAATTGTCTGGTTCTTTTCATCATTAAATGACTACAAGTTTTGTTGGCATCGGTTCATAGGCTAATAAAAAATAATCTTATTAATGTAAGTTTTAATAACGTACATTTATTTTAAGATCTACAGAGATTTTAGTGTATGATGTTTCCACATAGACTTAGTTCAGTCGTGTAGAAAGTCCCCGCTACGGGCTCGGGTTTGAGATTATGCTTCTTGACCATTGGTTCCAGTTGTATAACACGAGTTTTGATCAATCTGTAAAGAAATAAAATAAATAAAAAAATATGTTTATTATGGAACATAAGATACAGTTATCACTTATTCCACGTCATTAAATTTGAATGAGACATCTCTACTCATCGGCAAAGAAGACGGAGGGTGTAGGCCGAGAGAAAAACCCCGCACAAAAAACAGAGTTTATACAAAAATATTATATAAAAAAATTAATAAAAATAATAAATGACATACTTCATCAATTCCATATCATCAGGGTCAATGTGGTCGTTCTGCTCATACAACAGTGCTGCTGGTCTGTGAATACGAGTTCCTATATTTGGCATAGGTGGAATAAAAGGTACAGCTATGTCACCCCCAACCAATAAGTTCCTGCTGTTTGGTACATTTACGTACAGGCCTATCATCAAAATCTGTAAAGTATAGAACATGTTACTTGTTGTATTGCTTACTTTGATGAGATTCTGTTTAAAACTACAGTCCATTACTCCTATCTTTTTAATACAGGAACCTGATATTTAAATATAAGAACGTTTCGAAGGCTTATTCAAAAAAAAAAAAATTTAATATCTTTAACAATTGAACTCTTTTGGGTAATGGCGCACGTTGCCACTCCGGGAAAAGAGAGGGCAGACGCTCTCGCGGGGGAGGCGTTGGGGAGACGGGGACGCGAATAGGGTACGATGCGTATCCACTTTCCTATTTGCGACGACTGTCAGAACTCAAGACTTTAGACACCTGGAACGAGCGCTATGTAGGGGCGAAACAGCCTCAGACACAAAAATGTTTTTCAAAGATGCCAATGCGGCATACAAACAAATCAAGGCAAGGCGTTTCGCACTTCACATGACGCAGATCCTGACCGGCCTCGGGGCTTTTGGACACTATTTACACAGACTCAAACTGATGACAAGCCCCGCGTGTGACTGTGACGACAGAACCAAACAAACGGTGGTTCATTTACTTGTTGACTGTGCGACATTTGACAGAGCCAGGTGCGATCTGGAGCTCGAGACTGGCATGAGGGTATCCCGAGATGGGCTATCCGACATGTTGCTTGAGCACAGATCGCAGCTGGAAAAATTCTGCGGCAAGATGTCACTCACAAAAATGCCACGCACTACCTGTGCGGGCAGCCGACTCGCCCATAAATATTATGACGATATTTTCGGAGGGGTTGTCGCGTCTTTAAGATAATAATGTCCCTTTTTAAGAAAGGGGAGACTTCCACACTCCCCTGCCGCTTAGTCACTCGACGTGTCTGATAGGCTAGGATGTAGGGGTCCCAAAAACAAAAACGACGGGTTGCACTACGGCAGCGCGGGCAGAAGTGAAAACTGCAATATTAACGTTGTGCATTTTTGATATTTTGGAATGGTTAGGGAATAATTTTGCACGAATTGCTTTAATTATCAATATAAAAACAGTATCATTTATGTGGAAGAATACAATATTTATTTATTGCGCTATCGTACACAAACATGACAATTTACTCAATTTACTTAATTACTCTCCGTCCGTCTTACGAATTTTCGAACAGGTCACGTGTCCTGACGCTAGTTTAACATTTTTTTACGCATTTCAAAAAAGTGTACAACGCCGCTAAAGATGTTGTCACTTAAATAATAATATATATCTTTAACTCCACACCATGTTATTACCAATAAAGTTTAAAATAAAAGTTTAGTGGTTTACCAACGAGGAATAACGTATAATTGACATCACTCTTTCCATGTGGATACGCAATATACTTCGTGTCTACTGTTCTGAGTGGATCAATGAAATTTCCTAACTCCACATTTGCTGTCATAAAAGCACTCTGAAACAATAGTTTTGGTTTTAATATTTAGTCTTAAATCAATAATTAGGAGTTTTGACCAACCTTTATACTCCGAGACGTAATTTTAAATATAACTCAATTCCTAGTGAAACAACTGCATCTAATAATTAAGTGAATGTGGTGAGCAAAGAGAGCCATATCGGACCACATTTCCGGTCAAATATAGTTAAAAACAATCAAATATAATCAAATACTCATATACGATAAAATTCAGTCAAATATAGTCAAACTTAAATTCTCACATTTAGCTTGTCCTTAGGCGGGACCGGCAAGAATCTCGGAACAATTCCAAACTCCCTGAAGGCTTTTGGAGCAGACAGCTTTAGTTTGGCATTTAAAAATCCAGGTATACAGGAGCAGGTGTGAGGCAATGCTCCCAATACCCCACATGATCCTAGTACTACAAATAATATACTTAACAATAATCGCATTTTTGTAAAATTACTTTTCAAGTCGTCAATAGAATAATCACTTTGACTTAAAACAATGCTCTTTATATATTGTTTTTGGTATGAGGAGTAAATTAATCTTCAAATTAATTACTTGTGACATTGAAGTAACATTGTTGTTTTTCAAAGTTTTATGTAGTATGAAAGACCGCTGATTTGTTTTACTTTTTTCCTCCTCTGGGGTAATTAGTTCACTAGAATTTAGAATGACTGCCTTGTGATGGACTGGACTCGTGTGGGACTCTTTACTGTGCATACCCACTGAAACCCCAAGGCGCCACCAGCAATCTCCGAGGCAGGATGCAGTAACAGCGCAGACGTGTTCGCATCCCGCGACGTGATTTGCCGTTGAAATCGCGGCCCACTATGGCCATGAATGATGTGGCCACTCAGATCGGCCAACTCTCCCCGACTTGTAGAGCTGGGGGTACAAGGATGCGCCAGCAAGAAGGGATCTTCTTTTGGTCGCATGAACCCTTATTCCCCATTTGAAGCGTTTGCGTGCCTACATTTGATCTAACTACAGAACTTATCATCATGATTTTTTTAATGTTACAATATAATCACTTTACAGTAACAATATGGGGGGGCGTTATTTTAAATTATTCATTGAAATTAAATTCTTGAGACTTGGAGATGGGATTCTATAATGTGAGGGATATAGGTTATATATGAAACGTATTTATATACGTATGTATAAATTCGTCGTCATTTATCTACTAATTTTACCTACATTGTTGCAAACACTTTTATATTGATAATAATAATAATAAAAACTTTATTAATGACAGAAGGGTTTGTGACAGAAATCATAAATCGCTAGTCCCCACACTAGGGAGGCCCTGTGTTGTGGGTAACTAGAAAACAATTATTTCGTGGTAATACTTATTACATGGTTTACGTAACTCGAGCTTTCGAAAGCTTTTCAGAAATCCCGTTCAGGGAGTGATCTTGTAAAGGAGTTTTATTTTAATGGTAGTTTCATTAACACTATTAATTAATTATTTTTCTATGAGCAATTAATTACATTCGGATGAAATAAAAATATGGATCTAAGGTCTTTAGTATATAGTAAAGTCAAGGTTTTTTTTTTAAATATTTATTACTATAATATTATATATATATAATATATATATATACTTTCTAATAATTGTAAAGTAATAGAAACTTGTAAGGTTTTTACAATAATTAAGTTTTTTGTCAGTCAGAAAAATAAATTAAAATTTTAATTAATTTTACCAATTGTATGTTTCCTTTAATTATATAAAAGTACATTTAAAAACTAATTAAACTACCACTTGTAATAATGTGGCGCTACAACTCTATAGGCACTCAAGGACGTCCTTAAATTTATAAGCAAGTAGGTGATCTATCCGATTTCTGTGTCTGCCGGGTATTATAGGTACAATCCTCCTGACTCGACACACCCGAACACATCCCTCTACGCCTTTATCTTAGAATACCTAGTCTGAAAAAAATATGATCTTTTATGACATCTGGTGGAAAAGGCAAAAAAATGATGTTTTATGATATCTGGTGGAAAAGGCAAAAAAATGATGTTTTAAGAATCATAACTCTTTATTGGATTTTGATTTTAAAATCGAAATGTCAATATTTCACCAAATACCGCACGCGGGATGAAAGTCACATCACCGTGATATGGGTTACGGTTATAAACGGTTATGATACGGTTAAAACAATGTTCTTGGTCTTCTAACAGTCGTGGTTTGGAAGTCTTTCCCTGAACTGCGTCGCAGATCATGACATCGACTTAATTTAGGAACCCAAAGTCACCAGCATGTCAACTGGATGCTTTTAATAAACCTCATGCGAGGCTCCTTGTGCTGAGCCATTATTTAGTAGAATTATTTTAAAGATAAAAAAAAATAAAATTATAATTTATTTCGTGGTAATAATAAAAATCAGTTGAATTCAATAGCATTATGTTTATTTTCAAGAACATATACTAATTTTAAATGAAATAGTATTAGTGTTTAAAATTTCCGCATCTTTTGAGTTCAGTGGTGTAGAAAGTCCCCGCCACAGGCTCAGGTTTGAGGTTGTAGGTCTTTGCGAATTCTGCCAGTTGTAGAACACGGCTTTTTGTCAATCTGTGAAGAAACAGTATAACAATATATGTATCTCAAATCATTATTAGTATTAAAACGATAATATAACTACGCGAGTATCTTATTAAAAGTAATAAATGTTCAAAGCGTCTTTCTTACATTTTATCATGAATACTATTAAAACTGCTAGTTATAATATAAATAGTATTAACAAATCTCTTGTAATATCCTTTCAGACCTAGGATTAAAAAAAGGGAATTCGTGCTGCAAACACAGAAAGTATCTAACCAAATTCGCTATCTACAATTATACGTAGTTCTACTCACTTTAAAAATTCAATTTGGTCAGGGTCTATGTGGTCGTTCTGCTCATACAAGACGCCTGCGATTCTGTGAATACCGGTTCCTAAGTTTGGGACGGGTGATATGAAAGGCACAGCTTCCTCACCACCAACCAATAAATTCTTACTATTTGGTACATTCACAAAAATAGCGATGAGGTGGACGTTCGGTGCAGGCCCCTGATGTTTGTCGAAATCTGTGAAACAAACACGCAATTTTGAACTGGAGCATGCAAACAGAACCTTTTGTCGAGTGCTGTTTCTGACTTGTCTGATTTTGAACAGTTTATTTTGAGCTAAGAATTATTTTCTGGTTGAATCGATATAAGGCTGTATCTATAGCGTAGATACTAAGCATTTAATATAAGCTTTTAGAAGTTATCACCACAATTCAATAAAGTTCTTTCTAATTAACCATTTTCTATTAGAAAAAGATTTAGAGTTCACAATTTCAAGGAGGACCGTGATCTTAGCACGTGATAATGCTAGCATACGTAGGAGTAGGATCTCTACTTACCTATCATTATTAGAGTGTAGTTTACACTATTCATTCCTTTTGGATAACTAATATACTCTGGATCAATAGTTCTAATTGGGTCAATGTAATTTCCCAACTCTACAGCAGCTGTCACAAAACCACCCTGCAATTATTAATACACCATTATAATAAAATCTATCTTTATCATTATTATTAATACCTAACAATTTATATTTCAAATAAAAAATGTCGTTGTGAAAGGGGTGGTCCGGTTGTGATAAATCGAAAAGAAATAAGAAAGCAAAATTCGTAAATTAAAAATATATCATTATTACATAAAAATATCAAATTAAATATATTCTTGTAACCCAAGAAAAGTTATTTTTATTTTAGTATGTTTTTAAAGAATAAATTTAAAAACTAGAGAATCGATATCAAAAATGTTTTCCCACTGGAATGCTACATTATCCTTGTTAAAATAGGTAATTCTCAATACAATTTTTTTTAAATATCCAGCTGTGCGAAATCGGGACAGGCAGAACATTTAAAAAATATACATGAATGCCTTACCTTAAGCTTATCTTTAGGCGGAACGGGCAAGTATTTCGGCGAAATCCCATACTTTTTAAAGGCCATTGGGGCAGATATTTTCAACTTGGCTTTCTGGTATGAAGAGATACAGGTACATTGCTTGGTATCTTTAGGCAATAAATCCCTTTGGAACTCGTAGGAATATCTCCCAAGACTCCATACGACCCTACGACAAATAATATAATTAAAAATCGCATTTTTGGTAAATTACTTTCCAAGTATACAATATTATAATGTATTCTTTGACAAAGAACAACGCTTTATATATTGTTTTTTATAATTAACTCATTAATTACCTAGCTCAAAACTAATTGCTTTTGTCATGTCTCTATTTTTTGTCAAAGATTGTATTAAAGATCGCGGGTTTGTTTATAAATTAGTCCAATGGCAGAATAGATAATAAACAATGAAAAAGTGATGTTCAGTGTGATTAAATAAATTGTATAATCCGTTTTTAAAAGTAATATGCAAATTCCTGTTTTTGCACGCCTCGCAGTGCTCTACTCTCGACATGTCAAAAAACCCAGTCTTTCGAAACTTGAATGACTTTTTTCTCACTAATATAACACTTACAGGATAATATGAGTGCACTTAAATCGAGATAAATAATCTGTCAAGCACATATGATATTTTTTATGATCAATTATTTTGTTTAACATATTAAATAATAACATTAAAATCAATCATTCTTGGACGTCCGTCAGTCTGTGTTTGTGTACCAGAATACTTTTTTTCTTATTATATAAAGTTATACCCTGGGCTGATTTCTATATATTAGCGTTCTTAGTACCTACTGTCGTTTAATTATAATTTGTAAAAAACTAAAATACGACTGTTTCAGACTGTTTCGACCTCACCTTAGAGTTATGGCGCCACTAAATATGTGTGTTTAAATATTATTCGTAGCGTGAAACTTCAAGATAATATTTTATTTATTTGTTATTTTGTTTTAAAAAACTTGAGTTTTTAATAAAGTTTTTAATTTTTTTTAAATGTGAATGACCGCTACGAGGCGTGCACTTTTGGATTTTCCAAACTATTTTAACCTTCAACAACGGTAGGTATTTGAAGAGCGAGATGAAAGGCCAATGTCAAAGGACAGACGAAATAACTATTTGTAGCTAATAATACAGCCCTTACATAACGCACTTGATTTCGAAACCGTTATTAAACAAACTAAATTTAAAAGAAGCAAAAATTTACGATTTCGCATCATTATTTATCTCTTTATAAAAAAGTGAGTAAGTTATAAGAGATATTTTTGAGTTTTTAAATGCTCGGCTACTTTTAAAGGTGTAGAGTCATATAATTTAATATTTTCTATGATAACTTTTTATAGTAACTTTAATTTATAGTAACACTTGTGCAAAAATTAATTTTTCAATTATGTAGTTTGTTTAAAAACGTTTCTACGTATATATTCAAAATCGAATTCTTGCTATTATTTGTTATTATAATTTATTTTAAAGGTATTTTATGCATAGGTCAATAGGTATAGGTCAATTAAACATGATTGACCTCAAAGGTCGACCAAAAGAATCGATATTAAAGGTCAATAAAAACAAACTTTATCAAATATACGTATATATAGTAAATAATTTACATTAATGTGAAAAAATCTGACGTAGCTAAACAAATAGTTACCCTTTTTTATTACAATTATAAGTCGATTCCGTAAGTGCTAGGTGACAACTGGTGTAGTATCTTTCAAACATAGTTTTTTTTTTTTATGGCTCTGGCACGGTTTGTGCATTAGCCAGCGTCAAGTATATAAGATTTTTATAATTCGTGCTTGCCTTAGAAATTCGACCGTGTCCTCCATGTATTTAAACGTGACTTAACTGAAATTTACAAGATTTAAGCACTCGCCCGGTACCCCACAACCCTCCCAAAGGCCGAGAACATTTGTTATTATATATTAATTTAAATTTTTAAATTAAATTAAAACTTGCCCTCGAAACGGGAATCGAACCCTCACCTAGCTGCCACTTAATAAGACCACTAGGCTATGCGGATGACCCAGCGCTACCGCCGTGTGCTTGACAATAGATTAGTCAGAGAAAAATTATTAGAAACCAACTTCGATCATCTCTTAAATATTGAATGCCCATTTAAATTATATGACGAGCTATCTACTTTATTTAGAGACATAGGTATACAACCAATGTTATAAAGTAAAAAATATGACTGGTAACAGGGATTCTAGAAATGAAAAGTATTGGTTAAACAATAGCTTAAAAAATATGGTTATTGAAAAAGATAGATTATTCAAAATATGGTGTAGTGATCCAAAGAATATGGTAAAAAGACTAACATATACTAGGTACAGGAACAAATGTCAAAAGGCAATTTTTAAATGTAACGTAGAACATGATAAAAAAACAATTTCAAATTGTAATAATAATATAAAAAAAGTTTGGGATAAAATTAATGAATTATTGGGTAAAAATAAGCAGTCTTTGGATAATCTAATCTTAAATAACATAACTAAACAAGGTGGCACGCAGGCAGTCTGTAATGATTTTGCTGATACATTCTCAAAGGAAATTGATCAAATAAAGCACTCCTGTGATGAAAAATGGCTGGAAAGGAAGACTTATGTTAAATTATCGAATGTGTGTATGAGATGGCAACCGGTCGATGGCAAGGATATAAAACTAATAATTGATAAAATGAACAAAAATAAATCACCGGGCAGTGATCTTATACGCATGTCTGACTTAAAAATAATTGTTGACAAGATTAGCCCTGTATTATCTAATCTGATAAATCTATCTGTAAAATATCACAAATTTCCACAAAAATTAAAGGAAGCAATCGTTCGTCCGGTCTATAAGAGAGGCGATCGTAAAGTTTTTTCGAATTATAGACCAATAGCTATACTATCAAGTATTGACAAAATTATGGAAAAATGTGTTGTCAATCAAATTGGAACTTTTTTACAAAAAAATAATATCTTAACGGAATGTCAACATGGCTTCCAGAAAAATAAAAGCACCAACACCTTATTATCAAATTTTACATACGAAATTAATGCACATTTGGAAAATAAAAAAATTATTGTAGCTATTTTTTATGATTTTAAGAAGGCTTTTGATACCTTAAATACTGAGACCCTCTTAAATGGAATGGAGGAGTGCGGCCTGGGGCAGCCGTTGAACCCTTGGTTCAGCGACTGTCTCACGGCGCGCTCTTACCGTGTGAAAGTCGGCGACGCATTCAGTGAGGAGAAACAAGTAAACTGCGGCGTCCCCCAGGGTTCTGGGTGTGGACCAGTGTGCTACCTGATGTATGTAAATAGCCTCTGTGAAGTATTACGTCACTGCTCGGCCCACATGTTTGCTGATGACCTTTGTACTCTCAGCGCTAGTACCGCTACCGACCTCTCGGAGATGTGTCGCCGGGTTCAAGAGGATGTGGATGCGGTAGTTAAATGGTCACATGATAACGGCATTATATTAAACGCTGACAAAACAAAGATGATAATTATTCACTCCCCGTATTTAAGTTCTATTGATAATCCACCTCCTCTTTTTGCGCACGGCTTTGATTGCTTTCATAACAACAAAATTAACTGTACGTGTAAACCTATCGAAAAAGTTAATTGTGTAAATTACCTAGGAGTAAAAATAGATACGTCTTTTTCTTGGGATTCCCATATAGAATTTTTGTGTAGAAAACTAAGAATTTTATTAGAAAAGTTTTACCATTTACGTACTAAAGTCTCATTGCCCATACTAAAATGTTTATATTTTGCACTTGTGGATTCCATAATAGGTTACGCTCTTGACTGCTATGGGTTAACATTTAAAACATACATTGATAAAGTAGAATCATTACAAATAAGATTTTTAAAATTACTAGTAAATAAAAAGACAAGGAATCAATGTAAAGGAGATTATTATAAACTATTCAAAATATGTAAAATTTTACCGGCTAGCCTGAAACATAGATTCCTTGTACTTGTAAATAACCATGGTAAGCAGGATCGTTTTACTAGTTTGGTGCATCATATAACTGACACAAGGTCAATGTCCAAAGGTAAATTTGAAATACCCATGGTGCAAAATTATTATGGAGATAGAACGTTGAAGAAGCGGATTCCATACTTGCTCAATAGTTTACCCGAGGACATAAGACGTGAGACTTCATTGGATAAATTTAGAGGTTTATTAAAAAACCATTTGTTAAATATGCTGTAACCTATAAGTAATTTAAGTGTATTAGTATTAGTTGTAGTAGCAGTGTTAGTAATTAAGTGATTTAGAAGTTATGTTTATTTAAGGCGAGTCACCTGCAGTCAAACTGCGTAAGCAGTTTTGCGGGGCATGGTTTGATTTAAGGTGTAACTTTTTTGTGAATAAATATATTTAAATAAATAAATAAATAAATAATAATGAGGCCCCCTAAACCATAGTTAATCTTGTAAATTTCAGTTAAGTCACGTTTAAATTTAGCCATCTATCAAAATACTGGGATAACAAATAGACTTTTTACATTTTCACGATTTAAACAAAATGGCATTGATAACTATTTAGTAAAAGTTTCGTTTAGTAATGGTTTCGATAAAGGTGCTGTAAGTTTATCATTAAGGCATCATTTTCTTATGTTTTTAACACGTATGTAAAATTAAAAGAATATTATAGGGCAAAATATAAATACATTTTTGTTGTAAAGACTATTCGAAATAAGGTCTTGACGTGACAGTTGACAAAAATGTCCTTTTCAGTTGGCAATTGTAGCTTGATGTGAATAGCAAAATATTAATTGTAATTATATAGCAGTAGGCAGCGTCATCTTCCTTTTTGTAATCGGTTAAAAACGAATGAAGAGTTTCACATGAATCATTTTAGTCGTTGTGAAGCTAGCAGTAGCGTTACTATGGGTTGGGTTTTAAACGTCGTGGCACTTATTTTATGATACTAATTATGCAGGAGGGAGGGACCTTCATTGAAACACCTCCAAGTGATTTTTGCTGCCGGAAACGCGTCTAAGTATTAAAAAAAAAAGTTTTATGCAATGTATTGAAATTTGTAAACAATCCGCCATTTTCTACTTTTCTATTTAAAAAATCGTGTTTTTAATCTATCGATTTTTTATTTATTTTTTAAATTTAAAGTTATAGAATAATCAATATTGAAATGAACCTAATTTCGTGTTGATAGATTATAGGGTTCCGAAAATTTTGAAATTATTGATACCTACTCGTCTGTATTTCCTAATTAGTAGGTACTTGTATTCCATTGTTTGCATCTTTCTGTATTATTTAATTCTTACTAGAATAAAGTGTTTACTTTAATATCCAAAAAGTACTCAAAACCGAATCAGAGCACCCCACTATCCACGTGGTCTTGTCTGCCCTACCCCTGGAGTGTATATAAAAAATCGGAGGCGCGGAGGAAGAGCAGCCCCCACCCGCTGTAACAAAGCACAGGCATTATGCAAGCCCTAGCGGCTAAGACTGGCAAAAAGCCTAAGCTGCGGAGGCTTGAATAAATTGCCTGTGCTTTGGTACGCAAGGGTGAATTATTATTCTTGTTCGGTTAGGTTAGTATATTAATATTTTTTTTTAAGAGGTGTCCAAAAATTTATTATTATTATTGTTCGGTTAGGTTACGCTGGCCATAGACGGACCGCATGTTGCAGTCGATACCGACTGCTCTAAGCGGTCGCCGCACGGCGTACTGCAGTTTCCATACTAAATTCATATCCCCCATACACGGACCGCACGACCAGTTTCTGAGCGGTCGAGTTTCGCCGTGCGGTCGACTGTTTAGAGCTGCCGGACCCACCGCTACAAGCGGTTGCTGCCGACCGCACGCCACTCCCTCAAATAAAATAAAAACTACCTAATTCATCAAATGAAACCACGGACATTCTAAAGTAGCAGTGTTTCTTCATCGAAATCCATCTTGTAAATGAACTCGCATCAATATTATTTTGCGGTCGACCACAACTGCATTATACGGTCGTGTTGCAGTCGTGTACGACTTCAACGCGACCGCTCTACAGTAGTCGGTCTTGATGCAACATGCGGTCCGTCTATGGCCAGCGTTAGGTTAGTATATTAATATTTTTTTTAAATAACTGTTCAACTGAAACTGATCAACTATGATTGATTTTCAATTAATTTTAATTTTAAAATCGAATACAAAAATCGATTTTCACTTTTAAAGAATTTAATAATATTTATTTTTCACATCCCTATTAATTTTATAAACGCAAACGGCCATTTCGAATGTGGATTTTGCTAGAACAGTGTGTGAACAGTCTTACAGTGCAGAACATCCGTTAGAAATCCGTTACTTAAAAAACGATTATTAACAATCGATTAATTAAAAAACTATTGTTTAAAGTGAATGTCACATCTCTTATTCTCTTATAACCAATAGAAAAGTAGATAATGGCGGATTGTTTACAAATTTCAATACATTGCACAAAACTTTAACCTCATGAAACGCGAATACATTGAGATGAACCTATTGCACCACTTCACGCCAGTTTTCTTTGAAACAGTGGTACTGCCCCGCCAGCCCAACCTAAACGAGAAAGCTCTCTTTCGTCTCTTTCTGTCATATCATGTACAATACAAACAGATTGTAAAGTGAGAGAGTATATCTACATCACTTATATTATAAAGCAGAAAGATTTTTTATTTTGACCAATTTACGATCAATATGAGCGGAGTATTAATGAAAACTGTTGTTGAAAAATTATTTCCTTGATCTCAGGAAGTGAATACTATACACCAAGCAACGACCAAAATAAAGGAAGGTGAAAGTGCAGGGCACAGCTAGTATTTAATTGTTTATGCAAATTATGTTAAAAACTGTATTTAACAATAGTCAATATCTATAATTTAAATTGCAAAACTCCGATACAGTATGTATCGGAGTTTATTTATCCGTTTTTATTTATAAAACGAATGAACAACACATTAAAAACAAACTACCAAAACTTTTGACCACGGAAAACATAAGTGTTACCCGCGACGTCTTGTGAAAATATATCTCTTTTGGTTTAATTATTTGAAGGTGCAGATGCAGGTCATTTTCGTAGGTCGCAATATTATAATAATTCAGAACATGGCCAGAGGTCAATTTCATCTGGTAGAATACGGCAGCGAACCCGAAAGCCTCTGAGCGCAGCAGTGCAGGAGAACCCAGATGGTTTTAGTTGATGTCGCTCACCCAGCTCTCTGAGTAGTAGAGTTGAGTCCCATAGACATTCGTAGTCTATGGGGGCCATTACCAACTCGGATATAAAAAAAAAGGAGAGAGTTTGGAACATTTGAATGTTGCGTTTAATATTATTTTTGTGACAGTTATACCTACAAAGTTTTCATGTAGTTAAAATGTAAATGTATAATGTAGATAGACATGCATAATTTTTACAGATAGCAAGACACAATGTAAAAGCATATTATTTTCTTGAAGGTTTTAGCGGCATTCTCGACTCCAAGCAAAAACGTCTGGTTCTTTTCATCATTAAATGACTACAAGTTTTGTAGGCTTTGGTTCATAGGCTAATAAAAAATTATCTTATTAATGTAAGTTTTTATAACATACATTAATTTTAAGATCTACAGATCAGATTAAAGTGGCTTATTGATACATAGATTTAGTTCACTCGTGTAGAAAGCCCCCGCTATGGGCTCGGGTTTGAGATTATACTTCTTGACCATCGGTTCCAGTTGTATAACACGAGTTTTTATCAATCTGTAAAGAAATATATAAATATATTCACCTATTGCATTTAGTATGTTCAGACCATTCGATTCACCCACTTTAACTACCTACAAAGAACGAGAGAAAAAACAAAACATAGCAGTAACCAGTCAAAAAACCGAGTTCATACAAAAACATTATATAAAAAATAATTATAAACCAATGACATACTTCATCAATTCCATATCATCAGGGTCAATGTGGTCGTTCTGCTCATACAAGAGTACTGCTACTCTGTGAATACCACTTTCTAAAGTTGCCACAGGTTGAATATAAGGTACAGCTATGTCACCCCCAACCAATAAGTTCTCGCTGTTTGGTACATTTACGTATATGCCTATAAGGTGTGCGTTCGGAGGAGGGCCTTGTTTACCATCAAAATCTGTAGAGTATAGAACATATTACTTATTGTATTGCGTACTTTGATAAAATTCTGTTACAAAATACAGTCCCTGACCTGATATTTAAATGTAAGAACGTTTTGATAGTTTATTCAAAACTGTTTTTATTAAATATCTTTAACTCCACACTATGTGATAACCAATAAAGTTTAAAATAAAAGTTTAATGTCTTATTACCAACGAGAAATAACGTGTATTTAACATCACTCTTTCCATGTGGATACGCAATATACTTCATGTCTACAGTTCTGAGTGGATCAATGAAATTTCCTAACTCCACATTTGCTTTCATAAAAGCACACTGAAACAATAGTTTTTGTTTTAATATTTAAAATATATCTCAATTCCTAGTGAAACAACTGCAGCTAATTCATTAAGTGAATGTGGTGATTAAAGAGCGCCATATCGGACTTCTTATTTTCAATATAATTAAAAACAATCATATACATTAAAATACAGTTAAATATAGTCAAACTTAAAGTCTTACGTTAAGCTTATCCTTAGGCGGGACCGGCAAGAATCTCGGAGTAATTCCATGCTTCATGAAGGCGTTTGGAACAGACCCGCCTAGTTTGGCCTTCAAGAATCCAGGGATACAGGTACAGGTGTAAAGCTTTTCTCCCAATACCCCATGTGATCCCAGAACTACAAATAATATACTTAACAATATTCGCATTTTTGTAAAATTTCTTTTCAAGTCGTCAATAGAATAGTCACTTAGACTTAACAATGCTCTTTATATATTATTTTTGGTATGAGGAGTTAATTGGTCTTAAAATTAATTACTTGTAATATTAAAGTAACATTGTATGTTTTTCAAGGTTTTATGTAGTATGAAAGACCGCAGATTTGTTCAACTTTTTTTTCTCCTATGGGGAAATGGGTTCACATCCCGCGGAACGACTGCCTTGTGATGAAGAGTTATGTGGGACTCTTTACTGTGCACTGAAATCCCAAGGCGCCACCAGCAATCTCTGAGGCAGGACACGGTAACAGTGCAAACAATAAACTACAAGCTCCCTCCTTATCAGAATGCCAAATCATAAAATGACTGCTTCACGACTGATTTGAGCGCGACCGCCGCTGTGAAAACCGCTGTGTGAGTTCGAAAAGTGAGTTACAGAATCGCAAGGCAGGCGTGTCCGCATTCCAGGACGTGATTTGCCATTGAAACCGCGGCCCCCTATGTCCATCCCTTTACAGTTACAATTTGGGTATTTTAAATTATTGGTTGATATTAAATTCTTGAGACTTGGAGACGGGTTTCTATAATTTAAGGGATATAATATATATATATAAAACGTATTTATATATGTATATATAAATGCATTGTCATTTATCTTCTTCTTTTACCTACATTCAGGCAAACACTTTTTATTGATAAAACTTATTACATGCTATACGTAACTCGAGCTTTCGAAAGCTTTTCAGTAATCCCGGTCAGGGAGTGATCTTGTAGAGGAGTTTTATTTTATTGCTAGTTTCATCAACAGTTTTAATTATTTTTCTATGAGCAATTAATTACCTTCGGATGAAATAAAAATTTGGCTCTAAAGGCTTTATTATATAATACTGAACTGGTTTTGAGGCTATAAAAGCACGGCGCGCGATATGGCCGTGCTCACTTCTTCGCCGCTCGCACTAGATAATATAGACGTTACTTATAGTTATTGTTGTTGAATTTGTGGTTGTATTCTTTATTAATTAATAGAAATTGTGTGGTAAATTTCGTGTAATTTAATTAGTTTTTTTTAGTAATTTTATTTGTTAATTTCTTACTTTATAGTAAAGTCAAGGTTTACATTTCGACGAGTTTTTTAAAATATATATTACTATATAATTATACTTTCTAATAATTGTAAAGTAATTAAAAACTGTAAGGTTTTTTACAATAATTAAGTTTTTCAATGTCATTGTATTTAAATGACGTTAGTCATAAGAAAATAAATTAAAAATTTAATTAATTTTACCAATTGCATTTTTCATTTACTTATATAAAAGTACATTTAAAAACTAATTAAACTACCAATGATAATAATTTGGCACTACAAGTCTATAGGAAAAATATGTTACAGGCAAGTAGGTGATCTATCTGATTTCTGTGTCTGCCGGTTATTATACAACCCTCCTGACCCCTACTGGACACGACAAACCCGAACACATCCCTCTACGCCTTTATCTTAGAATAGTCTGAAAAAAAAGATCTTATATGGCCATCTGGTACAAAAGGCAAAAAAATAATGTTAATGTTCTAAGAATCGTAACTGTGTACCTCATACGTGACTTAGGTTAGCGCACACGGAGTGTAAGTCATATAACCATGACATGGGTTTTCTTGGTAAAACATTAATTGTTTTGTGTTTCTCGCAAAAACGTTGATACTAAACCATGATGAATGAAATGGACGCAGTATCTGATTGATTTGAACTATCAGTTAAAGACCTTGATGGTGAGATTTGGAAACGCTGATGTGGCGTATCGGGTTATATTTACCACATTTTGGTGCATCAAAACAAAGAAGACGCTATCTATCTACGTACATCTGGATATTAATTATCTATTAACGAGGATATAAATAATGTCAACTGGTCACAAAGTAACGCTTTAAAACAATAATTAAAATTCAATTTTTATTAGAAAAATTATTAATTTTAAAATAAATAACACTATTTACAAAAAATACTGACATATACGAACTAATTATATTAATTTCAAGGACCTCATAAAGAGGGCTTCCTGCTACCGAATCCAGCTCATCTTCTTTGAGACTGAATTTTCGTCACCCTCCATAGACTAGTGACCTAACTACAAACTCATCTCTGCTCTCAAGAACAGCTTCCACCTCCTTTGAGAACGGTAAAAAAAATGTTCTTGGTCTTCTTACAATCATGGTTTAGACGTCTTAACCAGGGCTCTTAATGCTTACCTATTAATGGCCTACCCTGAACTACGTCGCAGACCAAGACATCGAAAAACTGCTCAGGTTCCCAAGTGACAACAATTATTTAATTTAGGAACCCAAAGTCACCAGCATGTCAACTGTATTCCTCGTGCGAGGCTCCTTGTGCTGGGCTATTATTTTAAAGATAAAATGAAATTTAAAATTATAATTAATTTCGTGGTAATAAAAATCTGTTGAATTCAATAACAATGTTTATTTCCAAGAACATATATACTAATTTAAATGATAAAGTATTAGTGTTTGGAAATTCCGCAACTTTTGAGTTCAGTGGTGTAGAAAGCTCCCGCCACAGGCTCAGGTTTGAGGTTGTAGGTCTTTGCGAATTGTTCCAGTTGTAGAACACGGCTTTTTGCCAATCTGTGAATAAACAATATATGTATCGCAAATCATTATTAGTATTAAAACGATAATATAACTATTCGAGAATCATAATAAATGTTCAAAGCGCCATTCTTTCAATTTTATCATGAATACCTAACCTATAAAATAAATAATGCCCCGCTCTATCACGTGCATTTTGATCTACTAGTCTACTAGTTAAGATATAAATCGTATTACAGGAGACCGGGAACGCTGCCAGTATCTTCGGAACCTTGCGTAAAGGGACTGCTTTTAATAATATATTTTAGTTACTATATTTTAAGGTTAGTTATTTTTTCTGTTTTATATTTATTCTTTGTCTAATACAAATTAACACATCTTCTGTAATATCCTTCCAGACCTAGGCTTAAAAAAAGGGAATTCTTGCAGCAAACACAGAAAGTATCTTACCAAATTCGCTATCTACAATTATACGTAGTTATACTCACTTTAAAAATCCAATTTGGTCAGGATCTATGCGGTCGTTCTGCTCATACAAGACGCCTGCGATTCTGTGAATACCGGTTCCTAAGCTTGGGACGGGTGAGATGAAAGGCACGGCGACCTCACCACTAGCCAATAAATTGTTACTATTTGGCACATTTACATAAATAGCGATGAGGTGGACGTTCGGTTCAGGACCCGGATGTCCGTCGAAATCTGTGAAACAAACACGCAATTATCTTAATGAGTGCATGCAAACAGAACCTTTTGTCGTGTTCTGTTTCCGACTTGTCTGATTTTGAACAGTTTATTTTGAGCTAAGAATTATTTTCTGGTTGAATCGATATAAGGCTGTATCTTTAGCGTAGATAATAAGCATTTAATATTGGCTTTTAGAAGTTAACACCACAATTCAATATAGTTCTTTCTTATTAACCATTTTCTATTACACAAAGATTTAGAGTTTACAATTTTAGTGACCGTGATCTTAGCACGGGATAATGCTAGCATAAGTTGGAGTAAGATCTCCACTTACCTATCATTATTAGAGTGTACTTTGCACTGTCCTTTCCTTTTGGATAACTAACAGACTCTGGATCAATAGTTCTAATTGGGTCAATGTAATTTCCCAACTCTACAGCTGCTGTCACAAAACCACCCTGCAATTATTAATACACCATTATAATAAAATCTATCTTAATCATTATTATTAATACTTATATAAAAAGCAATTTATATTTCAAATAAAAAATGTCGTAGTAAAAGGGGTGATAAATCAAAAAAGAAATAAGAATGCAAAAAATATTAAATTAAATATATTATAACCTAAGAAAAGTTATTTATATTTTTGTATGTTTTTAACGAATAAATTTAAAAACTACAGAATCGCTATCAAAAATGTTTTACCTCTTTCCTGTGGAGAAACCTTTTTTTTCGATTTGGACATTTTTAACAAGGATAATGTTCTTTGTAACAGGAATGCTACATTATCATTAAAAAGGTAATTCTGAATACCACATTTTTTGAATCTCCAGCGTTGTGAAATCGGGTCAGGCAGAACATTAAAAAAACCATGAATGGCTTACCTCAAGCTTATCTTTAGGCGGAACGGGCAAGTATTTCGGCGAAATCCCGAATGTCTTAAAGGCAATTGGGGGAGATATATTTGACTTGGCTTTCAGGTATGAAGTGATACAGGTACATGGCTGGATAACTATAGGCAATACCCTTTTGAAACTCGTAGGAATATCTCCCAAGACTCCATACGACCCTACGACAAATAATATAATTAAAAATCGCATTTTTCGTAAATTACTTTCCAAGTATACAATATAATGTATTCTTCGACAAAGAACAATGCTTTATATATAGTTTTTTTTTTAAATTAACTCATTAATTACCTAGCTCAAAACTAATTGCTTTTGTCATTTCTGTATTTTTTATCAAAGATTGTATAATATTGAAGATCGCGGGTTTGTTTATAAATTGGTCCAATGGCAGAATAGACAATAAATAATAAAAAAGTGATGTTCGGCGTGATTAAAAAAATATAAGTTATCCGTTTTTAAATGTTATAAGCAATTTTCAGTTTTTTTTAAGATTCACCGAGGAATGGAGAATGTTAGTTCGAAGAGCGAGATGGAAGGTACTTGGAGAGGCCTATGTCAATGGACATACGAAATAACTATTTTTAGTTAAAACAGCACTAACATAAGTTTATAATTAAGGCATCATTATCATGTTTTTAAGGCGTTTGTAAAATAAAAAAAAACATTAGAGTATAATATTAGCAATATTCTAAATAAGATGTCGACATGACAGTTGACAGAAATGTCCTTGTCAGTTGGCAGTTGTCAATGGTAGATTGACGTGATTAGGAAAATATCAATTGTTATTATACATCAGCGTATTTCTTTTTTATACACCACAATTTTTAATCATTAATATATTTTTAATTATTACCTAAGAAAAATATATATATGTTTTTCAATACTCCAGCAAAATGTTTTAATATCTAAAATAATTAGGTATTTTGACGTCATGACAATGTTATCAAGTTTTTAAAGTGACATAGAAAATGAAAAATCCTTATTAGTATAATCATATGTCTGAATTTTATTTGTTAATTAAAACCATACCTTTAATTAAAATTTTACAAACCTTAAGCTGGCCATAGACGGACCGCATAATGCAGTCGGCTACGACTGCTTGGAGCAGTTGTGTTCTACCGCAAAATAATACTGATGCGAGTTCATTTACAAGAACGATTTCGATGAAGTAACACTGCTACTTGTACTATTACGCAAGCGTAGGCGTAGAAGACACCGTAGTATGTGGGTGCGTCCAATATTACAATCAAGCATAGCATGGAATATTTCATACTTTGTATCCCCAGCTTAGAGAAGTTTTCTACTACTTTAGAATCTCCGTGGTTTCATTTGATGAATTAGTTAGTATTTTATTTTATTTGAGGAAGAGGCGCGCGGTCGGCAGCAACCGCTTGTAGCGATCCGTGTATGGTGGGTCCAGCAGCTCTAAGCAGTCGACCGCACGGCGAAAGTCGACCGCAGAGCGACTGCTCCGACCGCTCAGAAACTGATCGTGCGGTCCATGTATTGCGGATATGAATTTAGTATGGAAACTGCAGATCGCCGTGCGGCGACCGCTTAGAGCAGTTGGTATCGACTGCAACATGCGGTCCGTCTATGGCCACACTTAATTACCTATATATTTTTTGAAACCTTGGTTTTTTTCCTTTTTATAATATGTTACCAATGGATGAAGAGTTTCACACGAAGCATTTTAGTCGCTGTGTTTTGCTACTACCTAAACCATACTTCAAGAAATAATGAAACAAATTCTTATTGGCCGGTAAAGCACTCGAGAGCCTTTTTCGTGTCAGTATATAACTTTGATGATTGTCTAGCCAGTCTGCAATGTACGCCCAAATTATTAGTGAGATACGGTAAGATACAGTCGGGACTAAGTGTGACTTGGCGAAAATTCATTACGTATTTGACGTTGAATGCCAAATCGTAAAATGACTGCTTCACGACTGATTTGAGCGCGACCGCTGCGAAAACCGCTGTGCGAGTTCGAAAAGTGAGTTACAGAATCGCAAGGCTGTACTAATTAAAACACTTTTCAACTCTTCCCCAAAAATTTAAAACAAGGGGGTAATTACCAATGCTTTGCAGTGCACTTACTTATATACGCAATGAACCTAAAATTGTATATACGCGTAGGATTACGCGTGGATAAAGGACGGTAGAAAGTCAGAGTTAGGAACTAAACGATAGGAATATTATCGTCTAACGACAGGAAGTTCGTAGGAGAGGAGATATACAAAGACAGGGACCGATTGTTGACTTTGATTTTAATAAATTATAATGACAACGGCAGCTGACACTAACACCATTGCTTCAAAATTAATAATAAAGACTATGTAATTACGACAGACTATTAATTTTTGGATCTATTAATATTGGCAAATCAAATAAAACATATAACGGTTTAGAACTAATTTGACTTTGATGTTATTTAATTATAATGACAACAGCAGCTGACACTACCATTGCTTCAAAATTAATAATAAAGACTATGTAATTACGACAGACTATTAATTTTTGGATCTATTAATATTGGCAAATCAAATAAAACATATAACGGTTTAGAACTAATTTGACTTTGATGTTATTTAATTATAATGACAACAGCAGCTGACACTACCATTGCTTCAAAATTAATAATAAAGACTATGTAATTACGACAGACTATTATTTTTGGATCTATTAATATTGGCCAATCAAATAAAACATATAACGGTTTTGAACTAATATGACTTGACATGACATGACAATGGCAGCTGATACTAGCGCCATTGCTCCGACATAATAATATACTCGTAGTATAGAACGGATCAAATCATTGCGCCATTTCTTTCAAATTGTGTATATACTGTGATAGAATATGAATACTTTAGATAAAAAATAATAAATGTAAGCAAGGAATTTTTAGACGTGTGAATAATTGTTTTATTTTCCAAAAAAAAACTTTGTATATTTATTTATTTACACTTAGTTACATTTATAGAAAAACAAATAACAAATACAATTATAAGAAATGCAACAGGCGACCTTATCGCTAACAAGCGATTTCTTCCAGGCGACCATTATCACTTATTAATTAAACGTCTCCGCAACGCGACAATGAAGTGGTGAAGAAATTCCCCGCTGCAGGCTCAGCTTTGAGATTGTATTTCTTTACGAATTGTTCCAATTGTAATACACGAGTTTTCTGTTTCAACAGTCTGCAAAAATTATGAATGGTGTGAACATCATCAAAATGTCTTAACAAGCTAATAAATTTTTTACAGTTACTAAATTAGATAAAGGTTTTTATTTATCAAAATAAATCAGTCTCGTTGCACCCCTTTTACTTTCAGACTTTTGCTCTTTTATCCCATGCATTGATAGAAACTAAAAGACATAGAAATAATTATAGTTATGACCATCGTTCACATTATGATGGAATGACAACCCATCGCACACCTTCGTAACTGAATTCATCATGCAATTGCTCTAGTCAGTAGTCTGACCTAAGGCTTTTGTTTTGTAATTGCGTCAAATAACTTACTTCGTCAATTCCGTTTGGTCAGGGTCTATGTGGTCGTTTAGCTCATATAAAAGAGCCATTGGTCGATGGGTACCAATTCCCAAGCTTGGCAATGGCGGCACGTAGGTTACAACCGTGTCACTATCGGTGATTAGATTGCTACTTGGTGCATTCACGTAAAGCCCAATGATGTACACATTAGGGTGATGACTTCGGGGTGCATCAAAATCTGGAAAATGTACCAGAAATTTTTAATGGTAATAATTTATCACATCTATAATTCCTACAAAACTAAACTCTCTCTCTCTCTTCAGATAAGATATTACGATGCCAGACATATTTATGACTTAATTGAGAACTCCGACTTATAGTATTTTATTACTAAACTTGCCGCCCCCGCGAATTTCATTTCTCATTAATGTGATTTTACTTAGCCTACCTTTTTAGTACAAACCAACATGGAACATTTTGTTATGATACCCCAGAGACTGTTCGGTTTTCCGGAATGAAAAGTTTTTAGGTTTTTCTGTGAATGTTTAATAAACAAATATTTTATTAAAAATTAATATTGATTGTAGAGGGGTGCCAATAAGAGGTTGTATGTATTTTTGTATGTTAGAAAAAAAATAAAAAAAGTATCTAAAAAATAAAAATTTAGAGGTGGACACCCCTTATAACTTAGGGGTTTGAAATATAGATAGTAGCCGATTCTCAGACTAACTGAATATGCATAAAAAATTTCATAAGAATCGGTCGAGCCGTTTCGGAGGAGTATGGGAACGAACATTGTGACACGAGAATTTTATATACATAGAGATATCTTTTACAATACTCGACTTACACGTTCAAGTGCTCCTTACCTAACAGTAATAAGGTGTATTTAACATCATCCTTTCCATTTGGATACTTGATATACACAGAATCCATAATTCTGAGTGGGTCAATGAAGTTTCCTAACTCCACATTTGCTGTCAGAAAACCACCCTGAAACAAATGAACATTTATTTACTTATATTGCTTCCCTAATCCAGTACCAATTGATTGTCTCTCTCCGCTTAAACAAGCTTGTGCAGTGAACACATCTTGAGGATTACCTCATAGAAAGGTAAATCCATCAGTGCATAGCCGGGATTCAAACGCACAACCTCAGGGTTATGAGTTGCACGCTTAATAATAATAATAATAAATCGTTTATTTGCCAAGATAGTGGTACAATTAAATCAATTAAGCCATATTAATAGGCCTGCAAATGTCATTTTAATTTTTATAATGACATATAATATGGACATACATAATGTCATAATAATAAGTTAAGTTATTTATTACTGTTGTCAAACTTATGGTCAAAATACTCGCCCACGGCACATCGCCTTCAAAAATTTAATCACCTTCCCCTTGAAAGCATTACATGGCAGTGATCAGGAACCTCTAGGAAGGTGATTAAATAGTTTGATAGCAAGCGTAACAATTTTTTGAATACATCGTAGTGAACATGCAGGGACCCACAGCCGTGTTGGATCCCTCGGTATAGCCACTAGGCCAATACTGCTTTCCATTACTTAAGTTAAAAAGGAATTCAAAACCTTACCATTATCTTATCCTTAGGAGCAATGGGTACATATTTTGGAGTAAGCCCTTACTTCTTAAAAGCTTCAGGGGCAGATGTATCCATTGGAGCTGTTAAGTTTCCAGAGATACAGGAACAGAGTTCATCTCCAAGAACGCCATATGAGGTTACTACGAATAATAAACTGAGTAAAACTCGCATTTTTAATTTTAAATATCGCAACTTCAAATATTAATTGTGCCTGCTACAACTAAGAACAACGCATTATGTAGTGATAATGGAGTGACGTATTCATTTCCTAAATTAATATTAATTACGTATCTACTTGTCATTGACGTCATAATGTCCATTTTATAATAAGCTATTTATTATTGTATTTTTTTCTGTATCCGTCAAATTGCGGATTGAATAAATAACTCATTAATTAACTAAATTGTCATACATTAAAACCCTTTCTAATATTATTATGTATAAACAATGTACATATTATTATGTCAGTAGCTCAATCGAATTACGCACCAATATGCTTTTGAATAAAAAAGCAATATTAAATATTAAATGATCGCAATATAAACGGCAAAAAATGGCAAAACACTTGCTATCGGTCCTACAGAAAAATTGCAACTGGAGTTGGTTTGCGGTAAGACCGTCTCCGGAAAGGAGCCATAATTCACGCATACACGTTTAATGTACTGTGATACTGTTGATATTTTATTGTACCTCAGAAGAGTCGGGTAAGACAGGAATGTCTGAGTGTGGGACGAGCATTTGTAAGATAATTCAACAATGGAATAAGGTTTAATAATTAAATTATTGTACCTATTATTATTAATAATGTTGTCGCAAAAATTCAACATTAAAGGATTGCAATGACTATTGCGAATTACACAGTACCTCATTATCATGCTGAATGTAATTACATAAACATAATTTTAAATGAACTAATTTAGAATTTCCTCCATTTAAAACCTAAATTAAAACTTTTATATGATAGTGCACCTTTTCATTTGCTGGCACCAAAGTGACCCTCCGAGACGCCGCCTTCTAGTTCAACTGTTAAATTACGCACCATTAAAATCGTCTCATAAATAAGTCTCTTTGAAATTGAAGTTGCATTCTCTGGCTGGTTTGCATTCTTAATCACCTCGCAATGTGATCCGCCATAATGCGGCATATAACTGAGAGTAAAAGTGAGCTTTAAACTCTCTCTTTGCTACACAGTTCAGCCTTGCGATTCTGTAACTCACTTTTCGAACTCACACAGCGGTTTTCGCAACGGCGGTCGCGCTCAAATCAGTCTTGAAGCAGTTATTTCAGATTTGGAAATCTGGTAAATAATAAACTACAAGCTCCCACCTGAAAAGTGAGTTACAGAATCGCAAGGCAGCAGTAGATACTTTGTGGAGCTGTCCGTTTTGATATTTATAATTCGCCAACCTAATAACGGCGAAGCAGTCGTGTTTTTTTTATATAGGTATATAGAACGGGGGGCAAATGGGCAGGAGGCTCACCTAATGTTAAGTGATACCGCCGCCCATGGACACTCTCAATGCCAGAGGGCTCGCGAGTGCGTTGCCGGCTTTTAAAGAATTGGTACGCTCTTTTCTTGAAGGACCCTAAGTCGAATTGGTTCGGAAATACTTCAGTGAGCAGCTGATTCCACAAAGTGGTGGTGCGCGGCAAAAACGCTCAGTTGTGGAACGGCGGACGTCGAGGTGATACGGGTGGAATTTCGTATTCTGCCTCGAAGTTTCAGATTTTGAATGTTCAAAAACAAAATCATTTATCAATATAGGTAACACAATTTACACTTATGAACGTCAATAAAGAAATACATATTAAATGCTAAATGCTTCTTTATTTACTGCCAGTTCTCAAATCAAGGTCGTAGAACGGACGAAAAGAACTGGCAAGAAACTCACCGTCGCTCTTTTTAATCGTGAAGTATTTTGTTTTACACAAAGTTTGTAACCTGCAACCGTTACTCCATGTTCCACGTGTCATTTTAAGTAATTAATAATAAAAATATAAATTCAAAACAAAGATTTGTCCTATATCAGCAGTAGGCATGGTTAAATAGGAGATCGTACTTACATTTTCTCATGCAAATACATAGTCGAAATAACTGACATCACTGAAAACGAAAACATAACAAATGCATTGTAACTACGTATAATTAATAAGTGTAGAACTTAACAACAGTTAGGCCTCCTAATCCGGCTTATTAGAAAAAATCACTCATCATAGGAAGGTCTGTAAAAACAAACTTTTCCCGATTACGCCATCTATATTGTAAGGGTGAGGAAGAATTTAAAGAGAACATTTTTTCTTACTAAGTGTATTGGTGACCAGCTTTCTATTTGCTAAACTACGAAACTAAGCTACTGATATGGAGAATATTTTCTAAGAAAATATTGTGACTGAAATAATTTTAATGTTATTAAATAAACCCTTAATTGTTTCCAGGAATACTGATACAGCTAAGTATTCCTGGTTGATAACAGAGATCTTTCAAATGTTTGTGCAAACAAAACAGTATTTTTTTACACTTTGAGTCAAACGTGTTCAGGTCAGGGTTGCCAACACGCCGCACACCTTTGCTGAAGGTAAATTACCTTAATTAGCTAGAAGTATTATTTTAATTTGTAAGAAGCGAAAAACAAATATTTATCATATAATAAATAGCTTCAAATGGCCATTATGACGCACATAATGTATGGGCATAACAATAATTAACAACTGTCACGTTGACGTGGTTAGGTTATTTAATGACGGACTTTCTCGTTTTAATATTAAATCAATAATATTACCAATACAGAAACAAATCCACGATCTGTCATACTGCAAAATATGCTCAAAATTTAAGCTAAGTAAATTATACACAAATTCAAAAACAATATATAAGGTAATGTTGTGATTTGAAATACTATCACTTTTAGATAATAATAATAAAAACTTTATTCATGACAAATAGGGTGTGACAAAATTCATATGTCCCTGTGTTTTGGGTAACTAGATACACAACAGTTAGTTTTTTGAAAAAAAAGTAGGTGTAGTGTTAAACACAAGTCTTATAAGACATTAAGTATGTGTGAATGCGCACATACTTAGATAGTTAAAATTTCAAATTCAATCTTTATTCAGTTTGTTATAAATTGGGTCGTTCTTCTTTTAAACCTACTATTTGATAAAGCTTTAGCTCAATTTAGAAAATGAGTATATAAAGCTTTCTTGTCAGTTTATATATATATATATATATATATATATATATATATATATATATATATATATATATATATATATATATATATTCTGATAGCAGAATTTCTATTCTATTGGAAAAAGTTGTTTGCCGCGATGTTTACAGATTTTTGTACGATTTTCTAGGCCTGAAAGATAGATTCGACAAAAAAAATTACTACTTCGGCACGCAATCTTTTATTTTATTCTATCGAATACTCTTCGTCAAATAACTTCTACTTTTGTAATACATTAATTAACTTAATGAGCTTTTAGAAAACATATTAAAAAAGGGTGCGTGTACTTATGTACGCGCGTAAGAAGTTATACTTCTTTGGCATTATTAAAAATAGTTTTTGATTGCATGCAAATAATTAATTACAATTAAATAATCAAAGACTGGAAAAGGAGTCATTAAAGTCAATAAAGTTCAGTTTACATTTGAAAAATTAATTAAATAAATATTTATTATTATTCTCTTACATTAAACAAATAAAACACTATTTATCTTTAAAACATTTTTATTTCATTATACTATTTATTTTTAAGTGACTCTAATGTCTTCATCAGAATTTCGGTTTGTAATTTTAAATTAATCATTACTTGGTTGTGCATCTACGAGGCTTCTCCAAAACTACTTGCTTTCTGCAACAAATAAGAGAATATTAATTTAAGCTCTGTCCATGCAAAACTTAAAAATTTTTATAATTCATATTATAAATTTTTAACACATTTATATTAATATAATTATATAAATGTGTTAATAATATAATTTGTAGCACATGCTACAGACCTGGATAGCAACTTTCTTTTATTCTATTTAGAGATAGAGATAATTTAAATATAATACCGGTGTCTTCCTTGTAGGTTTCTTTGGAGTTGTTTGGGGATTCTTGTTGTTCAGTTCGACATGATTTTCTTTAACCTTTCTTTAATCCTACAAAATAATGAAATTGTTAAGTTATGTTGTCACTGTTGTGCACACCTTTGTTTGGCTTTTTTAGTATTCAAGTTATGTCAAAACTGATTTATTACCTTGTCATTGTTGGCTTTATTTGCTTTTGGGATATCAATTGTTTCCAAAATGATTTTATTTGTAATAACCTGAAATATATAAATAACATCTATTAATTTAAGTATCATGGTGAGTGGTTCGCACTCAGGTATTAAGGTGTATTATACCCACTGTCCATTATAAGTGGGAATGGGCTCACTTCTGGCAGGACAGAGTTTCGGTACTACAAGTGCAACATGGATGTTTTGAGGTATTACAATATCTCTAACTACCCTGTAGGGGAATAAAGTAATGTTGTAAGCATATGCCTATGCTTGAAAGGTTGAACCTTGAACATCACCATACATCATATTTATAATTAACATTCCTACCTCGACACCATCACAATCAAATTCATTGAAATCTACTTCAAACCATTGTGTCTCGAGAAGGTGATGGTGGCTTTGTTCCACCTCCAGTTTTTGATGTTTCACAGCGATAAGATGACAACTCTTTTTTTGTATTCAATTTAGTGCACTTCCACTGATTCATCAATTGTTTTTTGTCTCTTGTCCTTATATTTGCTAGATTAAATCTGATGTTTTGATTAAATAATGTGGTCATTTTTTTGAGATGCAGGTACTTATTAAAATGTTTACTTCTCTGTTATATCGCTACAAGCCTTCATTTTCTCCTTATTAGTATTCGTGCTTAAATCTTTGTTCTCAATTATTGATATATAGGGTCGTAGAATATTTCTAAAAAGTTGCTGTAACAAACGCAATAAACAAAAGCAATGAATAATGGTTCATGTTTCAGTTTTAATCAACAATAATACTCGATAATACATACGGATAGTTAACCTCAATTGTATTGAAGCACTCAGGAAGGTTAGCACAGTTTTTTCACAAATATTTTATATTATTTCACAAATATTTTGTATAATGAAAATAACTAGGTATATAATTATTAATTTTAAACAATAATTAAAACTCCTATATTTGTTTAAAAGGTAAATGTCATTGTCAGATGTCAATTGTCATGGTCATTCAAAATTCTTGTTAAGCTGCTAAGCTAGAATATGCGTGAAGTTAGCTTCACGCATATTCTATTTCTTTTTACTTGTAGTTTGTCTTATTCCCATCTCGCTCGCGCACGCTATATCACACTGCCAATTTTGTGTCATAGGTGCGCGCGCAATCGTAAAATTTCACTCTCATCAATTTTTCATAACGCGCCTAAAGAAGTACAACTTCAATAATACAGTTGTATTTATAAAATATGTTTTATTCATGACCGAATACCACTCAATCAATTTTTACTATCATTTAAAAATAAATACCAATATCACAGATGGCAATATAATCAAATAATATAAATATACATTTTCCCATGTTGCACTAGTCATAACAGGTCTAGATAACTAGGTCTATCAGGAGACAACAGACAAACTTGGAAGATAATTGATAGTGAAACTGGAAGAGTCAGGGATCGCAATCAAGACATTGAACTATGTGTCGATAACACTATAATCAAATCTAACGAAGAGATAGCGATTGTTTTTAATAAGTAATTTTCTGACATTCCAATTTCGACTACTAAGTCTCTTCAATCATCTCCCGCCCTCGCTGAATCGCTGCTCAAAGATAATGTAAACGAGTGCAAGGTCAGTTTTACATTCCGACCCATTGGTGCCGACGATATAGTGAGGATATTTAGAACCATAGATATTAAGAACACTACCGATCTTTGGGGTATTTCTGTAAAAATAATTAGTAGCATAATTGATGTAATTGCTCCCCATCTAGCTATAATTTTCAACAATTGTATTAAAAGTGGCGAGTTTCCCAATCTAATTAAACATAGTAAAGTTATTCCATTATTTAAAGCAGGTAGTATGTCCGACCCCAGTAACTTTAGACCAATTTTCGTACTACCTACTTGTAGTAAAATATTTGAAATTTTTTTATTAAATCAACTGGTAAGTCATTTTAACGTAAACAAATTATTACATAATAATCAGTTCGGTTTTACCAAGGGTCGCTCGACAGCCGATGCCGGTGTTGAGTTATATAGATATATAGGTAAGGCTTCGGAGGAGTCGCATGACGTTTTAGGTGTTTTCTGCGACTTATCCAAAGCATTTGATTGTGTCCAACACGAGTTCTTAATCGGGAAACTCCGCCACTATGGCATCAAGAATACCGCACTGAATCTTCTGACTTCCTATTTACACGGAAGAACTCAGAAGGTTGAAGTGAATGGTAAGAGGTCCTCTGGGTCGGCAGTAGATATGGGGGTACCACAAGGCTCAATTCTTGGCCCTTTCCTCTTTCTTGTTTATATAAATGATCTACCTTTCATGGTAGAGAGAAAACGTCAGATAGTTTTGTTTGCTGATGACACGTCCTTGATTTTTAAAATCAAACGACAAATAACAAATTTTGACGATGTGAACAATGCTCTTTCTTCGATTGTCCATTGGTTTAGTATGAATAACCTTCTACTTAATGCAAAAAAGACAAAATGCATTAAATTTTGTGCAAAAAATGCAAGGGTTATGGATACTAGACCAATTATAAACGGTGAGGAATTGAATCTGGATGATACAACTGTATTTCTCGGAATCACCATGGATTCAAAACTTCAGTGGTCCCCTCATATTAACGGATTGGCGAAGAGACTTAGTTCTGCAGCCTACGCGGTTAAAAAAATTCGCTCACTAACTGATGTCGACACAGCTAGACTTGTTTATTTTAGTTACTTTCATAGCTTAATGACTTATGGCTTATTATTATGGGGTCATGCTGCTGATGTCGAAACTATTTTCATCCTGCAGAAGAGGGCTATTCGTGCAATCTATAATTTAAAATGTAGGGAATCTCTTAGAGATAAATTCAAGGAAATTAATATACTTACCTTTCCCTCGCAATATATTTATGAAAATATTATGTATGTATACAAAAATAGTGATAAGTTTACTAGAATAGAACATACGCACAATGTTAATACACGGAACAAACGCAGGCTGCAATTTCCCCGTACTAGACTATCTAAAGTTAGTAATTCTTTTTTGGGGAAAGGGATACTCTTCTTTAATAAAATCCCAGAGGCTCTTTTATCACTGCCTTTCAATAAATTTAAGAAATGTATTAAATAAAAGCTGTGTAAAAAGGCTTACTATAAAGTCAACGATTATCTAGTTGATAAAAGGGCCTGGGACTAGTGCTAGACAGGCTACTTCTAATTAATTTGCGATATTTGTTTTAAATAAGTGTTGTTTGATGATTTGCTGTTTTAAAAGAGTACCGAGAGTTTTTTACGCCGGCTTTTCTCTCTCGGCCTACACCCTCTGTCTTCTTTGCCGATGAGTAGGGATGCCTTCAAATTTAATGACGTGGAATAAGTGATACATGTATCTTATGTTCCATAATAAACATATTTTATTTTATTTTATTTTAACATCGTGACAGAGTTTGATATTCTAGGGGATACCAGGCTGCGTTTTGGTATAAAACAGGTATATTTTTCTAAAATCATTTATTTTATTATAAAACTTGTCTTCAATATTGTCATATAAAATAACATGAGATCGAACTTGGATAATTAATGAAATCACATTTGAGAACCTTTAGAATAAAAGATTAATATTTTAGTAAATTAAATGACTACTCATTCGTCTTAAGTAAATAAAGTCTAGTATAGCTTGACATCAAATTAACGTTTCTAAAAGCATAAAAAAAAATCATTAAGCCATTGATAGAAAGTCTTATTTTTCGAATATTGACAGTGGCTCTTCCCTTTTTATTAACATTCGGAGCCTGGAGTGTTTGGTAAGAAGTAACGCAGACAGCAGTTTGATCAGTTGGATCTTTCGTTTTAAGCATGGCGAAAGGATCTTCATTGGTTGATTCATCTGGGCTATACATAATATCGTAAAATCTTTTTCAGGGCATTTTAATTGTGTTCATAATATCAGTGACCATGAAATCTTCCACATCATCAATTATATCGTGTTCTTTTTCGTGAGATAAGAACAAGCCCACAGTATTTTGTTGTTGTTGGGTTTCAGGCAGAGGCTGATAAGTTTTAGAACAAGACAACAACGAGGTAAGAACAGAATTGTTCACAACAACATCTAAATACCCTATGGTTTAAGAAGAGTTTCCGTGAATATTTGGTGGACTTGCATTGTTCCTTTCAGGGGCACAATATTACTTGGAATTGTTGTTGCTATCTTTTCTAAGTCTTCGTCTGTCAAAATTAACCGTTTAATTTTGTTGGCATCTTGAAAGCGGATAAGAATTTCAACATCTGCAATATAGTTTCCTCTTGCTACTATGGCATCACCTTGACGTTTTATTGTCCCTCCAACCATCAGAAGCTCCTTTTCCATGCCCTGATTCAAAGAAGTTCCAGGATATTTGGCGAAACCCATAATCTTCGAAAAAAATGTTTGCCATTAGGTAAAAGTGTGACCGAGTTGTCATGTGACGAAGTGGTAAAAAATTGTTGCTAAGTCGATAACATTTAAAAGCTTACATAGAATTTATAATTTACATTTTTTATAAAATAATTCATATGTCCCTGTGTTTTGGGTAACTAGATACACAACAGTTAGTGATACATGGTACATATTTAAAACAGTTTTTTGAAAAAAATGTAATGTTAAACACAAGTCTTATAAGACATTAAGTATGTGTGAATGCGCACATACTTAGATAGTTAAAATTTCAAATTCAATCTTTATTCAGTTTGTTATTTGTAGTTAGTTTTCCGTTTATGCTAACGTACGAGGCTCGTTAAAATATTTGAAGTTAGATACCCCAAAAACTCAATAACTATTTCAAATTCCTCGGTCTAATACAAACTATTTACGTAACTCAGTCATGTATCGTATACCTTCAGATTATAAGGGTGCGTCCACATCAGGCGAATGCGCCACGACCGTGCAGCTCGCGAGACGTTTGCGAGCTGCGCGCGTTCAGTCACGGCAATGGTTTGGTGCGCCTCTTTAGCGCAACTCATGCAAGGCTCGTAAAAGCGCACTCAGTTCTCGCGCTTACAGTTCCGTTTACGGGCTCAGTACTTAAGAAGACGCGAGCCCTTATGGTGGCCATTCACGGGCGATCTATATGGCTTTCGCGCCACGGGCTCGATACTGGACGTCGCGACGAGCCAAATTCATGCCATTCACGAACGCGCCAGCGAGCCGTTCCATTTGATCAGTTTGAGTGTAGGCGTCGATAGCACCGGACGTGTTCATAATGAACTTCGATTCAGAAGATGAGTTTTATTTATCGACCATAGCGATTTGTCTAGTTTTAAAAAAAGAGAAATATTATGCGAATGGATGAACCTACCTATTTTAAACTTTTGGAACTGGTTACTCCTCTGATTCAGAAAAAGAACACTAATATGAGGGAAGCTATAAGTCCTCATGAACGACTTAGTGCCACTCTTCGATTCTTAGCTTCGGGCATGTTATGTGAGGAGTTGAAATTTCCTACACTTATCTCTCCACAACGTTTGGGAGTGATAATTTCTGATACATGTAAAGCTATTCTTTTTGCTCTTAAGGATTATATGAAATTAAGTAAAAATAACTGTTATATTTATGAATATTCTTTATTATAAAAATCAAGTTACAATTATTTATTTATTTATTTACACTTTGTTGCTTTATGATATAAAAATTTAACAAAATTACAAGTAAAGGAAAGGCAACTGGCGGCCTTATCGCTTTCGAGCGATCTCTTCCAGGCAACCACTGTGAGAAAATAAAAAAGTAAATGTATTAAATTACATAAGGTAGGCAAAAAGTGCAAAAATACATGTACATATTTCATACACTTGTAAAGAAAAAGAAACTAAACAGGAACAAAAAAAAAAAACAAACAAAACTAATAAAGGATACATTAAAAAAAATTATACTAATAATAATAAAAAAGTGCACATGAACCATTTTAACGATGTCGACAGATAATGATTGTTATTCAGTGAAATTATCGGCCTAATTTTTTGGTCTCTTGTTCTAATTGTATTAATTCGTCATAGTACCATAATTTTGGAACATGGATGTCATCTGGACCAGCTCCTGATTGCATTGATGCTTTAACCTGAAATAAATAATGTATTTATTGTTTTCTTTTTAACCCCATTGTGACGGTATTTACGACGAGAAGTCAATCAATGTATGAATAAATTCCAACCTGTATATTAAATTATATTATATATATATGTTAACGTAAAATTGTAAATACCGGTAGATTGTAATCTATCTCGCGAGATTATAAACTGTCGAAAGATTGTGAACTCAACTTACTGCTTACAATTTAACGTATTATTATTTGGTAGATTATAATCTATCGAAGTGAAATCGTCAAATTGTGAAACGGTACGCACCTCGCGCGCTGATTGGTCGGCTTTATAGTAGACGGTTATATTATGTCCATAGAGTTAGGAATGAAACAAGGGTATCGGTCAAATAAAATGAATGCACTTCAAAAATTAGTATTTATTATATCAATAATTCTGACATCACATGATGAAAAAAAAAATATATAAAATATAAAAACCAGAAACGTAACAATATTTTCTCTTCAAACACAAATTAAAATTGAAAAATTAATGAAATTTTCTTTTAGAAAAAAACGATCACAAAATAAAATCAAAATTTAAAAAAAAAAACAAATGGAAAACATATGAATGTTTTTGAAAACATAACAAAATTGTCTATTATATAAAAAATAAGAAAGTAAATTGCATCAATAAAAATTGTCAATTATTGTTGCACGTCAACGAGTTGTGGCACCTGCAGATTCAAAGAACATTAGCTTTCTTTTTATTTCTTTGCAATTAAATTTTTTACTATTTTCATTATGCCCGCTGTAATAGTTTTGTAACTCTATGGTAAATTCTTCCTTATTAACAATACCTAATATTTCTGAGTTTTGTTGATCGACAGGCTCAATATCCGACATTGTAAATACGAGATCACAAAGGTTCACGCGAATAAAAAATATTGAAACACGGAAAATGTACTATGTAATTTAGACTATGTTTGGAGACCAACACTAACTTAATTATCATTCAAACTGCACTTCTTTGGTCAATCACAGATTAATTTTACTTCCACAACATTTTCATAGAACTTTTCACGTTCACTTTCAACATCCTAAAGCTGTGAGTTACTTTCAAGACGACATCAATTTACATTCACCAAAACACCGTTTGTTTACATTCGACAACAACCGAATTAACAAACAAATATGGTCGCCACCATGGCATATTCCGTTCAACCAATCAGCGCGCGAGGTGCGTACCGTTTCACAATTTGACGCTTTCACTTCGATAGATTATAATCTACCGAATAATAATACGTTAAATTGTAAGCAATACGTTGAGTTCACAATTTTTCGACAGTTTACAATCACGCGAGATAGATTACAATCTAACGGTTTTTACAATTTTACGTTGACATATACAAAGTATATATATGTATATATTATATTATATACAAAGGATATAATTTAATATCCTTTGTTTATTAATAATTGGATTATTTTTTTATCCCACTCTCGGTCCGATAAACTACGACACATTGGTCTAGTGGTTAGTACCCCTGACTGCGAATCCATGGGTCCCGGGTTCGATCCCCGGCTGAGACGACCATCGATGTGATGAGCGTTTGGTGTTGTGCTTAGGTCTTGGGTGCTTAAATATGTATTTATATGTCTATCTATAATATGTATGTATATCCGTTGCCTAGTACCCATACCACAAGCTTCACAAGCTTAGCATGGGACTTGATCAATTGGTGTGAATTGTCTTTAAAAAAAATAGCGTACCGCGCATTCAACAACGTAGTAGGTATGTCTTAACGAATATGAACAGAAATACGACGCAAAAATATTTAACCCCTCAACATTATTACACTACACACAACATTAAATAATAAACAGCTAGGTTATAAGTATAAGTACTTACTTTATTAAACTCTTTCCTGAATGAGGCTCTTAGTGCCTGAAGTTTCTTTTTTACTGTGTCAATAGTGGCGTTAGGCGATTTGGTTTTATAAAAACTTAGCAAAACCTCTAATGCTGCATCGCGTTTTTGTTTGTTGTGGTAATTTATATCTGTCACATCCCACAAACACGTCAGGTCTCTAAACTTATAAATAAATTGATTAACAAAGTCACGGTTTGAACTCATTGCGAAAACGATTTATATTAACAATGCGTCACATGCTTCTCGTCCAACGGCTAAACGCAAACTGAAATCAAAATGGCGCGGTGTTTGGCTCGCGAGTAACACCATTCACGAGCGAGCAAACCGTACGGTACGATGGCTCAGACCGACCGGACCGTTGGTTTTCCGCATTCACGAGCGCGCCGCCTGCGTATGCGCGCCGCGCTAATTGACTCGGCGCGATGGACTTTCGCGCAGTTGGAATTCCATCGCGCCGAGCCAATCCATTTGGACCGACAGTGTTTTCACATTCATGGACGAGTTTTGGATCGACAGCGTGCCAAATGTATCGATGGATCGCCCGTGAATGGCCACCCTTAGCGCGCCGCCCGCGAGTTACGCGCGGGCGGCGCACTAACAATAATGCACGGGCGCAGCTCGCAAACTACTGCGAGCTGCACATTCTCGACATAATCGGCAGATGTGGACGCACCCTAATACAAATTACCAGCAAATATTTTTAAAAATTATTTATAAATCTTCTATTAGTAATGGCTTTGTTATTCTTCCTTTATATTTAATATTTATTATAATAATCAATTAATCTTATAACTTAGAATTTATAATTTATTATAAATATATAATTTGTTTTATTTCTTGCCTAAATAAGTAAAAATTGTTAGCTGTGTGTTTATGTTTATGTTTGAATGTGTATTCCGTAATTGTTTAGATATTGTTTAGCTGTAAGAATACTGTTGAGCAAATAAATAAATAAACTCCGACGTAACTTTATTGACCAAGTTTATTTATAAAAAAAATCTGTGGCGCTACAACCTCTTTAGGTCAAGGCCTCAGATTTCTGAATCTGTTTCATGATCATTTTTAAATCTAATAGTAGTCATCAAGTAGGTGATCATCCTCCAGTGCCTGACACACGCCGTCGACTTTTGGGTCTAAGACATGTCGGCTTCCTCACGATGTTTACCTTCACCATTCGAGCGAATGTTAAATGCCCACATAGAAAGAAAGTCCTTTGGTGCACAGCAGGGGATCGAACCTACGACCTCAGGTATGAGAGTCGCACGCTGAAGGCACTAGGCCAACACTTCTCAGTTTATTTATACTTTAACTTTAAATATTGATCTTATTGCTAAATTTTCCTTTCTTTGTAATCCTAGAGTTATGAGGACTAAGTCTTCTTTATGTACCTACAGCTCGCTAATCTACTACGTTTAATGGTCCAGTGAATAGGCTATCTCGCACTTACAACTTAATTACTAACATTAATGTAAATAATGATATATTTTACAACAATATTTCTAACGTAATTTTGTGTATCACGCTCTTAATGAGGTTTAACTTTCTATTTAGTTTTAGTTATTTTTTTTTTGTGGTTTATTCTTGGTAGTTTTTATGTTCTAATATAATTGATTTGTATGTTCTTATGTTTTATAAGTGTATGTGTGTGTTTTTTTATGACTAAATACTTTAATAAGTATGGAGATTTGGGAGATTATCCTTATATATTATGGGAAATCCCTGTTATCCCTGGTAACTGATACGGTGGGAGCTTGTAGTTTATTGTTTATCAGAATGCCAAATCATAAAATGACTGCTTCACGACTGATTTGAGAGCGACCGCCGATGCGAAAACCGCTGTGTGAGTTCGAAAAGTGAGTTATAGAATCGCAAGGCTGAATGTTTACCGGTTTACAAGACTTAATTCATCATGTCTGGATTGTTAGGTTCAATGCGTCCGTTCTGCTCGTACAACAAGGCACCTAGGCGATGTATTCCACTTCCTAAGGACGGTGCATGAGGGAAGAAGGGAGCTACCATATCTCCAGCCAGAAAGATATTATCTACTTTCGGAACATTCACAACCAAGGCGTATAAGGTGTAACCTTTCATATCTTTTGATTGAAATCCGTCGAAATCTAAAATATCGGTTGTCTGTAAAGTCGGTTTACTGACGATAGTTGAACGTGACAACGTCATAAGAAAATACTGATGGAATGGTTGCATTTTTCAAAAGAAAATTTTAATTTTATTTGTGTGATAGATATTTTGTCTGGATATAGAGGAGGTAAATGGAAATCACAATTGAATTGATCCATAACAATATAATCGATATAATACGATTTATACTTTATATACAATAAAGATGTCGAACGCTGCCGAATACGGAAGCCGATTGTGCCTCTATGTCGCTCGTTCCGCGCTTTCGCTTTTCGAATTATAAGACATTGTCACGTCAAAAAATCTCATTCTAATCATCAGTAGATATCTTTAGTACTTTTTTTTATTAAACATAGGTACTAAAAAAATCAAGATATGTATAGGATATTTTTATAAGTGACTATACAAACCGCAAATAACGTATAACTTGAAGATTTTTATAAAACAGAGGGCCGGCGTTTTAAGAATTGGAACGCTCTTTAATTGATGGACCCTAAGGTCGAATTTGACAGAAAAACATCAGTGGGTAGCTGGTTCTACAAGGTGGAGGTGCGTGGCAACTGCCTTAAACAATGCTTAGTTATGGAACGACGGACATGGAAGTGATATGGGTTGCAATTCGTATCCTGACTCGACGTCCGATGTTGAAACTCTGCAGGAATTACCCGAACAACTCCTCTAAACACTCACCGTTGTAAATGGGGTAGAAGATGCAGAGAGACCCCACATCTCTGTACAACGCCAAAAGTGAGCCGCTCGGAAAGGGATTGTTCGTCGACTCTTCGAACCGTTCTTCGTTGAATACGGTCAAGTGGAAGAAGCTGATGCTGGAGCTCCCGCCCAGAGGTGAGAACAGTACTCCATGTGGGGCCGAATTTGCGATTTATACATGTCAGAGATTAGGCTATAATAGAACACGGTGTAATTTGTTTGATTACAATGGCAACACCACGCTATATCATGGACATCTTACAGGTTGTAAAGTGTCGATTGTCAAAGTCAAGCTGTCAGTAGTGCGTAGAATCGGTCGTGAAGAGCTTGAGTTGCTTTCCGATCGGCGTCTGCGCCGGATGTGCGCACTGACTGTGTTTAAATATTAAGTAATTAAGTAATAATGTCGGACGACGGTAGTGATACCAATTTTGTAATTATTAATCTTGTCGAACCTCCGACATACAGTTGAACGCGATAGCGCGTAGTGAAGTACCGTCTTGCTTTGCCGAGCACACCCACCTTCTTGGAGGTTAATTTAGCCTTTCCCCCAGAATCAGCCGAATACGACAAGATAGATCGGGTCTTGGCGCAGCGTGGGCTAACTGCCCCGTAACGGCTGCCAAGAAACTCTTAGCGGGGCGTTTCTTTGTCGGATGGGTTGTGGCAAATATTAGTGTTGCAAAGCCAAGAGAGCTACGGTGTTTTCGCTGCTTACAAATCGGGCACGTAGCTAGCCGCTGCATGTCCGATACTGATCGTAGCCAACTGTGTTTTCGCTGCGGTCAAGCCGGTCACAGGGCAGCCTCCTGCAGTGAAAAACCCAAGTGCCTACTCTGCGACGAGGCCGGTAGGAAAGCGGATCACAGGCTAGGTGGCAACAGCTGCACAGCTCCCAGTGTGAAGGTACCCAGGCGCCGCTCGTCACCTAAAAAAAAAGACGCCCGCAAAGTCTCCGCGTAACAATGCGCGTATGGAGGGTATAGAAACCGCAGCAAATTAACATGGCCCTACGGTTTCTCCAGAGCAACCTTAACCATTGCGCTGCTGCACAAGACCTACTGTACCAGAGTCTGGCGCAGTGGAATATCAACATAGGTATAATTTCCGAGCCCTACTCCATACCCGAAAAAACGAACTGGGTTGGCGACCTCGACGGTCTGGCCGCAATTATCGTTACACCGGCAGACGGCTCGCCCTGCATTGGCCCAGTTCGAAAAGGCCACGGCTATGTGGCAGCAAAGTTGGGAAGCAAAATGTGTATCGCGAGTACGTACTTCTCCCCCCAATCGCTCGCTAGCTGAATTTGAGGCCTTCCTAAACGAACTGGGAAGCCTGGTGCAATGGAGTCACCCGAGACATTTAGTCATCGCTGGGGATCTGAATGCAAAGTCTGTGGCCTGGGGTTCACAGATGTCCAGCCCACGAGGAAAAGCGTTGGTGGACTGGGCAGCAGCGCACTGTTTGGTAGTGGCCAACAGGGGCTCTGAAGCTACGTGTGTTCGAACAAACGGAGAATCGATTGTGGATGTGACTTTCACGAGCCCCCATCTTTCGTGCTGTGTTCAGGACTGGGAGGTCCTGACGGGGGTTGAGACGCTTTCGGACCACCGGTATATCCGCTTCCGCACTCTCTCTCCGTCGGCCAAGCCTAGCTCGGACCCGTCAGAACTGGGCCCAAAATGGGCACTTGGGAGTCTTAACAAGGAACAGGCGGAATTGGCTACGATTGTGCAGGCCTGGTGCCCGATCCCAGCCTCCGTAAATCCAGAGGAAGAGGCAGAGTGGTTTCGTGGCGCAATGACTTGCGTCGCGGATGCCGCAATGCAAAAAAGACGCCCTGGAGCTCACCGGACCAGTGTATTCTGGTGGTCGGCAGAACTCGCCCAGTTGCGGGTAGCTTGTGTAGCAGCTCGTCGAGGCTACACCAGGACTCGCAGAAGGCGACCAATTCGCATAGAAGAGGAAAAACAAGCATATAGCGTATACCGAGATGCAAAACTGGCGCTGCGAATAGGTATCGCCGAAGCAAAAAAGAAAGCATGGCAAGAACTGCTTGACACCCTGGAGCGGGATCCCTGGGGACGCCCGTATCAGATTGTCACAAACAAGCTGCGCTCGTGGGCCCCGCCACTCACGAAAAACATGGAGCCGGAACTGCTCAGCACAGTGGTGGCGGAACTTTTTCCTGAACGCGACGCCCTGAGCTCCCCACATGAGACGACTACGGAACACAGTGTCACAGTGTCTGAAGTATCTCCTTCGGAGCTGAAGACAGCAATAGCGCGCATGACCACTAAAAAAACTGCACCTGGTCCCGATGGCATGCACGGACGAGTGGTAGCTCTGGCCCTCGACGCTGGTCTTGACATGCGCTTTCGAGGCCTCCTCACGGAATGTCTTAGAAATGGCCTCTTTCCGTCAACATGGAAGACTGGGTTGCTAGTTCTTCTAAAAAAAGGTGGAAAACCTCCAGAGTCACCATCAGCGTATCGACCTATAGTTCTCCTAGATGAAGCCGGCAAGCTCTTCGAGCGTATTATTGCCGGTCGGATTTACAATCATTTGGAAACTATAGGACCAAACATACATGAGGCTCAATTCGGCTTCCGGAAACATAGGTCAACGATCGACGCAATTGCGCGCCTGCGAAGCGTCTGCGAGGAGCAGGTGTCACGGGGCAGAGTGGTTTTCGCGGTATCGTTAGACATCGCGAACGCTTTCAATTCCTTACCATGGGACTGTATCGCGGACGGCCTGCGCCACCACGGCTTACCGGCCTATATAAGAAAATGTGTAGCATCGTACCTCAACGGCCGCCGGGTTATCTTCCCGAAACAAAATGGCATAGGTCACCTCATCAAGTGCGGCGTCCCACAAGGTTCGGTTCTTGGCCCCCTTCTTTGGAACACAGGTTACGATAGGGTGCTGCGTGCGAAACTAGTCCCTGGAGTGTCAACTATATGCTATGCAGACGACACCCTCGTGGTCGCTATTGGAGAAAATTTTAAGGAAGCGCGCCTCCGAGCGACAGCTGGAGTAGCTAGGGTGGTTTCTGAAATTAAGAAGCTCGGCCTTGTTGTCGCCCTTCAGAAATCAGAAGCTATATGCTTCTACGGCCACAGAAAAGCTCCACCTCAAGACGCAGACATCATTGTCGGCGGAGTAGCTATCCGGGTCGGTACCACGCTCAAATACCTTGGGCTGATTCTTGACCCACGGTGGACTTTCAGACCACACTTCGTGGCACTTGCCCCTAAGCTCACCGCCACCGCAAACATGCTCTCGCGCATAATGCCAAACCTCGGCGGGCCGAGTGGGGGTGTCGCCTCTTATACGCTAATGCGATCCGGGCAAAAGCACTGTACGGGTGTCCCATATGGGCCGACAAACTGACCGGGTACAATCGCGCAATACTCAGGCAGTCGCAGCGAGTGGTCGCTGCCAGGGTTGCGAGGGCGTACCGCACTGTGTCTTATGACGCAGTGTGTGTTATAGCCGGTACCGCGCCATGGCACCTCGATGCGGCTGCTTTTAGCGAAGTATATTGGAGGAGGGCCGAAGCTCGGGATAAAGGGGATAACCCCACACTGGAACAATTAAACGCGTGGCGAGCCTTAGAAGACCAGCAATTGTTAGTAGAGTGGGAAAGCGAGCTGGTGGGTGTGAGTGCCGGTAAATATACTACCGAAGCCCTCAGACCTTTGCTTCAACTTTGGGTAAAGAGGCGCTGGGGTCACCTCAGCTATCGACTTGTGCAGATGCTGTCCGGACACGGATGCTTTGGTAGTTATCTGCACAAAGTAGTAGGGTGTGAGGAGTCACCAACCTGTCACCACTGTGTCGGAGACAACCGGGACGACGCCCTGCATACACTGAGGGACTGCCCAGCATGGGAAGTGGAAAGGAGACCTTTGTTAGATGCTCTCCAGGGCGAGGACGCAATACTGCCAAACGTAGTGAAAGCCATATTGAGCGCAGGAAATGACGGCTCGTGGAAAATCTTCTATAATTTCTGCGAGTCGGTCATGAAAGTCAAAGAAGAAGCGGGAAGAACCAGGAGCTTTGTCCCGGAACTCGTCCGCGGCGGCGAAAGAAACCGCAGGCCCGTCAAATCCTCGCCACCTAAAGAGTGCCCAAGCGGGGAAGCAGGGGTCCATGCGTTCAATAGAAGGGATGGTGATCCATCCCTGCAAGCACTGGACCCGATCTCCCCTAGCTATCCATAAAAGCGTATGGCCCGATCTGTGAAGGATACTTGCTGTGTCAAGTATCTTCACAAATCAACAATGGGCGGGGAGAGGCGGACACAACTGCCGCATCGCATGTCGGGAAGCGGATAAGGCTCTGCTGTTACCGCATCCCGCCTAAGGCGATTGTTGGTGGCGCCTTGGGGTTTTAGTGGGTATGCACATTCGCGAGTCCCACATAACCCTCCCGCACTAAGCAGTCGCACCGCGGTAGGGTATGCGCAAGGCATTTCCCCAAGTAAAAAAAAAAAAAAAAGCCTTTCCCCCAAATGACCGCGAAACTGAATATCGTCGATATGTTAGCGCTAACGATATTAGGCTCAAATTACGGCGAAACAATTATTTCGGGTCGGTTAGCACGGCTCCAAATGCTCACTTTGACTAAGTCAGACCTAACTAACTAAGCTAACTTAGAAAAAATAAGTATGTTTAGTGGCAATCAAACTCTCCTGAGTAATAAAGAAAATTCTAAATATATTATTACTAAATATCATTATTTAGGCTTAAATTATTCAAAACATATTTTTTATATATAAATTTTTAAAACAAAGTCTAGAATCCATATCGGACTTACCCAGTAAAATCAATGTGTACTTTTCACCTTCCTTTGCTTGAGGATAGCGTATAAAAGCTGGGTCAATAATTCTTGGGGGCGGTATAAAGCTTCCCAATTCAACATTAGCAGTTATGAATTCAGCCTGAAAGTACACTACTTAGCATTGTTTGTTACAGAATTCATGAATATGTACTCTTAAATGAGTTCTTACTCCTATCGGTATATAATTTTTTAAAATACGTTTACGCATCTCGACATAGTCCAGGCACAGATCAGAGAACTGGGAAAAAATGTGAAATGATTCATGATTTTTGTGTCATCCTTGCGCAGGGGCTTATGTTCTCTGTATCGTTTAATATTTGTATATAATGAAGCGGTGATATGTGTTATTAATAATGATCCACTGTTAAATTATATTATGTACTTAAACCAAAGCTACACAATAGTAAACGGACCCTCTCCTATTGTTACGAAGATGGGTTGACTGAAATGTTTATCGATTTTTCCACAAGTTAGAGACGTTTTCAGCAAGCTGAAATGTGATTTATGGCCGTTTCAGAAAAGGCTCAATCACGTTCCAGAAAAAAGTCATTTGCATAAAATTACTCTCGTTTTCAGGATGCTGAATCATGTTTTCAGGCGGTTTCAGAGCAAGTGTAGTCGAGTGGTACCGTTTCAGAAAATCAGTTTCCTGGCGTTTTCAGGACTGGTTTGATGAAGGACCCTTTGATAAAGGATTATTCTAAAGTGAACTTTCTAGGTGAGGAGTGACTTGCAGACGGAATTATACGCGAAAGAGAGGGAAGATCGGAACCTTCTCGAAGCCAGACTGAACGTTCTAGAACACCGTACGACAATGACGCAGCGATGTGCTGAGAGATAAAGAGTGCGTACGTTCTAGAAATGTGCGATAAGAATAGAACATCAGCTACTCAGAACCACTCGTGTGTAGAAAGTTCTCAAACATCGTTCAAGATTAATCCCAGGGCACATATATGAGCACGCCGAAACGCGACCAAAAAATTCAGTTTCAAGTGCAATTCCCAGAGATTAACATCGAAGAGATAAATTGAGAAAAGTGAAGACACGTGATAAAGTGCTGTGTGAAGTACGAGTAATTAGTGACAGTATTTTGTGTGTGATAATTAGTGTATTTCTGCGCGTAATTTGCGTATTTTAATAACAATTAAAATCCTTGAACTGATCCTTGATCTACGGCGTATCCTATCCGATCCTCTAGCTCGTTAAAATATTTTTTTTACATATACGACGGTTCAACCGTGACGAAATAAACATTTGAAAATAAGTTTATTTCGTCACGGTTGAACTCAATTCCTAACAAACAATTAATTGTTAACAACAAAAGTACTTGAAATTATCAAAGTTTTTACCCGACATTACATATTGTGTGAACAGAGACCACGCATCAGCATCCCTTAACGCCCATATGCCTGGAGCTCTCCCTTATAGGAGCCTGGAGCTAACTAAATTATAGTATACTAGCAGACCGGCCAAGCGTTGCTGTGACTAAGGTTTTTGTTACATTACATAGTAGTAAACTATTCAAGGGAAACGGTAGGAGTACACCAGTCATGGGGACCACCATGTTTTATTGGTGGTTATTCCATTAAATTGTAGCTTATGTGAAACGTTGGTACTTTCAACACAGCGCCATCTGTTAGAATTGTGACTATCAAATAATAAACAAATATTTTGCAATAAAATAATATTTCGGGTATAAATTGAGATGTAAGTTATCCTATCTTTTAAGTTGGATCAAACTGCACACGGTGTGCAAATTGGATTGATATCGGTTCGGTAGTTTAGGAGTCCATAGCGGACAAACAACGTGACACGTAATTTATATACACTCGGCGTCAAAGAAACCGCACCTTTCTTAAAATTCGTGTCAAACGATTATAACTTCTAAGATCCTTTATGTACCCTATCATTATTAGTATTATTTAAAAGCTCAATTAATAAGCTTTTAAAAAAATAATCATTTGTTTACGGAAAATCAAAAACTGCCACTTTGTTTAAAATGTGGCGATGTACGCATTTGGAGGCTCACTAATTGTACCACCCTGGACGCGTATAAAACGAGGGGGTAAAAGTCAATTATGGGTCATTCGCAATCCAGACGTCACAGAGGTCACACCTGAAGAGCTTCGACAAGAAAAAACCCAGTGAAAATGGATACCATGGCATAAGAAGCAGCTGAAGTGGTGGCCCTATTGCAAACCGGACTACGGCAGGTTGAAGTTGCTCGGCAACTGAAAATCAGCCGATTTCGAGTGCAACGGGTATACCAACGGTTCCAAGAGACTGGAGGTTACATCAGGAGACATGGATCCGGAAGACGTCGCTGCACTAACGCTGTGGAGCTGCAGCAGCGACTTCGAGCTACTCGAAGGACAGCAGACAGCGTCTCCACTATCAGAAGAAGGCTGTGAGAGAAGAATTTGCTGCCCCGGAGAGCTGCTACAGGCCCCTAATTGACTGCTATCCATCGGACGAACAGGAAGCGATTTTACGAAACGCACGTGCCGTGGACATTCGACCAGTGGAGGAATAAAAATAAAAAATAAAATATGTTTATTATGGAACATAAGATACATGTATCACTTATTCCACGTCATTAAATTTGAAGGCATCCCTACTCATCGGCAAAGAAGACAGAGGGTGTAGGCCGAGAGAAAAAGCCGGCGTAAAAAACTCTCGGTACTCTTTTAAAACAGCAAATCATCAAACAACACTTATTTAAAACAAATATCGCAAATTGATTAGAAGTAGCCTGTCTAGCACTAGTCCCAGGCCCTTTTATCAACTAGATAATCGTTGACTTTATAGTAAGCCTTTTTACACAGCTTTTCTTTAATACATTTCTTAAATTTATTGAAAGGCAGTGATAAAAGAGCCTCTGGGATTTTATTAAAGAAGAGTATCCCTTTCCCCAAAAAAGAATTACTAACTTTAGATAGTCTAGTACGGGGAAATTGCAGCCTGCGTTTGTTCCGTGTATTAACATTGTGCGTATGTTCTATTCTAGTAAACTTATCACTATTTTTGTATACATACATAATATTTTCATAAATATATTGCGAGGGAAAGGTAAGTATATTAATTTCCTTGAATTTATCTCTAAGAGATTCCCTACATTTTAAATTATAGATTGCACGAATAGCCCTCTTCTGCAGGATGAAAATAGTTTCGACATCAGCAGCATGACCCCATAATAATAAGCCATAAGTCATTAAGCTATGAAAGTAACTAAAATAAACAAGTCTAGCTGTATCGACATCAGTTAGTGAGCGAATTTTTTTAACCGCGTAGGCTGCAGAACTAAGTCTCTTCGCCAATCCGTTAATATGAGGGGACCACTGAAGTTTTGAATCCATGGTGATTCCGAGAAATACAGTTGTATCATCCAGATTCAATTCCTCACCGTTTATAATTGGTCTAGTATCCATAACCCTTGCATTTTTTGCACAAAATTTAATGCATTTTGTCTTTTTGCATTAAGTAGAAGGTTATTCATACTAAACCAATGGACAATCGAAGACAGAGCATTGTTCACATCGTCAAAATTTGTTATTTGTCGTTTGATTTTAAAAATCAAGGACGTGTCATCAGCAAACAAAACTATCTGATGTTTTCTCTCTACCATGAAAGGTAGATCATTTATATAAACAAGAAAGAGGAAAGGGCCAAGAATTGAGCCCTGTTCTCCGACGAAACCCGAGTATGCCTATACACCAACGACATGCGTAAGAGAGTCTACAGGCGACCAGGGGAGCGTTTCACACCAGCCTGCACCGTGGAAACCGTCGGGTATGGAGGAGGATCCTACATGTTCTAAAGCGGCATTTCTATCGACGGCAAGACAGACCTCGTGTGCGTCTCCAGAGCTGGATATGGTCGCTGCCAGGGGTCTCTGTCTGCCCACCGGTATATCACCGAGATTTTGGAGGAGCATGTGGTCCCATGTGCAGGTTTATTCGGCGCCAACTTCGAGTTCATGCACGACTACGCCCGGTGCCACACAGCCTTGATTGTCAAAGACTACCTACGTCGAGTTGGCATCAAGGTTACAGACTGGCCAGCAAGAAGCCCAGACCTCAATCCTATCGAGCACCTCTGGGACGAGCTGAAACGGCGAGTTTGGGCCCGTAATCCATCTCCTGTCACTCTCGATGAGTTTCGAGATGCCGTCATCGAGGAGTGGGACAATATTCCTCAGGAACACGTCGTGACGCTCATCAGGTCCATGACTGACCGCTTGGAAGCTGGTCGAAGGGCGAGAGGAGGCAACACTAGGTTTTAAGACTAATTTTTAATTATTGTTATTGTTTATTTTTAATTTTTGTGTCGTTCCATTTCTTTGTAGTTTTGATCAGAATACACATTGTTTCACATTTTCCCAGAATGTTCTTTTTTTATGGGGGTGGTGACCAATTTCCTACCGTTTTCAAATAAGGGATTTTATTAGCTTTCAAATGATACTAATAATGATAGGGTACAGGAAGGATCTTCGGAGTTATAATCGCTTGACACGAATTTTAACAAAGGTGCGATTTTTTTGACGCCGAGTGTATATTAAGATTTAAAAAAAATACTACCTTAAGTTGATCTACCGGTGGGACGGGCAAATGGTACGGCGTAATATTATAAAACCTAAAGGCTTCGGGGGTGCTCAATTTTGACTTTTCGTCTCTAAGGTACCCGGACACGCAAGTACACTCGCTACCACAAGCTTTAACGATAATATTAATCAAAAATAATACGACACACAGTTGAAGGAACATTGTATGATTGTTATTTATTCTATTGTGTCTGTAATAAAGCCACTTTTGCATTTTAGAATTTAAATTGTGTTTATCTTTATATCCATATTAACTGTCTAATTAATGTTTATCCAACGGATTACGTAAGCTGTCTGGTTTTTTCTAGCTTTAAATTGATAATTAACTTTGGTTGACTTTGAGATTTAAATATATTAAGGAAATTTTCCATTTAAGTGCGATATTAATCATCATAAACATGTTTTTTACAAACAAATTAAAAAAAAATACAGTCAAACTTGCATAAGTGAGAGCTCAAGGGATCGCGATCTCATTTTCTCTTATGGAGGTTTCTCACTAACACGAGTTTCTAGCTTAGGGAGCGTTCAAGTATTACGTCACGCAGTTTTTGGAGATTATTGGACCACCCCCCAGTAACGCGCCGTAACGTTTTTCTGTACCCAATAGTAAACGTTTCGTGACCACCCAGTGATTCTTTATACCTAAAGAGTTACATTTACGAGTTACAGTTACCATTATGTGGTGTTACAGTACTGGAAAGTCGAAAATAATATTAACAATAATACGTAATTTAATCCCCGCCCCGCAAAACAACACCAACAAACCCCCCCTCCCAAAATTCGTTACGTAATACTTGAACGCTCCCTTACAGGGTTACGGAAGTGGTCTGTATGTCTCACATATAGGGGTCTATAAAAATACAATAAAAAGAAAGAGTCATAAATAGCAAAAGTTAAATGAGTTTAACTGTCGCTTTTAGAGGTATAGGAAAGTATCAATCTCACTTATAGACTATAGAGGTTCACGTGTGAAAAATTACTGTCACTTACAGTTTTCATGTTTCTCACTTATAGAGGTTTTATTAGGGCAAACGGGACCCGGGAAATACTCTCATTAATAAAGTTTTCTCGCTTACCCAGTTGTCACTTACTCAGATTTGACTGTATTTAAAAATATTTTTTTAAATTAATTATGTTTTTTATAGATACAAATTTTTTTTTAGACTGTTTTGGTCCCCGTCTATATTATGCATATTGTAGCTATTACGAAATTAAACCCAAAAGATTATGTTCTATCCTAAACTCTAAGCTAAAATGAAGTCAGCTGTTAAAAGGCCGGCAACGCACTCGCGAGCCCTCTGGCATTGAGAGTGTCATTGTAAGTATAACATTTTAGGCCTTTTTTTATATGTTAGGGGGGCAAACTAGAGTACGGAACAGCCATAAAAAACAGCTGCCGCATGGACACCCATGTTAAGTACGTGTATGGGTTAAGAGAGGAGTATGATCATTTTTTAAAGTTTAGATGTCATATCTCCTAGAAAAGACCTCCACTTAAGACCGATTCCATAGCTCGTCAGTTCGTAAAAGTCCAAGGAACATACAGCCATCGAGATGGTGCGGATGAGGTCTGGAAATATTTTTCCAGGGCCTTATTAAAACGTAATCCATCCATCCAATCGTACGTATTGGATTGTGATGATGACGAGATTCTGACCTAGTTTGAACAATTGATGTTGTCATTTGGGTTAATAAAATCTACATAGATAATATATTTACGTTAACACTAAGAGAAAAATACCAATTTATATAATGTCTTTAATAATTAACTTACACTTGTGTTTAAACTACACTACAGTATTACAAATTCATTATCAATATAAACCAAAATCCAAAAGCCAATTAGGACAAACTAACTGACATTTTAGCTACATTTAATTCGATTTTATTTAAGTACCTTTTAAATATTAGAGCAGTTACTTATAATTTCACACAGATAATAAAGACATTCCTAAGTTATACACTGGTGAAGGTGCATTCCATATCGAAACTTGGTCTTGGCTGAAAATAATGTCTGCTTCTGAAAAAAAGTATATTAACAATTATAAATAATAAAATCATTGATAGTATTGTCTTTGATTAACATAACTTTTATTCATTTAATAAAACACTATTTTGACCGGATTGATAGTCACCGTGACCACGCACGCTGTAAAGCACGCGAAACGTCGGATAAATTTAAAATTATGTTAAATAGTTGTAAATTTATAATAATACATAACTTCAATCCGGTCAAAATAGTGTTTTATTAAAATCATTGATTGTTAAATATGGTACTTTTTTATTTGTTTTTAACTCGTGTGTGCTCTGTAGTTTATATATTTGCATACACATTACATACATATTATTTTTGTCATATATTGCAGGGATAATTGTAATACTTCTTATATTAGGTTAAACTATAGGAAGTTTTTTTGACGTATGTAAGTAAGTACTTGTTTACCTATATGAATAAGTATATTTTTGAGTTTGAAGTGAATTTTTCATTTCCGGATAACGGAAGGACTTGTTCGTTTAGTAATAATAAAAAATCCTTTACATTTATTCCTTCCAGTTGTTAAGTCAGGAAGAGAATAATTAATTCTTCCCCGCCTGAAGTAATTATATTTAAAGAACTTGTTTTAGTTTTACCAACAATACACTCAATACATTTTATTGTATTTAAAGGGAAATTCACATTCACGCTACTACCCATTATCCAGTAGGTGATCACTATTCTTATACCGTCAAATATCTTAGAAACGAAAGTTTACTCCCGATGAACGGGGCTTAAACACACAACCTTAGGGTTGAGATGCCTTCGTTAGGCTCGCTTTCGTTAAAGTTAATTTATTAAGGACGCTATTAATTAAATGCATGAAACAGCTCCATGTGCGATGTTTGTCTGAATTAAATTTGTGAATGGTGTAAAAAAATGTAGGTAAACCAAAATATATTACCCATTATTCCTCTATTTGTAACCTCCATGAGTGTCCTGAAATAAAATATAATATTAATGTTCAATTCAATTAATCGCAGGCTAGTATCAGGTAGTAATAGAAGTATTTTGAAATTTAATCGAGCGCATCAGAATAAAAAGGCTCTGTGTATCACAACCTAAACTTATATTTTAATATATGGCATTTATTTGATTAATTGAACTGATGTATTTACAGATCAATATTTAAATTCCCTGCCCGGATATAAAGGTCAAATATTGTAGTCCCGTCAAAATCGTGACCTTCTTCTGACATGTGTTTTCTTGGTTCTCCTTTCCCAATAAAGAAACCAACAATGAAGTTAGCATTATGTTTTAATTATAATTAATGTCAAGTTAGCTAATGTTATGGCATATTATTTTAAGTAATTAATTATTTATGTCATAAATAACTAATAACATTAGTCATCGGGGACCCCAGAGCTGGTGCCTTCCACGCTCAATGAATATCGCAATACAGCGAGGAAATGCTGCCAGCGTTAAGGGAAGACCAAGCTTTAAAAATATATTAATTTTCTATTTATTGATTTTTAATTATTATTATTACCATGTAGGTTAAGAAAATACTGTATATTTGTATGTTGGAAATACTATTATTAATAACATTAAATAATAATAAAAATTATTTATGGTTAGTACCTAATTCAGAGGTTAATAATATTTTATGTTATAAAATTATCAATTTCTTATGCTAATAGCGTCATCTATTAGCCAACCTAACACATTTGTGGATTGAGATGAAAATTGCTTTTCGACAGGCCATATTCATACAACGTATTTGTATGAATATGTCACGTAGGGTGAGTGAATGTCATTCCCATACAAATTCCTTTTAGCATTAATGTCTATTCCTGACGTAAAGCAATTTTGTCTCAAGCCCCTTGACATCGTCTATTCCAATTATTGTATAAACCTAAGGTCAACTGTGTTAATTATTAGTTTTATCATTGGAATCGCGATTTACAGAGTACGGGCACTGTGGTTGATTTAGACATTTCTTGCAATCGTTTTACCATACAGGCACATATTATATTCTTATTTATTTAAAATAAATGATGCACTTACAAATAGCATACTAGTATCTGGCCCACCAAATTTTAGATATTTTTCTGCCAACCCGGGGCATTCGTTTAACATCTCCTGTTTCGGTAAGCATAGTGTGACATCTTGACTAGCATTAATCTGCGCTACTATCAATACGAATACTAAAAACACGATGCACATTTCGAAATCTGAAACAAATAAGATAATCTCACTTACTAGGTGAATGGTTAGACAGCGGGTCTCGTGGCGAAGTCTCGTAAGCGGGTAATGACTTCACTTTTGAGTTTTTTATCCAACTTTAATTAAATTATCCTTATCTAAACACATGAAGATGTTGAACTTTTGGGGTCGTACGATGAAAACTTTACACAATCTATTGGGATGGATTACCGGCGCTGGACCTTGAATAGGATTCTTCAGTGCCTACGTGCCCAGGATAAAGTTTGAGTGAGGAAAACGAGATTTTAAGGTAGTAGTCAGGTTTCACAAGTGGAAATTCAGAGCGTCGACTCTTTCATAGACAAAATTATGATCCTGAGCTGAGGGTTAGTAGCTCAAGACGTAGAAAGTACCTAAGCATTGCCCTTAACGCCAGAAAAACTTTTTATTTATAGATAAGGTTAGTTTTTTTGTAAAATAGGCTTTTAAGATGAATAATCAAATGAAAAATTAATAAATGGTTGTTGAATGGTAAATCAGACATATTAAATGTCCTAACACTGCTTTTACTACACCGTAAATACATTTTGACACAATGAGTTAATAATATTTCTAGAAACAAGTTGAAAAGAAACCAGAAGCGCTACAACATTTTATTCCTAACATTTCTGCAATTGTTTCGTCATCATTTCATTTTTCTACTAGGCAAGTAGGAAATCAGCCATCAACATTATCCTGCCAATTTCCTCACAATGTTTTCCTTCACTATACGAGCGTTAAAAGCGCACGTAAACAGATATCCCCTTGGTGCACAGTGCACAAAACCCTCAGGGATGGTAGCACGTTAATGCCACTTTTTTTAATGAGGAGACAATGCGCTTGCGCAGGCTCGCGCCATGAGGATGTCGAGATTGACGCGGGGACTGCGGGGCTGGGTCTACACTGTGCCCTCGGAGTTCGACAAGGCAATAACAAGGACGCTAATACCACTAGTCGAACATTAATAAGATACAATATTTTTTAGATACAATAACACTGATTTATATGAATCTTACCTTTCACGTGTACTGAGAGAACTAAGACAATAATGATTAAGTTTCAGAAATGATTGATATTTATATGACAGCTTTATGATTATAATGAGCACTGGAGTGTTAAATATAACGATAATGTTTATAATTATGATTACTTTATCTCCAAATAGCTGTATGGAATTATTAATTTAATATATTTAAATGCTTATTCCATTTTCATTTCAAAATTCAAAATTGTTTTAAATATAGGAAATGTGAATTGCAATTAAGACGCAAGGTCTTTTAAATGGCAATGAATTTGTCTGTTGCCAAATTAAGTAAATGTAATATGGCTGGAATAGATAGAAAACAAACAAGTGATTTCTTTCAGGCAAATTTAATTTGGCAAATATCGTATCGTATGAAGTGTCGTACCTACACTTATCTGTTGAGTATTGCCATTTCTAGTATTTCATTGTAGAATCTCTCAAAATTCTCTTTTACACTCTGTAGTCTGTACCTTCCAAACATGTCTTAACTTTCATATAAACGCGAGAACGCTTAATGTTGTGTGTGTAACGCTAAGTGTTACAAAAGTATTTCTTAGGTCGTCTTCTAATCATATACTCTCTTTAGAATTATCTGGCCTCCCTTTTTTTAAATTGGGGAAATGCATTTCCCATACCCGCGGGGCGACTGTTTAGTGCGGGGGGAAGGTTTTGTGGACTCGCGATTGTGCATACCCACAAAGCCTCAAAAATAAAAAATACAAAATATGTTTACTATGGAACATAAGATACAGGTATCACTTATTCCACGTCATTAAATTTGAAGGCATCCCTACTCATCGGCAAAGAAGACAGAGGGTGTAGGCCGAGAGAAAAAGCCGGCGTAAAAAACTCTTTCTCTCTTTCTCGGTACTCTTTTAATATAGCAAATCATCAAACAACACTTATTTTAATACAAATATCGCAAATTTATTAGAAGCAGCCTGTCTAGCACTAGTCCTAGGCCCTTTTATCAACTAGATAATCGTTAACTTTATAGTAAGCCTTTTTACACAGATTTTCTTAAATACAGTTCTTAAATTTATTAAAAGGCAGAGATAAAAGTGCCTCTGGGATTTAATTAAAGTAGAGTATCCCTTTTCCCCAAAAATTAGAATTACTAACTTTATATAGTCTAGTACGGGGAAATTGCAGCCTGCGTTTGTTCCGAGTATTAACATTGTGCGTATGTTCTATTCTAGTAAACTTATCACTATTTTTGTATACATATTACATACATAATATTTTCATAAATATATTGCGAGGGAAAGGTAAGTATATTCATTTCCTTGAATTTTGAAATCTTGAAATCTCTAAGAGATTCCCTACATTTTTAGTTATAGATTGCACGAATAGCCCTGAATTGCAATCTTCTGCAGGATGAAAATAGTTTTGACATCAGCGGCATGACCCCATAATAATAAGCCATAAGTCATTAAGCTATGAAAGTAACTAAAATAAACAAGTCTAGCTGTATCGACATCAGTTAGTGAGCGAATTTTTGTAACCGCGTAAGCTGCAGCCTTGCGATTCTGTAACTCACTTTTCGAACTCTCACAGCGGTTTTCGCAGCGGCGGCTCAAATCAGTCGTGAAGCAGTCATTTTACGATTTGGCATTCTGATAAACAATAAACTACAAGCTCTCTCCGCTTGTCAAGACGTAATGTGAAATTGCTTAACAGAATACCATGAGATTCCAAAAATGACGTGAGTGACGAAGGGAGAGTTGTTAGGGTTGTTGGTATGCTCACTGATTTAGAGCAGAAAGATGGAATAAAATCCCAGAATCAGTACTTTAAAGATATCGCTTCCATCACTGGTAAAATTTTCAATACTTTTCAAGTAAATTTGAAAAAAAATGTGTGTGGTAATAACCTTTTCATTGCTTTTTCCAGGTGTAAGTGTAATATCAATACACAGAATAAAAAAATAAGGGGCAACAAATCAAGGTGTCTGGAGTACACCTGGAAAAAAACGACGATGAATCTATGCATATTGATTTTTTGGATTCTGATTATGATTATTCCGAATAAAGTTTTTTTTTTTTTTTTTTTTTTAAAATAGCCTCACGCAGAGCGTATTGCCACAGACAAAGGTAAGGAAAACGGAATAGTAAAGAAAAATAATTTTACACCGAATGAACATTACATCGATAAAGGATAGGATCAGCAGGATATAAAACTATCTCTAATACAAAGTACTACTTTATGGAAAGGAACAGTAATTAATAAAATATATATCATACAAAATACGATTTGTATACATATGTATGTACATATTTATAATTTTATATTATTTAGAGTAAGAAATAAACATAACTTTTTATATATATTATTATTTAAAGATGAAAGCAGAACAGGAACAGATGTAGGTAACGGGATACTAGTCCGAATAAAGTTGTGTTTTATAATAAATATAGTTTTAGTTTTCCATGCAATGCTAGTCATTTTAAGTATCAATAGTAAAATACCAAATACGTATAGTATTTAATTTCATAGAAATACAGTTACTATAAATGTAAAAAATAATAAAATAAAATCAAGTATCAAGTAAGTTTAATCCACAAAATATATCAAACTTTTAGGGATACCATACAATTTTTTTTTTAATTTGCCGCGCTTTTTCGTTATCTTCTTTCATTAGCGAGACTCTAGTTAAACATATGATATACTTGTTTAATATATTATTCATTATTAAAATAAAGAAGCTATAATAATAGTGGATATTTGCAAGAAGGCATACGCAAGAATGCGATTTGTGCTTCGAGCAACAACGTTCAGTAATATTAAAGCTATCTGAAGCTTGTACAACATTGGTTAGAAGTATGTTAGAGTGTAACTCGTCTGTTTGGGTTCTCATCAAGCTAAATACTGCCTTATGTCGGAGCACATACAGAATAAATTTGCACGATACCTTTATACAGACTATATGACGTCTATACCTACTATCCTTTAATGTACCCAACATTATTTGTCTGAGGGTTGGTGGGGTACAATCATTTGGAAACCAGACAGGACTTACAGTTGGCCTACTATATACTGAAAGTCTTGCGGGGCGTAGTGTCCAACCCAAGTGTACTCCAACTCCGATTCTTTGTACCTATGGGATATGTGAGAACCAGTCTGTTCATAGATCCAAATTAACAAACACGTTGCGCCTACTGAATGCTGTCTTCGACACTATCGACATATTATATGTTCGCAGAGGGAATTCACAGTAGCGATAATGTTATTTGTTCTAATGTTCACCTTTTACATTTTAGTATTTAAATTGTGTTTATCTTTATATCCATATTCATTGTCTAATTAATATTAATCAAAAGTACCTACTACGTAAGCTGTCTGTTATTTTCTAGCTTTAAATTGATAATTAACTTTTATTAACTTTGGGTTTTAAATATATTAAGGAAATTTTCCATGAAGTGCGATATTAATCATCATAAACATGTTTTTATACAATTTTTTATTTTTAGACTGTTTAAGTTCCCGTCTGTATTATGCATATTGTTGTTACGAGACGAAACGCAAAAGATTATGTTTATATAATGATCTATCTTCAAGCTCTAAGCTTAAATGGACTCAGTTGTTTATATACTTGATATAAAGTCAGTGTAAGTGTTGTATTTTAGCCCTTTTTTATATGTTAGAAGGGGCAAACGAGACTACGGAACAGCCATAAAAAGGAGCTGCCTCATGGACACCCCTGTTAAGTACGTTTATGGGTTAAGAGAGGAGTATGCTTTCGTCGTATCTCTTAGGAAAGACCTCCACTGTATGCGGATTCCACAGCTCGCCAGGAAATTCCTGTTCAAGGAGGACTTACAGCCATCGAGATGGTGAGGATAAGGTTTGGAAATATTTTTCCAGGCCCTTATTAAAACGATAACCAACTTAACGGTTTTTTCTTTGAAGTTTTACCTATTGGATAGTACTGATGAGGAGATTCTGACCTCTTTTGAACGGTAAATGTTGGGTTAATAAAATCTACATAGCGTCGCTTAGCTAACAATACCGCACAAGTCATATTTTAGCCAAATGACGTTTTTTACACCATTCGATAGATTACTTTCCCGCGCGTCTAATGAGCTCTCGCTAGAGGTAATATCGTCCAATAAGAGCGCGTTATTCAAAAACTAGTAACACAACACAACTCATTGGCTGCGCTAACACCGCGCAAGTCATCATAACGCCATAGTAATTTGGCCGTGCCACGTCGCACCTTATAAGATCGTTTGTCGTTTTTAAAAAAGCGGATTTTTTGTAACGGACTGGCTCCACTGATGTAGTTTAAAGGTAAGGTAACTTAAATAAAACATAGTATTCATATTTTATCTATTAAAATACGTCATACGATTGCTTTTAAAAACATGAATACTTAAGCGGTGTTGGAATGAACAGTTTCGTTGAGTTAGGCGGTTTTCTCTTTACTTGGTTTCGATGTCTGAATGACTTACAATGTACTTCTGTGTTGAGTTTCTGACTGCTGCGGTATTCATCGATATAATTAGCGATTTTTACGCAGTTTTTTTAATGATTACTATATCGTAATTATATTATATTTTACTTCAGAACACGAAAATGGACAAAATGGTCGATAATGATACCACGCCTGATGACTTTTCAAGAGTTGACGCTCAATGTAAAGTTATTACTTTACGTGACTTACAAAATAGACATAGAGAAAAAATGTTATTAAATACATTGGGTATTAAAGAATGGTTTGTCCGATACTGGTTGATAACGACAGATTGTGCTATGCCACCGCCTTCTGAGATTTCTCGGAATGTAGATTGCTCCAAAAAAAACTCTGATGGTCACGAGCGTCTACAGCAATTTTTAGATAGCCTGCCGAAGATGCCATCGTCTACTGTCGAGCAAACTCATCCAGACGATACCTAGAACCAGTATTTCATACCATGGCACAATTAAACAAAGAATACGTCAGTAAATGCGAATTAGATTCCTTAAAATGTCTTAGTCGTAGGGTTTTTGACAATGTATTCTTAAAACAGAATCTTAGTCTGTTTCATCCCAAAAAAGATCAATGCGATGTATGCTGTGGTCATAAAGTTGGAAATATAAACGATACTGAAATTGCAATACATCGCGATAGGAAAGACAAAGCTAGAAAAGAAAAAGACACTGACAAAAAATTGGCAATAGAAGGAAAAACGTGTCATGTATTTACGCAAGATGTTCAATCAGTAAAATTTGCTCCCTACCTTCAGGCTAGTGCCATATACTACAAGACATTTTATCTGTTCACAATTTTACCATGTACAATTTGTCAACACATGAAGCTTGCTGCTACTGGTTCGATGAATCAAATGGCTCCCTTGAAGCTTCTGTTTTCGCATCGTGCATTGTGGATCAACTACAGATAATTTTAAATAGAAAATTACTACCGGTAATATTGTATTCTGATGGCTGCTGTGCACAAAATCGAAATTCCATCTTAAGCAATGCTCTTCTGCGTTTATCCATCGATAAAAAAGTTAAAATAACTCAAAACATCTTAGAAAAAGGTCACACGCAGATGGAATGCGACTCTGTGCACAGTGCCATCGAATGTAGATTAAAGGGAAAAGAAATTTACCTTCCTTCCCAGTATGCGAATATAACAAAGACAGCTAGAGATAACCCAATGCCATATGAGTCTCGATTATTAGAATTCTCTTTTTTTACCAATTTCAGTAAGGATTTAATTTACAAAACCATTCGTCCGGGCAGAAAATTCGGAGATCCCACTATTACCGATTTAAGGGTATTAAAATATAAACCAGATGGAACTATTTGGTATAACTTTGACGAACCTTTGCAGCCGTTGCCTCAGCGTCCAATGAAAATTACCAATGTAATACCTTTAGAAGAGCTGCCGAAATTATTTTCTGAAAGACTGCCAATTTCCCAAAGAAAATATAAGGATCTCCAAGATTTAAAGGCAGTGATACCTTCGAAGTGCCACGCATATTATCATGAGTTACCTTATAAAAATTAAATATTTTTCATCCATAAACATTTTGTATTATTTTTAGAAGTAGGTTAAGTATTCGAAGTGTTCTTATTGTCTTATATTGTTTGTGTTAAATGTACCATTTTATTAAAGTTTTTGAGAGTTTAGAATTATTAGAAGTTATGGAAAAAATTACCTAAATTACAAAGCAAACCACCTCTGGTTTCCATTGTAACTTAGATAATTTTATTGATCTCAGTAGGTAAGTAGTTGATCTCGTCAAACAGTACAGTCGTAAAAGTCAGTGAGTTCCTATAATATATTATAATATTAGCGAACCCGGCCAGGGTTGTCCTGTTGGAATAAGAAAATAAAACGGCAAAGAAATGTGTTTTTTTTTTTTTGATAAAAAGCTAATTTAGCAATCTTTTTTTATTTTATTGAAGTTAATAATTAGTTTTATAAAACTGTTTTTGAAAAATGTTTTTATTTCGATAGTTTTTCATAGAAAATTTTCTATGAAAGACTTATAGAGCTTAAATATAAAAGGTAAAAACACCGCGTAAGTCTTTATTTTGTTAGAGTAAAACTGCTCAAGTCTTGAAAATGACCTAATAAGACGATATTTCTTTTATTTGTTTTTATAGTTATCATGCTTAACTAAATACAATATATTAAAATTTTTATCATGCATGTATTGTACAAAATGTTAAAGTAATACAGTTTTTTGTCTCTCCTGAAAACTAAGCAAATCTGACTTATGCGGTATTGTTAGCTAAGCGACGATAGGTAATTTATACATTTACACTAAGAGAGAAATACCAATTTATATAGTGTCTTTAATAATTAACATACACTTGTGATTAAACTACTCTACGCTATTACAAATTCTTTGTTTATATAAATCAAAATCTAAAAACCAATTAGGACAAACTGTAACTGATATTTTTGCTACATTTAATTCGCTTTTATTTAAGTACCTTTTAAATATTAGAGCAGTTACTTATAATTTCACACAGATAATAAAGACAGTCCTAAGTTATACACTGGTGAAGGTGCATTCCAAATCGAAACTTGGTCTTCGCTGAAAATATTGTCTGCCTCTGAAAAAAGTATATTAACAGTTATAAATAATAAAATCATTGCCTGTTAAATAGGTTGCTTTTTGTATTTATTTTTTTCTCGTGTGTGCGTAGACTGTAGTTTATATATTTGGCATATATTGCAGTGATAATTGTAAATACTTCTTACATCATTTTAATTAAAGGTAGTGATTCAATTAATAAAGAATGAACCTGCAATTTTTCATTTCCGGATAATGGAAGGTTGTTCGTTTAGGTCACAGACCACACTTATAAACAATAATAAAAAATCCTTTACATTTATTCCTTCGAGTTCTTAAGTCAGGACGAATTTACTCCTCGCCACTTGAAGTAATTTATTTAAAGAAGACTTTCAGTTTTACCAATCATTGCCCTTCCACAATATACTCAATACAATTCATTTTATTTAAAGGGAAATCCACATTCACGCTACAACGCAAGAAAGATGTAAGTTCTGTATCTTGATTAGCCATTATCCAGCAGGCGATAATTTTTTATGCTGTAATTTGTTTAGACACGGCCATGAAAAAGTGTGAATTGAATATAGAAAAATCAAAAAGTGGACTACTCGGGGTTTAAAACACAAATTGAGTTGAAATAAACCTACACGTTAAACGCTCGCTTTCGTTATAGTTAATTTATTAAGGACGCTATTAATTAAATATATAAAATAGCTCCATGTGCGATGTTTGTCTGAATGTAATTTGTGAATGGTGTAAAAAAATGTAGATAAACCAAAATATATTACCCATTATTCCTTTACTTGCATAGTAGCCTCCATCAGTGTGCTCCTAAAATAAAATATAATATTAATGTTTCGTGTTACTAATCGCAGGTTAGTATCAGGTAGTAATAGGAAGTGCAAGTATTTTGGAATTTAATCGAGCGCATCAGAATAAAAAGGCGTGTCGTGACAACAACCTAAACTTATATTTAACAATCTTTTGTTTTACTTTTGGAAATAATTAGTGTTAATTATTAGTTTCATCATTGGAATGGCGATTTACAGAGTACGGGCACTGTGGTTGATTTAGACATATCTTGCAATCGTTTTACCATACAGGTTATATATTGCGCATATATTCTTATTTATCTAATATATAAAATTCTCGTGTCACAGTTTTCGTTGCCATACTCCTCCGAAACGGCTTGACCGATTTTGATGAAATTTTTTGTGCTTATCCGGTATCTATGAGAATCGGCCAACATCTATTTTTCATCCCCCTAAATGTTAGGGGTAGTCCACCCCTAAAATTTATTTTTTAATTTTTTAGACAAAATTTTTTATTTTTATTTTTTTATGATACAGTATTAAAAAATACATACAACCCCTTACTTTCACCCCTCTACGATCAACCCCTATTTTTTTATTATAAATGATATGGCAAAACGACGTTTGCCCGGTCAGCTAGTATAAAATAAATGTTGCACTTACAAATAGCATACTCGTATCTGGCCCACCAAAGTTTAGATATTTATCTGCCAACCCAGGGCATTCTTTTAACATCTCCTGTTTCGCTAAGCATATTGTGACATCTTGACTAGCATTAATCTGCGCTACTATCACTAGGAATACTAACACCAAGAAGCACATTTTGAAATCTGAAACAAATAAGATAATCTCACGTACTAGACAGCGGGTCTTGTGGTAAAGTCACGTAAGCCCCGGGTAACGATAACAACTTTAATTTTGAGTTTTTTATCCAATTTCAATTAAATTATCCTTATCTACACATGTAGATGTCGAACCTTTGGGGTCGTACGATGAAAACTGTAAACATTATTTTCCGCTATTGGGATGAATTACCGGCGTTGGACCTTGAATAGGATTCCTCACTGCCTACGTGCCCAGAATAAAGATTGAGTGAGCAAAATTGAGGTTTTAAGGTAGCAGCTAGTTTTCACAAGGGAGCGTTCAAGTTTTACGTAACGCAATTTTTGGAGATTATTGACCCCCCCATGTAACTCGCCGTAACGTTTTTCAGTACCCAAGTACAGTACAGCCCTACGATTCTGTAACTCACTTTTCGAACTCACACAGCAGTTTTCGCATCGGCGGTCGCTCTCAAACCAGTCGTGAAGCAGTCATTTTATGATTTGGCATTCTGAAAAGGTGGGAGCTTGTAGTTTATTGTTTATCAGAATGCCAAATCATAAAATGACTGCTTCACGACTGATTTGAGAGCGACCGCCGATGCGAAAACCGCTGTGTGAGTTCGAAAAGTGAGTTACAGAATCGCTGGGCTGTACCCAAGTATAGTAAAACGTTTCGTGACTACCTAGTGACTCTTTAGTTACTATTATGTGGTGTAAGTCGAAAAAAATATTAACAATAACGCGTAATTTAATCCCCGCCCCGCATCGTAACGTTTTACAAAAGGCCTCCCCCCCACCTTCCCAAAATACGTTACGTAATACTTGAACGCTCCCCAAGTGAAAGTTTAGAGCTTCGACTCTTTCATAGATAAAAATCCGATCCTGAGCTGAGGGTTAGAAGGTCAAGGCGTAGAAAGTAGCTAAACATTGCCCTAAACACCAGGAAAACTTTTTATTTATAGATAAGATTAGTTATTTTGTAAAATACGCTTTTAAGATGAATAATCAAATGAAAAGTTAATAAATGGTGGTTAAAACGTATTAAAATAATCAGACCTATTAAATGTCTTAGCACTCTTTTCACTGCACCGTTAATACAATTTGACACAATGAGTTATTAATATTTCTAGACACAAGAAGAAAAGAAGCTCTACAACCTTTTACTCTTCACATTTCTGTAATTGTTTCGTCATCATTTGATTTTTCTACCAATATTTTGGGTTGCCAATTTCCTCACGATGTTTTCGTTTACTATACGACCGTTAAATTAGGTTGTAGACAGAAATTCAATTGGTAGCAAGTTAATTCCCTTTTTTTTAATATGGAGACAATGCGCTTCCGCAGGCCCGCGCCATGGATGACGCAAGGACTGTGGGCTGTAGACCCTACACTCAAAGACCTCTGCTATTCAGACTTATCCACTAAAAACACCTCAAGCCTCCACACGTCACGTAAGACGCTCTCGGGGTTCGCCAAGGCATTCAACAAGAACGCTAATACCACTAGGCGCACATTAAAAAGATACAGTATTTTTTAGATACAATAACACTGATTTATATGAATCTTACCTTTCACGTGTACTAAGAGAACTAAGACAATAATGATTAGGTTTCAGAAATGATTGATATTTATATGACATCTTTATGATTATAATGAGCACTGGAGTGTAAAATATAACGATAATGTTTATAATTATGATTACTATATCTTTTAATTCCTGTATGGAATTTCATATTATATTTTAATTTAAATTTATTTTTCATTTAATTATGTTAATTGCAATTAGGGAAATGAAATTTTCTATTTTCAAATGAAGTAAATGTTCTGGGGACATCAGTAATGTAAGTTCTTATATTATTATTTAATAGATAGATTACACAAGTGAACTCTTCTTGGCAAATAATTTGGCAAAAAACCTAACTATTTTAAGTTATATAATTAAATGAAATATATCTGCGTGGTCAGTTTTACTAGTTATAACGCGTTAATTTGACTACTAACAGGCACACTCATTTAAATATACTAGATAAATGGCTATATGTTTAATAAGAGAAACTAAACGACTAATCAGTAACTGAAAAGATCATTCATCCATCTTTAAATCCTGAAATCACGGTCATTAAGTTCTGAAAAGATTTTTGTCTAAGATTTAAATTTTTTTTTAACTTTGACCTTTTTAACTGTACATGGGTATTTGGTACTTAGTCAAACACTTATCTGCTGAGTTGCCATTTCCAGTATTTCATTGTAGAATCTCTCAAAATTCTCATTTTCACTCTGCCTTGCGATTATGTAACTCACTTTTCGAACTCTCACAGCGGTTTCCGCAGCGGCGGTCGCGATCAATCAATCGCTTAATCAGTCGTAAAGCAGTCATTTTACGATTTGGCATTCTGAAAAACACTAAACTACAAACTCCCTCCGCTTGTCAAGACGTAATTTGAAATTGCTTAACCGAATATCATGAGATTCCAAAAATGACGTGAGTGACGAAGGGAGCCTTGTTAGTGCGAGGTGCACTCACGGATTAACAGAATCGCACGGCTGTACTCTTTAAACTTTACCTGTATATAAATTTGCGATAATACAGTGTGACAAAAGTATTTCTTAGGTCATTTCTTCTACTCGTCAAGCGCTAAAAGATTCCTATAGAATTATCTAACCTCATTAATCCGACTAAATAACAACCTTCCAGACAAATTTCCTCTTTGTACATAAAGCAACTTGAGATCTTTCGCTTTTATACATAGGTGGTTATTGAGTTATTTATTATACGTTATTTTTTAATATTAACTTATTTAAAAGGTTAAAAGAAGTTGATATTGGTACTTTTTGAAGTGAAACTTCTTTAGGCGCATGAGAGTAAATTTTATACGGATGAAAAGCAATAATAATAATAATATTAGCGTCACGAAGACGTGCCGCGTTTTTGTCGAAGAAAAGGGAATGAGCGATTGAGAAAGAGACAAAGAGTGAAATAGAGCGAACGTCGCATCACGCATAGTGGCATTGAGCCAGAGGTGGGAGAGAGCAATAGGGAGAAAGATTGACAGAGAGAGTAAGGGAGATCGAGAAAAATACACGCTATTGGTTGATGTATTCGTTATGTAGTTACATATTAGAACTTTAGATGGCAATTCTACTCTACGTTATGCGACAGAATTTTTATTAATTTATATTATCATTACCACGTATACAGTGTGTAAACAGTGTGAATATAGATATACAAATACATGGAGTGATCATATACTGGTACATGACCATCTATTGGGGATTTTACCTTAGTAATAATTAATTTTCAAAGAAGTTTCACTTCTGACATGTTTCCTTTGTACGTACGCACTTTTTTATGTTTAATTTGCCTATGAACCGATGACTACAAAACTTGTAGTCATTTAATGATGGAAAGAACCAGACAATTAGCTTGGAGTCAAGAATGCCGCTAAAACCATCAAGAAAATAATATACTTCTACATTGTTTCTCATTATCTGTAAAGATTATGCATGTCTATCTACATTAAACATATACATTTACATTTTAACTCCATGAAAACTTTGTGGTACCTATCGTAAATTTAAAAGTTTCACAAAAAAATATTATGCAACATTGGAACTCTTTCCCGTTTTTTGATATACGAGGTGAAAATGGCATACCCCATAGATTACGGGGATAATATGTCGGACTCCACTCACTTCAGAACCCTGTACTACTGTGCTGAGTGAATGAAATCCACTAACACCATCTGGGTTCTCTGCACTGCTGCGCTCAGAGGCTCTCTGAGCTCTCTCTGAGGAAAATTGACCTCTCGCCCTGTTCTGCATTATTATAATATTCCTTCGAAATTTACCTGCATCTGCACCTTCAAATAATTAAACCTAAAAAGATATATTTTTAGAAAGACGTCTTGGGTAACATTTTTTTCCGTGGTGAAAGGTTTTGGTAGTTTGTTTTTAATGTGTTGTTCATTTGTTATAGATATTGACTATTATGTTAAATACAGTTTTAAACAAAATTTGCATAAACAATTAAATACTAGCTGTGCCCGGCGGTTTCACCTTCCTTAATGTGGTCATTGCTTGGTGTTATAATATTCACTTCCTGAGATCGCTCTCAAGATAGCGCGTTCAACATAACTGAGTAAACCTCTTACAAGGAAATAATAATTTTTCAACAACATTTTTTCATTAATACTTCGCTCATATTGATCGTAAATTAGTCAAAATAAAAATTCTTTCTGCTTTATAATATAAGTGTAGTAGATTTACTCTTTCACTTTACAATCTGTTTGTATTGTACATAATAGAAATAGACAGAAAGAGTCGAAAGAGAGCTTTCGCGTTGAGGTTGGGGTGGCGGGGCAGTAGCACTGTTTCAAAGAAACGGCGTGAAGTGGTGCAATAGGTTCATCTCAATGTTTTCGCGTTTCGTGCTGTGAATTAGACTTCAGGGGAGTGATACTTCCTACCTCTCCTATCCGGAGTACAAATTGGAACATTACTTTGTGCCCCGTGTATCGTACTGTATCTCACTAAGAATTTGGGCGTACATTAGGCAAACTAGCTAGACAATCATCAAAAGTTAAGCAATACAGACACGAAAAATGCTCTCGAGTGCTTTACCGGCCTATAAGAATTTATTTTTTTTTCTTGAAGGATGGTTGAGGTTATACATAAATAGAAACCTTGCTGGTTTCACAACGACTAAAATGCTCCATGTGAAACTCTTCATCCGTTTTTAACCGATTACAAAAAGGAAGATGATGCTGCCTACTGCTGTATAATTACAAATTACAATTGATATTTGCCTATTCACATCAAGCTACAATTGCCAACTGAAAAGGACATTTTTGTCAACTGTCATGTCGAGATCTTATTTCAAATAGTCTTTACAAAAAAAATGTATTTATATTTTGCCCTCTTATATTCTTTTAATTTTAAGTACGTCTTAAAGAACATAAGAAAATGATGCCTTAATGATAAACTTATCGCACCTTTATTTCGAAACCGTTACTAAACGAAACTTTTTCTAAATATAGTTAGTTATCAATGCCATTTTGTTTAAATCGTCAAAATCTACAGAACGAATTTGACATGTCTATTTAATATCCCAGTATTTTGGCGCTAAATGTAAACGTTACTTAACTGAAATTTAAAACATTAACAATGTTAAAGTTAACGAAACCAGTTGTCACCTAGCAGTTACGAAATCGACTTAAAAGTTTATAAAAAAAATATAACTATTGGTTACTACGTCAGATTTTTAACATTAATGTAAATTATTTACTTATCTTAATATATATATTTCTTGTGTGCGTGTGTATGTGACTGAACTCCTCCTAAACGACTGGACCGATTTTGATGAAATTTTTTGTGTGTGTTCAAGGGGATCTGGGAATGGTTTAGATTCACAAATCAGCCCGGCAGATGGCACTGCAGTCGGTACTTTCATACTTTGCTTAATATCCTAATCGCTTTAAATATCATGCAGGACAACGTCTGTGGGGTCCACTAGTGTATACGTATATTTGATAATCTTTTGGTCGACCTTTGAGGTCAATTTTGTTTAATTGACCTATACCTATTGACCTATGCATAAAATACCTTTAAAATAAATTATTATAATATATTATAGCAAGAATTCGAGTTTAAATATAGTAACATTGTTTTTAAACAAACTACATAATTGAAAAATTCATTATTGCAAAAGTGTTAAGTACTATAAAATTTAAAGTTACTGAAAAAAGTAATCATAGAAAATATTAAATTACATGACTGTACACCTTAAAAAGTAGCCGAGCATTTAACAAATAATCTAAAAAATATCTCTTATAACTTACTCACTTTTTTTATAAAGAGATAAATAATGATGCAAAAATCGTAAATTTTTGCTCCTTTAAAATTTAGTTCTTTTGTTTAATAACGGTTTCAAAATCAAGTGCGTTATGTATTATTAGCTACAAATAGTTATTTCGTCTGTCCTTTGACATTGGCCTCCTCAACTGTTTTCCATCTCGCTCTTCGAAATACCATTCTCCATCCCTTGTTGAAGGTAAAAAAACAAGAATTTGCATATTACTTTTAAAAACGGATTAAACAATTTATTTATTCACACTGCACATCACTTTTTAATTGTTTATTGTCTATTCTGCCATTGGAACAATTTATAAACAAACCCGCGATCTTTAATACAATATTTGACAAAAACTAGAGACATGACAAAAGCAATTAGTTTTGAGCTAGGTAATTAATGAGTTAATTATAAAAAACAATATATAAAGCGTTGTTCTTTGTCAAAGAATACATTATAATATTGTATACTTGGAAAGTAATTTACCAAAAATGCGATTTTTAATTATATTATTTGTCGTAGGGTCGTATGGAGTCTTGGGAGATATTCCTACGAGTTTCAAAAGGGATTTATTGCCTATAGATACCAAGCCATGAACCTGTATCTCTTCATACCAGAAAGCCAAGTTAAAAATATCTGCACCAATGGCCTTTAAAAAGTATGGGATTTCGCCAAAATACTTGCCCGTTCCGCCTAAAGATAAGCTTAATGTAAGGCATTCATGTATTTTTTTTAATGTTCTGCCTGTCCCGATTTCGCAAAGCTGAATATAAAAAAATATTAGTGTTGAGTATTGAGAATGACCTATTTTTAACAAGGATAATGTAGCATTCCAGTGGTAAAACATTTTTTGATATCGATTCTGTAGTTTTTAAATTTATTCGTTAAAACATACTAAAATAAAAATAACTTTTCTTGGGTCATAAGAAGATATTTAATTTGATTTTTTTATGTAATAATTATATATTTTTAATGTACGATTATTGCATTCTTATTTATTTTTTGATTTATCACATCCGGACCACCCCTTTCACTACGACATTTTGTATTTGAAACATAAATTGTTTTTTATATAGGTATTAATAATCATGATTAAGATAGATTTTATTATAATGGTGTATTAATTATTGCAGGGTGGTTTTGTGACAGCATCTGTAGAGTTGGGAAATTACATTGACCCAATTAGAACTATTGACCCAGATAATGTTAGTTATCCAAAAGGAAAGAATTGTGTAAAATATGCACTCTAATAATGATAGGTCAGTAGAGATCCTACTCCTACTTATACTATCATTATAACGTGCTAAGATCACGGTCCTCCTTAAAATTGTGAACTCTAAATCTTTTTGTAATAGAAAATGGTTAATAAGAAATAACTATATTGAATTGTAGTGTTAAGGTTTAAGAATAACTTTATTTCTCATAAGAATTGCATACATAATTCACTTACTGAGAAACAATATTTAAAACTAAGATTAAAAATTTGAAATTAGATAACTTCTAAAAGCCTATAATAAATGATTAGTATCTACGCTAGAGATACAGCCTTATATCGATTCAACCAGAAAATAATTCTTAGCTCAAAATAAACTGTTCAAAATCAGACAAGTCAGAAACAGCACACGAGAAAAGGTTCTGTTTGCATGCACTCATTAAGATAATTGCGTGTTTGTTTCACAGATTTCGACAGACATCAGGGGCCTGCACCGAACGTCCACCTCATCGCTATTTATGTGAATGTACCAAATAGCAAGAATTTAATGGTTGGTGGTGAGGAAGCTGTGCCTTTCATCTCACCCGTCCCAAACTTAGGAACCGGTATTCACAGAATCTCAGGCATCTTGTATGAGCAGAACGACCACATAGACCCTGACCAAATTGAATTTTTAAAGTGAGTATAACTACGTATAATTGTAGATAGTGAATTTGGTTAGATACTTTTTGTGTTTGCTGCACAAATTTCGTTTTTCTAATCCTAGGTCTGAAAGGATATTACAGGAGATGTGTTAATACTATTTATATTATAACTAGCAGACCAGCCAAGCGTTGCTGTGGCTAAGGTTTTTGTTATATCACATAATGGTAAACTATTCAAAGGAAACGGTAGGAGAACACCAGTCATGGAGACCACCATGCTTTTTTGGTGGTTATGCCATTAAATTGTAGCTTATGTGAAACGTTGGTACTTCCAACACAGCGCCACCTGTTAGACCTACAACGCACTAGCGGCTGGCCGCAATGCGGTGTGCCGCTGCGGCTGGCTGCACATCGATTATTACATGAAACCGCACGATAACAACGCACTGACTTGCGGACAACCGTCAACCGCTCCGGTTGATCTGGAGCTGCGGCGAGCCGCACCGGTTGAATGATGCGGCGCGCCGCATCCCCTCCACGCACTCGGCGCTGTTAGCCGCAAATACCACGTCCTACCCGCCTCAGTCATCGCTTGTACCTTGCGCTAGACACTACGAGAGTTTTTTGACGATATTTTCTACGATGATATAAATAAATAACTGCCGCAACTTCTTCAACGTCCATCATGTGCAATATTTCAAGAAACACTGACGAGTGACGATTGCGGCAGACCGCAATAGAGACGGTTAGCCGGAATACGGCCTGCCGCAGCGGCACACCGCATCGCGGCCAGCCGCTTGTGCGTTGTAGGTCTTAGAATTGTGACTATCAAATAATAAACTAATATTTTGCAATAAAATAATATTACGGGTATAAATTGAGATGTAAGCTAGATCTTTTAAGTTAGATCAAACCGCACACGATGTGCAAATTTGATTGAAATCGGTTCGGTTTAGGAGTCCATAGCGGACAAACAACGTGACACGTAATTTATATATATTAAGACTAGCAGTTTTAATAGTATTCTTGATAAAATGTAAGAAAGACGCTTTGAACATTTATTACTTTTAATAAGATACTCGCGTAGTTTAGTTATATTATCGTTTTAATACTAATAATGATTTGGGATACATACATTGTTATACTGTTTCTTCATAGATTGACAAAAAGCCGTGTTCTACAACTGGCAGAATTCCTAACAGAACAGAAACAGAAAGACCTACAACCTGAAACCTGAGCCTGTGGCGGGGACTTTCTACACCACTGAACTCAAAAGATGCGGAAATTTTAAACACTAATACTATATAATTTACAATAAGTATATGTTCTTGAAAATAAACATATGTATTGCTATTGAATTCAACAGATTTTTATTATGACCACGAAATAAATTATAATTTTATCTTTAAAATAATGGCTCAGCACAAGAAGCCTTGCATGAGGTTTATTAAAAGAATCCAGTTGACATGCTGGTGACTTTGGGTTCCTAAATTAAGTCGATGTCATGATCTGCGACGCAGTTTAGGGTAAGACTTCCAAACCACGATTGTTAGAAGACGAAGAACATTTTTTCAACCGTTCTAAAAGGCGGAAGGTTGCAGGAAGCCATTACTCTATAAGAGGTCCTTAAAAAATATAGTTCGTATATGTAGGTATGATCGTATTTCGTAAATAGTGTTATTTCTTTATAATTAATTATTTTTATAATTAAAATTGAATTTTAATTATTATTATAAAGCGTCACATTGTGAGCAGGTGATGTTATTTATATAGTTTTTTAAGGAAATATCAAAAAGGTGAGTCGACATCACAGGAGACCGAAGAGCTGGCGGCCACGTCGGACAAAGATTTAGTCTAGCTATTGAAAGGGGGAACGCTGCCTCCTGGACTCCTTTTAATAGTATTTTTTAGTTATATTATTTTAAGGTTAGTTGTTTTTTTGTTATTTACTATATGAATTATTGTTAAATGTGTGAAATTAAATTATTCTTAGCTTATTAAATAACGTTATGATATGATTTATATCCCCGTTTATGGATAATTAATATCAAGAAGCACGTAGATAGATTGCGTCTTCTTTGTTTTGATGCACCAAAATGTGGTTAATATAACTCGATACGCCACATAAGCCTTATTATTAAGGTCTTTAAAATATGATAGTTCCAATCAATCAGATACTGCGTCCATTTCATTCCTTCTAAAGGTCTAGTATCAACGCCTTTACGAGAAACCCAAGACAATTAATGTTTTACCAAGAAAAGAACCCATATCATGGTAATTTGACTTACATTCCGTGTGTTTATTGCCAGTTCTTCTCTTCCGTTCTACGCCCTTGATTTGAGAACTGGCAGTAAATGTAAAATTAGAAGCATTTAATGTATATTCCTTTTTTGACGTTCATAAGTGCCTCCAAGTTTAGTATCTAATGCATCCAATCTATAAGTTGTTCCACTAGGAATTGAGTTTTATTTAAAATTTAGTCTCGAAGTATAAAGGTTGGTTAAAATTCCTAGTTAAGTATTAAAACTAAAACTATTGTTTCAGAGTGCTTTTATGACAGCAAATGTGGAGTTAGGAAATTTCATTGATCCACTCAGAACTATTGACATGAAGTATATTTCGTATCCACTTGAAAAGAGTGATGTCAAATATACGTGATTCCTCGTTGGTAATAAAACATTAAACTTTTGTTTTAATGTATTTTGATCATAACATACTGTGGAGTAAAAGATATTAAAACAAACATTTTAAATAAACTATTAAAACGTTCTTACATTTACAATTTCTGTATTACAAATAGATAGGAGTAATGGACTTCAGTTTTTAACAGAATCGCATCAAAGTAAGTACGGAATACAATAAGTAATATGTTCTATACTTTACAGATTTTGATGGAAAACAAGGCCCTCCTCCGAACGCACACCTTATAGGCCTGTACGTAAATGTACCAAACAGCGAGAACTTATTGATTGGGGGTGACATAGCTGTAGCTTTATTCCACCTATGCCTAATTTAGGTACTGGTTTTCACAGAATAGCAGCACTCTTGTCTGAGCAGAACCACCACATTGACCCTGTAGATAAGGAATTAATGAAGTATGTCATTGGTTTATAATTATTTTTTATATAATGTTTTTGTATTAACTCGGTATTTGACTTTTTTTTATAGAACAGGGGCAAACGGGCAGGAGGCTCATCTGATGTTAAGTGATACCGCCGCCCATGGACACTCTCAATGCCAGAGGGCGTTGCCGGCCTTCTAAGAATTGGTACGCTCTTTTCTTGAAGGACCCTAAGTCGAATTGATTCGGAAATACAGTGGGCAGCTGGTTCCACATAGTGGTGGTGCACGGCAAAAACTGCCTTAAAAAATACTTAGTTCTGGAACGACGTCGAAGTTTCGTATTTCGTATTCTGCCTCGACGTCCGGTGAGCTAGTCGTCATCGCTATATTATTTTAATTATCAACACTTATTTAAATACGAAATCCTTATATCCATATCATTAATTCTTATAGCGTAGTATAAAAACCATTCGGAATAACAAGGTAAAGTCATTAAATTCCTTAATGTGAAAGTTTTTACGTATCCGTCTAAAATGTGGTAAAATAACTTCCGTCAACACAATTTTCCTAAATAACGATAAAATTCAGATTAGTCCACTGTTTTCCAACGTGGGGCCACATCCCTCAGGGGGACAGTTTGATTGTTAAGAGGGGCAATTCGAAAATGGACTCGACATTTTTCATTGTTCTTTTTTTTTTTTATTTTTGATCCATCTGCAATCAGCCTCTTGGCTTTTATCAGATTTTATGAGAAATGATGGCAATTAGGGAATCGCAACGCAACGCAAATCCAATTTTTTTTTATTCCCTCCGTAATTCGTAAACTGTCAGACTGCGGCAAGTTTCGCCCTACATTGTTTTGAAAATTTATTTACTGTGTTTCATTAACAATTTCCTAGTGATTTCTTACTTAAACATGTCAATTAAGTTTCTTAAGTGAACAATTTAATTTTGAATATTAAAATTTATGTAAATTACCTAAAAAAAGGTTGGGAAACACTTTTTGGCGATGTATATAGCTTAGGGTCAATTTAAATGATAGCTTAATTACAAAAGCCTTGCGACCCTTCAGGCAGTGTTGGCATGTACAGGATATCGACTCTTTCTTTCCTGTAAAATTAAAAACAGAGCTTAGTCTATACTAATATTACAAAGAGGAAAGGTTTGATTTTTTGGTTGTTTGAAATGAATAGGCTCCGAAACTACTGGACCGATTTCAAACATTCTTTCACCGTTGGCAAGCTACACTATTCCCGAGTGACATAGGCTGTTTCATTTTCAAAAAAAAATAGGGATGCTTACTAAAACTTCAATAATCTAACCCAAGGTGTAAAAAAATAAACAAAAAACTTCCTTTAATCGCGTGCGCTGCGAAAACTATTAATGATAAAACAAAAAGATGTATAACAATTTTTCAGGACACATCACTATCTATGAAAAATGTCGCGACAGCATATCTCTATCTTTTATAGTTACGTCACAATAAGCGTCCGTTTATTAATTTTTTTTTATTAAAATACCACCGCTAGAAAAGGCTCTTTATTCGTACCTAGGTATTGATCCTTATCAAAATAATTACCAACGTTTCACATAAGCTACAATTTAATGGCATAACCACCAAAAAAGCATGGTGGATTAGTGTTCATCTGCCGTTTCTCTTGAATAGTTTACTACTATGTAATGTAACAAAAATCTTAGCCACAGCAACGCCTGGCCGAGTCTACTAGTACATAATAAATTTGATTTCTTGCAATCGTTACTTATCTCTGATTCGCAGTACTAGGTATTAATAATATAAAAATAGTATTATATAATATATTAATATACTTATATAATTACTAGCTGACCCGAGAAACATTGTTTTGCCATATTATTTCTAAGAAACATTGATTTAGTTTAATAAAAATAACTATCTGCTATAATAAAAAATACGAGGTTGATCGTAGAGGTCTACCCTCTTGAAGAAAATTTTTGAATGAATCATACAAAAATAAAAACAATTTTTTTTTTGTCTAAAAGTAAAAAATTAAATTTTGGGGTGGACACCCCTTATCACTTAGGGGTTTGAAAGATAGATAGTAGGGATTCTCAGACTTACTGAATATAAATATAAAAAATCATAGGAATCGGTCAAGCCGTTTCGGAGGAGTATGGGAACGAACATTGTGACACGAGAACTTTATATATTAGATTCATTTTCAGATTGGCAAGAAAGAAAGAAGGAACATTCGAATGTTTGCAGAGAAGTACGTTCTTGGTGAACCCTTCGCCGGCAACTTAGTTTTTGCTGAATTCGTTGAATGCAATTTAAAAAAAATACCACAATTTTATTGTAAAGTGATAGTAATATTTTGTTAACCAAAATTATTATTCATTAAATTTAAACAAAGATTTTTTTTTTCTCTTTACGTGATTGCCTATTATTTTCACCGTCGACCTAATTTTAACATCAGGCGCTTATTAAAGTATTTAATGAGCGTTCGTGGAACTTGTTATAAAATTGCGTGATTGATTCATCATCATCAAGATTGGTAAATAAAACTTGAAATTTCGATTTCAAGTAACTCCGACTCACAAAAATAAAATTAAAAAAAATCTAATTCATATAGGTAACACATTGTACACTTATGTGCGTAAATATGAAATATATATTAAATGCTTCTAATTATACATTTCCTGCCAGTTCTCAAATCAAGGGCGTAGAACGGACGAGAAGAACTGCGAATAAACTCTTCGCCACTCTTATTAATCGCCAAGTTTTTTGTTTTACAAAATGTGTGTAAGGAATTGCAAACATTACACCATGTTCCACATGACATCTTAGGTAATTAAATAATAAAATAAATTAAAAACATTGATTTGTCCTCCACCAATAAAAGTACAAAACAATAAAGTACCAACAGCCGCCCATGGGTACCTGCAACATCAAAAATGTTGAGGAAATAGTATGCTCATCTTTGGCGGTATAAATTATTAAATTAAACATGTGGCGCTACAACCTTTAGGGTCTTGGACGAAGATTTCAGTATTTTATTCGAGAGCATTTGTTTTTCTCATAAATACAAAAAGTCCATTGGTGCACAGCCTGCGTTCGAACCTACGACCTCAGGGATGAGAGTCGAACGCTGAAGCCACTAGCTATGATTATTTTAATTAGTATATGTCGTAATTTTATGTCCCAACACCAACTAGTATCTTTACACAAAAGTCACGTTTACTCTATAAATCACATAATTGATATTAATATAATCAATATAAGATAATGATAAGATGACTTATCTGTATAAAAATAATAAGTGATATAATAAGATGAGTATTTCATCTTGCGATCTGGGATTGTACGTGGTTTTGTGAAAATGTGGAGATGTATTGGCCTCCTGCTGTTTTTAGGACAATGTATTATAGTGAGTATATTTTTTTTTTAAATAATTAACTCAATATTATATTAACATTAATTTAATACACGAATAAGACTAAGTGTGACATTGAAATGTAGTTTGGGGATAAGTTCGTCGGCTGACACATAGATGGCGCTATTATTATTAAATTCATATGATTTTTAGTTTGCCCTAACCTTCAAAAGGCATGATGAATTTTACAACTGTCGTACTATTAGTTTGTGAGGAATAGTATTTCTAGTGAAACTTCTGCATGTTTTAAAAATGGATAACATTATCGCATGAAATACTTGTCTCTGTCTGCCATATTAGAAACTGTCTCATTGCCGATTGGCGTTTTATATGACTTTCTGCGGCTAATTTACAATAATTAAATTAAAGTGATACAATTCTTCCATACACAGTTTGTTATTCATTAGATTTTTGTTTTATTCCTTAAGGTTACCTCGGAATCCAGCGAAACCCCAGGCACACGTAATACCAGGGACACAGAATGCTGCCCTTGTCCAGAGGGTAGAAGTGCTGATCTTACTGCATCAGCTACCACCCATTTCAATGATGACTGCCCGTGCAAGGCACGAAGTGCCGATTCCGATCCTGCAGCATCAATTTTCACGCCAATCTTTCGTGCTGCTGGTCCACCCGCTAGGTAATTTATTTTCTTATATTGTGTGCAATGTTATTGTGCTCTGTTTTAATTTATATAAAAGCCAGTTTCCACCGTGGAAGGTACTCAACTCAACCTTTAAATTTGTTGCAGGCAAATACAACAAAATGATATGAAGCCTTTATTAGAACCGGAAGTAGGTCTTGCGTCCTCAGTACTTGAAACTTTGCGAGAAGCTACTGAAGAAGAATACCAAGAAGCACTGGCTAGAGATGCTGCCAGGAATGCTTTACAGGATGATATAAATAAACTAGTCAAAATCGTAGTGAATCATGAACCTCGAGAGGCTGATGCTGAGCCAGAAGCTTCAAACAGTCATACCGTAAGGTGTGTTGATCCTTTAGAAAACAATAACTTTTTGGGGCGTAGCTCTCTTGATTATCCTAGTATTGGACAAACGCCGATTTCGGACAGAATACGTGGCATTAATGAAGCTCAGAATATTTTTTATAGAACTTTGGATAAATCCAAAAACGCCAAATTTCCTGACAGCCTAATATATAAAAAGCCTCTTCAAAACAGGTTAAAAACACCTTTTCTAGAACAAGATTTATTAGTTTCGCCTGCTGATAATTTAAATACATTTGTACAAGCATCTGAAGACTTACCAGTTACGTCTTTATTACAAGGAAGAAATAACCTACTAAAGCAATTGGATTTAAGACATATATTTAATTTAGATAAAGTTACATCACTCGTTCCTAAAGAAATATTAAGTGGAAGGAATAATATATTACCAGAGAGGATAAACAATTTCCCAAGTCATTATCCTGAAAATGTTTTAGATGAAGCGTTGGCTGAGACTGAAAATATAAAAAAATGTATAATGGAAGATAAACCAAATAATAGTGAAGGGTCTGCAACAACAAAAATATTAAACATTCTTCCAACACAAAGCAATCATAAAATTCAAGCAAAAGCCTCAGAAAATTTAGATTTTTATGATGAAAACATGCTTAACAAAGGCGACGCTACAGTTGAAGAAAGTCGTGACAAGTTTAAGATGGTATTTTCTCCTGACAATAACGGCTACAAGATTTTGCCAAGCTCCTTAGATAGTAAAGATGAACACCCACAATTTAAAACTGAACAGTTAACCTCACAAGATAATGATATTCCATCAATTAAGGGAAGTATTTTAAAAACTTTAGAAGACTTTAGGGAAGCAAATGCTGTCATGCACGAAAACTTAAAATCAAGTCTTGATAATGTTTTACAACTTAATTCAGCTCGTGTGGTATCAGATGGCGACTATAATACACTAGCAGTTCCTGTTACACTCGAACCTCAAGTATGGAATAATAAACTTGAAGAATCACCTAGGCTAAAACATGCCGACCACGACGCTCTTTTAAAAAGCTCTGATGCGTTAGTTTTAAACAAGTTAGATAACCAAAACCAGCAAATAACAAATTTACATTCAAATCGAGAAACTGATCAAAGAAATGCTGAAAGTGAGACAAAATCAGATATAATGGAAAAGGACAGCGCAAATACTGATACATGTTTGGTGTATGGCAATAGCGAAGGCAAAAATGCAAACAGTGATCTGAGTGAAATGAAAATGGCTGCAAGTGAACCATTCAATACGCGATATGGATTTTCACGAATGTCACAAAACAATGTAGAAAATAGAGCCAAAAATTCTCTTAATTTACGGGCGCCAATAAGAAATGTAGAGGATATAAATTTAGATTTATTTGATTTTCAACCATTCTCTATGGATCAAGATAGTACAAGGAATACAATTAGTTCATTACCACGCTTAAACATGAAATCTTATAAAACTAGAGTACCGATCCCAAAGTCATTGGATTTAAAACCTGTCAAGTTACAAAAAGCCTTTAGAAAAGGTAATGACGTACTGGGAGCTGTTTTAACAATCCAACCACATTCTGAAGGAAAAAGCAACAACATGGTATCAGCTCAAAGTAGGAGTAGTGATAATATTTTTGATCATCCCTTAGGGATGCTACCAAGTTTTGATGATTTACGATCATTTTTAGAACATAGTGCAAAACATATACTGAAGTTCCCACACCTATCAAGAAATGTTGGAACAAATTTAGCTTCCCCGCTAATCAATATAGAAGATGCTGCAGATAACCTAAGAACATATACAGAAGATACATTAAAAAACGTTCAACAGTCTTTGGGTAATACATTGCATAGCGTTCGGGACAGAGATCGAACTATAATAGGAGACGCTCTTCTTAACCCAAATGGCTTAGTCGAATCGTTATCTAAAAATAATTTGGATGTGAACGAGAAGCTACATGACTTGCACATAAATCTAAATGATAGATTACAAAGAATATTTGACCAATCTAGATCATCATCCAATATACAGCCACTAAACACACGGTATAATTCATATCCCAAAAATATTTCGATGCAAAGGAAACAAACAAATACAGGCCATAAACTATCAAGTAACAGAATTTATGAAAATAGACCTCTTTCTAAGATACCTTCAAATAGAGACAATAACATTTTGCATCGAAAGCTAAATCCAAAAGCCTCAATACAGAGTCAAAGAATCGTCGACAATTCACGTGCAAATCTACCTGTTAGAAACGTAGACAAACCGATTACTTTACAGAATGCACGACTTAGCAAAACGGTTGAATCAAATCCCAATTTACAAAGAGTATTTCAACCCAAGGAATATAAAAGCGTTCCTTCTCTTACAGCAAAGAAAGCAGCGATACTAGAATCGCTTACTAACAAAAGGCCTTTATTACCAAATTTGGAAAAGAAATTATTTAACCCAACATTGTCTAGAAACACTCAACCCAACCGTAATTTCTTAGCACGAAATACACTAGCACGTGAGCAAAAAACTTCACCAAGTGAAACTGTATATAATACTGTACCTATAGAAGAGAGAGCCAGAGACAGTGTACAAGCGAAAAACATCGATGATAAAAAATTTAGAGCACCACTGCCTCCATCATTTTTGAAAAAATCATTTTTACCTAACATCGCTGACAACAACTTTTTGTCGAAGGTAAAAGACGCTGTGACCAGGGATACTCCAGTACATTCAAATATTGGAGACAGAAATGATGTAATACCATCCCCATCAGAAATGATTAAGTCTGTTGAACCCCCAAAAGAGAATATAGCATTTAACTGCAAAATGGTTTGTGATAAGGCTTAATTTTATATGTATAAAGACTGCTACTAATAATAAATATAAACTTGAATAAAAATCTTTTATTTTTGTTTCTCGAATCATAATATACCTACTCCACTAGCTACATATTATGATAATGCATGAAACAGCAGACACTAGTACTAGTTCGTATATATTTTTGTCGGATTTGACAACAATATGGCTACGCACTAAACCATTTCTAATGATTGTCTTAATTATTGCCTTGAAATTGCTAATCTCAAATAGTTTTGAATAAGTATGATATCATTCGAAAACTTGTAAAGTACAAAAATTTAAAATTGAACCTACAGGTTAACTCTGCAACAGTATTTTCCCATTTCGTGAACATATCTTGAGTTGTAATGAATAGCAAAATGCATAGTTAGATAGATAATATAAATGTATCCGATAAATCACGTTATTTCAATTATTTTGTTACGCACGTAAATAAAAATAGTCACGTGCACTAACGCAATGTACGCCCAGTTTTCATAATTTAAATTGTCGAAAGCATCGGCCTAGGTGATAAGGGTAAATTTTAAGAACCCAATTATTTTAGTTAATAGTTTTAGATACATAGTGTATCTATTATTATAGTCTCCACAAATATGGTAAATGTCATATTATGTGCAAAAATCAGCTTTACCCTTTTTAATAAACTCACGTACCAGGTATAGTAAAATGCTATTTTCCGAGACGAATATTATAGTACAACCTTAATCAGTCCAGGTATAAATAAATAGTAAATTCATAGTAATGCGAATAAAAGTATATGGATTGTAAAAGCAATTTATTTTCGATAAAAACTTTTACTTACTCCTAAATTTTGAACGTCAAAAAGAATTCATATTAAATGCTTCTAATTTTACATTTACTGCCAGTTACCAAATCAAGGTCGTAGAACGGAAGACAAGAACTGCCAATAAACTCTCCGCCAAGCTTCGCTAATCGCCAAGTTTTTTGTTTTACACAATGTTTGTAAGGAGCTGCAACCATTACACCATGTTCAACATGACATCTTAAGTAATTAATAATAATATATAATTATATAATATATATTATAAATTATATTTTTGTAATTTATTATATAATATATATAATAAATTACAAAAATATTTAATAAACTTGCATTTCCCCAAAGAATTACCAGTGTCGTTGCTTATTTTGGACTATCGTAACAATAATATCAAGAAATAGTTGTATTTAAAATTCCATTACTTAATTTTTTATTGCAGCTTGGTTTTGTGTAGTTCACTGGTGGCCCCTGTACCCCGTATGCATCTACTCTCATTGGACAATCCAGACAATGAGAATAATGAAAAAAATACTATACTATATCTCCTGCCTAAGACGGGTTCGGAGCAAGAAGTTGTGCGGCGCCACTAAGACCACCTTCAGACATGAAGAGCGCGACTGAAGAATATCTCCTGTGTACATAGGCAGTCTCAATACTCAAAAGACATAAGCCGCCATGACCGAGTCAGACTGGTTTTTCGTCATATAGTGGCCTATATGACGAAAAACCAGTACAATATTTTATTATCACTTTCGGAAAGTTGGTAATAAAGGTACCGAATAATTTTTCCCGTTTCAGTATTAAATCGAATGCCTTAAGAGTAGGAATGTAAATATGGAACGCTACGTACTTTTAATAGTTCTTTTAAGTGTGAACTGTTTTGGAGGTAAGTTTAATAAATATTATATTAATATGACTAATATTTATTTATTAAAGTTCACCATATAATATAATGCTATGTAATAAATACAAAAAAAAAAAACAATAAAAGCAATAACTAACCTTAAATATATATTAACATTTTTTAATATTGCACTTAAATTTATCTTTAAGTAGTGAAAAGTGTTGCTAGCGAGATATTTTGACTTATTATGAACATTATGTTATACTTCACTTTACTTGTTACATTATTAATTTGTTTATAACAAGTAGGTTAACGAAACACGTTAACTAGTCACGAAAGTTGTCTGTGAATTAATAAATACAGAATATACTCGTGTAAACAATAAAAAACAGAACTATAATTCTGTTTTTTTAATTCACGATAATAATTCGTGATAGGAGAGGATTTTGTTTAAAGGGTAACTGACTAGGCAAATTGAATTGAGCTAATAATTTCACCTATTTCTTTACCTTTCATTATTACTTATAGACAAACCGTGTTCCGTACGCAAAATAATAGGGCAGTCAGTGGTATGTGTGTGTAACTCCACGTATTGCGATGAAGTGCGACGCAGGCTACCAGATGCTGGTCGATTCGTGATTTATGAAAGTAATGAGGTAAAATTTGAATATTTGCTGTTTTAGTTTATTCTTATTATTTCGTTTTTAAGTTTTTTATTATCTGTTTATGACAATCAATAAATGTTGGCCGCTTTAAAATCAATTTCATCAAAAAACCAGATAGCCGCAGAATCTCACTTGCGATACACTCTATGTATATATATACATAATATATTATAACACTGATGTCCGAATAATTATATTTCATGTCCTTTACTTAGTTATTACATAATAGTGCCAGTAAAAATATTATCTCTTGTATAAGTGTTTTATACTATACTAGTGGACCCCACAGACGTTGTCCTGCATGATATTTAAAGCGATTAGGATATTAAGCAAAGTATGAAATTACCGACTGCAGTGCCATCTGCCGGGCTGATTTGTGAATCTAAACCATTCCCAGATCCCCTTGAACACACACAAAAAATTTCATCAAAATCGGTCCAGTCGTTTGAGAGAAGTTCAGTGACATACACACTCACAGAAGAATTATATATATAAAGATATACTATTCATTAAATTATATTTTAACATTTTGCATATTTTTAAGGCCGGAGCACGATTCGAAAAATACGATGGAAATGTGCTGAACTACGACGCAAGTAAGCATTTCATTAAAAATAATATTTTCATAATTTATTATGAAATTCTATTTATACACTGTTTTTGTTAGATTTTATTTTTTTGATTAATAGAAAATTATCAATAAATATACCACGTCCTTTCCTCAAGTTTTATACGTGAATAAAATAATTACTTTGAGTGCTCGATCGCCATATACGAATTCTCATCGAACGATACAAGTTCGTGAATTTGTCCTTTGTCAGACTTTAGGGGGAGTCTCTGTCTCTAAGGGATCTAGAAAAGAGAACAAGGTCGGAGTTTGAGGGTATTGTGATTGTGTGTGTGATTCTTACCTTTGACATTTTCTTTATTATGATTGAGGTGATTGTATACTCTTTAATTTTAAAATACTTATTATAATTAAGAATATGGGAAAGATATTACCAAAATTGTTATTATTTATATCAATAAAACTTAGTTATCAATGAGAACACTTATTTGACGTATCCTTGAACATTACCGTTTAGATACCCCACAGTCAAACTGCACCTAGAAACAAAAACATATTCAGTAAGAAATTGTTTAAGGTAGTACCAAAGGCATGGACTAACAAATCCGAACACATCTCTCAGACGTTTTTATTCCCGAATCCAAAACGAAGGATTGTGTTTGGCCAATGCTTCCTTGCATTTACCTTCCTTTATAATACTATTTCCCAATCTAGGGATTCTCACATAACAAACTCGCAAATCTCATAAATATTACGATAGCCAAATTAGACTTCGAGTCTACAGAGGCCTTACTACGTAACTTGGCATGACTGTGAGGTTCCAAAAACAAACACAGCGCATGATAATAACTCTTAGCTACACTCTCAAATACATGTGCATACACACCCACTCACACTCACACATTCACTCATACTGAATGTCTTTTAAAACGGTTTTAAACATGTACCATGTGCCACGGAATACTTGTCATCCAGTTTCCCACGACACAGGGACTCCCTAGTGTGGGGACTAGCGATATATGAATTTTGTCACAACCCTTTTGTCATAAATATTATTATTATATTTCAGCGATAAAATTGGGTGTGATGCTAGAGCTGGATCCCTCTACACAATACCAACAGATGATAGGTTTTGGTGGGGCCATCACTGATTCAAGCGGCATCAATTGGAAGAGCCTATCAGATGAAGCTCAACAGCAATTAATAAAGTAAGTTGACTTACTTATCTAAGTAAAACTTGCTCAATTTTATTTTTTGTAATTGTCTTTCATTGATGTTCATAAGTGTGTTGCGTTACCTGTGTGAATATATAACATCCGGTCCAAATTGTTGGCTGTATTTTTTTGTATCCTGCCTTTTTACTTTTACTAGTTATTGTAAATCTTAGTTTTAGTCAAAATTCATTTTTGTCCATAAATCGGGGCGGGTTTACATAATAGGAGTTGCACATGAGTTAGCAGCTCCTGTTAATGTTCTTAGGGTCGATTCGACCATACTTCAATTTATACACGAGTAACTATACCAGGAATAATCTATTCCATGATTTTAATCTCGAGTAAATATGGATTTACTCGAGATTAAAATCACAATAAAACGACTATGGAGTCGTTTCTCCACGTAATCTACTATATAAAATTAAGTCGGGTTTTCCTTCCTGACGCTATAACTCCAGAACGCACGAACCGATTTCCACGGTTTTGCATTCGTTGGGTTGGTCTCGGGCTCCGTGAGGTTTATAGCAAAGAAAATTCAGGAAAAATTTCAACAGAAAAGCGGGATCACCAAACGAAATGTTACATAAAACGAAGCCCAGATGGCTTCGCTTCGTTCGTAGCGAAACGGAGTTCGCCGGGTTTGCTAGTCGATAGTATAATTGCGCTAGGAATAACAATACGCGAATGGCAAAGAGAATGGTGAACGAAAATAAAACTCGGCAAATAAATATTATTCTACAACGGGACAGTGAAAGAGCATACATCATGTCAACTCGATTTTGCCGTATTATAGTGTGAAAAAGTAGCTTTTAACAGGTGTCAAACGACAACAAAAAGTTAATATTTGTTGTTTGTTTGAGGCTTTCGTCTAAAAAGGAACTTCTGTTGAGCCTAGTTGAATTTCATTCTAATATTATAGAAAATAAAACTACTAAAAATAAATAAATAAATAATAAATTGTTTAAACGTTTCATTATACAATGCCAGACTATTAATTTAGTGCGTTGCGTTGACTTGAAATTAAAGCACAGAATACATATTTGTGAAATGACAGAAATCAGATGATTGGACTGACTGACGCCATTAAATTATTCTAGGAATAGCTGTTATTCCGTGCGAAACGGCGGTATAGTAACAATTCCCGAATAGGCCCACTATTCTTAGAATTTGTAGATGGTAAAACGTAAAATTGATTTACTCTCGATTAACTGACGATTTATTCTAAGATTAAGATTTACTCTTGTTTGGTCGAATCGACCCTTAATAAAATAAATAAAAAACTAATCTAGTGATATTCGAGTTTAAAAAACTTTATCTATCATAAATTAACAGAAACATATACATTAAAAAAATATAAAATTATAATTTTTCACGAATTATAATAAAATTTATTATAAAGCGTGACAATTATAATAGTCAATAACTATTATAATTTCTTCTAATCAATGGCGAGCGCCATCTTTACCTTTCTTTTATCACATTATCTAAATATGTATATATTTGTGTGACACAAATATTAAACAACCTCTATTCGACAATATTTCAGTGCATATTTCAGTGAAAGTGGTATTGAATACAGTGTTTTACGTGTTCCCATTGCCGGATCAGATTTCTCGACTCGCAAATATGCATACAATGAAAGTCCTAAAAATGACGTCAATCTATCAAACTACACCTTAGCCCCTGAGGACTTGGATTACAAGGTAACATTTATTTGTTTATTTTCCACATAATTATTCTATCTCAACAGTTACTACTACTCGTATTACGATAGAGCTACACGATATGCTTACACAGATAATTCTATAATTAAATAAACACAAAAATGTTTATACCTAGCGCTAATAACTAATAGTGGTAGTAGCTGAGTATGAACTCAGCCAGTGTACAAACAAATAGGTCTCGATCGAAATATTATTTATTAAATGTATTGCTCGCATGAGTGACGCTTCGCTAAGTTAGTGTGCGTACGGTAGGACCAAAAGTTGCATCAAACTTCTAGTAACTCTTAAATTAAGGTATTTCTTTTTGTAATCAAATTTCAAACATCAGCAAGTTACTAACGATCACTTTGGCTCCATTGATAATTGGATCGAAAATTGTTCATAAGTACCTTTTGAAACACCATACTTGAAATCTCATATAAATATAATATTTAGGACAAAATCTAAGCTAATATATAATAACTATATGGTCTTAAGATTGTCTATTTAACTAAATAAATTATTATTATTAATATATGCCACACCATGGTGATACCTCCTGCGATGTCATTTTGACAGAATGATCTGATACTAGGAGGATATTTTTAGTGTCACCCTTATGACTTAATACATTATAAGCCTTTTGTACCCCAAAAGGGACATAAAAAATAGTTTTCATCTTATTTTGTTCTAGTCAAAATTTACAAAAAGTTATTGTAAAGCCGTTATGGAGGAGGTCACAAACACACGAACATTTTGTGATAGGTTAATTATTTAAACGTGTTTGCGTTATCTTCCCACAGTAATGTCTATTATACCTATTGCTGATAAAGGATTAACGTTATTATTTATTATTATTATTTTATTAACTATAATCTACAAATTTTAATTGGGCGATAAAAATATTAGACAGAGTTTATTACCACTTCTTTTCGTTTCTTTTACGCGTTTGAGTCCTGGCGATACCTGAATGTAAATTTGGAAGAATTCAATTATTTTATGGCGTTACGTTCACAAGTGTACATTGTGTTGTATGAATAAAAAATATTTTGATATGGTTTGATCTTTTGGAACGTTTTGATCATACACAAACTTCACATGCCTTTATAGCGTGGGAGAGTATTAAGACCATAAGTTTTGACAACTATTATAAATATCTTAACAGTTCTTATTAGTATAACATTCCTAGCTGACCCAGCAAACGTCATATTGACATGTATATTATTGTTTCTAGAAAACATTTTATACAATAAAAATAAATATCTACTATAATAAAAATAAGGGTTTGATCGTAGAGGGGTGACAATTAATCATAAAAAAATAAAAACAAACAGTTTTGTCTAAAAAATCAAAATTTTGGGGTGGGGCCCATCCTTAACATTTAGGGGGATGAAAAATACATATTGTCCGGCTCTCAGACTTACTGAATATGCATAAAAAGTTTCATAAGAATCGGTCAAGCCATTTCGGAGGAGTATGGGAACGAACATTGTGACACGAGAATTTTATATATTAGATGATAATTAATGTGACATTTGCATGTCTATTTTTATGCTGCTTGTGCGTTTTTTATAATAATTCAATCTGAATATACCACTTTTTTGCAAACGAACAAATAACGCTAAATTTCCTTATTTTTGTCAAAGTCTATAAAAGCTAATGAAATATATTTCAGATACCATTTATCAAAGCGGCTTTAGCTGTTTCACCATCTCCAATCTTTAATCTGGCATCTCCTTGGTCTCCACCCGATTGGATGAAGGAAGGCTTGGAGAAAAACATGTGTGGTCGTCTCAAAAAGGAATACTTTCAAACATATGCCGACTATTTATACACGTATGTAAAGAGCTAAGATACATTTAATTATTTCGAGATTTCTGGGATCTTTTTCTTTCACTTCTTTCTGTCATTTAAAGAACGACTGCCCTGCGATTCTGTAACTCACTTTTCGAACTCACACAGCGGTTTTCACAGCGGCGGTCGCGCTCAAATCAGTCGTAAAGCAGTCATTTTACGATTTGGCATTCTAATCAACAAGGAGGGACCTTATCAGAATGCTAAATCATAAAATGACTGCTTCACGACTGATTTGAGCGCGACCGCCGCTGTGAAAACCGCTGTGTGTGAGTTCGAAAAGTGAGTTACAGAATCGCAAGGATGATACAAAACTTTTATTTTGTGAAAATAGTAGTAAAAAAATAAAACCAGTGATAGAACAATTTTTAACTGTCCGTTATAACTATTTGTTTTTCAGTTTTATCGATCTTTATAACGACGAGGGGAGTACCCATATGGGGTTTGACTCCAGTCAACGAACCAACGAATGGAATAAAGTCAGATACATTTATTAATTGCATGAATTGGAACGTCGATATGATGGTATTTTATTTTTTTACTTAAAAGGTCTACGAGAGTTAAGGTCGCCATAGACGGACCGCATGTTGCAGTCGAGACCGACTGCTCCAGAGCGGTCGCGTTGAAGTCGTACACGACTGCAACACGACCGCATAATGCAGTCGACTACGACTGCTTGGAGATGTTGTGTTCGACCGCAAAACAATACTGATGCGAGTTCATTTACAAGATGGATTTCAATGACGAAACACTGCTTCTTGTATTACTATTATCTACTTATCTACTATTATATATATATTATCTGGGTGCGTCCAATAGTACAATTAAGAGAGGAAGGAATTGGTACTCAACGGGGAGCGGGGAGGGAGGGACGCGCGGTCGGCAGCAACCATTGTAGCGGTCCGTGTATGATGGGTCCGGCAGCTCTAAGCAGTCGACCGCACCGCGAAACTCGACCGCAGAACGACTGCTCCGACCGTTCAGGAACTGCTCGAGCGGTCCGTGTATTGCGAATATGAATTTAGTATGAAACCTCAGATCCCGTGCGGCGACCGCTCTAGAGCAGTCTGTCTCGACTGGAACATGCTGTCCGTCTATGGCCAGCGTTAATTGAAAGTTCGGTGGCGGTTGTTGTATGGAGATGTTTAAATAAAACTCTTTGTTTGAATCTGGATAACTACTGTAATGGTTTAAAATATGAGCTTAAAACTAACACAAAATGAGGGGTTGCGACGCGACCAAAAACAAACTTGGCTTATCTAAGGGTCTGTTTCACAATGGATAAACTGCCAAATAGCTATGCAACACATAAATTATTAGGTTTAAAGACTTTATTTCTCAAAAAAGACAAAATGTCACTTACATGAGAATAATACTCTAGATAACATAACATTGTAGTCGTTCTTAAAATAATCACAATAAAATATAGCCGTACATGCAATAAATTTTAAAATAAAAGTAAACAAAGAAATATGAATTAAAGGTAATTATAAGAAATGAATTTAAAAGTAATTTTGTTTAACATATTCACTTAGCTTCGATTTGAATGAATTTATAGAAGTAATATTTTTATATCTCTGGGTAGTTTATTATACAGCTGTGCGCCTTCGTAGGTAAACATTTTTTTGCCGTAGTTCGTACGTACTTTAGGTAATGCAAGATAACTCGTTCGACGCATGCTTCGTACACGTGGCGGTTTAGAGAAAGCTAAACTAGTGTGGAGAGAACTTGTTATAAATTTTTTTTACAAGAATACATGTGTGATAAATATAAAGTTGTTTTAGATTCATTGGGAAGATAAATTGTGCTATTTGACACTTCATCGGACTCATAACTTATGATGGACTTTATGTGACGAATAGCGCTATAGACTTTATTTGACAGTTGTTAAACGCAACAATAGTGTTTATCCTACCAATAAGTAATAAATAGCTAATTTATAATTTATCCGTACTTTTAATATCCGCTGACGTGACAGACTGACCTAAGGTACCGCTAATCCAGGTTTTATAAAAACACCGTAAAGCGAAAACTTTTTGCATCAGGAAAACAGACCAAAACTAAAAAAAATATTAAAACATTATTGTTATTATTATGTATATAATTTGCGGATTTGGAGAAATTATCCAACCTATTTGTTAAAAAGTTCAAAGAGTTCAAACATGTATTTTTTCAGGGAAATTTCATTAAGCGACACCTTGGACCCACAATTCGCAGCTCCAACTATAGCGATGTCAAAATCGTCGCCTGTGACGACCAACGACCATTTATGCCCTATTGGGTAAATGGGGTAAGAAATATTAGTCACTTTGCCCACCGTTAGCCCATAAACCACACTAGCGCTTAGCGTTAGCGCTACAACCTCTAGGTCTTTAGTCTTCTGCATCTGTTTCATGATATATTTTTCTTATACATAAGTAAGTGATCAGCCTTCTGTGCCTGACACATGCACTGAACTTAGGGTCTAAGGCATGCCGGTCTCCTTACGATGTTTTACTCAATCACTCGCCACTTATAGCGTGATGTTTAACCTTTACTACATAGGACATAGAGAATAGATTTCTATTTCCGTATGTTGTGAAAGGGGCCTTGCGATTCTGTAACTCACTTTTCGAACTCGCCCAAATCAGTCGTGAAGCAGTCATTTTACGATTTGGCATCCTGATAAGGAGGGAGCTTGTAGTTTATTAGCGCGACCGCCGTTGCGAAAACCGCTGCGCGAGTTCGAAAAGTGAGTTACAGAATCGCAACCAACATAACCTGTTATACGGTTCTCTATGAGGGGACTGGGCTTTGGAGTTGAAGGGCTATTTTAAAACACTGACTTCACGGTTAATATATATTACAAACACTATACTAATACATATTTACAATGATTTATGTTTATAAAACCCAAAGATGTTTCACTGTCCGTGTCTAAAAGAGAAGTAAGTTTTTCGTAACAGAAAACAATCAAAAGTCAAAAATCATTTATTCATATAGGTAACACAATGCAGGGTGCATTTATATGAACGTCAAAAAATAAATATACATTAAATGCTTCTAATTTTACATTTACTGCCAGTTCTCAAATAAAGGGCGTAGAACGGAAGAGAAGAACTGGCAATAAATCTGTTATAACATTTGAATAATCATTCTGATATATGAAAAACTGTTTCTTCACATGTGGCAAGTGTTGCCTGCCATTACTTACAACTTTTTTTTTTTTTAAAGACAATTCACACCAATTGACCTAGTCCCATGCTAAGCTGGTGAAGCTTGTGTTATGGGTACTAGGCAACGGATATACATACATATTATATATAGATAGACATATAAATACTTATTTAAACACCCAAGACCTAAGCACAACACCAAATGCTCATCACATCGATGTATGTCTCAGCCGGGGATCGAACCCGGGACCCATGGATTCGCAGTCAGGGGTACTAACCACTAGACCAATGAGTCGTCAAACTCCTTTCAAACTCCTTTACAATTACAATTAAAACTTCGATTACAATTACAATGCTACATCCCTGACAGGCTATATTTATTTCCAAAATTTTAAAACATAAAAGTCAGTGCAAAGTAGTGCCGTGCTCTCTATAGATATTCAAGATAAAAAACACATCAATTAATTGGTTCCAGGGGCCTTAGTCAAGATGCTTTAACAGTAGTGTATGTAGAACGTCAAAAACTAAATTTGTATGAAAACTTTTCGACACGAACTGTCATTTCCATACAAATTAAGTTTTCGACTTTCTACATACACTACTGTTAAGGCCCCTGATATATTCAGTTTGACAAGGTGTCGACACAAAGATTTGCGTTAATATTATTAGTAGGATTTATTGTTATAATTTATTACGGCGTTTAAAGAGCGCTAATTGTCTGTTTTTTCAAGTCATTACAAAATGTAACTAAATAATTATTCATAGGTATTGCATCGTATTACAAATCCATTTAATAAAAATCAAAGTCAGAAATCGGTAAAGGTAACACAATGTACACTTATGAACGTCAAAAAAAGAAATGTATAAGAAATGCTTCTAACTTTACATTTAGTGCCAGTTCTCAAATCAAGGGCGTAGAACTAAGACAAGAACTGGCAATAAACTCTCCGCCACTCTTTAATCGTCATGTTTTTTTTTACACAACGTTTGTAAGGATCTGCAACCATTACCCCATGTTCCACATGACATCTTAAGTAATTAATAATAATAACATAAATTAAAAACAAAGACTTGTGCTCTATCAGCAGGAGGCATGGTGAAATAGGAGCACGCGCTTTCATTCGTGTGGGAACAACACGCAAACACATGGTCGAAATAACTTATATCAATTCAAGTACGACCAGTCACCACAAGTAGCACCCGTTCACGAGTATGACCATATTTTAGGGAGAGAGACAACCCGACGCATAGACGCCATACATATTCATTAAACATTCATCTTTATCTTCAGATGTTCAACATGCACCCCGAAACTCTGGACTTCGTCGATGGCCTGGCCGTTCACTACTACTTCGACACTGACGAGAATTCGGTGATTCTTGACAATATTAATAAAAAATATCCATCCAAATTCATCATGAATACAGAAGCAAGTGTAGGTATGAAGTATAACAACCTCATATTGCTGTTATAAAAAGATGGTGATCTCTGCTTGTCCCGAGACAAAAATTTTTGGATAGTATAGTTCCTTAGTTCAGATGATATTTTCCTAAACGGGTTTATAACAATTCATTGTAATTTGCACTTTTGAGTTAATAAAACTAATGTAGTGAATATAAGTGCCAGTACGGTATCTCGGACACACGAGCATAGTGTCAAAACATTATAGATCACTAAGCCTGTGATAATGAGCTAAGCTTAGATCAGCATTTTTTTTGCCAAACGATATGTACCAGCCTAAAAATTTTTTTCGACAGTCCCTGTATGGTCATAAATAGAAGTCTGATAATGCCGTACCTGTGGGAGGTGGCGAAAAAAAATATTTGCAGATTTTCGGCGGTATGGCGGCCATTTGGAACCGCACGAAAAGTATGGCATGGTGATTTTCGTAAATGGCTGCACGACGATGATTAACTGTGCAAAAATTTGCCTGGTACAAATGGTTGAACTTTTTTTTAAGTATCGCTTTTGCGTCGGCGGTCTGTAAGTCACACCGGAGAAGTATGGCATGACACTGCCGCCTATTAATTTTTTATGGACTATCGGAAAATACTAGAACTTTTGTGGAACAAATCGTTTGACTATCGTAATTAATCCGACGAGTTCGACTAACGCCCACGCGATTGGGCCGCCGGTACCAGCGCTCTGACCATCTTTTTTTTTTCATTGCGTAATAAGACCCCTGAAGAACCGCCATACTGGTACAATTTACCCACTATTTTGTGTCACTATCTCCCTGCCTAAAAGACAACGCTTTATCTTACTCCCGCAGGAGTCATAGTTCGCGCTGAGTTTCGTTTCGGAATCCCTGGTTTTCTAGACGACGTTCTACTTCACTTATGAAATGTCACACAGCACAATCCATTGGTGCAACTGGGATTCGAATGTGTCATACATTCAAATCACTTAACGTTGAGAGTAAAAATCAACATTTTTTTAAACTATAATTTAATCCTATATTTATTAGATTATGAAGAGTTGTTGTGTACTTACAATCTGTACCACTGTACCTAGTGTTTCCAATATACGACATCTCCATATCAGTCGGTGTTGCCCTGATGGTTAAAAGATAACCTTTAGTCATACACGGAATTACATTTATTTAAATTATTATAAATCAGTTTTTTTCTTCCATTTGCTATTTAATTTTTTTTCAGGTATGACAGATATTAAAAAAGTACAACTAGGATCCTGGAGTAGAGCAGAACGGTACATCAAAGATATTATACAAGTAGGTTTGATTATGAATTGCTGATAGCTATTACTTTATCACACATTATTATTTAATACAGTATTAATAATATATAATACACCACACATTGAACATAAAATGACTAGCTGTCCCCGCGAACTTCGTTTCTCAACATGGAACATATTGCTGTGCTACGCCAGAGACTGTTCCGTTTTCCGGAATAAAAAGTTTTTAGGTTTTTCTGTGAATTTTTCTCTATATAAACCTCAGAGTTCAAGTCATAAGTTTTTAACTAACGAATGAAAAATAGGGGTTAATTAGGAGATGTATGTTTTTGTTGTTACATAAAAAATAAAAACATTTTTTTTTCTTAAATATAATAAAAATATTGCGGTGGACACCCCTTATCACTTAGGGGTTCGAAACATAAATTGTAGCTAAATCATGACGACTCATTGGTCTAGTGGTTAGTACCCCTGACTGCGAATCCATGGGTCCCGGGTTCGATCCCCGGCTGAGACGAACATCGATGTGATGAGCATTTGGTGTTGTGCTTAGGTCTTGGGTGTTTAAATATGTATTTATATGTCTATCTATCTATATGTATGTATATCCGTTGCCTAGTACCCATAACACAAGCTTCACCAGCTTAGCATGGGACTCGGTCAATTGGTGTGAATTGTCTAAAAAAAAAAAAAATATTGCGGTGGACACCCCTTATCACTTAGGGGTTCGTAACATAAATTGTAGCTAAATAATAAATAGTAGAAGTACTGAATATGCATAACAAAATTCATAAGAATTGGTCGAGCCGTTTCGGAGGAGTATCTATGGGAACGAACAATGTGACACGAGAATATATATTTTAGATAATATACCTTTCCGTCATTGTAATTTTTACATATTTTCATTTCTAAGAAGTAAAACCTGCCCTGCGATTCCGCAACTCACTTTTCGAACTCACACAGCGGTTTTCGCATCGGCGGTCGCTCTCAAATCAGTCGTGAAGCAGTCTAATAAACAATAAACTACAAGCTCCCACCTTTTCAGAATGCCAAATCATAAAATGACTGCTTCACGACTGATTTGAGAGCGACCGCCGATGCGAAAACCGCTGTGTGAGTTCGAAAAGTGAGTTACAGAATCGCAAGGCTGAACTTACGTTTGGTTAAAGTTCTACTGACATTAACTATATTTTTTAGGATCTTAACTTGAACCTAGTAGGCTGGTTGGATTGGAATCTATGTCTGGACATGTTTGGAGGTCCCTCATGGTGCAACAATCTAGTGGATGCGCCAATTCTGATCGACGCTATAAAGGGGGAGTTTATCAAACAACCCATGTTCTATGCGTTGGGTCACTTCTCTAAGTTCATTCCACGGGGATCGCGAAGACTGAAAATCAATTCAAAAAGCAAGAAAAATATTTCTCACGTCGGTTTCATTACACCACAGAACACTGCAGTTGTTATTATATATAATGAGTATGTATATGTAATTAAATGTATAGATTATATTTTAATTCATGATCAGTGTTGGCCTAGTGGCTTCAGCGTGCGACTCTTATTCCTGAGGTCGTAGGTCCGATTCCCGGCTGTGCACCAATGGACATTCTTTTTATGTGCGCATTCTACATTGGCTCGAACGGTGAAAGAAAACATCGTGAGGAAACCGGCTTGCCTTAGACCCAAAAAGTCAAGGGCGTGCGTCAGGCACAGAAGGCTGATCACCTACTTGCCTATTAGATTATTAACAAATGATCATGTAACAGATACAGAAATCTGAGGCCCAGACCTAAAAATATTGTAGCGCAATTGATTTTATTTAAATAATACGTGAATTTACCACCCGACATTTCGTGTGTTTTTTCGTGTGTCGACAGTGGTTATTAGAGCCTAGAGGACGTGGTCAGCGATAAACGATATGTTGACTTACTTGTTCATATAAAATTGCCTTATTGCACTCTTCTAACTTTCGTCTCTTTCTGCCAAATTGTGTTTACGCTATGATGAACAGAGACAGTTAAGTTCTTTAGTAAAACCGGTGCAATTTGCCTGATTATTTTTTTATGAATACGGAGATTAGATTATATTGTTTTAGTTTTAGCTAAATTAAATTTGCTAACTATATATGTTGCTCCCCAGATCTAATAACGATGTTTGGTACTACAAAATCGTAGCTACTGAATAAATAATAATATATATTAAAATTAAAAATATAATAATTTTAAACAAATTTAAAAAGTTTAGTCTATGTGGTACCTTTAACGCTGACAGTATTACTTCACTGTAGTGCTATACTTAATATATATTTATTATATATATTTAATTTCAGTGATATATATTTAATTTCAGTGATATCCCGACTGTTGCATCAATCAAACTGAACGATAAACAAGTTATTGTACCATTGGAAAAGAAATCTATTGTTACTGTTGAAATAAGACCAGAATAGTAAGTACTAATAAGCAATTACCTATTTGATATAATTAAAGACTAGAATTTTGAATATAAATAATAATTAAACTTTTATTGAACACTATTATTTATACATTTATATATATATTTTACACACATACACATCAATAAGAACGTAAGCAAGCTAGCAAGGGATAAAATTAAACAAGCAACTACAAAATAAAAAAATAAAAAGTAACAAAAAAAGCAATAATAACTAATACTAAATGAAAACTTAAACCCCATTAATGATAAAAACATTATGGTAAGTTGGAAGAATGTTATATATCAATATTTTCATCACTGTTAGTAATCACGTTGTCGTATTCGATATTCGGCTTATATAATATATAAAAGTAAAATAATACAGTAAAAAGACTAACATTATATGCTATATATTTGTATATGTATATATGACAATATACATACGTAATAAAATAAATAGACTCACAATATAAATGTAATTACTATTTCTTAATTATTATTTCTCTTCCTTTTCATTAATTCAAACAGCAACGTTGGTAACCTATAGCTAGGGAGCTGTCGAGCAAAATATCTATATGAAATCATGTGACAGATTTTTTTAATAGCTATAATTAAACGATAAGGACCACGTCTGCCACCATGATAACGCTGCATTGTCAATTGAAACCCCCTTAAAAATTAAAAAAAAATATATATATATATAGGTATACTATATCATTATATCTGCCTTTTAGGCTGATGTTTAGAAACCTGGTCAAAATGAAAAAGGCAGAAAATTCTCTGACTTTCAAGTTATGAATTTTTAAAGATTTTTATCATTTAAAAAAATATATATGAAATGCGCGCAGACCTGCAGTATTCCCTTAAAAACTCAGCGAAACACAGCACAAAAATAGTCTGCCACCATCGTAACGCTGAGTGTTTTATTTATTTCGCTTTAAAAGTGTCGGCAAAAAAAAGTGTGCTATCATTTGCGAATCACATAATTAAATGCTCGCCAGCTCGACGGCGTGTGTCAGGCACAGGAGTCACCTACGTGCCCCTTCTACGTTACCCATTTTATAGACTCGGTTAGGATTATGTTCTGTTGCGCAACTGAAACGCTGTAAAGAAAGGTTTTAGGAATAAAGATTTCGAATTTTGTCTCTGCTATTAACGACCAGATAATTAATGATTATTTTATTAATTAATTTTCTGGTCAAAGATAAATTTCAATTAAAGGCATTCACGTGAAAACCATTTCTGTTAGTACATTTATTAGTTTTATTTATTTATTTTAAAACTCTAAAGAAGTTACGTAATTCGTAACGTATGGTTCTCTTATCTGTAGAAATGTTTGCTTGCACAGCTTGTTTGAATTATTATTAGTTTTTAGAATGTAATTCTAAAAACAGTCATACCACATACTAGAAGTATTATAATGACAATCTTTTGTGATATGTTTGATGACGTCAGTGCAATTTGTTTAAAAATTTGCATTTTATATAATTAAAATGTTGTGTATTCAACTGTCTTGGATTAGTTAGCAATGGAATATTAATATATATGACTAATTAATCTATGTTATATGTTTTTTTTAATATTAAATTAAAATTGTTGATTTCCTCAAAATGTTTTAATTAGGAAGAAAAGTATTTTCTTTTTAATTTCTAAACGCAATGGTATATAAATTAAATTGTTAAATAACTTTAATGGAATTATTATAAAATCTTAACCTAAGATAGGTATTTATTCCATGGTTTTGAAATACAATCTCAGAATAATCGAAATCATAAAACGACATGGAGAAGATCCGATGATATCGAAAAAAAAATAACGTGTGTGTTCAGTCTATTGTTTATAATCTATAACTAACCAACTGACTACTAACAACAACTAACCAAGAACCGATAAGGGGCTATTTAAATTCATGTAACGTCTAACTAGAAAATGTGATTATCCGTAACCAATTGTTTTTAAGTAATTTAGAAATCGAATATATTTATCATTTATATAAAGTACAAGGTTATTTTTTTGGCTTACAAATTCTGATGTTTTCATTTATATCAATTTAGTCACAAATTCAGATGTTACAATTTTTCGTAAAAGACAAGATCTTTTTTATAGAACTTCCTTATTGTTTAGATAATATACCTTGTAGATTCTACTCACAAATCACGCTCATAATAAATTTATTTTTCAGTACACCAGGGAGAGGTAAGCCAATGAAACTCAAACGAAAAAAAGGAAGAAAACTAAGAAAAAACTTTTAATAAATGTTTTATATACTTTTCCGATATAGTGGTTTTATTTGTCTATTTTCGTCTTGATTAAACATCCATAATAAACATAAACCAGTAGAATACTATGTGAAACACTTCAATGAATAAAAAATACAACTTCCATTTTTTATTATTATTAATTTGTAGGTTAAGTATATTGTAAATACATTTGATGAGATAATTATTAAACAAATATATGATTTCCTTAGTAAAATTTTATATACATTAGTTTTTTTATTAATTTTGGCCCTAACAGATTTTTTTCTTTATAATTTGATTCTTTAACTCTCATAGTCTTCGTTACTGAAGGTCATGCCTTTCTTGAAAAGCCCTAACTTATATGCTGACTTGCTTCCGCCACACCACTCACTCAGGGCATTGCAGTCCTTACTATTCGCAACTTCCTTCTCCAACACAACATCTCCAATGCCTCTACTTTTATCGGTCCTAGCCTGCTATGTCTATATCTAAAATACAATTAAAGTTAAGGAACCCTAATTTACACGGTTGATGAATAAATATAGCGGCTAATAAGCAAAAGGTTCATTTGCAATTTTTCTTTATATACAGTGAAAAGCTATCCACTAAATTGTGCAAAATGATTATATTATATTCAGTTTCACGAATAATTGTTTTTTTAACGTTATCAACTATATGCTGTCTAGCAGGTAATTATTTTTATAAACTCTTTTATTATTCCATTAAAAAATTGTTTTAATTAGATACTATTTTATGATACTTTATAATATAATCGGGTAATAATGACTTTGTTTTTGAAAACTAACAATATACCATCAAATATTAAGCTAACAATATTAAAAAAATATTTCTTTATTAAGATAAAAACATTAATACATAGTAACATTTCAGTAAGTGTATTTTGTTTTTTGTTTAATCCAGTGAGATTATGCCCGCCTTCCACTGCGTAAGTGTTGATTGAGAAATAGTTGACCGGCGGAACGGAGTTTGAATTGATAATAGTTTTTGCCTTCCACTGACAACGAGGTCAACTAGGCGGAGCGGGAAGCGGGAAATGAACGACTACTCCGTGCATTTTCTGCCTAGTTCTCGCTCCACCCAGCAAGGACGCACACCTTTTGCGAGCGGGGAGCTGAGCACCAGTATTGGGCAGCCTTTTTTGACTTTATTTCTATGTGCGCATTTAACATTCGCTCGAACGGTAAAGGAAAACATCGTGAGGAAACCGACTTGCCTTAGAGCCAAAAAGTCGACGGCGTGTGTCAGGCACAGGAGGCTGATCACCTGCTTGCCTATTATATTTAAAAATGATCATGATACAGATTCAGAAATCTGAGGCCCAAGACCTAAAGAGGTTGTAGCGCCACTGAATTATTTTATTTGTTTGTAAAGATGATCCACGTATAGAAAAACTTTTAAAGTGAGAAACAATATCAAATATAGCATTAATTAATTAAGGTTCATGATAACTCATTTTATTGACATAATTACTATTTTTTTGACGATACAATTACAAACGGAATTGAGCCATATCATATCGATTATTCACCATAATATGATTAGAAAATTTAATAGATTGCTTATTTGCGTAAGACAAGAGGGATCCAATTTTGAGCTTTTAAATAATTAATTTCCAAAAAAATGTTTAATCGACTTCAACAGTTTCATGTATGTTTTTAATTTGATTAAAATGATTAATTTCACTTTGTTCTTTTCCTTAAAAATACTATGTTACTTAATTAGATTATTTTTGGTCCATTCTCTTGATTGGCATCAAAAAAATAAGGAATGTTTTTTATCTCATTTGAGTCAGTTCGATTCCCAGACGAGACAGGTAATTTTTAGAAAATCATTGATAGCAGTAATACTTACTATTTAGAATAAAATAAAGTCTTGTTTCAGCAAAATATCCCATCTACCATATTTAAAAGTACTTTCCCTTGATGTCCCATAGTCTTGGGACGCCCTGTATATATATTGCTATAATATTATTTGTTCAAGTTATTTATTACATAATATTTAGTTTTATAACAATACACTATAATTATTCATTCTTTTAATAACTACAAAAGATTAGTATCATTTGTAGTGACTTCCCAAGGGTCGCATCCCCCGCTTGAGAAACGATAGGTACTCTAGAGTCTAGAGTCTAGGCAGCCAGCCCTAAGTCTTGATTGTGAATCTTGCGCTTGAATTAGTTGTTGGCAGTTTTAACACGATATATTGATCAGGTAGCTGATGCTGATACAATTCTACACCTGCGTTTAACTATCATATATATTGCTATAATATTATTTGTTCAAGTTATTTATTACATAATATTTAGTTTTATAACAATACACTATAATTATTCATTCTTTTAATAACTACAAAAGATTAGTATCATTTGTAGTGACTTCCCCAAGGGTCGCATCCCCCCGCTTGAGAAACGATAGGTACTCTAGAGTCTAGAGTCTAGGCAGCCAGCCCTAAGTCTTGATTGTGAATCTTGCGCTTGAATTAGTTGTTGGCAGTTTTAACACGATATATTGATCAGGTAGCTGATGCTGATACAATTCTACACCTGCGTTTAACTATCATTTGAAAGTAGTTGCGATTTTTGCTTTTTTATTACGAATACAGATACCGGCAAACTTCTTGAGCATTAAACAAGGGAGTGGCGTAAAATTTGCGCATCTGGGACGCAAACGTTAACTGATTTACCAATCACGCGATCGACACGTCACTCTCCCGCCGCCGCGCACCACCGCCCTCCGCCACCACCCAGCGATACCTAAAAATCGCTTCTGCGTAGGCAAGGACATTTGTTCAAGATGTTTGCCGGTATCTGTACTCCATTGAAATACTCGGAATTGGTTAATCTTTGACACAAAATGTTTTTAACAGATCTACCATGTGCGTATCGACAAGGAGACAAGCCAGATCGATTAGTCTGCGTGTGTAATGCGACATACTGTGACACAATCGACAGAGTTCCACCTCCAGAAGATAGTTACATAACATACACTACTTCTAAGGTAATTTACTAGACATTTTAAACAGCCTCAAATAAAAACGAAAACGAAATGTATATTTCTTTAAATAACAAATGAAGAACGGTCTCGTTTCTTCCTTAATAATTGTGCAGATATACCAGAAAAATAAGAGCAGTGTTGGCCTAATGGCTTCAGCTTGCGACTCTCATCCCTGAGGTCGTAGGTTCGATCCCCGGCTGCGCACCAATGGACTTTCTATGTGGGCATTTTAACATTCGCTCGAACGGTGATGGAAAACATCGTGGGGAAACCGACATGTCTTAGACCCAAAAACGGCGTGTGTCAGGCACTGGAGGCTGATCACCCACTTGCCTATTAGATCGAAAAATGATCATGGAACAGATTCAGAAATCTAAGGCCCAGTCCTAAAGTTGTAGCGCCACTGATTTATTTATTTTATATATCATGAAAAATCGTAGGTTTTTACTGTGGTTGCCCTCAGATATCGTATCTGAATTCCTATTATATTTTATTTTACAAGCAGATCTTCAAAGCATGCGTCTGGCATGCCGTCGATTTCATTTTTAATAATATAACCAAGTATTAATTAAATGTTTCGAACACATTAAAAACAGCCTAGGTTCGATTGTACGGCCTTATTTGAGAGTCGATCTCTTTCTACCTATTAGTCTACGCTATGTTATTTTACGTGGAATGGAAAATTAAATTAAATTCTCAAATTTAATAACAACCTCTATTGGAATTTTTGTTAGTATCAAACCTTATTGAAAAGGCCGGAAAATAAAATATCGAGTTGTATTTTTTTTTAATCGAATCACATTTTTATACTAAGGCCGATTTTAAAAGTCATTGGATCGAATAACATTATATCATTTACATATTTTTTAACATTTATCTTATGTATGTTTCAGGCTGGATCACGATTTTTAAAAGGAATCGGGCGCATTGCTGATGCGGTGGATGGTAATTTTTTTGTATTTTAAAAATCAATCTTTATTTCGTAATCCTACAGCTAACATAAAAAATAGAAAAAAAAACAATTATTCTAAATATATAGCCAAAGATGGGATACATAATATTATATAAAAAGAGGTTCAAACATTTACAAAAGGAAAAAAAAATATTCAGTACACTTAACTAAGTACTACCTAATTCGACTGTGTTTTGTGAAAAAACTCAAAAACTACTGTTACTGTAAAAAAAACGATTGGTTACACTCCGGGAGTGCCGGCAGAAGTGAAAACTTTAATATTAACGTTGTGCATTTTTGATATTTTGGAATGGTTAGGGAATAATTTTGCACGAATTGCTTTAATTATCAGTATAAAAATACTATCATTTATGTGGTAGAATACAATATTTATTTATTGCGCTATCGTACACAAACATGACAATTTATATTACATTAAATACGCCACACTAGCTGTCTACATCTACTCTCCATCCGTCTTACGAATTTTCGATCAGGTCACGTGTCCTGACGCGAGTTTAAAATTTTTTACCCATTTCAAAAAAAGTGTACAACTCCGCTAAAGAAATTTTCACTTCAAAAATCTCCAGCAGCTGGGACAGTATAATATTACAAATATATTGTTTGCTAAAAATATTTAGTATTCTAGGTGGAAATTATGGCCGAGTAATCCAGCTCTATCCCAATGAAAGATATCAGACTATACATGGCTTTGGAGGGGCAGCTACTGATGCTGCTTGTATGAAGTGGAAATCACTCCCCGAAGGCGCTCAGGACAGATTTATAGAGTAAGTATAGAGTACTTTACGCGAGAACTGCTCATTAATGTTTTTATTTGTATCGACGTTTCGATTGAGTGCTAGCAACTTACTACTTTTTACTTAGCGAGTGACTTAAAGAATTTAATATTGCGTTTATATATCCGTTAAAAAAATTAAATTCTATATGGCCTTTTGTTGCGGGAGTTATGTAACCATTAGTTAAGTTACAGACATAACATTTATTACTAACGAAACACACAGAAACACACAAAATAATAATAATAAAAAAATAAAAAAAAATTTTTTTTCCTTTAAAGAACAAGGTACGTTTTAAGTGTGCAATGCGTGTGTGCTGTGGTTGTAACTGGCCCTGGATCAGCAGGAGGTGCAGACTGTTCCACAGTCTCTTTCACGGTCTGACCAGCACGGTCATTCTGCCAGAGACCACAACAGCTAGTTTGCGCCTCAGTAGCAAATGTAATGTGTGATTTCTATCGCAACTTCACTATTATACAAAGGTGTTATATCTACATGGGCCCCGAAGACTTTTAGGATTATATGATCTCAAACATCATAGGTTCTCTCTAAAATTATTTTTAGAGTGTAATGTAGCGAGCTGGTTTCTTACCTTACATTTAAAAATTGGTCTGTGATGATTTTTTTGAAGTTTTGTTTGAAGCAGAAAGCGGATTTGTAATAACGTAGGATAGTTTTTAAATTAATCTTATTCATTAGTAATCATAACAATCAAATATACAGTATTTACAATTTTAAGCTACATATTAATAATAAAAATAATAAAAAGAAAATCAAAAAGTTTGGTCCCTGTGGCAGTGTACCTTTATCGATGGCAGCAATTCCATCGATCGTATTGCGATAAGTATTCGTTGAGCAAGGAAAGCATCCGAGGGGTCACCAGAACTATCTACCAGGCGCCATTTTTTATTAAATTAATTTTAAATTTAGTTTTATAAATTAAGCATATGAAATTTTTTTTCAGATCCTACTTCAGCAAACATGGAATAGAATATACAATGATACGTGTGCCAATAGCGTCTTCAGATTTTTCAACTCATCCCTATTATTACAATGAATACCCAGAAAATGACAAAGAACTCACTAACTTTACTTATACTAAAGAAGACACGGAGTTCAAGGTACACTTAGTATAGTAACAGTATTTCTATTTCTATTTATATCGGTTTTTAATTCGTACTGTGAAGGAAACATCAAAAGCAGCGACAGCATGTGTCAGGCAAAGAAGGGTAACCAGCTACTTGCCTATTAGAAAAAACAAATGATCTCGAAACAGACATAGAAATCTGAGGCCAAGACCAGGTTGTCGTGCCACTGGTTTTTATAGTATCTAATATATAAAATTCTCGTGTCACATGGTTCGTTCCCATACTCCTCCGAAACGGCTCGACGTATTCTTATGAAATTTTTATCCATATTCAGTAAGTCTGAGAATCGGCTACTATCTATCTTTCAAACCCCTAAGTGATAAGGGGTGGTCATTTTTTTTTTATTTTTTAGATTTTTTTTTGTTTTTATTTTTTTATATACATACAAAAATTCATACAAACCCTAATTTTCACCCCTCTACAATCAACCCATATTTTTATTATTGTAGATAGTTATTTTAATGAACTAAAAAAAATGTTTACTAGAAATAATATACATGGCAAAACAAACGTTTGCCGGGTCTGCTAGTAGTATTATAAATATAGTTTTTCGGTCTTATTAATATATACTCGTGAATTACCACAATTGTGATCTTTAATGAAAGGACAGAGTTAGGTTATTTCGGCTGTTTTTGTCCATCACCCTGCTTTTTAATAACAACAATACTCCTACAGGTACAGCCTTCTTATGTGGAGTAACGAACAGTTAAATTATTATACCTTAAAATAAAATAAAACATTTATTTAAACTATAAAAAATAAAGTCTACAAGCAGTAGGCATTATGAAATAGGAGCACTTACATTTTAGCGAGATCAATACGGTAAAAAAAGGATTGAGATGGAACGAAGCATCTCGAAGTTCTTGTCAACTAGTTTAATAGAAACTTTGCAAGTCGTGTATAACCTTAACATTTCTACAGGAAACTGAGTCAAATTCTTAGCCAAAGAATTGTGGAATAAGTTTACAAAACTTGCTGAAACATCACTAGGCTCAAAACTAATAAGCAAAATATAGAATTGTCCCTATCTTTTCAGCTGCCTCTAATAAAAGGGGCAATAGAAGTAGCTACAGATGAGATATCGGTTGTAGCAGCTGTCTGGTCTCCACCAAGGTGGATGAAAACCGTGGACCCTGGATCAAGAGCAAGCAGACTTAAGGCAGAATTTTATCAAACTTACGCTAAATACCACTGCGAGTATGTTTTGGTTTATTATTGTTATAAGATTAACACGTAAATAGTAGTATTTGTACAATAATAGTTTGCTCTCAAAACTGTGAAAGTAATGATTGAAACTAAATTGTTTAGTCAAACAACTTAACCAGTTATTGAATACGTATATTGCAATGTCCGATTTTTTAATAAAAGATAGTATTATTTTAATTTGATTTAGGCAGAGTTTAATCGAAATACTATGTCGCTGGAGATCTGTTCCAGGCTCTAAATATATTACGGCACCGAGTCGTAAAAAAAGTATTTAATTTTGAGGTTTCTTACCACGTTTGCGGTTTAAATGAAATGTATTACAGATTTGTTAAGCTGTACGAAAAAGCTGGAGTTCCCATATGGGGAGTGTCGACATCAAATGAACCAATTGACGGTACTTTCACGCAAGTTGGGTTTGGACCACAAGATACTATGGGATGGTCTGTTGACCAGATGGTAAATACTTTTTTGGCCGCAGTTAACTAAACTTAAAACACATTAAACATTCATTCAATTAATTAATAACAAAAAAAATATCTTACCTTAAAATATAATAAATAAAATATATTTTTTTTTTTTTTTATATATATCACTTTTCTACTCCCCTGCCATTGTGTCCTTTGCACATCAAACGTCTCGAGAAAGACGCCCCGGCTACATCTGTAATATTTACAATATTCATGGGCGAGCCGGGACGCAATTCCTCGCGAGACCCGTTCTTGGGGTTTTGTTTGCCGCCTTTATATATTCCACAATTTTATCGCAGAACCGTTCCAGGCACGATCTGTGCTTTATTAACATGTCCTGTAGGCCGTTTCGGTCTACAGTCATCTGCATTTGTTGCTCCAGGTCGTGCCTGGACGATGCGAATATAGGGCAATGTAGGAGCACATGTTCTACTGTTTGTTCTTCATCGCCGCAGGCACATGCTGGGCTTGTCCTAATTTTAAACCTATGAAGGTAATGTGCAAAGGCTCCGTGCCCTGTAAGAATTTGCGCCATCTGGGGTGTGAAACGCTTCTCTTTTATTAATTTGTACGCAGTTCTAACATTTGCGATGAATAATTTTGTAGTTCCAGCTGTTTCACCCCCCAGGTAGCGTTCATTCCATACATCTAGAGTCTTTTGCCTTATCTGATGTTTTACATATGACAGGGGGTATGCGGCGTATTCAGGTTTTGACCTTAGTCTTTCCGCCGCTTCTTTTGCTAACGTGTCCGCCCTCTCGTTCCCTGGCGTACCAACGTGCGCCTTTACCCAGAAGAGGCTTATATGAGTTCCTCTTTTGCGGCACTCTTCCAGGCTCCGGCGGATCTCGGCTACCTGGGGATCGAGAGATCGTCCACTCACAATAGCATCTAATGCTGACCTAGAATCACTGTATATTTTATCGTCACGCTTATTTTTATTTATGTGGCTAGTCGCGTTTCGTAGTGCCGTCAATTCAGCTTGAAAAACTGTGCAGTGGGACGCCATCTTAATCATCTTGCTATTTATTTCCATTCCATCCTTCCATTCCGTCCAAGCGGCACCCACTCCTATACTTGTTTTGCTGCCGTCCGTATAGATTTGTGTGCCGCCGTGTCCTTCGATTTCTTCCGGATTGGTGAGCATCTTGTAGTCCAGTTTTGTTTGTTTCGCCGGGTGTGGGAGATCTACGTATTTCACTCTCCTCTCTAATTCTTCGCCCTCCAGTATTTCCGTGCTGACCCCCCTTCTTATCTCGTATAAGGCAGCGGCTTCTTGAATACGGAGGTCTAGTGGAAGTATCCCGGCCAGTAGGGTTGCTGCGTGTAATGATGTCGTCCTATAAGTTTTTGCAATTTTTTGGGCAAAGCCCCTTTGAAGATGATTTAGTTTTCTGCGTACACAGATTTTATTTGTCGCGGGAGCCCACACCGCGGCCGCATACATTACGATTGGTTCAATAACGGCAGTGTACGCGGTCGCGATAACTTGCTGGTTTAGTCCCCATTCGATCTTCGCGGCTTTGGCCAGCTGCTTATATATCTGGATGGCCTTCCGGCATACCCTCTCCACATGTCTGTTAAATGTGAGTCTAGCATCCACATCAACTCCGAGAATTCGAATGTGGTTATCCATCTGTATTCATACCTATATCCACATTATTCATATTTAGCCGTGGGGTATCATACTTCAGTTTGCGCGTCACCACCATGGCTTTGGTCTTGTGTGGCGCAAACTTCAGTTTGTTTAGGATACCCCATCTATGTATCCTGTTCAATGTTAGGTTGAGGTTCTGCTGGATCTCACTACCGGTCTCTCCTTCCGCTATCAAAATGACGTCATCCGCAAAAGCCTGGACGTACTCACCACCATTTCGCAAGTCCTGTAGGAGCGGGTCCAATATTAGATTCCACATTGTTGGTCCCCCTATTGAACCCTGAACGCAGCCTTTGTTAGTTACTTTTTCAACCGTTTGTCCAGCGTAGGTTAATTTTATTTGTCTTTCGTGTAAGTAACTATCCATTACTTTCCTTAGTTTTAATGGGCATTGTTCTTCTGCCAGTCGGACTCTAATTTGCGGCCACCAAGCGCTGTCAAATGCGCCCTCTATATCGAGTGATACGATTGTTAGTATCTTCATTTGTTTCAGCTTTGCGCGTATATGTGTGACTGCGTCATATAGGGCGTCTTCAGTGCTCCGCTGGGGCATGAATCCGTATTGGATTTTCGAGGTTTTCGGGACTAGATGCCACTTTAGCCGAGCGATTATCATTTTTTCGTATACTTTGCCTAGAAGAGGTAGTAAGCCTATGGGTCTGTAAGACTTCGGGTTTGTATAATCTGTCTTACCAGGTTTGCGCAATACAATTATTGTAGCCTTTTTCCACAATTTGGGGAAGTACCCTAGCTCCAGGCATTTGTTTAGGACGGTGAGGAATAAGTTAGGCGCCGCGTTTATCGCGTGCCAACTTATGTCCGCCGTTATGCCATCTTCTCCGGGGGCCTTCCTCGGGTTGAAACTGAGAGCGGCGGTTTCGAGTTCAGTCATTGTAAAAGGGGGATAATAGACTAAGTTATGTCCCTCTTTATTTACTGTGTTTGCTCTTCTTCTTATCAATTTGCGGTCTTCAGTTTCGTCCTCACTAGTGTCTTCCGGGAAGAAAGTTCTTGCCAAGGTCTCCGCTGACTCCCTTTCGCTAATGTATCTACCGTCCCTACGAAGTGGTAAATCCTGGACTCTGGTCTCTGTCCCTCTTATCACTCTATATATACCTTCCCACATTGTCTCTCTTTCCTGTTTCTCGCAGAACTTTTTCCAACTCTCAGTTTGGGCTTGTTTGATCCGGTTTTCATACTCTTGTTTTAATGCAAGGTATTCACCTACGACCTCTTGCCTTCTGCGTGCTGCGGCACATCTTATCCTTCTCTTTCTAGTCTCAACCTGTTTCTTGAGCACCTGTAGTTCTTCGGTCCACCAAACCATTTTTGTTTTCTTCCCGGTTTTAATTTTTGGAATTGCTATTTCACTTGATTTAATTAAAAAATATATTATTAAAAGGAGTCCCTTTAGGCAAGGTTCCGAAGATACTGGCAGCGTTCCCCCTTTGAATAGTTAGACTAATTCTTTGTCCGAGGTAGCTGCCAACTCTTCGGTCTCCTGTGATGTCGATTAACCTTTTTGATATTTCCTTAAAGGTCGGAAAGTGACTTTTTTATATTGTCTATTCTGCGATCATATATATTTTTTATAGTCCCCACAAGCCTCCGCCACAAATGAATTATTTCAATAGCAGTAGACCCTACTTACGTAGAATTAAGGAATATCGCAATCTAAGTTTTCATTTTACATTCGCTTTTAGGGAATTTTTATTGGCAAAAGTGTACAAAATTAATCTATTTAACTGTAAACCTTACGAAGCCCTAAGGAATTAATTAATGGTATAAAAACGGAAAACGAAAAAGAAAAGAGAATTTTTTTTCCTTCAAGAAAAGAGCGTACCTATTCTTGAAAGGCCGGCAACGCACTCGCGAGCCCTCTGGCATTGAGAGTGTCCATGGGCGGCGGTATCACTTAACATCAGGTGAGCCTCCTGCCTGTTTCTATAAAAAAAAAAAAAAAACGAAATACAAAACTTATCCCACGTTTGTGATTAGACTCGAGATGCTGACCAATTAGAATTCTAGGAATCGATTGATAGTTTTGTCATTTGTTAACATCACACCTGCCCTGCGATTCTGTAACTCACTTTTCGAACTCACACAGCGGTTTTCGCATCGGCGGTCGCTCTCAAATCAGTCGTGAAGCAGTCATTTTATGATTTGGCATTCTGATAAACAATAAACTACAAGCTCTTACCTTTTCACCATTACACCATGTTCCACATGACATCTTAAGTAATAAATAATAATAAAATCCATTAAAAACAAAGATTTGTCCTCTATCAGCAGGAGGCATGGTGAAATAGGAGCACGCGCTTACATTCTCGTGGGAACAACACGCAAATACATAGTCGAAATAACTAACATCACCGCATACACGAATTCAAGTACGACCAGTCACCACGAGTAGCACCCGTACACGAGTATGACGCATGGCCAGCCATCGGCCCCCTCGCCATATTTTAGGGAGAGAAACAACCCGACGCATGGACGCCGCCACAAGCAATGACATTATTATTTCAATAGTCTTAAAACTATAAATATTAAAAAAATATTTATAACGTTAAAGCTTGACGTATTGGTGATTTAACATAATTTTCTTAAAACCACAGTAATCTTAAATACCGCCTATTAATTTCTTTTCAGACAAAATGGTTGAAAAACAACTTTGGCCCAACGATGCGTAACTGTAATGGAAAAAAAATAAATATCCTAGCTATGGACGACCAGCGCTATTTGCTGCCTATATGGAATCTCGTGGTAAATAATATTTATTTATAAAAGCTTTGATGTATTACATTACTGCATTCAGATAACATAAGTTAAGGAGGCACGGGCGCTATCGTTAACAAGCGATCTCTTCAAGGCAACCCTAGGAAGGAAAAATAAATGCTAAGGGTGGGTAACTTTTTTTTAAGTGCACAACTATGTTTAAAATTAGAATAAAATTACAGATAACAATGTAGACTTACACAATTACAAAACTAATTGCTATAAAATACATAAAAATATATTTTTTTTATTAGTAATCATAACAATCAAATATACTGTATTTACAATTTTCTTAACCTACGTAGTAATAATAAAAATAATTAACAATTAATAAGAAGAAAATTAAAAGAAATATATATATACAAAAGTCATGATTTACATGATTAAGTATATTACGCTAAAACAGATGGAATTGATATAGTTCAGTGTTAGAGCTAAGAGCTTTATATAGAAGAGTTTTAAAAGATGTAAGAGAGGTTAATCGTATGTACTCGGGGAGCTTTATTGTATGGTGAACTAGCTGGTGCCCGCGACTTCGTCTGCGCAGGATTAGTTTTTGAGTAGCTTATATTAGCGTGGCGTAGAAAAACCTGAAAATATTGACTATTTCAAATAAACATTTCCATCATACATTACATATGCGTAACTCTAGCGGTTTTAGCAGCGCACGCCAGAATAGCTCGCAGATGGTAGATTTTTCATAATTACTTGAAATTTTGGACAACTCACACAATATCTTTACAAATTGTAGCCTGTTATTCTGATGTATAAGCTATATTATTGTAAAGTTTCATTACAATCCATTCAGTAGTTTTTACGTAAAAGAGTAACAAACATCCATCCATACTTACGAACTTTCGCGTTTATAATGTTGGTTTTTTTTTTTTTTTTTATAGAACGGGGGGCAAACGGGCAGGAGGCTCACCTAATGTTAAGTGATACCGCCGCCCATGGACACTCTCAATGCCAGAGGGCTCGCGAGTGCGTTGCCGGCCTTTTAAGAATTGGTACGCTCTTTTCTTGAAGGACCCTAAGTCGAATTGGTTCGGGAATACTTCAGTGGGCAGCTGGTTCCACATAGTGGTGGTGCGCGGCAAAAACTGCCTTGAAAAACGCTCAGTTGTGGAACGTCGGACGTCGAGGTGATACGGGTGGAATTTCGTATTCTGCCTCGACGTCCGATGATGAAACTCAGCTGCAGGTATTAATCCGAACAACTCCTCTGAACACTCTCCATGGTAAATGCGGTAGAAGATGCAGAGTGACCCCACATCTCTACGCAACGCCAAAGGATCAAGCCGCTCGGAGAGGGATTGGTCGTCGACGATTCGAACCGCTCTGCGTTGTATACGGTCAAGTGGAAGGAGCTGGTACTGGGGAGCCCCTGCCCAGAGATGAGAGCAGTACTCCATGTGGGGCCGAATTTGCGCTTTATATAGTTGCATGTTGGTAGGATTATATAAGGATAATTATTATATTATTTTTTGGTTTTGTAGATGGTAGTAACTGACAAAGAAATTTCAAACTACGTTGATGGTTTCGCAATACACTCTTACTTGGATCCTTATACGCCGGCGGGTATTATAGATATGAACATGAAGAATTACCCTGACAAATTCGTTCTGGGAACTGAATTTTGCACTAGTAAGTTTCGTATAATATAGTAATAATAATGGCCCAGTGGCGTTTCATCTATATATACAGGTGAGCCTCCTGCCCGTTTTCCCTCTGCGCTATAATATATATATATATATATATATATACAGTGTAAAATCTTTATAACGAATTTAAAGGGACCGAGCATTTTTATTCGTTATACGAAAGGAAGAGAAAAAACACCAAATTGGTTAATTACAATAATTTATATATATATATTAGATAGGTGACAGTGGAGAGTTTAGTAACTGAGACTAAATTTTCCTGCAGGCAATGTAATCTAAGAATAATGGCACAGGTGTTAATACAATTAACAATAACAAAGGCGAAGGCTGTTTATGACCTCAGGTGTCTTTCTTAGAAATTTCGGCACCTCAAAAGGTTACTTTTGTAATCTGACTATAAAAAAAATCACACTTAAGTATGTTGTTGATGTCTAAATATGAAAATATTTCTTCGTAATAGAGAATCGCTGTTGTGTTATAAAGAGTGAATTATGTATGAGTTTTGTGTTAAACCAAACAAATTTATTGCTTTTTACGTTATAGGGAGTTAGGCATATAACGAATGACGTTATAAAGACTTTACACTGTATATATTATATATATCATTCAATCAGCTTTAATACTATTTATAAAGTGAAATAATGTAATTGAGAAATAGTATTTTGTTTTAATTACATTATTACGTATCTGTTTAAAAAAATAATCATTAGAATGTTACATTATCCCTAAATTTTATTTTATTACCAAAATATTTTATTTTATTACCAAAATATTTTTTTTTAATCATTATTATTAGAAAAGGCCGTTAAAGTTAATTACTTATGAGTATTTTTTAATTTCAGAGGGTTCCGATAGCACAGTACCACTAGGAGATTGGGGCGAAGGAGAGGTGTATGCCGAAACAATTCTTGAAGTGAGTGATAGAGAGAATTACATTTTCTACGAATACATTTCAAAATTAGTTATATTAATTAATAATAAACTTTTATTCAGTAACAATAATATACTTTATTTATATTACACAAAACGTTACTATGAAAATTGGGAGACTGACTGCTAAAAGCAGTTTCTTCCCGGCAAACCAGACGTGAAAAATACAAACAGAAAAAAGTAAAATCAAATAACAACTAAATATAAAAATAACAAATGAGTTTATTGATATAATATTGTTAATTGTTTCTTAAGTATTTAACACTTCCAGGCATGTTTGAGAAAAATAACTAGTATTCTTCTTTAAAATATTATAAAATTAATTTTGAAATTAATTATAAGTTTTGGTAGTAAAAAAGGGCGTGAGCTTGGAAGGTTGCCGAAGTGATAATAAACAAAATAAAAGTACGCCGGCTGAACAAACAAACCTAAGAAACTTCCACTTTAATATTAATTAAAGAGCAGTTTTGGCTTTGTGTCATCAGTGAGCGACTCTCATCCCTAAGGTCGTAGGTTCGATCTCTGGCTATGCACTAATGGACTTTATATGTGCGCATTTAACATTCGCTCTAACAGTAAAGGAAAACATCGTAAGAAAACCGACTTGCCTTGGACCCAAAAAGTCGACGGCGTGTGTCAGCCACCGGAGGCTGATCACCTACTTGCCTATTACATTGACAAATGACCATAAAACAGATGAAGAAATCTGAGTACACAAAAAGGTTGTAGCGCCACTGATTTGTTTTAATATTGCCTAAATATAGATTTTCTATTCCAGAATCTAGCCACCAACTACGTAGGTTTTATAGACTGGAACCTGGCTTTGGATCTTGATGGTGGGCCGAACTGGTCGAAAAACTTTAATGATGCACCAATAATAGTAAATTCCACAAGTGGGGAGTTTTACAAGCAGCCCAAATTCTATGTTTTAGGTCATTTTTCGAAACTTATACCTCGCTGGTCACAAAGAATAAAATCTGTCCGCCAGAGTCCTATTAATTATACGCCTGATGAAAATAACATGTAAGTTACAGAATGTATTAACTAAAGGTATAGTGTAACACTTCAGGCGCAGAATTTAAGTCAGAATCTCTTTTAGTAGTAGACAGTCATTGAACCCAGAGGCGCTACAACCCTTGGTTCTGGCCTCAGAATTCTGTATCTGTTTAGTAATATTTTTTTTCTCAATAGGTGATCAGTTGTGCCTGCCACGCCGTCGACTTTTAGTGTTAAGGCGTGCCGGTTGCGTTACGATTTTTTCCATCTCCATATAATTATAATAATAAAGCATGTTTTATCTCCAATCATGACAAAAACAAATATTATAATATACAGCTTAGATTGTTTTACATTTTTATTTTTTTTTAATATTTTGCTTGTTTGGAACCCCTTCACGGGTAAAGGTCTTCTCCAGCTTTTTACAACTGACTCTGTCTATGGCTTTCTTTCTTCATCCGCTTCCTGCTGCCGCTTCTATTTCTTCTATCCACCTTTTTTTGGGCGACTTCTTCTCCTTCTTCCTCTTGGTCCTTTCCATACAGTTGTCTTTAAAATCCACACTTCCCCATATAAGTTAAATCCATAGAAGAAAAGTCTATAGGTGGGGTTCGAACCCCAAAACACAGCGCATTACTGTTCTCAAGATCTGCAAGTCCGAATTTACAAAAAATATTGCATCGAAATTCCAACGCATTCAGGAGCCTGTAACAAACATAATTTGCGGCAACTTATAGCAAAGGAATCAGTTGGAAAATTGTCATGTGACCGAGCGTAAACTGTCATTAACGTATTAAATGTCATTTGGTCCATACAAATTTTGTGTGGGATTAGTGGGCCCCGGAATTATATTCCAGAGACAATTTGTAGTTAATTAATAACCGTTGCATACATAGCGGTATTAAATCACGAAATCAGTTATTTTTTGTCTGTTTGATCATATTTCTTTATAAGCCCCTTTATAAGATTACGGTTTTCGTGACACATGCCATGGTTTTGTCACGATATTTTCTTTCCCGTATCAGAATGTATTAATTGATAGAGTCTGGCTAATGAAAGAAGATAACGAAAAAGCGCGGTAAATTCAAAAAAAATTTGTATGGTATCCCTAAAAGTTTGATATATTTTGTGGATTAAACTTACTTGATACTTGATTTTATTTTATTATTTTTGACATTCATAGTAACTGTATTTCTACGAAATGAAATACTATACGTATTTAGTATTTTACTATTGATACTTAATATACCTAGCATTGCATGGAAAACTAAAACTATATTTATTATAATCAGAATCCAAAAAATCAATAAAACAAAGTTTAGGCTAATATACCTGTTAACTATTCGGATAAAATATATTATAGAAATAAAATTGAGCAGTTGCATGAAGTATCCAGACAATAAATCATACTAACCTAAGAAATTCAATGACATTCTGTGTTGCCATCCGAAAGTTTTCAAATAATTCTATTATCTTCTTTCATCAGCCAGACTAATAATAAATATGTACACAAAACCCTTTATGTTGGCACATATTATAATTTATGATATTTTTAGATATGATTCGACTCCTCCAAGAAAATACATCTACGACCATGTAGCGTTTGTGACTATCAGAAATACAATTGTTGTTGTCATTGCAAACTAGTAAGTATTTTTATTAAACTAGCTGCCCTCGGAAACTTCTTTTCGTGATGATATTTTTACTTAGCCTTTTTTCAAATTTATCTCTATATATATGTCGTGGCCATATCCTAGATTTGCTCACTTCATGAAATGCTCGAGAATTTCATGAAATGGTCGTATTTCATGATGTGGGCAACTTAATTTGACCAGACCATTAAATCGTCCACATTTCACGATTTTTTCATCCACATTTGGCCGGATCGTATAAATAGGGTGTCCATATATATTTAATAAAAATCCAGAATATGTTAAGAACTTGTTTATTGTTATTTAAGTCCGACTGATACAAACAAAATGAATTAAATTTTTGTAACAAAATTAAACATCAAACACGTCATGATACACAATTATTTTTAGAAAACAAACAAATATTTTTAGAAATAAGTAGGTACTTTGGTACATAGTTACAAAAAGTAATATAATAATTCACATGGAATGCACAATAAATGAATAAAAATTTAAAAAGTCAGTGTTACAACCTTTCAGTCATTTGTTGGCGCATGACAAACTTTGGTGACACTTTGAAGTACAAAGTGTTTTGTTCTTGAAACATGCGCATCTCTTTGTACGGCATTGGTTTTTTGCTGGCTTACAAAAGCATTTTTTAAAGCCTTGACCTCCAAACAAAGATTGGAAATTTACAGCTTCCCTCAATGATATTGGCAATTCTGATATAACTTCGCAATAATCTTTAGACGACACCTGTAGGTCTTGCCGAGAAAACCAATTTTTAATTGTTCCAGAACCCGTTCCGATTTTGTATACTCCGTTCCTAAAATCAACTACCTTTCCAGCAATATTTTTGGTGTCAAGAGGTCCACGGTCAATTTTCGGTACATTCAAAAACACAGAATTTCCAATTTCTAACAAAGGAAGTTTTTTGGCGGTGTTATCGACCATTTTCTCTGCAGCACGTTTAACACCGCTATTAGCTTTATCTCTTTCATTAACTATCAACTGTTCCTTTTGGCAAAGAAAACATTGAACTTGAGATCCAAAACCTTCTTCTCCACCAGCAACACCACAAATAGCATGCACAGGTTTGGAACACAAACTACAGAAATGAGCTCCTGTTGTGTCCTTGCCACAGACGAGACACACTGGACCATCAGCTGACTCTAATTCCATATTATCTGTCTCCATTACTTCAATGTTAGTAAAAGCCTCATCAGCAACTGATCCATTTACTATTGCGTCATCTGACGGCATGACATTAATGTTTTCTGCTGTAAAATTATTCTGATTTATTTGGTCCAATTCTTCCTCCTTTTTCTCTTTCTGATTGATTTGGTCAAATTCTTCGTTTGTCTTTCTTTTCTGATTTATTTGGTCCAATTCTTCCTCCGTCCTGATTGATGTCATAATACTTTCAGGAATATTACAACCTTTCAATATAGTTTTCGGCTCAGAGCCAAACAATGCACGGTAAGGGGATCTGCCAATTATGCGGTGGTAAGAAGAGTTTTTATAGAATTGAACAAAAAAACAACCAATGGACCATTTAGTAGACTTATTATCTTGCATCCAACACCGCAACATATTTTCTACGTCTTGGTTGGATCTTTCCACGCTGCCCTGTGTTTGAGGACGTCGAGGACTACCGTGAATAATTTTGCATTCAGGCCACATCGACACCAATTCTTCTATGACATGCGCGGTGAACTCTCTTCCATTATCACTCTGTAATATAAACGGAGCGCCAAATTCCAAGAATATTTTTAAAAGTTCCAAGGCTACTTCTGCAGCTCTTTTCGACTTTAGAGGTCTGAGGTGTAAAAATTTTGTGGCATGATCTTGGTAATTCATAAGCCATTTAAATTCTCCATCCGCGGCAGACTGTAAATCTATTAAATCCACCTGCCCTCGTGTGTTAAAATCTTTAGAAATTATCGGCTGAGTTACTATACCTTTCTTTGGCACTGCACGTTTCTTCTGACAAACAGAGCACAGGTCAACGAATAGCTCGATGGGTTTCTTCGGAATATAAAGCCTATTTTTAATGTGTTGAATCATTTTTAATCGTCCACCATGTCCAACAGTTTTATGTACTTCCTTTAATATTTCAAAATACTTCTCCATCGGAATTATGCGAATCGTATGATCGTCGACGCATTTTTTCTTGAATATAAGATATTCCTCATTCGCAGTTTCCAAAATATCATATTTTGATAACCAGTAATAGTCCATGGACTTCTTTTGCGTAGTCACCCTACTCTCCTTAATTTGTTTCATAACCTAAAAAAGGAAAAAAAACATTAACTTTAATAGGTCATAATTCACAAACTTACATAATATCAATTAATACACAATACGTTAGCTGGCATAGAGTATTTTGATAAAATAAGTGAATATTTATGTAATTTAAGAGTAAAATACTAACCTGTGAAATGCGATCCAAACTCCACGGTTTTTTTACATTTTGCTCAGTTTTTGCGTGACTTTCATAGTACTCGAGAACCTTTTCGTCGTAAACTCTTTTACTATCACTTTCTTCGTCATTTATTAACGAATTATTCACTTTTTCACTGCGAGAAACAACATTATCGACAGCGGCCGCCATCTTCACACATAAACAAAGCGTTTGCAGCGCCTCTACCGGTAATTAATGTAACTACTTTACGATATGATCAAATAATTGACCATTTCATGAAGAAGCCGCGCGTTTAGTTGCCCATATCGAGAAACGATTTCTTATCATTGATCTGCCCAAACCACATCACGATGTGGCCAATAGACAATGAAACATTTCATAAAATGTAACCATTTCATGAAATTCTCGAACATTTCATGAATTGAGCTAATCTACGATATGGCCACGACATATATATATAAAATTCTCGTGTCACAGTGTTCGTTCCCATACTCCTCCGAAACGGTTCGACCGATTCTTATGAATTTTTTTATGCATGTACTGTAAGTCTGAGAATCGGCTACTATCTTTCAAACTCCAAATTTTTTTTCTAGACAAAATTTTTTTGTTTGTATATTTTTGTGATACAGCATACAAAAATACATACAACCCCTATTTTTTATTACAGTAGATAGTTATTTTTATTGATCTAAAAAAAGGTTTAAAATAAAATTCATGGCAAAACAACGTTTTCCGGGTCAGCTAGTATCTCGATAAAAACCTTCCTTAGAGTTCAAAAAACAAATTTATTTTGCGATTTTTTTATTTATATAGATTTTATACCAGTGTCCTTAAACTGACTTTAATTTAAAACTTAGAAGTATATACATATCGGCTCAGTGGCTAATGAATAGTTTATTGCGTTTTTTACCCAAGACGAGTTTAATTCCCCGATAAACAATAATTTGCCGTTGTTTAAATTATCAAACATTAAATAAAACTTCTAATAAGTATTAAATCAAGTTAAAATATTGTAAATGGAAATTTCCTCTGTACGTCACTTCGAGTTATAAATAATGTATTTGTTTATTCTTACATTAAAGTTCACAAATGAGAGTGTGATATTACATGAATTTCAATCTAGCCTATACAATATACATTATACAATAATTATGGCTATAAATTATGTTGACTTAATTTTCTACAATACTATTGAATATATTAAACTAAGATAATGTTCATTAACAGTCTTAGTGTGCTATAATGTTTAGACAGTGTTCGTGTCTCCGAGATTCCGTACTTGCACTTTTATTCACTACAATGTATAAATCCACATTAAAGAAGTTTTAATTTTTTTTTCAGTGATGAAGCACAGAATGCCGCTATTATTTTTGGATCGAAACAAGTGACGGTGTTTTTGGAAGCCAATTCAATTGTTTCAGTGGAATTCCCTTACTCTTTTTGAAGTTGTATATCTATCAAATAAAATCTTAGTCAAAACTTATGTCTTTTTTCAGTAACCCAATGTCATTGCCTGACAAGAACCAACTTCGCCATATTACGCCAAATTTTTTCATATAATTATTTTATAAAACATGTATTTATATTTATATTAAAAACCCTTTTGCAAAAAACAGGCACCTAAGGAAATTTATGTTCTAATGTCGATTTCAGTTAAAAAAAAAATTAATTGGTTGATCTGTCAATGTTCGCCCGCATTGATTTCGCGGCATGAATGCCAGAAGTTGTGATATATAATTTAAATTAAATTAAAACTTGCCCTCGAACCGGGAGTCGAACCCGGTACCCCTCACCTAGCTGCCACTTAATAAGACCGCTAGGCTATGAGGCCCTTTGATTAGAAATTTGGTGATAAAATAAAATATAATTTGATTTTTAAAAAAAGGTTATAGTCAAATTTACTAAACCATATAAAGTCATCGACATAATCGATATCTTTATATGTTCGCAGAGTGAGTTAACTGTATCGATACTGTGTATCTTAATATGTATTTACTATTATATATTTGAACATATTTTTTTTTGTAATAGTGTATGTACTTTTTGTGAATAAATAAAATCTTTAATGCCTTCAAATACGTTATTATCGCGTTGTCTGTCCAGTTTAATTCGAAAAAAAATCATTAGCAACGAGTATTTTTTTATAGAACATGGGACAAACGTGCTAGAGGCTCACCTGATTTTAAGTGATACCGCTGCCCATGTACACTCGGGCTCGCGAGTGCGTAGCCGGCCTATGAAATGAAATTCAAATAATAAAACGTCGTTAATATGGCTTGGAATTAGCGGATGCTACTCGTGTTACTGAAATGATACTATATTAACTGTACCTAAAGGCGCTTTGCAAATGGAGCAACTTCAGATCAGGCAACAATTAACTTTTTAACTGTATATTAAAATTTTGCTGTTGTTTTGAATGCTCTACCTGTGTTTATTATATAAGCAAATGAACCTTGATTATTGGGTCACTAACTCACTTCCTCATCCTCGGCCAGGATGGGTATGTATAGTGGTGTAGTCTACCCTGGACACCTCGAAAACTCTGTTGTCTACTCGAGATACTCTAGAAGTTTTGCTGTTGTTGCAAATTAGTTCTAGAACGCTTAACAAAACACATTTGGTGAATTAGCTCTTGGTACAAACAGGCACTTGGAATTAGGGTCCTTCAAGAAAAGACCGTAGAGGCTGGCAATGGCAATGCACTTGCGAGCCTTCTGGCAATATGAGTGTCCATGGGCGGCGGTATCACTTAACATCAGGTGAGCCTCTTGGCCGTTTGCCTCCTATAACATAAAAAAACAGATTGACAACAGCAAGCCGTGAAGACCCCGCACGATGTAATGTACTAATAAAGCTCTATGTATTTTAAAATTAGGTTTAGTTTTAAGTTCGGTGTACTATTTTATTAGATGTTTAGATTACGCCTGGGTTTGGAAGAACTGCATTTAGCAGTAATACCGCTCATTTATATTTTTTGTCTTCTTTTATTTTTTTCCTATTTTGTTGTGTGAATAAAATGTTTATTATTATTTTGCGATTACATATTTGTAAAGAAATCATTACGTTTCTTAAAGTAAGAACTATACGGAATTTATCATTATCTTAACCTACAAAGTAATAGTAAAACGAATTAAAAATTAATCAAAAGAATATTGAAACAAATTTAATAAGTTTGGTCCCTGTGGCAGTGTACCTTTAACGCTAGCAGCATTTATTCGCTGTATTTCGATACTTATTCGTTGAGCGAGGAAAGCACCAGTTCTGGGGTCACCGGTACCTACTATCTGCCAGGCGCCAACTTAAATCTTTAATTAGCGCCTGCGCACTTGAACCCCACGGCCCAAGAGTCTCTACTCCACAGAGAGAGAGAGAGAGAGAGATCTTTTTCTTAGGTTTGATTCTTAAGATTAATTATTATCTACGTACTAACTGATGTTTCATTATATTTGTTTATTAGTCGTGGAAAAGACGCTAGTTTTGGCCTGTCATTTAAATTTTAATTCAAAGATATTTTTGTTAGAATTTTCAATTATATAGGAAATAGGATAAAAGTAATTTTTTTCAAGTAAAATTAACTTCTACTGTTGTTTCTTTAAATACATATTTCAGCAACACATTTGAGGTTCATTCATCATAAATATATTTTGAGCATTTGATGACACATCAGTTCTCACTCTCTTTGCATTTCGCCGATCACCGCAACCCGTTTCTATGTTCGCAGTTCCAACGATATAAATCTAGTTGCCAGTGACTTAGTCGCTCCACTTGCAAACCGCCTAACGCGACCTTTGACTTTGATAACATACGATTGTCCATCCCTATCACATTGTATTAGCGTAAGAAGGACAGGCTTAGAACTCCGTTTAATAGAATATTGTCAATTGTCCCAACTCCCAAACAGCAACAACGCTTCGCTATGTAACGACGTCTTTTTAAAATTTCCAGCACAAATAACCCTTTATAAAATGATTACAAAAATAATATTTTCGTTTATATTCATATCGTGTATAGTTAAAACTAAATCAGGTAAGATCAATAAATCTTTTAATATCATTTTATTGCCACGATCGTGTCGTTATCAGACGTAATATACTTTTTCTTTTTTATTATTACTTTAGTATGCTTGTGTGTGCGAAAACGGGAAAAGAATCGTCGTGGGATTTGTAGCAGTGATAAATAGCCTTTTTGGTATATTAAAAACACTGTAACACAGTTCGACAGTAATCATATTGATGCTTATTATAATTGTATAGAATTTTTTTGAATTAATGAAATGATACGTAAATGAATTATATTTATCATAACCACGCCGGTTCTCTTCCTGCACAGCTCAATTAATATCGGTTGAGACATAACCAAACATTAAATTATTAGCAGCATTCAATTGTATAAACTATTAACTTAATTGTAAAAATATGTTTGTATACAGATTTTAAGCTTCAACAACTAAAATCATTGTTATTGTTTACGTTATTAATGAACTAATCCTGAAGTAAGATAAAACTTAATTATCTCGTGTCAAATATAACATTAGCTAATTAAGTATTATTCTTTACTTTTTAAACCATTTATTTGTAAATTAGTTATTAAGCTACCCGGATAATATCAAGGTATAGATATTTTATCAACATATATTGGCATTACGTTAAACAGCAGTGTTGGCCTAGTGGCTTCAGCGTGCGACTTTCATCCCTGAGATCGTAGGTTCGATCCCCGGCTGTGCACCAATGGACTTTCATTTTATGTGCGCATTTAACATTCGCTCGAACGGTGAAGGAAAACATCGTGAGGAAACCGGCTTGCCTTAGACCGATAAAGTCGGCGTGTGTCAGGCACAGGAGGCTGACTAGATAGCCTATTAGATTGACAAATGATCATGAAACAGATGCAGAAATTTGAGGCCCAGACCTGAAAAGATTGTAGCGCCACTGATTTATCTATTTATAAATTATAGCATAATATTCCATTTTTAGATAAGCCATGTGCAGTGAAGCACATATTAGGACAATCAATAGTTTGTGTTTGCAACTCTACATACTGTGATGACTTTATAAGGGAACCACCAACAGAGGGCTATATCACGTATACTTCTTCAAAGGTGAGATTATTTTATCTGAAGAGAAGGATATAATTTTTTCCTAGAGTAATAATGAACTTTCGTCCATGTATTAAGCTACAAAGATGGAAGTAACGCAGAAGTATCAAATAGAAGGTAGGAAACGAAAAAAAATACCACAGATCTGCCTCATCGCGTTGTTGAGAGGCTAATAGGGGTTATATGAAATAAAATAATACTCTTTCGTCGCCTGATCCCAATCAATAAATCAATCAAATCATTTATTTCAATTAGACCACCTAAAATGGCACTTTTGAACGTCAAACAAAATACAAAGAAGATTCTATTTGCCCCTTCCAAAAGATAGATGCTTGTGAAGAAGAATGGGCAAGAAACTCCACACTTACTCTTTTAAAATAGGTTTACAATATTTTGTTTACATTAATATTTATATGTGAAGACAATGTACTCTTAGAATAAAACTACTATACCAAAAAAGTTAGTAAGCGAAACTGTAGAATAGTATACATAAAAGAGTAATAAAAATAATTTAAAAAAAACACAACAAAACAGTGTGTGAGATAAAATAAAATAATTACATTTTGTAGTATTATAAATTTAAAAAAAAAATAACAAAAATATGTAAAAGCAAAAATCAGCAACCAATTCGATTTTGTCCAGGCTCTATGATTGTCATATGGAGCAGGACCAGGTCTCCCGGCGGGAGACGCCAAACCCACCAGACCTAGCTTAAGTATATAATTCCTTTTTTACAAAAGGAGAGAATAGACACTCCCCTGCTGTTTAGATTCTCGGCCACAGCCTGACTCATCGCGTGATTGGTAAACTATTACATCATATGAAAATAAAAAAGACTCGTAAATATACTGGTCTACGCTTACGTATACTTTTAGGTGCAGTTTTTCTATTATGCTATATGGTCTAACAGAGTGCAGACAATGTTGACGCAGTTAATGAGAACTATACAAATAAAATGAGTATATATGATCACCACACACATCATTATGAGCTTACGCATAATAGAAAGACTGTTTCACTAACTTGCAAACATGGTTTCGGCATCCTAACGTACGGATTGACACACCACACGTTATACTACTTTATTATTAATCAAATAGAGGGATACTTATATTACAATGAACAATACTTTTAAAAGTTCTACGAAAAAAAGCAACTTAAATATAAATAAAACACTATATATTTTTATAGTACATATGTCGCAGGCAACTAGCCGTTCAATTTACATCCCAGCCTTTTAACTAAACAGCGCCGTTCAACTAGCGGACTGAATAAGAAATTCTTTATTTAATATATTTAAAATGTAACTTATTAGTGTTCTTACGTTTACTATTAGTGTCACTACACTATTTTTCATTAAGCTTCATCATTAAATTTGTTGTTTGCGGACGATTTATTGACAGTTTGGAGTAGGTGGCTGAAAGTGGAACTAAATTGAAATGAACAGGATATGCAAGTAATGCAACGTCATCGATTCAAGTCATTTGCCTAGCTGTTTAATCAAATGGCTGAATATCATTCAGGCCGCTTGTTAAACGGCGGTGTTTGGTAAAGATACTAAGCTGTTAATTGCACGGCTTATTAAGCTGCCACACATACACATACACAACGCTGTCTGTTGATTAATAATTGAAATTATAAATTTAGACAAGTTTAATAAACTGAAATATCACAAATTCGGAGTGTACTATTTAAAGATGTATAAAAGTGTAATTAAAGAATTGATATAAAAATATAATTTCAGGCCGGGTTGCGTTTTAAAAAAGAGGTGCACAGCTTTCTCAATGCCAGTAAGTACACAACCTCAGTAAACCTCACATGGTCATGACCAATTGTCTCCATGGGTTAGTTGATAAAGGAAATAGCGGATAACCCGAACTGCGTTCAATTCTCAGTGAGAAATAAAAACAATGGTAAAGGTTGACGTGAAGTCAACTCTGAGTCCGAGTGATTTTTTTTAAATAAAATAAATAATTCAATGGCGCCACAACCTTTTTAGGTCTGGGCCTCAGATTTCAGTAGTTATGTAACCTTACATTAGTTAAGTTACATATATATATTTTAGTTAATAATTAGAAGCGTAAACAAAATTTAAGCAATCATCGCACATTTGAAGCAAAAAGGAGCCCTTTAGTTTTTTCCACTCTCACACATTCTTGTTTCCGATAATATCTAAAAAGGTTGACTGTTCTTGTATATATTAGATTGATGAACCCTTAGATGACGCAAGATAGTTTTTGTTAGCGTCGCAACCCAATAACCCCAAATTTTATGTTAGTTATAAGCTCATTTTTTAAACGATTACAGTCAATTGTTACCAAGCTTCAAACAAAGTGTTTCATTTAGCATATATTTGAACAAATCCATACAAAAACCACCACCGAACTAAACTTAGTGCTACCTTTTACGCGACATAACACTTGTTATTACGTCCGATGTTCAATCTTAAGCCCACGGTATTATATATATATTTTTTTTTTTATGATTCGACAATTCACACCAATTGACCTAATCCCATGCTAAGCTGGTGAAGCTTGTGTTATGGGTACTAGGCAACGGATATACATACATATTATAGATAGATAGACATATAAATACATATTTAAACACCCAAGACCTAAGCACAACACCAAATGCTCATCACATCGATGTTCGTTTCAGCCGGGAATCAAACCCGGGACCCATGGATTCGCAGTTAGGGGTACTAACCACTAGACCAATGAGTCGTCTACATTCTAATCCCCATCTATCCAAAGATTTATACATCTTACTGTAGGCACAACATCTATTTTCAGGTGACAAAAATTGCGTAAAATGTTCAGAAATCCACTTAGATGTGGATCCATCAGTGACTTATCAAAGGATAGAAGGCTTCGGTGGAGCGGTCACTGACTCCGCGGGCATTAATTGGAAGAGTCTTGAACCTGCGTTACAATATTATATGATCAAGTAAGTTCAATTTTTAGCAGTGAGCAGTGTTGGCCTAGTGGCTTCAGCGTGCGACTCTCATCCCTGAGTTCGTAGGTTCGATCCCCGGCTGTGCACCAATAGACTTTCTTTCTATGTGCGCATTTAACATTTGCTAGAATATCGTAAGGAAACCGACATGTCTTAAGACCCTTAAAATCGACGGCGTGTGTCAGGCACTGGAGGCTGATCACCTACTTGCCTATTAGATTTAAAAATGAAACAGATTCAGAAGTTTGAGGCCAAGACCTAAAGAGGTTGTAACGCCACTGATTTATTTTACAATAAATAACTAATGTTAATGTATAAGATTTATGCCTGCATGTTGTGTGCGTTGCTCAATTGTCTAAGACTGGCAGCAAATTACAAGTTTTATAAACTGCCTCCGCAAACCACCACCACTATGTGGAACCAGCTGCCCACTAAAGTATTTCCGAACCAATTCGACTTGGGGACCTTCTAGAAAAGAGCGTACCAATTCTTAAAAGCATAAAAACAACAGAAAACGCAAGCGCTTCTGACTGATCACTTACATGAGCCTCCTGTCTGTTCTATAAAAAAACCTTCTAGAACAGAGCGTACCAATTCTTAAAAGCATAAAAACAACAGAAAACGCAAGCGCTTCTGACTGATCACTTACATGAGCCTCCTGTCTGTTCTATAAAAAAACCTTCTAGAAAAGAGCGTACCAATTCTTAAAAGCATAAAAACAACAGAAAACGCAAGCGCTTCTGACTGATCACTTACATGAGCCTCCTGTCTGTTCTATAAAAAAACCTTCTAGAAAAGAGCGTACCAATTCTTAAAAGCATAAAAACAACAGAAAACGCAAGCGCTTCTGACTGATCACTTACATGAGCCTCCTGTCTGTTCTATAAAAAAACCTTCTAGAAAAGAGCGTACCAATTCTTAAAAGCATAAAAACAACAGAAAACGCAAGCGCTTCTGACTGATCACTTACATGAGCCTCCTGTCTGTTCTATAAAAAAACCTTCTAGAACAGAGCGTACCAATTCTTCAAAGCATAAAAACAGCAGAAAACGCATTTGCCAGCCTTCTGACAATGTGAGTGTCCATGGGCGGTGGACACTATCACTTTTATCCTGTTCTATCAAAAAAAAAAAAATTGTTATATAATTATTTTACTTATCCTACCTCTTTAGTAGCTACATATCAACATATGGAAAATTTTGCGTTGCTACCCCGCAACGTAGAGATTGTTCGCTTCTCCAGATTAAAAACAAAAGAAATGGTATTGAGGTATCCGTGCAAATTTTCCAATTTTTCTCTCCTTAAAAATCTTCCTCAGAGTTCAAGGAATAAATAAAATTACTCGAATTGGTCCAGTCGATTAGCAACATGATTTGCGGTTCAATTTTATTTATACCGATAAGAAAAATCTAAAAAAAATGTGTTGTATTTCTTTCATACAATAATTATGAAATAAAAAATAAAATAAAATATGTTTATTATGGAACATAAGATACATGTACCACTTATTCCAAGTCATTAAATTTGAATTTGTAGGCATCCCTACTCATCGGCAAAGAAGACAGAGGGTGTAGGCCGAGAGAAAAAGCCGGCGTAAAAAACTCTCGGTACTCTTTTAAAATTGCAAATCATGGCGATTAATTGGCGATAATTTCCGGAAATTATCGCCAACCAAACTATTATTTGATTTAATTTAATGATTAAAAAAATATGGATAAGTATAAAGTACAAGCGTTCTCTTTAATATAAATATATCTAATTAAAGTATTTTTATAGATCATACTATTCTGAAGAAGGCCTCGAATACAATATGGCTAGAGTACCAATAGGAGGAACCGACTTCTCAACCCGGAAATACGCTTACAATGAACTTCCGGTAGATGATGTTAATCTCACCAACTTCCACTTGGCTCATGAAGACTATAATTACAAGGTTTCCTTTATTTCTATAACATTACAAAAGTTCAACCATATTACAACAAAAATATGTATGTATATCTTAAATCATTTCTTTATTGGTAAGTTAGCCTTCCTTGCCAACATTATTAAAAACTAGTATACTACTGAACTGTATTTTTGTGGGTAGAATCAAATCTTTTTTCTGTGGTAAATGACATTAACAGAAACCATATCACCAGTACTACAAAAACGGTTTTATAACAAAATCATTCCACAGTTGCACACTGTAATAAGTGCACTTATATCTCCTTCCATCTCTTAAAATAAGGTTATTTTTAATAAACTAACACTGTAACATTTGTAACTCTCAGATTCCAATGTTATGGGCAATTCAGAACACATCAAATGTACCTATACACATAGTTAGTACCACTTGGTCGCCGCCACCTTGGATGAAAACGAACAACGCGTTCACTGGTTATAGCCGCTTAAAGGAAAAATACTATCAGACATACGCTGATTATCATTACAGGTAATATTCATGCGTCACTTGTATTGCTTACTTCTATATAGTAGCTTCATGATCAACTGAATAAATGAAATTTAAAAATGTAATAAATAACGTTATAAAGGTAATAACGGCTTGTCACCTGCGTTATTAAGAAATCATATTATTAGGTAAGCCGAAAAGTTCGTAGGCTCATAAATAGGCGCTACTAGTGTTAAATTATTATGATTTTTAGGTAGCCCTAGCTTTTAAAAGATACGTGTATAAATTTGATAACTGTCGTACAGTATTTTGAGTGAAGGAACTGTTGTTACTTTATAGATTTGAATGTAAGGAATGAACTGGCCACGATTGTGTAATAGCATTCGAGTTATGTAAATGATGTACCTATTAATTCGCGTTTGTATTCATTTAAAAAAGTTTTATTAAATTTATTAATGTCATTTTTAACCTACTATTCTTCAAATACGAGCCAAGGCTGTACATTTGCTCACTCAGGCTTTCATAGTTTTATAAGTGTGGCAATTTCCTAAATCGTTGGAGTTACGCCCCGAGAGTATAGCCAGACGTAGGCACTCTCTTCAACTGTTTCATTGGATTCATTCATTTCATAGCAATTAAGTAAATCATGGGAGTTACGCCCCGAGAGTATAGCCAAACGTAGGCACTCTCTTCAACTGTTTCATTGGATTCATTCATTTCATAGCAATTAACTAAATCATGGGAGTTACGCCCCGAGAGTATAGCCAGGTGCAGGCACTCTCTTCAACTGTAACATTGCATTCATTCGTTCCATGGAAATTAACTAAATAATGGGAGTTACTCCCCAATAGTATAGCCAGACGTAGGCACTCTCTAGAAAGTAAAAATAAAATCCTCTAGTATTTAAAGCACCCCGATGACCTCATATATTTTGTTAAATTAATATTAGCTAGTAGTAATAGTAGCTAGTCAAAGTAATCTTTGACGAGCTACTATTCAACTTAGACGAAGTAATTTTAATGTATTAGTTTAAAATTCAATTCAAAAATCATTTATTCACGTAGGTAACACAATGTACACTTGTGATTCGTCATTAAAGAAATAAATATTAATGCTTCTAATTTTACATTTACTGCCAGTTCTCAAATCAAGGGCGTAGAACGGAAGAGAAGAACTGGCAATAAACTCTCCGCCACTCTTTTTAATCGCCATGTTTTTTTTTTTTTACACAACGTTTGTAAGGAGCTGCAACCATTACACCATGTTCCACATGACATTTTAAGTAATTAATAATAATAACATAAATAAAAACAAAGACTTGTCCCCTATCAGCAGGAGGCATGGTGAAATAGGAGCCCGCACTTACATTCTCGTGGGAACAACGCGCAAACACATAGTCGAAATAATTAACATCACCGCATACACGAATTCAAGTACGACCAGTCACCACAAGTAGCACCCGTTCACGAGTATGACGCATGGCCAGCCATCGGCCCCCTCGCCATATTTTAGGGAGAGAGACAACCCGACGCATGGACGCCGCCACAAGCAAAAAAGATTTATTCTACCAGAAGTTACTATTATATTTAGTAATACATCTCCATTGGCACATCTGGCACAGAAGATTAAGTTATTATATAAGAGTAAGATTTTACGTAAAGCATTATTTACAGGTTTATAGAAGAGTATGAGGCTGTGGGAATACCGATTTGGGCAATTACTACCACTAATGAACCAATCAATGGCGTTTTTAATTTAGCTGGTTTCAACTCCCTTGGATGGTCTGTAAATGAGTTGGTATGTAATTACAAATTTACTTGTTTTTAATTACAACAAAGGTGATGCTTGTATTAATATTCTTTTTTTTAAATAATAAAAAACTTTGTTCATGACAAATAGTGGCAAAACTCATATTATATCGCTAGTCCCCACACTAGGGAGTCCCTGTGTTGTGGGTAACTAGATAACAATTGATCAGTAAACAGTATTTTGATAAAAAGTATGTTTTAGTTCAACTACTCAACACAAGTCTTGTAAGACATTAAGTTTGTGTTAATGTGTGAGTGTGTGAATATGTGCGCATGTATTTGAGAGTGTAGCTATAACATTACATTGAAACGCGCCTAATTGTGGACTATCATGGTACCGTAGGACTACTTAAATTAAACATTTAATATTATGGAAGTGATAAACTAAATGTAGTAAGAATTAACGTATTATACGAAAAATAACGTATTATAAGAATATCGTATATAAAGAAAAAGTAAATAAATTCACGATTACAAGATACAATATACAATAACTTTTCACTCAAAACAAATTATATTTTAAATGACAAACATTATTTTATTTTATATCTATGCGTGTAACACAGATCATATTTATTAAAGAACATCTGTACCTACCAAGAGAAAACAATTATTATTTATCCGGGATAGAATCCAGGAAGGTAGCTTATACACTAATCTTTTTTTAGGGCAATTGGATAGTAAATCACCTGGGCCCAACCATTCGTAACTCGAAATACAAAAATGTAAAAATTCTTACTTGTGATGACCAGCGATTCACAATACCATTTTTCTTTAATATGGTAAGTTGTTTTAATTAATTAAACTTTCACAATATTAACCGTATATTAGGTCCTTACATATGAAATTGGCGTTTTGTATGGGAGGAACAAAAAGTCGAATATTTTTAAATATAATATATTTAATTAATCAAAGTATGAACCATTGTTTTCTATGCGCTTTTGCCATCTCATAGGTAGTTCATTGATCCCTTTACTAAAAAAACCAGTCGGACGGAAATCAAATAAATCTGTGAAGGCGATTTGGACTGCCCCATCAGAGTTAAATTTTTTCCCTTGCAAGAAGTTGTTCAAATTTCGAAAAAAATGGTAATCTGTTGGAGCAAGGTCCGGGGAGTACGGAGGATGTCTTAGACATTCCAATTGAAGCTATTCTAATTTGGTAGCCGTCTGTTGTGCAGTGTGTGGTCTAGCGATGTCGTGAAGTAGCAGTGGCGTGGAGCGATTGATCAGCCTAGGTTGTTTAGCCGCTAGCTTTTCCATCATGGTTTGCAATGCTGACAATAGACATCAGCCATTAGAGTCTGGCCAGATTTGAGAAAACTGCAATGAACAATACCGGCACTAGTCCACCAAACGCTTACAAGTAACTTTTTGGGGTTAATTTTCGCTTGGGGCCGGATTTGGCTGGCTGGCCAGGATGCCAACCTGGTGCGCTTTGATTATGTAAAGAATCCATTTTCATAAGGTAATGATTCTTTTTAAAATACCTTCATTATTGTGCCGGTTCAGTAATGTAAGCAGCGTTGACGCGCGTTTCTGGTTTGTTAGTCAACGTTTCAAGCTTTTTAATCTTCCCAATTTGCTTCAAGTGAATTAAAAAAGTTTTATCACTAACACCGCAGCCTGCAGCTAACTCGGACGTGTTTTGCGATGGATTCCACAATAGCCTTCAATACTTTATTATCAACTTGGGTCTCAGGCCGTCCACGGGGCTTGTTCTGCAGGTCGAAATTTCCAGAACGAAAACGTTGGAACCAAAAACGAACTGTGTTTTCTTTTGCAACATGACCGCCATACACATCATTCACCCTTCGAGTCGTTTCCGCCGCACTAGTGCCACGGCGGAACTCGTACTCGTAAATAATGCGATACTTTACGTTTTCCATTTTGTTCAAAAAAACAAATGAATGAAGGTCATCGAAGCACAAATACATGAGTAAATAGCTGTACAAATTTGAATTTGGAATTCCTTGCCAAAGAGGAGAACATCGTGATTAAAGTGGCCAGTACGAAATACGCCAATTTCATATATTGTAAGGTCCTAATATATTTGTATGATGCCGTGAACTGGAGATAGAAAGAAGTTAGCCGTAAGGGGTAACTTGCTGGCCCGTAGGTTTGCATTTCGCTCACCAGAATTCGAAGCTATTCTGTGCATGACGTATTGTTGGGTCTATTACTCATGCAGCATATGAGGCGGTTTTACCCAGAAGGCGTTGAAGAATCTCCGTAGTCAGTATAACAACGCGTTCAGGTTTCTATTGGGCTTGCCGAGGTTCTGTTGATTGTGGATGATAACGTAAACAAACAAGTCTCAATTAACAATGTAGATACGCAACCAAATTACAATTAATTTAATATATAAGGCTAAATTAGCCTCCAAAAAGCTTGGTGTGCTCAGCAAGGCGAGACGGTACTTCACTCCGGGCCACCGCATGCAACTATATAACGCGCAAATTCGGCCCCACATGGAGTACTGTTCTCACCTCTGGGCGGGGGCTCCCCAGTAACAGCTCCTTCCACTTGACCGTATACAACGCAGAGCGGTTCGAATCGTCGACGACCAATCCCTCTCCGAGCGGCTTGATCCTTTGGCGTTGCGTAGAGATGTGGGGTCACTCTGCATCTTCTACCGCATTTACCATGGAGAGTGTTCAGAGGAGTTGTTCGGATTAATACCTGCAGCTGAGTTTCATCATCGGACGTCGAGGCAGAATACGAAATTCCACCCGTATCACCTCGACGTCCGCCGTTCCACAATTGAGCGATTTTCAAGGCAGTTTTTGCCGCGCACCACCACTATGTGGAACCAGCTGCCCACTGAAGTATTCCCGAACCAATTCGACTTAGGTTCCTTCAAGAATAGAGCGTACCAATTCTTAAAAGGCCGGCAACGCACTCGCGAGCCCTCTGGCATTGAGAGTGTCCATGGGCGGCGGTATCACTTAACATCAGGTGAGCCTCCTGGCCGTTTGCCCCCCGTTCTATAAAAAAAAAATATATCAATAACTAGCTACCCCCGCGAACGTCGTTTCACCTTCACCTATGGAAATTTTTGCGTTGCTACCCCGTAGAGACTGTTCGCTTTTCCAGAATAAAAACAAACGAAACGATTTTGAAGTATTTTTCAATAGTTTAATTTCCGTGCAATTTTTCCAATTTTTCTCTCCATAAAAATCTTCCTCAGTGTTCAAGGAACAATAACGCATTTAGGGTGTTGCTGGGGCTGCCTCGCTTCTGCAGTGCATCAAGAATGTTTGCAGAGGCGCGGGTGGATTGCTTTTTCGCCACTATGCGAAAGCGGTGCGCTTCTTTGGTGCGCCGGGTGCGGGGCAGCTCCAGCAACATCTTACGGATGATAGCCGAAAGAATGGAGTGCCCCTATTTACGACACTGCTCCGACATCTCCGCAGGGCTTTGTACCTGATAGTTTTTATTTAACTACTTTTTCCTTATTTTTACTAATTCTCTAACATAGATCTTAAGAAACTATTGTTACTAACTCACTAATCAATCAATGGACTGTATTTGTCTGATTAATAAAAAAAAATATTATTATTATTAAAAATAAAAACAACTTTATACCTGTCTTCGAGTTGTGAGCTTATTAACATATTTTGCTATTCGTTTTTATTTATATTTATACACAGAGTTTTTAAAGGTATTTTGAGTGGAGTGTAGTGAGTAAGATGCCTAATAAACTTAAACGAATAAATACTTCCCATAAACTCAAGAAATTATTTTCTTTTATTAGCTAGGTATTTTTGGCTTGACTATGCCTAGATTTTTCGCTTGATAACTCATAACAAATATAACAGTCGAGTGGGTACAAATAAGCTATACGCTGATTTTTTTCAGATGTTAAACAAACACCCCAAAGCGTTGGATATTATTGATGGGATCGGTGTTCACTTCTACCACGACAGGATAACTCCTGCATCAATATTCAATTTCGTAACGAAATATTATCCGGATAAATTTATTCTGGCCACTGAAGCCAGTGAAGGTAGGAAGGAATTTACATTACTTAAAGTAATCGTTAAATATAAGTTCCTAATAATAAATTTAAGTATGTTTAGTATGTAAACCGAAACATTTTATATATTTCACTACTGAATTTAACCAAAATGTAAACCCATATATTGTTTATTAGTAATCATAACTGTATTGCGATATAAAAAATATATTTATTAAAGATATTAAAATATTTATTTATAACACGTGCGGTGTATAGGCTACAGCGAGACATGAAGCGATTCTTGAGTCTTATGATTTGTTGATATTATCTTGTCAAATAAAAAGTGGATGGCTAATTAATTCAGGATAATGAGTGTTCCGTTGTTTATTTGTTTTTCAATAAGGCATACAAATCCCAAATAAAAAACAAAATATCATGATACAATTAGTGTCCTTAAATTTAGATAATATTTTTTAACACAACTAAACATAATAAGAAAACAACAATTGGCACATGAACACGGCATTAATAGTACAACAAAAAAATTTTTAACAAAAATATTAAATTGAAACCAGTAGGGGAGCACGAAAACATATCAACTTTAATAAAGTTGGTGTTATAGGAATTAGTTATTAGACATTCTATGTATGGGGGCAAGGGAGCAAGAAATCCGGTGTTAGTTAGTTTATTATAACAATATCACAGCTGTTCATGTACGAAAGAAGAAAAATTCATATGTATTTTAATGACGCACTTATATTTATATTTTTTAACGGCTCATTGGTCTAGTGGTTAGTACCCCTGACTGCGAATCCATGGGTCCCGGGTTCGATCCCCGGCTGAGACAAACATCGATGTGATGAGCATTTGGTGTTGTGCTTAGGTCTTGGGTGTTTAAATATGTATTTATATGTCTATCTATCTATGTATATACTATGTATGTATATCCGTTGCCTAGTACCCATAACACAAGCTTCACCAGCTTAGCATGGGACCAGGTCAATTGGTGTGAATTGTCCTATAAAAAAGAAATAAAAAAAAAGATATTGATATTAGTTAAAACATTAAAATATGAAAATCACGTTCATGTTTGTGTGAGGTTTTACAACAGTCAAGAAACTTAAATGGATTACTTTTATGTTGATGAAGAACAACTTTTAACAAAAGATGAATGATGAAGATAAAATTTTAATTGTTTTTAATTTTAGGTGCCTTTCCTTGGCAAGCAAAAGTGCTTTTAGGTTCTTGGAATCGAGCGGAAAGCTACATTAGTGATATTTTAGAGGTAAGTATTGATTGTATGAGACGTATAAATATGTGAGAGCAGTGTTGGCCTAGTGGCTTCAGCGTGCGACGCTCGTCGCATCGTAGGTTCGATCCTCAGCCAATTAACTTTCTATGTTTTATTTAACACTCGTACGGTGAAGAAGAACATGGTGTGAAAAACATACATGTTTTAGAGTTGGCGGCGTGTTTCAGGCACAAACATCAAAGTCTATTTGCCTATTAGAAAAACCAAATGATCACCAAAAAGATACAGAGCTCTGAGGCCCTGACCTAACAAGTTTGTTGCTACTGTTTTATTGTAAAGATGTGTGACGTTTCAAATATGATAAGTAAAAATATATTCCTCGCTTATCACAATTTCAGAAAGCACTCAAAATGTCGTAAATAAATTCTCGTTCATGTCATATTAGACGTTATACATTTTTCTATTTAATTGTACTCTATTATTTCAATTTTAGTTAAGAATTTTTGGATTTATGTTGTAGTAGGTGATTAATTTTTATTATTAAATAAGTTTCTAAGTTGATGAAACTCAAAAACGGGTGTTTCTTTAGAGGTTTCATTATTTTCCTGTTTTATAAAGTTACTAGCTGACCCGCCAAACGTTGTATTTTCCATGTATATTATTTCTATCTACAATAATAAAAAATAGCAGTTGATCGTTGATCGTAGAGGGGAAAATTAGGGGTTGTATGTATTTTTGTATGCTGTATCAAAAAAATTTAATTTTTTTTTTTTTTAAATAAAATAAAAATTTGGGGTGGACACCCCTTGTAGATATAGCATAGATAGTAGCCGATTCTCAGGCTTACTGAATATGCATTAAACAATTCATAAGAATCGGTTGATCCGTTTTGGAGGAGTATGGGAACGAACATTGTGACACGACAATTTTATACATTAGATTAACAAAACTCTCCGTTTCAATTAGTATTTTATTATAATATATTTATTTCAGGATCTTAACCACAACCTGGTTGGTTGGATCGATTGGAATCTATGTTTAAACTTAATTGGAGGTCCGAATTGGGAGCTAAACTTCGTCGACTCCCCGATAATCGTAAATGCGTTGCGTCAAGAATTCTACAAACAGCCAATGTTCTATGCGTTAGGACAAGTATCGAAGTTTGTCCCGAGGGACTCCATAAGGATTCAAGTGAACGAGACGAAATCATTCTTCCAGACTTCGGTGAAGCATGTTGGGTTTCTGACACCCAGAAATACGACTGTGTTGATTCTTTATAATAGGTACTTTACAAGATTTCTTATTCGTTGGGGAAAGCACCAGTTATTGTCACCGGTACTACCAGACGCCAACTTGAATCTTTAGTTTGCACCTGTTCAATTGAACACTGCCTAAGAGTTTCTGTTCCAAACGGAACAAAATAAGATCAATATACAATTTCATACATATCGATTGTATCGACTTTCCATACAATTGTTTTTTTAATTTGTAGAGTTTAACGTCACGTTGAAGCTTATTTATGCGCCAATTATATCATTACTTTTCTATTACGATGGCTGTTAACTTAATTTGAATTTGCTTTGCTATATCTGATGTTATAAAAATTAATATTATGATAGATTAAAACTATTGTCTATTGATAGATCAGCACTGGTACTAACTTTCAACTGCTATCGCTATTTGGTAGACTTCTTTAATGCCTGGTTATTTTTTCAGTGAAAAGGAGCAGTCAATCACAGTAAGATGCGTAGATAATATAATGCACCTGCAGCTCCCAGCTCGCTCTATAACGACAGTCGAATTCCAAACCAAGAAGAAGGAAATGAAACCAGAAGATCTGTTGGACCATTCGTGATCCACAATAAATATGTCTTATTAGTTGAGCAAGAATTAATAACTTGTTTATATTCAAATACCCTACGTAATTTTTCTAAAAATTCATTCATTAAATAAATAAAAATTCTAAATGCCTGGAAACGTTGTCAACGTTATAGTCCAAGATCCCAGAGAGATAAGACACAACTTATTTTCTAAAGCATAGAACCTTCGGTTCTAAGTAGTCTCTGATGTGCTTTTTAATACCTGTACGCTTATGGAGTTGGCTCGGTGATACCTGCGCAGGTACCAGGTGAGAAAGGTAACTAAAAATCAGAGTTACTTAAGTTAAATTTTAATGACTGATTTTTATATATATTTTGTAGAATATTACTCTGAAGTAATATCAAAAAAGTCAGACGCTTTTCATGGGCCAGAACTTTTGTGAGACGCTTTAAAGCTCTACAAAAAATAAATGAACTTAATTTATTTTTAAATGTCTGATTTTTATATATGTTATTCAAATAAATATTACAAAGCTATATTTAATCAGTCAGACAAATTGTAATGACCAAACATCCCCTAAACACAAAAATTACTCAACTATGAGTATGAGCGCGAGAGCAGTATACATGCGACAATGATGAAGATGATTAAGAGACAATCAAAGTAATAAATCAATTCATTAATTCATCATAATTAATTATTTTTTATACTAAAATAAGTCATTAAAATTTAACTTAAGTTACTCTGATTTTCAGTTACCTTTCTCACCTGGTACATGCGCAGGTGTCACCGAGCCAACTCCACAAGCGTACAGGTATTAAAAAGCACACCAGAGACTACTTAGAACCGAAGGTTCTATGCTTTAGAAAATAAGTTGTGTCTTATCGCTCTGGGATCTTACTCTATTAGCCAGATGCAGCAACCAAAAGTCAAAGTCAAAAATCATTTATTCATATAGGTAACACAATGTACACTTATGAACGTCAAAAAATAAATATATATTAAATGCTTCTAATTTTACATTTACTGCCAGTTCTCAAATCAAGGGCGTAGAACGGAAAACAAGAACTGGCAATAAACTCTCCGCCACTCTTTTTAATCGCCAAGTTTTTTGTTTTACACAACGTTTGTAAGGAACTGTAACCATTACACCATGTTCCACATGACATCTTGCCTAACCAGCCGCAGCCCGCAATACCCATCCACTCTCTAGGATTCTTTACTTCTACCAATACGCCGTTTACGCTGGATTTGACCCATCATAATTAATTGAAGAAGAAGGTAGTAGCCCGTGGTTATTTACCTAGGTACCTATATTATGTATTTCCAGAAATACGTGGGTACCAATATCTACTGCAAGATGATGAAACTTATATATGTTCTATGAATTAAAAATGATCAAATTGATAATTTCTGATATGATTTGAGTTTCCGGTAACTTTGTAGACAAGAGACAGGCCTAAATAAATCAGACTCAAATATTTGCCAATATCACATACTCAAACCGAATACCTTCTTTTTTAAAGTCAATCAAATAGATAATTAATAACAATAATTTGGTAGATCATAGATATGTAAGAGATTATATGGGTTATCTATAGTTGAACTACTAAATAAAAAACCAGTGGCGCCACAACCTTTTTAGGTCTGGGCCTCAGATCTGTTTCGTGGTTATTCCTCATTTTCTAATAGGAAAGCAGGTGCCTTACACACGCCGTCGACTTTTTGGGTCTAAGGCAGGATACTCACGATGTTTTTGATGACGAACTCTAATTAGAAATTCGGATTCGCAAGGCTGTATAATAGCAGTACGAGCGAGTATTAAAACGCATATAGACAGAATATCCCTTGGTGCAAAGCCAGGGATCGAAGCTACGGCTGCATGTTGATGCCACTAGGCCAACGCAACATAACAAAACACAAACAAATTCTAAACTAAATACTTTTGATGATCAAAATACAAACTTCATTTATAAGCAATGCAAATTCTACGTAAATAAGAAAGCATTTGCTGAGTCATCAAACGAGATGACGCTTGCATGGGTTCCTTGTGACTCGGTAAAGTCATAGAATAAACAAATCAGTACTGACATTGGAGGGCGTATCAATAATGCTTATAATATTTTAGTGTTTGAGGTACACCCAATGAAAACCGAAATAGAATTCACTGACTTTATTGTCCTCTGACTTACATGGCGGTTTTAGGGCGACTGATTCATCCACGTGCAAGTGGAATTACGAAATAACGATACGTCGAAAATATTACAAATGAAATTGCGAAATTTCTATATAGACAATAATTACACCTCTACAATATAAAGAAGAACCTAGAAGAGGACGCATTGTATATTAGAACCAGTGGCGTAACTATACGATCTGGGGCCCGTGCCAAATTCTTTTGATGGGGCCCTATCAGTTAAAACCTTCACGATGTACTCAGTTTAATTTTAATTAACTTCGAGATTTTCAGCGTACTCAATTACACGTTGTACGTATATATGTCCCACTAATGGCCATAGGCCTCCTCTCTTAGGCGAGAGGGAATGGTCTGTAGTCCCCACGCTAGCCCAATGCGTATTGGAGACTTCACATTCATCCAAAGAACATAATATCGCTTGGGCAGGGGCCCTCTTGGGTCGGGGCCCGTGGCATTTTGCCAGCCCTGCCACCCTTTTGTTACGCCACTGATTAGAACTTACTTAATTAAATAAGGAATTCTAATTAATGCAATACAAGTTATAATAAAACTTTTTTTTCTCTCCGTTTGTTGTAATGTCGTTTAGTTTTTTGTATTTTTTAACTCTGTCGTTGCTAAAAAATTTAAATTTCTTAATTGGTGTAGCCTTTCAGGCACCAAGGTGGTTAGAGTTTTTGCTGTTTTTGCACTTAAAAAATAATGTTGTACCAAATTAGTTCCTTGAGATTTCATCAATCGACAACTCCAAAACATATAGAACGTACTTCTATGACTATACGTCAACACTAATACAATCGAAAAACTTAGTCAATATAATTATAAATAATATTTTTTTTTAATCTTGCTAATTCTCGGCACACTGATAAATTGTTAAAATAACCATAAAATATACAATTTTTAATGTGACAAGCACTTATAGGCAAACATGATATACACGAAGAGATAATACAAATATTAAACAAATCAATTAAAAGTACAGAAACTAAACAAAAATCGATTTTAATGCGAGGGGAGCAACTATGGACATCCAAACCTAGCTTATTTATCAGAATGCTCTAGATTTGGTTGAGTTTTAGCCAAAACGCGTTCTTCTGAGGGACAAACGGAATGATGGTATGCCTGGGGTATCTAGAGTATTCTTAAATTGTATTTGAAACTGCTTGAATTAATCTGTGCTCGACCTTGTTAGGCTTCCACGTAACGGTGACGAATCAATTTGCATAGACTTAAGTAGATCAAACTTCAAAAACAATCAACATTAATATTATAAAGAAAGGAAGGAAATATTTGTTTGTTTACATAATTGGCTCCAAAACTACTGGACCGATTTGAAAAATACTTTCACCATTAGAATCCTAAATTATCCCAGAGGAACATCGTTATAGAATATTTTCAAAAAAGTTAGGGATCCGTATGATAACTTTAAGTAACAAAAGGTGTGAATAAAATCCCTATATAGCGTACGATTTGAATACTATTGACAATATAGCAAAGTGATGTACTAAAGTTTTATAGAATCAATATCTATAAAAAATATGAAATACTATGTCTAACTAATACAAAAAAAAATACTACACACTGAACAGTTGTCGATGGCGTTTGTCTGGTACAGAAGGCTGATCATCTAATTTTAAAGAAGATAAGTGGTCACGAAACAGAACAGAAATCAGGCGCCCAGACCTAAAAAGGTTGTATGGTCACTAGTTTTTATCAATACTACACGGGTACACATAGATAACATAGCCTATTTAGATCCTTAAAATATACATTCTGTCAAAAAAGCATTGATAATGGATGATCTGTATATATGTTACTGTAAAAGCTCGAACTACGGTTAATCTTAAGATTTAAGTGTAAGCCTTAGGATTTACCGACATGAGTTGGTAAATGTAAGTATTTCTAAAAATACGACGATTTTTTCGAGCTTTTACCATTCGAATTCAGTATATGCTAGGTATTACTGTCAGCTGGTAGATGTTGGTTTTAGGAATAAAACAATGAGTAATTCTTTATTATTTACTTTAATGAACTATTAGACAAAACAGGTACATAGTATTATAAAGGTATCATATGATAGTAATAAGTACAAACTAATACCAACTTACTTAAATTATTTTGAAAAAACACATAACGTATATCTCTGAATATCTCACCTACATAAGGTACCTAAAAAAAACATTTCACTTGTTACAACACGGATTGCTATTGTGGCATTCAGAACTACAAAGTAATCCTGATGATCTGCAGGTGAATTTTTTTGTTTTTCAACATTTACCGTGCCATTAATGTAAATCCTAAGATTTACCAACGGAATGGTGGTAAGAGTTCGAATCGCAAACCTTTTGGGACATTTACCATTAGGAATTGGTAGATCTTAGGTTTTACTGGAATATCTTAGGATTTACTGCAGTTCGAGCTTTTAGAGTAAGATTGGCACAACTGTTTTTATAAATTTGGATGAATAGCTTAAAAATCAGTGGCAAATCACTTGGTCTTTACCTCAGGTTTATATATCTATTTGTATTCGTTTTTTTTCTTCATAATGACAAAGTACTTGATCAGCCTTCTGTGCCTGACACTTCTAGATTTTTGATGACGTTTTCCTTCAAAATGCGTAACGCTTTCCCACGGCGCGACAGCATTGAGGTGGAGGGCTACTTAAGATTGTACTGGTGGAGGTTGGCTACTGTGCATAAATAAACTACCACTAAAACTTCACAGCACCACTTTTGATTGCACATCGAAAAGGTTTTTTATATATATATATATTATAAATATTCGAAAAACAGGTCTTGATTCATTAAAATCCTGCCCTCTTGTTTGATCAAGTACAGCTTATGTCCGATCTATTATTATATTAACGGACCGGAAGATGTGTCAGAGCCACAATTGAACAATAGTCATGAGAACAAGCAAGACCAGCTATTAACGACTGGATTGTATTAAGACTTTCTATAAAAACACCTTTGTATTTCGTCGATTGAATAAGAAGTTATTATATATGTTATAGCTCAAAACTGTATCTCTTCCCTGTATGTATATTTTAGAAATCTCCTGATTCGTTCACTAAAACAGAAATATTTTTAACTCAACGGAATTAGACATCTGTCGAAGTAGACATGGGGGAAATTGGTTGTGCCAAAAATCAATCTGGAATTGTATGTGAAAAAGACGTTATGTATGGCAATCAAGGTTTTAACAAACCAAAAAAGAAAGTTGGTAAACCAAAAACATTAAAAGACTACTAGAGTTTTTTTTAAATTGACTCAATGTACTACTTTTGGAACAAAAAGTTCTTTTAATGTTTATTTGCGTGAAGCATTATAAATAATATTTTTATTTTTTTAGTCTAGCTATTTATAGGGGAACGCTGCTAGTATCTTCGGAACCTTGCCTAGGGACTCCTTTTAATAATATAATTCAAAATTGTAATTTAATAACGTAATAATATATTTTAATAATGTAATAATTTATTACTACAAATAATATAATAATTGACTGTAATGACATGACTCATAATGTAACTTCTATGTAAATTTCCTTTTAAGACAAATTTGCAACCGCTACCACAGATTGTACCACCATGACATTTTTGTACCATATTCTTGCAAATAAATTATTATTAATATTAAATGTGTATTTTTTCTTGTAATAAGTTCCAAAATACAAAAATATTTCTTATTTCTATTGATTGGTCTTTTAATTATTATATCTATATGGAGTATGAATATTATTATATTATAGGAAACTTAATATGTTAAGCTATTTTTGGAAGTCGTAGAGTAGGGGTATGCAATCTCGCCATATTTTGCACGGTAAAGACGGCATATATCTAGTAGAAAAAATCTAAAAACTTTTACTACATCCTTAAATTAAACATTGGGCAGTATTGGCCTAGTGGCTTCAGCGTGCGAATCATCCCTTCGTAGGTTCGATCCCCGGCTGTGCACCAATGGACATTTTCTATGTGCACATTTAACAATCGCACGAACAGTGTAGGAAAACATCGTGAGGAAACCAGCTTGCCTTAGACTCAAAAAGTCGACGGCATGTGTCAAGCACAGGAGGCTGATCACCTACTTGCCTATTACTTTCAGAAATCTGAGGCCCAGACCTAAAAAGGTAGCACCATGATAAATTTTTATTTATAACAAACATCTAAAATTGTACAACTTGTATTCATAAAACTGTTCATAATTTTAATAGAATAAGATATATTTCTCCTACTTTACCTCATTAACTCTGGTAGATATAAACAGGAAAATAAGATGTTTATGTTTATCGTTGACCACAGACGTCAATATGACCCCTTATCTATTCCATAGTTCGAAACGACATTAGTTTAAATTTAGAAAATAAACGTTCTATAAAATCAATTAATTACTTTCACCTACAAGCTACTTTCTAACCAAACAACTATATTTTTGCTTTGTATTACTATAAGGTAATTCAATAAGGGGTCAATCTCTTTAGGTTCCACTAGAAGCGGCTTACAAACAATTCCTAGAAACGTAATCATCTTATTTATATTATTGCGCTGCGTCATAAAGAAGCAGTGTACCGTCGAGTTTCATTCACGAAGGTTGTGTCACTATGTTGCGAGTGTGTTTAGGTGTTTTGGCACTATGTGGTGTTGTACTGACCCACACGTATCATCTTGGAGCTTGTCCTGTTGTGGAACCGATGCCAGGTTTCGATATGAATCAGGTAACCGGTTTTATTTCTTGAAATAGACTTTGTTTGTAGCTAGTTATTTTCTACATCGATAAGATTTTCGTTTATAATATAGAATATAAATATATAAACTGTTGCAACGTTGTCTCAGATTTAAAATTAAATTTAGACATAGACATAAACATAACATTTATTACTAATTAAACACACACACACACACACAGAAACACACAAAACAACAATAATAAAAAAAAGAATGAACATTTTTTTTTCTTTTAAAGAACTTTTTAGATTATTTTGATGTCACCTTTCTTGGAGATGTCATGGAAGATATTGTGTTCTTATAAAACTTTTTTGATGAATTTTAGTATAGCGTCTTACGTACCTCGACCAGTCAATTATAAATGCTTAAAATTATTATTCGAAATTCTTGTAAATTATAATGCGTTGTGTAAAAGTGCATTGTTTAGTCAAACTTAATAATTAAATAAGTACGGATTTAAATATAATAAATTACTAAAGCATTATTTTTATTGGTAAAGAAATACTAAGGACAATAAATGGCTATTAAAGGTTTCGTTTATCTATAAATAAGATAGGTCCTCAACAAATCTGTACATATTATAAAGTTTTAAAATGAAATATACGGATTTTTGTTATATGTTTTGAAACTATATAACCAATATATTTAAATACTAGTTACGTGTTTGTTACATATTATTCTTGTTATCAATACAGAAAAGGTTTATCGATCTATGTACATTGTTCACAGTTATATGTACACAAGAGAGACTTGACCCCTGTCTCACTGATAAACAATGATTCATTGACTAACAGTGTCATTTGTAACGAACGGTATTATGACTTTAAAAGAACAAATATATTACTGTATGTGAACATACTTGGTTCTCTGTTATAGAGTTAAGATATTTATTTATTTAGACTTCTTCAATCTCGTCCATTGCTGTCGTTGGTGTGTTCAGACATTCCAGTTTGGAAGAATAACCCTTTTTCGTTAATCAGGACGAAATAAAATAAAAAACTAATTTCACTAAACACTAGCCAATATTTATAGTACCTATATGGTAGTTATGGAAGCAAATATAGTCTATGTTACTCAGAGTTAATGTATAATGTTAATGCATTTTATTCGTGTAAGAATATTTGGTATTAGTCCAGCACTTTTTGAGTTCATTAAATAGACATCTTTTCTCTTCATAATTTTGTATTATGGTTAAATTACCCTTAGTGGATGTGGAACGATGTGGTACGTAGTTGATTATATGATATGGATTACTTACTGCAGTCAGCAGTGGCGTGTAGTATACCATCTGGGGCCCGTGGAAAATTCTTTTGATGGCCCTATCAGTAAAAATCGACACGTTGTACTCAGTTTAATTTTATTTATTTATTTACACTTCGTTACCTTAATATACAAAATCATACATATAAAAAACAAAAAAAGCAGGTTGGCGGCCTTATCGCCAACAAACGATTTCTTTCAGGCAACCCTAATATGGAACAATAAAAAAAGAAACACCTACAGCGGGTAAAGTAAAAGAAGTGCATAATTAATTAACAAAAAAAACTCAAAACGCATGTAACTATAACTAAAATTAAATAAAGCAAAATCTAAAGAAAAAATATAAATAATAATATGTATAAACAAAAATGTAAAAGCTAATCCAAACGTTAATTAAGTCACAATTAATATATATATATTTATAAGTAATAGCTTATTACGAGGCAGAAGAAAAATGATCAAAATGAGAAAGATTATTAAATACATTTAAAGACTGAGCTCGTCTGATATCAGCCCCGCGATTCTGTAACTCACTTTTCGAACTCACACAGCGGTTTTCGGATCGGCGGTCGCTCTCAAATCAGTCGTGAAGCAGTCATTTTATGATTTGACATTCTAATAAACAATAAACTACAAGCTCCCACCTTCTCAGAATGCCAAATCATAAAATGACTGCTTCACGACTGATTTGAGAGCGACCGCCGCTCCGAAAACCGCTGTGTGAGTTCGAAAAGTGAGTTACAGAATCGCGGGGCTGATTTTAAATAAACTTCGAGCGTACATTTGTATAATTTTAAATGTTTATATTTATCGACATTTTCTAGATGCTCGGAGTTTGGTATGTAATACAGAAAACGTCTACCGCCTCTCACTGCATCACATATAACTTCACAAGAACAGATGAACCTGGCACATACCAGCTGGAACAGGTATCACAGCACTTCATATTGGGGCTGACACCACTCAAACATGACTACAGGTTAGTTTACGCTACATGACAAAGGATCTGCTGGAATATGTCCCACGAACAGTACATTGCATAATAAAATAGATTTATGAATAGAGCAATGTTGGCCTAGTTGGCTTCAGCGTGCGACTCTCATACCTGAGGTCGTAGGTTCGATCCCCAGCTGACGTTCTTTCTATGTGCGCATTTAACATTTGCTCGAACGGTGAAGGAAAACATCGTGAGGAAACCGACATGTCTAAGGCTGCTGCCTCGAATTTTGCGGGCAGCGGGGCGGCAGCGGCGGCGGCGCGGGAGCGGCAGGATCTTATGCGTAAAATCAAATGGACCGGTTCTCGAAAACAGCGGCGTGGCAGCGGCGCGAGGGTGGGTAACGAGAGGTGAAATCGCCGGCTCCCGCGCCGCCGCCGCCGCCGCCCCGCTGCCCGCAAAATTCGAGGCAGCAGCCTAAGACCCAAAAGGTCGACGGCGTGTGTCAGGCACTTGAGGCTGATCACCTACTTACCCATTAGATTTAAAAATGATCATGAAACAGATTCAGAAATCTGAGGCCAACACCTAAAGAGGTTGTAGCGCCACTGATTTTTATTTGTGAATCGAAAAATTAGGTACGCATGGTCATATTAAGAACTACGCAGTAGCAAACGCTTACAAATTGTATGAAAAATGTATTAGTTCCAGCTGTCAAAAACAAATAATCTTATTGGCTTTATCGTAAACAGAAGCCCTTGTTTACATAATAGACCACAAGCCCATGAACAAAAAATACCTGTGAAATGACCCAACCTGAATTACGCTTAGAAGGCTGTTACTATATCTGAAAATAGCTCTGAGCACTATGCCGTCATTTCTGAGCGGTACATGTGAGTACGTGAGTGAATGGACTTTCTCATGTACAATGGGGGAATTTCGACTAATTATTAATGTACGGCTTTGTTATAAGTGTATAGATGATTAAAAATAAATGTCGAAAAACCTATTGCCGTACAAAAGTGATGGTGCCGGAAGTCGGTGCAAATTTTTAATTCGACGACAGTTGCAGGAGCAATATAGGTCATTTATTACTGTACGGCATTTGTGTCATTCCTTTTGGACACATATACAGATACTTTACCCGTAAACGCCGTACATATTTCCAGCGGAGCGGTCGAAAGCCAAGGGTCGGAACCCTACCCCTACACCCATATACCCTAAGGTCATTGTAAAATGTACGGCAACATGTTCAAAATATTATTTAACACGGACAATAATGTTTTATAATTATGCCGTCCAAATATTATAGTTAATATTTGTGTAATTAAATATTTATCGAAATTTCAGGATTTACCAAGTTTTTACTGCTGTAAGATCAGAGAATAATGTACGGCAACTTGTTTTTTTACATAATGTTACTAAATATTACCGTTGTACATTATAGCCGTTCATTATAAATGGTAACAAATAAAAATATAATGATAAAAAATATATGAAATTTCCGAAATTTAGATGACTTTTCAAATGCTCCTAGAGTAATATGGGGAGTAATATTTTCAAAGATTATTGTTATTTTATACGTAACAAATATAAATAAACAAAAAAACCAGATGCCGTACATTTTACTCCAGATTATTCTTTACAGCTGATAAAAACTTCGACGACGTTTGAGGTGTCCCTTAAGGTCATTAATAACTGTACAAATCTGAGTATACTACCATAAGGCTGTAAAGTATATTTACAGCCTTATCGTACCAGCAGAGAGAGGTAAAGGAAAAATATTTTTAACAAAAATGAAGGGAAAGTACCTTAAATATCGCAGATAGGGTATTTTACTAAAAGAAGACTTTATGTTATTTATAAAAGTTAGTAATTCTGCATTCAAAGATTTTTTTAAAACTACTTGCCTCGTCTGGAAATCGAACCGGCTTAAATTAAAAAAAACACCCTACTTTTATGATGCCAATCGAAAGAATGGCCAAAACCTAATAACTTTTCTAAAGTAACAGACTCGTAGGGGATTTTTTTAGGCCGAATACGATAGATAATGTTTTTAATTTGATTAAAAAGATATATTCACGCTGTTCCTTTCTTTTAAAATACTATGTTACTTAAGAAGAGTTATTAGTTTTTGGCCATTCTTTCGATTGGCATCATAAAAGTAGGGGTTTTTTTTTTTACATTTAAGTCAGTTCGATTCCCAGACGAGGCAAGTAATTTTTAAAAAATCTTTGAATGCAGAATTAATAACTTTTAAAAATAACATAAAGTCTTCTTTTAGTAAAATACCCTATCTACGATATTTAAGGTACTTTCCCTTCATTTCCCATAACTTTGGGACGCCCTGTATTGGTAGGCGGTGGTAGCGGACTATCGAAAGTGTACGGCATTTATATTTTATTGAAGATTGTCTAAAGTATTAATAACCTGTGTTATTGCCGTACAGATAAAAGTCACCGGAAAATGACTCTTTTCTGAGAAAAGTAATTGGCCCCATACACCTATGTGTTCCACAAAAAATGTACGGCATGCTGGAAAATGTTATCTATTTGTGAAGTACTCTCAAGATCATTTAATTTTATGTTGATTCATATCATCATCACCTATATGCTAATCAGACATATGTTGCGACCCTTGGCTTTCGACCGCTCCGCTGGGAATATGTACGGCGTTTACGGGTAAAGTATCTGTATATGTGTCCAAAAGGAATGACACAAATGCCGTACAGTAATAAATGACCTATATTGCTCCTGCAACTGTCGTCGAATTAAAAATTTGCACCGACTTCCGGCACCATCACTTTTGTACGGCACTAGGTTTTTCGACATTTATTTTTAATCATCTATACACTTATAACAAAGCCGTACATTAATAATTAGTCGAAATTTCCCCATTGTACATGAGAAAGTCCATTCACTCACGTACTCACATGTACCGCTCAGAAATGACGGCATAGTGCTCAGAGCTATTTTCAGATATAGTAACAGCCTTCTAAGCGTAATTCACGTTGGGTCATTTCACAGGTATTTTTTGTTCATGGGCTTGTGGTCTATAAGGGATTGAAGTCCTTATTAAATTCATTTAACAAGAAAAACAGTTGAACTCTATTGTATACAAATCTTATCTCTAATATTGAAATAATTATAATTAATGGATTTTAGAAAGTATAGAGCGATGGTCCCCTATTTTAGATTCCGTTAGAATTATGGTGATTTTATTTTAATTTTTACGAAAATGCTAAAATTAACATTTCATGTGCGATCCACAGTATCACGTATTTACCTTTAAATTTATTAATTATGGCGTAAGGTTTGTCAAAAATGTTATTTTTTTAATTTATTTCTTTAAGCAAATTGTTTGACGCTCTTAAAACTGCATTATTTAATAACTAATTGTTACTCGACGACAAGAAAAAGAAACATATGAAGGTTACGATTTCTTTTATTATTTTACTTGATTTATTTATTTATTTATTTATTTTATGCACCAACAAAGTAGACACTAATACAAGTAATGTAACACAAACACAAGCCAAGTGCTACCCCAATTATAGGCGCATACCACATTCTAAATTTTTATAAGTACATTAAAATAAGAAAAAATTAAGTTAAGATAAACCAAAATAAAAACATTACAAAATTAATTGAGTTAATTGAATAACCCCGATAAAATCTTAATGAGTAATCAGCTGAGCCGCTAACTTTTTGAAAATTGATGGGGTGTTTGAAAACATATCTATTTGGGGGAATTCACGACCCCCCCATTGCGATCCAATACCACCACCAATTTCAACGCTATGAATTAAATTATAACTCCTTAAAGATCTATTTAATGGAGCATTCTGACCCAGATTTGATTTTGCAAACTTAATTCTGAAAGGAGGCTTTGCAAATCGTTGCAGCTTTTAGGAACAGAAATGTTTACTCTGGACAAGATATCAGGGGTATCCAAAATTCCATTTATAAGTTTATACAGAAACATGATATCAAGCAGCTCTCTACGATGACGAAGTGATTTAAGGTGAAAATGTAATAGACGATCGTTGTAACTAGGAAGTTTCCTAGCCATGTTGCAACCATAGGATAGGTGCCATAAAAATCACTTCTGTACATTCTCTAAGCGCTTGATATAGATACCGTAATGCGGATTCCACACAGGACTGCAATATTCGAGAATACTACGTACGAGACATGTGTAAATTGTAACTTTAGTGCTGGGATTCCTAAATTCCTTACAATTACGCAGGACGAAGCCCAACATCCTAAAAGCCCTATTTGTAATATCATCAACAAGCAAGTTAAAACGCAATTTACCATCCAGAATCACACCTAAATCCCGAATATGGCTGACTTCCTTAAGTAATGCCTGATTAATATGATAGACTCTGGTTGGCGAGCGTTTTTTCCTGCTGAATCGAACAACATGACATTTTTCAGGATTCAAATTCATTCCGTTTAAACTACACCACATTATCAAATTGTCCAGATCATTTTGCAGTGACATTGCTTCCTCGGGTGAGTTCACAGTCCTATATAATTTTAAATCATCAGCGAACATCAAGAATTTAGACCCTTGAACGCAGTTTCCGATGTCGTTGATGAAGATATTAAAGAATAATGGACCTAAGTGTGACCCTTGAGGCACTCCAGATATGGCAGTGAATTCTTTGGATTTGTACCCACCAACTACAACTACTGACTGCCTATTTGACAGGTATGATCTGCACCAATTTAAAAATATGCCATCAATTCCAATAGAGGAGAGTTTGTGTATCAACATAACATGGCTCACCCTGTCGAAGGCCTTGCTGAAATCGGTGTATATTGCATCATATGATTGCCCACGATCAACCCCCTCAGCAAGATCCTCCACGAAGGAAACCAAATTAGTCGACGTGGAACGTGACTTAACGAATCCATGCTGTTCAGCTGCGATAAAATGTTTGAAGTGATTATATATTATTGGGCACAAAATAGATTCAAAAACCTTCGCGAAAGTTGGAAGTATAGATATAGGTCTATAATTTAATACCGTACTCGTGTCACCACTTTTGAACAATGGTATTACAAGAGCACTTTTCCAAACCGTTGGGAATATTCCAGAGTTAAGAGAGCTATTAATAATAATGCTGAGTGGTAGTGCTAGTTCACTAGCACATTTTATCGCAAAAATAGAAGGTATTCCATCGGAACCAGCACCTTTCGAAGGGTCAAGTCTTTTTAAAACTCTGAAAACTTGATCAGTAGTTACCGATATTGAAGTTAAACAATTGGTTAACGAACTAGACTGGCCACTGATCGATATGTTGTCCGAGTTGTATACCGAAGAAAAATGTGATGCGAAAAGATTGCAAATGTCTGACCCCGACGAAGCTACTTCATCACCTAAAGACATCCGGGCAGGGTAAGAGCTTATCCTTCCTCTTTTTGCTTGATAAAGCTCCATATAAGTTTTGGATTCGTAGATAATGAAGTCTCTAAGCGTTTTAAATATAATCTATAGCTTAAGTTATGGAGTTTTGTACATCTTTCCCGTAGCATTTCAAAAGTAATTAAATCACGAGGATTGCCGTATTTGCGATATTTGGTGCGATATTTGAATTTTTCGTTGATTACCTTCACCAATGCCGCGGAGAACCATGTTGGATATTTACAAGAACGTGGTTTGGATTTTGGAACATGTTTAGATATTATAACTCTAAGAATTTTATAGAACTGTGCTACCATATCGTCAACGCTAGCACAATTGGAAAGGTCAGTGTGCCAAGGAATATTATTTAGATCACTTGTAATTTTTTCATAATCTGCTTTATGGAATCGAAACCTGGCTTCTTCATGGGAATTGAGTTTTTCTTTATGGACAATATCAATACAAAATTCAATCGGAGGATGCAGAGGGTCAACACTTGAAAGAGGATCTTTGCTCTCACTTACATGAGAGATTACCATAGAGCTCATTATTAGATCTAGAATTCGGTTTTTGCTGTTAAGGCAATTATTAAATTATGAAAGATTATTTAACGACATAAAGTCTATAATCATGTTATTTAACATACTATTTGTCGTTATTGGTATTAACGTGGAATTAAGTGTCCCGTTCCAACATAGGCTACTCATGTTAAAATCACCAAGAACGATGATGTTAGAGCTGAGATTTTCAATAATACAATTAGCGTTATGAATAAAGTGCTTTAAAATATGCTTTTGTACAGGAGGGGGAATATACGCAGCACATATGTACAAAAGATCGATTTCACCCTTACTGTTAATTAGTTCCAGCTTAACCCAGATATCCTCACAGTCTGATTCGTAGGCACAAATACGGTGTGACTGAAAGCGCTTGGAAACAGCTATCAATACCTCACCCCCTAATTTATTGCTGTGAAAACCACTGCTTTCCCGATCGCGCCTATACACTACATAACGATCGTCAAATAATTCATTATCCGATACACTGCTGTTTAACCACGTCTCTGTAAAAACTATTACATCAAAATTACAGCACAAAACATTACTAAATAGTTCAATAGTTTTGGTTTTTAATCCTCTAACATTTTGATAAAAACAGTTTAAGATGCCCTTAGTAAAAAACAATGTCAAATTTAGCGGCATTATGACAACTAATTTACTAAATCAATGTCTTTAACGTAGATATGACTTGACTGCTCATCCTTCCGCATGTATATCCTCGCGTCTCGCACCCAAACAAATTTATATCCAAGTTCTTTGGCTTTAGAACGGGCAGCTACGTGCAAGCGCTTGTTCTCATGGGTAAGGTGTTCCGCTACATAAATAGCAGCCTTCCTGTTAGCACCAATACCCAAATGACTGGTATTCAACTTGTCTTCACGATTGTGTTTGTTAAATTTACTAGTTGCTGCTAGAAACTCGTCACGAAGACGTGGGCTATTAAATTTCACGAGTATTGAACGGGGGCGAGGACTAGAGTTGTTCATCTTAGCTAGTCGGGAGCAGTAGTGAATTTGCGTCTCGCTAATAGGGCACTTGATCACTTTTCCTAGCTGCATTACAGTGTTTATTAAATTTTCCTGTTTATTTTCAGGGACACATTGAATTTCTATATTACAGGACCTTGAACGCTGATCCAGGGCATTAAGATGAATCCACAAAGCTCTGTTCTCTGCCTGAAGCGTTTCTATGACTTTTGTGTTCTCGCTTACTTTCTTATTTATACCTTCAAATTGTGATGAAAAGTAGTTAAGTTTTTCTTTCAGCTGCTCAAAATCCTCGTGAATTGACTTATTTTCCAATGTTATCTGCTGCCTAACTTCTGCTAGAATAGTGGCAGTTGTCTCCTGGAGTTTGGCCTCTATGTACTGTTTAAGCTCATCCATGTAAGAATCACCTACACCGCTCAATGATGAGGGTGAACAAACTACAGCACTCGGATTCTCTTGCCTTACTGGGGTGCTATCACCTTTCTTTTCTATACTTTTACAATTGGGACACTTCCAATTAGCTTTTGCCTGCTTAGATTCTTTGTGAAAGTTCTCCGTTGTAGTACCCAAGCATTGGTAGTGATAGTGCCCAACACACTGAGAACAAACTTTGTCTTCAATTGGCTTCACAATTTTATTGCAAGCTTTGCACTTCATCCCGTTATCAAGCTTGTTGAATAAGGAAAACGTATCCTCGCAAGCTTATGCACTATGGTTTCGATGGCAACAATACGTGTATCTTGTCGTCTCTTATCAGTAGTCTGTGCTTGTCAGTGCTGTGACGGTATCACAAAGTTGTAATTTCAACAAAAAAAAAAATAACAAGATAACAAATGAGGGTATCTTGATTTGTGATGCAAAAAACAAATTTTTATGTGATAGTTGTAAAAATGTTGTGTGTTTCGTTGAAATAATAATGGATGACGTGAGCCTGATATAGTTCTTGACTTTAACAACACTTTTCACAATAAATAACCACAATTAATATTTATAAAAGCACTTAATCACTGATACTGAACTAAGCGGACACGTTGACGGTACTCGTTTTATTTATTTACAAAAAACGAATATTTAATAATACAGTCAAAACCGTTTACGACAACATCGTTTAGAACAACATACCGGTTATATTGACCAAAAATCAAAGGTCCCGGCTAAATTCTATCGTATAAGTTACTTAATAACAACGTCATCAGCTGTTGCGACTATCGGATTTTACGACCAAATATGGGTAGTCCCTTCGATGTTATAACAGATTTTAACTGTATTATCAAATTATATAATAAATATATTTTTATTTCATTCCAGATATACAGGCATTTTGACAGTAGCTGATCCCTCGGTGCCTGCGCGCATGAGAGTCCGGTTTCCACTTAGTAAGTAAAATTAAATGTATCCTGTATACAATCTATATATATATATAAAATTCTCATGTCATAATGTTCGTTCCCATACTTCTCCGAAATGGCTCGACCTATTCTTATGAAATTTTGTATGCATATTCAGTAAATCTGACAATTGGCTAATATCTACCTTTCAAATCCCTTAGTGATAAGTGGTGCTCACCCCAAAGAATAAAAATTATTTATTTTTTTGACAAAAATTATTGTTTTTATTTTTTTACGATACAGCATACAAAAATACATACAACCCTTAATTTTTTATTTTTTTTATTTTAGCATAGCAAAATGATCCATGTAGCATAGCAAAATGAAGGAGAAACGAAGTTCGCGGGGGCAGCTAGTTTTAATATAAAAGAATATTGACGTATATTCAACATCAGATGTATCAGTGTCAATAATAAGCATGTTTACAGGTGTTGCTGGTTCAGCTAGTTTTATTATAAAAGAATATTGATTTCAGACGTGTATATTCAACGTCAGCACCAAAAGATGTATCAGTGTCAATAATGGGCTTTTATACAGGTGTTGCTGGTTCAGCTAGTTATACTGTGTTAGCCACAGATTATACCAAATACGCGGCAATCTTTACTTGCCAGAAGATGTCATTCGCACATCGGCAATCAGCTACCATTCTCTCCAGGAGTAAGGAACTAGATAAGATATTTGTTGACAAGGTACGGGAAATTTTTATTTATTTATTTTAATCTAATAATAGCAGTGGCTGATTCATTAAGATACTTAGGAATTAGCTAATTGGATTGAATTACACAAACTATTTTGGTTAAAACATTTACGAATCAAAATATTATTTATTCATGTAGGTTGAAGTACACTTATGAACATCATTAAAAAGTAAATGGCTTTAAATTTACATTTACTGCCACTGCAAAAAATTTTTTTTAAAATCATAAAATTTTTAATGTAATAAAGTTGTGTTAAATTTAAAAAAAAAAATTGATTTAATCAATTTGTTTAAAAAAAAATTATCAACAAATGGCGGGAATTTTTTTTTTTGCAAATCAATAAATATCTTGTATTAATAAAAAAACGATTATATGATGATTTAGAAAAAAAAATTTTTAACAACATTACATGGATTTTTAAGTTTTTGTTTAAGTAAAAAAATTGTTATAAACAAAGTATAAATATTTTTTTAACTTTTATGGCACGATCTTGTTAAGTATGTATGTAAGAAAGGCTCTACGAAGCGAAATATTTTTACGACCATTGTTTAAACATTTTTTTTCACTTACAATTAAGACGGTCGTTCGAGAAAATTTCGTTAGTTAACAATTATTTAACTTGTTGAAAAATTAACTTTAAGTAAAATTTTCAACGGGAATAAATTAATTATAGTGTTCAGAACACACCATAATTTTTTCAAATTTAAAAAAAAATATTCAATACCTTAAATAAATTAATTAATGTGCCGTAGTCGCTTTTGACGCCACGCGCGAATCCTAAAAATGTCACCCGCAGACCTATTTTCAGCGTTAAATTAAAATTATAAATAATGGAGATAGAGTTCCGGGAGTTTTTTATTGGAAATTTCCTCCTCTTTCAGAATCTTTATTTGAAATTTCTTAAATATTAATAGTTTATTAAATATTGGCAAAAAACTAAATGCCATTTTTTTTTCATCTTTAATTGTCTATAAGTTTTGCAATTTTTTATGTGCTAATACACGCTTTTAGCACATTTTTCTACACGTCATTCCGGATCCAATGAGCTATCGCACATAATTTTAAGAGCAGTATCTCTATTTTGTTCCATTTTCAACTTGTCGACTAGACTATAAAATATTGACTGATATTTTAACAGAATAATATTTTTAGAAGTTAAAATTAGTTATAAAATGAAATATTGAAATAATAACTAAATATGATATTTTTCAGATGCGCACCAAATTAGCATCCTTCAGTGTCGATCCGTACGATTTATCACTCATCTCTCAGAGTGAATGTCCCAAACACCCGAACGGTACCAGTGAAGGGGTAAACATAAACATTGACCCTAACACATTCTCATCACATAACATTGGAGAGGCTGTGAGGAAAACTGGAGGTGTCATTGGTGAGCATAAATGTTTACCTAAATAACAGGATCCATACAAACTTTCACTTCACTTTTGTAAAGCCTAAACGAGATATGTATGCTATAATCTGTAAAGTCGACATTTAATATATGCCTGTATCTTCAAAGATAAATAACTTCGAGTAACTACATATTTAGGAGTACATTAAGTCTATTCCATTTGTCCGTCCTTTCGTTCGCGTTTTGATCAAAGCTCACCGATGTCCAGATTGAGCATTCTGATAAACGAGCTGGGTCTGGATATCCATAGTTGCTCCCCTCACACTTTGAAATCGGTTTTCTTTTAGTTTTTGTAATATTATTTGTTTTGTTTAATATTTGTATTATCTCTTCGTGTATGTCATGTTTGCCAATTGTATATTGTGGTTCTTTTACCATTTTATGAGTGTACCGTGCATTAGCGAGCATTTATCAATATTTTTTTATTTTTTTTAAAGTCCATGTCGTTATGTATGATATACACGACGTCCATTGACGAAGTGAAGGCCTCCTCCAAATTCTTCCACTTGTCTCTCATTCTCGCTTCCATTGTCCAATATTTCCCCGCTATCCCTTTTATTACCTCTTACTAGGTATGTGGTCCTCTCTCATTTTTTTTCACCCACCAGAAATCTACCAAGACACTTACCTATTAACGCCACCACACCTACAGCCATATTTAAGTTCTAAACCGTGGTCGCAAACTGCTCTGAGAACTGTTTCGGGAGAACCTAAACTAAAAATACTGTCTGACTTTTAAACTTCTTTAATTATCTATTCATTTAGAAGTATTTAAAATAGCCTTAAATAAAATATTTCGTGGCCCTACCCTCCTCTATCTCGGATCTCGGCGTCATATTACATCATTACGTATGAAAGAAACAGTATTTTCTCATTTTAATTTCATAGACCAGTAGATCTGCCTTTTGTGACTGAATGTTGATTTTTGGGTTAAAAAAATGCCTGTTTCCTCACGATGTTTGTCTCTTGAGTAGTGTCAATTAACACTTATTAGCACGTGGAAAGAAACATCACATTGAATCCACTATTCCAAAACTCTTCAATAACATTTAAAAGTATTAGCAAAACCATTACATATAGCCATGTTTATTCCAGCTGACGGAGTAGAATACGTCGTGGATGCTGGCAAGAAAGTATATCACAAAGTAGCAAGCAGCAAGGAAGATCTTACTGAAACGCCTCACCAGGGTCGTAACTTGGACGCTGATGCTGAATGGTTACCATAATTTATTCTACAATAAGTCTTAATGTGATAAACTTATCTTAGATATCGTTAGAACATTAAGTTTTCTAGCCTTGGTAATATGAACTCGTCCTGCCATGAACTGAAACTACTACACTGCTAAATTCATGTACCGTTTTGGGGCCGTTCAAGTATTACGTAAGCAGATTTCCTTCGATTTATATTCATTTTTATCGCCCCCCCCCCTTCCTCTTGGCAGCAAAAGTAAGCAAAGCTCTCAAAAATAATAGTATATAAACGTATTAATATTTTGTAGGAATCCTTGAAAATGCATTTCGTTTTCAAGCATGTGTGGGTTATATTTGTAAAAAAGTAAATAATTACTGTTGACGTAATCTACAAATAAGAACATCAAAGGAAAAAAAAGGAAGTATGTAAAAACCTTTGCAAAGAGTCAAGCCTATATTGTTCAGCAAGGAGTCTTACTAATATAAATAAGAGACTTTAACTTAGATTACAGGTAGTACCTTGTTTGTTGCCATAGTTACGATGTCAACCAATAATGGTTACGTAATACTTGAACGGCCCCTAACTATGTAAAAAGCTTTGCAAAGAGTCAAGCCTATGTTGTTCAGCAAGGAGTATTACAAATACAAATGAGAGACTTATAAAACGTGGATTAACGTAGTACCTTGTTTGTTGCCATAGTTACGATGTCAACAACTAATGGTAACCATGGCAATAAGTAAGAGCATTTCAAAAGGATCTTAAAAAAGTACATATTCGGTGTAAAATAGTTCCTTTTTATCAAGTAATACTCAGTATTTTGCATAATTATGTGTAAAACCTAATAAATTTATTTCTAATTGATTTTGCGTTTTCTTTGTTATTTAATTATAACTCATACTATTTATACCAACGATAATTAGTTTATTTTTATTCGTGCGTATATTATGCCGCTTTAGTTTATTTCTATTCGTTATATATGTTATTATTGTTTCTTGTTCATAACTATGATAAAAATGTTGGGTAGTTTTTGTCTTGCAACTGGACGTAAAGCTGTAACCTAATCTAATAAGGTTTAAAACAATACAAGATATCTAGTACATCACAAACATAACCAACGTTGCTATTGTTAATAAAACTCGAGAAATAATAATTCTTTCACTCCTTCCACCTTCACTTTCGGGTTAGTTCGAGCTAAGCTTAATCATTAAAAAAAAATTGTTAATAAAATTCTCTAGGCTGATTCATTGATACCACGTATGAGTCCTTAGATATTCTCAAAAGCAGGCACAGTACAAATATCTTGGTGCTCTCCCGTGGCTCATCTTAGAAAAGACACACCTGTGTTTCTGGAACATACCTGTTTTAAGTGAAGAATCTTCTCGATAGTGCGATTTAAAGAAATTTGTCCACTTTACAAAAAAGTACCAATTTTTATAAATAGAACTGAGGGAGCAGGATGGCTTCGTAGGATGTTTTCTTTTAAGATCGGTTGAAAATGAAGGTCTACAACAAACAGATGGCAACAAATCTCGTCTTTGTTATGGTGGGTTATGACCAGCTACGCTACAGCCACTCAAAATTTCATCCCCATCACCTTGATGGCGTGAAGTCTTCTGAAGACATTTTGTTGGGAATTGTGGCATCGACTCCCGTTGTTGGTCTTCCCTGGTAGAAAAGATCATACCCCTCCCTCAAACGCCAACACTCATGATAACAAACGCCCATTTTAGGCGCTTAGTAGGCTCTATAAAAAAAGCATGCCATGTGGTCCGTGAGCATTATCACTTAACATCTGGTAAGCCACTAGCCGTTTGCCACTGATCAAAAAATTACTCAAATATTTTTTGAACAATGGAATCGATGGATCTCATGATAGAAGACACTTTTCTTGTGCGACTATAAAAATGCTTAAAATTAACCAATAAACTAAAAGAATTAAAAATTAAACTAAACATAATTCATTGATTGTAGTATCATTCATGCATATGTAAACATGTAAAAATCTGCTTGAATTATACATTAATTTTTCATTAATTTACTCGAAACGCAATACTACTTGAATTTAATCGAATAAAAAGCCAATTTTACGAATTTTACCTAGTGATGCTATTACTTATCATACGGGTATACTAGATTCTTATATCATTAGTAGGTTGCATTTATTTAATACCGAGCCCTGCTATTTTACAGGCTTTAATTCAAATATGTCGAAGGCTTGATAGCCTAAATCCTTTTTCAATAAACGGGATAATCGTCGAAAAATATTTAAATTTAAACTAGTAGTTCCTAAAATCAATCACAAAAGCGTTCCACTAAGGCAGGAAATTCTCCTAAATAAATTTACCCATTTAAGGCAAAATATTTCATTGATATACTCCTTTTGAATAGCTCCTTTTGAACCTTGACTTTTTAATATAGCCTCTAGGGCCTAGGTCAACACTTCTCAGCAGGTTTTATACCCGGTCAGAGGCTTCAGCGTGCGACTCTAGGTCGTAGGTTCGATCTCCGGCTGTTCACCAATGTACTTTCTTTATATGTGCGCATTTAACATTCCCTCGAACGGTTAAGATAAACATCGTAAGGTAACCGGCTAGCCTTAGACCCAAAAAGTCGACGGCGCGTGTCAGGCAAAGGAGACACAGGAAGCTGATCACCTCCTTACCTGTTAGGTTGATAAATGATCATGAAACAGATACAGAAATCTGAGGCTCAGACCTAAAAAGGTTGTAACGCCACTGAATTTAGTTTTTTAAACTCGCTGATGATGTACGAGGATGTAGCTTTATATTTGTGAAAGATATAAAAAAACCGGTTTGTCCCCAGTGCACTTTACAATGTTAGTGTAGACATGTTCTCGATTATTGCTTGTACATGCCGGTCGCCTCGTGGCGTATTTATTTTGTGCTCTTGTGCCCAGACGGGGTTCGAAAGTATGACCACAGGGTTGAGTATAACAACCTCACCACTACGCTGTATGTACTTATTTGTATACATATACCAACCTGAAAATATATATCAAATTATGTTAAACAATATTATGTAATAATATCAATTTTTTTATTTAAGACATCGACTTTTGATTTATTCTTTAACAATTACAATTTTTTTTAATATTATCATAATGATAACTTATTATAACTAAGTATTTACAATATTCTTAACCTACATAGTATAATAATAATCAAAATATATAATTAATATAACATGCACAATGCACATTGCACACTACGAATCCATTTATAATCAAAAGAACTCCGATTTGGGTCAAATATACATCGCTTACTCTATAATTTATTGTCATTGTAAAGGTCGATTATAAGTTAAGTAAGAAAGAAGAAAACTCTAATAATCTATTTTCACCATCTTCTCTTGATGCCAATCAAGCTCCCGGAGTTTCTGTTTCACTGTGACGTGTGTCCTACTGGAACACAACACTTCTTATGTGAATTCTGGCCGTTACTGGTCAACCACTAGTTTTAAACGGTAGTTGACAGTAGATATGCGAATTTAGTGTTTGTATGTGGAAACAATTACTCATAATAAATGATTCCCTTCCACTCCCACCAAATGCAACGCCTTGGCCACCGTTTGAAATGATTCACGGCACTTTGACCACGATCGTTTTCGCACAATATTATCGTTTCAGAGTAATGCGTTACCACAAACAAACACACGATTTTAATATATCGGTTGGGGAAAAAGACATCCAATATATTTTCGGCGGTGACCTCTTTTATAGAAATAAATTCTTAAACAAATGTCAATCGTTCGACGTTACAAAAGTAATAATTTCACGTTTATATCACTTGTTTAGTACTCACTTGACTTAGTACAGGCAATTAAACAATTTTTATTACTTTAATTCACAATTAAATCACTTACTTAGATATACTAGTAGTACTAATAGATGTCGTAGTAAAAGTGTACTTAGTTGTTGCTTCGATGTTCTAAACTTTCTAATATCGTTTTAATTAACATAGCAAGTAAATGCGGCGCGCGCTGCTTTAATTACGATATACTTTGTAACTTTAGTTTGAGCCTGCCAATTATGACGTGAAAGTGGAAAAATTTCAGTGCGGCTACGGCCTTTTGAACCTTATAAACGGCATACCTATTCCTAAATTGTTTTGCAACTATAATAGATACTATCATTTTCATACAAATTCAACTTGCATTAGTGGCTGTTGGAGTATTTAGACCTTTTGTTTTTTTATTATTAACATATTTGTTCCAGTTTTTTTTAATATGTAATTAAATTCTAATGTAAGTCTACGGATTGTGAGGTTTTAAAAAGAGTTAAATATAGTCCGTAGATGTAAGATACACAGGTGTATCCCAACGACATAGCGACGACATTCCGTAACTTCCAATACTGACTTCAACACACCGTCACAAAAAAGCGACACCCTGTTGTTAGCTATAGTCAACATTTTAGATTTTTTTGAAGTTATACTTCTTTTGGCGCGTTAGGGGAAAGTGATGAGAGTATTTTTTTTCTATTGTTAGTTAAGTTTTTTTTACAAACGTAGAGTAATTTTTTTTTAAAGATTTTTATCTTGTTACGCCAAAGAAGTATAACTTCTAACGTGTGTACATGTTATAGGTACGCACAGTAGGCGTACCTATATAATAAATTAAATGAAAAATTTAACATTTACCCACTATCTAAATATGAATGTAAAAAAACGGTTACTACTTGGCTGAAGACGTTTAGTTATGATGAAACAGAAGATTTAATAACTGTTACTCTGTAACACATACACACTCTCACACACACACGCCCATACACACACACACAAACACAAAAACACACCAAATTTATTTTTACGACTCCGTTTGCAATGTTTTCTTTTAGCACTTACTAATTTTCTTCTATTGTATCTTATGACAACGACATGATTGTACGTGTTCCGGTCCGGTGGTGGAGAGGCTGGCTATCTGTCACTCAGGTCTCCTGTTATAGAGACCAGTCACTCACATACATTTCCAAATGTTATCATCTTAGTTTAATCATAATAACCTTGTATGTATATGTGAGAGAAGAAATAAAGATTATTTATTATTATTATTACACATGGCTTTTTTTTAACACAAGTGTCTTTACTAAGTCATGGAAAATTATGATCTAACCAAAATTAACACTACTAAGTAATTTAAGGCTAACCTAATTTGCTAATAAGGATATTTAACATTTCTTATCTGACTAATTACAGTCTCTAATAAATGGAAGATACTCTGTTCTTGCGTTCTATTTGTTTCACTTACCACTGTTAGCAATACATAATGAATTTTTGTATCGCGTGATACCAAAAGTGCGCTACGGATATTAAGAGAATTAAAAAAAATCGTACAAACACGTCTGAACGGGTATCGATATTAGAAGTTACAGAGTACCAGTGCTTATTAAAAATCCCATAATTTCATGTAGCCTTCGCTATTTTATTTAATATTATACCAGCCCTAATGAATTGGTTTAGAGTGAGTACCGAGTTAAATCATACCATTTATATGTATAATCTATATATAAATAAAAATTTATCGCAAAATATGTTGCTAAACGCAAAACTCGAAGACCGCTCAGATGAAGGTTTTTATGGCGAAACAAATAAAATTTAGTTTTATTCAGCTAGTAATAAAAAGTAATAAAAAAAATATCAAAATGAAATATAATTTATTCATATATAGTCCTGGCATGTCAGTTTATAATCTTGGATAATTTTTTTTCCAACACACAAATAAACAATATTTATAATATCCTTACCACATAGTATTATAGTATTCCTGTTTTTAAGCATCCTGTATTATCTAATAATTTATCAGTCTCGAATAAAATTCAAATTCACGAACCTATTGACATTTATTATAATTAATTGTTAATATAAGTGACTCAATGTACTTTCTTTATTAGTTAGTGCTACGTAAGGAAAATAATTGTAAGAAATTTGTCTTTAGTAATAGTAAGTGATTTTCCATTATCGTGTAAACGCCGAAGCATTTAAAAAAATATTATCGTGTTACTATAGTGCTAATTTTAAACAGTATTATGGTATTGGAACTAGATCTATTTTCTTTTATCATTTTTCTTCTTAGACATGTGTTCGGCTTAATTAGCCTGATACACGCAGTCGAAATTAAACGGTCTGAGACATTTTCCTTACGACTCCTTCAACATATGACCTTTAAGTACTTAAGTAATCAATTACATAGTCGCATGACCTGCGTTTTTCACGAGTTTACAATGTTTTTTTTACATACAATAATGGTAATTTATTTAAATTTTCTGGGAATTGCGATTGAATTGGGTTAGTGAAAATTCAATATACAATCAAGGGTTAAGCATGACATATATTTAAAACTGTTTTATTTTTTTAATTGTTTTGTGAATATTATAATGTAGGATTTTGATACCATGATGGTTTCTTTTGCATAGATTATACAATAAAAATAATATATATTTAAAACTGTTTATTTTTAATTGTATTGTGAATATTATAATGTAGGATGGCGTTTCTGGTTGGTTCTTTTGCATAGATGGCGCCAAAACCTCAAGATTTCGTGGGTTCAAAGAAAGATGAGTGCCAGGTCTGTCTTGACGATGCGGTTGTCATCTCTGGTATGTCAGGACTCTACCCTGACTGTCACAGTGTTAAGGAGCTCTCGGATGTGCTATACAATAAGGTGTTTATTTTATAATATTTATTTAACTAATCTATATGTTACTGTAAAAGCTCGAACTACGGTTAATCTTAAGATTTAAGTGTCAGTCTTAGGATTTACCGTACCGAGTTGGTAAATGTAAGTATTTCTGAAAATACGACGATTTTTTCGAGCTTATACCATTTGAATTCAGTATATGCTACTCAGGTTTTACCACTGTCAGCTGGTAGATGTTGGTTTTAGGAATAAAACAATGAGTTACTTAATTATTTACTTTAATGAACTATTAGACAAACAGGTACATAGTATAATAAAGGTATCATATGATAGTAATAAGTACAAACTAATACCAACTTATTTAAATTATTTTGAAAAAACATATAACGTATATGTCTGAATATCTCAATCTCTATCATATCTGTCTAACTGAATCAGCAGTTCTCTATTTGGAATTTAACAACGAAATACAAACATAGCTTACATAAGCTAGTCATGTTTTGTTTTTCAACATTTGCCGTGCCATTAATGTAAATCCTAAGATTTACCAACGGAATGGTGGTAAGAGTTCGAATCGCAAACCTTTTGGGACATTTAACATTAGGAATTGGTAGATCTTAGGTTTTACTGGAATATCTTAGGATTTACTGCAGTTCGAGCTTTTACAGTAACATATATATATAAGAGTTTGAAAAGAAATCACAAGAAAATGTTTAAACAAATTAATAAGAATATTAAAATTATTGCTACGTTAAACTCGATTTCTTGAAATATATTATTTTTCAATACCCGGGTCATCCAGTCAGGATGGCGTAAATACCCTGATTGTAAATATAAGGAAATTTTAAGTTCATTTCGCCTTTAGTACACCTACGCAATCGCATGCGGCAGCGAAACGACGAAAAAACTGTAAGTTGTATGGCAACGTTTCGCATGTGTTTTGTCTCGCTCTAATATATAGCTAGATGAAATAGTTGCGTCCTTGTCGGTATTGTTTCGCAAGTAACTGCGAAATGGCTGTTACACAGACGCAGACGTTTCGCTAGTAAAGTTTCGCATCGCAAGGCGTCACCACGCGTTCTGTCAGTGAGGACAGAATTTCGCACAATGGAAGCCGAAAATATTGAATTATTATTGAATTTGATTCGAAATTATCTCGAATTATATTTAGTTGGGCATGTTGATTACAAAATCCTCTTCAGAATCTGAAAGCGACGACTGGGACGACTCAGATGACATTCTGAAACGACGTCTGCACCTACAGCCCACGAAAGCTACAATGACATATCCTTGCGAAAAACCTGCAGTGTACTAACGTTCCGCAGATATTTCGCTACCGCAATTATTTCGCAAAGATTCGCAGCCGCATACGAACGCGTAGGTGTACTAAAGGCGTTTATAACGCTGACAACATTTTTGAATCGTAAATTTAACTGTCTCGGATAAAAGCAGGAAAAAGCTGACAATAATTTATGCTAAAATTACCTATTTATAATTTCAAGAAACTGATAATTGCCAAAGGAGGTGGGTTAGCGCTGAAATACTTCAGTGGGCAGCAAGTTCCACATAGTGGTGGTTCGCGGCAATATTGCCTTAAGAAACGCTCAGTTGTGGACGTCGAGATGATACGGATGGTTTTAGTATTCTGCCTTGACGTCCGATGATGAACCTCAGCTGCAAGTATTAGTCCGAACAACTCTGAACACTCTCCATTGTAAATTCGGTAGAAGATCCCACATCTCTACGTAACGCCAAGGGATCAAGCCGCTGCGAAAGTGACTGGTCGTCGACGATTCGAATCGCTCTTCGACGATTCGAATCGCTCTTCGTTGAATGCGGTCAAGCGGAAAGAGCAATTCTACGTTATAATTTTACTACTCTTGCATAGGAAGTAGAAGGACGGAACCTGTAAATGTCTTGATGTGTAAATATGTCACATATTGTTTTCCAGGTCAACCCTATATCTGCCGAAAATCCACGTTGGGAATACAATCATCCAGAGGTAATTGACTCCATTGGAAAAGCACCTGACATAGAACACTTCGATGCTCAGTTCTTCAAGGTGCATTATCGCCAAGCCTCTAGCATGGATTCCATGTCTAGAAAGATTTTGGAACAATCTTACCAGGCTATTTATGACGCAGGTAGTATTTTATTAATTCGAGAATTATTTTGAGTTCAAGTTCAAGTGTATTTTAACAATTTAAATAAAAACCCAGTGGCACATCAACCTTTTAAGGCCCGGGCCTCAGATTACTGTCACATTTATTGAAGTTATACTTCTTTAGGCGCGTTATGAAAAATTGATGAGAGTGAAATTTTACGATGCGCGTGCACCGTGACACAAAATTAACAGAATGAAGTTGCCGGAAGATGCTACGGCATTGGACATAATTTAAAAACAACATTCGAATAATAATAGAATTTATGTTACACTTAATGTAAATATTTATTTATTTAATTTTTCAAATGTAAACTGCCCTGCGATTCTGTAACTCACTTTTCGTACTCACACAGCGGTTTTCGCATTGGCGGTCGCTCTCAAATCAGTCGTGAAGCAGTCATTTTATGATTTGGTATTCTGATAAACAATAAACTACAAGCTCCCACCTTTTCAGAATGCCAAATCATAAAATGACTTTTGGACGCAGGGCTGTACTTTATTGACTATAATGACTCCTTTTCCAGTCTTTGATTATTTAATTGTAATTTTAATTATTTGCATGCAATCAAAAACTATTCTTAATAATGCCAAAGAAGTATAACTTCTTACGCGCGTACATAGGTACACGCACCCTTTTTTTTTCTAATGAGTGAGTTGGTGATCAGCCTTCTGACTCATCTAAGGCATACCAGTGTTCTCAAGATGTTTTCCTTCAACGTAGGTGCAAGTGTGCGCACATAAAATTTCATTGGTGTACAGTCGGGGATCGAACCTTAGTAGGTTCATTGTGCGACTCTTATACTCATAAGCTACTGGTCAACACTTGCTTATACCTAACAATGTACATACTATCTGATTTAAAAATAAATTGTGACTGCCAATAAATCTATTTTATTATTATTAGAATAAATAACTGATTTAACATGTGATGAGGAGCATAAGGGTTGCAGGTGTTGCATTTTAGAGTTAGGTGTGACTTCTGTATGTCAAAAACGTAATTGCTCCGACATATATGAGTTGTACTTAATCGCAATTTTAAATTTGAGTGAGTCCCAGCACGAGGTTAAAATATATTAGTGCGATGTGACTCCTGGCGTGTTTTTTGTATTTATTGCTTAGACTAAGTTTTAGTTCTTGTTGAAAAATCATAATAAGCAATTACTACACCGTATTAAAATTATATTTTATAAATTTAACAATTGTGCTATCAAGCTATTTAAACACGGTGTTTATATTGCAGGTGTAAACTGTGAATACCTTTCTGGCAAAAAAGTGGGCGTCTACCTTGGGAGCTCTTTTTCGGAGACTGAGAAGTCGTGTGTTTATGTCAATAATATTAATGGTGGCTTGGGTATTTCTGGGTATGTACATATTTTTTTTACTACATTTGACTCCAGAGAGTGATGCAATATTTCGGCCACATTGCCCGGAATCCTTTTTCTCAACCTTAAAAAACTTAGAATATATAAAAATAATAGAAAATCCTTATATACTCTTGCCTGCTCGCTTCATTAAAAATGCCTACTTCTTGGCTTCCGATAATTTTTCGTTTGAAATATGTCATATTTACTTACCATAGAGACTGCTCAGAGGAGTTATCACCTCGACGTACTTCGTTCCACAACTGAGGCGTTTTTTAAGGCAGATTTTGCTGCGCACCACCACTTTCTGGAACCAGCTGCCCACTGAAGTATTTTCGAACTAATTCGACTAAGGGTCTTTTATGAAAAGAGTATACCTATTTTTAAAAGGACGACCACGCACTTGCGAGTCCTCTACCATTGAGAGTGTCCATGAGCCACCACTTAACATCAGGTGAGCCTCCTGCCCGTTTGCCCCCTGTTCTATAAAAAAGTATATTTTTATAAACGTTCTTAAATTAACTTCTTTTAGTCGTATCTCCTCTCTCTCTCTCTCTCTCCTTTTATTAATTATTTTTTGTAATGCCTGTAATGTTTTTTTCGAAGCGCAGCTTTCACATTCATAATCAACTAATATCTAATTTTACATTAATACTAAGATAAACTATCGTTCGTTATTAAAAACTAAACAAAATATTTCTTTTATACTCTTTTTATATTCTTTGATTGACATAACCTTTACACATTTAATTATTAATTATGAATTAATCAACTGTTTTATGATTTTATAATCTTGCAGATGTAGTAAAGCTATGTTCGCGAACCGTATCTCCTATTGGTTGAACTCCAAGGGGCCATCAATGGTTGTGGACCAGGCCTGCTGCAGTTCCTCTGTGGCTCTAGAACTTGCTTACCAAGCAATCAAACGTGGCGATTGTGAGGCTGCTCTTGTAGGGGGCTCTGTTCTATGTCTTCATCCACATTCTTTCATACATTATGGAAGGTAAGTAATAATCAAAGATAAGATATTTTGAGCGCAAGAGATGCAGCTTAGTTCCAACGCGGTTATTCTAGAAAGAAGTTAGTATCAGTTCTTCCTCCATGACGCTTTAATATTTAAAATTAAGTCCTGCCTGTTAATGGGGTAGACACATAAAATACTGTTTTAGATATTTAAGACACGTACATATAAATCATTTTGTTCTATGCATTTCAACCTTCGATCCTTGAGCTCTGAGCCAACTCGGATGCTGCGCAACCTTAGTTCAAGATAAGAAAGCCGTAGAGTGAAGTATTCAATCCAGTCAAAATTCAAAACGTTTTTGAATAACGGCAGAAATGAGCGCTAAGTTCGGTTCCTAATACGTTTTAGACTTTCCAAAATTAGGTCAAGTAAATCGCACGTAAATTAATTAGGTTAATTTGAATATTTGCATTATCAATTGTCTTTTGTATGCAAATTTTGTTACAAATTAGTTTTTATTATTATTTAATGTAAAAGTATAATGCTTACGATATGATAATTGTATAACAATTAATTATTTTTAAATTGTAAACATGTATTTTAATAGTAACACTACGTTTCATATTAGGTCCGTCTTATAAACTTTTAAGTTTTTTCGCTTAGTAATTTCGCGCTTTCTTCCTGATTTTTATTATAAGGCGTACCCATAGGGTTTTGCCTCAGGTTCCATCTGTTTCTTTGTCGGTTTATTTTTGTACATAAGAAGTTGATCAGCCTTTTGTTTCTGACACACGTTCACGTTTTTTACCGTACGGGTAACATCTCACAGAAGGGCCCATTCCTGATGATCTACAGGATTAACAGTCTCATCTTAAAATCTAGTAGCTAATACTGGTTATATGAAGTATAGTAAATATGTCAAATTTAAATTAAGTAATGCTAGAAATAAGAACAATTATAGAAACGGTATAAGGACTACAGCAATCAAGTTCTTTATTCAGCTAGTATGTATATTGAGGCTACTAAGAGGCTGTGAAATTATAGCATTTGTCTGAAGGTACTGCAGCGATAAAAGTATCATCAGTCACCAGTAGTATCAGTCATCCGTTCTATTAAGATTTAATTGTATCTTATTTGCAGAATCATGCCTTTAAGCAAGGATGGAAAAACAAGATCTTTTGATCAGAAAGGATGTGGATGTGCTAAATCTGATGCGATTAACGTAATCTTCTTACAAAAAGCGAAAGATGCTGTCAGGTAATATAAATTATATTCAGAAAATTCTATTAAGCTTGGGTGTACACCCTTATTGAATATAAACTAAATCCAACAGAGTCTACGCAGAATTGGTGCATGTAAGATCAGAATTTACATCATTTGTGGAAGGCGAAGAAGGTCCAAGATTTGGTTTCTACCGTAACCCAAAAGAAGTTGCTAACTTCATGAAGAAGTTTTACGACGATGCCAAGGTTTCACCGAAAGAAATCGAATTTGTTGAAGCGTTTGGTTCTGGTAAAATCTATCTTATAGAATATAGTGCAGTAAAAATACAATGAGTTGACTTAACATATCTTAATAACTTTGCAAAGTATGTAAAATCAGTGCTGGCTAAAACGTATTCTGGTCTTGGATTAGAAGTATGAGATTAGGTTTCTGTGCTAACACAGGTCGGTGATTTTTAGAGTTAAGTATTCCGAATTGCTTGCGATGTTTTCCTTCAACCAACAAGCAAAAAATAAAGCTATAATACGAATATACATCGTGTATTCAGGACTGAAAGTTGCCACTAGCCCGACAGATTGAAACATGTAGACGATATAACAAATTCTTTTTGTATTATTTTCATGTAAATGTCTAAATAATTATATAAATAACTATAATATTAGAGTAATATAATAAGGATTAGATACATAAAATTTATGTCATATAATTAATACTAGTACAAGACCTCCTCCAAATTCTTCTCTTCGCTACTATTATCCCCGTTATGCCTCTTCCCAGAGTTCTGGTTGGCACCCTCTCTTTTTTCTGGCTTCTGGGCCATTCCTAGTAACGGTCATTTTGACCCATCTGTCACGATAGCGTTACCTAACATTATATCACCCGTATAATTGACAATTTTTAGGGATGGTGGAAGCCGATGAAGCTGAACTAGAGGCTATTGATGAAGTTTTCTGCAAAGGCCGTACTGACTCGCTACCCATCGGCAGTGTTATGTCCAATATTGGTTATAGTGAGGCAGCTTGTGGGATATCTTCTATAACTAAGGTTAGAAGAGTAAATATCCGTCTTAGTAGCTATATTATGAATAATCATATACGTCTAAACATGACTCTTGATCGTCCAATTCCTGAACTTAATACTTTAATACATGAAATATCTGGAGTTCCTATATTCTCTTTCCAGGTCCTACTGGGTTTTGAAAGAGGTGAATTCGCAGCGAACATCAACCTTGAAATGCCACGGGATGACGTAGCAGCAATCCGTGATGGTCGAATTAAAGTGATCACGGATCATTATCCAACGAATCATGGCTATGTTGCAGTCAACACTTTCTCAGTTATGGGCTCAAATGCCCACGTACTTCTTAAAGGACGTTATAAACCAAAGGTTTGCAATTAATTAATATGGTTTTCAAATTATATACTAGGCACATTTCCTTAAGTCGCTGCTACTTTGTTTCATAGTTAATTTAAACGTTTTATTTCTCTGAATAACCAACGACAACCAACGAATTTTTTTACGAATAATTTATTGTAATCAAATGTAAAATTTCACGTATTATATGGCAATAAATAATAATATGTTTGAGATGACACTAAATCGTAGCAGAGCGTTTAGAGAAAATAAAAAACTACTTTAGTAATACATCAAAACATTAAAGTTGTTTAAGTTTAAGTATTCACAACATATGCAGCAGCTAGTGCCTTCAGCGTGCGACTCTCATCCTTGATGTCGTAAGTTCGATCCCCGACTGTGCACCAATGGACTTTCTTTCTATGTGCATTTAACATTCGCTCGAACGGTGAAGGAAAACATCGTGAGAAAACCGACATGTCTTAAACCCAAAGTCAACGGCGTGTGTCAGGCACAGGAGGCTGATCACCTACTTGCCTATTAGATTGAAAAATGATCATGAAACAGATTCAGAAATCTGAGGCTCAGACCTAATAGCGCCACTGATTTATTTTTTATTCACAACCTACATCAACTCCTATAAAGAGAGATTTAGCCGACAGGTGGTTATTTGGCTATTGTTCATATTAATCTATCCTACAGGACATACCCCGATACAAAAGCAGCATTCCCCACCTGGTTCTGATATCCGGGAGACAGGACTCTTCAGTGAGAAAGATTTTCAACGATCTAAAGAGTCGGCCAGTGGATCCCGAGGAACTGGCTCTCTTTCGTAATATTCATAAGGCCCACATCGCCGGACATTTGGGACGTGGATATTTGCTTCTTGGTAATATTTTCTTCATTAATTCCTTTTCCCGATGAAACTTTTTTTACATAAAATACTATAACTTTAAATAAATATATAACTTCTTAATCCACCTAATCTGAAATCTGGTCTGGTTCATGAACATTCGCCACCCATGATATACTTCTGTTTTAAATAATAACTCAAATCTCTAAGCAATTTGATATAAAACATTGATTTATTTATTTCCTACAGTATCTTAATAGTAATACAATAGAAAACATAATATAAACAAAACAAAAACCTAAACCTTTTTTAACCAATCTATACTAATATTATAAAGAGGAAAGATTTGATTTTTTGTTTGTTTGAAATGAATAGACTCCGAAACTACTGGACCGATTTCAAAAATTCTTTCACCGTTGGCAAGCTACACTATTCCCGAGTGACATAGGCTATATCATTTTTAAATAATTAAGGATGCTTACTAAAACTTGAATAATCTATCTAATAATCTAATCTAACCCAAGGTGTAAAAAAATGAACAAAACAATTCTTTCAATCGCGTGCGCTGCGAAAACTATTAATGATAGAACAAAATGATGTATCAAAATTTTTCAGGACACATCACTATCTATAAAAAATGCCGCGACAGCATGTCTCTATCTTTTATAGTTACGTCACAATAAGCGTCCTTTTATTACGTTTTTTTATTAAAGAACCACCGCTAGAAAAGGCTCTTTATTCGTACCTAGGTATTGATCCTTATCAAAATAAATACCAACGTTTCACATAAGCTACAATTTAATGGCATAACCACCAAAAAAGCATGGTGGATTGGTGTTCTCCTGCCGTTTCTCTTGAATAGTTTACTACTGTGTAATATAACAAAAATCATAGCCACAGCAACGCTTGGCCAAGTCTACTAGTTATAAATAATGCAACTCTTGTGAATTTAGCCAGAACATATTTTTAGCTTTTACAAACAATTTTTAGACACAAATGAAGACAATGAAACGGTGACCCTATGTGAGAAATGCGATTACTTCGATAACGCCGGTCGCCCTCTCTGGTTCGTCTATAGTGGTATGGGATCGCAATGGACCGGCATGGGTACTCAACTCATGCGCATTCCAGTTTTTGCAGCTGCAATTGAGAAGTATGCTTCTACTTTAGATTAACCACTTGAAATATTTTTTCTTAAACGATTTTTTTTTGAAGTGAAAACTTCTTTAGCGGCGGCGCTGAGCACTTTTTGTATGGGTAAAAACTTTCAAACTTGCGTCAGGGTCACGTGATGCTGATCGAAAAAGCGTAAGATCGAGGGGAAGGGAGAGGAACTAGTATCTCCCACTCTTTCTACCGTGCCTGAGTGTGCTGCTCTGTTTAGGCGGCACAGGGCGCTTGCGCGAATGACCGTGTGTGTTTATGTACAGCGTCCCACGCGTATCCAAGGATGGTGACAGCTGATTGCTTGACTGTTCACTGTTGTGTAGTAAATACACTGTTGTGAATTGTTTAAATTATGGAAATCGAACAAAGTGAATCTATTAATGAAAAAAGTGATGATGAAGTAGTGAAAGCAAATGAGTACGGTCTTTATTAGACACTTAAATAGGTTCGAATCAAAACTGTTTGTTTCTTACTTCAGTTATCATAAACCAATTGTATCAGTTGTAAAAATTTGCGATGATGATTCTGATAATAACGATGGTGTAAAAGTCGTCGAAATTATGGATGGAAGTTGATTTTTCTGAGAGATAAAATTTAATGTAATATATAAATAACGATATAATATTATAAATAACAACATATAAATTGTCATATTTGTGTACGATAGCGCAATAAATAAACATTGTATTCTACCTCATAAATGATAGTACTTTTATACTTATAATTAAACACAACGTTAATATTGAAGTTTTCACTTCTGCCGGCACTCCCGGAGTGCTCCCGTTGTTTTTTTTCTTTTCTTATCATTTTTTCTTTTCTGCTTTGTTTTTTCTACGAGATGCATTAGTAAGTAGGAAAAATCATCATCATTATTATCATCAAAATTTAAGAAGACTTTATTATAATTTATTACAGATTAGCTTCGTTTACTTTCTACAAATTAAACACATTTTTTTTAAATAAAACGATGTATATGTAATGTCGTTAATTAGTTTTTATATTATATTAAAACATTTACAGGTGTCACGGTGTGCTGAAGCCAAAAGGCATAGATATTGTGGACATAATCACGTCACCAGATAAAACAACCTTCGATAACATCTTACACTCCTTCGTAGGTATTGCCGCTGTACAAATTGGTCTCACAGATGTTTTATCATCTATAGGAATCTTCCCGGATAAAATTATTGGTATGTCATATAGTATCAATCATAAGTTCACAGTATGTTAATAGCTGTCATGTTTACAATTGAGATTAATCAAACACCATCCGATAAATTTATAACGAAGAAAGGTTTTCGGTGTTTGCCTTCATTTAAACCGACAGATATGACATCTAGGGGCAGTGTGTTTGACAGCAGATCATGCGATCTCGGGCTTGATTCCCGAGTCCCCGAGTTCCCGATAAAATCTTCAGTGACATATATAAGTTTAAGATAAGTTTAAGATTGATTGAAAGTTAGTGTTATTTGAACATCCCCGTGCTTCGTGTGCTCGTACAATAAGTACCACGTTTTCAGGTCACAGTGTAGGCGAGTTGGGATGCGCATACGCAGATGGCTGTTTTACAGCCGAAGAAATGGTCCTTTCTGCTTACTGCCGTGGCCTTGTCTCCAAACAAACACCGTTCATTAAAGGCTCCATGGCTGCTGTTGGTTTGGGTCATACTCAGGTAATCATATTTATACTCTAATAGAACGTCCAAAAGAAAATAATGAAATAATATAATATATGATCATTATCTCCATCAGATTTCTAAACTATGTCCACCTCAAATACAAGTGGCGTGTCACAACAGTTCCGAGTCTTGCACCATATCAGGCCCTGTTGATGTTATGAAAGAATTTGTTGCAAAATTAACAGCTCAGAACATTTTCGCCAAAGAGGTTCCCTGTTCCAACATCGCGTATCATTCTCGTTATATTGCGGAAGCAGGTAATGCCACGGTAAGATTATACTTACCTCTTAGTTTGGGTGAAGACTTAATTCAATATTCGCTTTAAGGTCCCGGCTTACAGAAGTACTTAAGTGAAATCATTACAAACCCAAAGCCGCGCAGTGAACGTTGGCTCTCCACCTCAGTTCCAGAAAGCAGATGGGACGAGGAATCAGCCAAGTATTCATCTCCAGAATATCACACTAATAACCTATTGGTGAATACTTTATTGGTATTTCGTATTGGATCTATATCGCCATCAGACTGATTTAATTATTAACATTATTAAGATAACATGTATCTTCCATTGCTTAATGCAATCATTGAACAAATGCATCATAGATTAATATTATTTATTTATTTATTTTAAAAAGGCACACTAAACACTTACAGAGTACACACGAAATACAAAGACACAATACAAGCATGTGCATGACATGTGTGCACAACATTTAGAGGGAAACATTACAATGATAAATAGAGAAAAAAAATTAAACATTTTCCGGCGTTATATTTATGTTCCTTGCTTTTATGTGTTTTCCATTAAACCATTAATTTTATATAGTGTAATTTCTATGTTCTACAATCTATGTGTATGTAAAATTTATAATGTCATATTTTCTTTTACAAGCATGCATATTGTTTTAGAACTTATAAATAAATAAATAAACTCTTAACTTGACGAGTTGCGTTACTATCATTAAATCATTATATTATTTGTATTGCATTGTATATGACTTTCCTTTGCCGGCGTAAATCTCCATCATATCTTTTTTCTACAGAATCCGGTCCTTTTCGAAGAGACATCTCGCCATATTCCCGCTAACGCTGTGCTCATAGAAATAGCTCCTCACGGGCTACTTCAAGCCATTCTCAAGAGATCCTTACCCGAAAGTTGCCAGAACATTTCCCTTACACGCCGAGGACACCCAGACAATGCGAGGTTTTTATTAGAAGCGATTGGACAGTGAGTATGGCTTGTACTGAATTATGTTTTTACTAAAATAATAATTTAAATGTACTTTGTAAAAAAGAGACAACCTTTTAAAGTTTAATTTCAGTTTTCTTTTTGTTCATTTTGTATATTAATGTACTTACTTATGTTTTCTGTTTCATATATTTGGTTTAGCTATGTAATCTGTTTCGGGTTTGTATATTATCTAAGTGTTTTGTAAAAAGTAAGATAGAAACTAATTTAAACTAATTTTATTCTAATCTATACAATAATATAAAGAGGAAATATTTGTTGTGTTTGTAACGAAATGGCTCTAATGTACCGATTCTAAAAATTCTTTTACCATTTGAATGCTACATTATCACTGATTAGTACTGTTTTAACTGCAAAAAAAAAATTATGTATCCCTACTAACAATGTTACCCAAGGTGTAAAAAAATGCTTATAAGGCGTGACCAAATGTAGCGCAGCATTCGAGCGCGGCGTGCCGCGCACGGCAGTTTATGCAATATATATTTTTCGTATAGCAACATCGATGTAAAAACATTGATGTTTTTGCTTTCAACATTGATGATCATCGAGCATCCCTAATTCGCATGGAGCATTCGTTGGGTCCTACGAATGCCGCATGTTGCTGCCGCGCACCTTGCACGCCCTGTGGTCACGCCCTAAAATTTATTTCATCGCATGCGCTGCGAAAACTATTGATGATAGAAAAAAGAATGTTCCACAATATTAAAGAACATACGAGTCGTATCAATACCTACAAAGAATGTCCACCCGTGCGAAGCCGGGACGGGCCGCTAGTATGTTATATAAATTTAAAATACCGACTGATTCTCTTAAATATCGAACACTAACCCAGAGGAAGCTCTAAAGTTAGACTGTTATTTTTATTTATTATAACAGGATTTATATGGAAGGCTACCACCCTAAGATTCAAGAATTATATCCGAAAATCGTGTTTCCTGTATCCACTGGCACCCCAATGCTCGCACACCATGTTGAGTGGGCACAATCTGAGACTTGGTTAGTCTATTTATACCTAGTAATTATAGTTTAATATTAAGCGTATGATTCATTCATGAGCGATATGTGTAGTATTGGCAATAATGTAACATTTACAAACTGTACGTATATATGTTACTGTAAAAGTTCGAACTACGGTTAATCTTAAGATTTAAGTGTAAGCCTTAGGATTTACCGACATGAGTTGGTAAATGTAAGTATTTCTAAAAATACGACGATTTCTTCGAGCTTTTACCATTAGAATTCAGTATATGCTAGGTATTACTGTCAGCTGGTAGATGTTGGTTTTAGGAATAAAACAATGAGTAATTCTTAATTATTTACTTTAATTAACTATTAGACAAAACAGGTACATAGTATTATAAAGGTATCATATGATAGTAATAAGTACAAACTAATACCAACTTACTTAAATTATTTTGAAAAAACACATAATCTCTGAATATCTCAATCTGTATCATATCTATCAAACTTAATCAGTAGTTCTCTATTTGGAATTTAACAATGAAATACAAACATAATGCTTACATAAGCTAGTCTAACTTAATAATTATTTTTGTTTTTCAACATTTACCGTGCCATTAATCTAAATCCTAAGATTTACCAACGGAATGGTGGTAATAGTTCGAATCACAAACCTTTTGGGACATTTACCATTAGGAATTGGTAGATCTTAGGTTTTACTGGAATATCTTAGGATTTACTGCAGTTCGAGCTTTTACAGTAACATATAAACAACTGTTCCAGGCCACTACCCCTATTCAAGATGGAAAATCGTAAGAATGCAGCCGCGTGCCGTTTTGTCATTTCCATACATGACGATGAACATAAATACCTCCGAGGGCATGTTGTGAAAGGTTTGTGTAAATTTGTAAAGACAAGGTGCTAATAGCATGTATTTAGACCACAAGGTTTGACAACAATAATTATAACTTAACTGTTCTTATTATGATAATATGACATTTGCATGCCTATTTTTATATGGCTGATTGTGCGTTTCTTTTTATAATTAATAAATCTGAATGTACCACTTGTTTAAAATAAACGATTTATTTTTGAAGTTATACTTCTTTTGGCGCGTTAGGGAAAAATGATGAGAGTAAATTTTATACGATGCGCTCGCACACCGTCACAAAAAACCGCAACCCTGAAGTCAACATTTTAGTTTTTTTTATTGATAGTCGTTTTTTTCTACAAACGTAGAATAAAACGATAATATAACTTTTAGGAAAGATTTTACATACACACACAGTACATAAGTACACAAAGTTTTTATTTGGCCTTGATTCGTCAGAAAATTGGTTGTACTCATAAAGCATATAATTTTATTTTGTAGATGTAACCGTGTACCCATATGCGGGAGCACTAATGTGCGTGTGGGACACTCTGTCGATGGTATATGGGGTGGAGCGACAGCATATATCAGTAAGATTCCAGGATGTTCACTTCAAAGTACAACCTTTGTTGCATGAGCAGCATCAGTTACGCCTGAATGTCAATTTGCATCGTGGTACTGGAAGGTTTGAGGTAAGTACAGTTTTGAAGTATTATGTATTGTTTTAGTGACCTCTCCATTACTGGAGATTGGTCGTCAATCTCTTGAAGAGTCATGTCCTGTGCCAGATGCAGCAACGGTCCACTCCCTAACGTTGCGAAGCCATGATTTCTTCCTTCTACTAACACGCCTTTTACCCTGGATTTTACCCATTGTAATTAATTGAAAAAAAATAAAATAAAAATAAATAAAATATGTTTATTATGGAACATAAGATACATGTATCACTTATTCCACGTCATTAAATTTGAAGGCATCCCTACTCATCGGCAAAGAAGACAGAGGGTGTAGGCCGAGAGAAAAAGCCGGCGTAAAAAACTCTCGGTACTCTTTTAAAACAGCAAATCATCAAACAACACTTATTTAAAACAAATATCGCAAATTGATTAGAAGTAGCCTGTCTAGCACTAGTCCCAGGCCCTTTTATCAACTAGATAATCGTTGACTTTATAGTAAGCCTTTTTACACAGCTTTTCTTTAATACATTTCTTAAATTTATTGAAAGGCAGTGATAAAAGAGCCTCTGGGATTTTATTAAAGAAGAGTATCCCTTTCCCCAAAAAAGAATTACTAACTTTAGATAGTCTAGTACGGGGAAATTGCAGCCTGCGTTTGTTCCGTGTATTAACATTGTGCGTATGTTCTATTCTAGTAAACTTATCACTATTTTTGTATACATACATAATATTTTCATAAATATATTGCGAGGGAAAGGTAAGTTTATTAATTTCCTTGAATTTATCTCTAAGAGATTCCCTACATTTTAAATTATAGATTGCACGAATAGCCCTCTTCTGCAGGATGAAAATAGTTTCGACATCAGCAGCATGACCCCATAATAATAAGCCATAAGTCATTAAGCTATGAAAGTAACTAAAATAAACAAGTCTAGCTGTATCGACATCAGTTAGTGAGCGAATTTTTTTAACCGCGTAGGCTGCAGAACTAAGTCTCTTCGCCAATCCGTTAATATGAGGGGACCACTGAAGTTTTGAATCCATGGTGATTCCGAGAAATACAGTTGTATCATCCAGATTCAATTCCTCACCGTTTATAATTGGTCTAGTATCCATAACCCTTGCATTTTTTGCACAAAATTTAATGCATTTTGTCTTTTTTGCATTAAGTAGAAGGTTATTCATACTAAACCAATGGACAATCGAAGACAGAGCATTGTTCACATCGTCAAAATTTGTTATTTGTCGTTTGATTTTAAAAATCAAGGACGTGTCATCAGCAAACAAAACTATCTGATGTTTTCTCTCTACCATGAAAGGTAGATCATTTATATAAACAAGAAAGAGGAAAGGGCCAAGAATTGAGCCCAGTGGTACCCCCATATCTACTGCCGACCCAGAGGACCTCTTACCATTCACTTCAACCTTCTGAGTTCTTCCGTGTAAATAGGAAGTCAGAAGATTCAGTGCGGTATTCTTGATGCCATAGTGGCGGAGTTTCCCGATTAAGGTCTCGTGTTGGACACAATCAAATGCTTTGGATAAGTCGCAGAAAACACCTAAAGCGTCATGCGACTCCTCCCAAGCCTTAACTATATATCTATATAACTCAACACCGGCATCGGCTGTCGAGCGACCCTTGGTAAAACCGAACTGATTATTATGTAATAATTTGTTTACGTTAAAATGACTTACCAGTTGATTTAATATAATTTTTTCAAATATTTTACTACAAGTAGGTAGTACGGAAATTGGTCTAAAGTTACTGGGGTCGGACATACTACCTGCTTTAAATAAAGGAATAACTTTACTATGTTTCATTAGATCGGGAAACTCGCCACTTTTAATACAATTGTTGAAAATTATAGCTAGATGGGGAGCAATTACATCAATTATGCTACTAATTATTTTTACAGAAATACCCCAAAGATCGGTAGTGTTCTTAATATCTATGGTTCTAAATATCCTCACTATATCGTCGGCACCAATGGGTCGGAATGAAAAACTGACCTTGCACTCGTTTACATTATCTTTGAGCAGCGATTCGGCGAGGGCGGGAGATGATTGAAGAGACTTAGTAGTCGAAATTGGAATGTCAGAAAAGTACTTATCAAAAACAATCGCTATCTCTTCGTTAGATTTGATTATAGTGTTATCGACACATAGTTCGATGTCTTGATTGCGATCCCTGACTCTTCCAGTTTCACTATCAATTATCTTCCAAGTCATTTTAGTTTTATTGGTACTATTTTTAATCTTGTTTTTGATATTTAAGGACTTGGCCGCGTAACAAACTTTCTTAAATAATTTCGAATAATTTCGAACATAAAGAATAAATTCTTCATTATGATTGTATGACTTTTCAGCGTAAAGGTCATACAACCGTTGTCTACTTTTATAAATTCCCGCTGTCGCCCAATCACTAAACGATTTACACTGCGAATGAGAGACTTTCTTTGGGGTAAAGATGGTGTTGAACTCTTTATTAATACAATCACTTAGATTGTTGTATTGTGTATCAACGGTAGTACCTACCGGTAATAAAGGTAGGCGTTTACCTATATTATGTCTAAATCTCACCATTCGCTTTTTATTCACTGGAACAAACACACTGCTCTTATTTACTTGTTTCACCACTTTACATTTTAGCGCCACTAACTGTCCACAATGATCTGAGCTAAGATCAGTTGTAATTGAGGTTTGCATTGCCTCTGCATCTGTAAATACATTATCTATACATGTAGCAGTGGAGCTTGTAATTCTAGTGGGCTCAAGAAACAAGTTAACAAGATTGTAAGATTTTAATAACAGATTGAATTTTTTACTAATGGAGGTATTTTCTAATAAATTTATATTGAAGTCACCACATACAATAATATACTTATTGTTCTTAAAACTAACTTTACACAAAATTTCCTCCAACTTTTCTTCAAAAAAATCGTAAGATGCACTTGGTGGTCTGTAAACACTTAAAATAATGCAATTCTCAATCTCTATACAGGCTACTTCCAAAGAGTGTTCTACAGACAGACACACGATGTCATTACGCTCTTTATACTTTAAATTTTTATTAACAATAATCAAAGAGCCCCCATGAATCGCCGACAATCTGCAAAACGAACTTGCAACTTGGTGCTGATCAAAGTTAAAGATGATTTGGCATTCTCTAAGCCAATGTTCGGTAATGCATAGGACATCAATTTTACTTGATTTTAAAAACAACTCCAATTCTAATTCTTTGCCCAACATACCTTGCATGTTTTGATGCATCAAGTTTAAACAGTTGTTGTTAGTAATATAACATGTTTGTGTTGAGCTGAGTTGTACTAAATTATTGCTAGAGTTTGCCTCTATTGTCACACTATCTAATTTAAATTATTTATACTTAATGAAGTGCTACTGCAAGTATCACTACATTCACTTAAGCTAAGCTGCTCATAATTGAAGGAGGTGGTAGCGGTCATGGGGCAACACGTGGTCTGTATCTGCGTCTAATTTTTGTTTTTCTTCAGGTAACTACAGACAATTCAGAAATTATATCTGGGTATATAATTCGGAAATATGAAAGAGGGGTGTTTAAAGAAGAATTTAATGAAGAATTAATTTTAACGTCGGAGGATGTCTCCAAACTATTGAAGACCAAGGAATATAATTTCTCGTAAGGAATAATCATTACTACATTCATTTCGAATACCTACCACATAGGTTAAACTAATTTTTTTTAATGTGTTTTATAAACAATCAGTATATAATCATAATAATCCCCATACCTATCATAAAAATTTGAGCTTTTTTAATAATTTATCATATTAAACCTTCAGCGGAGACTTTTTAAGCATCAAAAATGCGGCCACATCTTTTAATCAAGCTAAAATACTCTGGAAAAATAATTGGGTGACGCTGATTGACGGCTTACTTCAATTAACTATGCTACAGCAAAGATCGGGCGTTTCTGAGTTGGATTACATCCGTCAAATTGACCTGAATGTAAAAGAACTATTTAATATTGAGACGGATCAAATTAATAATAACAATTCAGTTCTGGTTGATGGTTATGTTTCGGATACCCTAGACGTTTCTTGGTAAGAATTGTAGTGATTTCCTTCTGCTTTATCTCCATCAGTTTGTCTCGCTTATAGGATTGAAATGACCTTAGGGTTGTTCACGAAAAGAATACCAATTCTTAAAACGGCAACGCACTCGCGAGCCCTCTTGAATTGAGAGTGTCCATGGGAGGCGGTATTACTGAACCCCGTTCTATAATAAAAGATATTGAAGTGTGTCTAGATTTGGATTCCCGGCCAATCAATAATTGAAGGCACAGAAGATTACGCCTAGACTAACTTGCTTATCCACGAAATCAAAGTAGAAATGTGACGAAGGAAAAGTTATTCATCCCAAAACAACGATTCTCATGTAATGATAGAACCTTACTATTAAAGAAAAAATAAGAGGGAAAATGTTTAATTTACTAGGTGTCCTGGAGTATCACTTCATAATGTCAGATTCCGTTCTCTCCAAGCGAGCAACGGGAATGTTTCTTTAAAAGTAAACAAATTTGTGCCTCATTTCCCTAAGGGAATAAGTAATGTGAGTTTTTTATCCTATTTAATATATGAGAAAACATATAGTTATATCACCATTAGATAAATTGATCTTAGAAATTTATGGACCTATAGATCTTAATTTATATTTGTACTAAATTAAACCGAATCTTCTGTTCTACGTTGATATGGGAGCAAAAAAGTAGCTATCTTTCTATTTCTTTATAGGTACATTGAAATGTACATTTATTACAGGAAACATCCGCGCTTTCGGTGTTCTTCCAAATAATAGCTGAAAATTTAAACAAAAGCACAATACATGCATTAGTTGTTGACGAGGCCGGCCCTAAGTTTGGTCAATTGAAAGCCATTACTCGAGAGATTCCGGGGGTCAAAGTAAACCTTGCATGTGTAGAAAAGAGTAGTCTTAACAAACTCACCAATATTGAAAACCAATTTCATGTATTGCTTCTATCTGACCTATCATTCCAGGAATCTGTAAGTTTTTTAAAAGTGGTTAGAAATTTAAGTTAGAGAAACCAAAATATTACAATAATTTAGTTTAACATTTAAATAGTTATTCTAGTGAGTTTAGTGTCTAACTAAAACAAAAATAGATGAGAGAGAAAGAAGAAGAAATCGCTGGAAGAGATCGCTCGAAAGCGATAAGGCCTCCAGTTGCCCTTCTTTTCATTTAATTATGTCAATTGTACAATGTTTCTGCATTGCAAGTGTTACCAAATAAATAAATAGAAAACAAAAATAACTTTTTCTTTAAAAAAATGGCAAATATACTTAATGAAACAATTTTTTTTACAATCCATAGTAAAAACGTTCAGATGTGTTTTGTTTTCAGATTACAGAAACCCTACATAACATCCTTCCACGTGGTTTCTTTATCATAAACAAGGAATTCTCGGAACCAAAACAAAGATTGGCTTCTCTCTACAGCCCATTGTCAATGCACAACACTTCTAATGCTAAAGTCCAACTGCTGCGTTGGCGCCCAACCCCATCCTGTTCCATTTCTAGCACAGTCGCTGTTCAGTCTACTAAGGATATTGCTTTGTTAAACACCAGGCTTTCCCAACTTCCTCCTAATCATAACCTCGTTATAGTATCCACATATCCATATATCTCAGAGTTGAAACAGTTAGTACAACAACGGAGGAATGTGAGCGTCGGAAACGATAAAAATATATTCTTGATGGAACTAAACCAAAGTTTGAAAGAAAAGAGTTTGAGAACTCTACCATCTCTAAATCTAACTTTCAATACATTGGATCACGTAAGTTTTTATTGATTTATTATATTGTTATTTTTAATTAAATTTTTATTCAGTAGTGAGACCCTTGTGGCTCTGAATAATAAGTATCATTATCCTCACTTACTATTTGCAATCTCTCGACAATCATGAGTGTCCTCATCTACTACTTGTGATATAATTGGATCTACTGTGAGAGGTGTAAAACACTGCGTGTAATTAAAACCATTATAATTATAATATTAACTCTAATATTACTTTAATCTCTATTTGATTTGATTTGTTCCTCTAGGGCGTCCTGGGAGGCAAATACTACCTGCCGGTAGAAAGTCAAGCGCAATTCACGAGAAATGCAATACTCCAGACCTCTAACATTGGAGACATCGATTCATTGACCTGGGTTGAAGCCCCTGAGCTTTCGGGAGCAGGGATTGATGTAGAGGTGTGCATAAAATTAAATCAAACTCACTGCCTTTTATCGTAAAAATCTCTACTCGGGATACTGTATTTCAATAAAGTCAAATGAAAAGTTTAGTAGTGAAACGATGATTAAAAATTGAATGATTTTTTTCTCAAAAGCTTAGTAAATATTAAACATAAAGTTTGCTGTTGTATTACATAATGGACAACTTCTTTATCGAAAAGATTATTTGGTTTCCTAACATTTACCCACTATCTAAATATGAATGTAAAAAAATGGTTACTACTTGGCTGAAGACGTTGAGTTATGATGAAACAGAAGATTTAATAACTGTTACTCTGTAACCGCCACCCACTCCCCCACACATATACACACACCCACGCACGCACACACACGCCCAGAGAGAGAGACATACACACGCGTGCGCGCGCGCATTTACACACACTCACACATACACACACACACACAAACACACACCAAATTTATTTTTACGACTCCGTTTGCAATGTTTTCTTTTAGCAATTACTTATTTTCTTCTATTGTATCTTATGACAATGACCTGATTGTACGTGTTCCGGTCCGGTGGTGGAGAGGCTGGCTATCTGTCACTCAGGTCTCCTGTTACAGAGACCAGTCTCACATACACTTCTTAATGTTATCATCTTAGTTTAATCATAATAACCTTATATGTATAATGTATATATGAGAGAAGAAATAAATATTATTATTATTATTATTATTTAGCGTTTATTTATTGTTAACAGGTACACTATTCTACATTGAATAGCCTCGATGCAAAAAGGTGCATGGGAGCGATACCTGTTGATTTTAATTCGGACCTAACGTTTGGAATGGACTTTAGTGGTGTGACTGAAAAGTATGATATTTTAAACGTTGATTAATATACAAGTAGTATTTATTAAATCACAGTTTGTCATTAGACAAAGGTTTCTTCTATATTTGTCTAATCATGGCGTTCTCTAGTGGATTACATTGGACCCGATACGTTTTTTATATCGTCCTCAAATCTTCTTTTCTGCCTGCCTCTCTTTCGTTTCCCACTTCGTAGGTAACAATTCTGTGGATGTATCAGATCTTAAGAGAAACAATCAGTGAGCGTCAGAATGGCCGGTCACTAGTCGTGTAAAAGGTTAAAATGTCGTTTAAAAATTACTTCCCAATTGCTTCTATTTGATTCCTACTACAAGACAATTGCTTCCTTAGTATCTTGGGAGAACCACAACAGTTTTAATGACCGTCCATTCTGACGTCAGAATGGCTGGTCACCTATCCTATTGTACTCACTATAATGAATTATAGATTATTTCATAGTTCATATTTTGCTTCCTATTTGCTTCTTCCTAGGTTTTCCATCCTCGATGCTGTACCTATCATGGAATTAAGATATCGAACAATGTTATTACAATTCCCAGCGCCTGGTAAAATATACAGGCAAAAAATATTTGGTTAAAATAAGTTTAATTATGGTTTATTTATATAAATATAGGTAGGTAGTAACATAACCCCTAACTATATGTACTATAGAGGTCATTTTGATCCATTTTATGTAGCAATTTTCGAATCTTAGATGTTTGTTTATTATATCCCAAGAGTTCTTCATTCTCCTCTTTTATAAAAGATATATCTGTTTCAGTGGAGTCCGTGTGATGGGTATTATTAAATCGGGTTCCGTGAGTAAAATGGTGCGAGCCAAGAGTGAGCAATTATGGCCTGTGCCTGCGCATTGGACCCTTGAGGATGCCGCTACCGTGCCTTTGGCCTACTGTTTGGCCTTCTACTGCTTGGTAGGTGCTTTGTCTTACTGTATAGTCTAATTTAATTATATTTCTATTCAAGAAATAAGATAACTGGAATAAATCAAATATATCTTAATCGCATCAGTATCTTTTTCATTTTTTTTTATAGAACAGCCTAGTATTATATGCCTTTTTACACAGCTTTCCTTTAATACATTTCTTAAATTTATTAATAGGCAGAGATAAAAGAGCCTCTGGGATTTTATTAAACAAAAGTATCCCTTTTCCTAAAAACTAATTATATACTAACTTTAAATAGTCTAGTAAGGGGAAATTGCAGCCTGCGTTTCTTCCGAGTATTAACATTATGCGTATGTTCTATTCTAGTTATCTTATCACTATTTTTGTATAGGTACACACATAATATTTTCATAAATAAATTGCGAATGAAAGGTAATAATTAAATAATTAAAATATATTAATCTCCTTGAATTTATCTTTCAGAGATTATAGAAGTATAAAATGTAACCAAAACCATTGTTAACAGACCAGCAGGAGTCGCTTAGTACCTGGTATGAGAATTCTAGTTCATGGTGGAACAGGAGCATTAGGCCAAGCTACAATCTCCATTGCACTCGCCTTTGGCTGTGAAGTTTTTACCACGGTCAGTGACCAGGCGAAGAAGCAATTCGTTAGAAAACTCTTCCCTCAATTGAAAGGTATTTTACAAAGTATTAACCCAAAACTGTTGGCCTAGTGACCTCATCGTGCGACTCTCATCCCTGAGGTCGTAGGTTCGATTCCCAGCTGTGCACCAATGGACTGTCTTTCTATGTGCGCATTTAACATTCGCTCGAACGGTGAAGGAAAATATCGTGAGGCTTGCCTTAGACCCAAAAAGTCGACGGCGTGGGCCACTACGCTACTAGCCTATTAGATTAACCAATGATCATGAAACAGATACAGAAATCTGAGGCCCAGACCTAAAGAGGTTGTAGCACCATTGAAAATATATTTATTATCCCAAAACTAGGATAGAAAAATGTAACAACCGTATTTAAGGAACTTCAAAAATACTTTAAGGAATAGGGATTACGTATACTGGAGCGTCTAAGTTTTAATTTATTTGAGGTTTTTTTTTAAGAGGACCATATCGGTAACTCCCGAGACCACACCTTTGGAGACATGGTGATGTCAGCTACGAACGGTAGGGGTTGCGAAATCATCATCAGCTGCGCAAATAAGGAGTTAAAGAATGTACGTTTAGAAAGAATGTATTTCCAAACCAATTCCACTTAGGGTCCTTCAATAAAAGAGCGTAGCTATTCTTAATAGGCCGGCAACGCACTCGCGAGTACTCTGATATTGAGAGTGTCCATGGGCGACGGTATCACTTAACATCAGATGAAACGCCTGGCCGTTTGCCCCATGTTCTATAAAAAAAACCAGAACTTTGTGAAACTTTAAACCAAGTTGGTTTGGTCCAAAATAAGAGCCCTATTAAATAAAATATCCTATAATAAGATCACATTAGCCAGAATGGGTAAATATTATCAGAAATATAACACGTAAAGTAAAGACATGAATTAGAAATTAATTTCTTCTGGAAAACTCATTTATTAAATATTATTTGGCTATTGAATCTTTTGGCCAGACGAAACCTTATATAAAAAAAAGTTCGGCGACAAAATTTCGTATATTTCCAGGTGTCAATTAGATGTCTGGGCGAATACGGGGTCTATTACGATGCTAGTCTATTACACGAACATGAAAACTTTTTCCTGGGAATGAATCACTTTACAAAATGCCGCTCTTATGCCACCATTGATCTACGCGGTATTTTTGACAATGAAAATGATATGAAGGTAAATTTTAACAAATTATTCAACTTAAATTTTAACAAATTATTTAACTAAAATTTTAACAAATTATTCAACTAAAATTTATATTTTATTTTATATTTTATTTGTATACTTATTACGGGACAGAATTTTGAGAATAAAAATGTTACTATAATAGAAATACCCATCGACAATTCGACGATTCCCGAGACTCTAGGCAGTGTTCATGTGCGGCGATATCACTCAACAACAGGTCATGACTTTCATTCCTTATAAGAAATGGATTCAGTTTTATACGTGACTTCGCCTATCCTTGAATAACTCGTGGAAAGGTTGGTTTCACATCTACAAGATGTAGTCATAATATTTCCAGCGCTTGCAAGTACTCGTAAGCGAAGGAATAGCGCGTGGCTACGTGCGTCCTCTGTCCCGTGTATCGTTCCCGCCCAGTGACGTCTCTCGGGCCTTCCGTCTCTTGGCTGCAAGTAGACATCGCGGACGAGTGCTTCTTGAAATGCAGCAGCCCATTCCTGATGTTAAACCCAGGTAACAATAAATACTATATCTCTAATGCTTTTATTTAACACATTATCAAATGTATATTTACGTATTATCTTGAATTTTCAGGCTCCAAATATCACCTGAATCATGCAATTTGATCATATCAGACGACGATGTATTGGCGATACAGCTGGCTGATGGGCTGGTCACACAAGGAGCTAAACAACTATACATTCAGGCGCCTTATTCTAACGCCTTTCTCGTTAAACAGAGGTAAAGACTTTGTAAAACATTCTTTAAATAATATTTATTACTAGCTGCCCCCGCGAACTTCGTTTCTCCTTAATGCCTATCTTTTTGGTACATACCAACATGGAAAATTTTGCTATGCTACTCTAGAGACGGTTCGGTTTTCCGGATTACAAACTTTTTAGGTTTTTCTGTGATTTTTCTTTATATAAACCTCAGAGTTCAAGTTATAATTTCTTAATTAACAAATAAAAAATAAGGGTTGTATGTATTTTTGTATGCTTTGTATTTATGTATTTTTGTTTTACCGAAAATAATAATCAAAAATAGAATTATTTTTCTTAAGTAAAAAATAAAAGTGAAATTCAGCTTGTATACTATTTATTACTATTTATATCGACAAAAACGTTTGTTTCCAGATCGTGGCAAAGGGCTGGAGTACACTCAGTAATCGACAGACAAGGACTCTGGAACAAAAATTATTGTGATATTCTCATTAAAAAAAGTAGAGTTTTGGGGGAAATCGAGGTGATATACACGATTGTCTGTAAACAACAGAAGAACACTGATGTTACTAAGTATTTAAACAATTTAATATCAGTCGTAGAAACCTTAGTCCCAAATCTCAAGTAAGTGATTTGTTCATGCTGATGTGGCTTTACCTATGATGCAGAGTGTACGTTGCACATGGACGCAATGGTGATAGTGGCCAGCACTTTTAATAAACCTGCGCTCTTGTAAATTCATCTTCCATATTAAATGCGCTCTTAGTAGGCACTAGGGATACGCCTTTGTTTGCCTAATTTTGTTCAAATGCATCTGAGTTATCGATTTAAATACTCTCGTTGGTTATATATGATTGTATCAGTCTATCGGGCAGTAACAGGATTTCGATTTCTTCTCCATATTCTTATTTTGAAAACATAAATATCAGTAATGATATCAGTAAAACAATTGAAATTATGTAAACAATCCTCATAATACGATTTTTTTATTGAACTCAGACACCTTGCCGTTATTGATGTGGGTAATAATATCAGTGATGACGAAATAAGATCACCAATTGATCATTATCCAAACTTAACAATTATCAAATCACGAGCACTTGAAACGGTAAGTTTGCGAATTTTATCAGTGTAGCGACAACCTTTTTGTTTCTGGGATTTAGGTTCCTGTATCTGTTTTATGATCATTTGTCAATTTAATAGGCAAGTGGGTGATCAGTCCTGTGCCCTGCACACGACATCGACTTTTCGGGTCTAAGACAAGCCAGTTTCCTCACGATGTTTTCCTTCATGGAGCGAATGTTGAATGCGCACATAAAAAGAAAGTCCATTGTTGCTAGACCTAACCTACGACCTCAGGGATGAGAGTCGAACGCTGAACCCACTAGGCCAACACTGCTCTTAAATGGAAACTCATATCAACTCATAATACTAAAAAGAAATAAATGAATTTAGAAATAAAAAATCTGAATTATCGAACGAAGTTAACATAAGGTTGCTTAATTTATGCGTTTTCACGAACTTACTTACTTCAAACCAAATTCTTAGCAGCAGTAATGGCTTTTTAAATAACTTGAGCTTTGATCACATTGTAGGTATATATAATATAATTTAACTATTTACGGTTTTAAACATATTTTGTAGGAGCAAGGTGCATTATCAATAAAGCCAATGCTAAAAGTACTGGAACAAGGTTTGAAATCCAAAGAACCTGTGGTTCTGGTATATGAGCTTCCTAAGGAGAATTATTTGTTAGAAGAACTCGCTAATATTGCTAGTAAGTCTTTTGCTTCTTTAAGTGCTTCTGTTGATTATATTCGTTAAAAAAGATTAAAGGTCACTCAATAAATATTTTATAAGGATCTTAAGATTTTAATGCTATAATGGAGTGTGAGCAGTTTTTAAACAACTAAACGTTTGATGTTGATGTTTGTTTGATGTTTGATGATATTAACAAAACTAAAACAGCCTCTGTTACTTAGTAGCACAGAGGATGTATACTATCAAGGTGGCGGCGTCCATGCATCGGGTTGTCTCTCTAAAATATGGCGAGGGGGCCGATGGCTGGCCATGCGTCATACTCGTGAACGGGTGCTACATGTGGTGACTGGTCGGACTTGAATTCTTGTATGATGGTGATGGTGATATTAGTTATTTCGACTATGTATTTGTGTGTTGTTCTCACGAGAATGTAAGTGCGAGCTCCTATTTCACCATGTCTCCTGCACAAATCTTTGTTTTTAATTTATTTTATTATTATTAATTACTTAAGATGTCATGTGTAACATGATGCAGTTGCAGCTCCTTACAAACATTGTGTAAAACAAAAAACTTTGCGATTAAGAGTGACAGAGAGTTTATTGCCAGTTCTTCTCTTCCGTTCTACGCCCTTGAACAGCTTGCTATTTAGTGGACTGTGGAAAGTGTGTTTAAGATTTATATGTATTTAATGTCAGGAGTATCTGAATAGTAAATGTAATGTATGTATAAGCAAGCTGCACTAAATGACTAAATATATGAGAGGGTGAGACGTAAGAACCTAACAACCCTACGGATCCCTAAGCCCTACAGACGTACCCTAACACATAAATAGTGAATATATAAATATATAAATAAGTACGGGATGTCTGCACCAAGAGACCTAAGGTAACAGACGGAGCCCTACGGGTAGGATCAAAGGTTCGAGGTAGTGGGATTATCTCAAAGCTACCGGGCAGGCTCACCACGATAATTAAGGGCTTGAAGTAGTCTTCGCCACTTTGAGAGGAAGCGAGAAATGAACAAGACAAAGCAATATTCAAATCTGATTTATTGTTATAAAACAATATCTTAAATACTAATTACACCTATTCACACATACATAATATTTTTCTAGTGAGCTGTTGGTGTATCGCGCAACCTCAGCTATTAAAATATGGAACACATATGATCTGACTCAACAGCTGATTAAAATTTAAATAAAATATAATTAAAATTGCTCTTCAGCTGTTAATATTTAGCACACATCGAATCCATGTCAGCAGTTCGTTCATGTTCAAATGATGAAATCTGAACAGCCCTTGATTTGAGAACTGGCAATAAATGGAAAATTAGACGCAATTATATTTTATTTTTTGACGTTCATATGTGTGCATTTTGTTACCTATATGAATAAATAATTAGTGAATTGAATTCAAAAGGAGCTCGGGATTCCAGTCCCGCAAAAAACAGAAAGGCACGTAGGCCATAAACAAATCATGGAAAAATTATGTTCAGTTTTTGATGTAGGTTACGACAACATTCAGAAACTATTTCGTCGGTACAGATGATACTTTGTTTTCAGAATTTTATCTACCAACAAATCTTATGAATACCCTAACTCTTAAGGAGTTCTGCAAGGACTCAATCGCACTGATTCCAGTGAGAGCGCACTTGCGCGATAAGTATCACGTCATACTGTCTGAAGAGGAGATACCAGATCTTACCATAAGCCGGTATGTTCTGTTCCATTATTATAATTGTCTCTTTAAGAAACACTATAATATAGTTTTGTTTCAGGATCAAGAAACTTGAAGAAAGTCTTTTAGAATTGACATTTACGGAGGTCGAAGGTTTTGCAAGTTTTTACTCACCGATAGATGCCGATGAACTTCATGGTACTACGGAAATGGTTTTTCTTCCCACATTATTGAAATCGATTCATATGGTAAGTTATTAATTGCTAATAACGTTAAAAGACAAAGTCATATTATACAACTAAAATTAAATTATCGTCGCAATTATAAAGGAACTAGAACTAAAAGAACATTTCAAAATACCATGAAATCTAGTTTTTATGCCGCCCGAAAATATTTATTTATCTATTTCTTAACAATTATTATTATTACGTTATTAAATATTATTATTACTACATTCATTTTCTCTGCGTCTGAGGCGCAAACTAGCTGTTGTGGTCTCTGGCAGAATGACCAGCGCTGTGGAACAGTCTGCTCCTCAGCATTATGCTGAGCCAGGGCCAGTTACAGTCACAGCACACATTGCACACTTAAAATGTACCTTGTTCTTTAAAGGAAAAAAAAAAGATTTTTCATTCTTTTTATTATTTTGTGTTTCTGTGTGTGTGTGTTTCGTAATAAGTGTTATGTCTATACGATTCAGCGATATGATCCTTTCATGAAATATTATCAATTCTTCAAGCCTTAGTATGAACTAATATGTAACTATTTTTAACAACACAGGGGCATGATGAATTTGACGTAAACCAAAAGTTCTTATGCGTGGTACCAGGTCTGGAAGGACACAATGGAAGATTCACACTTTTATGTGAGAGACTCAAGTTATTAGCGTTAGTACTCCAACCTGCCTTGACACATCCAAATGAAACACTGCAGGAGTTAGCAGCTAGATTTGCTGGGGTTAGTGTCAAGGGTTTATTATAGCAAGATAAAGACGTGTTAATGGAATATTTTTAAATGTTTACTCATTGCTATCCTATTTTTAGGTTTTGATGAAAAGAACTGGTACTGTCGGTCACTTTTATCTAATGGGATATGAGACTGGTGTCATAGTGGCGTTAGAAATGGCTAAAATCCTCGAGGAACATGGTAAACACTAATTTTATTTCTGTATATTTACTTTGCAAATATAAGTGTAATTTAAGTATTACACTTATATTACTCTCTCTTGGAGTATTTGATAAAAACACTATACACTGTACAAGGAAATCTTTTCATCAGACCCGATTACAATCTTGCCCGCTCTACGCCATTGTCTTGCGAACTGGTAGTAAATGTAAATTTACGATTAATTTAACTTTTTGAAGTTATACTTCTTTAGGCGCGTTATGAAAAATTCATGAGAGTGAAATTTTACGACGCGCGCGCACCGTGACACAAAATTAACAGAATGAAGTTGCCCACGGAAGATGCTACGGCATCGGACATAATTTAAAAACAACATTCGAATAATAATAGAATTTATGTTACACTTAATGTAAGAGAATAATAATTAATATTTATTTATTTAATTTTTCAAATGTAAACTGAACTTTATTGACTATAATGACTCCTTTTCCAGTCTTTCATTATTTAATTGTAATTAATTATTTGCATGCAATCAAAAACTATTTTTAATAATGCCAAAGAAGTATAACTTCTCGTTCATAAGTATAATAATAAAGTTTTTTTGAGTTTTAGTTCAATATTTACTTACTTTATTAAAAGGAAATCTTTTTTATTAGGTCTCAAGGGAACTGTATTCTGTTTGGGTGGAGGACCTAAACATGTTCTGGCGGAAGTCAATCATATTCTTAACCAATATAAGAGCGAAGAAGAACTACAAAATGAATTAATACAACACATGCTACGAATGAACTTGGGTAATGATAGTTTCAACATTGAGCTAAAAGGCACCTGGGAGGAAAAAGTATCTTCATATATCAAATATCTCACGGGAAAAGTTTCTTCATCTTTGCAATACAGCCGAGACTACGTCTTGTGCGCATATGGCCGGATAAAGCAAATCCGACAGTGCAAAGTCCAAGTTACACCCCTAAAATCTCAGGTCATATTCCTGAAATCCAGAGTTTCAGTTGAATTCTGTGATTCGTTCCAGAACTATTCTGAACAACCTGTGATTGTTTATGAACTGAATACTTCTTTGGCCAATGTGACTAAAGATTTGCAGTGTACGGCAATTGTTAATAGGCATTTAGATGAGGAAATTCTGCAAGCTTTTAACAGAACCAATCTTTGCTTTACATACAGTTGCAAGGCTAGTTCTGGTGAAGATTATTAATATTAAGTAGAAATAATAACACATTTGCTGGTTTGAATTAATTTAAAGCGGGATAAATGTAGAATTGAATTTTATATATAAGTTATGATTAACCAAGGATACAAAATTAATGTGGAATTGATATTAATTATTTGTATATAATAAAGACAAATATACACGAAACTGAGTATTACTTTTAAAACTTAAACTATTGAAACCAACTATCTCATTTATTTGGATAAATATATTATTATTTGTTAACAGGGTTACCATTATCTAATATATAACATTCTCGTGCCACAATGTTCGTTCCCATACTCCTCCGAAACGGCTCGACCGATTCTTATTAAATTTTGTAGATTTTTTTTTTGTTTTTATTTTTTTATTGTGGCATTAAAAATACATACAACCATTAACTTTCACCCCTCTACGATTAAATCCTATTTATTTAATTTAGTAGATAGTTATTTTTATTGAACTGAAAAAATGTTTCCTAGAAATAATATACATGGCAAAACAACGTTTGCCGGGTTAGCTAGATTTTATATAAAAACAAATATCGAAACCATAGCAACAAACACCATACCAACTTCTATCCACATTTTTATATGTTGAAAAATTAAAACTTAATTTTTCTATTGTTAGTGTCGTTTTTTTCTACAAACAGAATAAAAATTTTGAAAATATTAATAAGAAATTGTCGACCCTCAAATTATAACCTGGTTAGGCGTTTCATTACGATCTTACTAGTTACTTTATGAAGTTATGCTCTCTTCCCAGCGTCCGCGACGTTTACTGTCGTGGACTGGAATTTAAGCAAGCTATAACACAGGCAAACACTTCTTAATCTTAACATATGAAATCAATTTGCGTCTGCTGGATGAGAAACCTAAAAAGACCGAACGTCAATTTGTAGATACAGGAATCTATTTATTAAAGTGAAACTTTTATTACATCGTCTCAGACTTTTTCGTCTCTGTGCCGCATGTCGCGTGACGGTCGGCCGCGGAGTAGGGATAAAGTGAAAGGCGCTCGTCATAGCAGCCAAGGCCAATATGGCGGCGCCTATAGTTCGCAGCAGCTGACCGTGTAGTGTATAGACCATTATTTAATATGTGTATATAATCTAAATTATTGTTATTAATATGTGTATATAATCTAAATAAGTATTATGTATGTCGTACTCTCTAAGACATAGAGTTCAATAAAAATATTACTTGGAGACTTAGTCTCCAAGTAATATTATAGACTAAGTCTAATTTTATTATTTCCCATTATCATTCCAATTTTCCAAGTATAAAATTAAGATTGATAAAGCGATTTTTATACCCTTAATGGAATATTATTCCAAAAAATTTTAGTTAAATGTCTATAATGTGAAAAAAAGTTTCACTTTTACCGTGGTTTCATAAAACCATACAATCCTTTTTTATAAGGTCTAAAACAACGTGTATGCATAAAATTATAGAAGAAAATATGACATCACGAAATGTCGACTAATTCGATTTCTAATTCGACTTTATCATTTATAGTAATACGTATGTTATCCTACGCTGTTAAACGTATTCGTTTAGGCAGGCGTTACAAGGGTGATTTGGTTTTAACTAGCAGTTATGATGTTCCCAGCCTTGACATTCTGTAACTCACTTTTCGAACTCACACAGCGGGTTTCACAGCGGCGGTTGCGCTAAAATCAGTCGTAAAGCAGTCGCAGAGATCGCTGAAAATCCTTGGAGGAGGCCTTCAACTGCGGAGGGGTTCTTGCAAACTAATTATAAAATATATTATTTATTTAGTACAGATAAAAATTAGTCAAAACTAGTTTATAAAGTTGAGTTTGATTTTGCAAGAAATAAAAGGCTTTTTATATTTTTATTTAATACTTTGCAACCCCAAATTACTGTTCTGCGATTCTGATGTACTGGTCTAAAAATAAATTTAGTTTTAGAAAAACCTAAAAAATGCGAAAGAAAATTAGTGTAAAAAAAATTACTTTTCATACTTAAATCAGATAATCTTTATAAATTTATACAAAAAAATTCAGGAAGTTGACTAATTTTATGTTAATAACATACCAAAATTGAAACAAATTATCAAATGCAAGAAAATTTTAATCCATTAATACACCACTTCTTACTTAAACAACAAAATCAATCTGTGGTCTTCATAGTGTAGGTAAAACAAAGGTTGGCCTCGTTGAAGTCTTGCAAAACCTTCGGCTCCAAGTGACGATTAACAATCGCCGTGCACCGCAAATCTCTAGCCACATTCGCCAATGAAGTCTCCAAATCGTAGACAATAACGGGTTTCTCAGAATATTTCTGTAGCGAATCACTTGATTCCACTGCCAATTTCGCCTTAAGGAATATCACTTGAGATTTCAGGGGAGTAGCTTGGACTTTGTAATTTTGGATTTGCTTTATCCGTGTGTACGCGCATTTTATGTAGTCTCGATTGTATTGTGAGGACAAAGGCACTTTTCCTATAAGGTTGTGGACGTATGAGGACACTTTCTCCTCCCATGTGCCTTTGAACTCTATCTGAACCGTTGTATCGCTTAGGTTCATTCGCAGCATGTGTCTGATAAGGTCATCTTGTAGGTCTTCTTGGGACTTGTATTGGCCAAGAACGTGGTTGATTTCTGATACGATATCTTCAGGAGTTCCACCCAAGCAGAATACAGTACCCGTTAGATCTGAAAAAATTAATTGAATACTTAATGTGCCGACATTGACAAAGTCCTTATACTTATGATATACCGTGAAATAAAATGCTAGTGCCCATGAGTGCTTCACGTGACTACACGAGTTGTTCAAACACGGAAGATTTTCTTATCTTGTAAATTGGCATATTTTTATTTACCATCGGGATTTATTTTATTTATTCATATTTATTTATCACCACGTAATATATAATGATATATCTACAGTTTATGTAACACTGCAGTGTTTCCCAGTTCACTTAGTTTGTTCACTTAAGGCCCTATCCCAGCACGAATCGCCGTGTCAGTGTCTCGGGGTGGACTGCGGTGCGCAGAGGAGTGCTGGAGCACTGAGGCGCGCCGGCCCGTAATAACAATTAGTTATGTAAAACGTTATATAATGTAATTTTATAAAAAAAAAATCGGAAATGGACTACTTGGCTTGCGCTAAAATATATCATATACATTTCAAAATCATATTCTATGTACATTTTCGTTATAAATGAATTCAAAGTGTCAAAAATTGGCTATGTTTGGATTTTTTTTCTATCGAGCGAAGTTATTTAAATCGTGTATCGATCTTTCAAAATGGATACATAAACTACTCAACTCCACCATATATTTTTGCCATTCGCCCTACTTCAAGAAACGATGACGAAAAATGGAAAGAAACAATGTACTTTTTTGGAGTTTGGCGACCGGATAGGTCCTTAAGAAACTTTAAATGGTTCAAGGAAGAAATCACTAGGAAATTGTTAACGAAACACAGTAAGTAAATTTTCAAAACAACGTCGAGTCCATTTTGAGATTGCCCCTCTTAACGATCAAATTGACCCCCTATGGGACGTGGGTCCTAGTGTGTTACACGCTGTTTCATCTAAAATATATGACAATTATGGTAAACGTAAACAATAATATTACACTTCCAATTCCTCAATCAATAGATTTTAGACAAAACAGTGCATTATGTATGGGACTACTTAACAATGTTATCCTTTTTAATTGCTCAGCCCACTACTGAAGCTCAAGCTCTGGATAGGTAGTGTTTTATTATGTTAGATTCGCGAAGATTTGAATGAGAGGTGCCTGAACTCCGGAATTCGGAAAATTCTTTAAACCTTGGGAATGAATAAAGGACAATGTAAGAGGTTACTGTTCTGTTAGATAGACCGGGATTAGATACTGAATAATCTGCAGTCGTACATAGATCAATAACGCTGTTCCTTATTTTATAATCTTATACAGTTTATGTACGTTGAAATAAATACACCCGAAAATTACCTTGTTCCTCAAGAATTTTGGCCATCTCAAGCGCTACTATGACTCCTGTCTCATACCCGAGAAGGTAGAAGTGACCGTTGATACCAGTTCTTTTAATTAGAACCTGTAAAAAAAGAATATTCTAGTTTAACTGGAAGAGTTTACAGTAACTACAACTGTTACAATAATTATTCCTTTTTACAAACAATCGATTTTGTAAGGGTCAGAGTCGAACTTGGGGCTAAATAAAACTCATCGTCAAAAGTCATAGTTAGCTCGAAGTCTCGACGCTGAAATTTATCCAGACATTCCTCACGATATTTTTCTTTACTACCCAAAGAAAAATCCAAAGACATCGCAAAAATATCTATATTGAAGACATTACTATGAATACAACTAAAAAAAATGTGTGCGTGTACTAGGTGTACACACGTAAGAAGTGAAACTTCTTTATGAATACAAATACAATTATGTATTTCATTTTACCTTATTACTACTAAGATTATTACAGAATTTCATTAATTGTAATAGAATTATTACTATCATTGTTATCGTTATTATATATTTTTGTTATTAATGGCTTCAAATCTCTTCGGATCAACCGTTGTAGGGACAAGAAAAAGATAACGCGTAAACGAAAAACATGACGATTTGCTACAAAATTTCTCCCATACGTCGATAAAAAATTCATTCTAACGCCGATAAAGAAGTTTGACTTCAAAAAGCAACATGGCGCGTAACCGAAAAACGTGACGATTTGCTACAAAATTTCTCCCATACGTCGATAAAGAACTTTCATTCCAACGCCGATAAAGAAGTTTGACTTCAAAAAGCAACATGGCGCGTAACCGAAAAATGTGACGCGTAACGAAAAAATGTTACACTACATTTTTTTCCAACCCCGATAAAGAAGTTTCACTTCAAAAAGTCACCTTTGCAAATCTAGCTGCCATTTCCTGAGGAGTTTCATCAGGATGCGCAAGACCCGGCTGCAGTACTAAAGCGAACAGCTTCAGTCTTTCAGCCAAGAGTTCGAATCTTCCATTGTGACCTTCCAAACCTGGTATCAGACATATGAAATTCTGGTTCGCGTCGAACTCGTCATCCATCTGTCAAAAAAAATGTTTTTATTTACTATTTTAGCTCCCATAATTATATTATACTAGTAGACCCGGTCAAGCGTTGCTGTGGCTAAGATTTTTGTTATATTACATAGTAGTAAACTATTCAAGGGAAACGGCAGGAGAACACTAATCCACCATGCTTTTTTGGTGGTTATGCCAATAAATTGTAGCTTATGTGAAACGTTGGTAATTATTTTGATAAGGATCAATACCTAGGTACGAATAAAGAGCCTATTCTAGCGGTGGTAATTTAATTTAAAAAAAATGTGTGCGTGTACTAGGTGTACACACGTAAGAAGTGAAACTTCTTTATGACCTTATTTTTCGAAAAATGATCTACTATATGCAACTTAACGAAATTGGTTAAATAAAGTTAAATTAGATAAAGTTTAACAAAAGGCTTTTATTATCATAGACATGAATACAAATACAATTATTTCATTTTACCTTATTACCACTAAGATTATTACAGAATTTCATAAATTGTAACAGAATTTTTAGTATCATTGTTATAGTTATTATAAATTTTTGTTATTAATGGTTTAGAATCTCTTTGAATCAACCGTGGTAGGGACAAGAAAAAGACGCGCGTAACGGTCAAATGTGACACTGACGCGTAACCGAAACATGTGACGCGTAACCGAAAAATGTTACACTAAATTTTTTTCCAACCCCGATAAAGAAGTTTCACTTCAAAAATTAATAAAAGGACGCTGATTTTGACGTAACTATAAAAGATAGAGACATGCTGTCGCGACTTTTTTTATAGATAGTGATGTGTCCTGAAAAATTGTCATAGATCAATTTGTTCTATCATTAATAGTTTTCGCAGCGCACACGATTGAAGGAAGTTTTTGTTTTTTTTTTACACCTTGGGTTAGATTATTCAAGTGTTAGTAAGCATCCCAAATTTTTTTGAAAATGAAACATAGCCTATGTCACTCGGGAATAGTGTAGCTTGCCAACGGTGAAAGAATTTTTGAAATCGGTTCAGTAGTTTCGCAGCCTATTCATTTCATACAAACAAAAAATCAAACCTTTCCTCTTTATAATATTAAGTATATAAGTATAGATATTGAAATTTGAATTTAGTGAAGAGACTTCAAATTTTAATACAATATTATTAGTGCACGAAAGTTTTTTAGTGTCAGTCAGTTTTACTTATTCAAATACTTTCTGAATAAGTAAAACTGACTGACACTAAAAAAAAATTTTTTTTTTTTACGTTCATAAGTGTACATTCTGTTACCTATATGAAAATTATTTTGACTTTTCGTCGTTTACGAGTTCGTTGACCTAATAAACGAGTATATTCGAATTTTAACCAGCATTTATTATAATATAATTATATAAATGTAAACTTACCACAGCAGCCGATTGCACTAACGTGGGTAGGAACACCATTTCCGTGGTACTTCGAAGTTCGTCTTCATTTACGTACGAGTAAAACTGCGCAAATCCTTCCATGTCCTTGAATGTTGCATCCAACATGTTTTCCTCAATGTTTTTAATCCTAAACAAAAAATTAGACAGGATTTGTGATGCAAACTAAGAATTATTATTTAATTAATTACAACAAATTTGTACTTGGCTTACTCCAGTTAAAAGAATAATTCAATCACGTGAAAATGGATCATAGAACACAAATTATCAAAAATAGAATAATAATAATAATCTTTATTTCTTCTCTCACATATACATACAAGGTTATTATGGTTAAACTAAGATGATAAAATTAGGAAGTGTATGTGAGGGACTGGTCTCTGTAACAGGAGACCTTAGTGACAGATAGCCAGCCTCTCCACCACCGGATCGGAACACGTACAATTAGGTCATTGTCATAAGATACAATAGAAGAAAATAAGTAAGTGCTAAAAGAAAATATTGCAAACGGAGTCGTAAAAATAAATTTGGTGTGTGTTTGTGTGGGTGTGTGTTTGTGTGAGTGTGTGCGCGCGCGCGTGTGTGTGTCTCTGTCTCTGGGTGTGTGTGCGCGCGTGTGTGTGTATGTGTGGGCGAGTGGGTGTGTTACAGAGTAACAGTTATTAAATCATATACAACTTGTTGTTGTTTTCATTTCGGTTAGAAACGTCGCGTATTAATTATTGTGTTCGAAAAAGTGCAATGCGCTGACGCAGCGCCGCGGTCGCGTTACGATGAATCGTTGACCTAGTATTTGTTATTGTGTAATGAATTAAAGCGAGGTTTTGTCTTTATAATTTTAATTATTATATTATATTTATGATGGCATCTCCAAATGTTATAGAAATTAAAACCCATTACGAGAAATTACTTGTTGGTGAACTTAAAAAGGAAAGAGCCCGATGCTCAGACCTGGAAGCTATTGTCTATCAACTCAAGGAGCGAATCGCTGAGCTAGAACGAAAAGTAGACCAGCCCTTAACACAAGGGGACGTGGCAGTCGCTGAATCAATTCAGTATGAGACGGACGAAGAAGAACTGGTAAAAGAAACAGAATGGGTGCGACAAAAAAGCAGAAAGAAAAGGATAGCAGAGGAACTAAACACCTCCCCTTCCCCCATGAAAGAAGTTACTAATAATAAAGTAACAAAAGAAAAGCCCAAAAAGGAACCCCTTCCACCCCCAAATGTTGTCGAAAATGTGACTGAATACCAATCATTTTACGATGCTTTACTTAAAAAAGAAATAAAAAAAGACTCTTTTACCGTGAAAATGCTCAGAAATGGATCGGTGAAGATTAACACCAACAGTGAAGATACCTTCAGATGTATCACAAAGCATCTTAAAGAAGAAGATGCCTCGTGGTTCTCATATGAAAACAAGCAGTGCAGGCCAATAAGAGTAATGGCAAAAAATCTGCATGCTTCTTGCAAGCCAGAAAGGATTGTTGAAGACCTCATTCTCCAAGGGTTTAAAATTTTAGACGCAGCCGTCAAATATAGCTGGAAAAACAAGAAACCGCTTAACATATTCATTCTCTCTTTCCACCATCAAGAAAACATAAAAAATATTTATGAAATAAAATCGATACTAGGCTGCAAAATTGAAATACAGCCACTGAAATCGCCTAAATTGATTCCCCAATGCAAGAGGTGCCAGGCTTATGGGCACACACAGAAATACTGCTCCAAGGAGCCGAGGTGTGTAAAATGTACTGGAAAACATCTCACTGTTGATTGCAACAAGCCACGAGACGCGAGACCGAAGTGTGTGCACTGTGGTGAGGCACATCCAGCTAATTACAGAGGCTGTGTAGTAGCAAAAGAATTACAGAAAATCAGAAACGGCTTAAAATCAAAAGCAAAGACTGAAACGGGCAAATCTGTAAAACCAGCAAAATTAGTGTCAAAAACTGTTTCCTTTGCTCAGGTAACTAAAGGTAAACTCTTTCCTCAACACAACAAAATGAGACAGCTAACACAGGCATAGATGAAAAGATTAACACCATACTTTCATTATTGACATCCTTTGATGAAAGACTTAAAAAACTAGAAAGCGGCACCAAAATAGCAGCTTCTAAACGTCTTAAGCAATGATGTCTTTAAAAATAATGGCATGGAATGCAAATGGGCTTTTAAAACACCAAAGAGAACTCCATATAATTCTAAAACATGAAAACATTAAAATCTGCTTGGTATCGGAAACACATTTTACCAGGGAGTCATACATTCAACTTAATGGATATAAAACCTACCATGCCCTTCATCCCAGCAATAAATCCAGTGGGGGAAGTACAGTTATAATAAAGGACAGTTTAAAACACCATGAGGTCTTCAAATACGAAAAAGAGCACATTCAGGCTGTTGCTGTGAGCCTATCAATGAAGCGGTTTCCATTAACAATATCATCTATCTACTGCCCACCAAGACATGCACTTAAGTACGACCAGTACAAAACCCTGCTAGAAAGTCTTGGAAATAGATTTGTGTTGGGAGGAGACTTTAATGCAAAACATACCTACTGGGGATCAAGACTCATATCGACTAAAGGAAAAGAACTGTTTAATGCAATGAAAGATTTGCGATGTGATGCAATTTCGACAGGAAAGCCTACATACTGGCCAACAGACAAGAATAAAATACCAGATCTTATAGATTTCTTCATATTTAGAGAAGTATCACCAAATGTGCTCCAAATAGAGGAAGCCTATGATATGAACTCTGATCACTCACCAATCTTACTCACGATTGGCGAAGACCCTATAAAGCGAAAACTGAATCCATCTCTCGTCAACCCACATACGGACTGGGACAGCTTCAAAATTTATCTTGAGAATATGGTAGACCGAAGAGTACCTTTAAAGACTGAGGAACAAATATAATTAGAAGTAAATAAATTTACAAAGAACATCCAGCAAGCTGCTTGGAGCAATACTCCAAAATTTAAGATAAAAGTACAAAACAACTACTTCCCAGAAGAGATTAAAAATCTGATAAAGACAAAACGAGCTCAAAGAAAAAGGTGGCATTCCACAAGATGTCCTGAAGACAAAAAACGTCTGAATAACCTCACTAAACAACTGAGGAGGGAGATTACAAAACATAAAGATACTTCAATAAAGAGATACCTAAACCAATTTACTTCTGATGGTTCCACCAATTACTCCATCTGGAAAGCGATAAAAAATATCAAAAAACCTACTACACATATTCCTCCCTTGCGAGAGTCTGATGGGAATTGGGCTGCAAGTAACATACAAAAAGTTAGGAGGTTTGCTGAACATCTAGAAAATATATTTCAAATCGATGAAGAAGATTTACTTGACTTCGGGGAAATATCGCCAGAAGAGCTAAACATCCGGCTAGTCACACCAAAAGAAGTTTTCAGTGAAATTAAACGTTTGACTAAAAATAAGGCGCCAGGTTTTGATTTAATTACGGGTGAGGTATTACAGCACCTTCCCCGTAAAGCCGTAGTTAAAATGACAACCTTAATTAATGCCTCATTTCGACTTCAATATGTTCCCAATATGTGGAAAGTTGCAGAAGTTATAATGATTCCCAAGCCAGGAAAACCACCACACGAAGTAACGTCTTACAGACCAATCTCACTGTTACCTGTTATAGCGAAACTATTTGAGAAACTATTTCTCAAACGTCTTAACCCTATTATTGCCAAAAAGCAGCTCATACCGGATTACCAATTTGGTTTCAGAGAAAAACATTCTACCATAGAGCAGGTTCATAGAATTACAAATAATATAGAAAAAGCACTAGAAGAACAAAAAGTCTGCTCCACGGTCTTTCTGGATGTAGCTCAGGCATTTGACAAAGTGTGGCACCGAGGACTTGTTTATAAATTAAAGAAACTACTGCCTCGTCAATTTTCAAATATCCTTGAGTCATACTTAACACAAAGAATGTTTAGGGTAGGTACGACAAGAAGATGATTATTCAGAACTGAAAGAAATAAAAGCTGGGGTGCCGCAAGGGAGTGTATTAGGTCCGGTCCTTCTTGTCGTATTTTTTTTTTTTATGTAATAGGAGGCAAACGGGCAGGAGGCTCACCTGATGTTAAGTGATACCGCCGCCCATGGACACTCACAATGCCAGAAGGCTCGCAAGTGCGTTGCCGGCCTTTCAGGAATTGGTACGCTCTTTTCTTGAAGGACCCTAAGTCGAATTGGTTCGGAAATACTTCTGTGGGCAGCTGGTTCCACATAGTGGTGGTGCGCGGCAAAAACTGCCTTAGAAAACGCTCTGTTGTGGAACGACGGACGTCGAGGTGATACGGATGGTATTTTGTATTTTGCCTTGACGTCCGATGATGAAACTCAGCTGCAGGTATTAGACCGAACAACTCCTCTGAACACTCTCCATGGTAAATGCGGTAGAAACTACAAAAAGCCATAAATACTGTTGGCTTGTGGACCAAAAAATGGCGGATACGATTAAATCAGTCTAAATCAGTTCACGCTAGGCATTCCGCGCTATCAGTTCAAAATAAATTATTGATTTACAAACAAGTCCTGACACCTGTATGGACTTATGGTTGCCAGCTGTGGGGCTGTACCAGTAATAGTAACATCCAAGTAATCCAACGATTCCAAAACAAAGTGCTCAGGGGAATAGTCAATGCTCCCTGGTATATTCGCAATAACGACCTCCATCGGGACCTTAATGTAGAGGACGTCGCCACAGTAATAAAAAAGACTGCCGGAGCCCACGAACATAGGCTCCACCATCACGTGAATGTCGAGGCTATTCAACTCCTTGACACCACGGGCCTAGTGAGAAGATTGAAAAGGACAAAACCGTTTGAACTAGTGAATTAGTGTTAGTGCACGTTAGTATTAAGTGCTAAACAGTGATTGAAAAAAATAGAACACAAGAACAAAGTGTCTTCCCTTTAATAGAGACTGTAAGTAGTGTTATTGGACACTTTCTTATGTTAAATATCCTTTGTAATAAATTAGGTTAGACTTAAATTACTTATTAGTCTTAAGTTAGGCTAGATTGTAATGTTCCATGATGTCTTAGTAAAGACACATGTATATAAAAAAAATAAAAAAATATACAACTTACTTGCTTATAGAAAGATCTAGAATGGCTTCTTGCGACAGGAGGATGTGATATTGGTCCCGCAAGTATTCTCTCACTGGGAATAGTAATGCACTGTCCTTGCATAATTCCTGCAGCGTGAGTGTACCTTCTAAATTGTTTGGTAGATCGAATTCTGAAATTTAAAAAATGTTATTTATGTATACAGTTATTTAAAATAATGCAGTGTTGTCCTAGTGACTTCAACGTGCAAATGTCATCCCTGAGGTCAAAGGTTCTATGGAGGAAAATACCGTGAAGAAACCAAGCCTAAGAAGGCATGCGGATTGTTTGGGTCTACCCAATACTTTGACGCTTCTATAGAAACGTAGATTTCTGTTTAGTTGCATATCGGTTTCTAAAAAATAAGGTGTTTAAAGACGTACTGGCAATAGCAGCGATGTCTTCCAACAAAGATTTCTTATTAGGAACCGGGTGCACCACAATCACGGGCTCCTTGGAGTTCAATCCTTCTTCTAAGACATTCAGTACGGTCTTAAATGACAGCAAGCTTTGCACCTGAGTCGACAAAACAAAAAAAAAGTTTTTAACTGGGAAAAGTAAGTTGAATCATTTTTAAAAATTGAGAAAAACTTTGTGAACGTTACATTAGTCCTTGATTCGATAGTATAAGATTTTCAGCCATCAATGTAAAGAGAATACCATTCGGATCTTTTTTTAAATAGTACTACTTTTTTGGTACAATGTAAACACGTGCACGTCTGAACATCATGCAGTAACGCGCGGTTCGTATCATGACGTACCACTTTATATTTCATACAAAATCGACATCAGAACGAGAAATGTATTAAATAAAATGTTTATAAAGCTGACTATACCTTAGTGATTTTGAAAAGCTCGTGGTATATTCTTATTTTTAGGCTGCATTAACTATTAGATCAATCGCGTTTAGAAATTGGCGACTTACTAACAATACTGCAGTACAAAACTTCAGATAAATGTCGCGTCGCTTGTTAGGCTAAGTTCAGATGACCGCGCGGTACAAGATCAATATAAACGGTAATTATCGTCTACATTACCGCGCGGCCGCGCGCGGCACAAGTTTTGCAAACCTGTATGGACCTGTTCAGTTGATCCGCGCGGCTTGAGACGGAAAGACACATATATCGATGCAAAATTAGTACCGAAGATATGGTATTAAGGATTTGGTGATATGCAATATCTTATAGCATCTTCACTGGATTTTAAATCATTTTCAATAGAATCGTATAAAAAATCAAAGGATGCAACTGACATCCGGAAATAGTTAAAAAAAATTATCTTCGTGTAACCTCAAGTCGGTATACAAAGTGACAAACAGGCTGGAAGAAAGTCTGTCACTTAAAATTGGATGCACCTAGTATCGTCTTTGTCTTCTTCTGCGACGTCTCAGTCTTCTATATAAAATCCATAAGCAAATTGCCTCCTCCACGTCCATTGTCAATCAATGTTGAAGCCACACTGCCGCGCGTACATATACCGTCATGTGAATGCTCCAACCGCGCGGCGACGCGCGGCTACGCGCGGTCATCTGAACTTAGCCTTAAAGCGTAGTTCCGTCTAGTGCCTACTTTTGTGGAGGAAGGATGGTGTAGACTTCCTTCTAAAAGGAGGATCCTAGACAGTGGCGTAACTATAGCATCTGGGGCCCGTGGAAAATTCTTTTGATGGGGCCCTATCAGTAAAAATCGTCACGTTGTACACAGTTTAATTTTAATAAACTTCGAGATAATCAGCGTACTCAATTACACGTTGTTTATGTCCCACTAATGACCAAAGGCCTCCTCTCTGAGGCGAGAGGGAATGGTCTGTAGTGCCCAGGCTAGCCCAATACGTATTGGAGACTTCACATTTATCCATAGAACATAATATCTCTTGGGCAGAGGCCCTCTTGAATCGAGTGCATTTTGCCAGCCCTGTCCCCCTATTGTTACGCCACTGATCATAGACCACTCTAAGCCCGAAAGTCCTCAATGTCTAAAGTCGAGAAGTTTGTTAGCGCATTTCAGTGTCAGAGTACATCGTTGGAACTGTTGCTACAACGTTATTGTAAAAATACTACTTACCGATTCAAGTTCAGGTGACTTGATGATAGTCAAATTGTTCTTAAAGGGACATTCTGACGTGAATGCGTCATCACCTATGCGGTTACCGATGTCGATTACAGCAAGGTGTCTGAAATTGAAAAAGAACTTCTTTACACAAGTGTTATATAGGTACAAGCTGGTAAACAATAATATGTTATATTGTTACATAAAAAAAACGTGTGGCACTCGGGGACTGCCGCGATAAAGCTATTGCATAGCATTTTTGCAATATTGCAACTTATGCAATATAAAATTATTTATTTATTTTTTGCAGTATTTTTTTTCTTTGATATAAATTCAAGTTTTTTCTTTGATATTAATTCAATCTACCACTCTACCAGACTCAGACTAACACGCCTATCCGATCACGCTACACCAAAGTGAGACGCAGTATGCGTTCTGTCCCGCTCTAACGCGTATTGGCCGCACCTATATTACGTCATCGTGTGTTAGGTTTATTTCGTTACGGAATTTCTTGATTCGGTTGCCGCGCTCAAAGCCCGCGATAAAATCTATGCAATAGCTTAATAATACAAATATGTAGTAAAAAATGATGTATGGTTAAAAGTGAAACTGCACTAATCTCTTCCGTTTGACATATTAATGATTTTACGTACTTGAAGTAATAATTTCTACACTCTCAATTTTTCCATTAAACTAGTGTCGCACAAGAACACTTTCTGTTTAGCATTGGACAGGTTCAGATGTTATTTAAGATTGTTGGTGCATGTATAGACATTTTTTTTTATAATTATGGCTCTGGCACGGTTTGTGCATTAGCCAGCGTCAAGTATAAGATTTTTATAATTCGTACTTTTTGTCTTAGAAATTCGACCCTGTCCTCCATGTACGGTTTAGGCACTCGCCCGGTACCGCACAACCCTCCCAAAGGCCGAGAATAAATTTAAATTAAATTAAAAGTTGCCCTCGAACCGGGAATCGAACCCTGTACCCCTCACCTAGCTGCCACTTAATAAGACTGCTATGCTATGAGGCCCCTATAGACATATTTAAACTGATTAAATAATTCATAAAGAAACAAATAAATGTATGCTTAATAAACAGCAGAGCAAATGAACAAAATGGAAACCCCATGAGATTTTATTTTTCGTTCTACCTGTTCATTAGATTTCGCAACACTATTGTGTTAGAGATTTTTTATTAAATTGTTTGGGTTTATTTTTGACATTTTAAATCTTAACAAATACATGTGGTCATTATTATTTCATTGAATTCAAATATTACTTTCGCAAGTAAGACGCTTCAAATATAGTATTAACACACTTAATTGTAAATTTAAAAAATGTAAAATTACTTAAGAAATATAAAACTTACTCGACAGGTGGTGTTAACTTTCTAGAAGCTGAATACAATGCATCCAAATATGTAGTGGCGTCATTGTAGTTCTGGGCTTTGCTGGCAATCATGTAGATAATCTGGATTTTCCCCAGAACACTACTTTTGTTAAGTAGGAACTCTATATACTTCTTGTTCCAGAGTTCTTGTCTGTCAATGACAACGTGTACACCAGCGTCTTGCCAGGACCTAAAAAAAATATATGTTTATTATGGAACATAAGATACAGGTATCACTTATCCCGTCATTAAATTATTAATCCCTACTCATCGGCAAAGAAGACAGAGGGTGTAGGCCGAGAGAAAAAGCCGGCGTAAAAAACTCTCGGTACTCTTTTAAATTAGCAAATCATCAAACAACACTTATTTTAAAAAAAATATCGCAAATTAATTAGAATTATCCTGTCTAGCACTAGTCCCAGGCCCTTTTATCAACTAGATAATCGTTAACCTATGTGAATAGAATAATCTTATATTCTCATATTGACGTACAACAACATATACTAAGCGTCGTACATACACACCAATATTTATTATATATTTCATTATTAGGCCGTTCGAGGCATTTTTATTTTTTTGAATTATTATTTTACATAAATATATTACAGTATTATTTTAAATTATTACAAAGTTATTTATTAGATAATATACAAAAATAATAAATTTTAAATCTATTTAGGTTCCATAGGACAATCCTATGATTGGCTCTATAGCCTGGACAAAATCAAATTGGTTGCTGATTTTTTGCTAAAAAAAAATATGTTAATTTTTGTTATTATTATTATTATTTTTTTAATTTATATAATGCTACAAATGTAATTAAATTATTTTTTTTGTATCTCACACACTGTTTTGTTGTGTTTTTTTAATATTTTTATTACTCTTTAATGTTAATATTCTAAGGTTTCGATATTTGTAAATATGTGAGGAACATGTATACTAACTTTTTTAGTATAGTAGTTTATTCTAAGAGTACATTGTCTTCACATATAATTATTTAACAAATGTAACAAAATATTGTAAACCTATTTTAAAAGAGTAAGTGTGGAGTTTCTTGCCCATTCTTCTCCACACGAAACTACCTTTTGGAAGGGGCAACTAGAATCATCTTTATATTTTTTTTTTTGACGTTCAAAAGTGCCATTTTAGATGGTCTAATTGAAATAAACGATTTGACTTTGACTTTGACTTCCATCTATAAGTATTATCATTATAATTACAATCTAGGCAAAGAATAATGTTAATCTAAATTTGTTGTACTGTTTTAATATTAAAAAAAAGTTTTACCAAATTCACCGTTAGATGTTTGACATTGCAATAACATACTTAGAGGAGACAAGATTTAATGTTTAAAGAACTTTATTTCTCATGACAAAAAAATGTATTTATTTACATGAGAAACTTAATAGGTATATACGAACGAGATACACGTCGCCATCAACCGTCCCAATTTTAGTCTACTCTCATCCTGATATGTATCTTTAATGCCCCTTTGAATTGGTTAAACGCGCTAATATTTCAAATTTTAGAAGGTAATTGATTAAATAAGATTAAGATTTTTTTACCTCTGTTTAACGAGGAATGTGTTAGAATAAGGCGCCTGAATGTACAGTTGCTTAGCCCCTTGTGCGACCAGCCCATCAGCCAGCTGTATCGCCAATACATCGTCATCTGATATGATCAAATTGCACGATTCAGGTGATATTTGGAGCCTGAAAATTCAAGATAATACGTAATAAACATTTGATAATGTGCTAAATAATAGCATTAAAGATATAGTATTTATTGTTACCTGGGTTTAACATCAGGAATGGGCTGCTGCATGTCAAGAAGCACTCGTCCGCGATGTCTACTTGCAGCCAAGAGACGGAAGGCCCGAGAGACCTCACTGGGCGGGAACGAAACACGGGACAGAGGACGCACGTAGCCACGCCCTATTCCTTCGGTTACGAGTAATTGCAAACGCTGGAATGGTGGTTTATCAAGTTTTAGTATAAAATACTGGTTCATATTGTACATTTAGAATAAAATTCAGAGTCGAGACGCACAGCCAAATATGAGTTCTGTATGTCAGTTATATAATGTTTTTGACAAATGAGTCGTAGTTAAATAGTATGTGTGTATGGACTTTAATAAATATATAAGTTCGTAAAACTTCCGCTTACTTCCAATTTAAAAAATACTTCCTAATAAGTATTGTTTTAATTAAACTATATTTTGTATTTTAGGAGCAGTATTGGCCTAGTAGCTTCTAGGGGGGACTCTATTCCCTGAGGTCGTAGGTTTGAGGCCGGCTGTACACCAATACTTTCTGTATATATGTGCATCTAACACTCGCGATGGCGTGTCTCATACATACAGATACAGAAATCTAAGACCCAAAAAAACGTTGTAGCGCCACTTTTACTTAGGATACTTAGTACTTGTCTAACCTCTAACTTAATCCATTGGACGTCAAGGTAGAATACAAAATACCATCCGTATCATCTCGACATCCGTCGTTCCACAACTGAGCGTTTTTAAGGCAGTTTTCGCCGCGCACCACCACTATATGGAACCAGCTGTAGGAAGTAGTTCCGAACCAATTCGACTTAGGGCCCTTCAATAAAAGAGCGTACCAATTCTTCAAAGGCAACGCACTTCCAAGTTTTCTGGCAATGTGAGTGTCCATGGGCGGCGGTATCACTTAACATCAGGTGAGCCTTCTGCCCGTTTGCCTACTACTAGATAAAAAAAAAGGGTGCGTGTACTTATGTAAGATGTTATATATCTTTGGCTTTCTTAATTTTTTTTAAATAATTAATATTTAAGGTTCATAACTTAATAATATTTAATTTTATTCAATTATTAATTAATATTAATAATAATATTATTATTATTATAATTTATTATTTTATTATATTATTCATTCAATTTAATAACTAGGTTTGTTTCATAACCTTTTAACTAAGTAACAATAGCTCTTTGTGAAAAAGCATTGCTAAATTTCTTAGAAAACACAATTAAAACTCCTTTATTTGTTTAAAAGGTACTACAAAGGTCATCATTCAAAATTCTTGGCATAGCTGCTAACTTCACGCATATTCTATTTCTTTTTACTTGTAGATTGTCTTATTCCCATCTCGCTCGCGCACGCTATAATCACACTGATAATTTTGTGTCTCAGGTGCGCGCGCATCGTAAAATTACACTCTCATAAATTTTTCATAACGCGCCTAAAGAAGTATAACTTCAAAAATGTTGAAAAATCTTCAAGAAAATAACAAAATTTACCTTCATATCGTGTTCAGTCTGAAATATGCTGCGAATATCGACGGTGGCGTAGGAGCGGCATTTAGTGAAATGGTTCATTCCGAGGTTAAAGTTTTCTCGCTCAATCAGCAAACTGGCATCGTAGTACACGCCGTACTCTGCGAGACATCCCATGGAGGCCTGAAAAAAATATAAAAGTAGTTTTGAAAAATTAAATCAAGTTCAAATACTTGTGAATTGGTAGGACGTAGCCCGGATTACATTCCAAAAACTACTGAATTGATTTTGATGTTAGACTGTATCCAAAGATGGATAACCCGAATTCTTCCGAATTAATTTACGCTTGTCGAATAGTTAACATGATGATTTGACTCTCAAAAGATAATTGACATAAAGGTCTAAGGAATAAAAAATACAATATAAGAATCAAAAAGTTATTTACTACTTGCAAAGTCTTTTCTAATGTTGTTTATAATGTAATCAACGGTTTAGGTTAGATTATATTAGATAAAATTATTATTTAATTTATTGATTAATAAAAAACACTAGAAAATCGATAATATCAAAAAATTAACTAACTACTATACGCACTAACAAATAGAGTTTTTGTCAGTTCAATACATAATGAAAATAAATAAATCAGTGGCGCTACAACCTCTTTAGGTCTTGGCCTCAGATTTCTGAATCTGTTTCATGATCATTTTTAAATCTAATAGGCAAGTAGGTGATCAGCCCCCAGTGCCTGACACACGCCGTCAACTTTTTGGGTCTAAGACATGTCGGTTTCCTCACGATGTTTTCCTTCATTGTTCGAGCAAATGTTAAATGCGCACATAGAAAGAAATTCCATTGGTGCACAGCCGGGGATCGAACCTACGACCTCAGGTATGAGAGTCGCACGCTGAAGCGACTAGGCCAACACTGCTTTCAATAGATAATACATTTCTTTTTAAATAAATTAAAAAAAGACAACCAAGGAATTCAGATTAAAAGTTATCGAAATTGATGTAGATCGAAAGATTTTTCTTTAAAATGAATAATTACATTCTTCAACTCCTTATTCGCGCAGCTGATGATGATGTCTACGCCTCTACCATTCGTAGCAGACCTCACCATGTCAGCGAAAGTGTGATGACGAGAATCACCGATGTGGTCATCTGTAAAGAAAAATTTCATAGAATAAATTTTAATAAATATTAATTAAGAATAATGTAAATAATTCCTAATTTAGGCTGAAAATGGTAATGAACAAAAAATACTGGTATTATTGTGAAAAAGCGATAGACGAAAAATATGGCACAGAGCGACCAACGCTTTTTCACAATAATACCAGTATTTTTTGTTCATTACCATTTTCAGCCTAAATTAGGAATTATTTACATTATTCTTAATTAATATTTATTAAAATTTATTTTCTGTTTTTTAGTTTAGTTTTCTATATAAAGCTGTGTTCTAGTTTTTTTAAACTATTATTTATTTTTTAGTTAAATTTTTTTTTTTTCGGATTATTGCATTGTCATCGACCTTTGACAGGTGCGAAAAGTTTGAATTAAATCTGTCCGTTAAATGTGGGTCAAAATCGAGTCCGAAGGAGTCGGTTACATACATACATACAGGTGAAGCTAATATAAAGCGTATAAAAATTAGTTTGTGGAAAGATGAAAGAGATTTTTAAATATATGACATATCTATTACCTATACATAATATAAGTGATGTTGACTTTCTCGGAAACGAGAATTTATGAATTATTGGCTCATTTATCACTACCAAAACTGACATTTTACAATTCATTAGCTTCAAGTGTAATATGATTGTTAAGATTTTGTTTGCGCTTTTTAATATTAACATATATATATATTTGTAACTTAACTAACGTTTGGATACATAACTAATTAAAACAAGTATTTGTAGACAGGGCCGTCTTAAACTAGGCTGGGGCCATTGGGCACACAAGAATTTGGGGCCCTTTTGGAAAGTAAAAAAAGCTAATTATAATAAAAAAATTTTACTAAATATGACCATTTATTATAGGTCATCAAATACAGTTAATTATGTCATTAATGATATTAGAACGCTGCTGTTTTTTTGGTTACGATTACGATAACGGTTTCTTTTAAGATTTCTGATGAGTCTTCTATTATATCCTTATTAATAAAATTAGTACAGTAGGAATAGGCGCAGCTATCGATATAATGGCGTAGTATATGCCTTGTACATACCTTCTGATATGATTACTGATTTGTGAAAAAGTGTAATGTGCCCGTCAAAAGGTTTTGAGAATAAATGTGTGAGAGAAATTGTCGGTCCTTCGGGGCCCCCTGAGAATGGGGGCCCTGGGCACGGGCCCCATGTGCCCTTATGGTGAAGACGGTATTGTTTGTAGATATGGTTGGAAAAGAGAGAGCAGGCAGAACTTCGTGGCTGGTGCTAAGGGCAATAGCGCACAAGCGGCCAGCGAGATAGATACATTATTATGAAATCGCCATGGAGCACGCCCACATTGCCGCACGCGGCCAGCAGCCCCATCGAGCCCCAGCGGCCAACGAGATCGAAGCGACGCATCTGCGGCCCGTGGCTTTTTTGAAGCGCGCAGTATTTGCACTGACGAATGTAGCTGCGGTTTTGGCCGCGATCAAGCAAGGGTTACAAAGAAATCTAGTGCGCTATTGCCCTAATGCAGGCCTTCCACTGACGGACCCATTACGGACTCCGCTATACATGATGACATGATTTTCATACATGTGCTTCCACCAAAGCGGAGACGAGCGCAGCGGAGAGACCGAGTTGAAAGAGTCACATATGAGGTTAGCGAGTTAACCGAGTTTCCCACGGAAATGAAAATCATCGTTACGAGTATAGCGGAGTCCGTAATGGGTCCGTTTCACTCGCAGTGGAAGGCGGGCATTAGAGTACGTAACGTAACTCAAACCGTACTGTATCTTAACATACGAGAGTCATAGTTTGCGCTAAGCTCTCAACTTGAGACTTTTCCTTAGAGCGCGTTCTTGAACAAACTTAGTTTTTAGTGACGTTGAGAAACGTTCATATAATACAAATAAATACGGGAAATGAATTGATTTTATTTTCGGTTCAACTTTAATAATTGGAATTAAATTCATAACCTTGATAAGTGAAGTTAGCCACAACTTTCAATATTCCCATTTAAGTGGCCCGAAAGTATAAGGAAGTCAAAGAAGAATTTGAATATTTCTTTCGTGCAGAACAATAATAGAGAAAAAACGTTATTATAGCCATACCTTGCAACTGAGGGAAGAGCTTCTTAACGAACTGCTTCTTCTTCAGATCACTGACAGTGGTAAATACTTCGCAGTCAAATGCAAGGGCAATGGAGATTGCAGCTTGGGCCAATGCACCTGTTCCACCGTGTACCAAAATGCTCATACCGGGTAAAATACTGCTTTTATTGCTCTAAAAGTATGAAGAAATTATTAACAAATGTTACGTAGTTTACTTTTACTTTCGATGAGATTTTTGCTCGAATGTTTTACAGAATTAGATGTATTTAAATAAGAATCTAGTTGTAAATTGAAATGTATTCTTTGCGATCATAAATAAATTGTATGAGATACTAATTTTCATGGAAACTAAACGAAGTTTCGACGATCATTTGTAGTAAACGATATATCAGATATATATCCGATGGTACGTCATCTGAACGCATCCAAAATTTGTTATAATCGCAGCAACCTGAACATCTGAGATTTAGAATCGCCCTAAAATAAAATCTTTATAGCTAATAAGAAAGAAAGAAAAAACTTTATTATGCACAATATACAAGGTATTTAGATAAAGTAAAGTGCACTGGCCCCCACACTAGGATTCCCTGTGTTGTGGGCAGCCAGTCTCTTCCTTTTGACATGAAAACAGTATTTTATAATAACTAAGAGAAAAAAAAAATACTACGTAAAAGCACATACCAAGCAGTAGAAAGCCAAACAGTAGGCCAAAGGCACGGTAGCGGCATCCTCTAGGGTCCAGTGCGCAGGCACAGGCCACAATTGCTCAGTCTTGGCTCGCACTATTGTACTCACGGAACCCGATTCAACAAGACCCATTACACGGACACCACTAAAAAATGTATATTTGTTAGACTATATGGGCGGATCGTGAATTTGTGGGGCTCTGGGCTATTACGGGGAAGTCCCCCGTAATAGGGTAATTCCCCGTTCCGTTCGATAGACGCGCATCGCACATGGGTTGATTGATCTCAGGGATACCAACCTTATGATTGGATTTTTTTTAATTTAAAATATCGCCTATCGTTTTCACTGGGGGCTCTTTCTTTCCACGGGGCCCTGGGCTACAGCCCAAAAAGCCTTTAAGTAGATCCGCCTCTGACTATATGGAAATTTTTGGCAAGAAAAATTTCAATAATAAACCAACTAGTATTACTAGTACAAAATTGGCTACTAGTTCGTAAGCAGTGTAGTCTTTCTCTCAAGCCACCTCATCCAGGCTACGTTTTACTCTGAGCCCGTTAAAAAAATAGTACGAAACTAAAAGTTCTATCGAAAATAGACACTGTGTTCAAATCAAATCAAAAATCATTTATTCACGTAGGTAACACAATGTACACTTTTGAACGTCAAAAAAAAGAAATATACATTAAATGCTTCTAATTTTACATTTACTGCCAGTTCTCAAATCAAGGGCGTAGAACGGAAGAGAAGACCTGACAATAAACTCTCCGCCACTCTTTTTAATCGCCAAGTTTTTGTTTTACACAACGTTTGTTAGGAGCTGCAACCATTACACCATGTTCCACATGACATCTTAAGTAATAAATAAAAATAAAATAAATAAAAAACAAAGATTTGTCCTCTATCAGCATGAGGCATGGTGAAATAGGAGCAAGCACTTACATGCTCGTGTTTATAGCGCAGATCAAGAAGAGAAGACATACCTTTCCGTCACACCACTGAAGTCCATTCCAAAGGTTAAATCCGTATCAAAATCGATGGGTATTACTCCCATACTTCTCTTTGTGTCGAGGCTATTCAGAGTAGAATAGTGTACCTGTAAACAAAATTCGATTTAAAAATCCTGTATTAAGGCCCTATCCCAGCACGAATTGCTGTGTCAGTGTCTCGGGGTGGACTGCGGTGCGCAGACAGGCGCGTCGCGTCGGCCCGTAATAACAATTAAGTAAGTTAATTAAGTTATGTAAAACATTAAATTGATGTAATTTTATTTTTTTTTTTCTGAAATGGATTACTTGGCTTGCGATTAAATATATCGTGTAAATTTCAAAATTATGTTCTATATACATTTTCGTCATAAAATGAATTCAAAGTGTTAAAAATTGGCTATGTTTGGATTTTTTTTTCTATCGAGCGAATTATTATTATTATTTAAATCGTATATCGATCTTTCAAAATGGATACATAAACTACTCAACTCCACCATATATTTTTTCCATTCGCCCTACTTCAAGAAACGATGACGAAAAATGGAAAGAAACAATGTACTTTTTTGGAGTTTAGCGATAGGAAAGGTCCTTAATTCCTCTTGACATTTATATGATTACGGAAGCAGATTCAGCAATATTACCTATATCATATCGTACAAAAGGCTTCTTATAGCACAATAGGAAAATATATATTAGTTAACTGTTACAAACCTTCACGTTAATCCCTGGTCCAGTTGGCTCAGGTGTTTCAACCCAGGTCAATGAATCGATGTCTCCAACGTGAGAAATCTGGAGTATCGCATTACCCTTGCTTTCTACCTGACGCTCCACGGGAAGGTAGTACTTGCCTCCCCAAATACCCTGTTTAAATAATTCGGAGAGTCATCGTCACATTCAGAAAAATTAGAAAACATTTTACAAAATTAGTTATTAAATTTTTATAACTGAAACTGAGGAAAGGAAAAGTTCCAATCGATATAACTGAAAGTTATCCTGCGACCTTGCATATTGATCAGCAAAATTAAATGCAACAACAACAGTTTAGAATAATAATAGGGTAGAATGTTTTGTATAATATTCACTGACCCACTACTTACGTGATCTAACACATTGAAGGTCAAATTTAGAGGTGGCAATTCGTTCAAACACTGTTCGTTGGACACCTTGTGGTTTATTTCAATCACGTATATCTTCTTGTTAGACCCACTGCTAGCCTCGCTCCATTGCTTCACAAGTTCTGACAAACCTGGGACTTTCGGATATGTGGACACAATCAAGAGGTTCTGCCCGGGAGGAAGTAGGGAAAGACTACATTCTAATAACGCAAGGTCTTCAGTAGAATGGACTGTAACTGCGCTGGAAATGGAACGGGATTGATTTGGACGCCAACTTATAAGTTGGATTTGGGCATTGGAGACGTTGTGAGAGGACACAGGGATGTAGAGAGAAGCCGGTCTCTGCTTTGGTTCTGAAAATTCTTTGTTTATGATGAAGAAATCGCGTGGAAGGATGTTGTGTAGGGCTTCCGTGAGCTGGAAGAAATATTATCATAAGATGAAGGTTTAAAAGGTGCTGATTTTTCTTAAGAGTTTAAATTACACTTACAGATTCATCAAACGATAAGTCATTGAGGAATAAGACATCAACTTGATTATCAATATTGGTCAGTTTGAGGAGGTCTCTCTTATCAATACATGCTAAGTTCACTTTGACCCCAGGAATTTGTTCGACGACAGATTTCAATCCGCTGTATTTAGAGTCAGATTCGTTAACAACTAGGGCATTGATTGTGCTTTTGTTAACATTTTCAGCAACTATTTGGAGGAACACTGAAAGAGCTGACGATTCCTGTAAAAAAATAATTTTTATAATCTGCATGCAATATAAACATGTTCCGGGAAGAACTTTGATAAAGCATTGACAATATCAAGTATTTTGGTGTAATATGTGATGCTATCGAATATGTAGATCACCACGTATATCCAGGGCAAATAAAATAATTTAAAGACCAAACAGACCAAAGATATTGGTACCTTAAAGAAGTACTTGAAAGTAAAGCTTCCCAATGGTAGCTAAGTAAAAGGTGTTCAACTTATGTATCTTACCATGTGTCACATACAGCTGCCAGACTGGGACATTATCTCAGAAACATCTTTTAAAGTTGGGAACAACCCACTGTGTAACAGTGAGACATCGCAAAAGAGCAGAACAGATAATACTAACGACGAAAGTAGAGGACATTATAAAGAAAATACTGCAATTGAAATGGCCCTGACTCGGGCACATGACGAGAGATAGCAGGTTGAAATGGACAAAATTATTACACAATGGCAACCACGTAAAAAAGTAAAAGAGGAAGAAAGAGGTGGGCAGGCGATATAAATAGAATAGGAGGCAGAACTTGGAAAAGAAAAGCTAACATTAGAAAAGGATGGAAACTGGAAGGGGCTATGTGTCACAGGATACCGGCACATCTGATGTATTAAATTAATTTAATTATGTTACAATAAGTGTTTGTATATGTATATATTATACTGGGTGTCAGCAATAAAGGCTTAATAATAATATGTTTAAACAATGAAACTTTCGTTCCCTACATCCGATTTTGAGCGTCATAAAAGTAAGTCACGATACATTTTATTATTGCCTTCCCTTTACAAGTGTACTTCACATTAAAATAAAGCTTCTTTAAATAAAATAAACTAAAATAATTTTGAAAATACATACGTTACTTTGCCCCCTTGGGGAAATGGGGTACAAATTTGTAAGCCTTCACAGAAACGTTCTCGCTGCTCGCTGGCCGAGAACAGAACCTCACATTATGGAAGGTTACACCAGAGCATCTGGAAATATGAACGATTTTCTATCATTATTATATTTGAATTTACAAAACTATTATTGCTATGACATACAATAATAAAAAATGTACAACTTTCGTAACAAATTTCTATTTCCCTTATTATTGGAGAACCATATTTATCGTGGTATATCATCCCCCTAAATGTTAAGGGTAGTCCACCCTAATTTTTTTATTTTTTTATGATACAGCATTAAAAAATACATACAACCCCTAATTTTCACCCCTCTACAATCTACCCCTATTTTTTATTATAAATGATAAACATGGCAAAACGACGTTTGCCGGATCGGCTAGTTTTAATATAGAAATCCAAACCTAGATTTCGGGTTCGAGCCAGTTAAAGATGATATGCTCAGTAAATGGTGGAAGTATGTTATACATATAATAAATAGAATTCTATGGAGGTAAACCTATTTGTTTGTACACTCGCTGAGTTCACAAGAGTTGCTAGCTATATTATTAGTTATAAAATCTAGGTATATACTTTTTTTTTTAATTGTAGGATTTTTGGTGTAGGTAATTACCTATTAGTACTGTTAAGATAGAATAATTATGTGGAAATAAATAAATGTTTTATATTTTGGAACCAATGTTATTTAGACATTAGCATACTAATAGTAAGAATTTTTGTAATCGGTCCAGTAGTTTTTAAATGCATTCGTTACAAACATTATTTGTATGTAAATTTTTCGTTAGTATCTCATTCAGTTCAGAGTACGGATGATCGATATTAGAAAAACATCAATATCATAATCGAATTTATTGAAAACCGAACATCGTACAGTGAAATGGTTCGACATTTATTAAGAAACAGAACAAATTATTACGTATTTCGATATTTTTATTAACTGACTGAATTTAAAGTAATTTTGATAAAGAAGAACCTTTTAATCTATATCTTTGTTGATCAAGAGTAGTGAGGACGTGTCAGAGAGAAAGAGCGAGCAAGAAGAACGAACGAAGTGAACGACCGGTGCGCAGTGAATGAATACGCGTTCAGAATTTTAATAAACCTGATTTGTGGATGCTTTCATAGAAGACTTAAATTTTTTCGTAAGTTGCATTGGTCGTGCCGAGGCCGTGAGCTAACATTGATGTTCGATTCCGTTAACATCGATGTTACGATATTTTTCGTATAGCAACATCGATGTTTTTGCTTTCAAAATCGATGATCATCGAGCATCCCTAGTTCAGAGTGTTATCTCACCTTGAAACCTCCAAAACTTCTGAGACATAAGCATCTAGAAGAGTACTGTCACTTCCATCATCTTTGGGCATCTTATCGACATCTAGATCAATTTGGCGAATAAATTCCAGCTCCGAAACTCCATGGCTTTTCTTTAACATGTTTAGTTGAATCAACCCATCTATCAGCGTCACCCAGTTCTTATTCCATACAATTTTTGCTTGACTGAGCGACGTGGACGCTTTGCTGATGCTTCGAAAGTCTCCGCTAAAAAGCAAACATTATTTGACTGGACTATAGATGGTGAAACGGATCTTTTAATAAAAGCATTTTAGTTTAAGTAAGTTTAAAGCTTAATGGACCTTGGACTCAAGATCCACATAATAATTACTCTTAAAGAACTGTTTGTTAGAACAGTGTTGGTCTTATGGCTTCAGTGTGCGACTCTCATCCCTAAGGTCGTAGGTTCGATCCCCGGCTGTCCACCAACGGACTTTCTTTGGGCGCATTTAATCTCCTTTTCCAAAGCAAATATACCAAATAAATAATGGATCTTATAAGAATAGAATTAACTATAATAAATCATGTCTTCTCACAACATTGCTGTGCCTAACCAAGGTCCTTATGATAATAAATTATAACTTATCACGTGTAAAATATGTACATAAGGAATGCAATAAAGATTTCAGTTTGAGTTTAAATATTTATTTTTTAAGTTTCACTCGAACGGTGAAGGAAAACATCGTGAGAAACCGGCTTGCCTTAGACCCAACAAGTCGACGTGTGTCAGGCACAGGCCTACTAGATTGACAAATGATCATGAAATAGATACAGAACGCCACTGATTTTTTTTTTAATTTTACTTAAATATCTGTTTCTTACCAATAATTGTACTCTTTGGTCTTCAACAACTTGTAGATATCATCAGACGTCAGAGATAATTCCTGGTCATCTGGATTGGTGACGTCAGGCCCGCCCTCATTATTCCAGATAATGTAACCAGATATAATTTCAGTGTTTTTAGTAGATACCTGAAATGAGATTTAAAAAAAATAAGCTTATTTATTCGAAATAAACTATTTCTTTCTCTTTTCAACACAACGTAAACACAATTTGATAGAAAGAGGCGAAGAATTATTACACTGATTCTTTAAACAACGTTTTTATAATAGTACTAGTGGACCCGACAGACGTTGTCCTGCATGATATTTCAAGCGATTAGGATATTAAACAAAGTATGAAAGTAGCGACTGCAGTGCCATCTTCCGGAATTGTGAATCCAAAACCAAAAAAAATCATTCAAATCGGTGCAGCCGTTTAAGAGTTCAGTGACATACACACGTACAATAGAATGATATGAAATCTATCCTATCTTTTAAGTTAGATCAAATTGCACACGGTGTGCAAATTTGATTGAAATCGGTTTAGTAGTTTAGTGAGTCTATAGCGGGCAAACGTAATCTAATATATAAAATTCTCGTGTCACAATGTTCATTATTTTTATTTTATGCATATTTAGTTAGTCTGAGAATCGGCTACTATCTATCTTTCAAACCCCTAAATGTTAAGGGTGGTCCCACCCATAAATTTTTATTTTTATTTTTTAGACAAAACTTCGTGTTTTTTTATGATACAGCATACAAAAATACATACAACCCTTAATTGTCACCCCTCTACGATCAACCCCTATTTTTTTTACTTTAGTTGTTTTTTTGAAAAATAAATATAATAAATATATTAAAAAATTTAAAAAAAATATATACATGTCAAAACGACGTTTGCCAGTTCAGCTAGTTAACATATACAGTCAAAACCGTACCGGTTATATTGACCAAAATCAAAGGTCCTGGCTGAATTATATTGTATTAGGTTCTTAATAACAACGTCATCGGCTGTTACGACTAAATATGAGTAGTCCCTTCGATGTCGTTAAAACAGATTTTATAGGTCTACCAGGATCTGATGGCAAAAAGGGAAAAAAGAAATTGACGCTAGCAATACTGGGGAAATTGGAGTAAAACGTTTTGATACTTTTTTTTTCCTTATAGCGGCTGATTCTGTGTGTGATATATGCAAAATATATAAAAATTTATCCAATGATAATTTTTGAAAATGTGGCGAATGTGGGGTTTGAAATTTAGATGAAAACTCCAATTACTCTGTTCATGAGTTTATTAATTAATTAAGAACTTTAAAATGGTTTCAAATACTGCACATCCATAAAAAAGTCTTCAACGCAGTATTTATAATAAACCTTTCCTCCTGCATCTCAATTAACCGATCTTGTTCTATGAACTTATTTTAAATTTTTATTACATGTTCACAAGATTTTCGCTATTCATCGATCCCTATTTGAGAGAAAGAAACAATGTAAAACTCATTTATCTTGTTTCTGATCAATTCTAAATCAAAACTATCCAAGTTTATTTGTGGTATAAGAAACCCCTGAAATAAACCAAAATTTAGTATAAGTACATAATATAATACACACGAAGAATCCCATAAACCAAAGTATCAAGACGTGTCATTCCTACTAACCAGTCAACGCTTGCACATGGCTCAATATCGATGATTGTGTATGTTCTGCATCTTGTTGATCAAGTATTCTTTGATAAACATTGAAAACAATATGTCTTGCTTGCGATCGAAGAGGTTTCTTCGACATTTTCATCACTTTTTAAAGGAAATTTGAAGCCAAACCAAAAACAATTCCTCGAAATTTCAGTTGACAGATGAAATTTTTCTTTTATTGCCATATGAAAATCGCTAATTTAAAAAAAAAAAATTGCCATCAGATTCTGGTAGACCTATAACTATATTAAGATTATGTCTCAACCAAGCTATTGTAATAAACGTTAACGATACCTCAAACCGCCCTGTGCCGCGATGTATGGTGACATTCAGGCTTAGCAGTTGTTGGTCGCAGATCAAAGGTTGCACGGTAAAGCGCACGTCACGGAAACGTACTGACTGGCTGCGACGACCCACCCCACACACCATACTATACGTATCCCATACACACGTGAGTGCACCCGCGAATGGGTAAGCATTCACGCCTGAAAATTTAAATTATATTTTATTTTTTTAATAACAGTGTTGGCCCAGTCGCTTTAACGTGTGTCACTATCACGGTTATGCACCAATGGAATTTTCTTTCTATGTGCGCAACTAACATTTGCTCCTACGGTTATTGCCAGTTCTTCTCTTCCGTTGTACGCCCTTGATTTGAGAACTGGCAGTAAATGTAAAATTAGAAGCATTTGTTTTAATAATAATAATAATAATTTATTTATTGCAAGAATATGGTATAAAATGTTAAGGTGATACAATCGTAAATCGTTCGCGTATTCTGCCACACGCAATGGCGCGCAAATTTGTCTTAAGGAATTTTACATTATTAGTCAAAGTCAATTCTTATATTATCTAGTCTATTATACTATATACATTACATCATTAACTTTATATCAATTGCGGTGTTTCACGCAAATAATCATTTATTGAATAGTAAACTTTATCCAAAAGCAATTCACTAAGTCGCTTTTTAAAGAATCTAGACGGAAGATCTTTTAATTCTTTTGGTAATTTATTGTAGACTTTAATTGCCCATATAAAAGCTGTTTTTCCGAAACAGTTTCAGATTGATTTTTGGCACAGCCAAATTCTTCCCATGTCTACTTCTTACTTCAACTTCTACATTCGACTTAAAAATATGTATGTTTCTGTGCACGAATAAGGATATTTCTAAAATATAAATACATGGAAGAGATAAAATTTTGAGCTTCTTAAAAAAGAGCTTCTAAATAAAGGTACGCAATTATCAAGACAGTTTTTGAAGACAATTTTTAAAAGACAATTTAGTTCATCGTATTTGTTTTTTGACGTTCATAAGTGTACATTGTGTTACCTAATAAATGATTTTGACTTTGTCTTTGATGAAGGCAAACATCGTGAGAAAACACAGAAACTGATCACCTACGTGTATGGAAAAGAAGAAAAGAAGAATGACTACACAGTGGATTATTATTATTAAACATTAACTTTAGTGTTTAATTTCTCAATGCTCAATTACCATACAACTATAAATAGGTGAATGCAAACTAAATACAAGTTTTTTTAACAAATGGGTTATTAACCGTCTATTGTTTTGGAGCCTCTTCTTTTTGGCAAATAAATAAATTATTATTAACCATAATATTGTTGTGTCCATTGACAGCGGATATTAACCGGTTATGATTTTCAGTGTTATTATTCTATTTATCATACTCTATTCTCAGTGTGGAATTTGCAAATTGGGCGTTTACTTTTTCTGTTCAATTAAAAATGTTTTTTATCCCCACTTTTTTTATTTTTTTATATACATGTGTCTTTACTAAGACATCATGGAACATTACAATCTAGCCTAACTTAAGACTAATAAGTAATTTAAGTCTAACCTAATTTACTAATAAGGATTTTTACATAAGAAAGTGTCCAATAACACTACTTACAGTCTCTATTAAAGGGAAGCACATCACAGTAATCTAAATAAACGGCCATTACTTATTTACAAATATGAAAAGAGCTTTGGGGGATTATGGTTATATTTCATTCAATTATGCTTATGTAATAGCATTTTGCTTATCATACAAGATACTATCAAAAATAGGTACCTTTCACGACGTGTCCTCGAAGATATTTGTGTTCGTCATCGTGCACAGATATAATGAATTTACATGCAGCGGCAATCTTAATACCATCCGCTTTGAATAGCGGAAGTATCCTGAAACAAAAATCCTTCATAACATACAGACTATGATGACGTCATGAATCGCTAAGGATATTAGTATATATAGATAGATAGTGCCTCCGGGCAGGACAGTCAGTGGTTAGACCGTAGAAGATCATCCCTTTAGATCGGATAAGCACATATCGTTCCTGTACAGACGCAAACCAGTTTTACTTAGGCAAAAGTGTTTGTGAGGGGCCTCATAGCCTAGCGGTCTTATTAAGTGGCAGCTAGGTGAGGGGTACCGGGTTCGATTTCCGGTTCGAGGGCAAGTTTTAATTTAATTTAAATTTGTTCTCGGCCTTTGGGAGGGTTGTGCGGTACCGGGCGAGTGCCTAAACCGTACATGGAGGACACGGTCGAATTTCTAAAGACAAGCACTAATTATAAAAAATCCTATACTTGACGCTGGCTAATGCACAAATCGTGCCAGAGCCATAAAAAAAAATAAAGTGTTTGTGAAACCAGTGTGAAACTAGGAAGGGTGAAGATGAACTAACAATAACAAAAGAAGAATGCGTTTCACGTGTTCTTTGTCCTTTTTATTTGGTCGGCACGCGGAACTTGTTTCACTAATAATAACCATAATTTATTTGCAAGAATATGCTACAAAAATGTTATGGTGGTACAATCTAAAGTTCGCATATTCTGCAACACATAATGGCGTGAAAATTTGTCTTAAAATGTAGAATAGAAGTTTCGATTTACATTATGAGTCATACCATTATACCTAGTTAATTCTTATATTATTTTATCACTACATCATAATATTATTAAAATAAATTATTACATAATCAAATTAGGGAGCGTTCAAGTATTACGTAACGCAATTTTTGGAGATTATTGGACCAATCTATGTAACGCCGTAACGTTATTCAGTACCCAAGTATAGTAAAACGTTTCGTGACCACCTCCTCGGGAAAAAAATACGTAAAAGCTATATCATTTTTTTATGGGTAAACTTACCAAGACTCCGTATGTGCCCATTCAACATGATGTGCCAACATTGGGGTACCAGTTGACACCGGAAATTCGACTTTGGGGTACAACGCTTGTATCTTAGGGTTGTAGCCTTCCATGAACAATCTGTGAAAAAATAACAATGCTTCAATGCGAAGTTTTAAAATGTAGATATTTCTCGGGCAGTTATCGAATTCTTAAAAGTCTGGCAACGCAGCATTAAGAGTGTCCATGGGCGGCGGTATCACTGACTGTCAGATGAGCCTCCTGCCCATTTGTCCCCTGTTTTATATAAAAGAGGCAATAACATATCTGATGACCAACCGTGGTGGTTGGTCTTCTGACCTACTCCAAAAATATTCATACATTTTAATCACTGAACTAAAGTACTCATCTGTCACTTATCATCGTAAACAATTTGACAGAAAGAGACGAAATAGTAGTTAGAACGAGTAGGTACTTCTAAAAAATTAAGCCACAAAATAAAGTTGCAAGATCACAAATCTATTGAATACTTAATATCGCAGCAACCTATAAGTGCTTCAGATTTGGATCCGATTATAATGATTATTTCATTATAGTAGAAAATACTCCTAATAATACGATTCTACTATTATTAGTTAATACTACTAATAATATAATCATTATTATTATTAAAACTTTATTATTCCAAACTGGTTAGTTTACATTCCTTAGTTCCTTTTCGCTAGTTCTATAATGTCTTCTGTCCATAGTTTCTTTTTCCAGTAGGTCCAGTCCATTTTGTTATTTCTAGTGTCCATCTTTTATTCCGCGCTCTAGCAATATGACCTACCCATTTCCATTTAAGCACTAGAGCGTGTATTACATTGTAGAATCGTAATTAGTAGTGTTAATATTAAAGAAGATAGTATTCTATACAATATATATTTTTTTTTATATAAGTCTTTAATTTGCAATCAGTCAGCTAGACTATGAGCAGATGTGTTCAGAGCAAAATCTCCATCGAGACTGCTCCTCTCTTTCAACCGTGTCTATCAAGACTTAGGATTTGTCGCCTTTTAAGCCTATTTATTAGGTCCGGTATGATTAGTTTCGTGGCAAGCTTATTAGGATGCAATTCTAGCCTTTTTCTGTATTTCATACTCCAGGTCTTGATCTCCTCTTTAACAGTCCTGATTTTGAGGTGCTCATGAATCTCCGATGTTTTTATAAACCACGGACAGTTGGATATTTGGAATATAATATTCTATACACTATAAAGGGTATATAATATACTCACTGTCCAATAGCTTCCAACACAAATCTTGCATTGTCAAGGTGTCCTCGGCGTGTAAGAGGAATGTTCTTGCAGCTTTCGGGTAGGGATCTCTTGAGAATAGCTTGGAGTAGTCCATGGGGAGCTATTTCAATAAGCACAGCGTCAGCAGGAATGTGGCGAGATGTCTCTTCGAAAAGAACTGGATTCTGTTGAAGAAGATCGAATGATAATTATGATATTCTGTTCAGTTAAACCCTTCTCAGAACACCCCGGGACTGATGCAAAATATTGTTAAAATAAAACTTTCTACCTTAAAGGTCTCTATCTTAATATATATATTTCTTGTGTGCGTGTGCATGTGACTGAACTTCTCTCAAACGACTGGACCGATTTTGATGAAATTTTTTGTGTGTGTTCAAGGGGATCTGGGAATGGTTTAGATTCACAAATCAGCCCGGCAGATGGCACTGCAGTCGGTACTTTCATACTTTGCTTAATATCCTAATCGCTTTAAATATCATGCAGGACAACGTCTGTGGGGTCCACTAGTCATATGTAATATTATTGCAATACTGTTTTAACATTTGTTAGTAATTTACTCTACGGTCTTGATTTGGGAACTGGCAGTAAATGAGAATTTTCTTTGACGTGTTTATATGTATACAAGCTTTAGTGGAAGTTTCGTGGAATAAATCAAAATTTTGGAGAAAGAAAACTTTTGAAATCCATACCTTAAGTCGATCCAGCAAGATTTCATTTCCATTGTATTTTGAATTTTGTAGAAAAGTCGAAGGAATACAACTATAAAATTAATTACAATTAATAAAAATAAATTACCAGTAGATTGTTGGTGTGGTATTCGGCAGAAGAGTATTTAGCTAGATCCTCTTCCCATCTATTTTCTGGAACCGAGGTTGAAAGCCAACGTTCACTGCGTGGCTTCGGGTCTTTGATAACTTCACTTAAGTACTGGCGTAAAGCGGGACCTGAAGAAGATAAGTTTGTAAAACCACTGCAAATAAAACTTTATACCTTACCCACTGGAGCTATCGGACCAGTCGGTGGTTAGACTGATCGAGGATCTTCCTTAATCCTTTATGGGCTCCATTTTTCCTTCACATTCCTACTGAGTGTATGCGCGAACTTCACTTTGCAATCTTAGTCATTATTAGGCCAAGTATACTGTTTTACTTATCATTGGTCTCTTTCTATCAAATTGTATTTACGCTGTGATGAAGAGAGATCACTGCTTTCGCTATTGTACTTATTCTTTACACAATAAGCTCCTTTATCGCTTGTAGTAATTTGTTATTATGACTTCTGTTGTAAGCTCTAAATATATAAAAAAATGTGTGCGTGTACTAGGTGTACACACGTAAGAACTGAAACTTCTTTATGACCTTATTTTTCGAAAAATAATCTACTATATGCAACTTTACAGAAATTGGTTAAATAAAGTTAGATTAGATAAAGTTTAACAAAAGGCTTTTATTATCATAATAGACATGAATACAAATACAATTATTTCATTTTACCTTATTACTACTAAGATTATTACAGAATTTCATTAATTGTAATAGAATTATTACTATCATTGTTATCGTTATTATATACTTTTGGTATTAATGGCTTCGAATCTCTTCGGATCAACCGTGGTAGGGACATGAAAAAGATGGCGCGTAACCGAAAAAGGTGACGGTAATTTTTTTTTACAACGCCGATAAAGAAGTTTGACTTTAAACAGCAACATGATGCGTAACCGAAAAACGTGACGATTTGCTACAAAATTTCTCCCATACGTCGATAAAGAAGTTCCACTTCAATAATAATAGAAGCGTAATGTAGGCACTTCTGGTGTGGTTCAAGTAGGAAAGCATAATTAAACTATCATAAACTCTGAGGTACCTATACAAATTTATGTAAAACGATTAAAAAATATGTTTTTTTGATAAATCAAAAATTATTGAAAAGAAAATTAAATTACCTGCTTCTGCGATATAACGTGAGTGATAGGCGATGTTGGAGCAGGGAACCTCCTTAGCGAAGATGTTCTTAGCTGTTAAAGACGCAACGAACTCTTTCATGACTTCAGCTGGACCTGAGATTGTACTGGATTCCGATGCATTGTGGCACGCTACTTCAATTTCAGGTGGGCACAATTTGGAGATCTGAGAAGTGTATTTTTTTAATTAATATTTTTAATTCTAGGTCATCTGGGGAACGATATCATTCCTGCCTGTTTTCTAGAATGACACATTAATACTTCAAGAGCTGTTTTTACTGAGAACGTAATATTTAACTACTAGCAGACTGGGCCAAGCGTTGCTATGGCTAAAGTTTACCTTGAATAGTTTACTATGTAATATAAAAAACCCTTAGCCACAGCAACGCTTGGCAGGTCTGCTAGTTTATTTATAAAAGCTTGCCAACGCTCGGAACACTGATACGTTGGTACAAGAAAAAAATACAATTTTTAATGTGACAAGCACTTATAGGCAAACATTACATACATGAAGAGATAATAAAAATAAATTAAATAAAACAATTGAATTTTAAAAACTAAACGAAAATCGATTTAAAGCGTGAGGGTAGCAACTATGGATATCCAGTCCCATGGGTTTAGTCAAGATGCCTTAACAGTAGTGTATGTAGGAAGTCAAAAACTAAATTTGTATGAAAATGACAGTACATGTACATAAACCCCCAGCTCGTTTATCAGAACGCTCAAACTGGACATCAGTGAATTTTGGCTAAAACGCGTTCTCCGGTTTGTTTGTCCCTCACAAATGAAATGATGGGATGCCTGTATCTTAATTGCTATTACTTGCTTAGTTACTATAAAGAAGAAAGTGTAGAGACTTTGTTTCCCGAGGAACTAAACTAACGCTCGAACCCGATAATTAATCCATAATCTCAGATTGAAAACAATCTGAGATCAGACCGTGACAGTCCATCGATCTCATATCTGCATCCCGATAACCAAACCCTATGAAGACAATCCATTTTTGGCGCCGAATAAAATGCTCTTTGTCGTTCCATTTTACCGAGTTTACACTCATATTTGATAATCAATGTAAACCAAATAAAGTAAATAAAACCGTACATAACATTAAAATATACATGTCTTTGTTTAAAACATAACAAACAGCTTTTTAATTATTTTAAAAATTGCTGTAAGTTAAAATCTGTTAAAATAATTAACTGTTGGAATCAAGATTTCGTCAACTGTCATTTTATCTATCCACAGACACCGATACGACCTCCCATGGATAGCTTGTATCGACAGATGGCAATTACAATCCGTCGATTGGTTATTGGCACACTTTTTACAACATTTGGATTTAGATTTCTATCTCAGATGGATTGAGATAGGTTATTGGGTTCGGGCGTTAGTAGACACAAACAGCTGGATCACCTACTCTAAAAATTGTCAATGAAACAGACACATGTCTATCCTGAGCCATTCGTGGATTTTAAACAATAAATACGTTAATAAATTTATTTATAATACTGTACCTCAGTGAATCCCATACCAACAGCAGCCATGGAGCCTCGAATAAAAGGCGTTTGAACGGAGACAAGACCACGGCTGTATGCAGACAGGATCATCTCTTCGGCAGTGAAGCAGCCATCTGCGTATGCGCACCCCAACTCGCCTACACTGTGACCTGGGAACGACAAATCATTTATTTTTTATTCATATAAAACAGACTTTACAATTTTTTCTTGCCTCCAATACATACTTGCTATACATACCGATAATTTTATCCGGGAAGATGCCTATAGAGTGCAGTATATCTGTGAGACCAATTTGTACAGCGGCAATACCGACGAAGGAGTGTAAGATGTTATCGAAGGTTGTTTTATCTGGTGACGTGATTATGCTCACAATATCCACGCCTTTGGGCTCTAACACGCGGTGACATCTGTTAACATATAATGTATTCAACTTCCCAAATCCCACTTTTCGAAGTAATACTTCTTTTGGCGCGTTAGGGAAAAATGATAAGAGTAAATTTTAACGATGCGCGCGCACACCGTCGCATAAAACCGACACCCTGAATATCTGTTCAAACGTCGGTAAAACAGTCTGGGACGCTAGTTGGCGCTTACTCTGTTTTATCGACAAGTTGCATTGTCTATCATGGCGTAGTGTTTTTTCAGAGTCGTGTTTATTAAACCAAAATAATGATTTCTATACGAGAAAACCTATTCCAATGTGAGAAAAAACAGTATTTATTGTATATCATGATTAGTACATATTATATCATTTTGATTGGAAGTGACCATTAAAATGGACAAGAGGGAAACATCCCCCTAAAGTGCTCGAAGAAAATTATTACGTATAACTTCTAACGCGGGTACATTAGTAGCACACACGTGTGTTTTTTACTATTTTGTTAAACTCAAAAAATACGTACTTCTCAATAGCAGCAGCAAAAATTGGTATACGCATGAGTTGAGTGCCCATACCGGCCCATTGCGATCCCATACCACTGTAGACAAACCATAGTGGACGGACCGCGTTGTCGAAGTACTCGCACTTTTCACTTAGAGCCACCGTTTCGTTGGCTTCGTTTGTGTCTGTCAAGATCAGGGAATTCAAGTATAAATTTTACTCACACATATATCCTAACTAGCTGACCCGACAAACGTTTTGCCATGTATATTTTGTCTAAGAAACATTGTTTTAGTTCAATAAAAATAACTATGTGCTATAATAAAAAATAGGGGTTGATCGTAGAGGGGTAAACATTAAGGGTTTTGTGTATTTTGTATGTTGTATCATAAAAAAAACACAAATTTTAAAAATATATTTTTAACTTATCAATTAGGGGTTTGAAAGATAAATAGTAGCCGATTCTCAGACTTACTGAATATGCATCAAAAGTTTCATAAGAATCGGTCGAGCCGTTTCGGAGCACATTGTGTCACGAGAATTTTACATTATTATATAAGATATATCCTAAATTTTAAGTCAAGGTAAGGAAAGCAGAGTGATATTTTAGCCTAGCTCTATTGATCAGGACACGGCTAAAATTGTATATCATAGCTACTTTCACAGCGTTTCGTCCTACGGTATTCTACTATGGGGTGCTGCTGCAGAAGTTTAAGTTTAAGGAATTAAATATTATGACACTATCAGGTCAATATTATATTCTTGAAGCCTTGCTGTATGTACAAAAACATATAATTTGCGCTCTACGCCCTTGACTTGCGAACTAGTAGTAAATGTAAATTTATTTTTTTAACTGTACTTGGTATATGAATAAAGTTATTTTGAGCTTGAGTTTAAATTTGAATTCTATAAATCAACAATGCTCACCCAGAATCAAATAACCACGCCCCAAATGTCCAGCGACAGGGGTCTGATGAATGTTATGGAACAGAGCCAGTTCCTCAGGGTCCACGGTACGGCTCTTCAGGTCTGCGAAGATGTTAAGCAGGGCAGAATCCTGTCTCGCTGATATCGTCACCAGGCGAGGGATGCTGCTCTTGTAGCGGGTAAGATCCTAGAGCGAGATTTTGAAATATCCAATTATTGAAATTAAAATATGGTGTTAGATTAGATTCTAATTGATGCTTGATGTCGCTGAACGACAATTCACACCAATTGACCTAGTCCCATGCTAAGCTGGTGAAGCTTGTGTTATGGGTACTAGGCAACGGATATACATACATATTATAGATAGATAGACATATAAATACATATTTAAACACCCAAGACCTAAGCACAACACCAAATGCTCATCACATCGATGTTCGTCTCAGCCGGGGATCGAACCCGGGACCCATGGATTCGCAGTCAGGGGTACTAACCACTAGACCAATGAGTCGCCAAAATAATGTAGTTTAGTTGTGTATATTTTTATATTCGAAATCGATTTTTATAAATAAATTCCTCTTTTATTAAATAATCCAAATATAAATGCAATTTACAGTTTCAAAATACCACACGCTAAGCCACTAGGCCAACACTGCTAAAAAAAATTCAAATAAAAAAAAAGGACACCTAAACATAGTTTTAAATTTTTAATATTGATCTTTTACAATATCAATGGTTTCAGTTACCTTTGGTTTGTAACGTCCTTTGAGAAGTACGTGGGCGTTTGAGCCCGTAACTGAGAAAGTGTTGACTGCAACATATCCGTGGTTTGTTGGCAAATGATCCGTGATCACCTTGATACGACCGTCCCGGATGGCTGCTACGTCATTCCGCGGCGTTTCTAGGCTAATATTTCCAGCAAATTCACCTCTTTCGAAACCCAGTAACACCTGAGATATATACGTAGATGTCATAATCGTTGTGCTATTGGTGTAGTTCATCGCAATATTGTTTTAGAAAATACAGATACAAAGGGAGCGCCAAGCTATGACACCCGTAGATCAATGTTCAATAAAAAAATTCTACGAACATACTTAGCGATTGGCCTTGCGATTCTGTAACTCACTTTTCCAATGAATGCCAAATCGTAAAATCACTGCTTTAAGACTGATTTAAGCGCGACCGCCGCTGTGAAAACCGCTGTGTGAGTTCGAAAAGTGAGTTACAGAATCGCAAGGCAGCTCGACCATCAATTTCACCCAGCTGCCTGAATTCCGGGGAGTAAGAAAATTTAGTATTGTCTTTGATTGACATAAAACCTTTACACATTTAAAGAAAAAACTTTTTACCGGATTAAAGTTATGTATTATTATCAATTTACAATTATTTAACATAATTTTAAATTTATCCGGAGAAAGTTGCATTATCTGTATTTATTTCCCCGGAGAAATAAATACAGATAATGCAACTTTCTCTACAGCTGTGATACCTTTTGTCTTCAGTCACCGTGACCACGCACGCTGTAAAGCACGCGAAACGTCGGATAAATTTAAAATTATGTTAAATAATTGTTAATTTATAATAATATATAGCTTTAATCCGGTAAAAAGTTTTTTCTTTAAAAGTAAGAAAATTTACTTTTCTTCGTAAAACTTTATCTCAAAAGTTAAAAAATACTTCTTTCGTAGGAATGTTTAATTAAATATTATTTTCCACTTCTTTTTAATTAAAGTTCTACTATGGTGTACATAACATTTATAGTTTTATTTATATTGTATATAAGGTGAATATATTCTGATCTGAAATCTGAAATCGATTTCGTTTTGATTGCATTGCATTTCACGAGAATGTTGTATGTAGCTTAACGTTGAAAGGTATTTGAAGGAAGAATTATATTTTTATTAGTCTCACAACTGACCTTAGTAATAGAAGATAGCCCAGACGCAGCTTCACTATAACCAATATTGGACATAACATTCCCAATAGGTAGTGTATTTGGTCGATCCTTGCAGAACACTTCATCGATCGCTTTAAGTTCAGACTCATCAGCTTCCAACACCCCTATACAAAATTCAAATCGTGAGTTAAGTTCGGTGGCGGTTGTTGTATATGTTCAAATATATTTTAAATGAAACACTTTGTTTGAAGCTGAGTAATAACTGGTTTTAAATGTTTATAGAAAACATGAGCATATAACTAAGATCACATTAGGGGTGGGGTTGCGTCGCTGGATAACAAAAAACTAACGTGACTTTTTGAAGAGTTCGTAAATGTAATTGACACTTATGTTATTGCACATCGGAAACGAAAATGCTAAATAATGGTCTAAGATCCCGCTATACAACGACCTTCACCGAGATGCTTATTTAATGAAACTTATTTTATATATAATTTAATATGTCAATAAATATAATCCATATGGGTTGCCTAGCAAATTTCAGTCCAGAGTATGTTTAATTAATTTAAAAAAAAAATATTTTTTTAAACATTTCACCGGTATGATTATTAGATAAATTCTATACCAATCGAACGTATGAAGCCCATAGAATATGCAAACGTTAGGTTGTTTTTAATCAATTAATTATTTATGTGTATATTTTTTATGTGACACTAAAGTATATATACATCATTAGTATAAAAGAAGGTTATAGTGATACATATATAATACTACCCTGATTAAAAATATTGATTGAAAAAAGTTCAAAAAGTTTATTTACTACATGCAAATTATAATTTTTTTTTTTTTTTTTAATATTAATTAAACATACTCTGGACTGAAATTTGCTAGGCAACCCATATGGATTATATTTATTGACATATTAAATTAAATATAAAATAAGTTTCATTAAATAAGCATCTCGGTGAAGGTCGTTGTATAGCGGGATCTTATACTATAAGAATTTATGAGTGTGGTAAATGCTTTTAATTATTAACTAAAATATATAAGTGTAAGTTAACTAATGTTAGGTTACATAACTCGCGCTGTTATAAAAAACAATATTTATTAGAAATAATCCCATAATCGAGAAAGAGGCAAAGTTAATTTTATTAAACATCTGGATAAAACATGTGTGTTACAGACATGTCTGGATAAGACATGTGTCTCCATGTCTTAACATGGAGACAGGGAACGAATCAATCAGAGACCTGCCTTGCGATTCTGTAACTCACTTTTCGAACTCACACAGCGGTTTTCGCATCGGCGGTCGCTCTCAAATCAGTCGTGAAGCAGTCATTTTATGATTTGGCATAAAATGCGAGCGACCGCCGATGCGAAAACCGCTGTGTGAGGTTGAAAAGTGAGTTATAGAATCGCAGGGCTGTCCCAGTTTCGCACGGGCAACCGTGACCAGGGAAAACTTGAAAAATTATCGTCGTGTATCGTTCGAGATATTCGTGAAAACGGAAATTTTTTTTTTTGAGTTTATCGTGACTTTGTTAATCCGAATACCACGAATGTCTTTTAGGATTTTGTTTTATGGTCAAGAGATGTGGAAAATTTTTGTTGTCATACCTGAACCAAACGCTTCAACATATTCAATATCCTTCGGCGGAATGTTGGCTTCGTTGTAAAACTCTTTCAAAAAGTTAGCGACATGTGTTGGGTTACGGTAGAAACCATATCTGGGCCCTTCATCTCCCTCCAATAGGGACGTGAATTCGGATTTTACATGCACCAGTTCTGCGTACACACTGTAAAGTTGTCTTTGATTGAGATACCATTTATTACATATAATCGCGTTTTATTATTGATGATAGATTCCTACCATTATTGTAGGATTGTATAGGATTTGATAAATGAAAACATTGTAACACACAAAGTATTACGTACTTAACGAATTTTTGTCCTTTTGTAAAACGTTACGATGCGGGGCGGGGATTGAATTACGCGTTATTGTTAATATTATTTTCGACTTTCCAGTACATTACACCACATAATGGTAACTTTTAAGTATAAAGAGTCACTGGGTGGTCACGAAACGTTTTACTATTGGGTATAGAAAAACGTTACGGCGCGTTACATGGGGGAGGGGGGTCATTAATCTCCAAAAATTGCGTGACGTAATACTTGAACGCTCCCCAAGAGCCTAGGCACTGTAAAACATAAACACTTGAATGCTTTAGGGATTGTTAAAGTACAATTTTCGTTTTATTATTTTACTGTTCTGTTATCAAGCAGTCTCTATTGGAGTGTTGTAGATATCAAAATGAGAATATATACATACTAGCGCCACTTGTTTCGTTCTACTAAATGTAATGTGTCTCTGAGTAAGAAAATGTCAGTTGCCTCTGTTACTAAGCGAAGACACACACGCTATCTTATTTTATTATAACATGAGTAGTGTTAGCCTAGTGGCTTCGGCGTGCGTCTCTCATTCCTGAGGTCGTAGGTTTGATCCCCGGCTGTGCACTAATGGACTTTCTTTCTATGTGCGCATTTACATTCGCTCGAACGGTGAAGGAAAACATCGTGAGGAAACCGACATGTCTTAACGCTCCGCGCTCCCGTAACCGCTCTGATGGAGACGGTAACGCGTATCTCCATAGAAACAGACTGAGCTCCCCTTTGTGTTCGCCACCACCCATTGGAGCGCTGAGCGCGGAGCGCGCACCGTTCACGTTCCACGTTCGCAAACGTATCCACTACGCGGAGCTGTTGCAAGTGCGCGGAGCGCAAGAGGTTCGCGAACATAGTGGATACCCGGCTTTAGACCCAAAAAGTCGACGGCGTCAGTTAGGCACAGGAAGCTGATCACCTACTTGCCTATTAGATAACAAATGATCATGAAACAGATACAGAAATCTGAGGGCATTTTTTTTTATAACATGACAGTAATAAATTGTTATATGGAAAAATAAGGGCGTGCCGTCCCCGATGGAACTGAAGGGACACATCGAATAATGTGACAGTTCAAGTCGAAGTCGAAGTATACAAAAACTTACTAAACTATCGAAAATATTGCTAATAATTTATATTTTTTTTTTTCATTTACAGTGAAACTTGGTTAGTTAAAGGAAAAAAAATTGTAAGTTTGTAGGTTTCAATTATCCAGTTTTCCAATTAGACAGTTTAAATTCTGATAAAAGCTTTAATTTTTTAAGTGTCGATAATAATTACGTTTTGAAATTTTGTACAGTTTTATTACCTTGTTTATAGTAGGAAGGTACTGGCAAACAAAGAAATTCAAATGTTCAACAAAGGTGTCTCACTTGTAAATTGGGCGACAGTCTCAATTATAAAGGTAAATATCGAAAAATCCTAGAATCAAATCTCCCATTCGAAAGTCCCACTAACAGAAACTACCGGGACCTCATTGCAATTCTCAATAATAGGATTCTCACTTATCCAGGCTTCATTGTATACCCTAGCTTTTTAAAAAATATAGAAATGCCAAAGTTAAACGAAAATTTAAATGCTTCGAAATATCATATACGGTTTAAAAAACTAAAAACTCACACGTTAGTTAATACATACAAATAAGTGATTAAAGATATAATATGTATATTGTAAGGAAACCATAATATATTTTCCTATACAAACTCTTGTCTATATTGTATTTTATATAAACTCTTTTGTATTGTTGTCTTTGCCGTCTGATCGACGATGTTTAATTTTATGTCACTTGACATAATATATGTAAGATATTTTAATTTTTTCATTATTTTCTTTTACTTTATAAAACCTAGAATATAGGCTTTAAATCTTGTTTCTTTTGTATTCACAGAGAAACGCACTTGCGCCTTATTTATTACCAGTATAAGCGATTGATACTATTATATATATATATTGACAAAAATAAAATAACACACCCTTGTACTTAATCTACATAAAATTAAGTATACACCTCTAAATTTAAATTATACATTAGTAATTAAATAAAACAAAAACAAATAAAACCCAATACTTAAAATGTTTGTAAACCACTGTACCCAAAAAATATAAACAGAACAAGAAACTAAAAATAAAATAGTGTTACGAAAAATAATAAAATAATTAATATAAACTTGCTATATCAGACTATGCCATCAATGCCCACATCTAGTAAAAAAAAATCAAATTCGAACATCTATGTTTTGCTTGGTTGTCTGATCAAGTTTATTATGTCTACCCACATTTTTGTTTTTGTTTCTGTTTTGTTTTGTTATTTTATATACATACCTACATCTGTGCGCACTAACTTTTAATATTCGTTTTACATATTATTTCTCAGTAGGTGAATTATGTATGCAAATCTTATGAGAAATAAAGTTATTATAACCCTACATATTAAATTTCGGCGAATCATATGTAAATAGACTTGGAACTGTTACCGAATTGCATCCTTGGATTTTTGTAGGAGGAGCACGTTGATCGCATCAGATTTGGCGCAGCCGCATCCATTCTGATCGAATGACCTTGTCTTGCCGTCCCTACTCAAACTCATGATTCTGCAAACATTGTTTAAACCGAGCGTTTAGGACAACTTATTTTTTAATATTTTTTTTGGTGTCTTGAATTCGAAAATAGGAATTTCGCATAGAAAAATATTGAAAAATGTGGAATGGCTTGGAGGTGACTTTTACGCGTGGGGTCCATATATAAATACATCCTTTTATTACTCAATGTTTTTTTAAATGTAATAGAAGATAAACAAACGGGTAGTAGGTTCACCTTATGTTAAGTGATACCGCCGCCCATGGACACTGACATAGCCAAAAGGCTAGAAAGTGCGTTGCCGACCTTTTAGAATGTATATTTTTTTTAGTTTACGATTATTTTAATAAATTATAAATGCTTTTTGCCTTTTGAAAGGTTTGGGTTAATCGTAATTTACGTATTTATTAAAATAATCGATTCATTAGAATAAATTAATTTTGCACGCGGTGGCTAAAACGTTTTGCAATTCATATAATTCATTAGTATAAAATTAATACATTGAAAATCGTCACAAATTTAAATTCCGAACACGAATTTACATACAATGCAGACATTTAATACAAATGACCATAACAATTTCAATATTTCTTATGAAAACATATAGTTTTAAATTGTGAACCTACCTTCCATAATGGATAAAAGAATGTGGATGAAGACATAGAGCAGAGCCCCCTACGAGAGCGGCCTCACAATCGCCACGTTTGATTGCTTGGTAAGCAAGTTCTAGAGCCACAGAGGAACTGCAGCAGGATTGGTCCACAACCATTGATGGCCCCTTGGAGTTCAACCAATAGGAGATACGGTTCGCGAACATAGCTTTACTACATCTGCAAAATTAAATATTTATAAGACACAATAAGCATAAAGGCAGTCAAAAGAAATGACATGTGTAAAAAAAATTTCCTGTACCAGGGGCTGACACAAAATCCCTTTGCAAAAAGCAGTCGAAATTCGAAATTCGAAATTTAAATTTGGAATCATCACAATGTTATGTTGGTAGGTAAATGACACATTTATCACCCTCTGATACTGTGATAGAAGACATGGAACGTGTGACGGTTTCTATTGACAAACTACATTCCGAAGCAATTACAAAGGGTTGTAGAACTTCTTAATTTAGTCATAGGTTGATATGGACACCGCATTGATCCGCTTGACAGGAAATGGTTAACAGAGGAATCAATTTGGTTTTAATTTCAATACCTTATTAACTGTAATCGTATTGTTTGATGCAAATGTTATATTGGAGAAATGAAGAATTATTAATTGTAAGAAAAAGTTGCAAAATGACATACCCCGCGATACCAAAACCGCCGTTAATAGTGTTGACGTAAAAACAAGTCTTCTCAGTCTCCGAGAAGCAGTTTCCAAGGTATACCCCCACTTTCTTACCAGAAAGGTATTCACAGCTTATACCTGCAATAATTATTGTATAAGATTCAAACTCAAACTCAAAATATCTTTATTCATGTAGGTAAACAAGTACACTTATGAATTGTCAGAAAGAAGTTAAATTAATTGTAAATTTACATTTACTACCAGTTCGCAAGTCAAGGGCGTAGAGCGGGTAAGAAGAACTGGCAAGAACCTTTCCGCCATTATTTTTAATCGCCAAGTATTGTCATACAAATTGTTTGAAATCAATCCCAAGGTTTAGGATCATTTAAGTATTCCTCAAATTTATAAAAAGCTTTATTGATTAATTTTCGTTTAACGAGAGTTTTGAATTTATTCAGTGATAATTCTCTAATTTCGCTTGGGAGTTTGTTGTAAAAACGAATACAATTTCCATATAAGGAGTGGTTTATCTTTGTTTTGATTGGAAGAAATAGAAGAATATGTTCTGAGAATTAGTGTTAGACATGATTGCAATTAGATTTCAAGACTAGGCTACGGCTAATCTCTTCTATTTCGAAGGAGATATAATGCATTATTGTGTGTAGAAATACGCTATCCATTTTATAAACCCCATACTTCATTAGAACGGATTTCCCAAAAATTCTTTAGGAATAACGCCTCGCTTTTACTTTAATTTTATACACGAAATATACAAGTTCACAAAGCAATCCTTAACTAATGTCAAAGTAAAAACAAACCTATTTTTTTTCTGTACAGAAGAACGGTTATAATATACACTAAAACAGTTATGAGATAATAACCAATAAATAAGTTTATCGCAACGTTTTTAGTTATTTATTTCTGCAATTTATTCGAATGTCCTGAATTACACAAACTAGAACAATGTTTTTTTATAAAATAGGGCGGCAAACGAGTCTACGAGACGCCCAAAAAAGGGCAGTCGTCGCAGCCCATGCTATTTTAGTGGGTGCGTTGCCGGCCTTTGAAGTACACTCTTGCTTTAAACAGTTGGAGGTCAAAAAACACATAAAATAGAATGATTTATAAAGCTACAGACCGTATCACGAGACCGTCTTCAAATAGAGACGTCGTCAAGTATAGAAATTAAAAAAGAATTCATCTGGAAAGATCTATAGCCAATACTCTTCATAATTAGTTATAACTATAAAACCGCAATATTTGGGGCTACAAACACTCAGTTTGAAGTCAGAATGGCTAGGAGTAACAAAGTCAAAGTCAAAAGTTGAAATCAAAATCATTTATTAATGTAGGTAACAAAATGTACACTATGTACACAAATATAGAATGCTTCTAATTTTACATTTACTGTCAGTACTCAAATCAAGGGCGTAGAACGAAAGAGAAGAACCGGCAATAATAACAAAGTGGTGTTACTTTCTGAATTCTATTCAAATATTACCTGCATCATAAATGGCCTGGTATGATTGTTCCAAAGTCTTCCTGGACACGGGGTCCATGCAGTTGGCCAGGCGGTAGTGTACCCTGAAGAATTGGGCGTCGAAGAATCTTAGACCGGGTACTTTGCCCGTGCAGTCAGTTACTTCTGGGTGATTGAATTCCCAACGGAGGTTTTGGTTGTTTATTGGATTAATCTGATGTAAGAAATTAATAGATTTTATTTCACAGTTACATTTTACATAGACTATTTTGTGGAGGAAGGAGTTTTTTTTATAGAACAGGGGGCAAACGGGCAGAAGGCTCACCTCCAAGTGATACCGCCGCCCATGGACACTTTCAATGTCAGAGGGTTCGCGAGTGCGTTTTCGGCCTTTTAAGAATTGGTACGGTCTTTTCTTGAAGCACCCTAAGTCGAATTAGTTCGGAAATACTTCAGTGAGCAGATGGTTCCGCGGCAAAAAAATGCGCTTCCTCCGACGTACTTTTACCAGACTGATCTGAAGTGGCTGTTGTTCCTTTCAAAGCTGTATATATTATATCCTTAGCGGAATAAGTTTGTTACCCATAGGTGTGTCGTCATCGTACTGATTTGTAACCAAAAATAGTAGGTCGCTACAATATCAAAATAACTTTATTCATATAGGTAACCAAGTACACTTATGAACGTCAACGGAAAAGATGTTAAATTGATTCTAAATTTACATTTACTACCAGTTCGCAAGTCAAGGCCCAAGGGCGTAGAGTGGGCAAGAAGTACTGGCAAGAAACTCTCCGCTACTCTTTTTAATCGCCAAGTTTTGAGTCATACAAATTGTTTGAAATGGAGCAAATCAATCCCAAGGATTAGGATCATTTAAATAATCGTCAAATTTATAAAAAAGCTTTATTGATTAATTTACGTTTAACGAGAGTTTTGAATTTATTCAGTGATAATTCTCAAATTTCGCTTGGGAGTTTGTTGTAAAAACAAATACAATTTCCATATAAGGAGTGGTTTATCTTCTGGAGCCTGGTTGGTACAACTTGTTAATATACATTAACTAGCCGTTTTAATTAAAATAAATTTTATGTTTCATTATTTTATTTTTTTTCATATTTTTATTATTCTTCTTTTTAACTTCCCGCTAAGAAAATTGAAATATTTCGAAAATCGAGTTTTTAACAGATGTTGACGTTTAGAGGTTCTAGGAAGCCTCCCCGAATGTTTCCGCGGTGAAGTCCGTATGGATAAATTTTCATAAAAGTAAAACAGCAATAAAAAAATGAAGGAACGTTGGAATTTAATAAATAGTTAGTACATATTTAATAAATAGGTAGTTTCATGTCGATACGATCAGTGGTTTAGGCGTGAAGGAGCCTCAAACGAAGACCATTTTTCTTTTATATATATAGATTAGAGTACTATAACGTCGCTACTTGTTATTCTTAATTATTTTAGCTTCTCACTGTATAATTTTTTTTTTATGGCTCTGGCACGATTTGTGCATTAGCCAGCGTCAAGTATAGGATTATTTTATAATACGTGCTTGTCTTTAGAAATTCGACCGTGTCCTCCATGTACGGTTTAGGCACTCGCCCGGAACGGCACAACCCTCCCAAAGGCCGAGAACAAATTTAAATTAAATTAAAACTTGCCCTCGAACCGGGAATCGAACCCGGTACCCCTCACCTAGCTGCCACTTAATAAGACCGCTAGGCTATGAGGCCCCCCAATGTTTAATTTATTCACCGTGGCTTAACAAACAAAAGCATATTACAATATAGTAATCGTTTTTACTTCTCGGCGAAATATATGACACTTAAGCTTAGGTTTCCTAAAAAAGCGGTGTCGTTATCTAACGGCCGTAACGTAGCGTTGGGTGACGTCACCCATACGTCGTCTATAAATAACATCGGAGTAGATTTCCTAGAGAACGTTGAGTGTCACAGTAACGTCAAATAGCGGTGCTGTCATTTGCATGACGTTCAACGTTTTTCGCGTGTAGCGGTGCACATATTTATTTAATACAATGAGTGGAAACGTGACTTGGACGAGTGAAAATGATTATTTTTAGCATTATATTAAAAAGTAAAGACGGCCGTTATTAACAACCGTAAAATGACGGCCGTTAGTTAACGGCACCGCTTTTCTAGGAAACCTAAGCTTAAGCCCACGCCAATGACGTTCTTAATTCAAAGATCAATATTTCTTACCTTATTGTAAAGAACATTTGAGAGTTCTTTAACATTGTTGCAGTCAGGATAGAGTCCAGACATTCCAGAGATGACAATCTCTTCCCCAGGTGGGCAGACCCCATTGTCTTCTTTCTTTGTAGCGGCAAATTCTTGAGGTTTTGGCGCCATCTGTAATAATTTATCTTTATATATATCATTCTACTGTACGTGTGTATGTCACTGAACTTCTCTTATTCAAATTCAAAAATCATTTAATCATATAGTTTACACATTGTACACTTATGACTTGTCAGATAATACATATTAATGCTTCTAATTTTACATTTAGTGCCAGTTCTCAAATCAAGGGCGTAGAACGGAAGAGAAGAACTGGCAATAATTTCTCCGCCACTCTTTTTAATCGCCTTGGTTTTTTTTACACAACGTTTGTAAGGAGCTGCAACCATTACACCATGTTCCACATGACATCTTAAGTAATTAATAATAATAACATAAATTAAAAACAAAGACTTGTCCTCTATCAGCAGGAGGCATGGTGACATATGAGCTTAAACGGCTGGACCGATTTGAATGATTTTTTCTGTATTTGGGTGGCGCTCTGGATGGTTTAGATTTACACATCAGCCCTGCAGTCGGTATCTAGGTTATCTATACAGCAAATAAACAGCTGGTATATATAGTAATCTGCTGTGCATGTGTTCGAAATTTAACTCCTAAACATCTGGACAGATTTTGATGAAATTGTTTGTTCAAGTGGAGTCGAGAATGATTTTTAGATTTTTTTGTATGTAAGACTTGTGTACAGGACAACATATAGTTCGCTAGTTAACTATAAAAAAAATAAAACTAACAGCAATACTTTGAATTTTGCTGACGATTGCTATATATTTCTAAATATAGTATGTTAACAGTCGTTTCTTAACACAAAATAATCACCAAAATTTAGTAATAATATGAACTATCTCTGAGAATAAGTCGTTCCTTTTTCCACGTCAAACCGGTGTACGTTTCGTCGAAAGTTTTAAAAGCTTCCTTACCTAAAAACTCAAGATATGAAAACTCTTCAGGAAAACATTCCTTCCAAGCCAACCAACAGCTCAGAGGTTCTAGAATCTATTCCTCACGAAACAATACAAAATTGTATAGAAATATATTATCCCCATTATGGGGTTTGCAACACTTACCTTGCAAGTTGGATGACTGTAGGGCACTAGAACAATAACCTAACTAATGGAAAATTACCAACAACAACTTATATAAACATTTAATTATACAATTTTCAATTCGTTTTAAAATTATAATTAATTAATGTCAAAAGGTGCGCACGATTGTTTTTTTATATACAGGGTAGCGATTGTCATAATCTATAGTAGGTAATAGTAGGTATTTGTAGCACTTTGTATTAATTATCTCTAGAAATACTAAACCGATTTCATTTGATTGGATTAATTCACGGGTAGGTATGGGGTTTTTAACAATTAAGGAAAATATCGCGAAAAACACCCCCATTTTAAGATGCGTTTTCACCGAAGAAGAAGAAAGTGCTGTTTCATCAATGAATTGAGCAACTCTTTTTTGTTCTCAGACCTCAAGACAAGCTCGTTGGACAGAAATTTTTCGCTGATGAAGAGGTAATCGCCGAAACTGAAGCCTCTTGTGAGCCTAAAGACAAATCGTACCATAAACATTGTATGACCGCTATAATCGTTTAATCGCTCTCGAATGCAACTTGAATAATAATCAAATCTAATTTACTCAAAAAAAGTCTTTTTTCTGTTAGCCTACGAACTTTTTACCCACACAATATACAATATTTCATGTAACATATTTATGTGTTAAAGTTGCTTTGATTTGCGAAACAGTAAAATAATATGAAAATTAGTTTATTTTTTATATTTAGGTTATCTATTAAAGTCGTATGTACGCTCATATTTTCACAAAGACTGTTTTCGCCAACAACTTCTTTTTAATGGAATCTATTTTCTTACTATCACAATATGAAAGTGAACGAGACGGAAGAGAACATAGTGAATAGACAATTTATTGGGTCAGAATATATAACATTACACTGGAACCGAAAAACCGCCTGTAAATTGTAGAACCTACCATAGGGTACCTAACAATACACTCTGTATACAACAAGTTCATGGTCAAATACCTACGTTCCTTCATTGAAACCGAATTTTTTAAAGTAATTAATAAATTGTTAAGTAATTTTGCATTTGATATAAAATTAAATAATAGGTCATTTAACAAGGTTTTAAAAACAGTTTCAAATTATTTATTAGTGAATATAGAATTTACACAGACTGTTATTTTTAATTCTGTAATGGCAAAAAATTCTTAAACATTCATAATTTTATGAGCCCGCCAAACCGGCAGAGAGCAAGATGGCGTCGCAAGGTCAATGACGTACAATACGTAAACACGTAAATAAACGTCAAGTTAATTAATGTTAATTTTGATTCTGAAATTACATACATATTTCGATCAAAAACTAGATACTAAACTCCTAGACAGTATTAGTAGTAATACCTAATGTTGTTTGTTTCACAACTGAACGTTTTTTAAGGCAGTTTTTGTTGCTTACCACCACTATGTGGAACCAGCTGCCCACTGAAATATTTCCGAACCAATTCAACTTAGGGTCCTTCAAGAAAAGAGCGTACCAATTCTAAAAAGGCCGGCAATACACTCGCGAGCCCTCCGGCATTGAGAGTGCCCATGGGTGGCGGTATCACTTAACATCAGGAGAACCTCCCGTTTGCCGTTGCGTTAGTACGTAATGTGGAGATAAATAGGAAGGCGTAGAAATTGATTTTTAGTGAAATCATATTGTTTCTTTAAGACAAACTTTATTAGCAGTGTTTACAATTCCCAATTGATCGCATCTTTTAATTATCATTTTCAAGTGGAGAAATATCCATAACATTTACAATGGGATTATGACTCTCTTTCTCTCTCCAACTTTCCTTTGTGTATTTTTCTTTGTACTCCCGGGATCTTGCGTTGGAATTTCGGACGCTACTCGTTGCTAACGCTCGCGCTGGCCTGTAAGATCGAGGCCCCGCTACTGCGTTGCGTCGTCGTCGTTTCTCATATTATTTTTTATACATGCCCCATTACACCGTTACGTCGTCGCGCGCGACGTTTAAACGTATCGACGGACAAGGGACGAAGCAGGGGGAAGGGTGATCACTATTTCTTAATGCTATCAGAGGAGATATCTAGAATCTTCTATGGTTTTTAAGTTTAATTCGGCGGTGGCGGAATAAAATCAACAAAATAAGACGTTTGTGTCTGTCCATTGCGAAGGCTGAGCCGCAGATGCGACGCTATCTCTTTCATACCCTCTAAATCGTAGCCTTAAACGTTTAACGCAACCTTGTTGGAAGTCGCATTAGAAGTTTCACTGCAAAATGTGTTATTATTTAAAAGATACAATAAGTAAGACTTTGTTCTTCATATTGTTCTACCTTTGGAGGTATTATTAATTTTACATACGTTACTTCTGTTAAGTTAGACTAAGAATTCAACGCATCTATAATGTTATTATAAAACTTTGGTTGAATGCCATAATCGGAATGAAAAGGCGAGAATTATATTGATTTTCTGCGTAGGCGGTAACGCATTTATCGAGGAAAATATGTAAATAAAACAAAACGTATAAACAAAGCTTTTATTTTACACCTGTAGTACATAAATAAACACAAACTCTTAGTTTGAACAATTTTAATACCCACTTTAATGCGTACACAATTTGTATTCGCACCTTGCGTTAGAGTAAAATAACGAGACAGATCAAAAATAACTACCATAAGTACAAATTAAATCAGTTACAATTTTAACTGGAACATAAATAAATGTATTAAACATCTCACTGAGTTTGGTCTAAGTCCGGACTCTGAATTTTACTCTTAGAAACAAGGCAATCGACTGAAGTATTAAAAACATAGTAACTTATATATCAATACATTGAGTTCAACCAACTTCAAGGCATATATATTACATATGTATATACTATAATATTATACGAACTATTTCCCTCTTCTACTATGCAATCTGATGTCTTTTCCAAGTGACAGACGGAATCTCTAGCTAATTGAAGATTATATTTTGAAGATAAGATTAAATGCGAGATTTTTTCTGTAAGTTTTTTGTTATATAATATGAGATACAAATTTTGCAAGGATAATATGTTTTTTCGCTTTGCAAAAATTACGTAAAAATATATTTTGTGAGCTCGAATCGAATAATTTAAACTGTAAATCACCGTCAAAGATCGTACTTTTTGATGTATTAAAAAAAAGCAAAGTTAAATCAACTGTGAGCTTAAATGCAAAAAATTACTTGTTTTTGCTAAAAACATTTTTTTCCAACGATTAATAAATTGTGTAAATATCAATAACACTGAGAAGGGCCAAGAAAAGCTCACATAATGGTATTCTATACTTAGGGCGTGCATCGCTCAAGGAATCGTGGGTAAAGGCAGACATCGCGGATGTGGTGCCGGGCCAACAACCAGCACAGGAATCGTTCTAGCCCCAGCCCGTACCCTCCGTGTGGTACTGATCCGAATTTACGTTGGTCCGTATACCAGTAGTATGGTGTAGGGTCAATGCCTTCCCGTGCGTAACCTGCGGACAAAATCGCGTTAAAAAAATGAAGTGTGGCTGGGTCATGGCGGCTGTGTTGTTCGTGAATACTGAATACGTTAACGTAACGGTAGGTAATAATCGATAGATTTTGGGGTCAACTCATGTCGTCACCCTTCTCAATCGCTCTCTCTATTTTCTTCGACAAAAATTCAAAATAATTTTCACTTCGGATCATTTAATAAACACAGCACTATATACAGGGTGGCCAAAAAGTCGTGGATCAAACGCAAATAGGGGATAGATGAGGTCATCAGCTGCAAAGAATAGTTCTACGGGAGGTCTCTAAGCTCAACCGCTGCAGTTATAATTTATTTATAAGAAAAAATTTTTTTGCGTTGTCACAGGTAGGTAAATAATCTATCATAAATCGAATCGTTGTTGTTGGTTTTTCGTCGTAGAAAAATATTAGAGCGACTCATGGCCATGTGTAATACCTTTTCAGAATCCCTATTAAATGCGCCAAAACTTGTGATACAGGGTCACATTTCGGTAGAGTAATTTTTTTTCACAGTGGGGTCCGAAGTAAACAAAAAGTTATGATTTGAAAAAAATGTATATCGTATAACTTATTATTTATCTTCAATACACTCAATAAACTACTATAAATAGTATGTCTAACACAAGAAGTGGATATTATTAACAACATACAGGATGTAGATATTTTCGAATTTTAATAAGAATTAGTAAAAAGGTCATTTGTTATAAAAACGCAAAATAAATTATAACTCTGCAGGGGTTGAGCTTAGAGACCTCCCGTAGAACAATTTTTTGCAGCTGATGACCTCATCTATCTCCTATTTGCGTTTGATCCACGACTTTTTGAACATCCTGTATATGTACCTCTCCAAACTGTATATATTCCTTTTATGTAAGTCTGACAGTCAAAGCAAGCCTGATACAGTACAGGCATTATACAGTAATGTTATTAAGGAAATCATCGTATAATTAGTCAAAATTATAATTAAATATGTAATAGAAATTTTTATAGATATTGTCTTTTATAAATTGTAAAATATCACTTTTCTCTAATGTCAATAGTTTATTCAGCGTACACGATAGGGTTATTTATTCAGACCAGAGATTACATGAGCGAAGTGTTCATTCCCTACTTATTATATATCCTATAGCCAGTTATTCTTGCCCGCTCTACGCTCTTGACTTGCGAACTATATGAATAAAGTTATTTTGAGTTTGAGTTTATACCCTACGTTAATCGGAATCTTACCTTCCATCAATTGTTCATAGTCCCATATCCTCATAGAACCACCGACAATCTCACCAACACCCGGCATCAGCACATCCACAGACTCAGTCAAGCGTTTGTCATCTTCACATCGGGGCATATAGAAGGACTTTATTTCAGCTGGAAATTTGCATAGAAGTATCGGCACCCCAATCGCATCTGTCATTTTACGTTCGGGCATCTCTGGTATGTCCTAAAATTAAATTATTCTATAAAAAAATTGTATGTCGCACCTAACTAGCTTAATTGGCCGTTCAATCAACTTCCTAGTCTCATTACTAAACAGCGCTGTTTGACAAGCGGTCTGAATGATATTCAGCCATTAGATCAAACAGCTAGGTAAATATTAAACAACTTGAATGTTAGTGGTTTCACTACTTGTCTAGCCTAGTTCCACTGTCAGTATGGCGTCGCTCACGATTTCCAAAGAACAGTAATATTAATTTTAAATATATTAAATAAAGATTTTTTTAAGTCAGATGTTTCATCTTCTATCGTACGAATGGCATATTAGCCAGCCAGTTTATTTTAATATTGTAACAGATGCTATGGCTGAATATCATTCAGGCCATTAGTTAAACGGCTCTGTTTAGTAAACAGCTAGGCTGTTTATTGAAAGGCTAATTGGGCTAATTGGCTGCGACATAGGTATATATCCACAGGCGACCAACTTATTACTACTAACATTTAGTTATAAGTAATTACCAACAATATTTGAAATGTAAAATGTATCTGTCACGTGATTATTTTTTAAATGGGACAGGATGTAAGAGCAGGCGGCTTTAAGCAGAATGATAACCGCTCATGTATGTTTTGCCCACTTTTCAGGAAATGGTACGTTCTTTTCTTGAAGGCCCCAAGTTGGAAATACCTCTACTGGCAATTAGTTCCACAAAGAGGTGGAGCGCGGCAGAAAGTGCCTTAAATAGAGTTGTGTTACGGAACGCCAGGTGACGAGATGGAGAGATGGCGTTCTTAAAAGGCACGTGGGTCAGACGACACGCAGACTTTTTGGGTCTAAGGCATGTTTCCTAACGATATTTTCCTTCACCGTACAAAAGTCGCACGCTGAGGCGAAAACTGCTCTTTTATGAAACGGCATTCCATATAAGAATTTTATGAGAAAATTGTTTGCGGAAAAATTTAATTGTAATATATAAAAACAAAACTAGCAAGGTTAAACTTATATTTAGAGTTTCTTAAGATTTGGCCATGGTTAATCACTATTGTGCGCAGACGCATATACTTACATCGCCGAACTCGTAGAAGGATCCGTCGTCTTTAGTGATATTGTTTTCTTTTAGATATTCCAAAGCCTCTGTGTACGCCATTCGCTTGAATGGCCTTGTAGGTTTCTGAAAGACAATTAATAATTGATTCAAGGAATTAATTTTATTTGGCAGAATGAAAAATTAGGTGTTAATAAGTGTAATCTGTATAAAACTTTCAACGTTAAACTAAAAAAGTTATTGTCATTATTAAAAATATATATGTACGAGTATATCAAAAACATAGTTATTGATTTTTATACGGCAGTCACGTGACACAACGGTCACTAGTTCAAATCAAAGATGACGATGCGTACAATTTGAATTCGACTGTCGAATCCTAATATTAGCGTACAGTTAAATTTCGATGGATAATGTAAATCGAAATATATGTGTTGTGTAATTTTAGAATTAACATGAAAACATTTTTCCACGAGTTTAATAGCATGGTACGTCTTACGGCCGCTTTCTATACTCAATCTATATACTAAAATTATTTATAATCCAGATTTACGTAAATTTAGATTGATAATGTCAAAATTCTAACTGTCGAATTCAAATTAATTTTACAAAAACGATCCATCGATCGGTTATTGAAAAGTATTTTATGAGAAATGGAATAAAACATCAATCTCTAGTAATATAAATTGGATTGGGATTGAGTATAGAAAGCGGCCGTAAGGCACTGGTGCTACGCCGTTTTGCCTTAGCAAACGTTTTGGCAGGTTCATGAAATTATTATTAATTTAAATTTTTAAACATAATACTTAACAGAATTTTAAAAAAATCAATTTGTATAGCTTATTTAATTATTACTTAATAATCTGAAATAGTTTTTAAACCTTTGTCAAATAGCCTATGGGGTTTAAGGGTAAATAAGATTCGATATGGATAGTGCAATTCACGAAGACGCGCCCCACCAATTTTTGGTTGAGGGGATTTTGCTCCGAGCGTCAGTCGTCAAAGTTGCTCTAATTTATTTATATTTTTAATGTCGAGAAAATCTCAGCGTGTTGTGCTTAAAAGCCGGGTAAGTAAATTATTGTTTAGAAGTTTATAGTTACTAAAACACATGAAATAAGCAAAGGAAAGTAATTTAATTTTGAAAATAGCTAATTTTACTAAATTAAGGGCCGATTCGACCAAACAAGAGTAAATCTTAATCTTAGAATAAATCGTCAGTTAATCGAGAGTAAATCAATTTTACGTTTTACCAACTACAAATTCTAAGAATAGTGGCTTATTCGGGAATAGCTACTATACCGCCGTTTCGCACGGAATAACAGCTATTCCTAGAATAATTTAATGGCGTCAGTCAGTCCAATCAGCTGATTTCTGTCATTTCACAAATATGTATTCTGTGTTTTAATTTCAAGTCAACGCAACGCACTAAATTAATAGTCTGGCATTGTATAATGAAACGTTTAAACAATTTATTATTTATTTATTTATTTTTAGTAGTTTTATTTTCTATAATATTAGAATGAAATTCAACTAGGCTCAACAGAAGTTCCTTTTTAGACGAAAGCCTCAAACAAACAAGAAATAAAAACTTTTTGTTGTCGTTTGACACCTGTTAAAAGCTACTTTTTCACTCTATAATACGGCAAAATCGAGTTGACATGATGTATGCTCTTACACTGTCCCGTTGTAGAACAACATTTATTTGCCGAGTTTTATTTTCGTTCACCATTCTCTTGCTATTCGCGTATTGTTATTCCTAGCGCAATTATACTATCGATTACGTGGACAAACGACTATGGATTTACTCGAGATTAAAATCATGGAATAGATTATTCTTGGTATAGTTACTCGTGTTTAAATTGAAGTTTGGTCGAATCGACCCTTAGTAAAACGTTTAAATGTTTTAATTTTAGGCAAGAGAAATTATTTCAAAAGTTTATGATTTGATTGATAGATTTGATTTTATGATAATTCTTTTTTATGAAAAAGTAAAAATTATGCAGAAAAACTCACTGATGCTCGATGGAGAACCCTTTCTACAACAGTTAAAAAATATAAAATTGAAGTAGAGAGAGCATCTTTCACTTTGACCATGAACACACTCTCCTGATAAATCTATTAATTGTAGTGTGCGTGTGAACCGACATTGACGGAAGCTAGCACACATATACTATAAACGGTTAAGAGGAATAGTGTGGCGCGTCTTCGTTGATTGGACTATTTAAGTATATCTCAACGCTAAGTACGGAAGACATAGTACCCTTAGACTGGCCGGTTTGCTCACGATGCCTTTACCAAGGAAAATTTTGGATCACAGCCAGATTTGAAAACACGGAGCACTTATCCATATATGACATCTAAAACGTTATCAAATTACCTTAAAGTCTGGGTTAAGTTCATAAACCAACTGGCCTTCGGGTGAAGCCAGCACCCGATCGACCACATCCACCACCAGATCCTCGATCCTGTCCAGCAATTGCTCAAACGTGATGAAGGGGATCTCCGCTTCCACGTGGCTGTACCTGTTTATACAATTATACTTTGGAAACTATTCTCATACCAAATTCAACTAAGATTCAAAGATATATCTGTATTCAACATTTAACGTCAATTTTAACACACAGGCTACACACATAAATACACACCCACACCCTACTCGCATTCTCTGTGTAAATATTATTATTAGACTGAACCTTTTGATTGGCGTTTTCATTAAAAAAATATTTTGTATTATTGTTTAGTAAGCTTTAAAGTTGTTTTAGATAAAAATAATGCTTTCAAGAGAAAGGATTACATTTTGGAAGTTATACTTCATTTGGCGCGTTAGGGAAAAATGATGAGAGTAAATTTTAACGATGCGCACGCACACCGTCACAAAAAACCGACACCTTGAAGTTAGCTATAGCTAACACTTTATTTTGTAATATTTAAATAAACTTTATTTAACTAGAAAATGCGTTATAATAAAACTTTCATTGTATTAAATACCGTTTTTCTATTGTTGTTGTCGTTTTTTCTACAAACGTAGAATTAAATTTTTGAAAAGATTTTTATATTGCACGTACACACATGTTTTTTATTTGAGATTCTAACATATGAATATGAAATAATATTGCATACTATTTTATATGGCATTTAGCGGTTTTTTAATTCATTCATCATAATATGTACAACTTTTGATTGATTTACATACATGATTTATTCATTTACTAACTGACCCGGCGAACTTCGTTCCGCCTCACATTTAATGTCGTGTTACAGATTAGCTGATAAATAAATTACGATTCTATGAAAGTAATACAAATACAACACAAAAAGAAATAAAAATTGTCGTATATTTAAGTAGCTTGATATATTTTCCCTAGTTAACACAAAATAAGTTTAATGAACGCATAAATATTTGACAACCAATATATGTATCCATCAGTCCTTTTCATTAATGACTTTATTCTAAATTTAAACTAAAATACGCCACTGTCACAAATACGCCGAATATTGTAGTTATGTCGCAGCCAACTGGCATTTAATTAACAGCCTAGCCTTTTAACAAAACGGCGCCGTTTATCTAACGGCCTGAAAGATATTCAGCCGTAGCGTTTGTTACAACATTTAATAAACTGGCTGGCTAATGCTTAGGCCTTTCGTAAGATAGAGTCATTATTTGGCAGAAATAAAAAAAGATTAAACAAATGACATAATAAATATTTATTTTTAAATTAAATTGCTTAAGTGAAATTCACATTATTATTGTCACTATACTCTTCCAATGTAGGTACTTGTTGTTTTTCATGAAAATTTGGAAAAAACCATCAAAGTTGTGGTTTGCCAGTAATACATTGACAGTTTGATGAGTTTCGTTTCGACTTTGAGAGTGGCAGAAATTGGAATTAAATTAAAATTAACAGTCAACAGGCTAAGTAAGTAATGAAACGTCATCGATCCAAGTCATTTGCCTAGCTGTTTGATTAACTGGCTGAACATCTTTCAGGCCGCTAGTTAAACATCTTTCAGGCCGCTAGTTAAACGGCTAGGCTGTTAATTGAACGGCTAATTAAGCAAGTTGGCTGCGACAGATATATCTTGTCGATTCTAAATTATTATTGATAAAATACTCTTCCTTCAAATTTAATAACGTATTTATTCTTAAATTAGAAGAGAGAGTTTACCGAATCGACGGGCTGAAAATTAAATGTTTGACAGTTACTAAACCCATAAAAATTTGTATTGGTCTTTTGTCTTTTTCAATTTTTCAAAAAGTTTTCAATCTTTTTAATTGGGGTCGGAGACAAATACAACAAATTATGAAAATCGGCGGTTCTCGATATATTATAGTGACTTACTCAGCAAGATGTCTCCTGGTGCGTGACTGTTCGGCACGGTACGACTGCGCTATACAATACACATCACCCAACGTTGCAAGACAAGTTTCGAGATACAACTGTGAACTCTGTGTAAGGTACGCTTGCTCTCTGAAATATAAAACTAATTTTACACTTTAATAAAAAAATAACTAGCTACTCCGCCATCCTTTTTTGTAGCTATAAACCAACCATAGAGACTGTTCGCATTTCCAGAATAAAAACCCAAGCATTAAATAAAACAAAGTTTTTCATTTTATTATATATTTTCCAATTAATAAAATAAAATAAATCAATGGCGCTACAACCTCTTTTAGGTCCGGGCTTCAGATTTCTGAATCTGTTTTATGATCATTTTTCAATCTAATAGGCAAGTAGGTGATTAGCCTCCAGTGCCTGACACTCGCCGTCGACTTTTTGGGTCTAAGGTGAGCCGGTTTCCTGACGAAGTTTTCCTTTACCGTTCGAGCGAATGTTAAATGCGCACTTAGAAAGAAAATCCATTAGTGCACAGCCGGGGCTCGAACCTACGACCTCAGGGATGAGAATCGCACGCTGAAGCCACTAGGTCAACAATTATATATGCTCTTTCCAATTATTATATATCCTTAAAATTTTCAGAGAAATTAAATTTTTCTAAATTACTCGAATTGGTCCAGCCATCATCGAGTTTGAGCTAAGCAACATATTTTGCGATTCATTTATTACGAACAAGAAGTAAAAAGTACCCATAACTGTACATACATAATGAATGTCATGAGAGTTGATTAAACGAGAAACGTATGTCAAGAACGAACGAAGTAGTTCTGCCTTGCCTATTCATTGGAGAAAAAGGCGTAAATGTATAAATAAAAATAACACCCTTTAATCCTATAAATCAGACCAAGTGCAAAGTTTAATTAAGATAATTCATATATAACGTGTATTTCCGTTCGGAAGGCACAACGTAAACGTACTATGTATTATAAGTATTATATGACCCTCTCGCATACATAATAATTTCAAGAAAAGTGTCTACGGGCCCGTATACATACAAAATAACTTACCCGAAGTAGCTAAATTTGAACAGAGTACTGCCACCCTCACACTGAGTCTGTACGAGTGTGGGAGGAGTCACCTCTGTGTAGCTGCGAGCGTTGAAATGTTCGCGGAAAGCTCGCGTCACAGCCGCACGTGCACGTAGGACTTTCGACGTGTTCTCGCCACGAATCATGATGTGCCTGAATAAAATAAATATAACAAATGTAAAGATTTATTAAAGTTATACTTCTTTTGGCGCGTTAGGGAAAAATAGAGTAAATTTTTACGATGCGCGCGCACACCGTCACAAAAAGCCGACACCCTCACGTTAGGATAGTCAACTTTTTAAAATAATGTTTTTTTGGTGATACAGTGTAAACTCTACACCGAATTTCAAGGGACCGAGCATTTTTATGCATTACAGAGAGGGTTCGTTATAGGGAGGAATAATTAATGTATGGTTATTGGGTTAAACCAAATAAATTTAACTCATTTATACGTTATAGAGTTTACACTGTATTTAAATAAACTTTATTTAACTAGATAATGCGTTATAATAAAACTTTCAATGTATTAAATACCTTTTTTCTATTGTTAGTGTCGCTTTTTCTACAAACGTAGAATAAGGCGAAAGATAAAAAATACTTAAAAAGACTTTTCATGTTACGCAAAAGTGTAACTTTTTTTTTTGGGAAAAGGGAAACTCTTCTTTAATAAAATCACAGAGACTCTTTTATCTCTGCCTTTTAATAAATTTAAGAAATGTATTAAAGAAAAGCTGTGTAAAAAAAAGGCTTACTATAAAGTCATTAGTCAACGATTATCTAGTTGATAAAAGGGCCTGGGGCTAGTGCTAGACAGACTTCTAATTAATTTGCGATATTTGTTTTAAAATAAGTGTTGTTTGATGATTTGCTATTTTAAAAGAGTACCGAGAGTTTTTTACGCCGGCTTTTTCTCTCGGCCTACACCCTCTGTCTTATTTGCCGATGAGTAGGGGTGCCTACAAATTCATATTTAATGACGTGCAATAAGTGATACATGTATCTTATGTTCCATAATAAACATATTTTATTTTATTTTAGCTTCAAAAGCGTGTACATACACACATTTTTTTATTATTATGACTATTTGCTTTGCATATGTCAAGTGAAGCATGACGTAATGGTTGCAGTTCTTTAGTTTTCTTACAATCCAAAAAACATGGCGATTACGATGACTGGCAGAGAGTTTCTTGCCAGTTCTTCTCGCCCTCTCTTCGCTCTACTTAAATGTTTAGATTACTTTATAATGTTGACGTTAATGTGTACCAATATTAAAAAAAAATTATTTGTCGACATTTATTGTAACTGCTAGCATAAATACATTTACAATCTTCCAAACCCCTAAGTGATAAGGGGGGTGTCCACCCCAAAAATATTGTTTTTATTATTTAGACAATTTTTTTGTTTTTTTTTTTAAGATACAAAATAGAGATAATAATAGATAATAAATAGAGATAGATACAGCATACTACAAAAATACATACAACCCCTAATTTTCAGTCCTCTACGACCAACCCCTATTTTTATTATAGTAGATAGTTAATAGTTATTTTTATTGAACTAAAAAAATGTTTCCTAGAAATAATATATAAATGGCTAAACAATGTTTGCCGAGTCAGCTAGTTTTCTAATAATTTCTTAAGAGTTTAAGAAAAACAAAACATGTTAACATCACAGTACTATTACAGTTCAGAAACAAACACAATTAGGGTGATACATTTATTAATATTGAAACATGTGTAAAACTTTAACATCTGAACAAATATTAAATTAAAAAATATTAATTGAAATAACATAATGGCTGTATTTTATTTCATTTTAGCACTTCATTTATGGTCACATAATTAAGATTAGTAGGACAAAAACAGAACCACTTCAGATCCTGTTAAAAGTGGATGTGATGTCAGGATGAAAATGTTTGTATTTTCCCAGGGTTAATTTTACTTTGTTTATTGAATCATAATCAACAAAGGCTTTATGGTTGCAACTTCTGTATTTTGCCAGTTATTCTTGTCCGTTCTACACACTGATTTTAGAACTGGTAGTAAATTTAGTTTCTCGTTTCTGAGGCCGTCACGTCACGTCAGTGAAGTGAGTGTGTATTTTTTTTATACAATTACACTGGCCACTATAATGTTCCAGGTTTCCAAAAATATAACACAAATTCCCTATACAACTTTCTCCCAAACTCAGTAGTGGCCGACTGAAATAGGCTTCCGGACCACCATCTTTGAACTCTTTTAAAAATAGATTGGATAGTTTCTCCAAATCTCAAAATACGCGCGCATCAGCTTACTAAGCTGCTAGAGTGTTTATATACATAATAATAATAATACATAACAGTAGAATTACCGACATGAATAAATGATAAGTTATTTATTTATATGCTCACAAAATACTTAAACAAACCTGTTATCAAGTTGGACGTCTGGATGCGCTTCCTCATTCAGTATAGCATCAGCACCTCCAGGTGGGGCCAAACCAATTAGCTCCCAGTAGTCTACTGTCAATTCATGGCCTCCTGGTGCCTGCAATAGTAATAGTATTAATTTTATTTGTGACCTTATGCTAATAATATTTGACACATCAAATAAAAATCGACATTTAATTTAATTTTTTTAAATTTAAATTAATTTTTTTAGTTTATTTAAATAAATATCTTCTACTTTACTTCTTTTCCATGTAAAACTTTAAAAATTGCTTTTAATAGCAGTTAGTGGGAAGAGGTAAAAATCAGTTGAGTTAATAGAAAATCTGAAAAAAAAATTTAACGTACAGTTTTTCCTTCTGGAACCGCTTCCAAGTTCCCATAAAGGACCACAGATGATTCCGTTGATAATACCAGTGCGTCATAAGTCTGACAAAGTTCACCATGAAGCACACATTGTAGGTAACCTGTACCATCTCGCAATGTTATGAATGCTAGTGATTTTCCTTGACGTCTTAACCTGTGCACCCATCCAGACACTTGTATTCTTTTGCCTCTGTGATCCTTTGCTAAAAATCAAGTTTTTTTTTAATAATAATAAAAATACCATAGTTAAATAAAATTAATTCAAACATTAGCAATAATTTTATTTATATATTATAAATGTTCTTCCTTGAAGATAAAATTTCATTCCTCTTTTTTTATAGATATGGAAACAAAAACTACTGAACAAATTGATTAAATATTTTAAAATTTTATTTTGTGATTGTTGTAGCAAAAATAAAATTACAGTATTACACAAATATTATGTAAAAAAGGCTGGGTATTACATCATTTATAAACAAATGCCAAAATTTTGAAATATACACTTTCTTATTACATAGCATAAAAATAGAGATTTTTAACTTGTAGTAAAATAGTAAAATAGTAATATAAAATAGTTCTTTACAAAATATAAAAGATAACGAAAGAACGAAATAGTTATGTTTCTCTGTAATTAAGAAAGAATAAAATTATGATGATTTGTGATGAAATTAAGTAATTAATATAAAATTGCTTAAATTGCGATTAGTAATGCTAAATACTCACTCTGACATAACTTCACTGTTACTGCAACAGGAAGGCTAGAATCCTGCTTAATAACAACTTTCTTAGCGTCTTCCAAGTTCTGCTGCCGTTTGTCATTGCTCTCGTCTTCAGCCTTCGCCTTGTCAGCAGCTTTATAGTTTTCCCTTACCCACATCTTTTGAATCTTCTTCAATTGGGATTTCGCCGCTACGTCGTAAGATTTACCCTCTTCTTTAGAATCCACGTAAATGGTCGGAAATGGCTCCTTTCCTGCATGACGCATTGCCTGCAGAATAGTTTTAAATGGACTCTCCTGTGTACCATCTCCACTTTCGTCATTTCCACTCTTTTCCGACGTGTAAATCGCTTCTGAAAAATCAATATGCTAGAATACCGCAGTACGTTATTGATTATAGGTTATGTAAAAGTGCATACCAAGCGATAGTTTTTCAATTTCAGGCATTATTTATAACTTCTCACTTGCTTAACTCTAAGTTATTTTACAATAATTATTTTTATAAAATAAAAATATCGAACAGAAGGTACTATTTTAGTGTGGTGTTTCATACAAACTTAAGTTCAATTTGTGATTGACACGTTGACACCTACGAATTACGATGTACATTGTAAATTGTTGATTGTACACATATCTGTGCGTTGTGATATCTGACACAGTGACACGGATGACCATACAAAATAAAATATACCTAGGATGCGGATGAACTGTAATAATTTAAAATGTTATAAAAATTTCAACTGATTACATCAATACGAGTTCATCATATAAATGGTCAATTAAACGCTTTTTCTTTATCTTACATTCCTATTTCGAAATAAGAACAAAATATTCTATTAAGAATACAAATCGAATTCGCTTTATTTTGTTACTACAATGTTTATAATATAATATAATATGCTTTGAAATACAGAAATAACTATTGTAATGAAATCCATAACAATAATATACATATTATAGTAAATTCGAATTGACGCCCATGTAACGTTCATTACAATTTTAAGATATATATATTTTTTTTATACAACAGGGGGCAAACGGGCAGGAGGCTCACTTGATGTTAAGTGATACCACCGCCCGTGGGCACTCAATGCCATAGGGACCGAGAGTGCGATGCCGGCCTTTTAAGAATTTTTACGCTAAAAGAGCGAAGATGAAGGACCCTAAATCGAATTGGTTCGGAAATACTACAGTGGTCAGCTGGTTTGCGGTAAAAACGCTCAGTTGTGGAATGATGGACGTCGAGGCGATACGGGTAGAATTTCGTGTTCTGCCTCGACGTCCGATGATGAAACTCAACTGCAGGTATCAATCCGTACAACTCCTATGAACACTCTCCATGATAAATGCGGTAGAAGATGCAGAGTGACCCCACAATTCAACGCAACGCCAAGGGATCAAGGTACTCAACGGATTGGTCATAGACGATTCGAACCGCTCTTCGTTGAATACGGTCAAGTGGAAGAAGCTGGCACTGGGGAGCCCAGGGGTGAGAACAGTACTCCATGTGGGGCCGAATTTGCGCTTTATACAGTTGCAAGCGGTGACCCGGAGTGATGTACCGTCTTGCGTGGCTGAGCACGGATATAGTCTTTCCCTCCCAATGACCGCGAAACTGAACGTCGTTCAATATGTCAACGCTAAGTATTCCGATGATGGCTGTGGCTTTAAGAAGAGCGTTTTTGAAAAGAGGAGTGGCGGCAAAGGGTGTTTTGTAGCGGTAATCGCGCAAACTTGTGTCTTCTTGGGGTTCAATTGGACTAGATTTTGTTTATCCCAGTCCGAGACTCCACGTAGTAGAGTTTCGACTTCAGACACGAGTTTGTTCCGGTACCCATCGACAACTGCCCGAGATATACCTGCCTGGCCAGCGTAAAGAATATCCCCAGTGCTGGCATCCGCATAACAATGAATGTTGCTAAGTTGCAACATATTATCATTGATATGCAGAAGAAACAGAATCGAGGACAAAACATAGCCTTGTGGGACAACAACACTGGGGTGTTCACGGGTTTAAGGTCGGAACATGCTCCGTCGTTGACGACCTTGATGATCCGATCGGCTAGAAAGCTTGAGATCCAGTCGCATAATTTCTTGGGAAGCCCGTAGGCTGGAAGCTTCGAGAGAAGCGTTTTATGCCACACCTGATCGAAGACTTTCGCTATATTTAAACTAACCGCTAGCGCTTCCCCCTTGGACTCAATATGGTCTGTGACGTTAGTATATTGTAGTCTGTGGTATACCGTCAGTTAACACTTAACAGTTTATGTCAAAAATTTCAAAATCTTAACGTTTGTCTTGCGACAACGCATCTGCCTCGAAAGTCGAAATTGAACTTTTAATTTTAAATAATTGACGGTATTTAATATTTATTCTAAACGTTTTATTAAAGTGTGTACTGTTTTATCTATAGCTGACTGAATTTTGTTCGTAGATGCTATTACCATTGTTACTATTTGCTAAAAAAACTATTAAAGCCTGCGGCCTTTGCATGCACGTTGCAAAATAATTTTTACCTGTTAGTTATTAAAAGATATCAAAATTAAGCTCCCACAGTACAAAATGGAAGATTTTTTGAAGATAGAAAAGATTGGGGAAGGGACTTACGGTGTGGTGTATAAAGGTAAAAACAAAATCACTGGAGAGTATGTTGCAATGAAGAAAATTAGATTGGAGTCTGAAGATGAAGGCATTCCATCAACAGCGATACGGTAATTGCTTTATTCCCATTATAGCCAACAAACCACAATAGTATATTTTTTAGACATTTGTTAAAATAATGTGGCAGAGAATTTATTTTGCTTTATGAATGACTTAATTGTGAATAATTCTAAATTAAAAAATCTAAATACATAATAGTATTTATATAAAGTTCGTCAATGAGATCTTTTTGCTTAAATTATTGGCTACTGCAATAGCTAACAGACTCTGCACAGTCCTACTTCAGCCTCTTCGGAGGGTTCTATTTCTCTCAAATTTTATGCATGATTGTAATTTTCTAACATACTTAATAATTAACATATTATTAATATAATAAACTGCTTCTGTGGACATATTTTCATTAAATTTTATTTCCTCTTTAGGGAAATATCATTGTTGAAGGAATTGAATCACTCAAACATTGTTAAACTGGAGGATGTACTAATGGAAGAAAACAAACTTTATTTAATTTTTGAGTTTTTGTCTATGGATCTGAAGAGATATATGGATTCCTTGGGATCTGGCAAGGTATTTATTTTATTCTAAAATCTTAAACAATGCTATTAAAAGTTAATTTATGAGACTGAGAATTTATGGTGTTTGGTTGTCTGGTTGTTTTATGATAATTTTACTGTAGCAACTAAGTTGTTACGCCTTGCTAATTAATGTCATATTATAATTTAAATTGAATATTTTTTCAGTTTATGGATCCTGCCACGGTTAAAAGTTATCTATATCAAATTAACAGTGCTATTTTATACTGCCACCAACGCAGGATTCTACACAGAGATCTCAAACCGCAGAATTTACTTATTAACAAGACCGGTATAATTAAGGTATGTATTAATAGTTATGTGAATTTTTAAATACCATAAGTTGCCGTGATAGACTTCTTATGATACATATTTTTGTATTGATTACACAATTATTTTGTTGTTATCCTATATACTAGCTTCCTTCAGTACTGTTGATCGGAACCCCTTCACGGTTAAAGGCCACCTCCAGCTTTTTTCAACTGACTCTGTCTATGGCTCTCTTTCTCCGTTTGTTTCCTGCTACCGCTATTTCTTCTATCTACCATTTTTTTGGCGACCTCTTCTCTTATATACTTATTGTGGATGCTTAATAAGGTACTTACAAACTAGCATCTGTAGCAATGGTTAGCAAATAGCTTTTATTTAGATGCTTAAAGTTAGTTGCTGACCTAACACTTTGTTGCCAATATACACCAATATTAAACCAGTATGATATGTACACTTAAATAATAAGGAGGGCATTATTGCTTTTAGGCAACCAATATTAGTTTACAATAACTTAAACAAAAAAAAAACAATGTAAAGAGCACAGACCTTAGTGTCTGATAACAATTAAAAAGATGTTATTAATTAAGCTTTTTAATTATTATCTATTAAATACTATGTTCATTTATGTCTATATCGCAGGTAGCAGACTTTGGTTTGGGCCGTGCGTATGGAGTGCCAGTCCGTGTATACACTCATGAAGTTGTTACACTGTGGTACAGAGCCCCTGAGGTGTTGCTTGGCTCACAGAGGTAATATCATAAATACTTTATATATTTAATTAATAAGAAATATATACAGTACTAGACAGTGCTTATAATTATGATTATACTTTTGTAAGCATTACTCTATGAGTGAATATTACATTATATATTTTATAATAATACATTATTTTGTTATAATTTCCAATTTGAATTTAAAATAAACTAATATTTCCTACTATTGTCACAGTGAGATTTATTATGTAATTCCAGATATTCCTGTCCTATTGACATGTGGGCTGTGGGGTGCATCTTCTCTGAGATGTCTTCAAAGAAACCTTTGTTCCAAGGAGACTCGGAGATTGATCAACTTTTCAGAATCTTCAGGTTATAAACTCATCTTATAAGACTATATTTTATCCAATAATAAGCATACCTTTTATTAATTATATATATTCCACAGAATATAGTCGGGAATAGGCAATTTTTGTTAGAAAACAACCCTCAAATGTGAGGTAAATTTATGTGTGTTATTTAATAAGCTTTAAGCCACATAAAAACATCGGAAATAATAACAGAAATACAGTCAAACCTGAGTGAGTGACAACTGGGTAAGTGAGAAAACTCTATTAATGAGAGTATTTACCGGGTCCCATCATTTTGCCCTCCTAAAACCCCTATAAGTGAGAAACATGAAACCTGCATAAGTGACAATCGACTGCGCGCAGGGAGTAGAGACCGCGTCTCCCCACGCGCTGCAGCCCTCACCAAGGACTATACTGAACATCCCCGTACCGCCCTGTATCAGCAGGGTGTGAATATAAAACACCACCCGAAGGGGGCATATGCCCCGAATGGGCCAAAGCTCACCCCTCTCGATAGAGAGTGTGCAACACAAACCACAGATTCCGGTATGCATAAGTGACAGTCATTTTTCTCGCGTGGCCCTCTATAAGTAAGATTGATACTTGCCTATACCTCTATAAGCAGTTGAACGCGTTTACTTTTGCTATTTATGACACATTCTTAAATTTCGATGGAATCTTATTTTATTTAAAAAAAATATGCGTCTGTTATTGTTTTCTTTAGTTTTATAGACCTCTATAAGAGACAGAATCCTTCTGTAACTCTGTAAGCTAGAAACTCGGGTTAGAGGTTTTTCCTCTATAAGAGAAAAAGAGGTCACGCTCCCTTGAGCTCTCACTTACCCAGGTTTGACTGTATTGAATCAAAACAGACTAAAAGTTGTAACTAAAATTTAATTGTGACACTGACAGTTTAACAGTGGTCTTAGAACTCGGTGCCTAACCTTAATCACTAAGCCACTGAGGTAACACCTCCGGCTGGAGCTGGAGAATTTGAATTTTTTAACATAAATGTTAAAATGCTAAGAAATAGGGAGCAATCCTTGCTCTGTGACTCCGCCTCATATCTCAAATCACACGAAATTTGTCTTGAGCCCTTAACTGTTGAACTATACAAAGAAAAATGTTTGATGACTCTTGAAAATAGATTCAAGTTTAAATACGGGCCGAACCTTAAAGTGAAGCATGCTGCCCGCACATAGTAGAATCCAACTGCATAGCCGAGGCTCGAACGGATGACCTAAGGGTTCTAGAGTAGGCTAAAACTGCTGTTTGTACTTTTATTGTATTATAATTTGTTTAACAGAATGCTCCGGACTCCGACAGAGGAGACTTGGCCTGGAGTGTCATCGCTACCAGATTATAAGCCAACATTCCCCAATTGGTCTACTTACAATCTACACAATAATGTAAGTGGCCTTATATTTTTATCCCATGCCTCAAACATATGTTCTTTTTCCTGCTGGTGTTTTTTCATTAGGCTAAAAAAAAAGGGCCAACCCTTTTTTTTTAAATATTGAATAATTTAATATGCCCGTATTAATTATTACTTCTTGTTTTCTTATTATTGTAAAAAGCATTATAATTAAGGAATATTAACAACTTTGTGTCTTCTGAAATGATGTTTATCACAAATAATTTAAACAAATTTGGTGTATTAGTTTGTTTTACAAAACAGTAAAAACTGCCCATATAATAATTTCGACTGCAAGATTACTCAGCGTTTAATACAAAAATAGTCAATTATTACCAGAATGTTATTTGCTTCATTATTTATTTCCACTATTGCACAATGTAATTTTAGTAATACCTATATATTATTAGCGACCAGCCTTGCGATTCTGTAACTCACGCTTCGAATTCTCACAGCGGTTTTCTCAGCGGCGGTCGCGCATAAATCAGTCGTGAACCAGTCATTTTATGATTGGGCATTTTGATAAGGAGGGAGCTTGTAGTTTATTGTTTATTTTATTGTTTATCAGAATGCCAAATCATAAAGAGAAAACCGCTGTGAGAATTCGAAAAGTGAGTTACAGAATCGCAAGGCTGGTTTTGGCAACTGGACAATTCGTAAATTTTTGGATTGTCTAAATTTTATCTAATTGTAGGTCCAAAACCTAGACGAGGCAGGCATGGATTTGCTTCAAAGTTTCCTCGTATATGACCCAGCTAAGAGGATCACCGCGAAGGACACACAAAGGCACAGATATTTCCGTGATGTGAAACTGCCCCCGGAATTAACTCGCACAAACGCGTACATCAAGAATGAAGATGTCAAAGAAGTTTAGGAAATAACAAGAAATTGATTTGTCCGATTCCAAAAAAAAATCCGTCGGAATGCATGAGAATTGTTTCCAAAATATTAATAAAATCCAAGTAAATAACGAACAGGCCGCGCAAAGGTATTTAACTGCCGGATTCTATAAAATACCAGTTGTAATTTCTACAGATTGATTTCCAAGTGTAATTAATTTTCTTGTGTAAATGTATTTATTTGTAGAAAAATGAACTACATTCAAAATCTGTTATAACGACAACGAATGGACTACTTATATTTGGTCGTAAAAACCGATAGTCGTAACAGCCAATGACGTTTTTATTAAATATCTAATACAATAGAATTCAGTCGGGGCCTTTGATTTTGGTCAATATAACCGATATGTTGTTCGTAACGATGTCGTCGTAAACGGTTTTGACTGTAGTTGCAATTACAGCTGGTATTTTGTAGAATCCTTACGTGTTGGTCCTTCGATATTCTTAAAACAGAGTCTGCCTTATATAACGCGGGCTTCTCATTGATTTGATGTTCCCATTCTAAAAGAATGCTAAACATACAAATACTCCACAAATTTTTCTTTGAACGCCTGTACCTCAGGAACTGCCGGTTCGCATAGAAGTTATTTGTGATCAATAGTCTATAGCTCGACGAAGGCTACATAGACTATTGTAAAAGCCTTTAATGTACCCGGGTTAAATATAGGGTGACAAGTTTACATACAAAATTGCGTGGGGAAGTTTTGACCATGTACTGTAGCAAAATACCTAAAAAGAGACTCCTGCGCATCATTTCGTGCCACGTGTTAGATTAACGTAGGTTTTATATGACATAATCAGTTGAAATATTGAGTTGTTTCTTTAACTAGGAATTACGCACCCCTAATTCCTAGATGAAGAATGTCTAATACTAGTTTTCTAAAATATTATCAAAATCCGAATACATTTATGACAGTTTTTTAACGGAAGTCAATACAATTCCTTACCGTAAACAAAAATGTGGGTTGTCAAATTGATAACGACAAAAGCTAGTACAAACAATTTTTAAAATGGTGTGTGAATATTGTTTAATTAAGGTCAACTTAGCGCCAACTGAGCCTCTATTATTGAAAAATTATGGGTTAAGAAAAAAAATCGCTTGGTGCTTTTGTATGTAATGTATGGAAATTTTTGTAGGTAGCATTTGACATGCATTAAATCTAATTCGTTTGGTATAAAATAAAATATGCTGGACATCCTAGTATACTTTGATAGCATTTTTTTAAAATTCTTGAACCACAATTCACTGCCAAGAGTTGCGAAACTGATGCTATCTCTGTTTATAATATAGTAGATGAGAGAGATATATTTATTTTGACTTTCGATAGTACCGTCATTTCCGATTTATCATTTGACTTTCATAAAGTCAAATTCATTAATAAAAACTCGTTTAAAAGTCCGGAAGGAACGAAAATCCCAGAATAATATTACGTTTTACAAGTGTTTACAAGCTATTTAAAATGCATTCACACAGACTATATGACCCTTGACCAAAGTCCTTTAGCGCATATATATATATATATATATGTCTCCCGTATGTTAGAAACTAATAGGATTTGACATATAGAAGTCATAAGTCCCGTTTTTACCTTTAGAGGTCCTTTATCTGCCTTTATTTTTAGTTTAGTATGATGACAGAATGGCTTCTATGTATACAGACGATATGTTATATTAAAATGCATGTAGACTTTAAAACAGTTTTAGACAAATACTAAGGCGGGCCATATAAAATCACATTGTTTTAGACAGCAAAGTTGTGGAAATTTGCATAATTTGATATGAAAATGTTTGCGCAAATTATTCATTGTTTATATATTTTCTTAATATTAATTACCGAATAGCTTTTAATGGCATTTGACGATTAGGATTATAGTTTTGACTTTTTATTTTTAATGATTGTAAGTAATTAATGATTTTAATTATAATTTAATATTTACAAAGATGTTTTATTGCACCTCTGAACTTAGAAATTGGTTGGCTGTTGCTGAATTTTAAGGAACTTTCTCCCTTATTGAAAAACAAACCAGTTGAAACACACTTTAAGTACTCACTACTGCTTTTTTTTTAATGGCTCTGGCATGGTTTGTGCATTAGCCAGCGTCAAGTATAAGATTTTTATAATTCGTGCTTGCCGTAGAAATTCGACCGTGTCCTCCATGTACGGTTTAAGCACTCGCCCGGTACCGCACAACCCTCCCAAAGGCCGAGAACAAATTTAAATTAAATCTAAAACTTGCCCTGGAATCGAACCCGGTACCCCTCACCTAGCTGCCACTTAATAAGACCGCTAGGCTATGAGGCCCCCTCACTACTGCTTCCATTACAACATAAATGCAATTAGAAAGAGCCATAAGATTTATGTACATAAGGTATTAAACCTAGATTCTACATTAATATACCACTGCACGTATTACTAAGGGTGAACGCAGGCAATCTAAATTCTTAATAAGACCACCCACGATGGCCAGACCTTTATTTTGTTGCTGAAAGTTTCTGTGTATATCCAACACAGGTAAGAACGAACAGCGACAGATAGTAAGGGTGTGTCAAAAAGTACCATGACTTCCTTATAGTATAAAGTTCTTTTTTTATATATTTTCCTTAGGGGGCGTCCATAAATTACGTGAGGTGTTTTTTTAAATTTTCTGTACCTCCCTCCCCCCTGGTGAGATGTCGTGAGATTTTATTCAACCCCCTCCCCCATCCTCCAACCTCACGTGAGATTTTTCAAAATGTCGGTTTCTTACGTAAACGCGTAAGAAGCTATCTTTTGAGCTCGGATAACTCAAAATAACACAGAATTCGTACTATTGAGCTCAAAGAGCTCAAAAACAAAATATGTGAAATGTTGAGCGTTTAGGTATGGAGTTAGCGGGAAGTTGCAGTGATGGCCTTTAGGGTCAACCGTTTTTCTAATTTTTTTTTTAATCAGAAAAAAATTGCGTGATATTTGCCAAGACCCCCCTCTCTCCAACGTAAGATTAAATGAGATTTGACTCGACCCCCTCCCCCTTAAACACCTCACGTAATTTATGGACGCCCCCTTAGGATAACATTAGAAATCACGTTATCAACTGCCAGACACATTTTACAGTTTCTACCTATTGACAGACAATAATAAACTATAATAAATTATAATATCGTTTTAGTATAAAAGGGAGCGGTCAAGTATTACGTAAGAAATTTGGAGGGCGGGGGTTCCTTTTGTAAAACGTTACGGTGCGGGGCGGGGATTGAATAACGCGTTATTATTAATATTATTTTCGACTTTCCAGTACTTTACACCACATAATGGTAACTTTTAAGTATAAAGAGTCACTAAGTGGTTACGAAACGTTTTATTATACTTGGGTACAGAAAAACGTTACGACATTTTGGGGGTCAATAATCTCCAAAAATTGCGTGACGTAATACTTGAACGCTCCCAAAGCCAAATTGTATGTTTCTTGGGGGCCTATAAAAAATAGTTTCCTCACTAGTCACCCTCATCTTGCTAGAAACATTGGGAGACCCCGATGCAGGTGCGAGCGCGAGGTAGCAACTGTTCAAGCGGGTGCGAGTGAGAGAGCGCTTACCCGTTATATGTATGTATCTCCAAATACTGAGGGTATTTTCTAAAAACTTTGGTGGAGCTGTTACATAGAACCATACTTGTATCAGCGTACCCATTATTTATTTTGACTGTTTTGGGAGATTAAAAATAAATCAGTCGCGCTTTTTTTAGGTCTGGGCCTCAGATATCTGTTTCATGATCATTCGTCGATCTAATAGGCAAGTAGTTGGTCAGCCTATGCCTGACACACGCCGTCGACTTGACACTGACATCTTTATCTATGGTGACTAATTTTTTTTTGTATCCGGCCCACTTCAAATAAAACGCAGTTTAAATATATAAAATCTATTTAGAACTAATGGTGTATGGTGTAAACAGCCGGGTGAGGAGGGGGTTGTTGTAAAATAATTCGATGCGCGACGCCACTCAACTCCTGCGCAGACAGGCCTGACACAACCGTGCCATTTTGCAACTGAAAAATATGCCATAAGTTAGTATACATAAAAAAATAAAATAAATCAGTGGTGGAACAACTTCTTTAGTTCTTGGCCTCAGATTTCTAATTCTCTTTCATGATCATTTTTAAATCTAATAGGCAAGTAAGTGATCAGCCTCCAGTGCCTGACACACGCCGTCGACTTTTTGGGTCTAAAACATGTCGGTTTCCTCACGATGTTTTCCTTCACCGTTCGAGCAAATGTTAAATGCACACATAGAAAGAAAGTCCATTGGTGCACAGCCGGGGATCGAACCTATAACCTCAGGTATGAGAGACGCACGCTGAAGCCACTAGACCAACACTGCTCGTGTATCCATAAAAAACCTAAGCAATATTTTTTTTCTTTCTACGTATGCAAAATACTTCCTCATATCATCGCACAGTATGTAACCGCAAAATGTGTTTTTTTATTTTCGAATAAATCCGAATACGGTCGAAAAAATATACGGGAAATAGTAGCAGTGGACCCCTTTTGAATATCGCCTACGAAGTTTTGTGGTAGATGGACTCTTATTGAGTAACAGCGTACAAGCCGTCGGAAATATCTGCGAACCTCGCTGGAATGCGCTTCCCCTGGCGCTTCCCCGCACCCCGCCCCGTTTTCGCCTATCCAGTACCGTTGCCAACGCAATCGCCGACGCACGTGTATTATTCTTGCTTTCGTAATCGCGATTTTTTGGTGCAAAGACCTGAAATAGCAGCCTGGAGAGCAAAATATTTAAAAAAATATGTAAATAATAAGTATTTGTAAATTTCAAGTAGGTACGAGTATCAATAAAAATAAGTACACAAATAAAATATTTTTTATTTTTACATCTTCAATTTTTTTGCTATCTCTCCAGTTTGTATGACGTCATTAAGCCAGGTTCGCAGATATTTCCGACGACTTGTACGATGGAGGCGTGATATATTTATTTATTTGCTAACACTTCGTTGCATACAGAAATAATAATAATATTAGTGACACGAAGATGTGCAGCGTTTTTGTCGAAGAAATGGGAGAGAGCGATTGAGAGAGAGTGAGAAGGGTGAATTACCTTATAGAAATTATATTTTTAAAATTAAAATTCCGTAAATACAATTTATGAAACATTAGTAGGTATTTTATGCAAAATAATTAATTGAAATCTTAAATGACGAATTGTAAATTAAAATGACACGTGTTTTTAGTATCGAAGAAATAAATTTATAATTTGTATTAATTTTCGACACTGTTAATATTTTAATGATAATTAAATTCCTAACATATCTTCCTTTTTCCCTCCCTCTAAGTCTCAAGACTTAAAAATTAGTTTGCCAAAGAAGTTTCACTTCTGACATTTGTACTTTGTGCGAACACACTTTTTTTTACTTAGCCTACCTTTTTAGTAGCTACATACCTTAGAAACATTTAGCTATGCTACCCCATAAAGGCTGTTTATTTTTCCAGAATGAAAACCTAATTTTTTAATTATTCTTTATATTTTCCGTAAGAGTTCGAAGAATAAATTTAAATAAAATTACTCGAATTGGTCGAGTTTTGCGATACATTTTCATTTAAATATAGATTTCATTTTAATTACCTGTAATATGTTTGGTAACATCGTTTGACAAGAAGATGACGCCACGTGCAACTGCTCTTGTTGCATTCCCACCGCCTTTTAGTGACAAAAAAATCAAATTATTTCACCAGAAACTAATTTTGTTATTAATTTGTTGGTATAATAAATATTTACTTCCAAAATTAGCCTAATTTAAACAAACTAATGTAATAAATGTAATCATAGTACTCGTATTAATACAATTAAGAAATCCACAAGAGCTGGTGCTTTTCTCGCACAAGGAATAAATATACAGCGAGGAAATGCTGCCACAGGGACCAAACTTAATAAATTTGATGAATTTTTATATAAATCAATTTTTAATTAACATTATTATTACTATGTAGATTAAGAATATCGTACTGTGTGTTTGTATCGTATTTGTGTGTTTGAATTATGAAATATTGTTATTTAATTTTATACATATTTATGTTATATCTAGACAAACCATTTGAAGGCCAATTATAATCAAACGAGAGATTTAGGGTCTGTTTCACAATGTACGGATAAGTTCTACATAAGTTCCAAAATAGCTATTTATTACTTATTGGTAGGATAAACACTATTGATGCGTTTCACGACTGTCAGATAGCGCTATTCGTCACATAAAGTCTATCATAAGTTATGAGTCCGATGAAGTGTCAAATAGCACAATTTATCTTCCAAATAATTTATCTGTTGCATAGCTATTTGGTACTTTATCCATACATTGTGAAACAGACCCTTAGTATACTATTAAAAAATGAAGAGATTATTTCTAAAAAAAAACATTTTGCTACGCTAAAATCGCAAAACCAAAAGTTACACCAGGGAAGAGAAAGAGATGTCTCTTGCCTGACGAGCTTAAAAAAGGATAGCGGAGAAGATTGGAAGGAACATGCTCAAGATAGAGAGATGGAGCCAGTTGAAGGAATATTCTATAAAATTTTAAGTGTATCTTTTGTAAAGATCAACACAAAACAAGTCGTATTTGGATATGGGAATCCAGTATACTTACATGTATTTGAATGGGCTGCTGATGGGGTTGTAATTGTATTGTTTGTACCTGAAGTTGCTGGGGTTGCTATAACAAAAAAATAACTGAATTATAAAAAATAAATATAGTTAAAATGTATGTGTTTCTTTAAAGGTTCTTATTATATTATTAAAAACTTTAAAAACACAAAACAATTTTGATGGCTCATTGGTCTAGTGGTTAGTACACCTGACTGCGGATCCATGGGTCCCGGGTTCGATCCCCGGCTGAGACAAACATCGATGTGATGAGCATTTGGTGTTGTGCTTAGGTCTTGGGTGTTTAAATATGTATTTATTATATGTCTATCTATAATATGTATGTATATCCGTTGCCTTATGCCTAGTACGCATAACACAAGCTTCACCAGCTTAGCATGGGACTAGGTCAATTGGTGTGAATTGTCCAATCAAAAAAAAAAAAAAAAAACGGAAAAGACACATTTTTGAGTCTGTTTTATTGTATTTTTTTTAATAATAGGTAATGGAAAAGTTTCGTCACACATAGTATTATTCACTAATAAAAAACTCTAATCCTGATGATGTTTGGACGGGCTTACCTCAAAACTTTGATTTAAAAAAAATCGTGGCTCAGATAATTAAAACAGTAATCCCTTCTATAACGTGGTAGACCCGATCCGCGTTATAGGAAATCGCGTTAACGCGATTTAATCAGGTGCAAAGGTACGCAAAACTAATCACGAACTAGACAAATCATAATTTACCCACCACAGAAATATAACTTGAGAAATATCCGCGTTATATGAGGGACGGAAATCGCATTATACAAAAACGCGTTATAGGGAAATTACCGTATATCACATTAATAAACTTACAGTGTTGATATGTTGGTGTGTTTGTTGCAATTGAAGAGATTGGACGGACGATATTACTGGATAAGGCTGTTGGACATTCTGTAAAAAATATATTGTATCAAGAGAGAGAAATGGCGGCCTATATCAGAAGACTGCCTGACTGGAAAAAAATGTTTTTGTAATCATTTTTTATTAAAATTATTAGAAAAATCGTAATCTCTTACAGACACTTCTTTCTTTAATTAATTTTTCTTTATATACAGTGTAAACTCCATGTAACGGCACTCGTTTTAACGATCAAGCCCTTAAAGCGTCCAAATCACTCGACTTTGGTTGGTTTAGCTTGTCTTCCGTACAATGATACACTCTACATAGCATTACACCCCCCTCAATAACGACAGCCATTAAATACTTAAAAGTATTGTTTAAGTTGCCGAAATTAGTTAAAACTGCGGAGCTGTGTACGTTGTTGTGTCGCTTTATTGTTCTAGCGAGAAATAAACTCGACTGTCGGTACTCGTCATACGTACCGAACTTTCCAAGAAATCCGTTCCTTTATTTTACAAATTGCGCATGCTTGCATGTGCTTTATCACGACGATGCCTCAAAATAGCAAGATATGAATTAAATAATAAAAAATACAACCTAACAACTGGTACAGTACAAAAATAACAGACAACGCAATAACGTTCAAATACGAATTGTTTTTATGAAATTACTAACACTAGTCTGAAATAAAATTTATTTTTCTAATATAGATTTTTCTTTCCATTTAACGGTAATTCTTTATAACGTCAAAATAAACATGGTCCCTTGAGTGTCGTTATATAGAGTTTACACTGTATTATATTTTTTATTACACTAGGCTTTAACCCTGGACCTTGGAATTGAGATTAGCACACTTAATAATACTTGTACTACAGCTTTGAGTGATTTGTAAATACCTGTATGTGTTGATGAATCGGGAGAGTGAGTTGTTGAACGACTTGCTGCTGTACCTGCTGCGGCTGAACTTGTAACAGTTGCTGTATCTGCGGTTGCTGTTGTTGTTGCTGCTGTTGTTGCTGTTGTTGTTGCTGCTGTTGTTGCTGCTGCTGTTGTTGCTGTTGCTGCTGCTGCTGCTGTTGTTGCTGTTGCTGAGATTCAAAGAGAACCAATAAAACTTAAATAAATATTACTTTTTATTAATAATTATATGAATTTGTGTATAAACTAAATATTTAAAATGTTAAACTATTTTGAACAAGGGGGCTAAAATCTATCGGCTAGATACTGTAAAAAACTTAAATACCTATCACAAGTTGTATTTTTATGTAAATAATTCAAGATATTTGTAATCAATTACTACATTGCACTTATTTTTGTTAATTCAAGTTTAACACATCATACATAATACTATATCTACGGTATATGTAACTCTTTTATATAAAATGTATGACAATTAAGATAACATAAATGTTACAAAAAAATACAAGATAAAATAAAAATACTACAGATGTTTGAAATCGGCACAAAAACATCAAATTTCGTGCAGTAGTTAGAAAGTTCGCGTACATTATTTTATATATAAAATTCTCGTGTCACTATGTTCGTTCCCATACTCCTCCGAAACGGCTTGACCGATTCTTATGAAATTTTTAATGCATATTCAGTAAGTTTGAGAATTGGCTACTATATATCTTTCAATCCCCTCATCAAACCCCTAAGTAACAAGGGGTCCAACACAAAGCTTTTATTTTTATTTTTAGACAATGTTTTTTGTTTTTATTTTTTTATGATACATCAAACAAAAATACATACAACTCCTAATTTTCACCCCTCTAGGGGTTGATCCCCTATTTTTTATGTAGATAGTTATTTTTACTGAACTAAAAAAATGTTTCCTAGAAATAATATACATGGCAAAACAAACGTTTGCCGGGTCAGATAGTTTTTTTATAATATTGCAAAACATGCTAGGGCATTTAGGAAAAATCACAAAGTCATTAAAACATTAAAAAAACTCACCCTAAACGCATACAATTTCTCCGATCCGTCGGGATTGAAGACGCACATTTGCACATGACTCAGCAAGTGCTTCTTCAAACTATGCAAGTACCTGTAACTCTTCACACATAGGCCGCACTTGAAGCGCCGCTGACCACTATCAGTTTGTATAAGGGCTTGCGTTTCCTATACAGAGTTAACTCTTTATAATGTCATTCGTTATAACGAACAAGTAACTCACAAATGAGTTAAATTTGTTCTTATATATGCACTTATGAAATTGCTAGTTATTTGTGTGTTATTAATTTTGATAATAATTATAAAACTTTAATATGTAATGACAAATAATAAATTAAACTTTTGCCTTAAAGAAACTATCAATTCTAGATTGCTTCGCTTCTTTCTTCTTGCTATACGGATCTTGGTAACACTGATAGGCTGCACAAATTTTGTTATTAACGTTGAAACCTCTCATAATTAGGATCATTTTTTTTTTAATTTCACGGCATTCTCCAAATTTGCACAACACAAGTGAATTCTCGTATGCCGGAAATAGAAACAAATGACGTATGCTTGAGGAATAGTGTCAAAACATTGTTCGACGTAACTTGAAACGACGTAAGTCGAGGACTGCCTGTATCACTGTTTTTTTGTACATGACTTCCCTGATTCTGACTTTTTAATACTTTAGACATTTTAATACTTTTTTATTTTAGTATAAATACTCATAGTATATTCAGTGAAAAAAATACCTGGTCCTTCTGACAAGGAGTTTCCAATTCCTCTGTTTCTTCTTCATTCTTTTCGTCTTTTTCATCAGTCTTCTCTGCTTCGATGGGCTCTTCTGACTTACTCTCTTGCGCTTTCACATTTTTCTTTAATGCACCAGATTCTATGTTGTATAAAATTTAAATATGTAATTAATAATTCTGCATTTTTAATGAAACAATTTTGAATTCCCCGGGACTTGAATACAGGGACCAGATATGTACAGTCACTATTTTGAATCGATAAAAAGAATTTAACTGCAATATAAACTCTTTATAACGTCAGTCGTTATAACCGAAAACTCTCTATAACGCAAAAAGAGCTATTGGCATACCCATACATTACTTCTTCTCACCCTATAATGATGCCTATAAGGAACAAAAATGCTCGGACTCGTTATAAAGAGTTTACACTGTATTTTGAAATTTGTATAATTGTGTGCATATGCCTCACTTTTTTTTTAAAGATTGTATCCTTTTAAGATCGCATTTTTCACTTAAGATAAAATAAAATAAAATAAAATATGTTTATTATGGAACATAAGATACATGTATCACTTATTCCACGTCATTAAATTTGAAGGCATCCCTACTCATCGGCAAAGAAGACAGAGGGTGTAGGCCGAGAGAAAAAGCCGGCGTAAAAAACTCTCGGTACTCTTTTAAAACAGCAAATCATCAAACAACACTTATTTAAAACAAATATCGCAAATTGATTAAAAGTAGCCTGTCTAGCACTAGTCCCAGGCCCTTTTATCAACTAGATAATCGTTGACTTTATAGTAAGCCTTTTTACACAGCTTTTCTTTAATACATTTCTTAAATTTATTGAAAGGCAGTGATAAAAGAGCCTCTGGGATTTTATTAAAGAAGAGTATCCCTTTCCCCAAAAAAGAATTACTAACTTTAGATAGTCTAGTACGGGAAAATTGCAGCCTGCGTTTGTTCCGTGTATTAACATTGTGCGTATGTTCTATTCTAGTAAACTTATCACTATTTTTGTATACATACATAATATTTTCATAAATATATTGCGAGGGAAAGGTAAGTATATTAATTTCCTTGAATTTATCTCTAAGAGATTCCCTACATTTTAAATTATAGATTGCACGAATAGCCCTCTTCTGCAGGATGAAAATAGTTTCGACATCAGCAGCATGACCCCATAATAATAAGCCATAAGTCATTAAGCTATGAAAGTAACTAAAATAAACAAGTCTAGCTGTATCGACATCAGTTAGTGAGCGAATTTTTTTAACCGCGTAGGCTGCAGAACTAAGTCTCTTCGCCAATCCGTTAATATGAGGGGACCACTGAAGTTTTGAATCCATGGTGATTCCGAGAAATACAGTTGTATCATCCAGATTCAATTCCTCACCGTTTATAATTGGTCTAGTATCCATAACCCTTGCATTTTTTGCACAAAATTTAATGCATTTTGTCTTTTTTGCATTAAGTAGAAGGTTATTCATACTAAACCAATGGACAATCGAAGACAGAGCATTTTTCACTTAAGATAGTCATTCAATAATAAATAAATTAAATCAATTACCGGCATGTTTGTTTGTGTGTAATCGAAGTTCCGTCCGAGACTTGCAGGTTTTGAGACAGATGGGACACACTAATCTGTAATAATAAATACAATTAAAATAATATTTCAAAAATATTCTCACGCGTTTTTAACCTAGGTTTTATTGACGCCATAAAAATATTTTGCTAGAAAGCGCGCCAATTCTTTACTCTATGGAGTCTTTGCTTCATATCTGTGGTTGCGTCAGCTTTGTATTGGCGCGTTTTGTTTTTTATCGAACAAACGAGTGTTAGAGCGGAATTCCATTGTTTATTACAACAACAATTGCAACAAAATGGAAGGCCTCATAGCCTAGCGGTCTTATTAAGTGGCAGCTAGGTGAGGGGTACCGGGTTCGATTCCCGGTGCGAGGGCAAGTTTTAATTTAAATTTGTTCTCGGCCTTTGGGAGGGTTGTGCGGTACCGGGCGAGTGCCTAAACCGTACATGGAGGACATGGTCGAATTCTAAGGCAAAAAGCACGAATTTTAAAAATCTTATACTTGACGCTGGCTAATGCACAAACCGTGCTAGAGTCATAAAAAAAATTGCAACATAAAAGATAAATACTTCTTGCATTAACGAGTATAAGTTATTATATCTAAAAAAAAATGTTCAATTAAATCCTTTGTACTATACAAAATAATGATAATTAAGTGTTAATAATTCAATTCAATTCATTAACGTATGGAACTTTTCATCAATGTTTTCTTATGACGTTAAATTGTCGCCCGTAAAACCACTTATTACATAATATTTTTAGAGAATGTAATGACAAGAATTGCTTACTTTTCGCACAAACAAAGAAATTCTATAATTTTTTTAAATAAAAATCCTTGAATAAATAAAATATAATTGGTCTATACATTTTACGAATAAGTAAAACTTACTTTTTATGCCCCGTATGTATCAGCAAGTGATTATTTCTCGCAGATGACGTTGTGAACCTCGCTGAACACAATTTACAACTGTACGGCTTCTCGCCCGTGTGCGTTCTACGGTGGTATATTAGGGCCGATTGCTGGGCAAATCTTCGATCACAATATTGACATTCGAAGGGTCTTTCACCTGAAAAAAAGTAAATTAATTATTACAAAGGTGAAAGCCCCAATAGATGATCATGTACCTGTAAATGATCACTCCATGTTATTTGTATATTTCTATTCAGACTGTTTATACAATATACGTGCTAATGGTAATATAAATAAATAAAAAATCTGCGTTTACTGCACAAGACGTTATGCAACATAATTGTCATCTAAAGTTCTAATATGTAACTACTAAACGAATACATCAACCAATAGCGTGTATTTTTCTCGATCTCCCTTACTCGATCTCTCGATCTTTCTCACTTGCTTGCACCCTACTCTCGCTCCATGGATATTTGCTTATTTCTACGTTCGCTCTTTCTCACTCTCTCTCCATCGGGCTCAATCGCTCTCTCCCTTATTTTCGAAAAAAAACGCTGCACATCTTCGTGACGCAAATATTATTATTATTGCGTTTCATCCGCATAAATTTTACCTTCACGTGCCTTAAGAAGTTTCACTTCTAAAGATATTTTTATTATTATATATTTTATTTTATTTTTATTTTTACATATTTTAAGAGTTTAATTTCTCGTACCACAACGCAATTTTCCCCATTGAAACTAATTGAAATGTCAAATCCGTTAAAGCACCCAAAACAAGTTTGTTTTTTTTCAAGTGTTTTTAAAAATATGAAAAATTCTATAGACATCTTCTTTGGACCGATAGTTACATACATGTATTTGTAAATGTACAAAAAAAACGCGAATTAACCCAATTTATCAAAAATGCTTCGCGCTGCTAGTTAAGAGACTAGGCTGGTGATTGAACGGCTAATTTAACTAGATGGCGCGACATGGTGGTGGACCATCGAAGCAGAGAAGACTGATGGAAAAGACGAAAAGAAAGAAGAAGAAACAGAGGAATTGGAAACTCCTTGTCAGAAGGACCAGGTATTTTTTCACTGAATATACTATTAGTATTTATACTAAAATAAAAAAAATATTAAAATATCTAAAGTATTAAAAAGTCACGATCAGGGAAATCATGTACAAAAAACAGTGATACAGGTAGTCCTCGACTTACGTCGTTTCAAGTTACGTCGAACAATGTTTTGACACTATTCCTCAAGCATACGTCATTTGTTTCGATTTCCGGCATAGGAGACTTCACTTGTCTTGTGCAAATTTGGAGAATGCCATGAAATTTTTTGAAGAAAATGATCCTAATTTTGAGAGAAGTTTCAACGTTAATAACAAAATTTGTGCAGCCTATCAGTGTTACCAAGATCTGTATAGCAAGAAGAAAGCAGCGAAGCAATCTAGAATTGATAGTTTCTTTAAGCCAAAATTAATTTATTATTTCTCAGTACATATTTTGATTACATATTAAAGTTTTATAATTATTATTAAAATTAATAACACACAAATACCAAAATATAACTAGCAATTTCATAAGTGCATATATAATTATTTTAAGAACTTACTTTTGATAATAAAGTATGTATATCCTTTGTTAAAAATGCAGTTTTTGTTTAATTTAGAGTCCGTGAGGAACCTAACCCTTGAGTTTTACATGTAAACATACGAAAAAATATGTCTCGACTTACGTCGTTTCGATTTACGTTGCGTATTTCGAAAATCTAACATGGCGTAAGTACGAGGACTCGTGTACATTAATACGCGTAAAGTGAATTAAAGCAATTTAAAAACTTGTTTTGTGTACATTACACCGTCAAATAAAATTATTAATTTAAATTTTTATTTAATTATGCAAATAAAATAAACCTACCTGTGTGTATGCGCATGTGCGCATTAAGCTTCGACACTTCATAGAAGGCTTTGTTGCAAATATTGCACACGTGATTTTTTATACCGCGATGTTTCTTCATGTGCTGGCATAACGTTGAATGGCGACGGAATGCCTTGTTACATTCTGAACACTTTAGTGGTTTTTCACCGGTGTGTAGGCGGAAATGTACCTGTAAAAGAGAGAGAAATTAGACAATGCTTTCTCCGATTTTTGTAGGAAAGAAGCCGGCCTGGCGGTCGACCAGTAGGCCTAGGTACCGCTAGATCGACAGAGTAGAGAAGGAAGTATTTCCGAAGCAAATCGACTTAGGGTACGTCAAGAACAGCGCGTACTAATTTTAAAAAGCCGGCAACACACTCGCGAGCCCTCTGGCATTGAGTGTCCATGGACGGCGGTATCACTTAAAATTCGATGAGCCTCCTACCCGATTGCCCCGTTGTATAAAAAAGGGCCTATTGTAAGTGAAAGCCAATTGGGAAGAAGAGGCACAGAACAGGAATATTTTCGGTTCGGAGACCAAGACACTTTTTGGGTCGCAGAACCAGCTTACACACTGAGCCTTACATATAACAATTTCTGTTGTATTATTGACTTAGTAGAACGTGGCTTGAAAAAACATTATAGCAATAACTTGTAAATAATCATTGATTAATCCAAAAATACATAATTATAATTTTGAAATGTCTCACGACAAAAAACGATCACATATTGTTCGACGATGACGCATGTTTGTAAATGTCTTTGAATAATCCGCTGTACGGTTCAATCTTGGTCAATTTGTATAGCGGACCGAACAGAGATAGAGGCATTCGAGATGTGGTGTTGGAGGAGAATGTTGCGAATACCATGGACTGCAAAAAGAACCAATAAGTCCATTCTCAACCAACCAAAGATCACCACAAGACTGTCGACTATCGTTTACAAACGGGTGCTTATCTACTTTGGCCATATTGCTGGGAGAGAACCGAATAGTCTCGACAAGCTGGTAATGGCAGGGAGGAGTCACGGCAGAAGAAGTCGGGGCCCGCCTACCCGTTGGTGTGACCAAATTAAGACAATTATGGGTCTTAACATCCCTAATGCCCTGAGACCAGCTGAGGATAGACTGGTGTGGAGGCAGCAAGTCGACGTATCGGTTAGGGCTTTGCAAGACAGGCACGACCTTCAGAAATGAAGACTACGAAGAAAAAGAAGTCTCATCCTAATTTCCTCAGAGACTGATTTTGATCAATGTATAATGTGTATTTGTGTAATTAAACAATCGTAACTAACATGTAAAAAAAAATAGTTTGTTTACAGGTATGGTATGTCATACGTACTGGTGCGCCATCTTTGCTTAGAGAAGTGTTAGGGGCTTCTTGAAATTCTGAATGATTTATGAAAGCCTAAATTAATTAATAAATATAAATTATTTGTTTTTAATCTTATCAAATAGCCCATTACAACGCATGTTACAGTGCTATATAGTTTTCTTGGCCGGCGGCTGAAATTGGTATTACCATCGCATAATTTTACTATCTACGAAAACTAATAAAAATCGAACTAAAATGGATTTATTTTTATTCCTTGTATTATTAATTACAATGGCAAAGTTTTAATTATCGAACGGTTCTGATTGCTAGGTATCTTAAAAGATATTATATTAATAGGAAACAAAACCTTTCATATAAGTTGTTCCTAAGTTTGCGTCACATTTTTTTAAGCCTAGAACTGTATTTTCTAGATACTAAATAAATTATTAAGTTAGCCTGCATGACTTCAATTTATTCCCCTAATAATGGTTAATTTTTATTTACTGGCCAATACTAATAACCATAACAGCGACTCTCTTACCGGCCAAGAAAACTATGTGGCGCTATAAAATAAAGTGATCCTAAAAAAAATTAAAAAACATTTTACTTTAGGAATAAATTAAATACTTTTTCAATAGATGACATCTATACACATCTTTGATGACAACGTCAAATAGTCAATCATTTATTTAATAATAATTTTATAGCAAAAATGGGATTCGATTATTATGGTATACTAGGCGTGAAGCGTTCATGCAGCCAATTGGAGATCAAAAAGGCATACCGAAGGCTCGCCTTAAAATACAATCCCGAAAGATACGACAATGACGAAAACATGCGCCGAATATTCGCCCTCATCGGCGAAGCTTACGAGGTATTAGTTGACCATAAACACAGAGCAGTTTACGACCAGTACGGAGAAGAAGGCCTGAAGAAGGGAGTACCAGGGCCCCACGAATACATCCAGCCTTACTCCTATCATGGAGAACCTATACGGACCTTCGAAGAGTTCTTCGGCACAACAAATCCATACGCAGATCTTCTAGACTACTATGAAGACCCCCCACCAATGTTCGATTCCCCCCTAGGTAAGGGTTACAAAGAAAAAGACCCTACAATAGTCAGACCTCTTGCTTTATCCCTTGAGGAGGTCTACAAAGGCGGCTTGAAGAAGATGAAAATACAACGCCTAGTTTTCACAGACGAGACATGTTCCGAGCTGAAGCTGCGAGAAAAAGTCCTATCAATTCCCATAAAACCAGGCATATACCCAAACACTGAGGTCCGTTTTAAGGAGGAAGGCGATCAGGGGCCAACAAGGATTCCAGCAGATGTCATTTTCATAACAGAAGATAGACCTCATGAGCGCTTTGTCAGGTCAGGGCTGAGCGACCTCCTAATGGTTCGTACTGTTACATTGCAGGAAGCATTGTGCGGTTTTATGATAGACATCAGAACTTTGGATGACAGAATCTTGCACGTAAAAATCTCCGATGTGGTAACACCTGCGTATGAGAAGATCTTGGAAGACGAAGGCTTGCCTGTACCCGTATGCCCCAACAAAGCGAAGGGTAATTTGATAATACGTTTTCAAATAGTGTTCCCAGATTACTTGTCCAAACGTACTAAGAAGGCATTTGAGGAAGCATTTAGAGTCAGGGAGGAGGAAGATGAGAAATTTGCTAAATTGAAATGTGGTACTTTGTCTACGACTTCTTTCTATAAACTATGATCATACAGTTTTATTTCTTTGATTTTTGTTAACCCTTAACAGCTGAATCAATTTTGATTATTTAATAAAAATTGATTTCTTATCTTCCAACCAGAAATCATCATTGTACCCAAAAAAGTTTAGAGCTTAGCTGAACAAATTTCTATCCTCGGGAGTCAAACTTTTTTTTTATTCAGAAGATTTACAGGACAATACAGAAATATAATATTGTGGGCCAATTATAAATCTTCAGATATAGTTTTTCTTATATAAGAAGGGAAACATGCCAAATATTTTGATTGTACAACAAAAAAGAAACAGAATTTAGTTTAGTTGTCAATGAAAGGTTACGAAGAACATTCATCATAATCGAAATAATGTTGTGTCAGAGTTGCTGTCACCACACTCGTGGCGAACGTATCAATGTCAATAGTTAACTCATAAATCTGTTCGCTGCTCTAACCATAAAGTTGCTCCCTCTACAATTTCTGTTCAGGTTCATCTCTTAGAGTTTTGTTATATGTACGTAGATTTTTTTGACGTGACAACGTCTTATAATTCGATGGAGCCAGCTGCACGCACGAAAAAACATGACGCATGCGGCGTTACCTCGCTCTGAAGCGTTCCATTTAAGGCTTGAAGTGCAAGCGAGAGCGCGGAACGAGCGACAAAGAGGCACAATCGACCTCCGCGTTCGGCAGCGTTCGACATCTTTATTGTGTATAAAGTATAAATCGTATTATATCGATTATATTGTAATCGATCAATTCAATTGTGATTTTCATTTACCTCCTCTATAACCATACAAAATATCTATCAAACTAATAAAATTAAAATTTTCTTTTGAAAAATGCAACCATTCCATCAGTATTTTCTTATGACGTTGTCACGTTCAACTATCGTCAGTAAACCGACATTACAGATAACCGATTTTTTGCTTAACAGCTCGGTACAATCGACTGTACCGGTAGCTATTATCATTAGGTAGACAGTGTTCGCAATATCACGTCGTAATGACAATTGTAGCATACATTGCTACTTTGACTGGTCCAGTGAATAAGCAACTTTATTATTAACATCGATGAAAATATTGATGTGTTTTACAACAGTCTGCCAAGTTACCGTAACCTTGTTTATCACGCTCTTTAAAGTTTAAGTTTTCATTTAGTTTAGGTTATTATTGTTATTTTATTTTTTATCTTTTTAGTTTTAGTTATTATATTTTTTTTCCTTTGATAGATTAGGTACTTATGATCTATTATAATTGATATGTATATCATATTTTCTTCTATTTTTTAGACATACGCATTATTTTAGAACTTTAAATAAATAAAATATGAAAATGTTTACACCTTGGCCTACTCCAAATTCTGGCCTTGGATATTTTCAATTCGATTATCGTAAATAGCATAACATCCTTACCTTCAAATCAGTAGGATTATAGAATGTCTTGGAACACACAGCGCAGGTAAATGGCCTTTCCCCCCTATGTCGGGCCATGTGGGACCTCAAGGCGTAACCGCTGAAGAACCGCTTCTCGCACACCGTACACTGATGGCTCTTCTGCTCAAAGTGTGTCTGCCTGTGTCTGTATAGTAATGTCTTTGTTGGGAAGGTCCGTTGGCAGACAGAGCAAGTTGGCTGCTTAGGTGGGCGCTGTTCGTGTGTGCGCATGTGCATTTTCAACATCCCTGGACCCTGTCATGTTTCAATCAATAAGTACTCTTTCACTATTGACAATGGATTAAATATATTTATTTATTAAATAGATATATTTAATGTAACTAAAAAGGTTAAAAAATAATTTAAAAAACTCTGGTATCTTTTATTAATAATGCCCTTGTTATTCTTGCTTAAAATTAAATATTATTAATTATTAATTAAATTAATTATTATTATAATGATCAATGAATCTTAGAATTTAGAATTTATTATAAATACGTGTGGCACTCGGACACTGCCGCGGTAAAGCTATTTGCATAGCAGTTTTATAAACTTATGCAATATAATTATTTATTTATTTTTGCAGTATTTTTTTTTCTTTGATATTAATTCAAGTGTTTTCTTTGATATTAATTCAATCTACTCAAACAGACTCAGACTAACACGCCTATCCGATCACGCTAAACCGATGTGAGACGCAGTATGCGTTCTGTCACGCTCTAACGCGTATTGGCCGCACCTATATTACGTCGTGTGTTAGGTTTATTTCGTTACGGAATTTCTTGATTCGGTCGCCGCGCTCAAAGCCCGCGATAAAATCTATGCAATAGCTTAATAATATTTGCCCAAATGATGTAGCATGAAAGACATATTTTATCTACTTTAAATAACAGAAGCGATAAAAGTTTATTACCACCAGTGCATTTGAAATAAATTATCAATTTTTATTATAGTTATGGTTCACTATTTTGGCTATAATACACATAAGACATAGATATATACTGTGGCGGGCTTTTTTGTAGGAATATTAAGGATAAACATTTCCATCATACATTACTTATGTATATTTTGTCCTGCTTACTTGGTATTTTGGACAATTCACACAATATCTTTATAAATTGTAGCCTATGTGTTATTCTGATGTATAAGCTATATTATTGTAAAGTTTCAATAAAATCCATTCAGTTGTTTCCACGTGAAAGAGTAAAAAACGTCCATTCATACAAACTTTCGCGTTTATATAAGTAGGATTTAATTACATTTAACTTCCAAGATTACTTTTTCTTGTACCAAAATAATGTAAATATATTTTAAGGTAATATTTATATATATAATTCTACGATGAACGTGTGTATGTCACTGAACTCGTCTTAAACGACTGGACCGATTTGAATGAATTTTTTGAGTGACGAAGACTTTATTGCCAGTTCTTCTCATCCCTTCTATGCCCTGGATTTGAGAACTGGCAATAAATGTAAATTTAGAAACATTTTTTTTTCTGACGTTCATAAGTGTACAGTAAGTTACCTACATTAATAAATTTTATTTTTTACCGCCTATGGACACACGCTGCCAGACCCGAGTGCGTTGGCGACCTTTAAATTGATTTAATCACCTTAAAAGTCCTATCACAAATGAGGCACTTTGGCGGCTTCTTGCAGTTCGCCTTGATCCAATTTGTATGTGATTTCAGGTGCTGCTTCAGCCATCTCGCGTGTTTAAATTCCTTGTGACAGAGGTTACACACGTGGCGACCAGCTGCCGTCGTGGTGGACTGGAACACCACCATTTGGAGATAGTTCTCCTCGTCAGAGTTGAGAGCTTCATCTTCTTTTGGCTGGTCTGGGATTGTTTGCAGCTGAAAACATTACAATAACAAAGAAATAATAAATAATAAGGAAGAAAAGAAAGAAATATATAACATAGTGACAATAAAAAAGAAACAATTTACATACATACATGCAAACAAAATAAAAAAAAACAGAATTAAAGATAATGTAATTAAAAAAAAATTTTTTTTCAAAATAAAATAAGTATGTACTCTTAGACCTTTTTTTAAAATTCATTACGCTTGCCTGGAAGAAATCACTAAGTAGTGATTATGCCACCCATTACAGCATCTTATGGTTTTTTAGTTTATTTTGTTCTAGTGTGTACAATAAATAAATATATTTTAAGATCAAACATGTGTTTAGTTTCTGAAATACACAATTTCACCTTCGGTGAGTACAAAATTTGAAGATATATATCCTCCTCTTTCAATAAATTATGTGGTTTATCGCTTACTGAGATATGAACCTACATTTTAGATCACAAACAAGCGACGCCTTAATAATTTTTTACCATTCTAATTATATTACAGTAGAACTCCAATTATTCGAACTCCGACTATCCGAATCGCCGATTATCCGATCCGTGACCTGGCTGCCCGAAAACGGTTGAAGACCGCAAAACAGCTTACATTGACGGAGATGTTTAAAAAACAATGATTTTTATTTCTAAACTTGTACATAAGTACATTTTATTTATATTTAAAACATGTGAAAATTTCATGTTTCTTTCATTTTATTCAATAAAAAAATAGTGCAATATCAAAACGTAGCTTTTATTCTCTCCAATGGCAATTTTTTTAAAAAAATCCGACTATCCGAATATTTGATTATCCGAATGGGTCCCGGTCCCCATTAATTCGGATAATTGGAGTTCTACTGTAGTAATTATTTAAATGTCATAAAAAACTAGGGTCAATGTGCTATTAGCTGACCATGCACCAATAGTTGACCAAAACACACACTTTAGCCTTTTTTAACGTAAAATGGCAGGTTTTGATAGCAGTTTTTTGTCGTTCATGTTGACAACACTATTACTGTCACGTGGTACACGAGTAAGTTCGCTATTGGTTGACCAATCCGAGTTCTTTGCAAGTGAAGATGGCGCCCGGTAAGTACACATCTGATTTAGTAAGAATGTTTTTTATGAGTTTCTTGGTAAATCTTATTTCATCTGAGTATTTTCTCGTGCATTTTTTGATTTAATGCGATAGGGTTTAAGGGTAATAGTTTGTTAAAGTGCTGAATGTAATATTTATGCTGTTTTTTGTGGATAACTGATTTTTGTGGGGTGGTTATCCATTGGCTCCGAAATTTTAATCGTGCTCCTAAAGCTGTCCATGGTGGTCAAGCTTTGGCTTAAACATATATTTAAGAATGTAAAGTTTTTTTTTGTTATCAAATTACTCCAGAGGCAGAGATTGCAATAAATCAACAAGGAAGCAACACAGTTAACACTTCTAAAGATAAACTATTTCAGCTTATGGCCAAAAAACAAAAACTAATAAGCCCTGCTTTTGGTAACCATATTTTGTGGCCATCAGACTCCCCAATAAAGAAAAAAACTAAGGAACGCCTGCCACTTGCGGTGACATCAAAATATTTCATAGATTATTTTAAAAAAAAAGAAGAAGAAAAGCAAAAGAAGTTAGAATATATAGAAAACAGAAAAAGAGAGCGAGATGAGAAGAAAATAAGTAAAAGTCAAGTAAAGAAACCAAAAGTAAAGAGAGCAGTGATACGCTCGCTCTCCTGTGTCTCAGAAATAGATATAAAAAAATGTAAAGTCCAAGGCAAAAGAATGAAAAAGAAAACAAACAGTCTCATTATACGGAGTGATAGTGAATCAGACGATAGTAACATAATTGATACAAGAAATATAAACAAAGAAAATGAAAATATACAAACATTAGGATCTGAACCAGATTCCGAAGAAGAATTGTTAAGCGTTTTATCTGCGAAGAAAAAAGGAATATGTAAAGGAAATTATGTCATCCTCATATATGAAGGACAATATTTTCCTGGGCTTGTTGAAAATGTCGACGAACAATTTTTTGAAATAAGCACTATGAGCTTTTCCGTGGCAAATACATTTAAATGGCCAGAAAAGCCTGATAAAATCTGGTACCATCAAAAAGATGTAGTGGAAGTAATAGATGCACCTGTGCTCTCTAACAAGAGAGGTTTTTATGTCGTAAAGGAAATGGACAAATACCTTCCATTTACTGTTTAAAACATGTAATATTATGTTGATTTTCTTCTCAAGGTTTTGTTAATTTAAATTTGACTATTAAAAATCATAATTTTCTTTGTAAATTTCGTTTTATTTACATTTCACTGTATGGTCAACTTATGGTACATTCACGGTCAGACTTTGGAGTTTGCTGGTCAACTAGTGGCGCATTTATATATTTTTATTTTATTTTTTGATATTCTGAAAAATGGTTCCAGTTAAATAGTAATATTTATATCTCTAAACACACTAAAGTTCACACAATCATTTACTATATTTAAATTTGATGTAAGTAATAAACCAAGTCTGCTGTACATTTCGAAGCAGTAAAAAGCGCTTAACCGGTCAACTATTAATACATTGACCCTATGTATGTTTTGACAGCCAATTGTAGTCTCTATATACATATGGAAGCGTACGCACAACGGACCAACCACGAGTCTAATTGCGGAGAAAGGAGTCCTTCTACCCCTACATATGGAAGCTGTCTCATCATTTATTAGAAAATATTACACTCTTTAACAGTGGCGTAACAATAGGGTGGCAGGGCTGGCTAAATGCCACGGGCCTCCGACCCAAGAGAGCCCCTACCCGAGACATTATGTTCTATGGATGAATGTGAAGTTTCCAATACGCTTTGGGCTAGCGTGTGGACTACAGACCATTCCCTCTCGCCTAAGAGAGGAGGCTTATGGTTATTATAATAATAACCATAAGCCTAATATTATAATAGTGGGACATATACAACGTGTAATTGAGTATGCTTTATTAAAATTAAGTCGAGTACAACGTGACGATTTTTCCTGATATATAGATATTTCCTCACATCTAAAGAATTTGCCAAGGGCCCCAGACGGTATAGTTACGCCACTGCTCTTTAAGTACTAAAGTGTGTCTTTCAAATTGTGTTTACCCTATGATGAAGCCAGTTTACTTTAGTAGAAACAATAGTTAAAATGAGACTAATTTATTTTTATAATTAAAGGGGTTAGGGTAATTCCTCATACCCTTTGTCAACAAATCCAAAACTCACCCCGTTCACCACAAAACCGTGAACAATATAAAAAATTGTGTACCTTATCTATATCAAAATCCTCTTTCTGCAGTATTTCCTGTGTTACATCAGTATTTGTGTCAGTGTTATCAAAGAATCCATCCAAAATATTCTGACCACTATTTAAGCTAGGCACTTCGATGAATTGTATGTATGATGATGTTTCCATATGATCCTGTAACTATTACATGATGACATTAATATGCATGCTTGTAGGTGTGTTAAGTACACTATTATATTACTTATTTTTGGAGGCAGTACAGTATTGTACCACCTAGCTCCTAACAAGTACTCTGTGGATAAGATTTTTTAGTGATAAATTGCTGAGCCGAGCCTAATTAGTTTTTAAGATGTCACGAAAAAAGCTCTTATCCCTTCTTCTGCCTTGAATGTAATACTAGCACTAAGTGAAAATTTAGAAGGATTTTTTACATTCATGTTCATTGTGTTACTTAAATGAATAAGTAATATTTTGACTTGATTCTGAATTGAATACTATATACCTCCAAATTGCTATAGGAATTCCAACTTCAATATTGAGTTTAAGTACCACGCGATCCTTATTATATCGCGAAAATTACAGAGCATTAATTATTATCTAAGCAGGTCATTAAAATACCTGATCCTTTTGCAACACCCCTTCATCTTGCCTCTTCTGTTCCTGGAGCATGGCGTCATTCCTCTCTATCGACTCCTTGAATGTGTAGCATCTTGAGATCTGATGTACACATTGAAGACATAATTGCTTTGGTAAGCCATCGTCGATCGCGACCTGCGATTTGTATATGTTTTTAGTATTTTTTATATTTTCACTCGCCGTTGTGATCACTTCTTTTTTACTGAATATACGGAAAAAAATTAATTAAAAAATATTTACTATATTTAATAATTTCATTAGTGCAAGTGTTAATTAAAAAGCATTTAAGAGCAAATATAGTTGACATTTTTCGAAGACCTATTGAATACCTGCATATATACAGTGAAATTTATTTAGTTGACTGTAAATTCTTAAAGAAAATGAATTATACTTAATAGATAACTGACCTATTTTGATAACCTAAAGAAAAGAACGGACAAAAAGGGCTCATTTCATGTATTATTAATTAAATAGAGAGAGAACCTAATTTAATTCGAAGTCGGTTCTGGGACCAGTTTTCTATGATGTCTATTTAGAAATATAAAAGTTATTTTAATAGAGAAATCTTTCAAAATATAACTTTCTTATACCTAACTATCGAGTACAAGAACATTAAACAATTATGGAAAAGTCAATACATGTTGGAAGCTTAATCCGGGAATCGAAAAATCTGCTATTTTTAAAACGCCCATCATTGCACCTCAATATATCTAGGTACAAATATTATTTTTTTATCTCACTCGCCCCTTATGAGGTACCTAAGGTAGGAAGAGGACAGATGAATATTTCACAATCGAATTCCTAGAATATTATGCACAAAAGAGAAACTTGAAATGACGCTATCCCATGATTTCTAAACAAAGATGACTCGAGGAGTACGAACGAGTAAGATATGCCTTTGAGTAAGTGTGAAAGAGACAACATCATGCCCCAAAATGCCTATCACTGTTAAATTTGTCATCTCACCTGCACTTTAGATATCCCCATCAACATCGTCGCCGTCAGCTGCTCGAATAATGGTCTCATATCCTTTTTAATTTGCAAACAGGCACGACATATTTTATCAAAATTATATTTTTGCCCTTTTTTCTCCGTAGCAGCCATATTGTTAAGGTTTGTCCTTATTGTTCAAGGTTCACAAAACACACAAATAAATTCCTACTATGTCACCATACATTTATTGTAATAAACATAAGAATATACATTACACTTTAATTTGAAATAAAACTTTTTACAAATATATTTAGAAATGAATTCGCACGCAAGCAAGATAGACACATGCTCGAAGTAATCGAAACGGGTGGGGAATGGCGATTGGACAAAAGCTGAACGAACAAAACAGCATTAGTAGTCAATACCTGCGAGAGAAACAAAGACAGGTATAGTGTTATCGACCTATATCGGTCTTATTCTTTTTGCTCCTTACGTAATAATAATTATTGTTACTTTTCGACTTGCGTTATAAAAAATCATTAATATCTAAGGATGAATAAATAATAGAAGACTTTGTTGAGGTGCTTTTAGATTAGCTTTTATAAACATTTAAGTAGGTACCTGGGGCCTAGGTTTAAGACTTTATGTTTGTATAGTTATTTTTTTTTTATTTGTTTCATAATATCTGCTTATTATTTTATTTTATCAGCCTTTATCATTTTATTTATAACGTAATATTATCAGCCTATTAAAATATAATGGTTAAAAGTTAAAACATAGTTCTTGGTTTATGATCTGGGACCTTTTATAATGTTATAATATAGTACATAGGTACTCAACAATTATTTTGTCCGACATATTACAAAATCGCATCTATAATAATTATATCCTTAATACATAGCACGAGAGCATAGCACACTTATATATTATATAGTTTCCACTTTCCACTTTCCGAATTCCGACTGCGTATTAAAATTTCAATTTAACCCACAAATTTTTAATTTCAGTTTAGTAGATGTAGGGGAAGCCCGGGCAAGGAGCATAGTGCGGCCAAGAAGAATAACTGTTTTTTCCATAAATCTAAAATAGATATCGCTTTGGCAATTTTTTTAGTCGTTTCACATGCAACCGGTACAATACGCGAGTGCATTTAATGTTAAAAAGTAAATAATAAATATCATTGTTTTGTTTCGATTTTTGTGAAGGTTTGTACATTAAATTTTAGTATTAGTCAGTAGTTATCTTATGAAATGTTTTATTTAGCCTATTGCACGTTTATCTAAGTATTATTTGTAATCGTTACTTTTTGTTTACCTACTAAAATGGTTTCAAGTCTTCAAGTTTTTTCTAATATTAGCGTGTTGGGCAAAACGGATAGGTATTAATGTATAGAAATCAGAGGTATAGACCTCAAATCCCGTCAAAACTGAGCAAGCATTAAAATTTCAGAACGCAAATAATAAGTCCTAAATTTCAGAGTTAGCAAGCCTGAGCAAGACTAAAACTAAAAAAAACCCTCAGTCAAACAACCGAACAAATGTGCGCTGACAAATACACTGAGTAAAAATAATAAATACAAGATTGGATTCAGTGTAATCGATGCAGAAGTTGGGCGCATGAAGACTGCAATTCTTATGTAGGAGCTAATTCTAAGATGAATACGAAGACTGATTAATTTATTCAACATTGTCCTTTTTACCCTTGAGGCGGATAATTGATAGTTTTGCCCGGGCTTCCCCCAGACTTAACTGAAATATTGCTTGATATTCTCATAGGTTTTTGCTGATCATATTTTTATTTCAGATCATCTAGCTAAACATAGAATTAATAAAGCTGACAAATGACTGATTTTTTATTATTTTATTCCCGAATTTTCAAGAATCAACTTTGGCTACCATTGAAAATATCGACCATCAAGGCATCAGTTTGACCGGTCTAAAAAGTGATCATAAAAATTATTCTACGGTTATCTTTCTAGTCTGTGGTGTTATTATTGTTCTTAACTTATTACGAGCCATAAGTAATCTGTGATTATTGTCGATAGGTTTTGGGAATTGGGACTTGAGTGTTATGAATTATTTAAAAATTTCTACAAAATAGAAATTTAAGTAATGAATCAATTCAGATAATATGAAGCCTGTAAAGTATCTTTAAAATAAATCGACAACGTTTTTCGCCTTCGTAAGTACATATTATGATTGTTTTAAACCGAGTAATACATTAGTAGAACTTAAAAATACTGAAAATATATTTTTTCAGAAAAAGAGCTATGCCGGAGCATTTGGAACTTCAGCATCTTGTAGATTTATCGGTTGGAAGCGATGAAACCTTGCCAAACCTTCTCGAGAATAAACGACCTTTGATAAAGCGATGTCCATACATTGGTTTACTCTTGGCCACATTATCTTCGCTTTTCTTTTCATTATGTTCGGTAATAGTGAAAAGCCTAGTTAACATAGATCCAATCCAACTGGCAATGTTTCGTTTTATTGGTGTCTTATTGCCGACTGTGCCCATTGTTATTTACACTGAACAACCAATATTTCCACAAGGCAAGCGATTACTACTTATACTACGATCTATTGTTGGCACCATAGGACTAATGTTAAGCTTCTACGCTTTTCGGAATATGCCATTGGCGGATGCTTCAGTGATAGTTTTCTCAGTACCTGTGTTTGTTGCATTGTTCGCTCGAGTATTTTTAAAAGAGCCATGCGGTATTTGGAATACAATTTCCATAATATTAACTCTAGTAGGTGTAATACTAATCACTCATCCTCCATTTATATTTGGTGATGAAAAAGTTGAAAGCAATGAAAATTATGATAGTTTACGAGGTGCCATTGCAGCATTTGTCTCCACAATATTTGGGGCAAATGCTTATGTATTGTTACGAGTACTTAAAGGTTTACATTTCTCTGTTATTATGACTAATTTTGGTGCTATTGCTATATTACAAACATTATTTGTTTCTGTGGTATTTGGCACTTTGTGTATGCCAAATTGTGGTACAGAACGACTTCTAGTTGTATGCCTAGCTTTATTTAGTTATTTAGGACAAATTCTACTCACTATGTCTCTGCAAATGGAGCAAGCCGGCCCAGTTGCTATTGCCAGATCTGCAGATATTGTGTTTGCTTTTCTTTGGCAAGTAATGTTTTTTGATGAAATACCAAGTAAATATTCAGTTTGTGGAGCTGTCTTAGTTCTTTTGTCTGTATTATTAGTAGGTTTACGTAAATGGGCTTTAGCCCTCCCAGCTGAGTCACAGTTAAGAAAAATGTTAGGAGTTTTGGCACAATAAATATTCTGATACTTTATATTTTTCATACATTAAAATTACATATTCTAATGGTGTCTTTTGAAGCCTTAGTATAAACATATTGTTGTTCCATTTTAGTAGTTGAAGTATGTATATAGATTGTAGGCCTAGATAATGTTTAAAATTTTAAATTTAGTTCCTTCTAGTCAGTCATGAAGTGATATTATAAATTAGTTTAAACTAATTTAACAAATTTGTTTATTATATATTGTTAACAAGTTTCATTTCTTAAATCACTGATGTGTTATGATTCTTATAAGTTCTCTAGTAAAAAATACTCCAAAGACTGTTAAATAAACACAATGTATAGTTTAAATTAACAAGCAGTGTGTCGATGGGATGATGAAAATTGTATTGTAAGACATGGAATGTATCCCTATACCAAAATTAAATCATTACTGTAGTGTAAATAGGTATTGCATTGTTAACTTAGGATGGAACTTTTATATGATGATACTTTATTTTGACATAATTTTTTAATAATGCAAAAAACATATTTATTTACCATCATATTAAAATGGTATATGTAAACAATGCTTGCACCTTGCCAGTATTTTTTAAATTCAATATGTGGTAAGTTTGCACTGCAACAAAATATGCAATAATAATTTGATTCCATTATTTAAATTGGATTATAGTATTGTTACTTATATTTAATGTTAATTGCATCAAAGTTAAGTAGGCATAAACTTATAAGCTGGAGTTATGTAATTCATGTTAGGAAAATGTTTTTAGTGTAGTCATGCAATAATTAGATCTGACTACACTTGTGGGCTCAATTTTCTTTTGTAAGGTGGATTGAATATATTAAGATCAGTATAAGGATTCTTACAATTGAAAATTAAGTGCTTGATTAAATATAAGCTAGGCATCTAGTTAATACCTACCATTTTGTGTTCCTTGTTGGCCTTATCTTGCATGTCTAGGTTGTGTGCGCACCATGATTATCAAGCTTAAAAACTATATTCTTGTATTTGAATAACAACTAAAAATAGCACAGGCCCAAAAACTCCTGATTCTTGGAGTAAATAGAACTTTTCATCTTAATTTTGTATTTATTAAATATTATCATCACTCACCTCTCATTAAATAGATGACATGGTTAAGCGGATATAAAATAAAATGGTTTAACATGCACATTTTTGTATCTCTATTAATTTACAATCAATATTTTACATACTATTAAAATGAAAGTATCATAGTAACAATGTAATTTAGAATAAATATACAACTAGTCACAAAAGCTATACTGTTTTTATTGCGCTATTAAATATTTAAGAATTGTTTTATTATAATAGATCATCAAACTATTTAGAAAATATTGTGATATTTTTTCTCACCTATGTAATGAGTTCTATTGCTTATTAAATAAGAAAAAAAAATCAAATTGTTGTTTTACTTTATTTATGACAATACCCAATAACCATCTTTTGTTTTGTATACTATGCCAGTTTTATGTAGGCACATACCACACATGGACAATGTTTATTCCTAAAAATATTTATTTTTCTATTTTAAAAGTGTATTTGTTAAATTGAGTGTTACTTCTTTTATCATAACAAAATGGTATTTTTATCATTGACGGTACTATCCGTCATAATTTATCTCCTATAACTGAGGTTTTGCGTCTTTCTCTAAAATTTGTGCTGGATTCTGCATATCCAGTTGACATTGGGCAATATCACTAAGAGCACCTTGAATTTTTTCTAACAATATTTCTCCTTGGCGGACCACCTGCAACAAAATAATGGATTAGAGGTTTAAAATATATAATATTTCTATTGGTTTTAGAGCAATCAGTAAGAGCTAAACAAGGTGATTAGCACCTAATGTTTTTCAAATTTCTCAAGATAAAAAAGAACCAACTAAAATGTATTTACCTCTTCTAATTGTTCTGCAGCTTCTTTATTCTCAGCCTCTAAACGCCTCAAACTTTGAACCTGTAGTTCTGTTGAACTTTCTTCACTTGGAAGCGATTCAATAAGAGTGTCAATATCTTTAGCACAACGTGAGATCAATGTTGCAAATAGAACAGCATAGTCTTCTTGACTCTGTTGTTGCTGTGGAGTTTGTGAACCGCTGCGATCAAAACCAGGGAATTTGCTTGGAGTCGAAAACTGTTGTAAGACACCAATACTGTTGCAAAAGTACTCTGCTTGCTGTAATAAAAAAAATTATAGCGTTCAGATTTTACTCAAGCCAAATACACTCAAATTATTTAGTATTAGACTACTACACTGCCACTACCTGATTAATTGTGTCTTGTAATTGAGTCAAACGGTCTGCCATTTTTGCATAAATTATTGAATTTAGACGTAATAACTCAAGTTCTAAAGTAGTAATAAAATAACTAATTAGTTAAATTTATTAAAGCACTTATTAATTATTGTTTTCTTGTTTCATTTCTGATTTTAACTTGTTTCGAGATGTTGGACATATGTCAGTGTCACATACAGTGTTTAGTTGTCAATTGTCACAAAATATTGATTTGAAAATTGACTAAGACGTTCATAGGTTTATTAAATTTTTAAAAGATGGCGCTACGAAGTTGAACAATATAAATTAAATGCTCTTATTAATTATAAAACTGATATTATAAAAACAAATATGTATTAAAAAAAATATCAATATAGTCCCAATGTTTAAAGCTTTTAAAGCAAGAAAATTCTTGTATTTTATGTTTAATATTACGAGAAATTAATATAAATGTATAATTTTGATTATGGTTTCTCGTCTGCTTATTGTTAATTTTCATTACTATACAAAATGAAAATTAACAATAAGTAGACATGCCGAAAATTAAGTTATTAAAAAAATATACTGCAAGTATAATTACAATTAATTTACTCGATTATTTTATCATTACCATAAGATATGGAAAATTAAAATAGACGTAGAAATATATTATGTATAATATTAAGTTTGACTGAATCTTTCGACTCTCAGCTAAATCATATTATTTGATGTTATAAAATCGTGGAAACTATGTAAATTTTTATAGAATCCCAATTAAAACTTTACTTTTATATCCAAATATTTTATACGACAGTTTGAGTTTATTTCGGGTAAACCACCCGTGGATTCAGGCACTAGCTGATCAAAATTGGATTTTCTATACGATATAATATAATATTTTCTTTCTATATGCGCAATTCTAAAAAGTTAAAGTAATGAAAACATCGCAAATATACTGGGAATATCACCTGAATTCCGAAATAATCGACAGCCGACAGCGCTCAGCGTAATCGAAACCATAAGGAAACATTGATTGTCGGAGAAAAATCTTAGTGAATAAAAGTACACTAATTTCTTTGCAATAAATTCTTAAGTTCCTAATTAAAATATAAATATTTTAATTAGATATTATCTATGATGATGCACTACGAAAATTAAGTGTCGCACTGTCCTAGGCATCTTGAAATATCCACCTGCATCTCGCGGCGGGAAAACCGGCTGCAAATTGAAAAGCACATTCACGTCGCACCTACACCGCGTATTTAGTGGATAAACAACCTCTTTGCGGTGTGCACGTGTGTTCGTCTACGCACCTTTACGATTACTTTACGATTTCGAATCTTAACAATAATATAGTTTGCTAGTGTTGTTCGTGGAGGATGGATTAAGTGTTGATAGGAGTAACTATTTGAAGCTGAAAGTTTTTAAGTGTCTGTGAAAAGTGGGATCAGGTCAAAAGTCCCCCAGCTCACTTCCGTAAAAGGTATTATTTTTTATTTACCCATGTTTATTATTTATTATACAATAATTATTTGTTTTTATAATCTGTGATAAAAAGATTTGAGAGGCAGTGGAATTCTATCCAGTTCAATTTGTATTCTTATTTCACAATTGCAAATATCGCTCTATTTTTTCCTCAAAATATAGTTTAACTTATATTCATTTATATTTAGTACCCAAGTTTTTTTTACCGGTATTTGAATTTATTTTCAGCCAATATTCGACTCTATTTCTCTTTGATTATAATTTTTAACGAGCGTATTTCAGTTGTGGTTTGTATAATACTGCAATTGTAATACATTTTATAGCGATATTCGACAGATCAAGTGAACCATTTAAATGTTGGTTTTAGCTATTCTTATTGCTTAAAATCGATATTTTTTAACTTCGTGTAACTCATTTTTGTGTTAGAGGGTTTTCAGTTTCCAAATTGTTTGATAGGAAGTGTTAATATTCCTCACTCCTACACAGAACATAAGGTTACGAAAATAAAATATATTACGTTATAATTAATTAAACGACCTTACTCCTTATATAACTCATAAGGTAACATTGAATGATTTTTATGAATATTTCAATAAATCATTATTTTATATAGGTTATACTTAAAAACAGAAACGTCTCTCATTCTTGCCCTTGTGTCATTTTGCAAATATGTAATCAAATGTGACATGACTGTAAATGTCAAGAAAAAACGCCTTCATACTTTTTTGGTCAATAAAATAAAATAATTAAATCTTTCTTTATCCTTTATTCGAGCACTATAATTTTAAATTACATTAAGTTGTTATTATTATATTAAATACTCCGCAACCTCCGAAGGAGCGAAGGCCTCCCCATACGTCCACTTGTCATCTTCGTTACTCATTTGTTTTTTTCATTCGTTTTACATTTCGAACTTGTTTTAAAACATATTAACTTCATAAATTAGATTAATTTAAACATTTCAGTTTGTGCCGTATGAAAGCTAGATATCTGTTGCAATAATTAGAATTTAATGTTTTGGAATACCAGTGATTAAAAATCACTTAGTGACAGGTATAATTAATATTATTGGCGAATTATGCAGTTCTATTGCGGTCAATGATAAGTTATCAGTTATGATTCGTCATTTTTGCCATTCTTTGCGGTTATGTAGGCAGAATATAGGGTTGTTGATTTAAAGTTATGAAGCTCCAAAAAAAAATTTTAAGTTATACTTTTGGCGAAAAATGATGAGAGTAAATTTGTTTCTATTGTTAGTGTTTTTTCAACAAACGTTGAATAAGGCGAAAGATAAAATTTTTGAAAACATTTTTATCTTGTTACGAAGAAGTAAAACCAAAGAAGTATAACTTCTAACGCGTGTACTTAAGTACACACACGTTTTTTTTGGGAGTATTCTTTCATATGATGTAAATGGAACATTGGAAATTACAATTATTATTAAAAAATCAATGTTTTTGATGAACTAGCGAGTTGAGGAGAATTGACTTCCAGGGAGGGCTTCACAATCGCATACTCTCTTTTTAAAGGCCGGCGACTCACCCACTAACATGGCTTTCGTAAGATCGTTTGCTCATATAAAAATACAACTTCGAATGAAAAGATTTCACCAATGTCCCGTTCTAGTTGTACTTATAGTAAGTATAGTTTTATACTTTAATCGCCTTATATTATGCTGATAGCTTAATTTGTGGAATTTCTCTTAAAGTACTATTTCGTCTCTCTCTGTCATATTCTCTTAAGACTGCGATGCAATCAAATGTAAATGGAAAAAAATATCGACAACAGATCATAACAATCTTCGGTCATATTTAGAAAAAAAAATACCGCGTTCGTTGACAGCCCTGGAGTACTAAACAGTATTGTAATTGCGAAAAATACCTGTTTGATGGATCGCTTTGATTTATGCATGTGGTGAACGCGTTAAATAAGGTATAAACACTGTGTAATTTAATAAAACCGAAAAAGTTAGGTTTCAGAGGCATTTAATACAATATAAAAAATCTACAACCTTTTTAGGTCTGGGCCTTCGATTTCTGTATCTGCTTCATAATCATTTGGCAATCTAATAGGCAAGTAGGTGATTAGCCTCCTGTGACACACGCCGGCAATTTTTTAGGTCTAAGGCAAGCCGGTCCCCTCACGATGTTTTCCTTCACTGTTCGAGCGTTAAATGCGCACATAGACAGAAAGTCCATTGGTGCACGGCCGGGTTCGAACCTGCGACTTTAGGAAGAGAGTCACTAATCCAACAATGCTTACATACAATATAAATAGTCACTGCTTTATGAGTAGGTACTTCAAGTTAAGTGATTTTCCGTCTTTTGATCTAGTAATTAATTTGTGTTGTAATTTCTTAGTCAGTTAATTAAAAATAAATCAGTATTAAGTATTACTCGTTTTTAATTACAATATTTCTGTGAAATTGTGTTTACTCTGATTTGTGAAAAGAGACTGAATAATTTATGAATAAGGTATATTTTTAATGTTACCATTTATAATCGCATTTTTGTTTTTTTTATTTCAAAGACAACTTGACGTTCTATTCTAGAAAATAAAATGTTACTTTATCTGTTGAGAAATAGATTATACAAATATCTGTCGTCACGCTCCGGTCAAACTGAAAGTCAATTAACGCTTACTTGTAAATTCATAATTCACGTTCTCTAACACACGACGCGTTGTTTCGTTTTCTAATAAAGAAATGCTCAAACTCAACTTAATATTTAACAAACTTATAGGGTGAGATTGAGACTTGGGAGTAAGCGGAAAATATTTCCGTATGTCAAAAATATATTAGATTTTGTAAGTCGGAGAATAATCAGGATGAACTTTACCGCAAGGATAAATGTGGTGATTAAACAATCATACTTCACAGATTTGCTTATGTTTAAAAATATTAAATCGACTTCTCAAATACCTTATAACCTAGGTATATCTGCTCAAAGTATAGTCTACATCAAAAGCATAGACAACATCTATAATCTACTGAGAAGGGATAAGTTTTTATGCGTTTAAGCTTCTGTGGTGCAAACTGTCTTTTACTTATTTAAAACTAAACTTTTATTAATTATGTCGATCTTGTAATTTCTTTTTTTCCCTCCATAAACCCTAGACCATAGATCTTTTCTAAAGGTTTTTAACATTCGAATTAATTTCCATCAGTTTTAAAATAAATTTTAAATTGTTATAGGTTGGTTTTTTAATATGCGAATATGCCGATTAATTTTAGTATTGTTTAAGTAAAATACACTCGTCAGATGGCACGTGAAAGTGATGACCTCTCAAACCGGCTCAGGCACTCAGCCGATAGACGTTTGCAAAACGTGGCTATAGTTAAGGTATCGCAAATATTTTTCTAATATTAAAGCGGGAATGGCTGTAGCTTAATAGACATTACTCTAGTCTATGGATTTATTCTAGGAATGTTATTATCCATGCTTCTTATGATTTAATGGTGATCTCAAAATTATTAAATAAATTCAAGTACCTACCACATTATTTGTATCTCGAAACTGGTGAAGAAAAACACAGCGATGTAGCACATTTGTTTATTTATTTATTAGTAATTTTACAGCTAACATACATATAAGAAAACAAAACACTTAGACAATATTCAAAGCCAAAATATTACATTTACATTGATAAACAAATATATATTAAACAGAAAAATAAGTAAGTACATTAATATACCAAAAAAATAGAAAATTTGGTATGATAATTTCTTATTCTTGTTAGATTTTAATATTTTTAGAATTAATTTGGGCCTCATTAAAGTGAGAGCAGCTTACAAAACTTTATATATTTTTACTAGAATATAAACAATGTTTTGAGTTTACATTAGTTTCCGCATAATTTTTGTGTAAATGCGTAATAGCTCCTACAAGCGGAAGGATACACTCCATAATCTGCACTAATCCAGTGGCGCTACAACTACAGAGTTGTTCAAAATAGACAGGTCTAGTCTTAGATTGTATCCTTTTCTATTATTTTATGGACAAAGGTGATCTAAGGGTTATTTAGTCCCGGTTTCCTCACGATATTTACCTTCATAAACAAGTCTTATTTTCGTACATATAAGAGCGTAACAATTTTTAAAATGCCGGCTACGCACTCGCGAGCCGTTTGGCATTGAGAGTGTTCATGGTTCATCACTTAAAATGAGGTGAGTCTCCTGTCCTGGCCTATAAAAGAAATAGAAGATTCGAGCATTTTACTATCAGGATTTGGGCACTGCTCCTAAGCTTCCAAAGTATTGCATTATTAGACATAGGCGTAGGATATTACTGCCTTTAAGTATGTATGACGATAACCATTATATACCGCGTGAATCAAAATATGTTTAAATACAAGTTTTATTAAGGATGTCGTGTGTAATTGGACTTTAACATTAGTCTTAAGAGCAGGTAATTAAACATACAAATTGTATGCACACAAGGTCGCATAAAGTAATAAATCAAGATTATAGCAGTTTTAGTCTATGCAATTATAGCATATAAACACAAGTAACACATTTATGTTATGGTCACCCTTTACTTGACAGCTTTTATTCTGTCAAACGCACTGACATTCCCTCTTTGAATTTCTGTTTTTTTACACCGATTTCCAAAAGATTGCCCCAAGATCTTACTCTTGTATATAAATAAACTAATATAACACATTTTATATTTACTTTTATATTAGATTAATTTAAGACATTAACATTGTTTGCATTTTGGAATGGTTGTTTGATGTCACAATATGAGAAAACGAATAGAAAACTTCAGCTCAGCACAAACGTAGAAGCAAACGATGTATAATATTATTGATAAGCGTTGTATTATTTTAATTAGTACGAATCATTATCTGCTATTCCTTTGGGTCCATCTTTGTTCATGGCCTCCTCCACCGGTAGCATCCATTTGCAGTCTGCATGCTTTGTGTTGTCGTCGCTCCACCTCGTCGGCAGGTGGCAAATTGCACAGACAAAAGACTTGTGCGAATCATCATTAATCACTATTCATTAATAAATACTTTTTACGTATGTAAAAGTAGGTCACGTCTATTTTCTCTGTCTCGTCATGATTTCCATCAATATTCTTAAAATTTAATCAGTACAGAGTATAATTATTCCTGATATATTCATGTTTTTATGAGCAGTGTTTGCCTAGTGGCTGTGGTCGTGCGTTCGATTCCCAGCTGTGCACCAATGGACTTTCTTTCTATGTGCGCATTTAACATTCGCTCGAACGGCGAAGGCAAACATCGTGAGGAAACCGGCTTGCCATAGACCCAAAAAGTCAACGGCGTATGTCAGGCACAGAAGGCTGATCACCTACTTGCCTATTAGATTACCAAATGATCATGAAACAGATACAGAAATCTGAGGCCCAGTCATAAAAAGGTTGTAGTGCCATTGATTATTATTATAGTCATGTTTTGAACTATACTTTTTTCATTTTGTATTTAAGTTACCTTAAACGTATTTTTATAGCCATCTTGTCTCACCTTGACATTTAAAACCGACTCTGGGTGTGAATCCTCATTAATTTGTGTTTACCTTTTAAATGTTTAAACTGTTCTTTTGTAAATTCCTAAGACCTTATTGTTTTTAGGATTTTTTGTCTTTAGATTTTTATTCATAAAATAGAAAAAATGATTTTTATGGGGAGTACAATGTTTTATCATTCGTATCCATAGAACTTTTTCGTTATAAACTGAGGTTTTAAAGATATCTAATATATAAAATTCTCGTGTCACGGTGTTTGTAATTAAACTCCTCCGAAGTGGCTCGACCGATTTACGTGAAATTTTGTGTGCATATCGGTTACATACCATTACAACATCTTTTTTTATTATTATTTCTTAGACAAAACCGTTTTTTATACAGCATACAAAAATACATACAATCCTTAATTTTCATCCCTCTACGATCAAACCCTATTTTTTATTATAGTAGATACATAGTTATTTTATTCTAAAAAAATGTTTCCTAGAAATAATATACATTGCAAAACAACGTTTGCCGGGTCAGCTAGTGTTTACATATTTTTTAATACAATTACTGAATTGCGAAGTATCTAAAATCGAAATTGTATTACAATAATTTTCAACAGAAATTGTATTACAATTCTATAACTATTCAATTTACAAGAGACAATATAAAATATTTTGGAATTATTAATTATTTTCACCCGCAAAATTAACATTCCGGAATTGAGAAATAAGTTAAACTATGCTGAATTATCGCTGATATTCCGTGCCTAGAACGATCGTAAGGTGCTTCGATAAAGTGCTATCTGGAACCTTCAAAGTTTGGAGTTCTAGCTATTATGGCCTATTCGTGTAAACTGCTGTTTCAAAGTCGTTAATATTTAATGATAATGCAAAGTTTTTCGACGCGAAACGCGCCAGGCGGTAATAAATTTTATTACGAATTCAATTGTTAAAACTAATATTCTCAATTAGTTATTACTGTAGTACTGAACGTGAGTAATTGAAAACAAAAGACGAGAAGGGTTTCGTTTGATTGCGATTGGTCGGCATATATTGTCTCACATCTGACACGAACAGACTTTCTGAAGAGTTGGGAAACCTGGTCGGGCTGCAACTCTCAAACGGACAGCTTGGTCCTGGTTTTTAGTTTAAAGAATAGGTTTCTGTGCCTGGCATATCGTAGTTTTTTGGTCAAAAAAGAGAGCAAACTGTAAAAGAAAAGTCGGTCCTTTGTATTAACACCATCGCAGCTACAATTATCGGTTCCAAACCGCGATCGCATATTGTTAGCTCCGAGAATTGTTTGGTTAGGTTAGGTTAGAAGTGTTTATTTTATGATTATTAATTTTTGCGACTTCATTTTGTTGTGGGACATGTGTATTATAATGTATATGCGTATACTCTCCCGCAGTGCTTAGTGGTGAAGGGTTATATGGGACTCGCTACTGTACTAAGATACCACGGCTCCACCAGCATTCGCCCCAAGGCAGGATACGGTAAGCGTAGCTTGTCCGCATCCCGCCACGCGATCTGCCGTTGATATCAAGCCTCCTATGGTCATGACTGATGTGGAATGGTACAGCAAGGGCCATACTCACATCGCCCAATTCACACGGGCTTGTGGAGCTGAGGGATTCTGGTGCAATGCTTGCAAGGATTGCTTAGTGCACAGCCGAGATTTTACTAGGCCAACACTTCCTGGCACAAGTATTCTAGTTTCCTATAATTTAGCTTCATCTTTGTTAGATTAAATACATTTTAAGTTACGTACAGTGTATTGATACTGTTTAGAATTCAAGTAATACTTTAGTCTCTGCGTTTTAATTACGTGCAGCCTCGTTTATCACGTTAATTACTAGTTTTTTGGTATTTCCTGCTACAATTTTGGATCTTTTAAGTCACTTGAATTAGTATGCGAATCACGATAGGCCTGTCGCGGATTTCGTAATTCAATTAAAGTGATACTGGCTTTTTAAACTCCATATTTTTAAACGATTTTATGCTCCATGCTCCATTTTCTTCATTCTTTAAAAAGAATTAAAATGTCTTTAATAAGAATTATTTATTTGCAAGCCAATCTTGCAAATATTCTTGTATGTACAATAATACAGATACAATCTGATTTTCTTCGCATGTTCTGTAACACACTAATACAAATTTGTCTAGAAATATTTTGAATTATGTATTACATTATCACTTAACTTCAGTCTACTACAACTATTTCGTCAATTGTCCATTCCTTTATTAAGGAAACATTTTATATTTTCAGTATATATAAAACGGTGACACCGTGAATATCGAAGAGTTTCCGATCGTATATTATATCGACAGCCACTCGGACCTACATCCGGCCTTTTAGTGGTATGAAGATTAAGGATGGAGAAAACGTTCCTTCGGCCTATCTTCAAGAGTCATTTAGCTGGTAGGGGTTGACTCATTTGGGTTTAAAGGGCAGAAACAATTCCGCATTTATTTCACAGTACTACTAGTCCGAAAGATAGCAGTTAAAGAATCCTGGGCCCTTGGGTTTTGCGCCATATCACTGCCAGACGGTTAGGTTAAAAATGTCGTAATAGTTAATTAAATATGTACCTAAATTGCTAAACTCGTGTCAGTGGTTCGCGCGTCGCCCGAATAAGTAAATAGTTGGGTAATTCTTAAATCGATGTCAAATACGTTATTTCGTAATGCTCTGAAAAGGGTATCGCTTCTAAATTTGAAAAATCCTCGAGCACGGCGACCTTGCGTGGATTTATTTTTTTCCGTATTTTTGCTTTTTAGTAATGATTGCTCGTGTTACATATTAAATCGTATTTTGCGCGGGACGTCCTGGTTTTTGGGTTAGGTAAAATATTTCAAAAATACAATAAGTCATACCTTTTTTTAGTTCTGTAAAAATACAGAACTAAAAAAAGGTTTGAGTTGGAATCGCGAAGGCCTTGTCTATACTATTACTTATCTATACTCAGATTTCTGAATCCGTTCCGTGATCATTTCTTATAGGCAAGTAGAAAGTTGATCACCTTGTGTCCTTCTCTGTCTGACACACACCGTCCTTTTTGGGTCTAAGACATGGCGGTTTCCTCGCGATGTTTTCCTTCATCGTACGAGCGAGTGTGCTTGAGAAGGAGAGAGCTATGTCAGGACCGTGGCAATTGGAGAACTGTGGCCTTTGCCCCTTCGGGAATGTATTAATTAAAGATTAATGGGTCTTCTGAATAAAAAATATGTTTATATTATACCTGCTTTTTAAAGCTGTGACCTGGGTCAGTACTGGTAATACCCAATATCCATAGATGATGGATCGATAGCGATATCCATTATGATGTTAATATATGGTGTAGTTATCTAAATATTTTCCCGTATCACATCGACGTCCGTCGTGCCACAACTAAGCGTCTCTTAAGTCAGTTTTTGCCGCGCGGCACCATTATGTGGAACCAGCTACTCACTGAAGTATTTCTGAACCAATTCGACTTCGGGTCCTTCAAGATAAGAGCGTACCAAATCCAAAAAGACCAGTAACACACGCGTGAGCCCTGTGGCATTGAGAGCGTTCATGGGCGGCGGTATTATGAGTCTCCTGCCCGTTTTCCCCGTGTTCTAATTAATTTCCATGGCGTTGTTGACGCAACCATGTGATCGCGCGGTGGTATCAATATTGTTGTCGGGATCGCAATTGATATCGCTCTTTGATACATGAGTACTGACACTTAAGATACATTTTCCATTTCATTAAAGATTACCATGATTTGTTTTTGAATTAGTTGACTAGTAAGACTTCCCTATTTATTATGTATTTAGATGTTAAAGATATATTCAGTAAAAGTTAAACTACGCCCTTCATTTGAGAACTGGCAGTTAATGTATGTTCAAATCCGTTATTTTTAACTGACGTTCATAACTGTATATAATTTTTTTTAATATTATTGTTAACTTAAAGGTGTTATTTGGAACATGGTGTAATGGTTGCAGCTCCTTACAAACATTTTGTAAAACAAAAAACTTAGCAATTAAAAAGAGTGGCGAAGAGTTTATTTCCAGTTTTTCTCGTCCGTTCTACGCCCTTGATTTGAGAACTGGCAGTAAATGTATAATTAGAAGCATTTAATATGTATTTCTTTATTGACGATTATAAGTGTACATTGTGTTACCTAAATGAATTAATGATTTTGAATTCGAATTTATAGCGAGTAAAAATAAATAATCTATACGTATTAATGATATTTGTATGTTCAGTGTATACAAGATGTCGATATTAACATTAATAGTTAAAAAGCATGCGTATAGTTAAAATATAATCAACATAATTGTGGATCGTTATCAACTCCAAGTGAAAGCCAATACAAGAATCATTGCCATCTTGAGTTTCATAACACATATCTACTGACCGAATACGAATTTTACCTTGGGTAGATCGGAGTAGTATTAATAAATGTTATTTTACTCTTAACATTTAATCTTTGAAAGTACCATTTCGAATGAATTGTAAATTATTTGAGAGAGATTTTAAACAAAATATTGCCAGACATTATTAACTATCCCGAGTTAGACTATAAAGCGTACATATTTTTGTGGACAATGAGTTTGTTTATGGTCTAAGATCCCGCTATACAACGACCTTCACCGAGATGCTTATTTAATGAAACTTATTTTATATATAATTTAATATGTCAATAAATATAATCCATATGGGTTGCCTAGCAAATTTCAGTCCAGAGTATGTTTAATTAATTTAAAAAAAAATATTTTTTTAAACATTTCACCGGTATGATTATTAGATAAATTCTATACCAATCGAACGTATGAAGCCCATAGAATATGCAAACGTTAGGTTGTTTTTAATCAATTAATTATTTATGTGTATATTTTTTATGTGACACTAAAGTATATATACATCTTTAGTATAAAAGAAGGTTATAGTGATACATATATAATACTACCCTGATTAAAAATATTGATTGAAAAAGTTCAAAAAATTTACTACATGCAAATTATAAAAAAAAAATTTTTTTAAAATATTAATTAAACATACTCTGGACTGAAATTTGCTAGGCAACCCATATGGATAATATTTATTGACATATTATATTAAATATAAAATAAGTTTCATTAAATAAGCATCTCGGTGAAGGTCGTTGTATAGCGGGATCTTATACTATTACTTATTTTTAATTTTGACAATCTAAAGGAATAAAATTAAAAATAATTCTTCCATAGGAACTAGATATTTTATAGACGAAATATGTTCCTATAAGTTTATCGCATTGTTTAGTGTAATTTCAATTATGTATCAGTCTGACAATTGACTATAACCGCAATTTTTTTTACATAAAATTGACAACTTACACAATCACTAGTGGACCCCACAGACGTTGTCCTCCATGATATTTAAAGCGATTTGGATATTAAGCAAAGTATGAAAGTACCGACTGCAGTGCCATCTGCCGGGCTGATTTGTGAATCTAAACCATTCCCAGATCCCCTTGAACACACACAAAAAATTTCATCAAAATCGGTCCAGTCGTTTAGGAGGAGTTCAGTCACATACACACGCACACAAGAAATATATATATTAAGATATTGACGTGCTGTAATTCTAAAGGTGTATCTGTAATACGTTGTTTATTAATGTTACTTTTGTGTTGTTGTAACGGATAGTTATTGGTTTGTGTACATAAATAATACAACGTCGATATTATTTGGTTGGATTGTCCTAAATAACCAATAAGTGTCTAGCCGCCACAAAATATGAAGTATTCAATGTCGCTGTATAGAGTTAGCACAGCATTTTTTCGTAACGTCCTTAAATACTAAAATATTATCATTGATTGAAACAGCTGCCTTGCCTGCTCCAGCTGTTTCCAAACATTTCTATCCACTAATTTCTTTCTCCATTCGCTTCCGCTATCTTCTATCCATCTTTATCTTGGACGCCTTTTTCTTCTTCCCTTGGTCCTATGCATATTGTTGTCTTGAAAGTACATCTCTCTCTCTTTTATCTGTGCATCTTGCTATGTGCCCCACCCACTGCCATTACTGTTAGACCATAATGTAAGACGTCTATAACTTTTGGTTTTCGTCCTTTTTTTTGCTTTTTACTTTTTGTATCTATTCTTCTTATTTTAGTAAGTATCCATTACTTTCTGACATTATACTACTTTAGCTACATACTACATGTAAAAAACCAATTAAAAATATAATTTTATACGAATTAGTGTTAATGAGCCAACTAATATCCTAATAATTGGGACAAAGATCTAGATTTTTCCCATTATATACGCCGTTACCCCACATAACTGATTGTTCTTGAAATTTGTCACGGTACATCATATAGTTAGCACTCTGCGTTCTTGTTAACACTACCCGTTAAAGGGTTATTTGATGTAGAACTTTGAATAAAAGACTTTTTACCCTAATTGTTTTTAGCGGATTGTCTTGGTATATCTATTTATTTTAAACATATAATTCTGCCAACATTAAAAGTACACTGCCACGGACGAAATACTGTTTATTTCTGTGTTGGACATCGAATTTACATTGTAAAATGTAAAATATATGTTTTAATTTAAAAAAAAATCAAATTCAATAAACATCAATGCTTCCATATTATTTATTATCTAAAATTTATATTCGCTGCTGAAAAGAATGATAAAGATGAATGAGACAAAAAAAGAATAGAATCACTAATTTTTGTTCTACTAAGGACCATTACACTATAAGTTATTGAATAAGTTTACTTTTAGTGGCGCTACAACCATTTTAGGTCTGGGCCTCAGATTTCTGTATCTGTTTCATGATTATTTGTCAAGCTAATAGTGATCAGCCTCCTGTGCCTATATACGCGCCGCCGACATTTTGGATCTAAAGCAAGCCGGTTTTCTCACAATGTTTTCCTTCACCGTTCTAGCAAATGATAGAAAATCCATTGGTGCACAGCCGGGGATCGAACCTACGACCTCAGGGATGAGAGTCGCACGCTGTTGGCAACACTGTACAACGATTTAAGGATTTAGTCAAATTAGGTGAAAAAATTCGGCCACAATTTTATTATTACATACACAATTCTACTCAGTCAAATAGTTCAACAATTGAATAACCTTGTTGGCAAATGCTACCTCATTTACAAAACAAATTCTATGAAAAAGAATGTAATGAAGCGTTACAATAAATTAGCATTTGAATAAACGTACTCGTCACTCGAATATCGATTAGTCGATACATCCGATTATCGATTCTAATATAAATTCAAGGGCGTGTCGATCATTTCCCATGGCGTTTACGTAATATGGTTAAATTTCTAAGAATCCAAGCGTTTAACCGCAGGAAAACCAGAAAAACTTACGGTGTCTAGGGCAGGTTGTACGAATGATAAAAAATATGACTAGTGGGAAAATATGTGCAGAAACTTATTTTCTATGGACTTTACAATAATTAAGTATTGATACAGTGTAAATAATATAGAATACACCATAATACCTAACGCTAAAACGTAAATTATTTAATAAGGCTTTTTATAAATTTGACGATTATTTAAGTGATCCTAATCCTTCAGATTGATTTGTCCAGTTCAAATAATTATGGGTGCTCTGCCTTACAAACAATTTGAATGACTGAAAACTTGGCGATTAAAAAGAGTGGCGGAGAGTTTCTTGCCAGTTCTTCTTGCTCGCTCTACGCCCTCGACTTGTGAACTGGAAGTAAATGTAAATTCAAAATCAATTTAGACGTTTATAAGTGTACTTGGTTACCTATATGAATTAAGTTATTTTGAATTTTGAGATTGCTTAGTAATATTTTGAATAGTGTTTGGTTATCATTCAAATTATTTTGGCGTAGTTTTAAAGTTTTTGTACTTTTAATGATTTTTTTCTTCGATCTTTAAATTTCATAGAATTTCGGTTTATCATTATGAATTCGTTTGTTATATAACAGTCATTTTACACGAACGCTTTCAGAATGAAATCTATAAAATAATATTATCTTTAGATAACTTTTTAAACTATGGACAGGTTAAATTATAAATTGGTATGAATCTAGGGGGTCATTGAAACAACTAAGAAATTGCATTTGCTAATGCAGACGTTGCATTTGGTTGAATCGAATAATCGCATGATAATTAATTTGAAATACATGAATAAACATTGATTGTGTCTCGTAATCATTTTTATTACCTGAATGTTCCCATGCGTGTTTAGCATTTGGTAAAAAATTAAATGTTAAGTAACCCCTGAGCCGCTGCTAAGGAAGAGCTACGGTTCATTAGGCAGCGAACTAGCGAATTGTGGAACTCCCGGTGGTGGTGTTCTCTGGGAGTTAAGACTTCCAGTTGTTTAAAAAAGGGAGCATAGCCTTCAAGACGGCAACGCAACCACTATAATGGGTGTCTATGAGCTGCAATGACTTCAGCCCTTTATGGGCTTTCCGTAGTCTCGTTTGCCTATTCTATATAAAGTGTAGCTACCCTGTAACTCCCAATTGCGATTGCTTCAATATTGAGATACATCAAAATTGTATACAAAACGTAGGGATTGGTGTACACAGTACAAGGACGGTTCTCCAAAAAAAATTGTTAGTGTTTGAAAAAAACGATCGCAGAACAGATTACTTTATATTTTTTTTATATGCTCTTTATCTTATATATTTATTTTAATATATACTACCTGTGAACTTAAGTTTTTAATTAAATTTTCTTTATTCTGTTGTTAAGCTGCTCAGAGCAGTAATACCTCATCAACTTAAATATTTTTGATTGTTACGCGATAGGCACTCTGCCGCGTGACATTGACATATTATATATGTCAAACTTGCCTTAAAATGAAATCTTGGGGTCAATTTCTAGCATAGGAATTTCCTGTAAAAGAAACCAACTGAAAGATGAATCATCTTTGTTTTATTGGTTTTATATTTACTAATTAAATATAGTATGTTATAAGTTTTTCTAGATATTGATGTCTTGTATAAACCTGTAGTACATCACTTTGCTCTATTGTCAATAGTTTCCGCAGCCTACGCTATATAGAGATTTTTATTGGTTTTTCACAGAGTATTGAATTTTTCATACGGATCTCTAACTTTTTTAAAATATCCGAAAGTCACTGTTCATCATGCATAATGTAGGATTCAAATGGTAAAAGAAACATTCAAATCGGTCTAGTAGTTTTTGATTTTCAATGCAAACAAACAATCAAATCTTTCCTCTTATTACTGAAGATAACCACAACATCAAATAACATGTATTGCTGGCCATTTCGTGCGGTCAGACAAAAGGCGCGTATTTACGTAAGGCAACCGGTACCGGGCGAAAGCCGCAAAAACTAGAAGATGTGTGCATATGTAATACTTAACGGTGAGATATAGTCTGTGGACTAAAAAGTCCCGTAAACCGTGAGGACTATCTATTTTACTAATTATAATAACTTAGTAATAATAATAATTACACTGTAACACAAAGCAAGAGAAACAACCCAATCAGTATGTATGTGCTTTTGTTGAAGTTAGATAATATTTAAGTATTAAACTTTCGTTTGTAATTCTCTCAACTGTCAGAAACAGTCCAAGTTTAATCAAAATATTTTCACTCATGGAGATATCGTATCCACGAAGAGGATTTAATTTTATGTTTAAGATGAACCGAAGATTTATCGAACTCCGGGTCAGATGTAAAGCGTCTAAGGGTAAGAGTCAGAAATGAGATTAAGCGGGAACCATGAATCCTGTATGTCAAAATCCAATACATTTTTGACGTATTTACGCTAAGTGACGTTACTATATCTTACCCTAAAACTGTGGGGTACAAAAAAATCACTTATTCATGTAGGTAACTTAATATACACGTACGAAAATCTGAAAAAAAATTACATTTACTGCCAATTAAATTAGGGGCTGTTGAACTGACAAGAAGAACTGGCAATAAATTATCGTCTCTCTTTTAAATTGTATTTTTGAAGTTATACTTCTTTAGGCGCGTTATGAAAAATTTATGAGAGTGAAATTTTACGATGCGCGCGCACCGTGACACAAAATTATTAGTATGAAGTTGCCCACGGAAGATGCTACGGCATTGGACATAATTTAAAAACAATATTCGAATAATAATAGAATTTATGTTACACTTAATGTAAGAGAAGAACTTTATTGACTATAATGACTCCTTTTCCAGTCTTTGATTATTTAATTGTAATTAATTATTTGCATGCAATCAAAAACTATTTTTAATAATGCCAAAGAAGTATAACTTCTTACGCTCGTACATGAGAACACGCAGCCTTTTTTTTATAAAACTTTTGTAAGCAACTCCAAAAAACCATTGCAACATACTTCTAAAACTTCCTAACTTTCAGCTTAAGTCTTTAAAATAAAATTCGTACAAAAGAGTATTTATATGGAATTGATATAACACTATTGTAGAACTATAATATTTTTAATTTCGAATCTAATTAAACGTTTATTGACATTACTTATATTTACAGATAGACACATAATTTGTCCGGCGCATGACACTACGATCATCGCGTGCGCAAGATAATAAAGAAGGTATTTCTATTGATTGTTTTAAGGAATATTTTCACGTTATGAATGTGAAAACTATTAAACAATAGTATATTTTTTATAAGGTGATCATAGATAGGTAAGTTTGCCCTAGAATACAATCGATGAAGTAACTAAAAGTACCTGTGCGTAATTAAGCGTAATTAAGCCCCCCCCCTCACGCTTTGACAAGTTACAAGGCAGTATAACTTGAGAGAGAATACGAATAGCGAAACGATAGTGCGTTCCTTTTGGAGACCCTAAATGGAGAGTTAGGAGAGCCTTGCCTTGGCCTTGGAATAGCGGAGCAATAGTGTAGCCTTGTCCGCGTCATCTCTACTTTCTGGTCCAACACGCGACAACACTTAAGAACATTGAATTTTACGTCTTCCGTGTCAGTACGGGTTCTGTCATATGGGAATCCGGCTTGACCTTTCAATATCTTATATTATATGAGGCAGTATATTTTTGAAGTATACTTCTTTTTGCGCGTTAGGGAAAAATGATGAGAGTAAATTTTTTCGATGCACGCGCACACCGTCACAAACAACCAACACTCTGAAGTAAGCTATAGTTAACATTTTAAAATAAAAAATGTCAATTTCTTTAATTATGTAGAAATATTTTTTTGTGATATTTAAATAAACTTTATTAAACTAGATAATGCGTTATAATAAAACTTTCAGTGAATGAAATACTTTTTTTCTATTATTTGTGTCGTTTTTTCTACAAACGTAGAATTAGGTGAAAAATCAATTTTTGGAGTTTACTCCATAAGAAACGATTTGAGTTATAAGGCCCGTTACGGAAATTTTATGAGGAGTAAAATCAAGTGTAACACGAAAAGTTGAGGCGTTATGTGTAACACGAAAAGTTGAGGCGTTATGTAGAAAGAAACAAATGGATTGAACGTGTAAAAGAATGAGATGGAATACATTACACAGACTGTTCTATTTTGAATTCACGTTTTGACAGCCACGTTACAACATTGTCAGTGTTGACAGGTGTTAAAAATAAAAGTAGATTGTCTAGCGTGCCATAGAGTTTTGTCAATAGTAATGGTCAGTGAAATTAAAACTAAAAAGATTGTTCATTCTTATTCTTCTCTTACTATAAAGGTAACTTTGGTCACAGAAAGAAAATCCTATTTGGGCATAGATGATGTAGGTACGTTTTATTACTACTACAAACATTTATATTATAAAAATATATATTCTTACATGAAAATATGGTCGACAGCCACAGAACATTATCGCCATTTTATCGTTCGTAAGGAGTAAACTCCAATCGTGCGTCGTAGCTGACACACACACACTTTTTTTTAAAGATTTTTATCTTGTTACGCCAAAGAAGTTACATAACTTCTAACGCGTGTACATAAGTACAGACACGTGTTTTTTTATATATAGTTGCGATGAAATCATACACAATACCTGATTGACAAAGAATTCAAAAGAAAAAATTATACAAATTTTGTGTAATTCTAATGTTTACATTGATAAAAGAAACCTTAGAAAACATTGTAGTTACTATGTTATTTCAAAATGCAATTTCGATAACATGTGTTATACGTGACATTAAAATATGTCAGACATATTAAATTCTTCGTATATTTTAAAATGTTGCTCAGTATTATGAAAATTCATTATATTAGCATTTAATTGGTATCAGGGATGGATTAAAACTCTAACGTTATTCATGATAGAAATAAGGTTGTGCCAAAATTGATCTAACGATCTTATTTAATATTTTATTAAAACATATTATACAAAGCCCTTTGCCATTGAGTGTTCATATTATCACTTAACATCAGATGAAGCTACAGTCCGTTTCCCGCACATTCTGTAAAAAAATTGGGAACAGAAAATCCATTCCAAAAATCTTACATAAAGAGTAGTGCAACATTTTGCGCGCAAGCTAGCTTAAGACAAATAGCAAGTAATAAAGTTATTTATTTATTTCGTACTCCTACAGCTAACTTAAATTATATATAACAAAAAACAATTATACTAAAGACAGCCAAAGATGGAATACATACAAAAGATTCCAACATTGTCACATAATCAATAAAAAATATTAAATACATTTAACTAAGTAATTCGAGTGTGTGATGGTGTGTAAATGAGGATATGTATGGGTGTGTTTGTATGGTGTGCGTTATTTAGCACTATGGATATTCTTAATAATCTCAGCATATTCCGCGACAGCTAAGTCGATTACATAAAGGCGTTTAATAACAATATGACAATAATTGCTTTGATATACAAATTGATACTAAAGAAAGGCGTATCTATTGAACCACTAACATATTAGCTAAGCAAGTACTCGAACAGGTTACATAACCTAATCATGTTTATTGAAAGTGAAATTTGATTACAAGTTGATGAAATGGTTCATTGGAGGAGTATGAGGTATCTACACATTATAAGTTGTATGTAATTGTGTTAATATTCACAACAATATAAACATTTTTTTTTACATGTGTCTTCACTAACGCCCAAACCCAATAATCAATCCACAATCTCAGTTTGAAAACAATCCTGCCTGGGGTATCTAGAGAGTACACGAAATTTAAATTGTTTAAAGAGATTGGGGCAATCAACTTGATTGTTAAGTATCTTAATTGCTATTACTTGCTTAGTTACTATAAAGAAGAAAGTGTAAAGATTTTGTTTCCCGAGGAACTAAACTAACGCCCGAACCCGATAGTTAATCCATAATCTCATATTGTTTTTCGTGACAGTCGATCGGTCTCCTATCTGCATCCCAATAACCAAACCCTACAAAGACAATCCTTTTTTGGAGACGGATAAAATGCTCTTTGTCGTTCCGTTTTAGCGAGTTTTCACTCATATTGGATAATCAATGTAAACCAAATAAAGTAAATAAAACCGTACAAATAACATTAAAATATACATGTGTATATTTAAAACATAACAAACAGTATTTTTTAATTAAGTATTTAAAAAACTGGTGTAAGTTAAAATCTGTTAAAATAATTAACTGTTGAAATCTGTCATTTTCATACAAAGGTCTATCCACAGACACCGATACGACCTCCCATGGATAGCTTGAATCGACAGATGGCTATTACAATCCGTCGATTGGTTATTGGCACACGTGTTACTATCTCAGATGGAGGATTCTGGATTGAGATAGGTTATTGGGTTCGGGAGTAAAACATCATGGAACATTACGATCTAGCTTAACTTAAGACTAATAAGTAATTTAAGTCTAATCTAATTTACTAAAGGATATTTAACATAAGAAAGTGTCCAATAACACCACTTAGGTACAGTCTCTATTAAAGGGAAGACACTCTGTGCCTGTGTTCTATTTTTTCACTCACTGTTTAGCACTAAATACTAACGTGCACTAACACTAATTCACTAGTTCAAATGGTCCTTTTGAGTCTTATAATATAAACATGATATTTTACTTTATCCCTTCTCATAATCTTACATCTTCGTACTTGCACATCTCTTAGAATAAAAAAAAACGTGTGGCACTCGGGGACTGCCGCGGTAAAGCTATTGCATATTTTTTTTCAACATATGCAATTATATACTTCTGGACACATCTATTGGCCCACCTTGCATTTCCAGTTTCTTTTGGTCCTACCTAAAAATTTATATTAGGTCGAGTAAAAAGTTTTATGCAGTTTTGAACCTGATACATTTTACCATCTTTTTCGATCGTATTGTTTTAAATTTGAATTTAGAATACCACACCACATGGAGATACGCCTAACAAGTCGGGTATGCGCCTTGATGAAGTCATTGATTTTTGAATAAAAAACGTGTTTTATCAAATAAAGGTTTAATTTAATGACGCGTGTTGCCTCCATGGGCATCTACGACAGCTCTCATACGATTAGGCATAGAGTTTATCAACCGCTCTATGAAATTTTGAGGGATCATCTCCCATTCCTCTTCTATGGCAGTTTTCAATTCCTGCATCGTCTGGGCAACTGGCTGACGAGCCCTAACACGTCTTTTTAGCTCATCCCACATGTGCTCAATGGGGTTCATATCTGGGCTTCTGGCTGGCCAGTGCATAACTGCGATGTTCACATCCCGAAGATATTCTCTGACGATGCCGGCCGTATGGGCTCTTACATTATCATGCATATAAACTAAATTTGGGCCCACATAGTCCGCGTATGGCATCACGTGAGGTTCTAAGCACTCTAGAATGTACCTTTCAGCATTTAATGTTGGCAGCCGTGGTCCCGTAACAACCTCAAGTTGAGTTTTGCCGCTCGCGGATATACCGCCCCAGACAGTCCATGAGCCACCGCCATAAGCAACCCTCTCTTCAAAGCAGCATTGTGCAAAACGCTCTCCCTTACGTCGGTAGACCTTCTTCCTTCCATCATTGCCATGTAACGCAATTTTAGACTCATCAGAAAAGAGTACACCGTTCCAATGCTGCTGAGTCCAATTTAAGTGTGAGCGCGCGAAATGAAGGCGCGCTATTCGGTGGGCTCGCGTTAGTTTTGGTCCATTAGCTGGCTTGTGTATAACCATATCGCGTTCTTTTAATCTTCTACGAACATTTCGAGCGCTCACATTTACTCCATGGAAGTCGCGAAGTTGGTTTCGTATCTCAATGGAGGTAAGGTGACGATTTCTCAAGCTGGTCGTCACGATGAATCGATCCTGCCTTTCAGTTGTGACCCGAAATCGTGGCCTTCCTTGGCGACGAACAAAACCGCCAGTCTCTAGGTATCTCCGATAAATGTTTCGGACCGCAGATCGACTTAAATTAAGTTGATCACTCACATTTCTTTGGCTGTGTCCGGCCCGGATGTGCCACAGCTTGGGCGGCGACTTCAGGCGAAGTATCCATAGATTATTGATAGAACCTCATCTTAATGTTAAGAATAAGTAATGTTTGTTGCAAAACCAAAGAGAAAAATCACACTTTCAAGAATTAAATCCAACTAAACCAATAAAATCAAGTTTTCTTAGTATTCGATTGTTTGATATCAATGAGCAGGCTCCAAATTGTGTTTTGTTTCTTTAAATTCTGTGTTCGAAATTAAAAAAAAAATTGAATGCAATTATGAATGTACCAGGTTCAAAACTGCATAAAAACTTTTACTCGACCTAATATAAATTTTTAGGTAGGACCATAAGAAACTGAAAATGCAAGGTGGGCCAATAGATGTGTCCAGAAGTCTATTAACTTTTGTACCTTATAAAAATAGATTTTATTTTGATAATCAATCAAGAATATTAATGCTTTCCTATTCTTGAAAATAAATATGTATAAATAACACGTAATAAATAATAATTGTGCATTAAAACCCGATACCGCACGTAAAACAAAAGATGTTTAATTTTGTTTTATTAAGCATTTGCGTGATTGCTTCATTGTATTGTGTAACTTTAACATGTTCAAAGGCAAATAAAACGTCATATTGACAATATTTTGTGATGTTTTTTTAAGACACCACAGTAGACAGTACAGCTGTGTGTATACAGTATAAAAATCGAATTGTAAATTTCTTTTACGGCTTTTTTGAGATCGGATATATTATAATACTTGCACGCATTTGCGATGGTATTATGAACTTTAAAGCTGTAACAACATTATAATTTTTATATTGTTTTTAAAAAATAAATAAATCAATGGCGCTCCAACCTTTTTAGGTCTGGGCCTCAGATTTCTGTATCTGTTTCATGATCATTTGGTAATCTAATAGGCACTTGATCAGCCTTCTGTGCCTGACGCACGCCGTTGACTTTTTGGGTCTAAGGCAAGCCGGTTTCCTCACGATGTTTTCCTTCACCGTTCAAGCGAATGTTAAATGTGCACATAGAAACTCCATTGGTGCACAGCTGGGGATTGAACCTACGACCTTAGGGATGTGAATTGCACGCTGAAGCCATTAGGCCAACACTGCTCACCATAATTGTTTTTACAAATAGTTAAAATATACTTTCTAAATGAATAAAGATATATAAATTTACTAGCAGACCGGCCAAGCGTTGCTGTGGCTAAGGTTTTAGTTATATTACATAGTAGTAACCTATTCAAGGGAAACGGTAGGAGAACACCAGTCATGGGAACCACCATGCTTTTTTGGTGGTAATGCCATTAAATTGTAGCTTATGTGAAACGTTGGTACTTTCAACACAGCGCCATCTGTTAGAATTGTGACTATCAAATAATAAACAAATATTTTGCAATAAAATAATATTGCGGCTATAAATTGAGATGTAAGCTATCCTATCTTTTAAGTTAGATCAAACTGCACACGGTGTGCAAATTTGATTGGAATCGGTTCGGTAGTTTAGGAGTCCATAACTCCATAGCGGACAAACAACGTGACACGTAATTAATATAGTTAAGATGTATTTTAAATATTTTTATAGTTGAGTTACTGTTCCGTTCGTTCACTTAAGCGACCTTGTATAGCGAATCAACACTATCATATAATTCACTGGTCGCGTCGGTCATAGATATTTATAGTCTCATTATAAGGTAGAACCTAGTACCGGGTGTCGTCTATGACGATTTTTGTTATTAATCTCTATAAAATTAAACAGGTTATTAGCATGAGAACCACATTGAAATATCTCTATGAAAGTTTAGCAGTCGACCAAACTTTAGCAAAAATTAAATACGTTAATATATCTTATTGCATGTAGGAGGAGTAACATTACAAACAGACGCACAGAAGTTTATTTAACGGGGTGCAAACAGCCAAGAGTCTCACCTGATGTTAAGTGATACCGCCGTCCATAGATTCTCACACTGCCAGAAGGCTCGCAAGCGTTGCCGGCCTTTTAGGAATTAGTACGTGCTTTTTTTCGACTTTAATTTGAATTGGTTCGGAAATACTTCAGTGGGCAGCTGGTTCCACATAAAATGCCTTAAGAAACGCTTAGTTGTGGAACAACGGACGTCGAGGTGATACGGGTGGAATATCGTATTCAGCCTCGAGGATCGATGTAAAAACTCAGCTGCAGGTCATCTGAACACTCTCAATGGTAAATGCGGTAGAAGATGCAAAGAGACCCCACATCTCTATGCAAAGCCAAGAAAGTGTCTGGAATCGCTTTCGATGAATGCGTCACTTTATATAAAAATATTGTTTTAAATTATCATTCTGTCTATGAGAGTTACAATTTTCTCACTTGACTATTACCTTATACCTAAACAACCTTTGTCGCTACTCCTCCCTTCGATGACACTCTCTTTAAAGCCTCAGCTAGCATCGGAATACGGGGCGTTGACATATCGATTGACGTTCAGTTTCGCGATTTGGAAGGGAAGGCTAAATTAGTCTCTAAGAAGCTTGGTGTGCTCAGCAAGGCGAGACGGTTCACTCCGGGCCACCGCTTCTCTTTAAAGCGCAAATTCGCCCCACTTGGAGTACTGTTCTCATCTCTAGGGCCGGAGCTCCCCAGTACCAGCTCCTTTCGCTTGACCGTATTCAACGAACGCCCGATACAACAACACAACGAACATTCATAAGTGTACATTGTGTTACATATATGAATAAATGATTTTGACTTTGACTTTGATCACCCACTGAACAGTTCTTCATTAAACACCTCACCATTGTCAGACGCCAGTAATTTGTCTAATCACTTAGTTCTCATTGCAACCCGTTTAAGAAACATTCCTTAAATCATTTCATACATATCCGAGCCTCATAGAAGGGATTATTTGTAAATACTAGATATAGATTATATGTTATACAGTATCGTAATGTTTACTAGGCAAGCCGGTGCACCGAGGTGACCGCATTCCTATCAAATGCCCGCGGAACCTACACTCCCTTCTATTTGACCATTTACACATATCCTTTGCATATACTTTTCATATAATAGCTTTTCTTGTAAATATAAATTTAAGTTCTTTTTTAACATGGTATTATAAAATTTTCTTTTTAAATTAAGAATTATTTTCATAAAGATTTAACTATATTTTTGTTAGTATATTACGACATTAAAAGAACGTCTAATTGCATTGAACTAAAGTTCTCATCTGTCTCTTTCTATTAAAGCGTAAACACAATTTGACAGAAAGAGAACACAATACTTTGGCTAAAAGTGTGCAATTGGATTCCTTTAGTTTTTATGAAAAAATGACTGTCTTGAATGTCTGTACCTTATAAAGGTATCCTAAAGTTGACAAATAAAAGAAACAAATAAAACCTTTTTAAGATTCAGTTCTAATTGGCGGGAAATATGAGGTCTTGAGAGCTTGCTGCTGCAGTTATAAGCTTACTAAAATTGTGTAATAATATAATATTTGTAATAAATGAAAATCTAAAATTAACACAAGATAACCATTTGAAACAAGACAAAATAAAAATTATTCAAAAACATTTCAATTCAACATATGTACATATGTCGTATCAGGCAAATATTAAATCAAAATTTTGACGTATTACATTTGGTTAAGTGCCATTTTGACAGCACGCAAAACCAGGCTTAGTTTTACACTGAACGCTTCGGAATGTATAAAATTTACAAATTATATTCAATAGCTGTATAGTATCAATGTCATTAACCCACTTATTGACAAAACACCTAACAATAGCCTTTTCTAGCCCCTTTTCATTGAACCTTTAAAAATGTTTATAAATAGTTGTCAATTTCCGTAGTCTATGAAATAGAGTTAAAATAAAAATTCTATGTTACTTTGTATTGATTTACTTTATCCATGTCAATCTAGACATTGTCATTTAGGTGTCAATGTCAACTCTCACTGTTAATTACAGATTATTCGTTATAATTTGTATGCAACATTTAAATAGTTGCCACTTGCCATATTTATTTTTATATTTGAATCGTAATTTGATCTATTAGAATAAAAATATCGTCCGTGACTTACACGCCTTCTTCTTCTTCTAAGTATGGTGATATATGAGGTGATCGTATTCTTATTATATCGTCTAAGTTTAAAATTCTTTCTAAGCGTCTTTATCATGATAACAGTGTTGGCTTAGTGGATTGAGCGAGAGACTCTTAACCCTTAGGTCATGCGTTCGATCACGGCAGTGCGTTGATGAAGTTTTCTTTGTAAATTTGTAAAGGAGAATATCGTGAGAAAACCGGCATGCTTTAGACCCAATAGTCGTCATGCATCATGCGCCGAGACCTAGTGGTTGTAGTGCCACTGGTTTTTCTTACCTATATCATCTATTGTGTCATATGTTATTAAAAACTGAAAGTAGATTTTTCCTACTGGAAAATATATTTACTATTTATTCTACAACATCGCATTAGAAAACAGACGCGTTCTCATAATTACCTAAATATAATTTCAAGATTTAATTCAGTCGAGGTTTTAATTGGAACTTCTTTGAATTAGCTTTAACACGAACTTTTGCGGCAACGCCGTATTAACTTCCAAGTAATTTAGATACGTGAACCGAGGTTTAGTTACATTTTAACTGGTTTTTGGAATCTTCTTTAGTTTAAGTGAAAACGATTGAAGAATTACTTGAAACGCGTACTTAAATTATATATTAGAAACGCGTTTATACCCATTAAAGAAGACATATTTAAAAGTCGTCTTCTAGAACCATTAAGTGACAAACAATTGAATGTAAAATCTGACATTACAATGCAACAAATTAAAAAAAACATTCAATTCATGATTTAGTGGTAAACATAATATATCCAGCGGATCCTGTGTTCGATAAACTAAATAATACAGAATACAAAATAGTTTGTGTTCCTGTTCTGAACAGTTAAGTGACAAACAGTTGAATCTGACATTAAAATGTACCAAATTTAAAAAAAAAATCACTAAGTTCGAATAATTAATGAATATACAATTTATCTGTTTCTGTACTGAACAGTTAAGTGACAAATAATTTAATGTAAAAATTTGATATAACGTTATACCTTATTTAAAAAAAATAGTAAAAATTATATATAATCCGCGGATTCTAAGTTCCAATAATTAATGAATACACTATATACAATTTATCTGTTCCCATTTCAAGGTTGCTAGACATAAATTAGCTTTTCTAATCATTTAACAGTTGACAATACATAAATAATAAGCAATAGTTTACATACAATATGTTAATACAGAGTTATAATACCTTTAAATAAATGACAACTATTTTCAGGCATCGTACAGGCTTTGTGCTGTTCGATGCATATACGGTAATAGAAAATGTGAAACTTCACATTACTGCTTTTGCCATTGCCCTACTCTATTAGAAAATCTTCTCACAAACGCCTATAAGATCATACATTCGCTAGGAAAGCCTAAGTCACGTATTCTGAGGGTAAAATTCGCGCATGACACATGACATGACCCGTATGTCAAAATCAAATACGTTTTTGACGTTTACGACAAATAACATGTACGGTCTAGGGCTGTATTTTGTTCTCTTTGATTTAGAAGCAGTTACGTCAGACGCAGACTCTCATCGACATTTGAATAAGCATTTTAAACCTCTTAATTAATAAATACACGAATTTTGATTGAAAAGTATACCCTCTATAAAGCGCCCCCCTAACATAACGTATCTCAACTTTCTTACCCTTAAAACCTAACGATGCAGGTTGCGTATGGAAAGATTTAAAACAAAAAAAGGGTGCGTGTACTTATGTACGCGCGTAAGAAGTTATACTTCTTTGGCATTATTAAAAATAGTTTTAATTTAATTATTTGCATGCATAATTAATTACAATTAAATAATCAAAGACTGGAAAAGGAGTCATTATAGTCAATAAAGTTCAGTTTACATTTGAAAAATTAAATAAATAAATATTTATTATTATTCTCTTACATTAAGTGTTACATAAATTCTATTATTATTCGAATGTTGTTTTTAAATGCATGTGGATAAGTATTATAAATATAAATACACAGTGAACAGAGGCGGCGTGCGTGCCAACATGCGCCACTAACAGAGGTTCCATTTCTGTTTTTTTGGTAGCATTTTTTCCTCAACTTAATGAGCGATTTTGTGTTACGGTGGGCGCGCATCGAAAAATTTCACTCTCATCAATTTTTTATAACGCGCCTTAAGAAGTATAACTTCAAAAATGTCCCTGCAATGTAACATTTAAATATCAAATTAACATGTTAAAGTGACCCTCAACTTCCTGAGGTCGATCGGAAACGAAACTTGTTTTAAAGTTCCAATGTTTCATTAACACAATAACTACAACATATAGAGGAATTAACATCTCTTATAAAGTACCTAAATCTAAGAGAGTTTAGTCAAAGGAAGGGTCACATATACCAAGTAATTTCATTTAGAGATTAAAAATAAAAGAACTATGGGTTCAATATTACTTTAAAGAACAGGTTTTTCGGTTGACAACCGGTTCGAGCCCAGGTGTTTTTAGGAAGGAGGAAATGCTATTTGCGGACTCAAAAGCTATGTGAAGCTCGACTCACACCATCCTTCAATTCATAGAACCGGGTTAGCCTACTAAAACACTGCTTGGGTACTTCCCGCTCTACCGTATAAAGGAGGCTTGGCATTCATCCCGGGTATTTTTAAAAGTAGAACCACAAATATCTGTAGTTATTATAAGTCCTTAATTAATATACTCACATTGTATGTTGTGTATGTTTGACTGATATTTTTTTAGACCACCTCACTTTTATATCAACACACTAAGATTTTATTGCTAGGATAAACCCTGCTGCTAACGCCAATGCTTATAATAAAAGCCATTTTAATTCCATACTGTTAAAAATTACATAACAAATGGGTGTTAGTTTTATTATTATACTAATATTCTACGTTAGTTATTGTTATTTCCGTTACTTTGTTTGGACCTCTTTTGGGTAAAGGCTTCTGAACTTTCCATTTGGATCAGTTCCTGTTCCATACATTTCTCCCCAGAAACATTAACTATGTCAGCTCATCGCTTTTGTGGCCTTCCCAAATTTCTTTTTCCTGAAGGTCCCCTCCAGCGGATGACTGCGGAGGTTCATATTTTATCTGTACCTTGCAAGGTGTACATCCATTGCTTATATGCCATGTTAACTATTAGGAAAGGAAGTAAAACATATATGTTGAGCTTTTATATCTTGATGTCGAAATATGACGAATGACACAAATACTCATTCGTATTGACTTTTTACATAAGAAAGTTCCGGTGAACGAGACGCCTGAGCTCGTTTTCCTTTAGCAATCAGACCGGACTTTGCTTAATGAGCTAAGCGGATTGACCCGCGCTAAATGCCTGCATTACAATGTCTAGATGCATACTAATAAACGCGAAAGTCTATTTACGAATTTAAATCTATTCATTCCTTACACTAATACAATGATTTTAATCAAATTAAATAGATAATAAGTATATACATAAGGAAAGTGCATTTACGAATTTCTTTAAAATCCAAGAATATACTGGACTTAGAAATGAAGCGTTCGTCGTCAATTCTGTCTAATGCTGTTTACGCTATGACTATATCCATAAAACTGGTTGATCACGGATTATAGCAGCAACAAGAACTTTTCGTAAATTATTTAAGTTATTTATTATTTTGCATGCCATTATGACATTATTATTTTCTGTTTTCGACACTTTGTGCTTCATCATAAAGGTCAATAAAGATTCTTATTACATCAAATTTTTGTGCATAACTTTCATCACAATAAATATTCGAGTAAATCCAAAATAGAATTGCAACTTGTACCTACTTAATAAACAGGTTCTAGAGTGAACATATGAATAAATATAAATATAGTATATGTAATAAATCTCGTTGCTAAAAGCGTTCGTGTTACTAACAAGTCTAGATATATTTGAACCGCAAATACACGAAAAATTCGTGGAAAATATCGTGTGTTGCTTAGTATTTCAGCTATTTTAGCACCAGTATGAAACGTTGCGTGTTCGCGAACAATAAGCGCACGCTAGGTAGTCGATATGTTCTATTTGGTATTTTTTAATTATTTATATCGATTATATGTAGGAAGTAAGTGTGGGATTTCAAGAAAAGTGTTTATTGTATTGTTTTTATACAGGAATTGTTAGTGTGCATTGTTTTAAAGTGTATTGCTTCTTAAAAAGTAGTGAATGATAATATAAACAGTATTAAGAAATTCGATATTTTATTCAATTGTTTTTCGTTATGGAATCTAATTTGCAATTTGTTTCCCTTAGTCATAAGTGTACTTTTAAGCTAGTATTAACTTAATGTAAAATACATTAAAATGAATATATTAGAATATAGTAGACGAAAATAGTATCTAAACACGAATATCAGGTCTTGTCTTTAGTGCTGTCAAACATATATATCATAAACTATATGCAATATTCTTTATATTACTTTCCATTTTGCCAAAACCTAAGATATATTTATCTTAATAATAAAAAAATTTAAACATTTATTAAATAAATAATTATTTGAGAAAGATTTCTTTTAGTTATTGGCTACAAAATATTTAAAAGAGCAGTGTTCATCGTGCTCTCATGAGGTCATAAGTTCGCACCCTGGTTGCTCCAATGGACTTTCTATATGCGAATAAGACACTCGCTCGTACGGTGAAAGAAAACATTGTGAGGAAACTGGCAAAGCTTAGACACAAAAGTGTCTGTGTCACCGAAGGCGAATTTACGAAATTCCACCCGTATCACTTCGACGTACACAACTAAGTGTTTTTAAGGGCTGCCCTGCGATTCTGTAACTCACTTTTCGAACTCATACAGCGGTCGCGCTCAAATCAGTCGTAAAGCAGTCTGCTTTACGACTGATTTGAGCGCGACCGTCGCTGTGAAAGCCGCTGTGTGAGTTCGAAAAGTGAGTTACAGAATCGCAGGGCAGGCCTGAAGAATTTCCGAACAAATTCCGAACTTTTGAATTGAATAGAAGAGTGTACCAATTCTTAAAAGGCCGGCAATGCACTTGCGAGTAAGTGTCCATGGGCGGCGGTATCACTTAACAGCGAATGAGCCTCCTGCCCGTTTTACCCCTGTTAAAAAGAAGCCTATTAGAAAAACAAATGATCACAAACAGATATCTGAGGCTAAGGCCCATATTGATAGATATATATATAAACTAAGGGTTGTAACCCCACCGGTTTGAGATAACATAAAAAGTAACTACTTCCTAAATTCCAGAATATTAGATTATATAAAACTAACAGTTTGAATAGGCACCTTCAAGAAAAGAGCGGACCTTCTTGAAAGGCCGGCAACGCACTTGCGAACCATCTGACATTGTTAGTGTCCATGATATCACTTAACATAAGGTGAGCCTCCTGCCCTGCTCCGATTACAGAAAATAAAAAAAATAAAAATCCCGTTAATGAAATCCGATCCGTAGAGCAGAATCTATGCTGCAAATCGGAATCATTTGACTCCTCGATCATCTAGATGGTCTGGTACATGGACCGCCGAGCTCTGCAACATATAAAAAAATCACATTCCTCCTTTTTCAAAGTCGGTTAAAAATATATAAAATATAGGTGTTTATCTCAGCTTCAGATCTGTGCATCCCGTTATGAATCTTATACATTTGGGTTTATATAATACAGTGAAAGTGTTTAATACGTAATTCTAGTTATAATTGCGTCATAAGTAAAAGGTGTATGTGGGAATCTTTGTCTACAATTCGATTTAATAATTACCTCTATAATGTATAATATAACTTCTGGTTATACCGGATAACGGATGTACAAAAAAAAAGTTATTTACCTACACTAGGTAAGTTCGGTGGCTGGGGGTCTCATAGCCTAGCGGTTTTATTAAGTGGCAGCTAGGTGAGGGGTACCGGGTTCGATTCCCGGTTCGAGGGCAAGTTTTAATTTAATTTAAATTTGTTCTCGGCCTTTGGGAGGGTTGTGCGGTACGGGCGAGTGCCTAAACCGTACATGGAGGACATGGTCGAATTTCTTAAGGCAAAAAGCACGAATTATAAAAATCTTATACTTGACGCTGGCTAATGCACAAACCGTAGCATTAAAAAAAAAGAAAAAAGGTTCGGTGGCGGATGGATACATATATGTTAAATGAAACACTTTGTTTGAAACTGGGTAACAACAGCCACTAGGCCAAGAGCAGTGTTGCTTCAGTTATTTTTACTACCAACATGGTAGTAAAAATTAAATTTAAATTTTCATACATTATTTACAGACAAAAGCCCGTATCATATAAGTTCCGCGTTACACTGATTGTTCCGTAAATCGCCAATACGTAATTGAACTGTCTGTCTCACGCGAATGCGATAATGTAAAATAGGTATAGGGAGCCAAGCTTAGCCGAGGTCATTGAACTTTTGACAACGTGTATTAAAATCACTTTCTTCTATTTTAGAACCAATATAAAAACGGCCACTATTTAAGTTTTGACTTGCTTAAGCTATCGCGGAATATGCTTCAAAGGAGTATTAAGAAAATCCATAGCGTTAAATAATGCATCATGAGCACAACCCATATACACTTTCACACCAACACACAACACACCGAATTAGGTTAAACTTAGTTAAATGTATATAATATGTTTCTTTCTTAAATGTTTGAACCTGTTTGTTATGAATTCCATCTTTAGCTATATCTTGTAGGAGCACGAAAATACGTAAACGAAATATATAATATAGTAAATGCATAAAATTGTATTTAAAACGACTACAAGCTTTCCATAAAAGCGTGATTCCAGTTTTAAATAAATAAATAATTACAATGAAACCATGCCACTTTGTTATGGGCCACTATATTCTTACGAGTTACTCTGTCAAATTGTGTTTATGTTGTGATGAAAAGAGACAGGTGAATACTATGGGTGGTTTTTTATATGAATTACGATCATACATACATAACGTATTTTTATTGAAGTTCTTCCATTTGATTAAAATACCAGACATACTAATAGAATTACTTTTAAGTCTTATCTAAATCTCTTTTAATAACCTTTTTGTTTATTAAGTATAATTAAATAATTATAGTACTATAAATTACATACACTGGTGCCACTTTATTGTTAAAGGTTGGTTAACAACTTAAATTGCCGGGTATCTTGCGCTAGTCTAAAAAGTCTCTAGGATGTGATGCCCGTTCAATCTCGTAGGTTCCTCAACCACGACTTCTAACCAGCCTTCTTCCAGACTTCTTAATATTAGATTGTGTATACTATAATTGTCAAATGCACTCTTAAACCTCCAGGTGTCGCAGGGGTCGCCTGCTTGTATCAAACTCAAACTGAATATAACTTTATTCATATAGGTAACCAAGTACACTTACGTCAACAGAAAATATGTTAAATTTTAAATATACATTTACTACAAGTCCAGGGCGTAGAGCGGGCAAGAATCGCGCCTCCACTTTTAATCGCCAAGTTTTTGTTTGAATTGGAGCAAATCAATCCCAAGGATTAGGATCATTTAAATAATCTTCAAATTTATAAAAAGCTTAATTAATTAATTTACGTTTAGTCCGATAAAAAATATTGATTTTTTATTTCTGTATCTTGAATTATCTAGATGCTTCAATAGATACAAACTATATAATATAGCTTTATTTATTTTAAACAACTGTTTTTCTCTTTTGACGACTAAAATGCAATAAAAAGATAGACTAAGCATCGCCAAAGTGAAAGGGTCGAATCGACAACCTTTGATCTATTGAATTGATGCGCAATTTTGATTTTTGTTAGAGATTCAATCAATCGAGACATCACTCTACGTGACCGACTCGATGATTGTCGAATTTCGTTATACAGGTTGTTCTAAAAATAAAAAAAGGGCGCTACAACCCTTGGGCTCAGATTTCTGTATCTGTTTCACGATCCTTTTTTTATTTTATGTGCCTGAATCAATGCGCATAGAAAGAAGTGTATTTTTTTAATTAATATTATTAATTCTAGGTCATCTGGGGAACGATATCATTCCTGCCTGTTTTCTAGTATGAGACATTAATACTTCAAGAGCTGTTTTTACTGAGAACGTAATATTTAACTACTAGCAAACTGGGCCAAGCGTTGCTGTGGCTAAGGTTTTTGTTATATTACATAGTAGTAAACTATTCAAGGCAAACGGTAGGAGAACCAGCCAAGGGCACCACCATGCTTTTTTGGTGGTTATGCCAGTAAATTGTAGCTTCTGTGAAACGTTGGTACCTACTTTCATCACAGCGCCATCTGTTAGCATTGTGACTGTCAAATAATATACAAATAATTTGCAATAAAATAATATTGCGGGTATAAATTGAGATATAAGGTCCTATCTTCTAAGTTAGATCAAACTGCATACGGTGTGCAAATTTGATTGAAATCTATTAAGTAGTTTAGGAGTCCATAGCGGACAAACAACGTGACGCGTAATTTATATATATTAAGATTATAATAACGGCAGTTCCCAGTGATGCACGATAATTTTACTATTGTACAGCTGGCCACTGACCCTTCTGAGTCTTCTGGCAATGTGAGTGTTCTTGGGACATGGGGCCATGGTCATGTGTTAACATCAGATGAGCCTCCTGCCCGTTTGTTACATTAAAAAAACTGTTATAACGATCGTATTTTGTTTTTACTAAAAATGTGAAAATGTTCTAATACCAATCCATTTTATTTTCTGTTTTGGTTCTTTAGTGACGTATCTGTTTGTTTCTTAATAAATAAAAGTAAACAAAATATTATTATATTAGATATTGAACATGAAGTAGTCCTAGCTAAATAAGGTATCTCATCTTGACAAGAGAGTCTACGTTACGATCCTGTTGATAAAATAATATAGTTGTTAAATAACGATTGAATGCCCCATGAGCCCTTTCACTTTCTTATGGGATTTAGTTCCATACTTTCACGGTTTAAGCGGTAAAGAAGAAAGAGCATATTGACTTGTGAACTTTTTGGAGTTGGAAGCAGTACAAAATATCAGAAATAAATCTATTGGGCTCTGAGATTCGGGCGCAAGGGATACTGTTACAGTTTGCGCTATGTAGTAATCTATCTCATTTTATCACAGCGTAATCACAATTAGACGGAAAAAGACGAAATAATACTTAAGTTTCAAAGACTGCAACTAGACTCACAGAGTTTTTAATGAATAAGAGGATTACACTACAAATATGCTCCAGTTCAAATAATTATGGCTGCACTGCCTTACAAACAATTTGTATGACTTACAACTTGGCGATTAAAAAGAGCGGCGGAGATTTAATATCCAGTTCTTCTTGCCCGCTCTACGCCCTTGACTTGCGAACTGGTAGTAATGTAAATTTAGAATCAATTAAACGTCTTTTCTGTTGACGTTCATAAGTGTACTTGGTTACCTATATTAATAATGTTATTTTGAGTTTGAGTATAATATCCAATGAGAATTAGCTGCCATGTTGGAATTGCTACGGAGAAATAGATTTTCTGAAATTTTCGTACCAAGTACAAAATTATAGTAAGTTAACTAATAATGTATTATATTATATATTAGGTGTAACATATATAACTTTTACCAAATGTAATCTTTGATGTTCCAGTTGCCTTATTGTTTAAAAAACTAATAAAAAAATAATCACAATTAAACGTTCTACGTATAACAATGTCACGCTCCTAGTCCTTATTACTATGTATTAGTAATAACTACCGGTAATAAAACCGTCTCGTCTCCATCTATGGACGTATATTAATAATTGATTGACCTGACCGGCGCGAGCGCAGCGTGCGCACACGAGTTTTTGCGGCCCGAGGCGCTTCAGAGAAATGAAAGCCGAAGCAACCTGCCACCGCTTCCGCCACACACGGAACTAGCCTCCGTACGGATAAAATTTATTACTCAATTTCGTCTAAATCCATTATTTATCTGAAATGAACATAGTTAATAATACACGAATGGAAAATGTCACCGAGAATGTCAATCGTTTCTTCGGTTCTGCCATATAACACTGTAATGGCACTATAAGCGTCTTGACTAAATAATGAGGAAGAGGATGACCAAGGATTGTTTATGTTCAGTTGAGCCAAATAGGCATAACGTTTTTTTAAAATACCAATTCATAAAAGGCCGGCAACGCACTTGCGAGCCCTCTGGCAATGTCAGTATATGGGTCCTGGTTTGTCTCCGGTTACATAAAAAACAGACATTAAGGAACAGAAACAAAAGGTTGCGGGGGCAGGTAGACTATCAAAAATTATGAATTAATGCAAGTTTCCAAATACAAAAAAAAATGTAATTACAAAAGTCCTATTTGAACAGTTCCATCTGTTATGTTCCGGTATGGTTAAAATACAAACCTGCATTTAGCATATTATTTTGCTAAACACAGGATTTTGCATCCATAAACATAATAGTTAATTATATATTTTGCCCTTACATATTATAAAATGATGCTGCTATCTGTCTGTATGAACACGCTCAACTCTACACCAATAAATGTGATTTTACGTAATGAATCTTGCTACAATCCGCTATTATCAATTTGATATATTATTATTAATATCAGCAGTGTTGGCCTAGTGACTTCAGGTGCGAATCTCATCCTTGAGGTCGTAGGTTCGATCCCTGGCTGTGCACCAATGGACATTCTTTCTATCTGCACAGCGAATGTAAGCTCAACAGGCGGCGTGTGTCAGGCACAGAAAGCTGATCACCTATTTGCCTAATAGATTGACAAATGATAATGAAAAGATACAGAAATCTAAAAAGGTTGTAGCGCCACTGATTTGTTTTTATTTATTTATTTATAGGTAATTCTAAGTCTGTATTAAGTGTTATTGTTAAACAAATAACTAGAGAAAATGTAGTTTCAATGTCCTAGAATTTAATCCGGCACCTTCAGGCAGGTGCCTTGAAACCAATACCTGTCCTCTTTACTCATATTAAATTACTCTTTTCAGGTCACCGGCTGCGGTTGAGCCCTAGGCGCCGCGAGTAACAGACTATGTAAGTTGATTAAGAAATATATGACATATCAAACACACGGAACACACATTGCATATACAAATCATTGAACTTCCAACTTCAGATATAATTGCTTCTGAAGTATATGCTTTGCTTTGGTACGGATAATAACGGTTGTAAGGTACGAGATAATGTTCTTTTTTAAATATATAAACATATTAATAAAGTTGTGATGTAAAACCATTACAAACGAATATATTCGCCTTTTATTTTTAAAGGCCGGCAACGCATTCGCGAGCCCTTCGTCGTTGAGAAAGTTCCATGGCGGTATCACTTAACAACATAGCCTCCTGCCTTGCGATTCTGTAACTCACTTTTAGAACTAACACAGCGGTTTTCACAGCGGCGGTCGCGAATAAACAATAAACTACAAGCTCCCTTCTTATCAGAATGTCAAAAAAAAAACAAAAGCTACTCAAAACTTCGAAGGCCGGCAACGCATCCTCTAAAAATGAGTGCCCATGGACGATTACTGCCCTTTTTGGGCGTCCAATAAGGGCTATTATTCTATTAAAAAAACGAAATTATTATTTACCTATTAACGTAATATTTAATCAACTCAATATTTATTTAATTATTTGGCATTATTTAATGCAAGAGTAATAATATATTTCTTTAATAAAAAAAACAGTACTTGATCTTGTTAAATTAATGCGTGATTATTTATTCATCAGTTATCATCACGTTCACAGATTATGAAAAGACAATCAAAGATTTCTGAATACAGTTTTGGTACGATTTCAAAATATCGTTTGAAATTCGAATTTGTTTGCGATCGTGACAGCTGGGTGTGAAATTTTGGGATGTGTAAATTGTCAGTGAAATCACTGACGAAATTACGTTTCATAAACTTTGATGTGGATCAGGTATTTCGTGATAATGATTGTATTATAAAAATACTGTATAATAGAAAGCAATCACTATATATAAATTACGAAGAATTTACCTCGTATTACATCTTGGGTCTTGGCCGGAATATATAGAGAAATCTTGGATAACCTTGTCCACACAAATCGATTTTAGGGTCTCATATTCAGAGTCGAGCCAAGCGCTAAGCGTTACTCCCTATTGTCAAATTGTTTTGGATTTTGAGATACAGGAGTCATAAGTAGTTAGTAGAGACTTACCACGAAGTCTCGTTTCTGAATCTAACCCTGAAACCTATTCTCACTATTTTTTTTCTTCAGCCTCCATTACTTTATCGCAGTCGCCTTAGGATGACATAACAGTGTTAGTTACCAAAGTACTTGGACAAAACATAATTTACAAGTAAACAAACAAAAAATTAGTGGCGCTACGACCTTTTTTTTTAGATGTTCTGTTTCATGATCATTTGTAATATATTAGGCAAGTAGGTAATCAGCCTCCTGTGCCCGACACACGCCGTCGTCTTTTTGGTTTTAAGACAACATTTCCTTTACCGTTAGAGCGAATGTAATTGTGCACATAGCAAGAAAGTCCATTGGGCCACAGCCGGGGATCGAACCTACGACCTTAGGGATGAGTAGTGAATAGTCCGTAAATATATTTAAAAAAAGCTGGGGTTTACATAGTTAAGAATAGCTCAACTACTAGGCCATATTCATCTTTTAAATGTAATGTAATGAATTAATAAAAATATTGTCATTAAAATTTTAATATTGCTCATTATCAAAGTTACGCAAAAGTTTACCATTAGGTAATAATATAGGTCACAATTTTCTTTATTAACGCAACAAAAAATGATTACAAAACAATGGAGAAAAAATAACATTTTTAATTATGGACGCTCCTTTAAATCTCCATAGATTGACAATGACACACGGATTACGTTGGACATAAACAAAAGAGTTCACACACTGACGTTTGACTTACCATAGTTATTGTTTGAGATGAAATCGGCTTTCTGTCCCACACTTTCATTAAGTAAACAATACAAAGTTTTCTAGTTTATCAGATTTCTAAGTTCAAATATTTGCGCGATTAGTTTGATAATAAGTAATTAAATAATAGTAGGTCGCATGGTTTGAATTTTTATCTAGGTATTATGTCATTTAAATAGTTATCTTTATCATAATTGGGATTCTCTTATCTGTATAACAATTACAAAACATACGTCAAATTGAATAACCTCTTTTGGGTTTTTTGGAAGTCGGTTAAAAGGTGAAGTTTTGAAGCTCTTACTTCAGAAAAATTGTTTTATAAAATTTGCCTTCCGTATTACCGTAATAATAAATTTCCGCAATTTATTTATAGGTACATATGGTACCATTTAAGACACAGAATGCATACTAATCTCCTGAAATGAAACATTACTTAGAATATTACTTCTAAAATTTATTAATCATATATATATTATAAGTAATAGTACCTACATAGTAATAATAAAATAATTAATAATGAATCAAAAAAAAATTAAAACAAATATAAAAAGTTTGGTCCAGTGTACCTTTAATGCTGGCAGCATTTCCTCGCTGTATTGCGTTACTTATTCTTTGAGCGAGGAAAGAACCAGCTCTGGGGTCACCTGTACTAGGTATCTAAAACAAAATCAAGTTTTCCTAACCTATACACAACTCTGTAATTACACATGTAGCTGCTTGTTATGTTATTAGTTATAACATCTAGGTATATATATGTTTTTAACGTATTTTTAATTGTAGAATTATCTGTGTAGGTATTATTGTGTAGTTTTATTGTATTAGTAGTAACTGTTAAGATATAATAATTACGTGGGAAATAAATAAATATTGGTTCAACTGCAACGTGATTAAATGTTTAGAAATAAATCAGTGGCGCTAGAACCTCTAAGGTCTGGGCCTCAAATTTTTGAATCTGTTTCATGATCATTTTTCAATCTAATAGACAAGTAGGTGATCAGCCTCCAGTGCCTGACACACGCCGTCGACTTTTTGGGTCCAAGACATGTCGGTTTCCTCACGATGTTTTGATGTGATGTGCACAGCCGGCTATCGAACCTACGACCTCAGGGATGAGAGTCGCACGCTGAAGCCAACACTGCTTCCTTGATTTAACGTTTATAATATGGAAAACATTAACTAAAGAATTCCAATTTGATGTTTATTTTAACAAAAAACAAAAACCGTTTTACATAGGTATACGCGAAGGTTTACTACACGCATTCGTATAGTGCGTTGTCATTTCGCGGTCAATCTAAATAAAATATATATTTATCCGAATAGTACTTATGTAAAACAAAAAGGGTGCGTGGACTTATGTACGCGCGTAAGAAGTTATACTTCTTTGGCATTATTAAAAATAGTTTTTGATTGCATGCAAATAATTAATTACAATTAATTAATCAAAGACTGGAAAAGGAGTCATTATAGTCAATAAAGTTCAGTTTACATTTGACAAATTAAGTAAATAAATATTTATTATTATTCTTTTACATTAAGTGTAACATAAATTCTATTATTATTTGAATGTTGCTTTTAAATTATGTCCAATGCCGTAGCATCTTCCGTCGGCAACTTCATTCTGTTAATTTTGTGTCACGGTGCGCGCGCAACGTAAATTTCACTCTCATCAATTTTTCATAACGCGCCTAAAGAAGTATAACTTTCAAAAATAATATACTATGGACTGAATATTTGCGGTATTCATCTATAGCGTTAGACGTTAAATATTATCTATATGGGGTCTTGTATATACGAGCCTTATAATATTAATAATTTAGCCTTGAAGTGATGCAACAACAGATAATGAGTAATTTCTATGCAAAGAATTGTGTCATTGTTTTGCCTTTACATCCCCATAAATATATTCTTTTGTCTATGTTACTACTCGTAATTTGGAAGAAGCCTGCGATTCATTTAGGTAAAAGATGATTGCATAGAATTTAAAAAAAAATCTAATGTAATATAAAATACTCTTAGAATTGAAATTTGTTTCAAACTAGTTTTGATTAAAAGATGCTGTTTTCTTATTGTTTCTATGAGTGAATTACATGTTAACACTATGTCACGAGAAATTATAATGTGTTGTAATTTAAATAAATCCAAGAAATACGTTTTAGTCTAAATTTAAGCTGGTCATTATTTTTAATTGGATTTGGTGATTTTTAAATCTTCGTTATATTCATGAAACTTTCGATTTGATAATTTAGCTAATTAAGTAAGCTTCCTCAAATAATTGTGACTCTTACATAACACATAATTTATATTACGTTAAATAACTCATTAATACGTTTAACATATACTAAAAACCATTTTCAAGTTTTAATACATACTAAATTAGTTTTTATTTGCTGAAAAACATGACAGACTATGTTTAGTTAAATAAACTAGTGGGCCGCAGGTTTCTGTATTTGTTTCGAGTTCATTTGTTTTTTCTAATAGGCGAGTAGGAGGTCAGCCTTCAGTCACCACGCTGAATGTTTGGGGATAAAGTTTGACGGTTTCCCACGATGTTTGCCTTTACCCTATGAGCGGGTGTTAAATAACCACAAAGACAGAAAGCCGGTCGAATCTACGACCTCAAAGATGAGAGTCGCATGATGAAGCCACTAGACGCTGCTATATGTTTTTGATGATTAAATACTTGCGTTTAGCTCTATTTTCATATTACGTTAAGGGTCTGTTTCCCAATGTATGGATAAAGTACCAAATAGCTATGCAACACATAAATTATTTGGAAGATAAATTGTGCTATTTGACATTCATCGGACTCATAACTTATGATGGACTTTATGTGACGAATAGCGCTATCTGACAGTCGTGAAACGCAACAATAGTGTTTATCCTACCAATAAGTAATAAATAGGTATTTTGGAACTTATGTAGAACTTATCCGTACATTGTGAAACAGACCCTAAAGCTTCTATATAATCTGTGCTTGTAACTGTCAATTTAGCAAGCGTCTAATAGATTACCTTATTGAATGCACGGAACATGTAAAATTATTACTAAACCAATTACTTCCCACGATATCTTAAACAAATGCTCATTCAATACTCATTATGCATACCGCTTCCTGAATACCATTCCTGTAATACAATCTCACGGGGTCATGTCGGCATCCCTCTTGCAATGCGTAAAATATCATAAGAGCATTATGTAATGCCTTAAAACGTTACCGCATTACGCTTTGTGGGAACGGACCACGGACCACACAGTTGGCGGGAATTTGCTTACACTTTGACAGATGACATTTCCTGTATCACAGCCATCAGTGTAATACATCATAGACTATAGAATGTTATGACAGACCATAGATCCATTTAATGTGAATCGAATTCGATTTTCGAAGTGAATGCCTTTCCGGTTAATGCATTTAAACAGATTTCTAATTGTCACAGATTAAAAAACTAATATCATTAATTATGAACTCAATAAGGAGTTATAATGCGAGCAGTGTTGGCCTATTGTGGCTTCATTCTCTCATCTCTGAGGTCGTAGGCTCCCCGGCTGTGCACCAATGGACTTTCTTTCTGTATTTAACATTCGTTCAACCGGGAAGGAAATTATCGTTAGGAAACCGGCTTTAGACCCAAAAAGTCTCTACTTGCCTATTAGATTGACAAATGATTCATGACAGATACAAAAATCTGAGGGCCAGACCTTAAAATGTTGTAGCGCCACTGATTTATTTATATTTAACTATAAATAAGGACGTGCTTAAAGGTTTACTTAGATAATATTAATTACTAACAATGTAAGTTTTAGTTCCCAAATACTAAACAGTTCAACAATGTTGCTATTATATAAACCCATTAATACACCGTTGCACTTAATTACTGGTGCAAATGTACCGGCGGTATACATTTCACAGTAATTTATGTTCGCTCCTCAGTACAGGACCTCGTAAATAATGGTAACAGAAGCCTGCGTGCCGTGGGAGAGGCGCGATCCCACGCATCTTCTTATACCCTAGTACCTTTGGTGAAATTTATATTTTAATTGCAAGTTTCTATATTCTATAGATGCTTTGAATTGTTTTTGGAGTTATACTTCTTTAGGCGCGTTATGAAAAATTGATGAGAGTGAAATTTTACGATGCGCGCGCACTGTGACACAAAATTAACAGAATGAAGTTGCCGACGGAAGATGCTACGGCATTGGACATAATTTAAACACAACATTCGAATAATAATAGAATTTATGTTACACTTAATGTAAAAGAATAATAATAAATATTTATTTATTTAATTTTTCAAATGTAAACTGAATTTTATTGACTATAATGACTCCTTTTCCAGTCTTTGATTATTTAATTGTAATTAATTATTTGCATGCAATCAAAAACTATTTTTAATAATGCCAAAGAAGTATAACTTCTTACGCGCGTACATAAGTACACGCACTCTTTTTTTAATCAAAGGCTCTTTTGCCGTTTCAAAGTTTTGAATTTAAATGTAACTTATCTTAACTTAATTCAATAAGTAACGGATTCAAGTTTTCCAAAAATGGGAGCGGAAAGTTAAAAGTTATACTGATTGAAATAATCAAATAATTAATTACTTTTACATTTATTTCTGATGATTTAAAAATCCAAAATAACTTTCAAATATAATCTTAAACTAAGCTGTGCTGTATATTTATAACTAATATATCAGAAGAGTTATCATAGTATGTAACTACGCTAAATAATAGTTAGGTTAAGACAGCTAAAAGTATCAGTATTAATAAATAATTTATTAAGCAAATAGTCACACATAAACACGCGCACACACTTAACACATACGAATAAACACATTGTTAATTATTATACATTTGGTTTTGTAATTTTTATAAAACCATTTAAAATTAAATAAATAAATCAGTTACGCTACAACCTTTTTAGGTCTGGGCCTCAGATTTCTGTATCTGTTTCATGATAATTTGCCAATCTAATAGGCAAGTAGATGATCATCCTGTACCTGATACACGCTGTCGACTTTTTGGGTCTAAGGCCAGCCGGTTTCATCGCTGTACGAGCGAGTGTTAAATGCGAAAGACAGTCCATTGGTGCACAGCCGGGAACTCACCTACGACCTCAGGGATGAGAGTCGCACGCTGAAGCCACGAAGCCAACACTACTCTATATAAAAACTGTTGGTTACCTAAATAGAAATAGTTACATCTTTTGTTTGAGAACGTTTTATTAAATAGTTCGAAAATTAAAATATTAGTTCGTGTAACATTAAATCAATCGTCGCAGCAATTAAGAGATTTCTAGAAAGTACTAGACTCATTTGCTGCATATAACTCAGAAGTAATGATCTTAGCTTACAAGACATGATATACGTCTGATTACAGTTTTACACAATAGAATTAATTAGTGATACTGAATTGGTCTTTAGGCTTTTCTCTCAAAGTTCACAAAAGAGAGTACGACTTTACATGAATGACAATTAAGCGTATACAATATTTATAGCTAATAAGTAATATTATGTTGACTTAATTTTCTACAATACTAATGAATAGATTAAACTAAGGTAATATTCATTAACCGTCTTAGTGTTCTATAATGTTTTGACACTATATTCGTGTATCCTCATAACTAACGTTATTCTTATTTAAAAGTTTGTTTTAATCTGTAGTTAATATTGCAGACAGGAAAAATCAGTTTTTGAATGTGTAAAAAATCTACTAATGTGATTACAAAAATAATACACCATTAGAATGCTTTTTTAATAAGGTGAAAATGCGCTTATGCAGGCCCACGCGGAGACTGTGGGGCTGGGTCTACACATATAGCCCTCTGGGTTTCAGAGAGGTCCTCTACCTACTAAAAACACCTCAGCCATACACACGCCCTTAATATGGGCCCTCGGGGTTCGCCAAGGGATTCAACCCAAGGACACCATTAGAATGCTATATTTTCCCTGAGTAATATATGCTATATTTATTTTTAAGTAATATAATGCCGTGCGAGACATCGCTGAAATTAAGATATTAATAATAATTATTTTTGTTAAAGAAAGTGGTTTAATTAATGTTTTTTATAACATATTTTCATTAACAAATCTTACAGAGTAAACAAAGTATCAGAGTTTTGAAGCAGTTAACAAATTAAATGGTTAATCAGTTAATACTTGTGCTGACAACTTAATAATAAACTCCGTCTAATAACTCGTACTCGGATTTTTGTTCCATTTAATATAAGTATAATTTATATAATCTTTATTTCAATTAGTCTTGTTAAACACTAGGTTAACATGAAATACTATTTACTAAGTCTTTTAGAAAAAGGTTGTAATGATTTTTAAGTTTTACTTTTCTGGCAAAAAAAAGTAAAATGGCCAGTAGTTTCCTTACACATTATAAAATGAAAGAAGGTGAAGTAGAAGAAATAAAGTATCCCACAGCCACGACTGTATGAACGCAATATACCCATAACTAACAAACTAGTATTTGTAACGATTAACTGTCAAAAATGTATGTTAATTGACTGAATTATCACTATTGTCGAATATTGATAAAACCTTTCCAATTTGAAATGCACTATAGCAAATCTTCGGGTGGATAATTAACATTATATTGTAACAAAATAAAACAATATAATATTTATAAAAGGATATACAATCTCAAAATTAAACATGAATATACAAATAATTATTCATATGAGTGTAATAACTATCCCCACTTTTACTTTATACGACGGGAAAGTAATATGATGTTATGATAATATTATTCAATTAGAGTCTTGGACGGTAAGGTTGCCACAACGTTCTTTAATCGGTAGCATTAATTCGTTGAATCACCACGAGATACTGTTATATTTGTTACCATGGTTACGGCCATGGTAAAGATGCCTTTCTTAATACAAGTTTCACAGTTTGATGTTGTTTTTGTTTATTATTGACGGACTTGAAAAAACCGTGATATGAAATAAATAGATCAGTGGCGCTACAACCTTTTTAGGTCTGGGCCTCAGATTTCTGTAACTGTTTCATGATTTGTTTATCTAATACGCAAGTAGGTGATGAGCCTACTATGCCTGATGCACGCGGTCGCTTTTTGGGTCTGAAGCAAGCCGGTTTCTTCACGATGTTTTCCTTCACCGTTCGAACGAATGTTAAATGCGCACATAGAAAGAAGGTCCATTGGTGCACAGCCTGGGATTGAATCGACGACCTGAGGGATGAGAGTCGCATGCTGAAGCCACTATGCCAGATTGTAATTCATGTAAAGTCGCACTCTCTTTTGTGAACTTTATTGTTGAAAAAAATATATAATGCCACTGTTGATTAGGACTTTAAAAAACTAATTAACAAATTTTATAATTAAATTAGGCAATACTTACACTTTAATATAAGTGTCGTTGTGATTGCGAGTTTTTATTTCATTATTGCAATTGACAGCCCTATGTATATGAGATGAACGAGATGAAATCAAAGCGAATCTAATTAAACATTATGTATTCTCCGCAAAAATCATATTCACATTTGTTAAGTAACCTCTTAGAAATTTCGGACAAGTCAGAAATGTATAGTGATTAGGCTTATTTATTTTATATATCTATTTTAAAATACATGACAATCGTTAAACAATAAATCTTAAAATAAAAAAAATCAGTGGCGCAACAACCTTTATAGGTCTTGGCCTCAGATTTCTGAATATGTTTCATGTTCATTTTGAAATCTTATTGGCAAGTAGATGATCCTCCTCCAGTGCCTGACATACGCCGTCGACTTTTTGGGTCTAAGACGTGTCGGTTTCCTTCACCGTTCGAGCAAATGTTAAATACGTTCGTTTTGCAGATGGAATTTTGAGAATTATGCTGGATTTTAACCTTGGGAATGAATAAAGGACAAAGTTTATGTTTTGTACGAGGTTACTGTTTTGTATTTGACCATTTAAAAATTTGTATATGTATCACCGGCTAGAGATCTTCGACCGTACAGTGACAGAGAAAATTCTGCACCACCCCTTTGTGGAACCTGCTGCCCACTGAAGTATTTTCGAACTAATTCGACTTAAGGTCCTTCAAGAAAAGAGCGTACCAATTCTTAGAAGGCCGGCAACGCACTCGCGAGCCTTCTGGCATTGATAATGTTCATGGGGGGCGGTATCACTTACCATCAGGTGAGCGTCCTGCCCGTTTGCCCACTGTTCTATAAAAAAAACTTATTTTTTTTTAGGAGTTCTTATTTAGTAGCATGAGCAAACGAGCTGGTGGGTCTGGTGGGTGGAGCCACCGCCAATGGATCTGAAATGGTCGTAATCTGTTAGTTCGTAACTGCGATTGTAATCCCGACTTTAAATTGAGTTTGTGTACTGCGCAATCCCAAGGTTGCGACATCCTACGGATATTGAGAGAACTACATCGGAATTGCATACAATCGCGATTGGTATCGCTATTGGAAGTTACAGATCGCAAGTGCGTTGTCGGCCTTTAAGGAAATGGTACTGAAATGTAATAAGTCGTAACAGTTAAGAAATACCAGGGCTGGATGTCAGTTTTCCCAACCTATATGCCATGCCCCACTTTAGCCTTCCTAAAATTATTATAACAATACACCCCCCCCATACAAAAAACATTAGAAATTACTTGCAAATTGTTAACGAAACACAGTAAGTAGATTTTAAAACATATAATGAAAAACTGAAATGTACAAATTATTATTTAAAACTAAATATTCGAAAAGCCTCCTTAACAATCAAATTGCCCCCTGTGGGGCGTGGGCCCCACGTTGGGAAACACTGCATAATTATTTATAACTAATGGTTTTGTTCCAAACAATCAAATGTTATAAGTGCGCCTTCAACTCAGTAGAGCGAAATAAGGTTTTTATTTATATTCGAATAAGTTTAAATATATGTGATAATTAAAAAAACATTTTTCTCAACAAACTCAGGTCAGTTTTAAAGTTTTAACCCCATTCATACAATTCCCAGCTGCAGAAGAGGATTTTTCTGTGTGGAATTTTACTCGTTAATCGGTATATAAAAATCATGATAGGTCTATGAGCAAAAATCGTGTATGTGGTATTTGCCTAAATGCTTAAGGAAACAGAAATCTGAAGGTCAAACAAGACAAAGAGATGTAATGCCAAGTTTTTTGTGTAATGCATTAAATATTATAAGTATTATCATAAATATTATTTTTGAAAAAAAAATTAATTCACTTTATATTCCACATACAAAAATTAAAAATATATTAAAAGATGCAACCGACATCTATAAAAAAAGTGCGTGCGTACACAGTACACATGTCCTAAGTGAAACTTCTTTGGCAAACTAATTTTTAACTCTTGTTCATATTTATACTAATCTAAAACTTTTGATTTCCGAGACTTAGAGGGAAAAAGGAAGATATGTTAGGTATTTAGTGAATTTAATTGTCATTAAAATATTAAAAGTGTCGAAAAAATACAAATAATATATTTTTTTTAACTTATTTCTTCCATATTAAAACACGTGGCATTTTAATTTACAATTCGTCATTTGAGATTTCAGTAAAAAAAATTAATTTTAAAAATAGAATTTCTATACGGTAATTCTCACCCTCTCTCAATCGGTCTCAATCACTCTCTCCCTTTTCTTCGACAAAAACGCTGCACATCTTCGTGACGTTCCGTAAAACCTTTACCCTCATACGACTAAAGAAGTTTCACTTAAAAAATATGTAGCTCGTTAAAAATTTTAATTGCTAAACGGTTATTCATAACACTATATAGATTCAAAGTGCGTCGTGTGTATATTCTCAAGAGTATCAGAGAGAAAGCAGATAGAACGCCAAGATTGCGATGTAAGCTCCTATTAACGAACTTAATTATATGTAATATAAAATGCAATTAAAACTCGCACATACAAAATAACAAAAACGTATAAGGTACACATATATTTTGAGATATTTTGATGTTAAAAAAAAACAAACAACCTTTAATTCGGACAAGTTTATTTTCCTTATACATAAAAAAACAAACTTCCGTTTGCCGATCCCGACAAATTCAAAATCATTTATTCATACAAAATGTACACTTATGAACTTAAAAAAATAAATATATATAAAATGCTTCTAATTTTACATTTACTGCCAGTTCTCAAATCAAGGGCGTAGAACGGAAGAGAAGAACTGGCAATAAACTCTCCGCCACTCTTTTTAATGGCCAAAAGCCTCCAGACCCTTTCATTCTGCCCTAACTCGCCCCATTCTTGACCAAACCTTGCCTGCAACCAGTTTTATATAATCTTCCCATCTCATTTACTCTCCGCCTCTTTTCCTTTTTCCAATTTTTGGTTACTCATTATAATTTTACTCCACTTCTCAGCTCCTCTCCAGGTGTGTCCCGGTCATCTCCACTAGACATGTTCCTACAAAAGGACCGTAGGAATATGTCATTAGCGAAATTGAGGACAATCGGAGATATTAATCATCAGTAAAAATCGCTTTTGATGCGGCCATGATTAAATAATGATTCTAATAATTACAATTTATATAACCTAGAAGCTCTAAAAAGGGTTGGAGACCTTATGGAGCTTTTTATGACCTTATTTAGGTTTCAAGGTGTGTTACAGATAGTTGTGAACTTCGTCTTATTTATTTCAAGTAATGTTAAAGTTTGTTAGGTACGAGCTTGTAATATGGAATAATCCAATGACAGCTGCGCTTCAAAGGGTTTGTCTTTCTCTACTACTCGTAGAAACGTGTGACAATATTACCATAGGAAATGAATAGGTGAAACTTACAAAATTTAAATAAACAACCAAGAGTTGTTTAGACAAACGTAAATGTAAGAAATTCAGAATTTAAATCCGGCTGAAAACAGATTAACGCCCAATTTTAGCAATCTTAGATCGACAATTCGATCCATTTTTAAAGGAAAGCATGGCAACGTACATTCAACGGATTGAGTAACCAATCTCAGTATTCAACCAATCGTTTATAAGTAAAACGTGTGCTATCTGCAGATACATAAAACTTCCTTTAAAAATGGAATCGGTTTTTGCAGTATTCACTAAAGCTGGAAATCATTTGACACTTTAATCCATTCCGTCACTGTAGAATGTTAATCTCGTATGTCAAAAAAGCATTTACTTTTAATTCTTAGACTCTTATGTCATTTAACTGGTATAATCTAATGAAGTAAAGGATTGGTTAATAACATAAATAAGTAAGTCCTTTTTACCATCCAAAACTATGGTCAAAAGCACAATAATATTTTAACGAACATATACGAAATGAAACATTTATTTCGTTTACTGTAAATATAGGATCTCTGGAAATACGAGATTATTACGAATCGGTCCACGAATGGAGGAGCTATGATTGAACCAAGAAATTGATTGATTTAATTTCAAATAAATTTTTCTACTTAAAAAATAAAAACAACTTACATTCATCTCTCAGTCTTCCCAAACCTGTCAGAAATGTATCCAGATGGTGCTGAGGAAACGGTTAAGCAGCCAGATAACAATCGGAATCGGTGATGACCTTCATCCGTTTTTTGAAGTCGGTTTATAATAAATTGCCTTGTTCCGGTTATAATTAAGTTGGCTGTTTTCCTGCAACATGAATATGTCAAGTCGGAAGAAATTCTCTGAGGCCAACCACATGTACAATTTCGTATCAACATTGACCTAGTAAAGGCGAGAATACATGAATTTGTCGCCTACATATAAGGCACTTTGATTGTCAAGCCTTCAAATCCGGCTGCTTCAAATAAAGACTGCTAATGAAGATGCAATTATTACCACGGAGTGTTAAAAGTCTAGTAATTTCCTGTTTCTAAATTACCCTAAGAAAGAAGAAACCCGTCCACTCGCTTGCCAATGTTTGTTTTAATATATAACAGGGGTCAAACTGGCTGGAGGATCACCTGATGTCAAGATATATCTACGCCCATGGACACTGCCACACGTGCATTGCCGGACTTTTTAGAATGGGTACGCTCTTTTCGAAGGACCTTAAGTCCTGATGGCTCACGGACACTCATTATAATACATATAAATGCTACTAAGAACTGCTTTTAGAAATAAAAAAAGCCTTTTAAAAGCTCATTTAAAAGTCAAAAAAAGATTGACGGTATTTTTATTAAGGCCAATGCACTGGTTGTATTTGTTTTTCTTTACATTATCTCTTATATCAAATGCTTTACAAGAGGTAGATGGTATAGGCAATAGGCGCCCTTTTTTTCATCAAATTAGCGTAAACGGTAAATAATATTTTATATTACTGACCAATTAGAGGCTTTCTATTTGATGTGTTTAAATAGTTTATACAAATGTACAATTATGTGAAAACGCATTGTGACAGTGAAAATCCGAGACAATGTATGAGAAAATATATTCTTAAGATAATTTGTTGGGACCCAGACAACGTTTCCGTTTCTAGTGCATTCAATTAATCTCTTTTGTAACTTTTGCATCTGACTTCGTTTGCATAAGGGGTACTCCAGGGGTCAACCTGGCCGGATGCTCACCTGGTGTAAGAAATACCTACGCCCATGGACACCACAGTGCTCGCACGTGCATTGCCAGCCTTTTAGAATGGGTACGCTCTTTTCGAAGGACCCTTATCGAATTGGTTCGGTAATACTTCAATGGGCAGCTGGTTTCACATAGAGGTGGTACGAAGCATATTTACTATTTAGGTATTCCATGGTAAATTTTGTTATTAAAAAAAATTTATTCAGTCATGTTCATAAACATCTAAAATAATAAATTAAAACGACAGTTATGTAACGTTATATATATATTTTAGTTAATAATTAAAAGCGTAAACAAAATGTAAACAATCATCACACTTGAAGCCAATATGAGCCCTTTAGTTTTTACCACGCTCATAATTTTATTTTAACACTAGCTGACCGGGCAAACATCGTTTTGCCATGTATATTTAAAAAAAAATAGGGGTTGATCGTAGAGGGGTGAAAATTAGGGGTTGTATGTATTTTGGCATGCTGTATCATAAAAAAATATAAACAAAAAGTTTTGTCTAAAAATTGAAAAAAAAAAATTGAGGGGTGGACCACCCTTATTATTTAGGGGTGTGAAAAATAGATGTTAGCCGATTCTCAGACCTACCCAATATGCTTACCAAATTTCAGAGGAATCGGTCAAGCCGTTTCGGAGGAGTATGCAGACTAACATTGTGACACGAGAATTTTATATATAAGAGATTTTCTTTTCCGATAATGTTCAATAACATAAGTGTCATTTAGATTTAGGAACCCTTAGATAAGCCAAGTTTGTTTTTGTTAGCGTCGCAACCCCTCCCCCTAATTGTGTGTTATAAGCTCATATTTTTAACCATTAAAGTCCACAACAGAGCGTTTTCTAAGGCAGTTTTTGCCGCGCACCACCACTATGTGGAACCAGCTGCCCACAGAAGTATTTCCGAACCAATTCGACTTAGGGTCCTTCAAGAAAAGAGCGTACCAATTCCTGAAAGGCCGGCAACGCACTTGCGAGCCTTCTGGCATTGTGAGTGTCCATGGGCGGCGGTTTCACTTAACATCAGGTGAGCCTCCTGCCCGTTTGCCTCCTATTACATAAAAAAAAAAAAAAAAAAAGCTTCAAACAAAGAGTTTTATTTGAACATCTCCATACAGCAACAGCTACCGAACTTAATTCGAGAAACAATTAAATTTACAGTTTTTTCGTTTAAAACCAATTCAAAGGCATAAACAAACATACAAATGATACTTGTAAGATTTTTGACACTTTCTAAAAAACTTCACACATCACTATAACTAACTATCTATTACTAGGCGATTGACTATCACGTCTTATACTGATGTCGAGATAGATAAAGTCCTTTGGCTGAAGTGGGATTCCATAAATATTAAAAACAATATTTTTGGAGTGTTACGCAAAAATTATGAGAGTAACAAAAATTTAGTTCAACATTTTAGTTTTTTCTATTGTTAGTGACGTTTTTTCTACAAAGGAAGAGTAAAATTGTTGAAAAGATTTTGTTACGCCAAAGAAATTTAATTTCTAACGCGTGTATAAGTACACACACGATTTTTTCATATTTTCTTTCTTCCCGATTCTTCCTCAACTTTGAACCTCAAAATCTTATTCTTCAGTAGGTAATATAGCTCTGCCTTAATAATATCTTTTAAACAGTTATGTTGTTTTTATTTTGAATGTGTATCAGTGGAACAATTGCTTAGATTGTCAATTAACAAGATTTCTGAGAATGACTAGTTTTTATTGATAGTTAGGATAGTTGTTTTTTTTTAAGACTGCCTGGAGTGGAAATATCATAAATATTAGAAATTTATCTTAAACATAACTTAAAACAAAATCAGGTTGCAGCGCGAATTCGAATCGAAAAACGACCTGCACTCTTTTGGCAGTGTAGGCTACTTACTTCTAAACCACAGGAACACTTATGGGGAGTACATTTGGGCACTCCTAAGCGGAGGCTGATGGCATTGCGAAGTGATTCAGGGTCTAAACGGGTGCCAGTGTTTGGCGAAGGATAAGCATTCTTTCATTAGTTTTAAAAATATCTATGGACCGCTGCTAGTAAGTAAATACAAAAATATAATGCAACTATTCTACAGTCGACTGTCGATTTTAAGTTTTGAAAAATCTGCATACAATATATGATCCTTGTCATATATTGTTTCTAATATAAGGAAGTGATCTAGTTATAATGTCATTGCAATATCCGGTGTACAATTTAAACGCTGAGGCGATAAATTAAAACTAAATGTGGCAGCATTCGGTGTTACGGAGTTCTACAATTTCCGGAAAAACAATTGATTCCCGTTAGGCACAGAAGACACCTTGCCTGCACACGTAAATTATACATTACTACGGCCTAAAACTGGATAAATACTCAATAAGAATAAAGACTCCTAAAGGCCGGCAACGCACTTACGAGCCTTCTGGCAATGCGTGTATCACTTAACACCAGATGAGCCTCCTGCCCATTTGCCCCCTGTTACATGAAAAATAAAAATCTACGCCAAAAATTAACAACAATTATTATCCAATAGGCAGATAAGAAATCCCAATATTTAAATCATACAATGGAACTTTTAATAGATTTTTTAAATAATGTTGTATTCTATCTAGAATAGGAATCGCTCTAGTCTATGACTTAGCTAATTCTATTATTAGCTTACACAAACAGGAAGGAGTTTTTATTGCACGTTCACAGACTATTGTGATAAACGATTCTTTATTTGCTTTCTCTTAATCACTAGTTTTTCTACGACTATAAATAGAAGTGCTGGTGACATAGTTTTACAAATAGCTTTGATATTTTAATTTACAATTATAATAACAACAGTAATACTATTAAATAAAAGATTCAGGTGATTTAACGTATCAGCATGGCAGTATAATAAGGAAAAGCATACACCAATTTTTTTAAATTTATATCCCGGATAAAGTGCTCTCAAAAGGCCCGCAACGCACTTGCGAGCCTTCTCTCAAAGTGAGTGTCCAAGGGCGGTGGTATCACTTAACATCAGATGAGCCTCCTACCCGTTTGCCCCCTGTTATACTATAAAACAAGTGCCATAAAACCCTGACGAGGTATGGGACGGATACATTTCTGTGCCTTTTATTTATCGTTTTCCTTTGCAAATAAGTTAGCAATATCCCAGGCTAGTGAAATTTCCCCGCATATGTGTTAATTGCAATATATCCATCGGTGTCGGTTCGTATGGACGGCTAATAGTCCATTGAAATGTTACAATTTGAGGGCCAAACTGAACATTTGTTAGAGGACGCAATTTTATTTATGGGACCTGTAGGGGGGGTCAATACAAGCTTAACCTCAAGTTTGTGGGGTTGTCGTGCTTGTCCCCCGGCCGCCATCTTGGAAAAAGGGGTCCAAAAACCACGTTTTTGGCTATATCTCCTTAACTATCCATCGTACATAAAACTTGTAAAGCCACATTTTGTAGCAAATCGCTCGATTATGTCTATGTAACTTTTTATCTACGATTATGTCTATGTAACTTTTTATCATAAATCCAAAATTCAAAAAGTTTGTAAAAATAATTAGAATTTTAGATTATAGATCGAGTAAAGCGGCTGTTAGTGATTGTAAGCAGTGGTTATAAACATTATGTATGTGCACGCCGCGACGTCCGCACCGCACCTCTCATCGAGGACACACGTTGGTTGCCAAATTTATAACTTCTATCCTGTTTTTTGGTGTCGGCTTGTTAGGGCGGCTTCGAATTAATAAATATATAAGACGCATATTTCTGTTCATGTAATAACATATATAGTAATAATACGTTACAACACCATAACGCATTTTATGTGGTAACTTTACCCAGTGACATTAGCTAATAAATTACGTTATTAATTTTGTAATTTCATGACACATTTCACACGTTTCATCTCTAAAATAAGTGACAGTTAGTTTACACTTCGATACCTTAAACAGGCATATAGTAAATAAATAGGTTACTTGATTTCCTCCAGGCAATCCTAGTATAAAAAAAGACATACCTACTGAGGTAAAGTAGTATTAATAATTAACAAAATGGAATAATTAATATTTTACATATGCATGAATGTAGTGTGAAAGCCAGCCTAGCTACTTCCAGAAGCTCAGAAGTTTCCTAGGCACCCTCGCAAGCTTCACGGAGCGACCTCACAGCTCCGAGAGTTTCTGTTCGTTGGGAAGCCACAGCCACGCATTCCAGAACCACGGGGGTGACTGATTCCTCTGCTGTCTTTTACATATTAAAGAAGTACACTTAATCTAATTTAAACTCGTTTGATTTAGTTTGTACTCGAAGCATGGTCACGTTTATTCACATGACACAGTCAATCTCTGCGTTAGTGTATGATGTATTTTCAATAATATTATAGTTGATAAAAAGCAGTGTTTGCAATTCATTGATGTTTATAAATCAGCGCTACAACCTATTTTTAGGACTGGGCCTCAGATTTCTATACAAGAATCTGTTACAAGATCATTTGTCAATCTAAAGGGCAAGTAGGTGATCAGCCTCCTGTGCCACACGCCGTCGACTTTTTGGTTCTAAGGCAAGCCCGTTACCTCACGATGTTTTCCTTCACAGTTCGAGCGAATGTTAAATGCACATATAGAAAGAAAGTCCATTGGTGCACAGCTGGGGATCGAACGTACGACCTCAGGGATGAGAGTCGCACGCTGAAGCCACTAGGCCAACACTGCTCAATGTTCATAAATACATATGAATATATTCATGATCAACTAGAAATATAGATCGTTTTCTCCAATTTGCAAAGTTGATGTATCTATTTGATAAAACAACATTCTTATTTGAAACTTTAATCCTGATTTCTCTGTATCTTTTCAATTGAATTTGAAAATATAACCGCCCGTACAATGCCATTCAAATTTAACATTTCATTCCGTCTTACTATCCTTTTCTATCAACAACGCCTCCACGATTTTCAGATGTGTCATGTATCTATGAATTGAATAACAGGTTAACCTTTTCTTCCATTATTTCATCCCCAATAACATTTCATATCAAAATATAATTTAAAGTCAACGTACACTTATGAACGAGCATGAATTTTAAAAGAAAAATACTTTTACTGCAACTAAACAAAAATTTTCAAATCTTGCTGCAATTTACATTATATCGCTAAAAGACCCGATCGATATTTACATTTTAAATTCGGTCCAATGTCAACATTTAAAATTAAGATAAACGTTCACCCAAATAAACACATGACGTTTGAAAGTAAGTGAAAGTGCACCGGCAGCGTCCATGTTTTGTCTATAAAATTACCTTAATTGCTCGTTTTACGAGATTCTGATTGAGAAATTAACAGCTATTGAGTATTTATTATAGTAATACTATTAGACACAAACCTTTATTAATAACAATTAACTTATATAGCATGTTTCATAGATCTTTCTTTATAGGCAAGAAACGAAATCTATGTTATTCCGATTTCTGATCACTCAAATCACGTCAAATGCTTGTGCTAGTACTCTGTAACTCTATAGCAATCCCAATTTTGATATAGTTTCAATATTCGTACTGCTGACGCCACCTTAGGATTGCGCGTAATAAAAACCCCACGTTAAAGTGGGCATCACTATTGCTATTGGAGTTCCAGCGCTGTTTCCTTCTTCACGGAAAATACCAGGCAGCTAGAAGTTGAGTTCGAAATCTAATGATTGGGTATTTATACTTACTTATATTTACTTCTACGCGGTCGTGTAATATCTAATGTGTTAACGTTATGGTCATTGATTTTCCCATACGAATTTCTGATGCTGTAATAGAGAATGTTTAATTGTTAACTGACCATAAGTAATTTGAGTATTGCTTTACTGATCTAAAGCTTTATTGTTTGAAAGTTTGATTTATTTTGATCGAATCGATTGGACAACCGTCTTAAATTTGGTACCGATTAATAACGTTTTCACTTTTTTATTAAAATATCAAAATTTATCAGACATTTAACCAGTTTAAACATGAGCTATATTTAGTATATCTTGGCTAATGCTCTAATTTGTGGCATTTTTTAAATTAAGTGTATCTAAATTATTCAAAATTCAAAAATCTTTTATTCACAAAATGTACACTTATTAACGTCAAAAAATAAATATGTATGTAAAGATTCTAATTTTACATTTACTGCCAGTTCTCAAATCAAGGGCGTAGAACGGAAGAGAAGAACTGGCAATAAACTCTCCGCCACTCTTTTTAATCGCCTAATTTATTTTTAATAATGCTATTGTGCCTAACTTGTAATATTACTTTAAAACTAATCGCATATACAATTATACAATACACGCATGAATACATTATTTATATCTAATTACTGAAGATTTTTACTTAAGATGAGACGAGAGATTAGATATTATTAAAGCTTTTCTTTTTCAGATCGACAATGACCGTCAAGAAATCGAATCGATGTGGAGGTTGGGCAGCAATCGTCGCAAGACAGAAATTGCATAATGCGAAACAAGAGTTAGATGTTGTTAACATAAATAAACAGACAACACATGATGATTACAACACAATCGTTGGGTTCAACGAGAAAGACCAATTACAATTACGAACTAGAGAAGAGGCAATTGAAGATGACAAACAAAAACTTATCAAAGATTACAATTTCAAAACGAATAAATATGAGAATATCGCCATTGATGACATTATTACATGCGTCAATATTGAAAATTTCCCGAATTGCGAAAACACTCTAGTCTTCTACGTAAATAAAAATATAAATAAAGAAGCTATAGCGCTCAAATTTGAAAATGAGCAAGACTTTAAAAGAATATACTTCACATATAAATACTTTAAAATGCGGAATAGGCTTACTACAAATTACACAAGCAGTGATAGCCTCTTTTCAAAAAAGAATCTAAAAAATAGAAAAAACAGCATGGAGGACTATGGATTTTTTGATAAAAAGCTTGAATATGACGTGAAACAGATAGAGCATGATGGGGTCACCCATATATCAGTTCAACAAAAAGGCTTCAATTCAAAATATGACCAACCCTTAAGTTTAATTGGTATAAGAAACGATGTTGACGCTGGTGAAATAGATAGTATAATATACACTGATATAGAAATTCCAGCAAAGCCTCAAAAGAAAAAGTTATTTAATAAGAAAGCTAAGGCTCCATCACCTCCAATACTAACAAAAGAAACGCCGAAGGTATTAAAAGGCGAATTTGTTAGAGTGAACGTCGACAGATCACCAGATGTTGTTCCTAAAGATTTTAAACAGAATAAAATTCCTGATATCCTTATATTTAGGGATAAGTCAAAACGAGGCAGTCCGACAAGTAATCTGTGGTCTACAAATAAAGGTAAGCATATATTGAAATGGTAATTAATAATTTACTTTTAATATATAGGTTCTGTTGCAAAATTCGGGAATCAAAGAATTTTTTGGTGAATATTTCAAATTTAAAAAAAATTTTAAGGATGGGTGAACATTACAAACCTCCTTACACTTCTAAAAGTAAATAAATTAAAAATAAACTATGTCATGTATATGTAATGTAAATGAGGAATAGGTTTCTTACAAAAACGTTTTATAAGTATCATAAATTTCTCATCTTGATTAATTTAGTACGTAATGCTGGCTCATGTTTCCGTATTGCTGTTATACAATTGCATAATGCTCTATGTTTTATGGTACTTGTATATTATAGTACTATTTTATTGACCTTTGTATCATACATAATTCGCTTCCCGCTTTTCATCAAAAAGCTCTCAGCCGCTCGTACGCCACAAGCATTTCTGATATTTATGAAAATATCGTTCATTATGATTCTATACTAAACGATACTTGTATAGTTAATGATGAGCAGGCGTACAGGGCCGCGAATGTAAAGCGATTTGTACCCAAGGCCTTTGCTGACCGTAAACTCTTGCGCAACTCCGGTCATTCACTTAGTCCATGCATCTTTACAAATCAATTTGCAATTTGTCAACATCGTTATGGTTCTTGTAGAAATTTGTAAATTTACAAGTAGATTTGACAAAATATCAAATATACATTAATAATGTAACAGCGACAATATTTATGGGTCAGGATTTGAAATATATAATTAGTTTAAAAAACCAAATAAACCAGTGGCGCGACTAGGTCTCAGATATCTGTATCAGTTTCATGATCATTTGTCAATCTAATAGGCAAGTAGGTGATCAGCCTCCTGTGCCTGACACGCGCCGTCTACCTTTAGGTCTAAGGCAAGCCGGTTTCCCCACGATGTTTTCCTTCACCGTTCGAGCGAATGTTAAATGCGCATATAGACCGAAAGTCCATCGGCTCACAGCCGAGGATCGAACCTACGATCGTAGGGATGAGAGTCGCACGCTGAAGCGATTAGGCCAACTTTACCCTTTAGTTTAGAAATAAATAATAATTTAATGGGGCAAAATTAGGTACCTTCAAAAAAACAACACTCTTAAATGGGCTCAAATTTGACTGTCACCGGCAACCTTATTTTTAATAAGCCCCATATATTTTACAGCATCCAACTCATATAAAACAAAATATAATAAAACGATTATAAATCAAATTACAAACCTTTATTCACAAAGATACATACACAATCCTTACAATACTAAGCCAATACGATATAAGATACACAATATAATATATAACATGATAGTGCAACTAAATTGCTAATTGCAGTTTTCAATTATAATTTTATTTGATAGACTTGTCTTAATGGATCTAACATGAGCGTTTTCTCCCAAAGTTTTATTTCGCTCATAAAGAATAGTTTATTGCATTAAAACATATATGTGTACTTATGTACACGCGTTAGAAGTTATACTTCTTTGGCGTAACAAGATAAAAATCTTTTTTATCTTTCGCCTTATTCTACGTTTGTAGAAAAAACGACCCTAGCAATAGAAAAAAGGTATTTAATACATTGAAAGGTTTATTATAACGCATTATCTAGATAAATAAAGTTTATTTAAATATCACAAAAATATTTCTACATAAATAAAGAAATGGACATTTTTTATTTTAAAATGTCGACTGTGCTAACTTCAGGGTGTTGGTTTTTTCATGACGGTGTGCGCGCGCATCGTACAAATTTACTCATTTACTTGCCCTAACGCGCCAAAAGAAGTATAACTTCATTTACTTAAAATCCATTGATTTATGGGGTTGGATCGTTCGACCTTATTGAGAATTTAAAGCGGGTGGAACAGTAATATTCGTCACTCCTTAATACCAAGCCCTTTCGGAGAACACAATCATGTATTGGGAAAGAAGCCTATTGCGTATGTCAGGCTAACAAGCTTGTTATAAAATCATAATATTTGAGTTGCCGCTCGGATTGCGAATCTCTATGACATACATTGCGACGTGACATAATGTTGTTCTAAAGAAATTCGGTACCACTGACAGCTGAACTCCTTACTCAGTGACGTCCGTACTCTAATGGTATATTAGTAATATGTAGAAACGATTCAGCTACTTATACCCAGTTAGTTACTGATAATGTAAAAAGTTAAATTAATTTTTGAAGTTATACTTCTTTAGGCGCGTTATGAAAAATTGATGAGAGTGAAATTTTACGATGCACGCGCACCGTGATACAAATTTAACAGAATGAAGTTGCCCACGAAAGATGCTACGGCATTGGACATAATTTAAAAACAACATTCGAATAATAATAGAATTTATGTTACACTTAATGTAAAAGAATAATAATAAATATTTACTTATTTAATTTTTCAAATGTAAGCTGAACTTTATTAACTATAATGACCTCTTTTCCAGTCTTTGATTATTAAATTGTAATTAATTATTTGCATGCAATCAAAAACTATTTTTAATAATGCCAAAGAAGTATAACTTCTTACGCGCGTATGTAAGTACACGCACCCTTTTTTTTAAATAATTTTTTGCCCGCAGTTGGATGATCAGTGAACTTATTAGCTGTAAGTAATTGTTAAATTTTAATACACGAAGTTACGTTGTTTAGTTGACTCGGTAACGTTAGGTATTTTCACCTCTAAAAACAGAACTAATATAAAGTCGATAGGCGTCCATTTTCAAGGCACTCGCATTTTGATAGATTAAAAGAACGAAGGATATTTTGGCAAACACCGATTCACAAAAATATCATATAACTCGCCCCTACAGAGGAGCTTATATATTAGTATATTGGGGTACTGTTAAATATTATTTTTGTATATAATACCTCAAGTATTCATCTCAGCAACGGTGGTAAATCTAGTCATATTTTGTCAATATTTTACAACTAAATTGTAGAACCAATATTTTTTAATTACCATTGAATATCCTTGACCAAAAAAACTAATGTTTGTACGATTAATTTGTCAGCAAACACATTAATTGCTAATAGAACCAGTTGAAAGATTTGTTTTTATTCCGCATAATTATGTTTAAATATGGCCCTGATATAAAAATATTCATTCAGCTCGCTCCAGTTCTCTTAGGGCCCTCATAGGTCGCACTAGGCATTCTAAGAGGCATACGACTGTCAACGAAATTTTTAAGATGCATTTACCATATTTGGCCTTTGGTATACAACTTTGGTTTAATAGTTGAATTTAAATGTACCTTTGATGTGAGAGAATTGTGCATGCGATCGTGTCCTAACAATAAGAGGAGAAAAACAAATCACGATTGAATTTCGAACCTTATAGCCCAGCGACGTTTGCGATAACGCTTTACCACGAGGCCCTCTACTCACAAGTTCTAAAATACTAATTGCAATTGTTACGAGTCAATGAAAATCTATAACTGACAAATGTGTATAAATTCAAACATAACAGTTCAGCTAATGGCAGCGTAAGTTGCAATAATTTCGTATCTAACTACGTTTGAGATCACATAAAGAAACGGAAAATATGAACGCAGTCCCTACATAATTATTCGTGTCTTCCAAACAATTTTTTTTTCTCTCTAATATCGTCGCTGTAGAATGATAACCTAGTATATCCAGTAAATCAAACATAACAGGAAACGAAAACCATGTTTCATTTCGTCAATGTTAAAATATTATTATGCGTTTTTGTCCATAGTTTTAGATGGTAAATTTGACTTATTTATTAATAACATAAATACTTCATGATTATACCAGTTAAATGACATAAGAGTCTAAGAATAAAAAAATTATGTTTTTTGACATACAAAGTTATATTTGTGACGACATATTTTTAGGGATATATTTTATGATGTGTTTTTTCGGCGGTAAATAACGATACATTTTGGATTACTCCGAAGTTCAATACAATATACACCAAATGTGGTTTCAAAGTTTAGCACGCAGATATTTTGTAGGACATAAAATTTCCCCATTGACAGTTGACAGTCTGTGTATGTTGACACAGATACGCATTTAACAAAAGACTATTAATTTTATGACATCTTACCTGCGTTTGCTTTTGCAAAATCCTTAACACTTGTTAATATTACATCTGTTGTTCAGGTTACACTTGGTTAATTTGCTGTTTAATAAGGCAGCTAAGCGCGCATGATTCACATGTCTAAATATAATACACACAATACAATTATATACTAAACTATCTTCAAATTCGAGGACTGATTACCAACTGAAACTAAAATAATCAATCGAGTCGTTTTTCTCACTCAGTTTTTTAATACATATTTAAGGGGATTTTTTGTCAGTTAAAAAAAATTACCTTCAAAATTGACTGTAATAAACGTTACAAAGGTGTAATGTTGTCATTAGGTCACATCTGTTTTAAAACATACGATTTCGCGCCAGCAAATGTAAATTTAAATTATTTATTTTCACTTTAAACTTATAAGATTATTTGCAATTGTTTATTATCAATATTGACGAACTAGAAGTTTACAAGTAATGTGATTGCGCACTCGTAATAAAAAAGATTTAACAATTATATAAAAAGCAGTGTTGGCTTAGTGGCTTTAGCATAGCCAATCCCTGGGAAAACATCATAAGGAAACCAGCATGTGTAAATCCAAAAATTGTCTACCAACTTTTCTATGAATTAATAGAATCGAAGAAACGGATGCAATCTGAGGCCAAAATCCATATATGTAGTAATATTCGCCTAAAACTTATTAATTGTTAAAGTAAAACACATGTTTGTATTTTATTTATTTAAACCAGCGAGGCTGGTATATTTGAAATATAAAGTTTTTAATTTTACACAACATGCTGATTTGACATGGCTGATTGTGCGGGCTTGTTATTTATTTTATAAATTTTGTTGCAGTTAAAGCATTAATTATTATTATTACTAGCTGACCCGGCAAATGTTGTTTTGCCATGTATATTATTTCTAGGAAACATTTTTTTAGTTCAATAAAAATAACTAGCTACTATAATATAAAATAGAGAGTGATCGTAGAGATGTGAAAATTAAGGGTTGTATGTATTTTTGTATGCTGTATCAAAAAAAAATTGTCCCTTAATCCCTTAAAATTTAGGGGGATGAAATATATATAAATATGCACACAAAATTTCACGAAAATTGGTCGAAACATTTCGGTGCCGAAAAGGAGTATAATTACAAAAATTTTTGTCCCTTAATCCCTTAAAATTTAGGGGGATGAAATATATATAGATATGCACACAAAATTTCACGAAAATCGGTCGAGTCATTTCGCATTAATCTAATACATAACACGAGAATTTTGTATATTAGATTAATGCAGCGAAAATTAGCGGGATTTTCGATAACAAATCTACATTTGATAGGTTTTCTTATAATATATTTGGCAAACTTTTTGCAAATGTAAAAGTATTTCGTTACATAAGTCTTGTGTACTTTGTATTAGATTACAGGAAGAGTAGCAAATTGAGTAGCGCGAGAATCTTATATGTTACGCTTGAATAGTATCACACGACTAAATGAGCGATGAACCACGACCTAGGAACTGCTCATTTTCTTTCATGAGGTTTAGTTACCTTCCTTGTATGAATAACGTTGACGGAAACAGGTGCTTTATTAACTTTAAGTGCTCTCATGAGCTATATTTTTGTTTTTATATCTAAAATAAAATAAAGTCGTGTTAGTTACACCACTTATAACTCAAGATCGGCTGGACCGATGTTAGTTATCTCTTTTTTTTATGGATTCTTCTCCGCTCCGAATAGCAGAATAAGTAATAAAATATCGGATAAGTTATCGAATAACAATAAATTAATTAATTAATTTTACGAATGCAAACAGCATGTGGTGCCATTTGTTGACAAAACTACGCATCATATTATATCGAATTAGTGTCAGTTCAAGAAATTTCGATCTTGAGATGAATGAGGAGATGGATAACCAGGCTTTGATCTTGATCGAATTGTGTTACATCATTAAACTTTTTTTTTATCATAAAGTGCTTTAACATGCAGTACTATCGCAATATTGGCGCTAGAGAGGAGGCCTAATGTGTAAAACTGCCATTCTTTATTTTAGTTTTTTTAGTTAGTTAGTTAGTTTAGTTATTACTTTAATGGAATCCTTAATTTAGTTTAACTAAAGTTTTTTTTTTTTTTTCTGCGGTTATTTGCAATCAGCCCCAAGGCTATGAGCGATTTTTTTCTGTGGTGCTGTCATGTGGAGTGACTTCCCATTGGAAGCATCTACTCATCTTCTGTCTAGAGCTACTGCCGGTCTTCTAGCTCTAGAATACATGTATGATTTTAAAAATACAATGAATTGGGGACACGATACGTGTTGTTTTACGGTCTACCCTCAACTTAAAAATAACTAAAGTTAACACGATATTATTAGAGTGTTAGGCGGAACGAAGTTAGCCGGGTCAGCTCGTAATGGTATAAAGAAACAAAAATATACTATAGTCGATGGCGTTTGTCAAGCACAGGAGGCTGCCGACTTGCCTAGGGGAAAAGCCGGATAGTTGCCCCACTTTTCGAAAAAGCTTTATATTTTTTAAATATGAACTTGCTGAAAATTATTCAGTATGTATCTCGCAACATAGGTCTTTTATCTTCTATAAAAGCCTATTTTTGTATACATAATTATCAATGGTTTTGAATAAATACAGTTTTATTTCACCTCTCAGAAAAGGGATAGTTGCCTACTATGGCGGATAGTAGCCTAGCGTAGAAAATGCTTCGGGGGATACTTGCCTCGTGCGTTTTTATTTTGGATAGAAAGAAATTTATATCAATTAGAGTAATCTTTATTATTTATTTAACAGTCTTTTTTTGTTTGTTGTGTACTGAGATCTTTTATTAAGTACAATTTGAAATATTAAGAAACAACAGTAATTTTTTATCCTTTTTCACCGGAAATAATTGATTTAACTGCTTTAGCACCTTTCTTAGCTAATACTTTACTAATTTTATTATTGAGTTGGACACCGCTTTCATCCATGTTAAATATTTTATCTGGCTTATCCAGCAAATTATTCTCAGTTAAAATAGTTGTCAAGAGTTTGAAAAAATTAGCAACTTCTGTTCTGTTGAGACCCTTCGCTCTTTCAATTGATAAACCCTCAGCTTGTCTCAAAGTTATATCAGGATTTCTTTCAAGAAAGCTTTTTAGCCATTGAGGTCCAGCCATTTTACTCTCATTAATAAAGTTGTGCTTTAATCCCAACATTGTCTCAATTTTTCGAAGGCAAGTGCTATGCTATCTTCTGTCCAGTTGATGTTGATGAGGCATTCTGCTTATCTATAATAAATATATAAAACTGTGAAGTAGATATTTATTTAATTTACAACAAGTTATTTATTTATTATTTATTTAGTTATAAAGCCCACAACATCACACACAGTCATAAGTCCACCAACTATTTCACAAAATCCCACATCTAAAATGTGTGACAGTTAATGCAAGCATAAGTTTCTCAGTAAAAAAATCAAATAGAAATTAAAAAAAAAACACAACTAAAACACACACGACAATGCAAGCACACATTAAAATAAAATCAATTTTTTAACATAAACATAAAATAAAATCAAATTTTCAACAACTATGTGCAGAAAAAAAAAGAAAAGAAAATCATCAGAAAAAAAGAAATTAGGTTCTAGAAAGGCACCCCACAATGCTTTCTCTAAAACCGATCAGCCCACTACCGAATATATCCAGCTCTGGATACGCTGTGTTCAGTTTGTTGAAATCGCGAAGAATTCGAACGAGAGGTGCCTGAACTCCTAGGTTGGTTTTGGCAGATGGAATTTGGAATATATTGTTAATTTTAAACCTAGGGAATGAGTAAGGGACGACAAATTTGATTTCCTGTAAAAGGTCACTGTTCTGTAAATGGTTGTTGAGCAATTTATACAAGAATGTAACACCGGCTAGAGCTCTCCGATTGTTAAGAGATAACATATTAAATTTTTTAAGTCGCTGATGGTACGGTTGTCTATGTGAAAATCCTCTGCTTATGAAAGCTAGGTGTCGCGTAAAAGATCTTTGTATGCTTTCAACGCGTTGCGAATGGATCGCATATAGTGGATTCCATATAATACTACCAAACTCAACATGACTGCGCACCAGAGCGTTGTACAAAATTGTTTTAGTCGTACAACCAAAACAATCCGCATTCCGTTTAAGAAATCCAAGCATTAGTGCGGATGTGGTGACTACTTTATTGACCTGCGATGTAAACGTTAATTTTTGTCAATAATAACACCCAAGTCACGAATCTCCTGAACCTCCCTCAATGGCGCGCCGTCAAGCTTATACACAGTAACAAGTGGTTTTTTTTTCTTGTGTATTTAATATGAAAGCACTTATTTATATTGAGGATCATACCATTTAAAAAGCACCAATGTTGTATACCATTAAGGTCACTTTGCACTAGAGCAGCATCACAGACAGTGTTAATAACTTTATAAATTTTTAAATCATCAGCGAAGAGAGACGATTTACAGTGCTTTATATGATTCTTAACGTCGTTTACAAATAGTAAGAATAGCAACGGTCCCAAATGAGATCCTTGCGGTACACCAGATCGCGCAATATAGGGAGTAGACTCAGCGCCTCCAACAACTACTGACTGAGGCCTGTTACGAAGATAGGACCTAAACCAGTTTAGCAAATTCTCTCCCATTCCATAACCACGAAGCTTCTGAATCAGTAACGCGTGACTGACTTTGTCAAAGGCATTGCTAAAGTCAGTATATATGGCATCAATCTGGCGCCCACGATCTAATTCCTGACATGTTTCAGTAACAAAAGACATGAGGTTCGTTTGAATTGAACGGCCTTTTCTGAAACCATGTTGCTCATCAACGATACAGCCGTCTAAACATTTGGAGATTACGGGATACAGGACAGACTCAAAGAGCTTGGAAAAACAAGATAAAATACAAACAGGACGGTAATTTTTTACGTCGGTGATATCTCCCTTTTTATACACAGGTACAACACGAGACCTTTTCCATACTTCAGGAAAAACACCATCTTTAAGAGATCTATTATAAATAATAGTTAGGGGCAAAGATAACACAAATCTACATCGTTTTACAAAGATAGGAGGAATCGAGTCTGGCCCAGCTCCTTTGTTAGTATCAAGACCTTTTATTTTCTTAGATATTTCATCCTCTCTAAAGCTAAGGGACATTAGGCCGTCAACATTGCCGATGTCGTCTGGAGTGGAACTGCCAACAAGTGATTCATCACAAGTATATACAGATGAAAATTAATATGAAAAAAGATTAGCAATATCAGGTACAGAGAGTAGAGACAAAGTAAATTCGAATAAACATCAAAAAAACAGCAAAAACATAAAATCCGTCTTTGATTGTTAAGAAATTTTTAATCACTCTAGGGGCAACTATCCGCGACAGTTAGTAGGGCGACTATCCTTTTTGATGCGGATACTTGCCCTTTTTATTTGCGAAATAAATAAAAATTATTTAGCAATAAAACATGATAATCAGTGTAATTTAAACTCTAATGCATGCAAAGAAACAAAAAGTTGACTGAAACCACGATCAGTAATAAAAATATTCAATAGAAATTACTTACCAATATAATTATAACGCCCGTCAAAGTTTCGCCGCGGAAGATTTTTGCTCACACGGACAAAACACTTGGGCCTATTCCGATGGCTTACGTGGCATTTAAGCCTGAGGGGCAGTCACTACTTATTGTAGTAAAGCGCCAATACAACTTATAATCTTAACATAGTTTTTTAAACACCGGGGCATGTATCCGTCCGAGGCAAGTATCCGGCTTTTACCCTATTAGATTGACAAATTATTATGAAACAGATTCACAAATCTGAGGCTCAGACCTAAAAAGGTAGCGCCACTGATAATATAAGAGTTTATTTGTTAAAACAAATCTGTTAATAAATAATTTTTAAATAAGTACCTATTAAATTGTGTTTGCCCTGTGACGAACAATCATTTGATTAAAATAAGTTCAAATAAGTTACACTTAAAACCACATGTGACTTATAATTTAGATCAGTATGTTAGCTTAGTAGGCCCAGAATTATTAGAAAAAGATATGCCAATTTCATTAGTGTAGTACGGTACTTGTTAATCTGATGGTGTTGGTACACCAGAATGTAAGAGCGACCCGAGAGCATCATTAATGACATTTCAGTGTTAGAAGTACTCCAAGTTATTGGCATAGAAGGCTGATTACCTATTAAGCAGGAGGTGTCAAAACTTATACATATAAATACTGACGCGATAATTGCAATACAGCGCATGCGCGCGGTTTTGCTATCTTATGTAGCTGTAAGGCGCCTCATCATTTTCTTTAAACTTTTATTTGTTTCTATACATCCAATCCTGTAGAACAAAATATGTTGTGTTTGATTTTAAATAACACTGGCGATATTACACACATCCCTTTCTATATTCTCCACGAAACTATCCTATTTGACCTTACTTGTATCGTGTTAAACCCCTAAAGGCTCACCTTGCTATTTCATAAATTCGTTGAGTAATACGTGTCATCAATTTATTACTAAAATGTTTGTTCGTGATTGTTGAGCGGGTCAAATGTTTGATAACCTTTTGTAGTCAAAAAACGATTTTTCGTTGTTGATTGAAAGGTTTAGAATTTCATTACAAGTTGTACTATTTAGGTGCATTTTATATGGTACCTTGTTTAAAAAATATGTAATCATAAATAATAAGTTAGTTACTTGACGGCTCATTGGTCTAGTGGTTAGTAGTATTCCCTGACTGCGAATCCATGGGTCCCGGGTTCGATCGCCGGCTGAGACGAACATCGATGTGATGAGCATTTGGTGTTGTGCTTAGGTCTTGGGTGTTTAAATATGTATTTATATGTCTATCTATCTATAATATGTATGTATATCCGTTGCCTAGTACCCATAACACAAGCTTCACCAGCTTAGCATGGGACTAGGTCAATTGGTGTGAATTGGCTAAAAAAAAAAAAAAGTATCGCAATACAGCGAAGAAATGCCACTATTAAACTTCTATAGTCGTATTTTTAATTAGACGAAGCCAACTGACAGTAGCTAATGTCACTTTGTAAAATAATGTTGCCATATTTAAAGTAATAGTGATACGTTCAATTCTTGTTCAATCATATGAATGAACAATGAGTGTGAATAGTTAATAATTTCAAACTATAAAATAATATTATTTCTATTTTAAAAATTGTATAAAAGTGCTCTGATATAAGTTAGGTACTAGTAGTATGTAACTACATTCAGTTTTTTGACGGCTTATTCCAAAGCGCGGCGTGGTGACTAGTGCCATCACCGATCATTAATTCCGGAATTTTGCTAACGACAAGAGCGATTATTTTCGTGTTAATAAAAACGATAGCATTCTTATCGTGTATCTCGTGACATAAGGTTATCGATAAGGACAAATCTATTAATAAAGTTTTCCCTTTATTGTCTAAACGTAAAACATCCTTGCAATACACGGTCATCGCATTTGCCTAATAATATATTCAATTGACGGAAGTCTATATGCGTGCAGAATAAAGCCATCAATTTACAAAATGTCAACAAAGTACACAACCAATTCGACTTAGGGGCCTTCAAGAAAAGAGCGTACTAATTCTTGAAAGGCCGGCAACGCACTTGCGAGCCTTCTGGCAGTGTGAGTGTCCATGGGAGGCGGTATCACTTAACATCAGGGGAGCCTCCTGCCCGTTTGCCTCCAATTACATTAAAAAAAAAAAAAAGTATAACATAAAAAAGCAGCTTCTATATTCTATATGAAAATCACTAAATGGGTGTATGCCATTATGTAATGATAATATTAGGCAGCGTATATCACATGCCGATAAGCGATGATTGTATGTAATTTCGTTGTCATTTATTACATAACAAATTACATAACCATTTTCTTAAACTTCACTTACATTATCGGCGCCTGACAATATTTAATTAATTAAATTAATAAATGAACTCGTAAATAGATTCAGGCGTTTTGCTTAAAACGATGTATTGTTTCATACTTCCTAATATTTATATTTTAAAATTTCCAGTGAACACGGGCTATGACTCCGATTGCGAGGAATGGAGAAGCAGCCGGTCCCAGTTCTCAACGACAGCGTTTGACAGCCTCGCCCGCCCCACCAAAACTGCAATGGCTCTAACCCTCAGGAAACCACAGCGAGTAGAACCGGTCCCTCAATATTACCGCCTAAACGACACATCCAAACTAACACCCCTCCAATTCCGACCGAACAATTTCCTCCCCCGACCTCCGAGACTACCTAGAGCCAGCACAGACAAAAGAAACCTGATAGATCATAGGATGTACACCTCTTTACAAAACCTGGAGATGCCAAAGAAACTAAGCGAGCCAAAAAAGCAAAGTGAAAAGAAGAACTACTCAAATATTTCCAACAAGATAACTGGACTGACTAATAAATTGAGAGATTTCGGTAATGGCAACACCATTGGAAGGTTTAAAGCCCAATCGCACAGCGACGTAGCTAATTTAAAGCCAGTATTAAAAAGTCATGATGGAGCAAAGCGATCCGTTGTTCGGACGTGCAGTGCTGAGCCACCAAAGAAAGTTACATTCAGCGCGTTTGCAACTGTCCAAGTCGTCTGAACGTTGATAAGAATCGAGAAATCAAAGTTAAATCTAATTCTTTTATCGCAAATGATGTTATTTCGAACAATACAATTTTAAAAAGTTTATGTATAAAATTCACTGTCATAATGAAACCATCCGACAAAGTGACCTTTTCAAATACTTTTCAATTCTAGAATCTGCGCTAACAGATATAAATTTGATCTTTTATAGGAAGAGCCCTTAGAAGTAGATTTTCAGTCAAGTATTGAAGCACCTTGTAATATATTTTAAATAATATGCAGGTCGGGAAATCGTGTAAATATGTACTACTAAGCTTTTGTTGGTAACAAGTAATGTTGTATTAGCAAAAACCGATATTATTGATACAGTCAATTAAGCAATTTCATAATATAATTGTAATGTGTTAAATTGAATTTGTACACTAGAGTTGATTCATTAGTTTTATTGAGTCCCACTCACACGTCCCACATTTCACATTAAACAACGACTAAGAATGATTATAAAATTACTGAACACGATTTCTACTATTAGAATGTATGCGTTATATTGACGAAACAAAACAGAACACCATTATTACAAAAAAGATTTTTGTATTGGCTTCTAGAATTTTTTAAATTAAAAGTATCATAACTTCCTACCTTTTTAAAATCTCGTGACAAATCCCATCCATTACAATTCATATTATTCATTCTGTAAAAAGCAGTCAGTAGGAAAGTTACAACTCGCTGCTACATTTTCCCGTACCATGAATGCTATGCTGTTAATAAACTATCAAAGCGCGCTCCTATCGACTGCTTTTATTACCTTCATTAGGTTCTCTGGAGGCTGTAGGAACCCACCCAGCCCAAACATGACCTGAAGTGCTTGACCAATTGAAATGCCACCAATCTTTGTGAGAGAGATTGCCGTCGGTCAATTTCAGATGAATGTAAATCTGAAATATTGTTATTTATTTATTCTTTGTGAATAATTATTATAAGCAGTAGTCTGAGTACTCGCTTTGCACTTTGACCTTATATAAGGATCCTTGCACTGACGTAGGTGTATATTTTGTGAGTTTTAGTCACTTATAGCATATGTAATATATACTAATATGTAGTCTTTGAGTATACATTAAAAAAAACATTCGATTTAGTCGAAACGTCGATGTGAAACTTTTCTTAAACTAATGCAGCTTTTGTCGGCATAATTGTATAGACCGATTTAAGTCTATGTATAAAATTATAATCTACTCTCATATACTTATTATCTAATTTTATTGTCGTTGTATATATGATTTTATGATAATTTTAAATGCACTTTGTCTAACCTAGGCACTTTATTTTGCGCGCCATTTTGCTAATGTTTATCATAATTTTACTTGTATATAAGAATATGTAGATAGATAAATTATGTTATTATGTATAAAAGTATTTACCTTATTTAATAAGAACACTAATGTCATCTAGCTTCTAGAATGTTGTTGTGTTTAGCGAGTTTTTGAAAATAAAGATCTTTTTGTTGATGATTGTCGTTTGTAAAACCCAAAAACCCTTTTATTAATAACCAGATTTGTTTTAAATAGAATACCGTTCGAGAGAACAAACATTACTGCGCAGAGTATATGTTTTTTAATGGCTTAGTAACGAGACCTTTAAGCCAAGTCTGATTTTCGGTCACTTATTTTTCTGCATGTAATTTCATATGTTATTCTAACTTTACATTTATTTTCTTAAATCTTCCCCACGGCGGAGTACATATGAGCAAAACCAGAGACACCTTATGCAAGCTATTTGATGGTAGTTTTACGGAAGTTTGCATTTATGATTGTCTCAGCATCGATAAGTACCTTCTTTGTGAATTCTACAATGATAAAAATATCAGAAAACGATTATACTAGCCTACATAACGCTCTCAGAAATTATTTATGTGAAAGATAAAAAAATTGTGAGATTAATATAATATTTAAAACAAAAAGAAGCGTTATTTATTCTTCAAAACTCTATGGGCAAGATTAGACTTAGTTACTAAGTCTGAAATACATCGCCAATAATGTTTTGGAATTTAACATAAGAACAAAAAAAACTCACCGGCACCCATTATGTTTCTGCCTCATTGGTTTAATGGATCATGCTCCTCTGTTCTTGTTTCACAACGGGATCGAATCCTTGGTGTGGCTGAAAATATAAAGTTCCTTAGCGAGTTCTCTAAAAAAAAATACACTCGATTCGTTGCTACTAAAGTATGTCCGAACCAATGCGTCTTAGGGTCCGTTTTTATTGATAAAAGCTTTAAAAAGATACATAGGTAAAAGAACCACATTTTTTTTTAATGTGACGAGTTATAGGCAAACATGACATACACGAAGAGAAAATTACAAAAACTAATAGAAAATCGACTTTAAAGTCCTTCAAGAACAGCGTACCAATTCTTAAAAGGCCGGCAACGCACTTGCGAGCCTTCTGGCTATGTGAGTGTCCATGGGTATAAAAAATCAGATGAGCCTTCTTTCTACCCGTTTGCGTCCTCTTACGTTAAAAAAAAAGAGTTTAATCACCCCGCGCCGTACACGTTCGGGACGACGGGATTATCTAATAAACAGATCACCTGCGCCTAACCATACTTCTATTTATTTCTATTTATTTATCTTAATTATATATATTTAGTAGCAAGTTTAATTATTTCACCAATAACTATGTTCTTATCTATATTCCAATATTGCTTTTATAAAGCTGAATATTATACCTATATATTTTGTTGTACGTTATCTCTGTAACTACTTGTTCGAATTGCTAAACATTTTTGTATTGTCTATATCGAGGAAAGATGGCTAAATGGCAATTCCACTGATTTAAGGCGGGTAAAACTGTGGGGCATAGCTAGTTATATGTGTAAGGTGTTTGGGTTATCATAAACAATACATTCGTTGTGCGATACTAAACCTTATCGATAAATTGTCGTATTTTTACAGTTGTTCTTTGCTGCTTGTCGCATCAAAACGCAACGTAAGTTTTAATAATGAAATAATTTAACATTTCAATTAACAATATAAAGAATACACAGGTATTTAAATTTTTTATTTAGTTATGATCTGAAAGTCACAAGTGTCTCGGAAAAAAAATCAGTTTAAACTTTAATTTAAAAGGTTTTAATAGATTCTTAGCGGATTAAACAGATTTAGTTTCATGAATGATGGAATATTTTAGCTTGAATAACTAAACGGTCTTATGTACAGTTAGTTAGACTAAATATTTTTAGTAGGGTATTTATTTCTAAAAAAATAGTAGTAAAAATTATTTCTATAATTTTATAAGAACGACTAGCGCCTGCTGTAATTGGTAAAACATTTCGGTTCACACAAATTGCATTAAATTTTACAATTTGTGCGCTTCTTAATTTTTTGCTAAGAACCTGCTGCAAACTTTTATAATAACTTTAAATATAAGTCATTTAACGTATTAAGTGTTTAGTCTTTTTTAAACTACAGAAAGTAGTTTTGTATTAATCTTGCTTTGAAGAACGTATAAATATTAAAAAAAAGAAAAGAAAATTTAAATTATCATAAAACGCCTGGAGTTTTAAAAAAGCAAATATTTCCCAATTATGTCTTCCATTTTAAATAATATTATTAGATTATTTTAGTAAAACATTATAATTAATATTACTTTGATAACGTTATATTATATTTTAATAATGAGAAAACATGATATAAGAATTGACTATAATGAATTAACTCGTATTGTGTAACTTCTATATAAAATTCTACCTTTTAATTTTCACGCCATTATGTGTGGCAGAATATGCGAAGTTTAGATTGTACTGCCATAATAATGGAAATATATTATTATTATTATTATTATTAATAGATACTCCTTCATTCGTATATTAAAATAGCTTATTTATTTCCCTAGATTAAAACTATTTATTGCATTTATCTTATTAAAAAACGATAAGTACCAAATTGTGATTGCATATTTTATCATCATAATTCACTTCTGTATCAGACTTATTAAAAACTTCTTTATAATAATTATGATTGTACAATATAATGATTTAGGACTTCTCTACCTAATAAATAACCTAGATTTATTTATTACAGAAAATGTCGGTCGCAAGCACATTTGAGTCTAGCAAAATTGTTCCAGAGGTCATCCCCGTCGCCCCATCAAAAACCATAGAGGTGAGGTCTAAAATAACTTGAACGTTGCGTAACTTTTATACAAGGAGTGCGATTTGACCTTGAGGTAGTGCGGCTGAACCTGAACCAACACTTATTATGTGCCTCTTATGACAAATGAAAAAATCATTGCCTAAAGCGTTTGAATTAGATGGAAGATGTAAGAAATTAAGAATGTGATATCTCTTTCATAATGGGGCATAGACATAATTAAAAACGAAAATATAAGCCCACGTTATAGGCACACAAAGTCTTCAAAAACTTATCCATCATAAACACCAGATCGACCAAATCATGTTGGCGTTCCTAGAAGAGTTTTAAATGTAATTATAACATATTTTATTCCAAATTATAAACACACTGATTAGTGACGATAAACCTAATTAAATATTTCAAGATAAAGTTATACAATTCTTTATAAGTTATACAATCGTATTTTTGTTTATCGAAATAAGCAAAAATATGCGATAATGTGAGCCAAGGTCGCACAGTTCTCGTAATTGTCATACGCGACTTTGCACGTACGAAAACCCGTAGTTTAAAATAACAAGTAATTCGCCTGGTCAGCAACTTCGCCTCGGCAATGGATTTTTCTTTCAAAGCATTTAACATTTGCTATATTTACCTACACCCCACGATATACTACACCTACATATAAAGGAAGCATGTCTATAAAACAAATGACGATCGAAGACGCATGGATTTCATTGGGAATGGGAAGGAATGAGTAGCCAAAGCATGGACCTGGGGATGAAATAGTTAAATATGTAAAAATACAAAGTTTGTCTGGAAATATAAAGTATGATAAAGTTACGCACCTACAAATTACGCACGCGCGTTAAAATATAAAAGTGCTATACTATACATATGTAAGAAGTGTTCTAGATTATGGTTGCTCGCATTGGTTTAAATTTAAAACGAATTTATAAATCCATTTAGACATAGACATAACATTTATTACAAACAAAAAAACACACACACACACACACATAAACACACAAAATATCAATAATCAAATAAAATGAGAGATATCAAAAATCAATAAAAATAAGATGTGGGGTCGCGGGACACCAGGTAGGAACGAAGTTCCTTCGGCTAATGTAGAAACGACACAATTTGCAAAAAAAAATCGTGCTCAATTTTATGTAGGTTTTCTTGATTTTTCTCTTAAATTTTGCCGATTAGTTTTTATTTAAGTACAGGAAAGTATTTAGGAAATTCAGTATTTTAGGAAATAATAAATTACGTAAAATAAAAAAAATCGTAATTCAAATTATCAACTAAAATAACAAAATATGTCTCTTTATTTTTGTTTGACAACATAAAATTACATAGAAACAGAAATAATTACAAAAAAAGTTTATTATTATATTATAAGTAATTCTTATTAATCAGTCTCGTCATTAAATTCTATTGCTGAAACTATTGGCTTGTGGATAAGAAAGAGGGAGAAAGAGAAAGGTATTATACACTACTCGCTTGTGTGTGTAATGTGTATACGACTGTCGCGCCTGCGCACGTCTCATTTAACGGTTTTATTCCACGGACTCTTTCTTACGGTTTAACTATCACATTTTTTTCAGTTCGGTCGCGCAGCAAAATCCCTATGTCCTCCAAGCCTGCCGTAAGGAACTTCGTTCCAAAAAATTAAAAAAAATTCCCTTTTCCCATTCGGTTCGTTTCAAGTGTGTAATGCGTGTGTGCTGTGGTTGTAATTGGCCCTGGCTCAGCATTATGCTGAGGAGCAGAATGTTCCACAGCGCTGGTCATTCTGCTAGAGACCACAGCAGCTGGTTTAAAATGTATCTCCGATATCTATAATAGTTTTAAAATTGATACTTTAGACTCGACTAAAACAATACGATTGATTGCTACAAAATTAATTGCAGCTCACTTCTAGAAAAAAATCCCTTCCACATTTCTGCCTACCAGACTCGTGATCGTGCTTTGTTTCTGGTTTCTCACATCAACACCAACTATGAAAAAAACTCGGTGTGTATCGCGCAGCCCGGACATACAACGACCAATATTTAAGCCTTGACTTGTTTAAGCTATCGCGGAATATGCTTGAAAGGCGTAGGAATATCCATAGCGCAAAATCACCTGCATCATGAGCATACCCCACATACACACCCCCCTTCTACACTATCACACAACATACCGAATTAGGTATTACTTAGTTAAATGTATTGAATAATTTTTATTGTTTTTTCCTTTTGTAAACGTTTGAACCTTTTTGTTTATATTATGGCCATCTTTGGCTATATATTTAGACTAATTGTATTTTATTATATAATTTATGTTTACTGTAGGATTACGAAATAAATAGAGAGGAGGCCTATAACATAAATTTAAAAAAACTTACTTTTTATTTTTTTAAATATCTTAACAAGATCTTAGTTTTTGTAAAATTAAGTTCTAACTGTTATCGGTTAAAAGCGTTTTATTGAAATTGTAATGCCCGCGTCAACTGAAGAAGAAATGTAATTAAATCCAAAATCAAAAGGTATCAGGTTATAGCAAACAAATTCACAGATAATAGAAATAAAACTATTTTACAATACTAGGTAGGGCAGTTCTTCTTGAACTTGATTTGAGAACTGGCAATATGTATTATACATGATTAATTTTATTTTGACTTCATTACGCTTTTAAGGTAATGCCATTAGAAACACTTTAAGTATGTTATAGGTTATATAGGCTTAGTGGCTTCAGCGTGCGACTCTAATCCCTAAGGTCGTAGCTTCGATCCCCGGCTGAGCACCATTGGACTTTCTGTCTATGTGCGCGTTTAACGCTCGCTCGAACGGTGAAGGAAAACATCGTGAGGAAACCGGCTTGCCTTAGACCCAAAAATTCGACGACGTGTGTCAGGCACAGGAGGCTGATCACCTACTTGTCTATAAGAATTAAGATTCATAAATGATCATGAAACAGAAACAGAAATCTGAGGCCCAGACCTAAAAATGTTGTAGCGCCACTGATTTATTTGTTTTATAACAACAGTAAAAAAGATCTGATATATATCCTATCTATAAATATATTAGAACAACTCATTATAAATCAACATCTCTTTTCATTACAGGATGAACCCAATTTAACAGAAAGAGGCATTAAACTGGTTAAAACAGCTATGTTGACAGTTTTTGTCTTTGTTTGTGACACGTGAAATATTATTCGGAATGACACAAAAATAAATTACAATTACAAGTGTTTGATAAATTAAATGGCTAATGAACTGAAATGAATGAATTATAAAAAAATATCAAAATTCAGAGCGGGAGCTAAACGGACCATTCAAATAAAATCAGTCTGAAACTGAACAACAATTTATGATTTTATTCAATACTAGCTGGCCTGGCGAACATCGTATCGCCTAACAGTCGATTCTTTATTTTTTTTAAATACTTATTCTGCTATTCGGGACACCGGTCTACCTAGTAAGATAAAAAAAAAAAAAAAGTTGGTAAGACACCAAATCATTATGTCAAAAAATTAAAATTTACCTTCCCGGAACCCCTCCACTAACACTTGAACTTTATAATATGGTATTAAAGTTCAAATTGACTTTTAAGTATTATTACGAATATTTTGTATGGAAATATAGAAAAGTGTTGTTTTTAGACTTTTTCACTCAATTTTTTTAAATTTTTCTCTCCGTATGAACCATCCTTGTACTTCAAGGAATATTATAAAAAAAGAATCAGACAAATCGGTCAAGCCGTTTTCATGTTATGTCGTGACAACGGAAAACGGGTTTCAGTTTTATTAATCAATATACAAAAAACTTTCAATGTCAAAACGGGACGGTGTCATTTTTTATTTTAACTAATATAAATAAATAAAATTAACAATTAAGCACCCTTGGATCTGCTCTTGTATTAGTCCAGGCCGTGTATATGGGGACATTTTAAATTTGTACAAATTATTATTTTAATACCCTGCGATCGTTTGCCAACCGCTGAGCGTTGGGATGCCCCCGATCCGTTGTAGTAGTTACTGCACTGCTGCTTCCATCTCTGACGATCTCCAGGTAACTGGCGTCAGATACCGTCGTGCCCAGGTATTGTGATACCTGGTCTGTCTATCGTCGTCCTCTTGGTATTTTTCCTTTCATGAGTTTTCCGGGGAATGTGGCTGAAATATTACAACACTCGTTATTTGAAAGCGTCGATGCGGCGTCTATCAGCCACTTATGGTCCATGATTCGGCGCCATAGAGGAAAATGGAGAAGACAAGTGTTTTGACGATGTACTTTTGTCTTTACACCTCGACCTCATCATATATTTTCTAGAAGCATCTGTATATCTAGTACTAATTAATACTTCTTTACTTTTTCAGTTGAAATACCCAAGTGGCGTGGTAGCCCAACATGGCAATGAACTCGCTCCAACAAAGGTCAAAGATCAACCAGCTGTGTCCTACGAAGCGGATCCAAATGCTTACTACACCTTAGTCTTCACAGGTAATATATTGAAGATCTCAAAAGAAATTATTGCTGTCCCTTTCAAATAACTGAAATTTAATATGAAACTTGCCCTTAAAACTTGATTTAATAAAGACGGTAAGAAACCATGAAATAATGTAATAGTGAAGTTTGTAAACGTTAAATAATAATACATTTAAACGTAATAAATTATACAATACAAATAAACGTCGTGAAAATTCATGAAATGACTGGCTAGTCGTTTGGTCGCTCCATATTTCAATCAACGTGTTCAAGATGGAGGTTTTATTAATAATAATAATAATGTAGGTATTGCAAGAATAATGTACAAAAGTGTGTAATAATCATAAGTTCGCATATTCTGCCACACACAATGGCGTGCAAATTTGTCTTTAGAGGAAAATGTAAAAAAATTTATTATACATTATACATTATACATTATACATTATACATTATACATTATACATTATACATTATACATTATACATTATACATTGTACATTATACATTATACATTATACATTATACATTATACATTATACATTATACATTATACATTATACATTATACATTATACATTATACATTATACATTATACATTATACATTATACATTATACATTATACATTATACATTATACATTATACATTATACATTATACATTATACATTATACATTATACATTATACATTATACATTATACATTATACATTATACATTATACATTATACATTATACATTATACATTATACATTATACATTATACATTATACATTATACATTATACATTATACATTATACATTATACATTATACATTATACATTATACATTATACATTATACATTATACATTATACATTATACATTATACATTATACATTATACATTATTAGTCATATGAATTGGTCAACTATCATTTATTGTGAGTGCCTATGATCGCTTTACTCTTCTAGACCCTGACAACTACAAGGGCCCAGAGCAAGTATACCGTGAATGGCACCATTGGTTGGTTGTTAACATTCCTGGCAACAACGTCGCCTCTGGTGAGGTTCTATCTAGCTACATTGGTTCTGGACCACCAGAAGGCACTGGCCTCCATCGTTACGTCTACATTCTCTACAAGCAGCCTGGAAAACTTAATTTTGACGAGAAGAAGTTAACCAACAAGTATGTTATTTTCTTTGATAAGTTATCGTGCTTTGAAGCGCTTTTGTAATCATTGTTGTAATTGTTTTGTCTGTAGTATATGTACCTACTCTAAATTGCTGTGTTTATATTTTCGTTTCTTTGTACCTATTAATAATGTAGTTCTGTTACTCTTATTTTTATTAAAATAATCTTATCTGTGGAGCAACTCAAGGACACTTCTCTAGTACTTGTATTATCTGAATTCTATGATGTGATGTGTGTGTGTTTCCTTCTATTAAAACAATTAAAATAAATTCAATATCCCGTAGATACCTATAAATATAATATATGAAAACTAATTTAAGATTTATTCGTAAATCTGTAATTGTCATATTTTGCGACCTCTGTCGCGATTCAAATCCGTATCTTCCAATGGAATTTTATCAATACCAAGCAAATAACTGATAAAATGCAAAAACAGGACCCCAACTTTAAGATACTTCTTGGGTTTATCCTTTTGGCATAAAAAGTTACCTCTTTCTACATTTTGATTTTAAATTTTAAAACTATTAGATAATACAACTGCTCGATTAAACAAACTTTAACTATTTCAGATCCATCGATGGCCGTGCTGCCTTTTCAACGAAGAAATTCGCTGAAAAGTACAACTTGGGAGCGCCTGTTGCTGGCAATTTCTATCGCGCACAATTTGATGACTACGTCCCACTATTGTACAAGAGTTTAGGCGTTTAGAAATAAATATTATATATAGTTGATGTTTTACTAATATTACCTTTCAAAATAACATTTTGGAGTGTCATAACTTGTTATGATGTAAGTTCCTTTTGGTTTTACAACCTTTTTAGGTCTGGGGATTTTTGTATGTACACACGCCGTCGAATTTTTGGGTCTAAAGCCGGTTTCCTCACGATGTTTTCCTTCACCGTTCGAGCGAATGTTAAATGCGCACATAGAAAGACAGCCTATTGGTGCACAGCCAGGGATCGAACCTACGACCTCAGGAATGAGAGTCGCACGGTGAAGCCACTAGGCCAACACTGCTATAGTTTGTTGAAAATATGATAGTTAATATATTAAATTATTATTATGATTATTCTTACCCACGATCAATCTTCTCTATTACGCTGTTATTTTGGAATACAATGGTAAACTTTTAACACTAAAAATATATAAAACCCAAAAAGATAGTCGAGAGTCGTAGATGGTCTTGCAAGTGCTACGCTAAGTTATTAATTATTATTATTAATTAATTAATAGTTAATTAATTATTATTAATTAATAACAGTTAAAAATAGATTGATCTTTTGATATTTTCTTTTTCTGTATTGCGCTAGTCAAAACAGTTCATCGGCGGATGTGATGCCGGTTTTTGAAAAACAAGTTAAAACCAGGCGTAATGAAAAATGCTTTCATTTTATACGATGACACATAAGTTCACGCGCAGCTCCCATATACGTAAACGAATTTTAATTGGTATCATAAGATCTTATAAATAATTTAATAAAAACTTACACATTTAAAATTTAAATAAACATTTGTTTTTGTTTCATTTTAATTTCCGCAATAATTTAGTTCTGTTATAACTAGCACCTCAAACTCAAACTCAAAATATCTTTATTCAAGTGGGTAACCAAGTACACTTTTGAATCGTCAAGTTAAATTTAACTTTACGATTAATTAATCGTAAATTTACATTTACTACCAGTTCGCAAGTCAAGGGCGTAGAGCGGGTAAGAAGAACTGGCAAGAAACTTTAAAGAACTAACTAAACAGGCTTTTGGAGCCTGGTTGGTCGTACACTCAAATTAGTTCTATTTCGCGTATTATACTGGTGAAAGTCACCATTTGTTTTAAAATCGTTTATATTTTTTTGGACATACAACAAGGCTTCAAGAATATATTGACCAGATAGTGTCATAATATTTAATTCCTTAAACTTATTCCGTACTGACTCCCTCGGAGAAACACAACAAATACCCCGAACAGCCCGCTTCTGCAGCACAAATATGGATTGAACCTCTGCAGCAGCACCCCACCTGTTGGATGACCAATAAATAAATTAACAGTATCCGTACGTGACGCATAGCGACATAGGTTAAAGATCAACACAGTGAAGACACTACGAAGGGGACACTGATTTAAAAAAATTGCACCGCTGTAACTAAAGTACTGTCTTTTTTCAGCATGGCGTAAACACAATTTGACAGAATGAGACGAATGATTTAGTTTTTATGAACAAGGATGCTAGTCTGCTGGTTATTAAAACTGTATTTTATGACACAATATCAAGCATTATCATCGACCGCCGTAAATACTTGTATCCTCAGCGAAAACTAACCTCTCGAAAACGGCACACATGGCACAATGTATAGGAATAAATAACGAACTGCATAGGTCAACAGACGATATCTTTAATTTTTGTTTTTTAACACGCTTGAGTGCATGAGAGAGTGTGTGGGTGCATGTGAGTGAGTGACTGATTGAATGAATGAACTGTGTAACTACATATTCGATGTGTACCTACCTACATGTAAATAGTTATCTCATTGGAGTATTCTGTATTAGTTTCTTATTTTGTTAAATAAATAAATGAAATCATGTTATTTGTTTTTAGCCCCTCAAATTGAATTAAATTTTGTTTAATTCTATTTGATTACATAACCTTGTCACAGGTGTCTGACTTTGGGAGGCCTCAATCTGAACTCTATGTATAAATATTTTTTTTAAAGTATTCTATTCCAATGTTTGTAAGAAAATCTCGAATACAAAAAATAATACGACTTCAATCCGTGTAGTAATGAATATTTACGTATTTTAATCAAAAGTCAGTATTCTTTTTTCTAAATTTAAATACAAAGATCAAATGTCAAATCATTGTTCCTATTTTTGGAAACTTTTAGTTTTAATCATTTAATATTACAATTACATATATAAATTGCCATTGCAATTTAGAAATAGTGAAAACAATAGATAGACGTAGTTCTCTATTGTTTTCATTATTTCTTAAACATTTTTAAGCCTAAGTTTTTATCTGATTATATTATGATATGATATTATCCACAGTCCGTTAATATTCAAGTGCCTCTCTTAAGGAGTACCAATGACAGCCATTTTTTGTGATGCTATTAATCGATCAGTACGAACTGCCCACTGATCAGATTATTTAAATTTATTAATCAATGTACTTGCCACCGAAGTTAATGTTTTATAAATTATGTATAACCAAATTGGATTCAAAACGACGTTAAAAAGAAAGGTTCAACTATATTCTTTTCAACCTTGTATGGGTCATTAACCCTTTGTTGCGTGTGATTCAAATAAAATATAGTTTTCTGATTAATATAAGAATAGTTATTACAAATTTAACTTCATATATTAGTTAAAGAAAACACTTTTTTACCGGATTGAAGAAGTGTTTTCTTTAAATGTGTAAAAGTTATGTTTATATATTAGTTATTTAGTTTATAGTTAATAAGTAAAGCGAGACTTGTGCTTAGACTTCCATATGTCAGAAACGTATTAGAAGTTAAGGATTAGTGAATTGTATTCGTATTTCCTAAATTGGGATCATTTCTAGACTTCCTAAACTTTTTTACTATCTACAACTTACAAATAACTTCACTAAGTAATTAACATCAGTATTATTTTATATATAGCTTAAACCATTATGTTTATATACAACAATTAAACGAGACATAACATACAAATCAATTTGAATTCGTTGAATTTAAATCATGTATTGACACCTACTTAAAGGTACTTTACATATGTTGTGAAAATAAAATTATTAGTAGTATGAAAACATTAAAGTAATTTGAAAAAAACTTTATTATACACATTTTAGTTAAAACACTGGCGTAACAATAGTGGCAGGGCTGGCAAAATGCCACGGGCCCCTGCCCGAGAGATATTATGTTCTATGGATAAATGTGAAGTCTCAAATACGTATTGGGCTAGCGTGGGGACTACAGAGTACAGATCATTACCTCTCGCCTAAGAGAGGAGGCCTATGGCCATTAGTGGGACAAATACAACGTGTAATTGAGTATGCTGAAGTTTATTAAAACTAAACTGAGTACAACGTGACGATTTTTATTGATCAAAAGAATTTGCCACGGGCCCCAGATGGTATAGTTACGCCACTGGTTTAAAAGACAGTGCTCTAGCGTTCCCTGTGTCGGTCGTGGTCAGCTAGTCTCTTCCATTTGACATAATAATATTTTTTTAATAATGTTAAGTGATACCGCCCCTGGACACTCTCAATGCCAGGGGGCTCGCGAGTGCGTTGCCGGCCTTTTACGAATTAACAATTAATTTCTACATAACACTAAATCATTATTAAACTATTGTTGCACAATTAGAATACTTTCCGTTTCAGCATAAGACAGCTTGAGAAAATTGTTGTTTAAGATTGTAAGTAAATGTATTAAGTTTGGTGTTTGTGTTTTTTTTAAGTGGTTAAAGATGACAGGTCCTCTTAAGAAGAAGAAGCGTTGGGCGAAGAAAGTTTGTTCTTTTGGGTAGCTTATTTGTAGGCTTTGTATGTAATGTGGTGTGGTCGTTTATTCATTTGATATATAGTCTAAAACATTTAAATAAGCGAGTGATCAAGCAGCGAAATCGATCTTGTCTTATCACGACATATGTAAGTCATAATTCGCACTAAGCCTCAACTATGTTAACATATAAACTTCCATAACCCAATTTGATTTGCTCGTTTTCTATCACATATCTAAAGCGCTTATGTTGAAACTAGTATTGAGCATGCCTTATCAAACTGGGTACATTTGGAGGAAAGATGCATGGTTCAATTGTTTGGAACATATAGAAAGAAACCTTTGTACAAAATAAATTATTGTTAATTGATTGATTGATTGATTAGCCTTTATTGCTGACACCCAGTACAATGTAATAACAATTATTTAAGTTACATAAAAAAACACTTAGTTCTAATACATAAATAAAACTTAATCTGATACGTCACTTGACCCGCTTTAGGTAGTCAGCGTGTCCTGTGACACGTAGGCCTCTTCCAGCTGTTTCCATTCTTTTTGATATTAGCTCTTCTTGTTCAAGTTGTGCCTCCTATTATCTTTATATCGTCTGCCCATCTCTTGCTCGGTCTTCCTCTTTTCCCTTTTAATTTCTTTTTTTTTTCCTTTTACAATAATTTATTTGTACAAAATAAATTATTGTTAATACATAATAACAATTATACGTATAAAGTCCATATGACATTTTATTTTGAACGTAATATTTGTAGTTTTAAAAAGACCACCCTCTATAAAAGAATCAACGCGTCCCGTTAAACAAAGTTAACCAATTAATCAATGCATGCATATTCTAATTAGCTATTAGAACTTATAAGTACGAGATCCTGAAACGAAAACAGGTAGTGGAAGAAAAGTGTTTCGACGTAATAGACAAGGTAATTTTTTAAATTTAGAATATGGTTAATATTCCTTTTTTTATAATGCACTAAAAAGTATTTAATAACAACATTTCTTTTTTGTATTATTTGACCTTGTATTTCTAAGATAATATATTTCTTAAGTGTGTATTAGTTTATTTACAAGGGGTTCTTTTTTGGCTAATAATTTTCAGACTTAGTAAAATTCGGCAATTTCGTTCGACAATCCTTATGCTTCCGAATCCCAAGATTTTGTTACGTGAAAATGGTAGAGATTGTAGTCGTTCTTACATATAAAATTAGATTTATTAAATTTAATATTTGTTAAGACATCAAGGGCAGAAAGTGTAATACTGCCCTGCGATTCTGTAACTCACTTTTCGAACTCACACAGCGGTTTTCGCATCGGCGGTCGCTCTCAAATCAGTCGTGATGCAGGCATGCCGTCAGGCCGTAGACTGTTTGGGTCTAAGACATGTACGTTTCCTCACGATGTTTTCCTTCACCGTTCGAGCAAATGTTAAATGCGCACATAGAAAGAATGTCCATTGGTGCACAGTCGGGGATCGAACCTACGACCTCAGGCATGAGAGTCGCACGCCGAAGCCACTAGGCCAACACTGCTCAGAGCTGCTTAAAGTTTCAATAATTTGAACCTATCTGTGATTAAAAACCAATCAAATGTTTGCTAAGTGAAAATTATCACCAAAATATTGGCAGAAATGAGTCTGACTAGGTTGTAGCCGTATTTTTAAATAGCTTCAAAACTAAGTATTACGTAGTCACCCACGTAGTCCTGGAATGCGAGGCTGTGGCTAAACAACGTTCAAAAATCCTCGGAACAGTGAAGTCGCTCTAAAGCCTGTGAAGTGCCCAGGAGACTTCTGCGCTTCTGGAAGGAGCTAAATTTGCCAGCCCTGCGATTCTGTAACTCACTTTTCGAACTCACACAGCGGTTTTCAGAGCGGCGGTCGCATTCAAATCAGTCGTAAAGCAGTCATTTTACGATATGGCATTCTGATAAACAATTAACTACAAGCTCCCACCTTTTCACCACTGATTTGAGAGCGACCGCCGATGCGAAAACCGCTGTGTGAGTTCGAAAAGTGAGTTACAGAATCGCAAGGCTGGTCTGTGCTGCCGATAACGACGTGCTAATTGGTGGTTTAGATTCAGGTTGATACATCATTTTTGACAATTTATTTGAATTTCGAATTCTCCATGTAGTAGTGGACGATTTCCAAACGCCGTGTAACAGTAGTTGAAGATGTTCCAGTATCGTGTGGATTAGTAATTTCATTTGGTCCACATAATTTATTATTCCGGATTACACATTCATATTAGTCTCTTTAGTGTACTGAAAAGTCTGGTAGTTTTCAGTCCTTTCAACCTGTCAGATATCACAATCTTTCACTAAAATTTCCCTATTTTATTGAAAAGATTCTCAATTATGTCTTGGATTTTGATAACGTCTATTATTATATTAATAAGAACTTAACGACATGTATCTTATGCCTTGTACCAAAACAGTAACTTACTACTAAACAACATGTCGATACAATTAATAATTAAATGGAAAATAACGCAGTTATTCTTTTTAGTTATACACACAATAATTTAAAAGTAAATAAATTGTACAATTTGTAATTTTATGTTTTTCATACAGTAACATCATGGTGCTAAAAACACAGAAGTTCACTGAAAATGACACCGTTCATCAAGATAGCGTTGTCATCTCTGGGATGGCTGGCCTCTACCCCCAGTCTCACAATGTCAAGGAATTTAAAGACATTCTCTATAACAAGGTATTGTTTTTATTTATTTATACAGAAACACTTTTTAATGTTAATATGTATATGTTAAGAATGTCCCAAATTTATTAAGTTCTGGAATTATAGAAACATTAAATAATTAATATAATACTTTTCTTAATGTTTACTAAACAAAAATGTGTGTCATTTCATACTTCATTTATTTAAAAAAAATTGGTTAATTCTCCGGAGCGGCGAAAATAAAACGAAACTTTGCATTCGATTGTGATTGGTCAAACGGTCGTTGTAACATGACGTATTATATCGTGTGTCAATGCGCATTGGGCCAGAGATGCTGTTGACCTCACAATCCAGCGTCTTTTGTTTTACATTTAATTTATCTATGGAAAAAACAACAATAGGGAACCAAAATACAACTAAAGAAAGGATTTATCAAAAATTTAATCTTAGTAAAATTTATAGGTCTTTTTCCGTACTAGTCCGCAAAGCTATGACCCCTGCAAGCTACATGCATAGCGTAAAATAGTGAAGTGAATAATAATACCAAAATTTAGAAGGAAATAAAAAATACCTAATTATGTGTAATACTTTTTCTTGACTATGCAGCAGTCTCTATAATCTAAGACTGAAACACTACAACACTTTACTGCACACAGTTTTAAAGCTTCCAAGCAACATTTCCAAAATAAATACAAAAAAGAGGTATTTTCCTACTTTAAAAAAAAAACGACGTGTTGCACTCCGGGAGTGCCGGCAGAAGTGAAAACTTGAATATTAACGTCGTGCATTTTTGATATTTTGGAATGGTTAGGGAATCATTTTGCACGAATTGCTTTAATTATCAGTATAAAAGTACTATCATTTATGTGGTAGAATATAATATTTATTTATTGCGCTATCGTAAACAAACATGACAATTTATATCACATTAAATATGCCGCGCCAGCTGTCTACTCTCCATCCGTCTTACGAATTTTCGATCAGGTCACGTGTCCTGACGCGAGTTTAACATTTTTTACCCATTCCTAAAAAAGGGTACAACGCCGCTAAATAAGTTTTCACTTCAAAGAAATCCTTCTTAAAGTAATAATAAAGTACATATGTCTCTTATCTCGCTATAGTAAAGAAAATTTTCTTCTATTCACTTCTTAATTAATACTATTTGTGGTATTCCTCACATTATAAAACAAAAGTTACAGTTACATTTAGTTAGTTTTAATTCTTTATTTATAAGACGTCAATGTATACAATGCCGTCTGTTATTAAGCGTGTTATGTTAATTTAATTAGTGATGAAGGAGTGTGGTAAACAATTATCTAGTTTAATTTACACACAATACGAATACATCAATTTATTATTTTAGTGATAGAATGAATTAATACAAGCACAAAAATATATTTTCTTTTTTCAGTTTTTCATTTTCACGGACACGATAATAAATTTAAATGTGTTAAGTGTGTTGTTGACTTTATCACGTACACGTACTATCGAATAGTTAACTTATTGTAAAGCGCCAGATAGAACTGGTTAGTTCGTACGTATGTACATTCACATAATAATAATAAATAAAAAAAACATGTGTGTACTTAAGTTATACTTCTTTGGCGTAACAAGATGTTTTCAAAAAATTTGTTCTACGTTTGTAGAAAAAGCGACACTAACTATAGGAAAAACTGAAATGTTGACTATAGCTAACTTCAGGGTGTCGGTTTTTTGTGACGGTGTGCGCGCGAATCGTAAAAATTTATTCTCATCATTTTTCCCTAAAGCGCTTAAGAAGTATAACTTCAATAATGAAAAATTTATTTCCAACCTTTACAAATGTTGAATATATACAGTTTATTATTTTTTCTTGTTACTCGATATCTTTACTTCCTTCAATATAGTTGATCGGAACCCTTTCATGGGTAAAAGCCTCCTCCAGCTTTTTCCAAATTTCTCTATATCTTCTTATCTTCTATCTACCTTTTTTTTGTTTTCCTTAATAGACAAGTAGGTGATGAGCTTTCTGCCTGACACACCGCTTTTTGAGTCTAAGTCATGTTTCTTCAGGATTCCTCCACTGTACAACGTAATATAATTTTACCGTCGAAAGTAATTTCGTGATTCGGAAGGCATGAGCCTCACGTGGAAACCACTAGGCCAACATTACTCAAAAACACCAAATGCGTGTATTTAATGATGGAACTGGTCATTACCACCCTTAACACTACGAAGGTGGAATAACTATCGTAATAGAATTAAACTTAAGTAACACTTCGAATAGAATTCGTGTAGTGAACCATACAATTTGTATAGTTTTCTCGGCATTAATACGAAGTCGAAAATAGAGACTTTGATCTTGATTGACCTTTGAGGCTTGACTCATTTCTACTTTTCCGTATTTTACAAGCATTGTTTTTATAGGTTAATCCAATCAAACCGAAAGAAACCCGTTGGAAGTACAACCACCCGGAAGTAGCGAATAGTACTGGCAAAGTTCCGGAGTTGGAGTATTTCGATGCTCAATTCTTCAAAATCCACTATCGATTGGGCAACTCAATGGACTCTATGTCCAAGAAAATATTGGAGCAAGCCTTCGACGCAATTTACGATGCAGGTATAGACACAGTTTATATATAAATCAAAATTAATAAAACATCGTATTTTATTTTTTCATAATCGTGTACTCGTAATCATATTCGATTCCTCGACGGTATTTCTTATTTAGTTTTTATATACCATTTATATTATATTAACTAATGTTGCTAATACTTTAACAAAATTATAAATAGGTTATATTAAAAGTAGTTTTATTTTAATAAAGAAATACAGGCAGGATAAGTGGGAACAAGATTGTGGAAGCTTTAAATGAAATCCGGAACATCAACGATATGCGATAAGGTTTCCGATGGTCTTAGGGCTGTGGCGCGATGCAGTGTTAAATTAATTGCACTACCTTTTTAACAGTTGCTCGAAAGAGGGCACGGTGTCGAATGACTAGCAAAGCTGTCATGTCCCACTATATAAATGAAAAGGGTCACATAAAGTTTGCAAAAACTACCGCGTAATAAGCCTAGCATAGCTTCGTCGGAAAATTGTATGCGATAGTATTCATCGAAAGAGTGATGAAAAAATATGGAATGCGCAAGATGAGTTTAGAAAGGGAATAGGATGCTTAGGTCAGGTCTTATACGGGCTGAGCAGCCATTTGATTCACGCATTGGAATCCCTATTAGGGGACTCTACGACATGCGGCAGAATCAACGGGGCCTGTACGAGTTGGTTTCCTATTGAGAAAGGTGTAAGACAAGGTGGAGTTGCCTCCACGTAGCTGTTTAACTTATTTATAGATTTCGGAAAGAGAGTGATCGCAGATTAAAAGTGGGCCAGTTACTTGTGAATGGTCTCCTATACACGGACGACCAAGTGATACTGGCGTCTTCGGTGGTGAAATTGCAGCAGCAATGAAAAACGCTGTGAGAAAAAATTTACATATGAATGGCAAAATCTATAGTTTTTGAAAGAGGTGTAAAAATAACTGTATGTGGTATTCTGATAGAAGCGGAAGGAAATGGACCAAGTGGATAAGTTCGTGTACTTAAAGTGTATGTTTACTCCTACTGGAAAGTATGACAATGTCCTAAAAAGACTAGTAAATACTGGGAATTGAATAAATGGGGCTCTCTAATGAGGCTCTTCGTACATGCGTTGATTTATCTGAAGGAAAATTATAATTTTATTGCAGGTATTAGTCCAGACCAGCTCTCAGGAACCAAGGTTGGTGTCTACTTGGGAACCTGTTTCTCTGAAACCGAAAAGGCTTGCTTCTATGTCGCTACTTCTAGAACGGGATTTGGTATTGCCGGGTACGTTACTCTTATTGAACCTCATTATCTTGGACCTCCTGATCGAAGGTTACATGTCTTAAATTAGCAATTGCCTTATTTTAAAATAAGTCACGGCGTTTGAAAGCTCCTTACCTTATACTACTCTTATAAGATCCAGTAAGGTTCTCCGTCTACCCAATAAAATTGATACCTCAGAAATGGAACCGAAAATGTAAAAGTAATAGTACTAAAGTACTAAAAAGTACTAAAATACAATGATTAATTTTAAAAATAGGTGCAGTAAAAGTATGTTTGCCAATCGTATTTCCTACTGGTTGAACGCGAAGGGGCCCTCCATGTCTGTGGACCAGGCCTGCTGCAGCTCTACTGTGGCTCTGGAGTTGGCGTACCAGGCTCTTATTAGAGGTGAAGTGGATTCAGCCATCGTTGGAGGCGCCAACATCTGCTTACATCCTCAATCAACTGTTCATTATGGAAGGTATCTATCCTTTTGTAATAAAACATAATGTATGTTGCAGTCACTATACTGTATCAGATATAGAGAACATTATATTATACAGCTTCCCATTGGGTATTCCATCTCTTTACATACATTTTGTTTATTATTTGTAGGATCATGACAATCAGTAAAGATGGTGTAACGAAATCGTTCGACAAAAACGCCCATGGTTGCGCCAAGTCAGAAGCTATCAATGTTTTGTTCCTACAAAGAGCAAAGGATGCACTAAGGTAAGTTTTTCTTATTTTATATAATAGGTGGCACACAGGCAGAAGGTTCCCTGACAAATTAAAAGCCGCCCACGCGGTCAATAATAATCAACATCAGATTGGGGTAAAAAACCGCCGGGGAAGGCGAGTACCTTTACTACGTACTTCACTCACTCCAGTGAGCTTCCGTCCTGCCCTTCAGGCGATTGACCACCCCGCGACGGCCGAAGCCGAGGTTCCAGTCACGCAGGAGACGCCCTTGCGCTAGTCGCAAGAAAAAACAGAAGGTTCACTTGATGTTGAGCTACACATACTAGAAGGCTTGCGAGTCGGCGTTTTCAGTTTCTGTATTCGTTTCATTAACTAATTAAATCAAATTAATATCAAGTATTTCTCTTGGTACGCCCTCTTGGTGCCCGCCAGCTGAAGGTAGCTATGTCATCAAATTCACGAAATGGTTTGTCCTACCTGATGGCTGATATAAGTAAAATATATAAAAACGTGTTGACACTGTAGCATTTAGCCCGCTCCACGCGTAAATGCGTCATCTAACGTCGACGGGTCATCTATATCGAGTTACATTATAAAAACAATAAAATTATGATTTACAATCGTTTTATAAATAACTCGATATTGGTTATTTGACTATATTTTTGAAGTTAAACTTCCTTTGGCGCGTTGAAGTTAGCTATAGTCAACATTTTAGTTTTTTCTATTGTTAGTGTCGTTTTTTCTACAAAGTTAGAATAAAATTTTTGAAAAGATTTTTATCTTCTTACGCCAAAGTATAACTTCTAACGCGTGTACAAATACACACACGCTTTTTATGTATGTATGACCTCCGTCTATTGGATAAGAGAGGAAAACAAAGCAATCGTGAAATCCCTCATAGAAAGGGTTTTATTATCGCGTAATATTATGATTCGTTTAAGCGAGTGATAACTGCTTTAAAGCACTCAAAAGTCGAATAATGACATTAAATCCCTAGTTGTATTAAATATTTGTATGAATTTTTAGAATTTACGCTGAAGTGGTACATGTCAAGTCCGAATTCTGCGGCCTACCTAAGGATGAGGATGGTCCATTGTTCACCTTTTATCGGGACCCCTGTATCATGGCAGATTTCCTTAAAACCTTCTATGAAGAAGCAAACGTTCCACCGCAGGCTGTTGAATATGTTGAAGCTTTTGGTTCTGGTAATAAAAAATATCAATAACTTATAAAACACATAAAAGTAATAAGAACATATTATGTTGATATCACAATCATGCACGAATTATGCAATTCATATTTAAATAGCACCATATTAAAGTTTCAATAAAATAAATCAGTGGCGCTACAACCGCTTTAGGTATGGCCTTAGATTTCTGAATCTGTTTCATGATCATTTTTAAATCTAATAGGAAAGTAGGTGATCAGCCTCCAGTGCCTGATACAGGCCGTCGACTGTTTGGGTCTAAGACACGTCGGTTTCCTCACGATGTTTTCCTCCACCGTTCGAGCAAATGTTAAATGCGCACATAGAAAGAATGTCCATTGGTGCACAGTCGGGGATCGAACCTACGACCTCAGGCATGAGAGTCGCACGCTGAAGCCACTAGGCCAACACTGCTCAGAGCTGCTTTAAAAGTTTCAATAATTTGAACGTATTTGTGACTAAAAACCAATCAAATGTTTGCTAAGTGAAAATTATCACCAAAATATTGGCAGAAATGAGTCTGACTAGGACCTAGTCACTAGGTTGTAGCCGTATTTTTAAATAGCTTCAAAACTAAGTATTACGTAGTCACCCACGTAGTCCTGGAATGCGAGGCTGTGGCTAAACAACGTTCAAACTCCTCGGAACAGTGAAGTCGCTGTAAAGCCTGTGAAGTGCCCAGGAGACTTCTGCGCTTCTGGAAGGAGCTAAATTTGCCAGCCCTGCGATTCTGTAACTCACTTTTCGAACTCACACAGCGGTCGCGCTCAAATCAGTCGTAAAGCAGTCATTTTACGATATGGCATTCTGATAAACAATAAACTACAAGGAGGGACCTTATCAGAATGCTAAATCATAAAATGACTGCTTCACGACTGATTTGAGCGTGACCGCCGCTGTGTGAGTTCGAAAAGTGAGATACAGAATCGCAAGGCAGGACTTAACGCACAACGGAACAATTATGAGTCTAAGTGCGGAAAATGAGTACACCAACCATACCATACCATAACTATGTATTAACATAAATTACAGCAACGCCAAAAGTGGATAAAGCTGAATTGGAAGCTATCGACAGAGTATTCTGTGACAACAGAGAGGACACTCTTCTAGTTGGTAGCGTAATGTCCAACTTGGGTTACGTAGAGGCGGCTTCTGGCATTTCTTCTGTAACCAAAGTAAGATATTTCGATTTTTTCGAGAACACAAACAAGTAGACCTTAATATAAATCGCGTCTAAAATATTTAAGGGTATACTGAAAGGTTATTAACTGTGGCGTAACTGTACCATCTGGGGTCCGTGGCAAATTCTTTTGATGGGGCCCTATCAGTAAAAATCGACACGTTGTACTCAGTTTAGTTTTAATAAACTTCGAGATTTTCAGCGTACTCAATTACACGTTGTATAATATGTCCCATATAAGTTGATACCTGATGAATTTCAAGAAAAAAAGGTCGAGGTTGTTTCATTTCTAAATTAAATTAAAAAAAATTTACTCCCTTTTAGGATATTACTCGCGTTATAATGTAAAACTTTTAATATATATGTGTATATGTATGTATATATATTAATTCAAAGTCAAAATAACTTTATGACAGAAAAAAAATCTAAATTTACATTTACTGCCAGTTCTCAAATCAAGGGCGTAGAACGGAAGAGAAGAAGTGGCAATATACTCTCGGCCACTCTTTTTAGTCGCCATGTTTTTGTTTTACACAATGTTTTTCAGTAGCTGCCATTACACCATGTTCCACATGACATCTTAAGTAATCACCTTTGTTTTGTGTGATTAGATTTAGACGAAAGAAAAAATTATGATTCGATCTAGAAATGAATTATTACAAACATTTTCAGGTTCTTCTAGGCTACGAAGCTGGTAAATTAGCAGGTAATATAAACTGTGACGATCCAATAGATGATGTTGAGGGTATTCGAACTGGAAAAATGCAGATTGTAAGAGACCACGAACCATTTAGACAAGGGTATACTGCTGTTAACGGGGTTTCTGTAACTGGCGTGAATGCTCACGTTTTGTTACGAGGGCTTAATAAAACTAAGGTAATTTAACTTATTAATTATTTATATTAACGTGCTTCTATATGTAAACATTTTTCTAAAAATAAGCATTTTAGATTTTGTGTGGCTTTCAACTGACGCAGGTTCTGCACTATGTCAATCCTGCGTTTTATTTTCCTACATAATAAAATAAAGTCATAAGAGTCATCATAAACGTGTCATGACATCTCAAGCAATGCCGATTCGCCTTTTATACTTAACTAGTGGACCCCACAGACGTTGTCCTGCATGATATTTAAAGCGATTAGGATATTAAGCACAGTATGAAAGTACCGACTGCAGTGCCATCTGCCGGGCTGATTTGTGAATCTAAACCATTCCCAGATCCCCTTGAACACACACAAAAAATTTCATCAAAATCGGTCCAGTCGTTTGAGAGAAGTTCAGTGACATACACACTCACAGAAGAATTATATATATAAAGATAATTCACAGTAATAGATCACAATTATCGTTGCTACAATAAATTTACTCTTACAGAACCTCAACCGTTACAAATCAAACATTCCCCACATTGTTGCAATATCAGGAAGGCAGAAATCTGCTGTAGAAAAGATCTTCGAAGATTTGAAAAAACGTCCAATAGATCCTGAGGAGATAGCTCTCTTCCACAACATTCATCAAACCAAGATCAGTGGGCATTTGGGAAGAGGATACATTTTGTTAGGTGAGATATTATACGAATCTTGACTTTTTTTTGAGGCAAACGGGTAGGAGGCTCACCTGATGTTAAGTGACACCGCCGCCCATGGACACTCACATTGTCAGAAGGCTCTCAAGTGCGTTGCCGGCCTTTCAAGAATTGGTACCCTCTTTTCTGGAAGGTCCCTAATTCGAATTGGTTCGGAAATACTTTAGTGGGTAGCTGGTTCAACATAGTGGCTTACTTGACTTAATGTCGTATGACACTTAGATGGGGCAGAGGGCGTCCACAGTGAGTCTCTTCGCGTTCAGTCTTGGGCCTCGTATTTCACCTTCCTCCAAGTCTTTCTGGTCCCCTTTGGCTAATCTGCAACTATACTGTTCTAGGTTTGCTTGGGACGCTACCGCTATCCTTGCGGGTTCCAATCAATATACGAATCTTTTTAACTTTCAGATACAAACCAAGACAATGAGACGGTTGTTCTAAGCGAGACGGCAGATTACTTTGATGATGTGAAACGTCCTCTGTGGTTCGTCTACAGCGGTATGGGATCCCAATGGGCTGGTATGGGAGCACAACTCATGCGCATACCTGTTTTTGCTGCGGCTATTGAGAGGTATAATCATTTATTCGAACATGTTATTTTTCTTATAGGAATATGTTTTACTGAACCTTACGATTCGGAAGGAATAAATTTCTTTACAAGATGATTAAGTAACAATATTTTACATTAATTTAGATTGGCCAAGAGAATTAAATGTATTAAACGATAATGTTTCTTAGTAATCATAACAATTACTAAGAAATTCAGTATTTACAATTTTCTTAACGTATAATGTATGGATGAAGTACCAAATAGCTAAGCAACACAAATTATTTGGAAGATAAATTGTGCTATTTGATACTTCATCGGACTCATAACTTATGATAGACTTTATGTGACGAATAGCGCTATCTGACAGTCGTGAAACGCAACAATAGTGTTTATCCTACCAATAAGTAATAAATAGCTATTTTGGAAATCATGTAGAACTTATCCGTACATTGTGAAACAGACCCAAATTTTGAAATTGATACAAGAATGATGAAATTCGAATCATTCGAAACCTCAATCATCAAGATTCACGGACGCAGGAGCTATACACGAATAGACAAAAAAAAAATATACGTCGAATTAATTACCTCCTTCTTCCGTTTTTTCCGGTAAAACATGTAGGTACTACTGATTGGATAAACCTGTAGCGTGTATTTATAGCAGGTGCTGAATTAAAAGCACGTTTAGGAAATGTAAAAAATCTTGATTATGAGTTTACTAGATAAATAATTCTCACTCTAGAGTCTTTAAAATAATTGATAAATAATATAACTATTTTCTAGATGCCGTCGAGCCCTAGAACCCAAGGGAATCGATATTTTACACATTATCACTGCGCCGGATAAGAAAATCTATGATAATATTCTGCACTCTTTCGTGGGAATCGCTGCTGTTCAAATTGGGCTTACTGATGTTCTTAAAGAAATGGGAATTGTGCCGGACAAAATTATTGGTACGTACTAAACTAGGAACTACATCTATAATAAATTAAATAGGCTGCTTAATCCGCTCACCGTCTACAACCTAAAAACAGTTAAGGGACTGGCTTATGAACACACCTTATGCGGAGATGCTTCTGAGCCACACATACACATAAAAATTGGGAGAAGTAGATGTAAAGAGTTTAATAAAAACAAAATTGTCATTGAAAAAAAATACGATTTCTATGAACCCTAATACAGGTATGTATGTACTCTTTCACAAATCTTATATACATACATACATTCATTGTTATAATAAATTGTTTAATACATTTATTTATGATGCAAAGATGCAAATAAAAAGGTTTTAATTTGATAGAAATATATTTAACAGTATTATGATCTGATCAGTATTAGTGTTTTCGGTATTAGCGAATGATTTCACTATTGCTTTGAATTCTGGTGAATTGATATTTCTTTATGTATATTTTAAGCGCAAAATTGTAAGGTTGTGACAGGCTTACTGAGATGGTTTTGGTACTTCCCCTGATTAGCCATCTCCATGTTTTTAAGTGCCCATTTTTTGCATCAGGCGTTATCAGCTAACTAATATTCAGTTCTTTACTGACGGAAATAAAAAGATATCCTTTCTTGACTAAAAATAAATTAATACTGCCGTGTAATGCTTTCATGGGGAAGGTGATTAAATTTTTAAAGGCAAGGCATTATAGCTTGGTAAAGTATTAAGTCCATAAGTTTTGACAACAATTATGAATAACTTAATTGTTCTTATAGTTAAGACATGATAATTAGCATGACCTTTGCATGCCTATTTCTATATGGCTGATTGTGCGTTTTTTTATTAGTAATAAATCTGAATGTACCACTTTTTTTGCAAAGAAACTATTGATTTTTTTTTTATTTCAGGTCACAGTGTCGGTGAGTTAGGTTGCGCATATGCAGATGGCTGTCTTACCGCTGAAGAAATGATTTTAGCTGCGTATAGTCGTGGTCTTGTCTCCGTACAGACGCCATTCATACGTGGTTCTATGGCTGCCGTTGGGATTGGCTATGAGAAAGTATGTAGCATTTAATAAACACCTTTCAATCACGTTGTCTGTATGTAAATTATGTTGAAAACAAATGAATGTGTCTTATTATAAACTCCATTTGCCATATATAACTAACTATCGGTTTCAATTACGTTTAGATCATCAAGTTATGCCCCCCGGAAATCGAAGTTGCTTGCCACAATAGTTCCGAGTCCAGTACGATTTCCGGCCCAGCTGATGCCATGAAACAGTTTGTGGAATCGCTCACTTCAAAGGGAGTTTTTGCCAAAGAAGTTCCTTGTTCCAACATCGCGTACCACTCAAGATACATTGCTGAAGCAGGCAAGTACCAAGCAAAAAAACTAAGCATATATCTCGTACGTGAATAGCACACATAAGATGCGTTTATTAACATAATTTTAGAGATATTTATTTTATTATGTAAATAATATATGCATATAAATATTGTACATGTATAGTTTTTATGTAGTCTTATTTAATATTCTTATATCTATTTCTTTATTATATTGATTGGTTATTGGTAACGCAAAATAAAAATATTATTAAATTATGATGTAAAAAAGAGAAGCAACAAAAGCACATCTTTGCAATTAAATTTTCACAGGCGTAATAATTCGAGATAATTTCACAAAATTGTTTATCATCAGGTCCCGGTCTACTGAAGTACTTAAAAGAAGTAATTCCAACTCCAAGAGCTCGTACTGAGCGATGGGTCTCGACATCCATACCACAAGAGCGCTGGGAGGAACCACTTGCAAAATATTCTTCTGCTGAATATCATACAAACAATTTACTCGTAAGACTGAGGACTTATTCTCTTTTTAAAATCTATTTCTTTTATTAACTTAGACACAGAGATCTCCGTGTGTTCGATTCAATAAAGATGTTTTGACTGACTGACTGTTTCTGGCTTAGTATGGATTCACGAACGCATTGTGATGGATATCTATTCCTTTCAGTGCCCAGTTCTGTTCGAGGAGTCTGCTCAGCTGATACCAAAGAACGCTGTATTGCTTGAGGTTGCCCCGCACGGTCTCCTGCAGGCTATACTTAAGAGATCCTTGTCTAGTTGTGTCAATATACCTCTTACACGTCGAGGTCATCCGGATAATGTTACACACATGCTTGATGCTATTGGGAAGTAAGTGTATCATTTCTATTACAATCTTAGTATATATTTCCCTAAAATATGGCGAGAGGGCCGATGGCTGGCCATGCGTCATACTCGTGAACGGGTGCTACTTGTGGTGACTGGTCGGACTTGAATTTGTGTATGCGGAAAACAACAATATACGTGTATATGGAATAGAATAAAATTTGTATTACATAAATTATAACTCAATTTAAGCGAAAATTTACCGATTTTTCAGACTGTACATGCAAGGGTACTATCCAAAGGTCCAAGCTCTCTACCCCAAGGTTGAGTTTCCAGTTTCGACAGGAACACCTATGTTGGGACACTTGATTGAGTGGGCTCATACAGAGAAATGGTAAGCATTTATAATATCAATGTTATACTATAAATCCAGTTTCGTATGTTGGAACCAAATTACAGATGGAAAAAAAGAATAAAAATATGTTGTACGAGTAAAATCTAATATATAAAATTCACGTGTTACGGTGTTAGAAACTAAACTCCTCCGAAATGGCACGACCGATTTTCGTGAAATTTTGTGTGCATTAGGTAAGGTCTGCGAATCGGTCAACATCTATTATTCATCCCCTTAAATTTAAGACATTTTTTGTTTTCATTTTTTTATGATACAAAAAAAACAACCCTTAATTTTGACTCTACGATCAACCCCTATTTTTATTATAGTAGATATTATTTTTAATGAACTAAAAAATATTTACATACATGGCAAAACAACGTTTGCCGGGTTAGCTAGTAGACTATAAAAATACACTTATTATTTTACAACTATGATAATATTAGAGATCAACTTTTAAAACAAAAAGTCAAATATTTCTTTTTAATTTTATACTTCGTAGATATTACCAATATGGGTAATGCGATGATTGTCATACACTTATACTAACACCCCTTCGTCCACGAAGTTTTACGTTTATTATATTTATACAAATTTTCACGATGTTAAATATAGTACGGGTATTTATATATATATTTTATATTTAACATGATATTTATACACTTTAACCCAACTAAGTTTTTCTTCATTTCAGGAATCTGCCTTTGTATGTATCTGCTCATAGGAAAGCGGCGACTGCTTGCAAGTTTGTCTTATCTGTCCATGATGAGGAATATCATTACTTACAAGGACACGTAATAAGAGGTACCTTAATTAAGTTCTGGAATTACGACATTGCATCGAAAATTAGGACAATCTATAAGGCTGAATTTAGTGTCACGCCGACCGCACGCGTACCGTCGGCGCGGATGGTCGAGATATATGAACTTCTAGAATGCGTTTTTGAATGACGCGTAGCTATAAGCGCGCACGGTGGTCAGCGCCGATGGCTGCGCGGCCGTACGCGTCGCGCGTCGGCGCCGTGTAGCTGTCAGCGCTGACGATCGCTATAGCGCCTCTGCTTTCAGTGAGCGTTGTAGTGTCGAACGGAGCGGACGTCGTCAGCGTGTACAGTCATGGCAAATCGCGAAGTGGGTACAGGTCGAGTTATCGACGAGGTACGCCTGAGGAAGAAATTGTGGGATGCATCCGATCCACTCTACAAAAATAAAGATGCAAGAAACAAAGCCTGGGAGGACATTGTCGATACATTGTTCGAAAATATTTTAGGAGAGTCTCCTGCAACGGCTCTCTGCTCAATCAATGGATAAACATGGAGTCTTCGTCGTCGCCGGTTTTCTATTTTTTTGAGATAGGTAGTACAAAGCAGCAATAACTAATACACTCCGCATTTTGGTCTTCGTCTGTACAGTAAGGCGGTCAGTACGATACTAAAACGAACCACGCTGAGCGTCAGCGCTGACGAACTACGCGCTGATCTATGAGCGCTGACGGTGAGCGTGAGACTAAATTCAGCCTAAATATGTTAGAAATACAAAAATTAAAATGTTTAAACTATTTAAAACTACAAAATTTTAAAATATTGTGTACTTTTAATACAGAAACAATATTAAAACAAAGTTCATAATAATGTCAAAATGTTTTAAAAACGTGTCATTGGTAAATTTTTGTGTAATCTTAATATATAAACAACTTAACCGATTTCAATCAAATTTGCACACCGTGTGCAGTTTGATCTAACTTAAAAGATAGGATATCTTACATATATATATAATTCTACAGTAAGTGTGTATACTGTGTATACTGTATGTCACTGAACTCGTCTTAAACGACTGGACCGATTTGAATGTTTTTTGGAATGGAATGGCGCTGCAGTCTGTGTTTCATACTTTGTGTAATATCCTAATTGCTTGAAATATCATGCAGGACAACGTCTATCGGGTCCGCTAGTAATCTATATTTACAACGTTATGAAATAAAGAATTAATTTAAATATTTGTTTGAAAACCCTTTATTATAGATTTTCGATACTAGCTGTGTCAATACGATCTTTACAGGGCAAAACTTGCTCCCATTCTCTGCTGCATTGGTTGCTGTGTGGGACACTCTTGCCATGTTCTTCGGGATTGAAAAGAAGCACACCTCTATCCAGTTTAAATCTATCCAATTCTATGCCCAGCCTGTGTTGCATGATGGAAGACAGTTGACTCTCAATGTCGCCATTCAACGTGGCAGTGGGAAATTTGAGGTATTCAAATACTTTGCAGGAGATTTCAGAATAAACTCGTCAAATTAACGATTTAAAATGGTGTCATTTTAAGGTGCCAATTTTATAAAACCATTGTTGCAACGCGTTACTAAGTAATCTCTATCAGTAGTTGTACTTTTTTAAAGCTTTCTTGAGCCTAAAAATATTTTTCTTATATGTTTCACCGTCACATACATTTGTGTATTTTTTTTAAAATAAATAAAACAACGTGTCGCCAGAACAGTAAGAACGATACGGGTCACATGACATCCGGTTACTCTCGTACTGTGTATTTGATTAAATTAATTTTCCATTTCAGGTGTCTGGTAATAGTATGTTGATGGCATCTGGATACGCTGAAATTATTGAGAAAGATGAAAGTCACAGATTATTAAAAATACCTGTTGATAAATCTACAGAAAATACCCTTAAAATGAATGATATTTATAAATTGCTTCACAGCCGCGATTATCAATACAGGTAATTTTTGGCATTAACGAAACTAATATAAAAAGCATACCATCTTGACCGGGAATTTAGCATTGTACAGCAATACTTCGTATGGAAATAACATTTTGTTCGAGTTACAAAGTCTAAATAATTCGAGATACCGTGTGAACACCTAAATGGGTCCAGCGGAAATGGAATTGTTTTTCGACTTACTGGAATTTCGACTTAACGAGTTTCGAGTTATCGAGATTCCAATGTATTTGCATCCGAGATACTTTAAATTTTAGCAAAACGATAAGGGCTTAAGGACACTGTCACTGAAAACCATTGCGCAATAAAGCAGTGACTTCCACATGTTCTATTAACGGCATCATTATAGATTTATTCATTTGTATAGTTCTAGTTACTTGTTGCTAGTTAAAGCCTAAGAAACGTTATTTGCAATTTCAGTGGTGAATTCCGTAGTCTTCTGTCAGTGAACACATCCATGACCCAAGCGGAAATATCCTGGAAAGACAATTGGGTTGCTTTTATCGATGCATTGATACAATTAAACAATGTACGCCGTGCTCACAATACTGTATCAATACCTGACTCGATAAGAAAATTAACAATTGAAATTGATGAGCACAAGATGAATGACAATAAAATACTCAGAGCCGATGTCATAGATATTCATGATTGTACACGGTAAGCTAATTTTATTTTTATTGAGAACTAGGAAGAAAGCTTTAATTCCTTATCATATACAGTGTAAACTCTTTATAACAAATTTCATGGGAAGGAGAAGAAAAAATAACCAAATTTAACCAATTACAATAATTTCTAATTTTATTACAATCAATAGGTGAATTATTCTCAACACATATAGATATTCTGTTAACTTTGCCTGGCGTGTTTTGCTATGACAGGCAATGTTTTCTAAGAATAATGGCACACGTGTTAAGGCAATTAACAAAAATAAAGGCGAGACGGCTGTTAATGACCTCAGGTGTCTTTCTTAGAACATTCGGCACCTCAATAGGTTAGTTTTGTAAGCCGATTATTAAAACAATTACACTAACAAATTGAACTCATTTTTTCGTTATGACGAATGACGTTATAAAGAGATTACACGGTATTTAAAAATGCGCGCGATTGGCAAAACCGTTCCCTATTTTGAGTCGCTGCGCCAGCGCAGTACGTAAAACAACTCGACCTAAATACATACTTAATTTGACCATGATACAATTGCCGATATAGGTTTTTTACATAAAGGTTTCGAGAGAACGGTTATCCACATGAATACGTGACAATTATAATAATAATTTATTTGCAAGAATATGGTACAAAAATGTTATAATGTTTACAGAGCTTTATTTCTAATTACAAAAAATAATGTAATTTATTTACATGAGAAACTTAATATGTATATACGAACGAGATACACGTCGCCATCAGCCGTCCCTATTTTAGTCTACTATTCTGATATATATCTTTAATGACCTTTTGAATTGGTTAAACGTGCTAATATTACGAATTTTAGACGTTGTTATGGTGGTACAATGTAAAGATAATATTTACTCCTTAGTGAGCCTTGAAATTAGAATTTTTGTCCTGTGAATAACTATTGATTATATTGTTTAATTGATCCTAGATGTGGCGGAGTAGTTATAGAAAGTTTGACATTCCGCGACCTACCCATAAGTAACAACGAGGCAGTTACCATGAAAAGCTTGAAGTTTGTTCCGAACTTCATGCCGGGACAGTCAAATGTGAGTTAATATTTAATTTAGTTTTTCCCTAGCTTAGTAGTATTTGAGACCGAGTTGTCCCATACAGACTTGCATTTTGACATTTCTAGAAAAATTAATTTAAGTCATAATTTTTCCATATGATGAATCCTTGGTCTATTTTTGATCATTGGAGGCGATACGAACGAGGCAGCTGTTTAAAGGATGTCGGACTTTTCAAACAAAACAAATCACTTTTAAATAAGAACTTAAATAATTTTTAAGCGATACAAATCTATATATGTAACTAGCAGACCGGCCAAGCGTTGCTGTGGCTAAGGTTTTTGTTATATTACATTAGTAAACTATTCATGGGAAACGGTTGGAGATCACCAGTCATGGAGACCACCTTGCTTTTTTAGTGGTTATGCCATTCAATTGTAGCTTATGTGAAACGTTGGTACTTTCAACACAGCGCCATCTATTAGAATTGTGACTATCTATGATAAACGAATAATTTGCAATAATATAATATTGGGGGTATAAATTGAGATGTAAGCTATCCTATCTTTTAAGTTAGATCAAACTGCACTAGGTGCAAACTTGATTGAAACCGGTTCGGTAGTTTAGGAGTCCATAGCGGAGAAACAACGTGACGCGTAATTTATATATATTAAGATTATTGCACATGAATAAAACAATATGCTTGTTTCTATAATATTTTAAATAATGTGAAAATTATTTCAGGAACTAACCGCTCTATACGTATACTTACAAATAATTGCGGAAAATGTGGAAAGCGACCAAATTGATGCAATTGAACTTATAGAAAATAACGATGGAATTTCAAAATTTAAAGCTCTTGATAGAGTGCTTCTTGATATTCCCGAAATTAACATGAAATATAAGAAGATGCACTACGATGTTCTTTACAAAAAAGGTTTAGGAAGAGGCAACGCTATCTTCGTCACCAATCTATCCAACAATGATAAGGTATGTGGAATCTATGTACACTAATTAACTAGTGGAACACACGAAACATTCATTTTGTTTAAGTATCAAAAACTGCTCTAAACTTCATCTACAAAAAGTAACGTCTACAGTTATATGTAACTGAAGGTTTTGTGTCATTTTACTAATAATATAATTATTAATTAGGTACATAATTTATTAAATATATTTAAAAAAACAGTGGCGCTACAACCGTTTTAGGTCTGGGCCTCAGATTTCTGTATCTGTTTCATGATCATTTGGCAATCTAATAATTTTTTTGGATATCTTTTATTATACTTTTTTCTTTGATTATTGTTATTTTATGTGTGTTTTTGTTAGTCATAAATGTTATGTCTATGTCTAAATGCGCGCATAGAAAGAAAATCCATTGGTGCACAGCCGGAGATCGAACCTACGGCCTCAGGGATGAGAGTCGCATGCTGAAGCCACTAGGCTAACACTGCATATGAATTATATTAGGTCCTTTTTTAGTAAAGGGATTAATAAACTACCTATGAGATGGCAAAAGTGCATAGAAAACAATGGTTCATACTTTGATTAATTAAATATATTATATTTAAAAATAATCGACTTTTTGTTCCTCCCATACAAAACGCCAATTTCATATGTAAGGACCTAATATAAACATAAGGATTATGTTTGTGTAATTTGTATTTTCTCCTTCTGTCTTGTATTGTTGGTTCGGCTATAAATATAGGTATATAACATATAATTCAATACTTTTGCAGCTTACCAAAGCTTTCGACAAATATCTACCCCCCAACACCTTAATAGTGAACAAAGAATATAGCGCAGAAAATAAAATACGACCCTCAACATTGTACACTGTCCTCTGCAATCACCACATCGAAGATAAATTAGTGTTACAATTAATTAGATGGAAACCAGATAACACAATCGCTGGTACAAGCGCTCTAACCGTCCGTTCGGATTCGAATTTGTCCCATTTAATTTCTACATTAAAGTTTTTACCTGCACATCAAAAATTATTGATATTCTCGCCATATCCCTCAATACCAAATTTGGAGAACTTTGTAATGGAGTGGAGGAAGGAAGGTCGCAAAGTTAATCTGATTATGATTAATCATAGTATAGACGAACAACAGTTTGTTGAAGATTTGCCGAAGACTGATTTGGCCATCAACGTTTTGGACCACGTAAGTTAATCTTCATCTACGTAAAGTAGTGGCTCACATGAGATTTTTTATTCATATAAGTAAAATGAATTATTTGTTTTTGTTTATTCACCGGTAAAACATTCATTTTATTTTATTTTAAAAATTTCTCTAATTTCAAACATAGCGTATATTTTTAATCGGCATTTACAGTAATTATAGTATTTTAACTCACAAATAGTTTACTTATTTTTGTAATAATTTATTTATTTACATTTATAGAAAAACAAATAATATATCACATACAAATTATAGGGGATGCAACGGGCGGCTTTTTCGCTAACAGATGCCTTCCAGGCAACCCTAGTAAGGAACAAAACTAAAAAACCAAATATGATGGGTGGGAATGGGACATACATTGAAAGATGTGCATAACCAAATCTTATTAAAAAATAAAATTACAAGTAACACTGAAAAATTATAGAATTACCAAACCTAATCTAAGATAAAATAAAACATTAATAAAATAAACTAAATGCTGATCTCTTGGTTCATGAATTACAATGTACAAAAAAATAAGAAAATACACGATTTACAAAAGTGACGATTGAGCAGGATATAATAATAATTTATTTATTGCAAGAATATGGTACAAAAATGTTAAGGTGATACAATCGTAAATCGTTCGCGTATTCTGCCACACGCAATGGCGCGCAAATTTGTCTTAAGGAATTTTACATAATTAGTCAGTCAATTCTTATATTATCTGTATCGTAAATATCATACTTTATTAAATTTATATCAATTACAGTGTCTCACGCAAGTAATCATTTATTGAATAGTACATTTTTTCCAAAAGTAATACACTAAGTCGCTTTTTAAAGACTCTTTTAATTGAATAGATCTTTTAATTATGAAATGTTTATTTATCTAGAAGACTTTTAAAAGATGTTAGGGAGGTAGCCAATCGTATGGAGTCGGGCAGCCGATTCCACAACTTAATGGCGGAGATCTTTGTGTATATCTTTATTCGGAGCGGAAAGATTGCTCCGTTAACCCGAAACAGTAAAAGGCCGCCCCAACTCTATGTATTTATTTAATTCTACTGTTGTTATGTATTGTACTGTTGTTTTATGTGTATTCAATTACATGTATATAAATTACAATTAATAATTAATTAAAGGGCACATGGGGCGGTAAATACTATGTACCAATGAAGGCATCAGTTGATCACCGTCGGGACGCAATGCTACAAAGCGCAAGTGTTGGAGATTTTAGCTCTCTACATTGGGTTGCTGCTTCGAACTTGCAAGAACCTGGTGTTAACGTGAAGGTATGTACTGTAAACCTTCTAACATGTACAAACTTATTTTTGAAGTTATACTTCTTTAGGCGCGTTATGAAAAATTGATGAGAGTGAAATTTTACGATGCGTGCGCACCGTGACACAAAATTAACAGAAAGAAGTTGCCCACTGAAGATGCTACGGCGTTGGACATAATTTAAAAACAACATTCGAATAATAATAGGATTTATGTTACACTTAATGTAAGAGAATAATAATAAATATTAATTTATTGAATTTTTCAAATGTAAACTGAACTTTATTGAGTATAATGACTCCTTTTCCAGTCTTTGATTATTTAATTGTAATTAATTATTTGCATGCAATCAAAAACTATTTTTAATAATGCCATAGAAGTATAACTTCTTACGCGCGTACATAAGTACACGCACCCTTTTTTTCTGATACAATTTGTGTGCTATGCCATTTTTTTACAAGAGCGTTCGGGAAAATACCAGTGCGCCAAACATTATATTACAGTAGTTACACTACTTACAGCACGATAATGTCGAAAAAAAAAAGGGAAAACAATAAATTATATTATATTAAATCCATAAGATATTCAATATCACTACTGTGAACTTACTCTACGAACATATACAAGTGTTGATAGTCGGAGACAGCATTCAGTAGGCGCAACGTCTTTGATAACGGGGATCTGTACAACAGACTGGTTCTGGCCCTTGGTATCGCAAACAACCTTGGCCTTCTCCGTCGCACATACAAAGAAGTGTTCTTGAAGAACACTTCTTTGTATGGCTTGCTCACCACCGCCCACATTTTTTTTTTGAGATATTTAGTTTTGTAGTCAAGTTCAAGTTGGTTATGATCGAGTGGACAAATTATAAATGTGAATGGATTTTAGGTACATTACGCTGGCGTTAATGATCTTGACGTGAAGAGAGCATCGGGTGTTGTGAAATTTGCGAAAAACAGTACGAAAACTTACTTTGGAATGGACTTCAGTGGTACTACGGCCAGGTAAAGTCAATAACAATTTACACGATTCAACTCCATGTTAATAATCCGAGTCTTCAATTCAAAATTTGTATTATGTATATTATGCACATTGTAATTAAATAAAATAAGGACGCAATCTCCGTCTAAAAACGTATGGTTGAATATTCTTACAGTAACTTAATACTAATACAATAGAAAACTTATTGATATAAAAATTAATTTAAAATCAAAACATAAAACCTAAACCTTTTTATAAATATTGCAATTCATGTGAATTCAGTCAATATCCATCTCACATGCAATAATAACCAGGGTTCGCAAGATACGTGTTAATTGAGCTTTACTTAGTAAATTTGTACGCACTTCCTGCCCCAGTCTCTCCAACATTTCCGCGTTATATATCCTACCTTAAGTTGTATTAATTTAAGCAGAAGGAAGAAACTGATTACAGCAGTAAGACCCTTACCTCCTTTGTCTTTCTTTATTTCAACCTGTTTTGGGATGAGCTTAGTATTTATTATTTTTGTTTCTTGGTAACCAATTCTTGTCTGAGTTAGAAGAAACTGATAGTAGACCGCGCATTTGATTTTCTTTGGTATTTGTGATGTTAATAATTTCTTTCATATTTCAGCGGTTCTAAAGTTATGGGTCTCATAGCTGGAGGCTCCATCAGTAGTCGAGTGAGTGCTAATCCAAATCTTCTTTGGCCGGTGCCCGAGCATTGGACCCTAGAAGAAGCAGCTACTGTACCTCTTGCTTACTGTCAAGCATTTTACTGTTTGGTAAGTCATACTAGTATCTATTATCATTCATTTGTTTCTTTCTAGTAGGTCATGTTTAGAGGACCAAAACCACAACAAAACACAACGGTTTTTTCTTTTCAAATATTCATAAAAACGAAATCAGTCCATAGCCAGTGTCTCTTTTCATCCCAGGTTATATACCTAAAACGACGAAAAAAGACGCAAGAGTACTCTAGTTAAATTTAATGAAACTATCAATCTCTTGGGCCTGAATATAATGGTTAGATGAAAAGAGATAGCGTTAGGTCGATCAGTTTCCTTTGCCTTTAGTTTATAATATGTATGTACGTTTTTAGGCGCAAGCATTTCGATTTGGGTTAATAATAATGGTACCGGTGCCGCTAAAAGCCTAGATATAGAGTATAAACCAATAGATTATCAGTCTGTGCATAATGAATCGATTTTTTGGATCTAATCTGCCGGTTTCCTCACGACCAACCTTATAAATTACAGTAACTCTGCTAACGTAATAATTGCACGGCCCCTTACGTGCTTGACTAGGCCAATACTTTTACAATATTTTTGTCACCAGGCTATGAAGAACAGGTTCTTCCCCGGCAAAACGGTGCTCATACACGGCGGTACCGGATCGTTGGGTCAAGCAGCTATTGCCTTATGTCTTGCATACAAATGCGAAATATTCTCCACGGTCAGCAATAGACGAAAGAAGGAATTCCTATTGAAGCTTTTCCCGACACTCAAAGGTACCAATTACTGTAAATAATGGTAACAATATATGTATATATAGCCCTGATATATTTAGAATTATGAAAATGATGTTACAGGTTAAACCTGCAAGTCTAGAACGCTTTGTCCAACTGAAGCAGACCACAGAACTATAATCGAAAATCTAATAAAATTATTCTATGTATTATTATTATCATTTATTATTGAAGTGAAACTTCTTTATCGGGGTTGGAAAAAAAATTTAGTGTAACATTTTTGCGTTACGCGTCACATTACGCCGTTACGCGCCATGTTGCTTTTTGAAGTCAAACTTCTTTATCGGCGTTAAAGTTTGACAACGGATTACATTTTCGACTTGAAATTTGCTAATCGCTATTTGCAGCAATTAATTTGTAAATTGTATGCTAGGCAGCGTATCAAAATTTACTGTGTTTAAAGAAATAGTTTCTAATAAGGTCATAAAGAAGTTTCACTTCTTACGTGTGTACACCTAGTACACGCACACATTTTTATTATTATTATATTCAACTGTATCCTCCCTTATTTATTAATTAAGTACAGCACAACATAATGCATTACCTGCAGTATCAGTTACAATCAATCTTATTTTAAATGCGGTTAGCAAAAAATACCAAAAAGTTTTAGGTTTCACTAGTAATTTCTTCGAATCCGATAGGCGCTTAACAACGCTTTTTCATTGATCACTACTACTAATCCCACTACTAAATATATGTCGTCCCGGATTCGAACGGATGGACATTTTTTTTTATTATCAACCGTTTTCGCAGCGCATGCGATCCTTATTTTTTCATGCAATTAAATATTATTCAGTGATAACGTAGCATTCAAATGGTGAAAGAATTTTTAAAATCGGTCTAGTATTTTTTGACTCGTTACAAACATACTTATGTAAGTATGTATTGTATGTACAAATCTTTCCTCTTTATAATATTAGTATAGATTAGTAAGTGTTGCCTTTCAATTCAAAACATCGTATTTTCACCTATTAACCAAGACTAAATTCAGCTAGTTAGAAATATTTGAATAATAGTTGACTCAATAACATTTTCAGAGGAAAATATTGGCTACTCAAGAGACAGCACATTCGGTGATATGATTCTTACAAAAACAAAAGAAAAAGGCTGTGACATTGTCCTAAGCTGTGTGAAGGGTGAACTTAAAAATGTAAGTCCTATAAAATTGGATGTTGTATTTACATGAGATTTATTTTAAAAAAATAGACTAAACGTTAATGGGTCTATGCTCTATGGGTATAACGTTATGACTGAATGTCTTGGAAATTTGTCGTTTTGAAAGCTAGCTATTGTTTTTTTTATAGATAAGTATTAGCAGTTGCGGTGCTTTCGGAATTATAATAGATACAGGCTTAATACATAACCACGAAGATTACAACTTTGGAATGCACAGCCTTACGAAAGAAAGGTCGTACAAACTTGTCGATTTCTCGTCAATGTTTGAATTTGGAACTATTGAAGAGTTCAAGGTAATTAAGTTTCTATGCTAACGTAAAGTTTGAATTTCGAACGTCAAAACGAGTCTAATGACGTTTTTTTATCCAGAGATAGCGATAAAAACAAAAATATTTTTTTTATATTAACAAATTTTGTGGTTTTGGGATTTGCGTTTGTTAGGGAAGGGGTTAGTTTTATTAAATTATTAATTTATTTCTGAAGCCTTATTTGAATTGTTTTAGCTTTCGGAAACGCCCTCAAATGAGTGCACAGATTATAGATTTTTTTACATTTATTTGACTATGGGCAATTAAACAGTTTATTATTAAAACATTATTAGGATAATTCAAAATCCTCCTGGCTATCAAACACCCTCACATATAAAAAGACTAAACTAATTTTTATCTATAATTTCATTAGTAATATTGAAATATTTCCACAGCGTCTCCAAGCACTCGTAAGCGAAGGTATAGCTCTGGGCTACGTCCGTCCCTTAACAAGGATAGTGTACTCACCAAAGGACGTATCTAGAGCCTTCCGTCTTATTGACGACAGTAAACACCGGGGCCGAGTGCTCATAGATTTGCAACAGAATATACCCATTGAACGGGCAAGGTAACGGATTTATCCATAGACATCATTTGACGTGACAAGATTAAAGAAATTTATATCATGGAAATCGATTGTGCTTTGGTTTTTTTGTTACGTCTTCGTGTATGTTACGTTTTCCTATTAGTACTTGTCACATTAAATATTGTATTTTGAAGTGAAAACTTCTTTAGCGGCGTTGTAAACTTTGGAATGGGTAAAAAATGATAAACTCGCGTCAGGACACGTGACCTGATCGAAAATTCGTAAGACGGATGGAGAGTAGACAGCTGGCGCGGCGTATTTAATGTAATATAAATTGTCATGTTTGTGTACGATAGCGCAATAAATAAATATTGTAGTCTACCACATTCAAGCAATTCGGGCAAAATTATTCCCTAACCATTCCAAAATATCAAAAATGCACAACGTTAATATTCAAGTTTTCACTTCTGCCGGCACTCCCGGAGTGCAACCCGTCGTTTTTTATTTTTCTTGTATCAGAGTGCCGATTGTTGGCAAGCTTTTATAAATATCTAAATAAATTCCTAAAAATACATTGCGGACTGGCTTTTATGACGAAGTCGACTAATACGGTTTAATTTTGTAAAACTAGGAATATGACTTTTGTTTTTTATATAATAGAAGCGGCAAATATGTCCTGTACACACGTCAAACAAAAAAAACACAAATTGTAAATCCAAACTATTCTTGTATTCACTTTAACACACACAAATTTCCTCAAAATCGGTCCGGTCGTTTAGGAGATTAATTATTTCTATTTAAGCACTTATTGAACAGATTATTAAATGTATAGTGTGATATAGGGAGCAAAGGCATCTCAAGAAGATTTAAATTTGAATAATAATTACAGCCTTCAGGTATCACCGGAAATGTCTCATTTAGTTATATCAGATGACGATATTCTGGCAACTCAACTGATCGACCGACTAGTTGACCGAGGAGTCCGAAAAGTACGACTTGTAACATCGCAGTCGGATATCGTGTTATATAAGAAAATGTAAGGTTCTTTAACATTTTTTATTTTTATCTTTCACTTGCAAACACAAGTTATAACTTTAAAGTCACAAATTGGAATGATCTTGACTATGTAGAAATATTTAATTGTCTTAAATTAAGCGGTGTTGTAACGGTCCCGTACCGTTTGTGAGTGGGTAAATATGACCCTTTTCCATGGGAGCTCCGTAGCATATGACCCATCCATCTCCAATTCATTTGGTCTATCTTAGTGAGAATGTCTATAACACCTGTTCTAGCTCTTGTGTCTGTGTTCTTTGCTTGTCTAATTTTCTTATTCGCAGCATGCTTCTTTAAATGGCTCGTTGGCAGCTAGCATGTCCCTGTGCCGGTAAGAGAGTGCCCAAGTTTCAATCTAGCGATTATTGATAAACTAATCTAGACAACTTTACAGGTATTGGAGTAAAACTGGTGTTAATATTGAAGTAATTAATCTAGATATATGGAACACAAATAATATTCCTGCGTTACTGAAGGATCTAAATATAGAAGGAGTGTATACTATTGTAACAAAAGACACGATATTTGATAAAGTTAATGAATTTTTGAAAGACCTAGATTTGAAAACCAGGGAATTGGACCCAACAATAAGGTACATAGAATACATTTTTAGTTCAGTATTTTAAGTGAACAATCTAAGAGCTCCATCATCAGAGCATCTTGAAAAACAATTTGAAAATTAAGCCGCAGCCAACAGAAAGTGACTTTGACAGCTGAACAGATCCTTATAAATTGTAGCCAAGAACCTTCTCGATCACGTCAGGTTTCAAACAAAAATCACATCATAATCGATCCATACGTTAAGGCTAATGCCACAGACACTAACATATCAACATCCTTTTTGGATAAAAAGAAAAAAATCTGTGACGCTACTACTTTTATCTGTTTCATGATCGTTTGTCAATATAATAGGCAAGTACGTGATCAGTCCCGATTTTCTAAGGATATTTTCTTTCACCGTTCGAGCGAATGTGCACATAGAAATAAAGTCCATTGGTGCACAGGAGGATCGAACCTACGGGATGAGAGTCGCTTAAGCCACTAAGCCAACACTGCTTTTTGCATAAGGGATAAATAATAATACAATAGATTAAAAAGATTTGAACCGAAACTCTTTTTTTAACTTGAATTTAAATGATATCCTGGTATTTTGCTACCAGTACATTTTAATACAGCTTGTTTCCCAACCTTTTTCGTGGCATGACAACCATAGCTTGTCTAAAATTCCTCGTAACATACATAAGTTTTAATATTACAAAAATTAAGTGTTCACTTAAGAAACACGATGATAAGTTTTAGGAAGAACTCACTAGTAAATTGTTAACGAAACACAGTATTACATACTATTGTCAAAACATAATAAAGAACTGAAATTCAAATATCCAAATAATTTAAATAAAGATTTTTCTTTAATAATGTATTATTTTAATTTCGTGCGATCCTTGCGATTGATGCTCCGATTTCGATTGCCCCTTTTAACAATCGCCCCATTACCCCCTATGGAGCGTGTGGGACCCACGTTGGAAAATACTGTTTTAGAAATTGAGAATTTAAATTATTTCACAGATACTTCGCTGTTATAAATGAAAATAGCGGTATTGGTGAGCACGTATCACTGTTAAGGAAGAAGAACAGACTCGCCACGTCACTCGTCAGACTTCCATGTTTGAAAATGGTAATTTTTTTATTGTACCTGAAAATAGATTTCATACATTAATAAACATGGTAGTTTTATCTTAATATATATAAATCTCGTGTCACAATGTTTGTCCTCAATGGATTCCTAAACTACCGAACCGATATCAATCAAATTTGCACACCATGTGCAGTTCGATCCAACTTGAGAGATAGGATAGTTTAAATCTCAAATTATAGTCGCAATTTTAATTTATTGCAAAATATTTGTTTATTATTTGATACAATTCTAACAGATGGCGCTGTGTTAAAATTATCAAGATTTCACATAAGCTGTCATCTACCTTTCACATAAGTTCTCCTACCGTTTCCCTTGAATAGTTTACTACTATGTAATATAACAAAAATCTTAGCCAGAGCAACGCTTGGCCGAGTCTACTAGTATAACTATATGTTTTTAGTAAGACGGCATTTAAGATATAATATCGCGCACGTATTTACGTCATAGTACAATTACTAATTTGGATTTTATATAAAATCTATAAATATACCCTATTATTTCATATTTTTTATCTAAAAAACACTATCATGTTTAAAACTATTGGGACCGATTAGCTTCAAATCGATTGACACTACCCCAGATATGCTATTTAAATAACATATTGTTTAAGGATGCTTATACCCAGGGTGGTGTAAACCTCCCTTAAGTAAAGACCCAACAAATACTGAACATATTCATTTAATATATATTGTAGTAAAAATCTGTTCATTATATGGTATGGAAATGGAATAAAGGTTAAATAATAAAATGATTACAGAGGGACATAGAAAATGATTGCAAAATGTCAATGAGAAGTGCAATAGATATAATTGAAAAAGCTCTATTATCACAAGAAGCAGTAATAATGGCGCATCGCGTTTCCACCAAAGTGAATTTGTTGGAGGACATCGCTAAGTGGGCAGGTTTGTGGTTAAATGTATAAAAAACGCAATGAGCAGATGGTACCATTAAGCCGATTCCATGGCAACTCAATATTATAAATATAACATTTTATTTTAATGCCATAAATACTTGGTTTATAAGAAAAATAAATACGAAACGAAATTTATCAAGATTTTTAATTCGTTTTATTAAATGTTGCCATGACCAATTTCCAACAAAATTTGTTAATTTATGAATAAATATTATGTAGCATTTTTATTTAGCTATTTTATTACTTATTTATAATATTTTTTTAGATATAAAGCTGCCACAGAACGTAGACAGCGATTCTACACTTTTAGATTTGGGCATGCACGAATCAAAGACTAAAGCAGTACAATTTTGTCTACGCGACCACTATAATCTGTGGTTCCTTGAAGAAGAAATACCCAATATCACCATAGAAAGGTATATAAATATACTTAACATTTGAGTAGGTTTTATAGACACAAATAATATGAAATCGTTTTTAAAGTCTTGTGAAATATCTCACAGTATGTCAATCATAAAAGGACATTAAGAGAGTACTTACGGCTTTTAAAGATTGTAATTTTTTTTAAGGATACGAGAGACGGAAGAAAAACTACTGGAATTACAATATACAGACGAGCCGGGTCTTTCTTCTTTCTTCTCTTACGTGGATTCTGACGAGTTGTTGGCTACAACTGAGATGACGTTCTTACCAACTCTCACTAGCAGTTCCAGTATGGTACGCATTAATTTTTGTTTACCCTAAAATATCTATTCAATGTTTGTATGTATACAATAAGATTTCATTATTATAATAATAAAATGAATTTAATTATTTGAATTAATTAAAGTAAGTTTATGATCCTTCTGCCTTACCAACCATAATAATACCAGGTACCAACCATAATAATACAGGTTGTATCCTATTAGATAAAAAGGTTGTAAGGTTGTAGCGCCACTGTTTTTTTTATAGATAGCGATAGTTTGATGATTTATGTGTAACTGAGCTCTTGAGAAGAATTTCCTTAGTTTTTATTTTTAACCTTGATGTTGCTTGTTCAATTTTTTCCCTTGCTAGCTTGCCTATAATCTAATATAATTGATGTACAGTATCAAAATTTATGTTGTCATGTTTTCTTGTATAATTTTACACACGATGTTTTAGAACTTATAAATAAATAAATACTAAAATCCGTATTCAGTGCTGTATTAAATAATACATAGTTTGATATTTCTTGAAACTAGATTTGAGTTCTGGAGTTCTGAAATTGCATTGTTTGTTTAGCGAGATGACGAGTTCGACCCGGATCAGGCCTTCCTCTGCATTGTACCAGGCGTGGAAGGTCATCATCTGAGATTTACGGAACTGTGTGAGAGGCTGAAGCTCCCAGCTCTTGTCTTACAACCTGGTTTGGGAAAAGACGAGTCTTTACAGGATATCGCAAAGCGGTTTGCTAAGGTAGGTTGTATCCGGAAACAAAAAAGTCAATTAATTTAAGAACAAATGATAGCAATTCAATAAATATCGTGAAAAAAATATATTTAAAAAATAGTTTTCGTTTTGTAATTTGTAAATATTCACATATACACAGTTAACGGCTAATATGTGGATGGGCCAGATGTGTATGACAATCATCTTATACTTAATTTTCAGTGTCTTTTGAGTCGAACAGAACTAAAGAAACATTTCTACTTGATGGGATACGAAACCGGTGTTATCATTGCCTTAGAAATGGCTGCCATCTTGGAAGATAATGGTAAGACAATTAAAAACCCTTAGAGTCATACAAAAAGGAGCAGTGTTGGCCTAGTGGCTTCAGCATGCGACTATCATCCCTAAGGTCGTAGGTTCGATTCCCGGCTGTGCACCAATGGATATTCTTTCTATGTGCGAATTTAACATTCGCTTGAATGGTAAAGAAAAACATCGTGAGAAAACCGGCTTGCCTTAGACCCAACAGTCGATGTGTCAGGCACAGGAGGCTGATCACCAACTTACCTATTACATTGACAAATGATCATGAAACAAATACAGAAACCTGAGGCCCAGACCTAAAAAGGTTGTAGCGCCACTGATTAATTTTATATATTCATAGAAAAATCAAAGTTTGCTAGGAAAATTTATTGTCTAATAAGTCATTATCAAGGGAAATGAAAACTCTTTCATGTATCACTTTTAAGATCAGTCAACAAGATTTAGCAAGAAACTTTAATTTAAACACATTGAAATACGACAACGCGACGAAGACCCTTTGCTCATTCACACAAATCATTTAGATCATTAGTATCTCTGCGCAATCACGAATATCACTACTTAAATAAATATTTACATTTCGTTATTCTCAGGTCTTACTGGTGTAGTATATTGCCTGGGCGGAACACCAAACGAAATCGTAGCGCAGTTCGATTCGAAGCTAACGGAAATAAAAGATGACGTCACGTTACAAGAATCCGTAGGCAAACACATGGTCAAACTTATGTCTGGTGAAAACACCAACTCCTTAGATGAAAAATTAAATAAAGCAACGACCTGGGAAGAAAGGGTTACGTACTGTGTACGGGATCTTATTGGAAGAGTCAGTTATTCCACTCAATATACAAAGGAATTGATAGAAGCTGCATACTCGAGGATCATGCAAGTGAAGAAATATGCCGCTAAACCTCAGAAGTTACGTTCTCTGCTTATATTGATGAGAGCTAACTTTGACGAAGAGTTAAAGAATGATTCCTTGCAACAATATTCGCAACAACCTATAATTAAGTATCAACTGAAGGCTCCATTGTGCTACGCAGCGCAGGACTTACGCTGTGCTGCAATTATTAATAAGCACCTGGAAGAGGATCTGATAGAAGCATTTGATAAACGCAATCTATGTGAAACTTACTTGCTCAATGCAGATACATTTATGACGGCTGCCGTTGAGAATGTTGATTCTTAAGTCTTTTCATTTACTTATTTATTTGATGTGGGTGTATTTTATTCATTAAAATTTATTTTCATATATTCTTTCTTTTATTTTCATATATTCTTTCTTTTATTTCTCTATACCGTTGATTACTTTTAAGTAAATGTATATGTACTCATAACCTATCTTTATTTCTCACAAAAACTTACATATTGCACAAAATAAAGCAACAGTTATTTATAAAAGAAGGAAATGATTGTTTGGGTGACACTGATGCATAGAGTACCTGAGTTAAGTCAAGCCCCCACCACTTTGGATCACCAGATGGTCTTAAAACGTAGTGTAAATTTAAGCATAAATTAACACTACGTAAACAATTTTTATTATACATGCATAAGAGGTTGCAACATTAGCAAAATAATTAATATACCACATGGAGTATGTGTATGTGTGTCTGTGTATGTGTACTATTTTATTATGGTTATATTTTTTCAAACAAAAAAAACATCAAATTGTAAATCCAAACCATTCTTGTATTCACTTTAACACACACAAATTTCATCAAAATCGGTCCAGTCGTTTAGGACTTTAATTATTACTATTTAAGCACTTATTGAACAGATTATTAAATGTATAGTGTGATTAAATAGTCACACTTCGATTTTGGTTAGGGAGAAAAGGCATCTCAAGAAGATTTAAATTTGAATAATAATTACAGCCTTCAGGTATCACCGGAAATGTCTCATTTAGTTATATCAGATGACGATAATCTGGCAACTCAACTAATCGACCGACTAGTTGACCGAGGAGTCCGAAAAGTACGATCTTTAACATCGCAGTCGGATATCGTGTTATATAAGAAAATGTAAGGTTCTTTAACATTTTTAATTTTTATCTTTCACTTGCAAACACAAGTTATAACTTTATAGGTAAGGTTATATTTTTTCTGTATCCTCATAGTTGAGGACCAGTAGCCAGAGTGCAACCGATATATGGAAAGGGAAGTGTTGACCTAATTGTATAAGCAATCCCCAAAAAAACAGAAGAATTTCTGAGAAAAGGGTGGTGTTAAAGGGTTTTGGAGTATAGATTATATATCATAGTTACATTGGAAGGATTGCAAAAAGGTGGCGAGACAAGTGGAAGAATTTGGATGAGGCCTTCACTCTGTCGGAGGTCGTGTACGTTAAATCTAATGAGATGGACTTAATGTTATCCTAATTATGTAATACTCGAATAAAGGCTATTTTATTTTTTTTATATTATTTAGTCGTGTTACTAAAGTATACATAAGATGGTATAATTGCAGTTCTGAATAAAAATATCAATTAGGATATAACACTACTTTATTATTTACATAACTAAATCACAGAATCATTCCATAAATGTTTTAGATAGTTTATCAATAACAATTCTAGTTCGTTCCGATAAATACTGGTCAATTTGTCCTAACACTTTAACAACATGCAACATTTTCTGAACACCATTTTTAAATCGTTCCATTCTTTCTGCACTAGTTTCTTCATCCAAAACTTTTCTTAGCATTGAGAGTTTCATTGGGGCTCCTACTTTCGGGGCCTTGCCTATTTCCAGTGGTTTTAACCTTGGAGAATTTAGTCTCGGAATTTTAAGCTTTGATACTTTCGGTTTTGAAAATCTGGGAATGAAGCCACTTGGTGGGCTTACTGCTGAACTGATTATATTATTACTGTCGACAGTGAGATCGTTATCATTATTTGGTTCTATGATAAATTTGCCGTCTTCTATTGCCTTAGGTATTGCTTTCTGAATTAAGTTGCAGAAGGAATCCATGTCAAGGTCTGTGTTACCATTTGATAACTCGCCTGACTTAGATTTTGCTGAAGAACGATTCTGTGAACAATGAAAAGTGTGTATTAAGTTAGTGTAAAATGAAGCGACTTAGAAATATTTTGAAATTTTTGAAATAATATAGATAACAAACCTCATCAGAGCCACATTCAATTTTCATTTGAAGTGGTGAAGGAGCGCACGTCGCCAGCCTCACCTGTAAAAATATGCATTGTTTATTGTTGATATTGGTAATTTTGTGAAAAATTAAATTAAGTTATTATTTTTAACTTTATTTCATAATAAATATATGTTGTTACTTTACGAGTATATTTTATATATAATGTAAACAAACACATACGACGCATATATATTAAGTAAAAAAACATAAACTGGCACAACATATTGAAATTTATTGCAATTTGGCAACACTAAAATCGATAACTTTCTCTGAAATGTGCCTCGATACAAAGTTGATATGCCCCTATAGAAATTAGCAGCAAATTTCAGTTTCACAATTTTCTATGATTAGGACCATATAGTATGAAGTTCTAGTGAAATATTTCTATCTCACTAATTAGCACATCAGTCACAAATAGCACTAACACGTTGAACAAAATTTCCCAGAATCATAATTACTAACCAATAAGTAAGCCACAATCAACACGTATTGAGACATGCTATAGCCGCGTTCGACACATTTTTACTAACTACAGAATTGAATCACGTACCAAAATATCAAGTCAGCATCATTTAAAATCAGTAATATACGTGACAGATTAAACATGAATTGGTTAGTTAGTAGTATGTACGCGGGAAGCTTAGTTTTATACTTGATAGCGAGATCGTATTATCATAATGAATTTGTTAAAATTATTGACGATCGTTCTCCTGGTTGTGACTTGTGCGAAGGTTTGTGTTTTTATTCTTCTTATTATTCGATTGGTATTAAAAGCTACAAAAGAACTAGCTTCTACTATTTTAAAGATCTTGACTACTTTTATTTGGTCGTTTTATTATTTCGTAGTTCAGTTGATGCGTCTAAAAGTTTGGAAGGCAAGCTAACTGCATATTTGTCTATTGAAAAAGAATTGTTACAATCTTCGATGTTTGGCGGAAATACTGAAGGAGTTTTTTGTATTAGTTTCTAATAATAGACCTTAGATATGAGCACAACCAAGCGGTTTAAAAAATCATTCATTCTAATCTAATATAAAAAATTCTCGTGTCACAATGTTCGTTCCCATACTCTTCCGTAACGGATCAACCGATTCTTATGAAATTTTTAATGCATATTCAGTAAGTCTGAGAGTCTATCTATCTTTCAGACCCCTAAGTGATAAGGGTTGTCCACCCCAAATTTTATTTTTATTTTTTACTAATAGTTTTTTGTTTTTATTTTTTATGATACAACATACAAAAATACATACAACCCCTAATTTTCACCCCTCTACGATCAACTCCTATTTTTTTATAATAGTAGATTATTTTTATTGAACTAAAAAAATGTTTCCTAGAAATAATATACATGGAAAAACGAACGTTTGCCGGGTCAGCTAGGTTCTTTATAAAATTGTTTTGCGTTTTATGATAACTAATTTTAAAAATTTAAACCGAGCTTGCATCGTTCTAAAGGTGAACTAATTATAAATTAGAAGAAATTTTAATTTTTTTTTTTTCTTATGAAATGACTACTACTTTTGTATTTTTTTTTCAGGGCAGCGTTCTAACAACGAAAAATCTGTTACATCCACGACAAAGAGAGTCGTGTTTTACTTGTAAGGCCGAAGATAGGCCTTTTGGCTGGTCCATCATGTCTTACATGGGAAAAATCAAGGATTCAGTTGTGCGATCTCTAAACGGACTTTTGGAGAAGGCCAAAAAAGCGAAACTTGCCTAAAAATTACTACCGCCTTAATTTATCACAAAAATACAATTAATTAATAATTTAAACTAAATTAATATATCACATTAAAGCGCGAAATCGTCACAAAATATTTTAATTGTTATTTATAACCATTTTATATTAATTATTATAATTTATTTAGAATAAAGTTTATACAATAAGGTCTTAAATAAATATATGTAAATTAGCGTGTTTTTTTTACATTTAATAAATAATACTCTAAATACGCTTAACAATATTACATTTAAATTAAAAGTTTTTTGAACCTCAAATATTCAGCTGTTGTAATAGATCCTTTTTTCTTCAAATTCAGTAAAAATTTTGCAATATTTTTACTTATTTTTGGAGGTGGTTTCATTGCAGTTTTAATTTTTCTCTCCAAATCCCTTTGAAGTGCCGTTTTTCTTAATAACTTCGGAGCTTTAAGGGTTTTAGGTAAAAGCGGTATAATGGGAAGAGGTAGTATGGGTAATGGAGGTATAATTGGTAATAGAGGGGGTAAAATTGGTAATTTCGGTATCACAGGTGGGAGTATTGGGAATATGGGCATGAAGGGAATTTTGGGAATATTTAACTTTGGTTTCAAGTTTTTTGAAAGCAATGATTTTGAGAGAATTGGTGTCAGTGACTTAGAATTGATGTTGATTTTGATAGGAGAGTGACGTGATGTTTTTGTAATCAGAAATGGACTGGTTAGTCTTCTTCGATCACCAGATATCAAACCCAGGTTTATTCCGCACGATACCTCCATCTGAAAAAAAAAAAAATTTATATTCCGCCGTTCTTCCGGTACCAGAATTTTCACATCTAGAATAGTCACACACAAATTCTTAACATTTTAACTTGAACTTATTACAAAAAATATAATAGTTACCACTATGAAAATCCATAATGCCGTGCTCATCAGAATATGTTTATACTGCGTCATATTAAGAATTCAATGTGATCTTCATGTAATATCAATGACCTTATGTATCTGATTGTTTTATCTTGACCGAGATCAAAACAAAGAACAATTAAACAACATCATAAAGCAGTCACTCGAACAATACAAGACATTGAAACGAAAATTTTAGAAAAGTACAGAAAATTTCCCAATTCACTGATAAATTGCGATAAAATTAAAAATTTCAAAACTATCTTATCGTAAGGCTTGCTACACGTATGCAATCACGTAGTTATGCATAACACACTTTCTTTTAAATAGAACAAAAATCCTTTTTTTATTCATAATTAATAATATTCTGTTTTGGAAAGTACGAAAATGAGGGGACGACTTTTTTGGTCCTCCCTTACTTTGTTAATTCTCGTCAGTTATTCGACGGCTTGTGACGATAAAGGAATATGTTTGGTAATTTCAAATTTACAATGTGTATTATAACTTAAGGAATTAAATATAAAATTCAGCAGAACTTTATAGCCAATGTTATTATTATTTTGCAGTTGGAAGCGCTCAAAGAAATAAAACAATGTGAAAAATCAGTGCTGGCTTCGTAAGTATTCGCTTTCTTTAGATATTCACTGTGTTTGTCTTAAATAACTAATTGTCGTGTCCTCTTTACGTTTATTTATTTATTAAAGTTTACCAGCTATCTATTCTAAAATACATGACAATAATGGTGAACATATATGTTACATAAAATTAAAATATATGACCTTATGTATCAGATAGGCACTTAACAATGCTTTTTGTTTAAACCGATCAACTACAGAACTAAACTGAAACATTACTTCGTCGTTTTTCAATCTATTTTCAACATTCAACTATTTTTAGTAGCAATAATTTCTTCTAAGAATATGTTGGTCCCGGCTTAATTATATAAGAAATACGTCAAGTATTGAGGTAACAGGAGTTAACAAGGCCTGGGCCTGTTATTAAAAAAAATATTTTTTCCATTTTTATTCGAACGATTGTCATTATTTTCAGGTTGCTAAAACCTTTACTGACATCCAAGATTGGTAAGTACTTTTGACACCATTAATAAAACAATTAACAAGTACAATATATTTGAAACATTAAACATAAAAATGTATAAACAATTCATTATAATGTATAAAGATTTAGGAATCCTTTTAAGTAAAAATATCTGTGTCAGGGTTCCCAGCTCTTCCATAACAAACTTAATAGTAAATTCCATTTAAAAAATGGTGTACACACGTAACAAGTGAAACTTCTTTATGATCTTATTTTTCGAAAAATGATCTACTATATGCAACTTTACAGAAATTCGTTAAATTAGATAAAGTTTAACAAAAGGCTTTTATTATCATAGACATGAATACAAATATTTCATTTTACCTTATTACTACGAAGAGTATTATAGAATTTCATTAATTGTAATAGAATTATTACTATCATTGAAAAACGTGACGATTTGCTACAAAATTACTCCCATACGTCGATAAAGAAGTTTCATTCCAACGCCGATAATGAAGTTTGACTTCAAAAAGCAACATGGCGCGTAACCGAAAAATGTGACGCGTAACCGAAAAATGTTACACTAAATTTTTTTCCAACCTCGATAAAGAAGTTCCACTTCAAAAATTGTTTTATATTTGTTCGTATATAATTTATGGTATGTTTATTTTGTTACAGAAAAGAAACCATGCTCCAAATGCCTCGATGAGCCGGCGCCACCGCCCACACTGGTCCTGATGCCTTCAAATCCATGTGCTCCACCCCCAGTTTGTCCATCACCAGCTCCTGTCATTATATCTCCAGCTTCCAGCCCCTGTGCCCAACCTGCCCCAATCATTCTTCCTACCCCATGTTCATCACCCCCTCCTGCCCCTTGCGCCCCATCTCCCTCTGTTTTTCTTTCTGCCCCCTGTTCACCTCCACCGGCAGCTCCTATAGTTCTTCCAGCTCCGTGTAATCCTCCACCTTGTCCTCCACCTGCCCCAATTCTTCTTCCAGCTCCGTGTGCCCCACCAAGTCCTATAATGCTTCCAACTCCGTGTGCCCCTCCAAGCCCTATCATGCTTTCATCCCCCTGTGCTCCACCGAGCCCTATCATGTTTCCAGCCCCCTGTGCTCCACCGAGTCCTATAATGATTCCAGCCCCCTGTGCTCCACCGAGCCCTATAATGATTCCAGCCCCCTGTGCTCCACCGAGCCCTATAATGCTTCAAGCCCCCTGTGCTCCACCTTCACCGATAATGTTTCAACCACCACCCTGTTCCGCTCCACCAGCCCCTGCACCATGTCAACCGCAATCACCAATAATAATTTCTTTAGCTCCACCTCCACCGCCATGTTCTTGTCCTGCCCCCACATGCTCCTGTGCACCCCCATCCATTCCAATGACGGCATATATGGTGCCACCACCGGTACCTGTATCTTTAGAAGCAAAACCAATTAAATCGTCATGTGGGTGCCAATATTAGGGTAAATAGTTTGTTAATGACACTTAATAATGGGTAAAGGGTAGAATTTATCAAATTGAACCTCATGTCATGAAATTACAATAAGTACATATTCTGTATACATATATTGTATTTATTTGACTAAAACCAGCTATAGAACTATAAAACAATCTAGTCTGATTTTGTATTTATTTGATAACATATATTTACTGTATATATTATCAAGATTATTTTAATAAAGTTATCATGAATAAAAACTTCTTTCAATTATCACATTACCTCCATATATTATTACTATCATAACTTTACATACCACTATGCCACCTACGTAGTAACGAAATTACTTCTGGTTCGATTACTGGCGCAATAAAAACTAATGTATTATTAAAAAAATGTAATTATATGTAACATTTGCTCATACGGTAAAGTTAAACATTTTAAGGAAATTGGTATGTCTTAGTCCCAAAACGACGTGGGTTGTCTAAAATTATCAACAAAACAGACTCAGAAACGTGTCTGCCCCATGCCATACATGTAACTTGATTTTAAAACATGTATTGAAAGCCTTAAATCTAAGTTTAAAAAATTAATTTTGCATACATTGGCAAAACACCCAACGATTTCCCCAAGCATATAATTTTATTTTCAGCGATGCAAATTATAGGCTACAAACAAATGAATACCGAAATATGAAAATTATCTATGACATAAACTCCAATATAAATGTTGTCTAAGACATTTTAAAGCAGAAAAATAATAATGTTTTACGAAGCTATATCGTTAGCATTCAGGTATAAAATTGTAGGTAGCATTATTATTTTTACGTGTTCCAATAAATTCGGTGAGTCAATAGTTTCTCATATTATCATACTGTGTAATTTTAAAACGGAAAAAAAAGAACGGCTTTAATATAAAGAGTCTTTCCTCGAACTTTGATTCTGTTCCCTTTGGAGCAGAGACTCTTGGGCCGTGCCGTTCAAGTGCACAGGCGCCATTAAAGATTTAAGCTGGCGCTTTCCTTGCTCAACGAATAAGAATCGGCAATGCAGCGAGGAAATGCAGCCAGCATTAGAGATTCAATGCCACAGGGACCGAACTTGTACTTATTATAATTTGTTTTAATTTTCTCTTTAACATTTTATTATTAATATTGTAAATACTGTATATTTTTGTGTTGAATTTTAGTAATTTTAATATGTTATTTTTATAATTTTTTATATGAACTAAGGCGCTGAATAGATTGCGATGGCGAAGTGAACTTGAGGAGGCTAAGGCTGACAAGAGGCTGTATTACCATTGATGATGATGATGAATAAGAAATAAATAGTTACAAGCGATTGAATTAACTATCTAATTCTTTATTAAACATTATAATGGTACCTCGAAGGAGGCCTGTATCGGAGAGAATTCCTTATACATATTAACTGAAAAAAGATATTAAATCAAATCAAAATCATTTATTAATTTAGGTCACACAATGTACACTTATAATCGTCAAAAAGAAATACATATTAAATGCTAAACACTTCTAATTTTACATTTACTGCCAGCTCTCACATCAAGGGCGTAGAACAGAAGGGATGGACTCGTAATAAACTCTCCGCCATTGTTTTTAATCGCCAAGTTTTTTCTTTTACACAACGTTTGTAAGGAGCTTCAACCAATACACCATATTCCACATGACATCTTAATTAATTATTAGTTAGTTAATAATAAAAAAAAACAAAGATTTGTCCTCTATCAGCAGTAGGCATGGTGAAATAGGAGCACGCACTTACATTCTCATATTTACCAACACAGGATAACTAGACATAATTAAGATTAGGTACAGTTTATTAAGAATAAGTTGAAATGTGTACCTAGTTTATATAAGCGCCTCAGGAAATATATCAAGGCTAAAAAAACCTTTTAAAAAATTATGTTCTTATATTGCCCAGATTTCACTATTAAATGAAACTCATTTAGTAATGAGGTAATTTTCAGATGCAGCCAAAATAATTCGAAATTTTCAAGACTTCAACCTTCCGGCTACAGTTACCTGTAATGCTGACATATTTCAACAAATCCATCACCATCGTTTACAAGGAGTGTTATATATACCACACAATTATGATGAATTAAATCAGGCCAGTAAATGTTTAGATATTCTTGAACTGACATGAACTCACCCTTCACCCAAAAGCAACATTTACGAACTTCGCAAATACTGAGCAGTGTTGGCCTAGTGGTTCTCATCCCTGAGGTTGTTGGTTCGATCCATTATACATGTAGAGATCTCTAATGGAGAGATTGACTGGTGTAGTACGTATTAAATCAGGCTAATTAAAATCTAAAGTACTTATTTGTCACTTTATGTGAAATTTACGCTGCGACGTAAAGAGAAGAATGCTTTAGTTAAATCGGTGCAATTGGTTTAATTTTTATGAATAGTTTTTTGTCTTTGGAATTGTGCTGCGAAACATCGGGTACATGTTTAAAACTAAAATTAACTACGTCTAATTGCAAAGTCTACGTAATCGAACTCAATTTGTATCAAATTCAAATTCTTCTAGGTAACACAATGTACACATATGAACGTAAATAAAGAAATACATATTAAATGCTAAATGCTTCTAATTTTACATTTACTGCCAGTTCTCAAATCAAGGACGTAGAACGGACTAGAAGAACTGGCAATAAACTCTCTGCCACTCTTTTGTTTTATGCAACGTTTATTGTTTGTAAGGAGCTGCAACCATTACACCATGTTCCACATGACATCTTAAGTAATTAATATTAAAAAAAAACAAAGATTTGTCCTCTATCAGCAGTAGGCGTGGTGAAATAGGAGCACGCACTTACATTCTCGTGGGAACAACAAGCAAATACATAGTCGTAATTACTAACTTCACCGCATACATAAATTCAAGTCCGACCAGTCACCACAAGTATTATCATTAGTATACAATGTTAAATCTCTTTCGATTAATTTGTTTTAAAAATGGAATAAATAAACAGGTAGCTCCGAAATACTTTTCGAATTGGTACAAATGGATAATTCTCGCTGATCGAATCCCTGATGCTCTCAATAAAGTGCGGTATGATGCGGATATTATACTCATAAAACCGGGGCAATACGGAACAGACTCAGGTTAGTATATTACCTCCTTACAAGCGTACCATAAGACTCGACTTTGAATGTTTTGTCCCTATCTCAGTTCACTTTGTTAATTAATACACGTGACAGAAAAATATTTAACTGATTTAGTATTAATGGTTAATAGTCAGTATAATGGTTTCTATAAAAACCTATAATTTGTATGCTTTTTGTATGAAAGAGTAATATCTAACTTTAGCTAACTCTAAGGGCCGATTTACATTATCTTAGCGTTTAGCAGAGTGCTTTAGGATAGTACTTTAGTTGAAACATGTAAACTTGCTTTAGTACGGTTCTACTTGACTTTCAAGTTGAATCAAAATAGAATCGCTTTTTATTTTTGTTTCAAGTGATACCCCTCCCGCACCCGCGCAACCCCCGAGATCTTCCCTCGTTGTGTAAACAGTAAACACGTAATTTAGTAAAATCTTTAGGAGAGTGCACAAGTGCCGTGAAACGCGTGCGTGTTTTTTGATTTTTAAAGATGGCTAAATGGTCGGACACAACTATCAAATTTGTGTCTGAATATGTTGTTCACAAATGTTTGTGGAACGTTAAAAACAATTTATACAAAAACAAACAGGCTAGGCATTCGGCATACACTCAAACTCAAAATATCTTTATTCAAGTAGGTAACCAAGTACACTTTTGAATCGTCAAGTTAAATTAATCGTAAATTTACATTTACTACCAGTGCCTTAAAAGAAGCTATTTTATTTATTATTTTTATTTAATTTATTTATTTCAAATAAAATCTCGTCTTCTATTTGTTCCATAACTACTGTTAGTATTTTGCGTAGAATAGAGCGTATTTGCCGACGTCGTTGCGCGTTCATTGTGGCGCTGTAATGATACTCTACTGGAAGAAATGTAAACGTTCCCTCGCAACGCACTAAAGCACTAAAGAACTTGCCTTTCAACTTGTACTAAAATACTCTCCTAAACACTAAGATAATGTAAATCGGCCTTAATAAAGAGATTAGACTCCAGTTTTCTGATCTTTACTTGTTTAGGATTAGAAGATGTTTACATTCATCCCTACCATGGTGCATCTGCACATCCATGGGCTTTTTATAATGACAGTGGCTTTCATGTTATGTACGAAAGAGAGAGAATACGTAGAAGATTGAATCTCCGTCACTATCCACTAAGGATTGCTACTCCGGTAATGAACCGCAAATAAATTGAATTACTTAGTAAAAAATATATTTCGGAATTCTAATGTTGTATAAAATTAAATTAAATGTTTTTGCCGCGCACCGCTAATTCGACTTAGGGTGCTTAAAAAAAAGAGCGTACTAATTCTTAAAAGGTAGGCAACGCACTCGCGAGCCTTCTGGCATTGAGAGTGTCCTTGTTTTATCACTTTACATCAGATGAGCCTCCTGTCCGATTTATTGTTGTTGTTGTTGTTCTGTAAAAAAAGTAACGAACGACGTTCTAAATTGACAAATTTAATAAAAAGCGAGCGGAAAAATAACAAATAATGTTTTCATGTACGTATATTTCCTTTAGCTAGGTACATACAGTAACGACTCATACAACGGAACCTTCATTGACTACCTCCACGACATGTCTATGCCAGAAAGAGATTCCGGTGTTCGTTGTGGATATACAACTTCGTCTCTGATAGTAGAAAGCCTTAACGCGAGGTAATTTCATATCAGTTTATATGACGTATAAGTTAGCCAATTAACCTATGTAATGTGAGAAAAGAAAGACGACGTTTCGCAGAATTATTTTTACAATATGAATAATATAACAATTAACTGCTTTCTGAATGTATATCTGACAAGCCAAGGTTTAAAATCAGCAGAATCTTTCAAATTCCGGCTGTATAGATGAATAATATAACAGGGCTAATAAATTAATCCGAATTGTATAGCAAAAAAATTCTAGTAAAAAGGAAATGTACCTATTAAATGTAATAAAAAGGAAATTTATCTTCTCCGTACTAGCCGTGTATTTTAGTAGATTGTATCATATAATGTAGAAAATGCATTATAATATAATGTGGTGTACTTTAATAAACAATAATATATTGTAATATATTATTGTCAAATAATCCCGTAGGTTAGATGATCACACTGTCACCATTGTTTTGAACAAGGCTACTTATTCTAATGTCAATAAAAAATTTACGGTGTATCTGGCATGACAATTCAGGGCATAAGTTTCCTTAATAATATATAAGATAAGTTATAGCTACTAAGCGATCGAGTACCCGCTGTATTTGATTAAAAATTAAAGAAAAACATCAAATTTAAACTGATTTTCGGTTTTTAGTGAGATACTTCTACCTACCATGTTATGGAGCACAGAAGTCCACAATAGTAGTATGTTATTAAAGTTGCGCTACGGAACGGCAGACTTAAGTGGCGGTGTCCTGCGAATAATGCATAGCAGATACGAAAAACTCGATTATACTATGTGCATTTGGCCTTTTCGGTAAAATTAATAGCATTACAAATTTGTATTTCCAAGTTCAAGTTATAGGCCAGTCATTATAGACATTCGAAATCGAAAATTTGATAATAATTCCAAAAGTTTTCAAACTTCGGTCAAGTGAATGGTACATTGGGACGACAATAAATCTCATTTTGCAACCTTGTCCGCAGTCCGGAACATTGTTAAAATTGCAATTAAATTAATTTTTGCTGTATGGTCGTGAAAAAAATTCCAAAAGTTCTGCAAACTTGGGGAAGTTTTCGATATAATATTTCATATCACGTATAAAATTTGCAACCAACCTAAGTGTACGGAACATTTTTTGTTATTTATTTTATTTTCGATATATCTGTCAAATTTGCAGAACTTTTGGAACGTTTTCCTTCAGTTTAATAAAGAAAAACATTAATTTTTAATAAACGCAGAGCAGGTTGCAAAATTTTATAGTTTGTTTTAATACCACTCCCGACCTTACATCAAAATTTGAAAACTTTTGGAATTATTATGAATTAATTGTCTTGACTGACTGGTCTATTATGTGAATAAATGATACATTGCGATAAATTTGCAATTCTTCAACTCACTTCAAACTATTACGTCAACAGCTCATTTCTCTAGATTATTATTATTATTAAAGCTTTGTTATTACCATACAAAAATTGGTTAGTTAACATTTCGTTATATGAGTATTAGTTTTGTTAGTATAAGTTGAAAAAATTAAGTTAGTTTCCTTCCTAGATTTAGAACTTAAACTACTTATTTAGAGATCCTAATCCTCTATGACATGTTTTAAAAAAAATCAATGGCGCTACAACCTTTTTAGATCTCGGCCTCAGATTTCTGTATCTGTTTCATGATCATTTTGTAATCTAATAGGCAAGTAGGTGATCAGCCTTCGGTGCCTGACGCCCGCCGTCGACTTTTTGGGCCTAAGGCAAGCCGGTTTGCTCACGATGTTTTCCTTCACCGTACGAGCGAATGTTAAATGTGCACATAAAAAGATAGTCCGTTGGTGCACAGCCGGGGATCGAACCTACGACCTCAGGGATGAGAGTCGCACGCTGAAGCCACTGGGCCAACACGTCTCATTACTAACTCAGGATATGTTTTAGGGTTGGTTTTACCTATCTAGCAGAGCGTGAGAGCAGTAATAACATGTTCGTGGCGCCCTTCACGGCTGCAGTTTGGTTGTGCTGTTTGGCTTTATTCGTGATCTTGTTCCTGGCGCAGCGTGTAACCGCTAAGAGCGAGATGGAAAAAGAGGGCGCCTACATTGCAGTATTGGCGACTTGCTTGCAACAGGGTTTGCTTAAAATTTACTTATAAGATACATTAATAAACCATATCCTACCCTGCTCTATCGTGACTTTTGTGATTCTTGTATTTCTTATTCTTTTGTACTTTTAGCTTATCAGTTATTAGTTTATTGGAGATTCTATTTTTTTTTATAAAATTTGGTTAAGCACTTCTTGCACTTTACCCATCATATTTCTTTTTTAGTTTTTTCTTTACTAGGATTGCCTGGAAGAGATCGCTTGATAGCGATAAGGCCGCCCGTTGCATCCCTTATAATTTTGATGTTATTTGTTTTTCAATTAATGTAAGGAATGTAAATAAATAAATTCAACTAGAAATAGGATTATTAAATCTATTACTTTCTCGCATGTTTTGGAACTTATCAGTCAACATTGGCGCGATCAAAAGTTTTTCTCTACCAGCAAGTTTGGATTAGTTCATGTTTCTGCTGTGATATCTAAGGAGGTTTTATCTCATGTCACATATGACATGAAAATGTATTTTGTAAATTGACTGCGCAATGTGGACAACTATAATAATACATTTGAGGTCGTAGATTCAATTCTCGGTTGTGAACAATGTACATTCTATGTGCGTTTTTAACACTCGCTCAGACAGTGAAAAAAACATCGTGAGGAAACCTTGTCTTAGACCAGTGTCAGGCACAGAATGCTGGCTTTTACCAATAAGAAAATCACGAAACGATTTTTGGATAGTAATAATATCCTTTTATTTCAGATCACACTTAAACACTTTTAAATTTCTATCATCTCATTCTTTTAAAATATCTGTGTGCCCCTTTTTGGCAACGGCCTCCCCAAATCCCGCCATTCATATCTGCACTGTGCCACTCTCTGCCATACGATGTATATGATCCAATTTTTTGTTAATAATTAAAAAATACTATTCTAGATGCTAGTGCAGTTCCACAAGGCATATCTGGACGCTGGACGTTTCTTGTTTTATCAATTTGCGCGATGCTAATCCATGCCTACTACACATCAGCTATCGTATCCACTCTAATGAGTACTGGGAGGAGTGGACCGGATTCATTGAAATCCCTTGGTGATTCTAGATACGCGATTGCGTCAGAGGACTATGATTATATGCGGTATTTGATGTTTGATGTGAGTTTTGATCATTTCAAGGAAATAATAGTGATTTTATCAAACATACTTTAAAATAAATAAATAAATCAGTGGCGCAACAACTTTTTTAGGGGTGGGCCTCAGATTCCTGTATCTGTTTCATCATTTTTTAATCTAATAGGCAAGTAGGTAGCCTCCAACAATTGAAAAAAGGTATTAATTATATTGAAAGTTTTATTATAACGCATTATCAAGTTAAATAAATTTATTTAAATATCACAAAAAAATATTTCTACATAATTAAAGAAATGGACATTTTTTATTTGTTGACTATGCTAACTTCAGGGTGTCGGTTTTTTCACGGCACGGCACGCGTCGTAAAAATTTACTCTCATAATTTTTCCCTAACGCGCCAAAAGAAGTATAACTTAATTACAAAATTAAATAATATTATTGTAGTTTTAAAAAAATAGGTACCAACCAACTGGGATGACCTAGAATATTTAAAACGAAAGAAAATTACGTCAAAATTCTACCAGGATATCAGAGACGGGGTGAGGCTGATCCAAGCTGGTCAGACCGCTTACCATACAGAGTACAATCAGCTCTACCCACATTTAAGCACTTTTACCGACGATCAGCTGTGCAAATTGCAGTATATTGACACAGTTCCAGAGGTAAGAGATTTAAAATCATAAAAGATTTAAAATCATAAATCTTTTATGATTTTAAATCTAAATCTAAATATCTGTTGTTCACTGTATTTTATTGTACAATTATGAATATCAGGTAAATATAAATGGTTGTAAATTTAAATTTTTACTGCAATCTCAAACCAAGGGCGTAGAACGGACGAGAAGTACTGGCTATAAACTCTCCGTCTCTCTTTTAAATTGCCAGTTTTTTCCATCTTGCTCCTCATCACATGTTAAAGCAGTTAATTATTGTTATTATATAATAAATTAATGAATGACTTGAACGTTTAGATAGCTTTGGTAAAATATATCTACGAGTTAACTACATTTTAACTTCCCTATGTTATATTAGATAAAAAAATATTAATAAAAGATCGTAATAAGTAAAGTAGTGTTTTATTCTTAGAAAAAATGTTGTCTGACCTAATATATGTATTATTAATTTATATTTCATTTTTTTATGTGATGGGGGGCAAACGAGCCTACGGGACGCCCATTTTACTGCGTGCGTTGCCGCCCTTTATACTCTTTCTTTAAACAATTGGAGGTCTTATTTCCCAGGGAAGACCCCCACCGGTACCCCATTTTACACCAAAGTGTTCTGAAGAATTGTTTGGGTTGATCCCTCCTGTCTCGTTTCAACACCGTACGAGCCGTATCAATGCAAAATTTCATCAACATTACCTTGATGGCTGGAAGTCTTAAACAGTCCGTTTCACAAGGCACTTTCTTTTGCGAACTAGCGAACTGTGGAATCGACTCCCGGTGGGGGTCTTCCCGGAGAGATACGACCTCCAACTATTCAAAGTTCGAGTGTACACCTCCCTCAAAGGCCGGCAACGCACCCACTAAAAATAGGCCTATATCGTTTGCCTATCTATATTTAAAAAAAACGATAATGTTATTTTTAAGTTACATTTTAAAAGATCAAACGAGACTTTCTCATATAAAGATAAAACTAGATATCAAACCCAAAACCAACACATTGAATAATAATATGTGATATTGCAGACTCTATCATGGATTACATCAACAAAACGCGGTCAATGGACAGAAGTGTTAAAATCCTCGGGTGCCTGGCTGCATGAGACTGGATTGGCCAAACAGCTCGTATCCAGACTGCGAATAAAACCACCTCCCTGCCGCGCAGCCCTGCTCGCTGAACGAGTCAACATTTATGACGTCACACCCTTATTGGGACTAACAATGGCTGCAGTTATTCTTTCTGTTATAATACTAGGAATTGAACTGTTATTGGGAAAGCGTAAAGCGTCGAAGAATAAACAGGACATATTTGATTCTTAAACATCACGTAGTATCTAGATGACGCTTTGTTTTCACGTCTAAACTAAAATTCGTCATAGTCCTAGAATACGGATCTGAACTATAGTAAACTTTACAGGGCAGCCATTTCAAAATAATATAATCATGTTAGTTTTTTGGCATAACTTTTTTAATTCATATTCTGTTATTATGAAAATTCGCATACAAGCAGAAAAAGGGTTTGATTTAAAGCAAAATAAAAATAATAACATTAAATTACACAGTTTTCTAGAAAAATGCTTCTGTAAGCGTCTTATAAATCCGTCACTTTACCGACTTTATGTTATTAATTTGAAATTTAAAACACATGGAATTTTTTTTAAATGTAAACGTAATATTTAGTCAATGTAATATCCAAATATGATAAAAAGTGGACTATGGATTTTTTTCAAATCCGTCAGTGTTTTACGATCATGACGAATTGTTTATGAGATAATTAATAATTATATTTTTTGCTATTATTCTGTTAAATTAGGAAATAAAAATATTCTTACGTAATGTATAAAAATTGTCTTTTATTTATCCTTAACGTTGTTTTTAAATTTATTTACCCCATAATTAAGTCTTATTGCACCGTTTTATCGAAAGTACCATTCTCATCGCGGCGTTAACAAAATTTTGACAAAAGTACTTCAGTTAAAAGAGTTCAGTCCTGCGATTCTGTTACTCACTTTTCGAACTCACACAGCGGTTTTCGCATCGGCGGTCGCTCTCATATCAGTCGTGAAGCAGTAATTTTATGATTTGGCATTCTGAAAAGGTGGGAGCTTGTAGTTTATTGTTTATCAGAATGCCAAATCATAAAATGACTGCTTCACGACTGATTTGAGAGCGACCGCCGATGCGAAAACCGCCGTGTGAGTTCGAAAAGTGAGTTACAGAATCGCAGGGCTGTTACACTTATTTAGTTTTTATTAATACGCGGTTTAGAATATAGAAAAAAATCTATATAAATAAAAATAAATCGCTAAATATGCTGCTTTTATTGCTTTTACGCTTTTATTTATTCTAAAGAAGGTTTATATGTATAGAATAATTGAAAAAAAAAACTTATTTGCTACTTTTATTACTGTTTATTACTTAGGTTTTTATTCTGGAAAAGCGAAGGGGATGTCTAGTCTCTATGAGAAAGCATAGGAACCAATGTACTTCTAATTCTTTGACCGCATTCAACACTCGTTTGTACGGGGTAGAGGAAGTATTATAAGGGACCTAAAAAAAGTCTTGTCTAAGACCTAAAAATCGAAGTGACTCAGGTACACGGAGCTGATAACCTACATGCCTATTAAGAAATAAAAAAAGACCAGAAAACTGATATCTGTGACCACTAATTTTTTTTATTGAGGAAATATTCAAGAATAAAATTCAACATCAATAAACACTTTTATCAAAATTAATTGAAAACCATCTTTTGATTTTTCTCACGCGCGAGATACAAGCATTATCACAATTTCAAACGTTATCTACACAGCTTCCGAACACGTATACTGATAATTGAGAGTATTTAAAATGTTTGTTTGATGGAAAATATTTAATGGGACTAAGAAAGCGCAATGTTAAATATTATTATTGCACTAAGTGCGATATTCGTCGCAAGTGACGCAACAAGTAGTTGCCATGAAGTGCAACAATCGCACGTAAGTTATATTGACGTTAAAAGTCGAATTAAATCGTTCAACTAATAATAATGAAGCCATAATTAATTTCCGTCTCCTTAATTTCCATTTCAAATGTTGTTAGTATAACTTACTGTTGTTAGTACTATAGCTGTAAGTGCCTGTTAGTCGCCTATGGATATGCACCCCTCTTGGGTATAGGCCTCCAGGTGCTTCTATCTTTGCCAATATTGTACCAGTTCAACGATTATATCAAACATTGAAAGATGCATCTAAATCTCCATTGGAATTAACTCGTCTAATTAATTTAATAATATGTAATAATAATAAAGCCTTTTATTCGGAGAATAAAGTATTTCCAATACTAGCTCTTATTCTAATGATAGTATCAGCTCCTCATCCGCTTACCAAGTTGCAAAGGGCTCCTCCACTCTTCTCCATTCGCTTTCATTGCGCCGCCGCCATCATTTTCCCATCATATTTATAAATATGTCGTCCCATAGCTTATGTGATCATGACCACTTCCGTAACGTGGACGCCATTTTGTTAGATGACAAGACCATTTGTCCTTACTACCTTTTATAACTTGCCCAGTCCACTTCCATATCAGCTTCTAAAGAGCGTTAGAATATCCCGTATACTATCTAAGATCCTGGTTTCTCTATCTATCAGCTTTTCTTATTTCGACCATGTTTCTTTCCATTCCGTGTTGGCATGCTATAAGTTTGTTATTCTCGGATATTGTTGGTGTTTATTTTGTGTTCGTTAATTTAGAATTTACGATTATAAAAATGTATTTTGAATGCCCTACTGCAATCATGTCATCCATTTGGCTTTCAATTTCTTTAGCAGCAAATATGCGTTAGATGAAAACTAATACCTAATAGGTACTTAACTAGAATAGTCATTCGTTGACAACGTCTGAACATCATATATGCGAGATGATAAAGTCGAAATCAAGGTGTGAAGTTGTTTATACCGCGTGTATGAAGACTTCTGAATGAACATAAGTTTGCGATAGATATATCTTATCCTCTTTTCTTGTCCCAGTGTCGTATTCATTTTAACTTACAAAACTAAATTATCACGTTATTTTTTAAATCTATTTATAACTAAGCTTGATTTTTATTATAGTTTATTAATATGCATGCAGTGTTACTTCTTAAGGTGTATTATTACTTTTAAGTAACTTCTGTTAGCTGACCAACAAATAAATAAAAAAAGTATTTTTTTTTATATTTGTTATTTAATAGATTCAAAAATGGAACATTATCTTATAATTTAAATTGCAATTAATTAATGATTTCAGTTGGCCTCTCTTCACGAACGCATGAATCACATGCTTAGCACACTATACTCGTCACGTAAGTATTTCGATATTTGTAAACAATATTTTGCTGATTTGATTGTAATTTGAACCGCCTCGATGGTTATTTGGCGAAGTCCTTGATATTTTCACTAATGGATTGCATTCCCATTAAGCTTTCCCAGTAAAAAATATTAATATTAACGTTTATAACAGAAACAAATTAAAAAATTCTTCGTAAATATTTTGTTTGATAACGAATCTATGTAAATGCATCATACGATATTTAACTTCGTTATATCTTTAAGGTAATAGACTAATTTTAATTTCACTTCTTTTCAGCATTATTCCCAAAGACTCCACCAACAACAACTACACCACCCAGTACCTCAACCCCGGAATTATCTTCACCTCAAGAACCATCACATTATTCTTATCCGCCACCAGTGGTCTACATCCCATCGCCAGCCACATATTACGGGAATGAACCAGTAGTTCAACCTGAGTTTTCCCAACCATGGACCTACGAACAATACTACCAGTATTACAATCCACCCACCCCTGTACCTGCTCCTGCCCCACCGATACCACCTACTCCTGTCACTTATCCCTATCCACCTCCAACTTATGATTATTCCTCTATCCATCCTCCAGAATATCCCTCCTATAGACCTCCATACCCCTATCCAAACTACCCCCCTGCAACGTACCCGCCGGCTACGTACCCCCCTGCAACCTACCCCCCTGCAACGTACCCCCCTCCAACTTATCCACATTATCAACGGCCCTATGAATATCCGCCTCCTCATTATACCTTGTAATTTAGTTTACGTTTCTTAAATTATATCAGTAGCTAAGTTGCACATTAAAACTATTTTGAAATTTATTGCATTGTTATTGATATTTTACACTGCAATCCTGATTATATATATTTTTAACGATAATAGTTACATAAGAGTTCCACACAATCATTTGTTAACTAAAGATAACTTTAATATAAAACATGAAGTGCGGACCGAAATCAACATATTATCACCACAATGACACTGTTCTACTTAACATTAGCCCTAATAACACAGGTATGTTTTTGTATTTTTAATTTATATTGGTAATACTAATACCAATGGTAATACTATTGCTATTTTAAATTAAACTTTTGTTGCAGATCATAGTAGCACAGCCAGATGATATAAATGCTGTTAAAAATAATGACACAATTCTAGAAACACCAAAATGTGATGATGTTGTTAAAGACTATCAAAAAGCACCTCTCGATTGGATGGATGTTGTAATAGGACCTTCTACGCCTGTCTATCCATCTCCATCAGCAACTCTGATGGCCCAAGCTGTCCAATCAGACAAACCTCCGGAAGAGCAATTAGAAGAAATAAAAGAAATGGCTAACCAAATAACAATGGCGATACAAACTGAAATGGTTAATCTTTTGTCATACGCTGTTTCAGCAACTGATGGACCAGAGGGTAATAAATTAAGGAAAAAACGATCAGCCGAAACACCAATGGACTCGACACAATTGGTAATGCGTCTATTAAAACATATTAAGTCTAATAATGATTATCAAAATATTGCAATTGAGAAAATGATGAGCGCTCAAGAAATCGCAGATAAATACAACATCCCTTTCAAAGCTGATCCAGAAATTCTATCGGATCTAGCTCTAGCTGGTACCGACCAAGCTAAAGAATTAACTTCTATATTGCAAGATATTTGTGATGTTAATAATACAACGAGAAGTAACCAGACAATGGCGAGAGAAACCACGCCAAATAAAATGAGTTCCATTCCTGCTAAACCGAAACAAGATGACTACTTTTCTCGATACAACTACTATTCCGAACCAGCACATTATTGCTCTGTCACACCAAAACCCACATTTTATGACGCAGTTTCCTATACACCAGTGCAAGAATTGTATCCATACTGTGGTGTTGAGCCCATGTCATCAGTTCTATTAGAACCTATAGAAGCAGAGCCAGAATTTGTTGGTGAAGAGATAGAGGAGACTGTGTCCTCTAAAATTAGCATGAAAGAAGATGATGAGCCTGGTACCATGAGCGTGAATCATGTCACGACATATTCCGTAGCTGAAACATCGCATTTTAAAAAGCCACATATTGAAACAATCCCACAGCAAATGCAATACTACTTTTTGCTTATGTAATTATTAGGAATATTATGTTAGGAAATACCTTGTTTATTTATATTTTTTTGATTTATATTTTTCAGTCTTTTCCGGAAATATTTACGAACTCCGTCGTAATAAGAGTCATCTCGACTCTTTAACTTAAAATACAAGGCTTTCAAGTAAAATAAAAAATATATTATATGTACATTTATTTAAATAAATATTAAACATGTTAAAATTATATTTGGTTTATCTTTGGTCGCAATACCTTACAATTTGGGTTTACAATCAATGTTCATATGTTTATATTATAATTACCATTCTTTACAATAAGGTACATTTACAGAAAGGAATATATTACTAGAAAATTCAATTTTTCACGGTTACAAACATACAAACAAAAACATTGTTTTGTGCCTCGGATTTTATCGACACAGTGAGACTCTTCTTCAGTCGGTTTCAGAAGAAGAATATATTAAATATAACAATACTCTAGTTTTAAGAGCTATCAATTGAGTTTTTGACTTGAGATAGTAATAAGAATAAGGACGTAAGAGTAAGATTGATACAAGACTTATTGTGAGTCCCGGATGTCAAAAACGTGGGATTGTCATACGGGAGTCTTAGTAGTTTCTGAATCTTTACATTTTGGTTTGATATTGTGAATAAACAAGACAAATTTGTTTAAGGGAGCGTTCAAGTATTACGTAACGAATTTTGGGAGGGGGGTCCTCTTGTAAAACGTTACGATGCGGGGATTGAATTACGCGTTATTGTTAATATTATTTTCGATTTTCCAGTACTATACACCATATAATGGTAACTTTTAGGTATAAAGAGTCACTGGGTGGTCACGAAACGTTTTACTATTGGGTACAGAAAAACGTTACGGCGCGTTACATGGGGGGGGGGTCAAGAATCTCCAAAAATTGCGTGACGTAATACTTGAACGCTCCCTAACTTAAAACAAAACAATACATTTTTTATATTAGTGTTTACATTATTTGTTCTACAATAGTCACATGTCCTATTTTTTCTTAAGTTATAAAATCAGATTTTTTTAGGTTTTCAAGGTTTAAATTTCTCAATTCTTAAAAGCTATGATATCTTGAACCTAGATTTAATTTACATTTTCCTATATCGAAACCATTTATTAAGCTCCTTATCAAATTGAGAATCTATGTAAAAATACAAGACAAAATTGTTTAACGTAACACAATAATAAAAGTGTTTTAAAAAAGTCACCTGTCCTAATTTTTCTTGTATAATCAGATTTTCTTCGATCTTAAAAGTTCAGCCTTGCGATTCTGTAACTCACTTTTCGAACTCACACGGCACACAATCATAAAATGACTGATTTGAGCGCGTTACACGAGTTACGCGAGGTACAGAATCGCAAGTCAGAACTTCGTCTATGTTCAAAATATTTCTCAATTCTTATAGCTTGAACCTAGATTCAAGATTGTAAGTTACATTTGCCTATATCAAAATCGTTTATGAAATTAAATTGGATCTTTGGATTAATAATTTAACGTCTTATACTGTCTTTAATCTATATCACATACTTATATATAATTTTATTTAAGTTTATCTATGGGCGTAATACGCTGAGTAGGCGCTATTGTGGCCCGCGTGCGGCTGGTATCTGAAACCACATTACACATTTATATAAAATTTAATACTTAATACGCCCGGTTTCTATATCCAAAATACCATACGTTTTTAGGCAACAATAATAATGTTAATTTGGTAAAGAGGCCGGGGATTAAAAGATAATACTTACGATATTTGGTAAGTTCTATCTATGGGGCCGGTCAAGTATTACATAAGTACAATAGGGGGCGGTAGGGGGGTCTTTGATGTTCTTATTTTTGATGACCCCACGGTAATAAAATATATAATAATAATAAAATATATAATAAACGTAATACTTGAACGGCCCCTATCCTCGTGACATTGCTGCAACAGTTTCGTTACGCTGTTACTTTCATCACATGGCAATGACGTTCTTTCAATGCGTGTGCTGATGCAACCTAGATCGCGTAGTATGAAAAACTCAACATAAAATTTAGATTACTATCGCTATTGGGAACTACGGAGCGCCAGCGCAGATCTTATACCTATAGCCTATAGGTATTTGGGACTCTATTTCTTGAATTTGGTGAGAAAAGATCTACCCGGAAGATCGGCATGGTACGTCATTGTTGATTCGACGAGGGACCGTTTGTGTCAATTCTATTTTTTTTGAAGTGAAACTTCTTTATCGAGGTTGGAAAAAAATTTAGTGTAACATTTTTGCGTTACGCGTCACATTTTTCCGTTACGCGCCATGTTGCTTTTCGAAGTCAAACTTCTTTATCGGCGTTAAAATATGACATATAGTATGTTTTTGACTTTGAAGTTTGACAACGGATTACATTTTCGACTTGAAATTTGCTAATCGCAATTTGCAGCAATTAATTTGTAAATTGTATGCTAGGCAGTGTATCAAAATTTACTGTGTTTAAAGAAATAGTTTCTAATAAGGTCATAAAGAAGTTTCACTTCTTACGTGTGTACACCTAGTACACGCACACATTTTTTTTATATAATAGGGCAGTCACGCGGCCCATAGACACCCATTTTTAGTGGGTGCGTTGCCGGCCTTTGAGGGAGGAGTAGACTCGCTTTTTGAACATTTGGAGGTCGTATCTCTGAGGGAAGACCCCCCCCGGGAGCCGATTCCACAGTTCGCTAGTTCGCAAAAGAAAATGCCTTGTGAAACGGACTGTGGAAGACCTCCAACCATCAAGATGATGCTGGTGAAATTTAGTGGTCGTTCGGCTCGTACGACGTAGATCGACATTTAAAAATTAATATTTTAAATCATCCATTTCTTGATACCTCCATAATTATTTACTATATAGTTTTATACAGATTTCTCTTAATAACACTTTATTTTTCACACTATCATATATTTTTATTAATTTAAAAGCCAAAATTGAATACACTATTATGGGTTATATAACCCACGTATATTGTTAATTGTATACAATACAATTGTAAACACCCAATAGTTACAAATTCTAAGAGTAGGTATAACATTCTTGAACTTTTATAAAATATATATTTTATCATTAACAAAATATATCCACCCAAAGGATAGGTCCTTAACGTTTAGACGATTTATTTAAAAAAAACTTGCTTTAGACGTTTACCTGACAGGATGCGCGTGCGCAGGGTACAAGGGTCCACTAGAGCTAGGGTCAGCCGCGTAGGGCTGCGCTAATGAGTAGGGCTCGGCTTGTTGGGGCTCTCGTCTCCGAGGCACACTCCTTTGTGGGCTTTGGTCAGGGGGACTGAAATGAGGAAATTTTTGATTAACAGATATTTTTTAGTTTTAAAATTGTTTGAAATAATAGTCCTTTGGATGCTACGTTATGAGTGTTATGACTAAACATTCATTATCAAATTCAAACAATTTAAATGATTCTAGTATACATATATACTATGTATACTAGACCCTGGTGAGTAATCAATCAAATCAATCAATCAAAATACGTTTATTCAGTTTAGATGCGTCTTAGGGCATGCTTATGAATGTCAAAAACGTTTACAAAATTCGCGAAAGAGCAAGACTACGCCATCCGTTCGCAAAACTACCAGGAGGCCTTGTTCTCAGAGAGAGAGGAGCTGATGTTTTCCTCACTTAACGATAGATACGTGTATCGCGATACAGCGAGGAAAGCACTTCCTATGCCAGCGTTAAAGGTACACTGCCACAGGGACCAAATTTTTGAAATTTCATTAAATTTTCTATTAATCAATTTTTAACTATTATTATTACCTACATAGCTTAGGTATATTGTATATTTGTGAGTCGGAAATAAATACTAAATAAATTATTAGAAAAAGTATAACTTTTCGGCTAATATACCGATCTATGAAGCCATATTTAAATAGAGGCGGGGTCAAATTACGGCGATAATATTTTATTTTGACAAGGAACGACAAATGACGTTCATAACTCTCGGTGTTATTAATCAATCTCACCTACTAGGAAAACGTAGTAGTATTACCATAATTAAGATATTTATAAGATTCTCAAATTTAATTTAACCTACATAATTCGTTAATATATTTTAAGCATTTTATATTGTATTGTAGCTACATTGTTTAGCAGTTGGCGGTAAAATTATTGTAGATGGTAACACGGACAATAAAGTACAGAAAAAATAAATATAACGCAGAAATATCAATCTCATCGTAATGTAATAAAGTACAGGACATTAATAAACGTTGTGTTGGAAATACATAGGCCATACACGAAAAAGAGATTCCAATTACAAAACAGGCGCTGATTGGAACCCGGAAGTAAAGCGTGGCCATTCTAAGCAAACCTGGCTTTCTTCCAGATGAGGCAAAGAGAGCCGGAAGGACTTGGAGCGAAGTGGAATATGAGGCTCAAGACTGAACACGCTGGAGGATTTCATGATCATTTGTCGATCTAATAGGCAAGTAGGTGATCAACCTCCTGTGCCTGACACACACTGTCGATGTTTTTGGGTCTAATCCGGTTTCCTCACTATGTTTTTGTTCACCGTTCGAGCAAATGTTAAATGCGCACATAGAAAGAAATTCCATTGGTGCCCAGCGGATCCCATCGGGATCGAGAGTCGCACGCTGAAGCCACAGGCAAACACCACAATACGTTTATAAAAATACACAAATGTTGGCCACCCTTCACGCGTAACTTTTCGCACACATGGCGGTTCATTTTTTGCTGAATATAATTAATGACTTATATGTTTATCCAAACTTATACGAATAATGAATCACTTTCTTTAGCAAAATAAACAATTTTAGAATGCGTTTACGAGAAATATGTGAACACATTGTTGATAATTATTGTTTTTTTTATGTTGCATTAGCAAGAGTTTATGAAAATCAGCAATTTAAACGTGTAACCAATTCTTACTAATACTTTTTTTTTTTCTTTTTTTTAAATAAAACAAACAATGATGTGGAACACAATTTGGTCACAATGTCTCCGTCCACCGAATCGTCGACATTCACTACAATATTATAATAAATGCATTACAATGTTAAGATGATAGGTAAACGGTGCGACAGTATTGAAATTACTAAGTGGATTAATATTTTATCTAATTTTTAACTAATCATAAACAATATTTTGTTTTTTAGTGAAAAGGTCTTTTTTATATTTAAATATCATTTTTGCGAATAATTATTACCAAAATAATATAACGCTTCATATTTCACGTTTCCAATTGACAAAGACGGAGTTTTATACTTATTATATGATCATCCATAGGATGGCTACCCCAGTATTCATAGATAACAACTACATAGCTGTCTAATTGCAATGTGTCAACTAAAACGATCAGTAGCAACATCTACAATCTATGGCTACAATCACTGTAATGACGTCACCCTTAAACGCGCTAACAATGTTATTCCGACCGCTTAGACAACTTCTCAATATTAGGCACTGTGGCCTTCGGGCCAGTCAGTGGCTAAGGAAGGACCCTCCTCCACAGCACCTTCCTCCACACCTCTATCAGATTATAAACAATTTGACTACGCATGAGCACTTTAGTGAAAACAATTAAATAAAGATAAAACTAATATAGATTGCAGGCCGTAGGTATAATCCCCGCACTTTTCATTGGACGCAGAAAGAACACAGATAGTCGTAAACATCTGCATCGTGAGAACAAGTTTACATTTAAATTATATTATCAGCCCACCAATGGTTTTGCTTGTTAACGTAAACAACTACGTGATTTACAACTGCAGTAGCTGTTTATATTTTATGTGCATGATAAACGGTCCAGACATAGGCCTCTTTACGCCATTTTAAGAGATATGATACAGATGATATATAAAACATATTATGTTTATTGTTATCGAAGTGCATTTTAAAGTTTCTAATCAAAACAATAGAGTCGGTGATTTTTTTTTCTATTTGCCTTCAAACCAGGCTAAAGCTTTTTGACCATACTGTTCTTAGAAAATTTTACAATTTCTTCGGGTAAAAATTTAAAATATTCATCTAAAGATTGTGCAGTGAAATTTTCATAAAGATGATCACACTTGAAATATTATTCACGTTCCATTCACTCTTATTAAATTACGAATGTAATAGAAGTAAATAGTATATGAAACGTACAGTGTCTTTATGTTTCATTGAAAATTATAAAAAAAAGTTTCTACACCATTCAAATATAATTGTTTAAAAGATACCTGTGGCTATAGATAACCCAGGCATATAATTTCTAAATAATAGTTTTACAATTACACCCAGATGTTTGTTTTGGCGGGAACGGATGACATGTCCGCCATAACTGTCACCTAACTCTTTACTCTACGCGCGCTCGTAAAACCAAATTGTCACCGGCTGGTGAAATGTGCCTTAAAATTACTTTGTATTTAATTATTTACGTATGGTTGAATAATTGATTCATGGTTTTTATTTGTGACTGTGGTTAATTTGACGTTTCCTTTGTTTATTACACTCGACGTGTATGGAACGTTTTTGTCTTTTGATGATTGTGATTTCATCATAATTCTGAAATAAAATAGCGCCGCCGCGTGTAATATACATATGGCAAGTGAAATGAGTATTAAGAGTCTCCATTAGCTACGACGCTATAGTGCTAAATTTTTAAATATCTTATATATACATATATCATAAAAACTTCTTGAAACTATGGAAAACAAGATTTTAGCATATATTGGAATAAACACTAATAATTATCTTACCAATCATCTGGATCGCAATCCCGGAACCCTTTGGCAAATGGATTACTTGCTATTTTTAATTGCGTTATCTGAAACGAAATTTCATATTTAAAATACTTCTAGCCAGAGACACTTAACAAATATTGTGGAAGGGCACTCGAAGCGTCGAGTTATGTAAATAGAGTAAAAAAATCAAGAAGAGACAATACATGTGTTTCAAAATACCAAATAAAAATAAAACGTCTTCGCGCCATAATAGGTAATACCAGAGAGAATTACTCTGTAAATTACGCTTTACATTAGCGTTACAGATATCGAGAGAATTGATGCTACTGTTTTCATGTTATAGAGTGAGGGCTCATGTCCTGGTTTCGAATCGCAACGATTACGATAAAATGAGCATTGAGACACGCAGATATTTACCTAAATCAAAATCACACGCAGATATTTATATAAATTAAATTGCTATGGAGACTTGCGAGCCTTCGCGAACTTCGTTTCGCCTTATTTAATTTACCTTTTTAGTAACATCAACATAAAAAAGATAAGGAACATTTTGCCTGAACGCTTTTCCGAAATAAAAACCTAACTACTACACTATTTTTCTTTATCTTCATAAAAACTTGAGAGTTCAAGGAATAATTTAAAAAAAAAACTCGAATTGGTCCGCCTTCGAGCACTTAGCAACATATTTTGCGATTCACTCTTATTTATATAGATTATTACAGCCCTGTTAGACTTACTCTATGGTTCTGATAGGCAGTGACAGCCGTGAAGCCCGTTTCGGGGAAGATAAATGTCCTATAAGGCACAGTCCCCGGCGCCGCGCTTTGCCCTTCACCAGGCAAGTAGACCACGTGAAGACGTGGTTGATAGCGGTGCATTGAGTTGAGTATTATCTGTGGATTTGTCAAATTTCTTTATTCATTACGCGCTTTAGATAATGTTAATCCCTTAACCAAAAACTCGTCAGTCCAATTGGACTTTAACTAAAGTACTTTTTTGTCTCTTACTGTCAAAATGTGTTTATGCTGTGATGAAAAGAGACATAAGACTTTAATTAAAAGAGTACAATTATGATTTTTTTGTACAATAATTTATATTCCCGAAATAGCTTTAAATAAAAGAAATCCTTTTATTTATAAAAAGTCTATTTAATTAAATATACAGTATTTACAATATTCTTAACTTACACAGTAATAATAATAATAAAAAATTAATAAATAGAAAATTAAAACAAGTTTATTTAAAAAGTTTGGTACCTGTGGTACCTTTAATGCTGGCAGCATTTCCTCGCTGTATTGCGATACTTATTCCTTAAGGAAAGCACCAGCTCTGGGGTCACCGGTACTATCAACCAGGCGCCAACTTAAATCTTTAATTAGCGCCTAGCGACTCCAATGGGAACAAAATCAGTTGGATAGGATAAGAAGAGTGGTTGTTAAGAATATTGTAAATACTGTATACTTCGTCATAGTCGTAGAATAGTGACGGATCTGACATATAGTAAACTTTACAGGGCAGTCATTTCAAAATATATAATCATGTTAGTTTTATTGTCATACCTTTCTTAATTCATATTGCTATTATGAAAATTGGCATACAAGCAAACAAAAGGGTTTGTTTTAAAACAAAATAAAAATAAATAACATTAAATTACACAGTTTTCTAGAAAAATGCTTCTGTGAGCGTCCATCGAATCCGTCAATTTACCGACTGTATGTTATTAATTTGAAATTTAAAACACATGGAATTTTTTTAAAAGCCGTAATATTTAGTCAATGTAGTATCAAAATATGATAAAAGTGGATTTTGTTTTTTTTTCGAATCCGACATTGTTTTACGACCATGACGATTTGTGTGTTATATGTATATGTGTGAAATAAATATAGTATTAAATTAAATATGAGCTTTCTTGCTAAGTTATTATCGAAGAGACATCAGTACTTACATGACCATTATCATCTAACTGATTGTTGGTTAACTTAAGCTTGTCAAAGGAGACAAGTTGCCGCATCCAATGCGCGCCGGCGGCGGGTGAATCGGGATGAACGTGGATCCGAGGGGGCGACACTGGATCCGCCTTTCCCGCTACGACCCAGCTTGAACTATAGAATAAAAAGATGTAAATTTCTATTGAGCAATGTTGGCTTCAGCGTGCGACTCTCATACCTGAGATGGGTACGGGTTCGATCCCCGGCTGTGCACCAATGGACTTTCTTTCTATGTGCGCATTTAACATTTGCTCGAAAGTGTCGATAATTTATTTCAAATGCACTGGTAGTAATAAATTGATTCCTAAATGAAAATATATACTTTTACCGCTTCTGGTATCGTAAAGTACCTAAATAAAATATGTCTTTCACGCTACAACATTTGAACAGATTTTATTTTTATCCTGCCTTGCGATTCTGTAACTCACTTTTCGAACTCTCACAGCGGTTTTCGCAGCGGCGGTCGCGCTCAAATCAGTCGTAAAGCAGTCATTTTACGATTTGGCATTCTGATAAACAATTAACTACAAGCTCCCTCCTTATCGCCAGGATCGCAAGGCTGCGCAGACGAAATTTTGGGCACCAGCTATTAATATATATATATTGAAGGCTATCAACTTACCTGTGAAATGCATACCGGTATCTCTTATCATCCAACGGTACAAAGTCCACTAGCAACAAATAGTCGGCATTGGGTAGAAGACCAGATAACCTCGCCTGCAACGCGGGGAACATTCGTCTGCCAGCTTTAGTTACTATCATTTCTGTACCGAGTTCGTGAAAACTCCTCCAGAGGGCAGCAAGCTCTAAGGAGGCTGTACATCTCGCGACTGCAGGGTGTAGGGTGACGTTTTGATTTGACACCTATATTAAGGAAACAAAAATTAATATTATACTACCATAGTATTGAATTAAAAAATAAATAATTTGTTGTTAAATTGACGTTTATATTTTTGAGTTTTTGTCAGTTTACTTTCTGTCTTGACTCGCGTTCTATATATCATATCCATGTACATTGTCAAATGACTTATTTTTTGTCTATTTCAATTATACCTTTAACTTACGTGGTCCAATTGAGCATAAGCTCTGATATATTATTTTTTAGGGATATTATTTATTTATGTATGTATTTTGATAAACAACATAATCCAAAATGTTCTAAGAAATTAAATCTTCGAATTAACATTTAAACGACAGGCCAAAACTAGCGTCTTTTTCACAGACTAACAAACAAATCAAATGAAACATCAGTTAACACATAATAGATAAGCAATTTAAGGCGCTTTAGAACGTAGAGCAGTCTAAAGACATACCTGCATTCTTGGCAGAGGCTGCGGTGGCGGAGGCGCGGCATGGGCGCCATGGTCCCGACAGGTACTCTCACTTAAAGCCTGAAGAGGAGAATAGGTGCTACGGGAACATGCTGCACTCTATAAAATTATAAAATTCCTGTATGTATGTAAAGGTTTCGTGGAAATACCAGTCCAAACTTAAGGGTACGATCTGTGCTAGCCGAAACTCCATTGAATAATTATTATTTGAACATTATTATTAGGTACTCCTTCAAGAGACGAATATAAGTGCACATGATTAATGAATTCACGAAAAACTTAGGTGACATTCAGAACTATAAATCTGAATGTATCTTTCTAATATTGTATCTTTGGGAGGCTATCTAGAACTCGAAACTCCAGGTAAAGCGTTTCCAATGTAAGACATGTTTACTTACAGACCTGCCGTTCGTACCAGTAACTTGCTTACATACAACATAAGCTGGATCTTCCTTTGGGTACCATTTCAGCCAATAAAAAGTTACGAGTGGACATGTAGAATTCATAAGCAGGTCATTGAGAGAGAGATCCAGTTGAGGTCATTAAAGATAAAGCCCGCTTAGCAACGTATTTTTTAAAATAATAATAAATTTATTAAAACAAATAAATATATATTGATGTGTATTAACTACTTTTGTGAGGCGAGAAGCCCTGTGGTAACAAAATCGTATTGTATATAAAGGTATGTTTTAAACTTTAAATTTAACAGTTAAATATATGTTTAATTTAAAACTAAATTGCAATAATAATACGTTTTGTGTTTCCACATAGCATAAGCAATTTAAACTACTTGAAAAATTTCATTTAACGTTATTAAGATTTGGTACCAACCTCTGCGTATACCACTGGTACGTTAACATCTCTGGGTGTGTTGTGTAATGGTGGCAGAACTGGGAGCTGTTCCTGATCACGGCTCACTCGTTCCGCTAAAGAGTGGAGATGGAAGGCCCCGCGCGGAAAGTGATTTGATACGATACCTAAGGGGTTATAGAAACAAATGTTACAATAGTTACTTAGCTTAAAGAACTGACACTGCGACAAAACAAAACACTGCGAAATATGAGCGGTGCGCGATGGGAATTACCATTGTCGAAGAAGTCATTAAAAGATCAACTGAACAATACAAAAGGAGACTTCAGGCGACTAGAGACGCCGCAGTTTGATAATTGCCTCAAAATCATATCATAAAATATGCTAAATGCCAAGAGGCTTACAGAAGCTTAAAATAAAAAACTTAAAGAAGTATCATTATAGATCTAACCGGAAGCGGAAAGGTCACTGCTTAAATCAATTGTTATAACCGCATATATCGTAGCTGAAGGCACCTTAGCTTAGAAATAATATGGGTGTAATTTAATGGGCCATTACATTTAAAATTACACCCATTAAAATGGTCAATGTAATCCTAACTAATAAAACTAGGCTAATCATTGTTTATGATGCTATCTTGTCTATCAATAAGTTCTTGTTTGAGTTAATCCCGCTAAACGCTGAAACCACTATTTACATAAATAACACTTTCAAATAAAAAATTAAATTTCTTTCAAATTAGAAGTAGTTGCATGGATGTCTAGTGAGGTTAAAATATGTACCTAAAGTACCTCTAATATTAAATAAACCTAAAACTAGGATATTGCTATCTACTACTAACAAACGATGAATCAATAGTAGAGCCCTTGAAGTAGTTTTTACTAGTTTCATTCAAAATCGGACTGCAACCTATCTGCTCCATTCCATTTATATATTGCTATATACAAAAACTTTCACAGGAAAATAAGCTTTATTATGACACCCACACGGCATTTTGAAGCATTTTACACGTTGAAAATACTTTAAAAAAGTATTTTTAAGTTAGAAATACACTTGGCACCAACATTTTTGCACAAAAACTTTTCTATATCGAAATAAATAAAAGAACACATAAAAATCATAAACGTCCTCTCTGTAACGGACATCTCACTCAACTAATTGGTATAATGGCGGGAAATCCAAAACGCATCTGAAATGGCTACAATAATTTTATCGGCGGCTGTCAAGAGCGGATTATAAATAACGACGGGTGATGAAAACTATACTTACGTAGAAACGACAATGATCTGTGGTTATTTTGAGAATTGTTTTTCTTTTTTTCGAGTTCCAATACCACAGAGTAAATATACTGTTAAGCTAAGCTAGGACTGAACTTGGATCCGGATATGAAACGGGTTAGTGATGAACTGTAAATTCAGTCATCAAATTCAATCAAAAAACTAGAGTAAAATTATATTTATTACTTATTACACAATTTATAAATGAAAAATGTATATTTTTTTTTAATATTCCATATCAAGTATCGTAAACCAACTGTGATTATTAAACGCGTTTTAATTTAGTAGTTATATTTTTATGTGAAAAAACAATGTTTTTATCATATTTTTAAATGTAAATTTGAATTTAATTAATAAGTTTATATTTTAAATATGCGTATTAATTTGGAATATCGGTTTTCTGGATTTAAAATCGACAGATTATAATATCCTTTATCTTTTAATGTTTAGTTGTCATAGTCATAGCTATTAGACATGAACTTCGGCAAAAGCATTCTAATTTCAAAATATTTCGAACTGTAGATGTTTGCTAGTTTTTAATTGGTAATCATTCAAACAACATGCCACTATATTGTATTATTAAATTTTGTTTACCAACTTGGCACTCGGAAACAATAAATTCATATGTAGCGGTGAATGGGCATAATTGTCATTTATGATTATTTGTTAGCTGCCATTGCAGTAATGTGCTTTCTTAAATCATATCGCGAAAAAATAAAGTCACATTCATATTTCTCTTAAATGACAGATGTGGGGAAAGATTTGTTGAAACTTGTTTGTTGATTATTGCTTATGACTTATTATTAAAACCAACACACTTACTATTATTACACACTTATTGGGTAACATAGTTTACCTGTGACTAGTTTTTAATTTATATGACGTTAAAATTTTTCGCTTTTGACTTACGCTACCCCGTTTTGCGCGAATTCGGAGAGGCGCGGTTTTGCTGTTTGATCAACAGCGATTGACGTGTTCGGTTGTGGAGTGTAAACGAAATATTATCAAAGACTGAATTGAAAACAATAATTTATGAATTGCGAAAAAAATCTAACCTCAAGCAAACAGTCCAGTTATAAAAGGAAAATAAAAAATTACGGAATTTGTGAAAGGCCATTAGTCTTTAAATTCAAGCATTATTCGTAAACAGTATTTTACTAAACATGTTTCTTCTATTTATTGTTTTATTTACCGGTTTCTAACCCGGATTACACAAACTTTATACAAATATGCAAAGTTGAACCCCGACTTACACGAATCTTACACGGCTTTCGCTTTTCCCTATCGCGAAAATCCGGTAATTTGTGAATACAGTAAAGCGTATTACAATTCTTACATTTATGTTGCTTATAAAATGCAGTGTCTTCCTAAATACAAAAAAAAATCTACTATTTTTACTATTAAAATGCAGTGAATTTCAAAATAAAAAATACTTACAAGTCACCTTATTCTTTATTCTACTAAAGTTATACGATACGATATAAACAATACCGTGATTGTTTCCTTATTTATTTGTTTTGTTTCTTTGTTTGCTGTTTAAAAATGGTCATAGTAACCATCACCATCCTCTCTTCAGACCATTATAATAAACTCCACTATTTCAGGTCCATATCCAATATTTCTAATACATCTCTTCAGTATACCATAATTTCAGTATTATTTGTGATAGATAATGATTTATTTTAAGTTAGCGGTCCCAACATCAATGCTGAATTTTTATACAGGGCGGCCCCAAGACAAGCACTCGTAATGGCATACAAACACGTCATCAGCTATCGTATCACTATCGCTATTGGAAGCTACACAGAACAACGCAGGACGTTAACGCATTCGCAATCCTTCAAGTATTAAGCATTTGCCCAAATTCATTAGATAAATTCTTTAAATATATATAATTCTTTAAATATATATTTTTGCTAGGTATGCAATTAAACATAGAATTGTTGCCTAAGTAGCCAGGCATAAATTGCACTTATAAATATAATAATTGCTCGCGTTCATGTATCATGTCGGTTCTACTCCAATTCTCTTTATGTCCCTGCACTTGCCAAATCGATATTTTAGTAGTACTAATTAAATGATCAAGCATTTATCATATGCAGAGAAATGTGTATATAAAAACACACCACGTTTTTTATTAATTTTTATCAAATAGCTATATTTTAAAGTTGTTTTTTCCTCACCAACGATTATATTTCAACAAAACGTAAAGGATAGAGTTTTTCGAGTTTTTAATACTCACTTGTTTTATTTTATAGAATCTAAACCTAGTCTGTGAAATATTAATTAAAAATAATTAAATTTAAAAACTGACATTAATGCATAATTTCCTCGCTTTATTAATTATTTTGATACGTTGAAAATAAATAAATGAATGTTTTTGTTAGTAATAAATGTTATATCGATGTCTATGAATGCCAATAAACGAACTATGCAGCGAGACAAAGTTATTATTAGCTTCAAAAAGCAACAATGAGGACACAAAAATGATCCCAATGTATTACAAATGATCCCATTAATAAACACATAACGACTGTCTAATTACGCAACTGCAGGTAGCCAGCCAATTATTGGAGTACAAAAGGAGTTACTTCCTAAGCAATAAATCCGCATTGATTGAACACTATAAATCTAGTGCGCCCGCGCAGCGCGGGTGTCTTTACAGGGCTGCTGCTTTTCAAATAATTAAAGAAGATTTTTATTATTAATATGTAATAGCGCGCATTTAACATTTGCTCGAACGGTGAAGGAAAACATTGTGAGGGAACCGACATGTCTTAGACCCAAAAAGTCGACGGCGTGTGTCAGGCACTGGAGGCTGATCAACTATTAGATTTAAAAACGATCATGAAACAGATTCAGAAATCTGAGACCAAGACTTAAAGAGGTTGTAGCGCCACTGATTTATTTATTTTAGGTAGTAGCGCAAGTAAGATGTTTGCTTAAAAAAATCATATGAAAAACGAAACCTTTTTTCAAAGACAATTATTCCCAATTTCGCAAGTGTGCCAACCCTAATCGAAACGCGACACATGTATAACACAAGATACGTTGATTTACGTGCCCTTAACCACTTCGTAATGCCACACCAAATGTACACAAATGCATCATTAATTGTATTTTAAGATACATAATTTATTTACTTTAAAATCTATGTGTATAATAGTATCGTCGAAATTTAAATAAAAATCGTATTTTTTTATTTATATGTGAAAATAACTTGCTAAGACTTGTTCTAAAATTAAATTGTAACGGAACCTGCAGCTGAGTTTCATCATCGGACGTCGAGGCAGAATAAGAAATTCCACCCGTATCACCTCGACGAGCGCTTTTTAAGGCAGTTTTTGCCGCGGACCACCACTATGTGGTCCCAGCTGCCCACTGAAGTGTTTCCGAACCAATTGGACTTAGGGTCCTTCAAGAACAGAGCTTACCAATTCAGAAAAGGCCGGCAACGCTCTCGCGAAGCCTCGGACATTGAGAGTGTCCATGTCCATTATCAATTAATATCAGATGAAACTCCTGAAAAAATTCAACAGGACATATGATTTGCCTTGATTATAAGATTACTGTTAATTATTAAAAGACTTTTTTGAAGAGCTTAAACCAATCTTCGTTACTATAAATATATTTTGATTAACATTTTTTCATAAATTTTAAACACCATTATTGGACTCTAACAACAAAAACTATTTTTCATTCATGTAAAGCATCGGGTTTTGGATTTGAAATGAAATGAAAATTTGAATATGACACGATAATTGGTGATTTTAAAGCTCTCTATCGCCATCCACTCATTCATGACACATCGCGCACTTTATATTGTTTATCGAAAGGATTCTAAATTAGCAAAGAGCACTTTGATCACGCTTATGTCAACATACCAAGCGTAACTCATTAAGAAACGAATCGACACTGTCACAAACAATGATGAACGGAATTGTTAGGTCAGAGTTTGTTTTCTTCTATTTGTGACTTTATTTAGTGTTCAGATGTATTAGAATGGTATTCAAGAAGAGGCAAAAGGAGGTGGGGACGTATACTTTATCAAGTAAAATTACATCTTTTTGGGCATGCCGAAGAGTGGAACAGGCTAGCCCATAAAGCAGAATGGGCTAGAATAGGCTTTCGTTAGAACACAACTTTACCTTAAAACCGGTAAAAAAATCTTAATATATTGCTTTTCTTACGTATCTTTAAAGTGAAACTTCTTTAGGTGCATGAGGGTAATTTTTTTACGGATGAAACGCAATAATAATAATATTAGTGTCACGAAGATGTGCACCGTTTTTATCGAAGAAAAGGGAGAGAGCGATTGAGAGAGAGTGAGAAGGGTGAATTACCTTGTAGAAATTCTATTTTTAAATTAAAATTTCGTGAAGAGAAATATAATATAGTGAATTTGTATATAATCTATGGAAGGACTGTAATATTTTGAGTGGCCTTCAGTGTACAAAAGAGTTATAATTTTGCCGGAAATGGAACTCCGGATCTCTAAGTCTTGAAGTCTTGTATGCGGAAATTGCGTTTATAATTTTCTTTTTTTAAATGGGATAAGTATCAGTGTTTCGTTTATTAAAACCTAAATATAACAATCAAATATACAGATTTTACAATTTTCTTAATCTACATATTACAGTACTAATAAAAATAATTTAGTATTAACAAAAAGAAAATTAAAACAAATTTAAAAAGTTTGGTCCCTGTGGCAGTGTACCGTTAACACTGGCAGTATTTCCTCGCTGTATTGCGATACTTATTCGTTGAGCGAGGAAAGCACCATAGCTCTGGGGTCACCGGTACTATCTACCAGGCGCCAATAGCACCTGTGCATTTGAACCCCACGGCCCAAGAGTCTCTGCTCCAAAGAGAACAAAATCGAAGTAGGACGAAAGACGAGATTTGAGCCGTTTATTATTTTCCGCCTGCTCTGCGACCGCCCCAGTATCAGTTATATAGAAATAGATAGACACAGACATTAAATTTATTACTAACAAAACACACACACAGAAACACACAAAATAACAATAATCAAAAAATATAAAAAAGAATGAAAGATAACAATTGTTTTTCTTTTAAAGAACAAGGTACGTTTTAAGTGTGTAATGGTGTTAAGGTTGTAATTGGCCCTGGCTCAGCATCATTGTATATGTAAGTCAAATACGTCATTGTTTTATCGTCATTTACTTTGAATTGCATTTTAATTAGGAGATGAGTAAAGTCGAGTATAACTATTAGCTAATGTATTGTAACATAAATATTTGCTTTCCTGTTGCAAGATTCGCGGAACGCACGCTAGATGTCGCTGTCAGGGAACTGCGATGTTTTGACTGCTGATTGACTGATGCCTGCCAGCTGATCTATTATTGGATAGATTCTAGATACCCTAGTGTAGCCTGGTTGGCCTAGTTGAAGTGAAATTGCCGTTGATATAAGCTGCATTCTTCTGTAACATTCTACAGAATTTTGTTTTACGCTTAGCAAACTTTCACGTAATAGAAGATTAATGAAGATCAGTAACAGGCTAATTAATATCAACTTTTAAACAATAAAAACACTTTTTGCAAGCTATTACTAAAGTTACTGTATTTTCAATAACACACAAATTAGATTTTTAATCATGTGGTAGGACACATAAATATATCGGAAAGTGACAGAATTTTGTCTCCCTTTTACAGAATTAATTATCTAGAACTCCACAAACTACTCATGTATCTCTTTTCATTACAGCGTAAACAAGGTTGGACAGAAAGAGATAAAAGATACGAAAGAGTGCAAGTGCTAGTAAAAGATTGCAATCTATCAAGTCAAATTGATATAAGTAGTTCTTATGAATGAGGTAACTGTTGATCGTCAGCCTGAAATGGCTATAATTGTTTGATCCTTTTCTCTCTTATGACACTTTGCAAATAAATAAATGGGACAAAACAGTGCCTTTAAAAATAAGACTGTTAAGTTTTATGTTACGTAACTGCGTCAGAGTTGTGTTGCGCCGCGCGCCGTCGCATCTGCTACTACTAATGGTGATTTGTTTGCCATGCTTCGTTAGATATAACCGAGCCCTGGAACTTTAACCGTTTCTAACCCGTAAACAGTGTTTACGAGTTAAAACAACAAAGAAACAACGTTTCAGCAAATTACAAACTATATACGTACACATTTTACGAAAACCAAATGGAAATACAAAAGTTTCACAAATCCCTTCAAGTTTCTTGGATTCAGGGTTGAGACTTATAAGTATGACATGGGTATGTCAAAAGGCCGGCAACGCACATGTGAACCTTCTGGAAAGGTTAGTGTCCATGGGCGGTGGTATCATTTATCATCAGGTACAACCCATGCCCGTTAACCCTGTTCTATTTAAAAAAGGGTGTGTGCATATACACGCGTCAGAAGTTCTTTACGCCAAAAAAGTTTATGGCGTAAACACGATTCATAAATTATAAACTACACTAACAATAGAAAAAACTAAAATCTTGGCTATAGCTAACTTCAGGATGTCGGTTTTTTGTGACGGTGTGCGCGCGCATCGTAAAAATTTACTTTCATCATTTTTCCCTAACACGCAAAAAGCATAACTTCAAAAATGACACAAAAAGACGAACAATCCATACTATAATATTAGATATATATATATAATCCATATATTGGATATATTTAATATACAAAATTATCAGTGTGAAACTAGGATAGCTTAGGTTTCTATAATTATCCAACGTCTAATGAAGGAACAACAATGTGGATCAATTTGTATGTTTGATAGCCACCCCAATGTGTTTGATTTACGGTGCAAGCTGTTCGCCACTTCCCGCCCAAACTCATAACTCTCTGTCATATCGCTTACACAAGTGATTTTAACATTTAAAAAAAAAATTATCGATATAACGTAGAAACTTTTATGTATAGATTTAGATATAGCAATATAAACGATTAGTTTTAGATTTAGGTAGCTTAAATATAAGTTTTATAAATCGAACGATATAAATTTATTTTGCAAACTAGCCAACTGGGGAATCGTCTTTCGGAGGAAGTCTTCCCTGGGAGATACGATCTCTAATTATTTAAAAAGAGTCTCCTCCTTCATAGACCGGCAACGCATCCACTAAAACGGGTGTCCATGGGCTGCTATGACTGCCCTTAATATCAGTAGGCTTGATTGCCTAAACTACAAGAAACTACTTTGTTGTGGTATAAAAAAGGGTGCGTGTACTTATGTACGCGCGTAAGAAGTTCTACTTCTTTGGCATTATTAAAAATAGTTTTTGATTGCATGCAAATAATTAATTACAATTAAATAATCAAAGACTGGAAAAGCAGTCATTATAGTCAATAAAGTTCAGTTTACATTTGAAAAATTAAATAAATAAATATTTATTATTATTCTCTTACATTAACTGTAACATAAATTCTATTTATTATTCGAATGTTGTTTTTAAATTATGTCCAATGCCGTAGCATCTTCCGTGGGCAACTTCATTCTGTTAATTTTGTGTAACGGTGCGCGCGCATCGTAAAATTTCACTCTCATCAATTTTTCATAACGCGCCTAAAGAAGTATAACTTCAAAAAATCTAAATTTAAAATATATACAAATCAAACGACTTCTGAACTTTAAATATATCACCAAACATTTACTAGTACTGGTAGTCATAGTAAAATTTATATATTTTTTAAAACAGACGCATTATTATACAATTATGATTATTAGGTATAATCAAACAACCCTTCTCCACGCACGTATACCAATATAATTGAGAGCACAGTTATTTTTTGCTTCAACGATTTATATGTTTGACATTTAGTGGAATTTCTTCCAATAAATCTGTTTGATGAGCACACTCAAGTTACTAACTTGTTTCATTATCAATTATAGCTACTTTAAATTCATGAACAAAATATTAAAGTATAGTAGTAGTATTTTGTAGGCGTCTTTTTTAATTATTCTAGAAAGTTATATTTATTTAGTACGTAGAGATGATAAGTATTTATTAATAAACATCGACAAAATATATGTTTAACAGTTATGAATTGAACTGCATCGAACCGTTTAAACTACACGATTACTACGAAGGTACGAGTTCTTCCAAAATAACAAATCTATTTTAATGCCGACACCCATAGCACCAAGTACTGATACTGTGTTCTTCTCCTTTCATAGACGAATGAGCAGTGTTATCATCAGTGGCTTCAGCGTGCGATTCTCATCCCTGAGGTCGTAGGTTCCATCCCCAGATGTGCACCAGTGGACTTTCTATGTGCGCATTTAACACAACGGTGAAAGAAAACATCATGAGGAAACCCGCATGCTTTAGATCCAAAAAGTCGATGGCCTAGAACACGCGGAGGATTCGATCACGAAACAAATAAATAAATCTGAGGCCCAGACCTAAAAGGCTGTAACACCACCGGTATTTTGTAGACGAAAACTAATTTTAGAAACGATATAAGAGAAATATTTCAGTAAACAAATTCAGTCAACTCTAATTGATGTAATATATTCAGGAATGTGTCAAGTGTTACTTTGGTCGCATAGTTCAGATTACAGTGTTCTGAAGTGATTTGTGTCCACGAGGGTGGTACATAATTGAATAACAAAATGTATTTCTTGAAGTTTGATTGCTCTATTCTTTATTGTCAAGTGCACAGTCTAGTGGTCTATGGGAAAATTAATTCTAAACTGAAAATATTTGACTTTTTTCTGGAAGTTATATTTTTTCGTAATGAAATTGATGTGTATGTGTATTGTCTATGCATATAGTTTTACAAGTTATAAATAAATGTTGTTGGTATTTATTAAATTATGTCAATAATTCGTAGTATCGTAGCTGATCTTAGACGACGGCAGCCATTTTGTGAAGACCTTATTTCACAAAATAATCAACTAAATCTACTTTGTAATATAGGTACTAAATTCAGACTTTCAACGACTTTACGAAAGCAAACATTTTCAGTATAGATTCTCTTTGCTGTCAACAATCTGAATTCTAAAATTCATCATAATTGTTTGATATTTAATGTTTAAAGAACTTATCTCATTACAAAAATAATGTATTTATTTACTTGAGAAACTTAATATGTATATACGAACGAGATACACGTCGCCATTAGCCGTCCCAATTTTAGTCTACTCTCATCCTGATATGTATCTTTAATGCCCCTTTGAATTGGTTAAACGCGCTAATATTACGAACGGTTTACGGTAATTGATTAAATAATTGCACATATTTAACTAGTAAATCCTTTAATAAGCATTATTTTGTGGCTTAGATAAATGAGCTTTAGCATTCCTAGAACCTACCTCAACAGACGATTACAATGAATTTATCCGTCCGTCGGCATATGTGCGATTAATTTATCTTGCACGCCGTCCTCGTGAGAACCGATTTGTTTACTACTTCTTCACATTATGAACTAGATATTTTTTCTATAAATAGCTATATTATTTGTTTAATTAGTTAAAATGTTAAATTAAGCTAAATATATTTCCTTGTAAATCGTAGAACTATTTGACCGTAACCGAAAGTAATATGTGTACCAATATTACAAAAGAGAAGTTAGAATCACCTAAGTCGTCGATCGTCTTTTGTCTCCTAATTTAACGACAAATCAAGACGCATGCGCTGCTATGAAGCATACGTTTATACGCTTGTTTATAAAATCTTAGAATTGAGTACTATTACCTCCCTACCCCCACTTACGGCCGCTTTCTCAACTCGATCTACAATAATTTTAGATTATCGATAAGAATCAATCGATCGAGAATCTGCATTTCAATACATACATCCCTGCTTTGAAATCCTTGTAAAAAAAGGATTGGTCGTCCCTCATGTGGTTTCGTTTTACGCGTTGCCCTTATTTGTGAGGAACTATATTACTACTTAAAGACGTGTTTATTTATATAAAACGTATAGATTTATTGTAAAATCTTTTTTATATAAAAAATGGAAATGGATTGAAATACCAATTTCTATTAGTAAAAATTGGATTGGGATTGAGTATAGAAAGCGGCCGTTAGAGTATTGAAAAAACCATTTAAGAATTAATTGGTCAAATTAAAACACAATTCATTGTTTTACATTTTATAGTCAAGATTACGTTGAAGTTTCGACTTGCTTTATACAACTATTTTCCCATTCTCTGTACTGGCTAAAGTTTATTACATAAATTAAAGAATACTAAAATGATTTCGTCTCAAGTGTAAAACAGTAGCATCATACAAACACTTCAAAGTTCTATTCCACTTACGGCTGCGTTTAAAATATAGGATAAATAAACAGATCACAAGGAATTGTTTATTTTGATTATAAAGTTATAACGCTACACCGAAGAAATCTGCTTCACAATACGTAATTATAATATTCTAGACTTATGACTGTACACCGTTTATATAAGTATTATATTATATTAGGCATATTTATTTCATTACATTTTTTTTACAATTGCATGTCAATTGTCACCTTTTCTATTGAATTTATACATTTTTTAAAACTAATATAAGTATGAGTTGGATATAAGTTAAATACCATGAATTTGAAGACGCGTTTAAACGGATATAGGTATATTATTACTATCTCGGCGAGTGCGTTGCCGGCCTTTAAAGTAAATACTGGCACGCTCTTTTCTTGAAGGACCCAAAGTCAAATTGGTTGGGTTGGCTGCTTCATCATTACTTACCTTGTTGGAGACATTAGTTGATTGTGCAAATGATGATTCAGTGCCACAAGTCAGAAGAGATTGGTTTGTGTTTGCAGTCCTGGCTACATTGCCATGGGTAGAAAGGATATGCCAAGAGTCGCAGCTTGACCATCTGCTTGCAACAATAGAGGTTTTTTTAAACAAGCGTAGTAAGAAACACTGGCCAGCTCTTAAAGTATGGTCAGTAGACACGCCACACTAACAAGAAGAATATTTAGATTGTTTATGAGCTCAAATTATAAAGGTGAGGCAAGATAATTGGTAAGAGAAACATATTCCAAGACCTTGGCAGATGATTCAAAATTAAAAACGCTCAGTTTTGTTCAGTCTTTAGTGCAGGATTGGAACCCCATCTTGAGTGTATGCCTGCACCAGGTCATGTCTATTATCTTTGATTTTCGATACTTCTATCCAATGCCTACAGCTATGATATCCAAAGTCCAGCATTTTTGGTCTTCCTATTCGCCGTTTCATTGGTTGCGCCGGGACTTTTCGTCACTTACACGTCCACGTGCTGATGGATATCATATATAACACGAGCTAATAAGCACGATCTTATTATTATAAAATCTATAACAAAAAAATAATAACTAACCTTAAAATATAATATTAAAAGGAGTCCCTTTAGGCAAGGTTCCGAGGATACTGGCAGCGTTCCCTCTTTGAATTGCTAGACTAAATCTTTGTCCGAGGTAGCTGCCAGCTTCGGTCTCCTGTGATGTCGACTAACCTTTTTGCTATTTCCTTAAAAAGTCTTATAGCGCTAAGACCCCACGGATCAAGGGTCTCGACACCGAATGGGACAAAATCATCGCTTCACAAGCCGCACCACCTCTGTTGTTGGTTCCATGTAGATAGGAAGGGGCCAGCTTGTCTGAACAGGTTACATCCCATACTAGCACCCGGCCCATATTCCATGGAATCAAACTCATACCGTGAAATTTAAATTGTAATTTTAATAATAAAAGCCTTTATTACATAAAAATGTGAAATACTAAAAAAAATTTTGATTTCTGTTATACAGCGTGTCCTTGGACACATGCCTCCTCTAAGGGCTTCCACTCTTCTATTTCTAGCTTTACGTAGCCACATAGGACCAGCTGCTCTTCGCACATCATCTTCCCATCTTTTTATTTGTCTTCCGTTTTCTTTTGTCATAGCGAGCAAGCCATTCCGTCACTTTCTTCGTCCATTTATCTATATCTTCTCTCATAATGTGTCCTGTCCATTTCCATTTCAATATTTTACTAGAAGTAACAGCATTTCTAAATTTTATCATATCCTTTATTTCTTCTAGTTTTAATTCATTTGAAATTCTACATTATTAGTTCTATTTACGAATTTTGTTATCATACGAGAAAACTGCGAAGCAAACTGTATCAATACAGATTCATAGTTTATTTAAAGGCCATTAACGTTTTAATTTACGGTTCCGATTAAATCCCATAGAAAATAAACATGATAACCATATTTTTATCATTGTTTATTTTTTACGCTTTGTAATGGAAGAATAAAGGTATGATTATTTATTTATGTTATTGTATTCTGAATCGCTAGGTTATTGTTATGTGTTAAGTGTTTTAGGAAATAGGTATTTTAATTGCTGCTATCTTATAATCTCGTTCCTATATTTAAATGTTTTACTCAGAAATGTGTGAAATGCGTAAACGTTTTCAACAGCGTTGTTTTTATAAACGCAGATATTGGCTTTTTACTAAAAGTACACTTGCCAATATTTGTGGAGACTACATCCCGGTTCCCTACTAAGGTTTGAAGCAGACATATGCAGATAGCCATTACTGAATATTTTGTTTTTTTTTAAATATACATAAGTTAAATCCAGCAGTGTTGGCCTAGTGGCTTGAGTATGCGATTCTCACCCCTGAGGTCGTAAGTTCGATCCCCGGCAGTGCACCAATGGACTTTCTGTCTATGTGCGCATTTAACATTCGCTCGAACGGTAAAACATCGTGAGGAAACCGGCTTGCCATAGACCCAAAAAGTCGACGGCGTGTGTCAGGCACAAAAGGCTGATCACCTACTTGCCGGATGGCGTAGTCTTGCTCTTTCGTGAATTTTGTAAACGTTGTTGACATTCATAAGCATGCTCTAAGAAGCATCTAAATTGAATAAACGTATTTTGATTTTGATTTTGCAAATGATCATGAAACAGATACAGAACTCTGAGTCTTAGACCTAAAATGGTTGTAGCCCCATTTTTTTTTATAAGTTAAATTCAATCAATCGAATTTCAAATAATGGTCGTTTTAAAAAGATCATTTATAATGATGACGTAATTTAAAAATTAATCCAGAGAGTCTACCTAAGGTTATGGATATAGATTGCATCCGTTTCTTCAATTAAATAGGTGATCAGATCTGTATCTGACACATGTCATCGATTTGTGGATTTGAGACGTACCGGTTTCCTCACGATATTTGCCGTAGAAGTAGGAAATGCTACTTGAAAATTCGTTTGTACAGCAGTGATTCGAACGCACGACCGATCGGACGCTTAAGCCGCTAAGCCAACACTGCTCTTTTAGAAATATATAGAAATTACAATCACGATAATTCATTTCTCAAACTCGACTCTACTATTTATGAAACATAATTACAATAAGTCCCATAAATCTAATTGAAGTGTCAAAACAATTCAACTTATTTGGGACCACCTACAAAATATCAAGCAACTGTTGACATCTCTTTCAAATTTCTCACGGGTGAATAAACAAAAATATTTCGGTGCAAAGGATCGGGCGATTAGCCCGCTCAAACAAAATAAACAATGGGAATTTATAACTCGGCCGATGCCATCTTTGATGTATGATTTATGAGTTTATTATAGACAATATGTCTATGTCTATTATAGGCTTCAAATGAAATTGGCACTAGTTTTGTTAATTATAGAAAAAAATATTATTATACACGAAAAAATTATATTTAGGTAAAAGAAAGTGCACTAGCCACACTAGGATTCCCTGTGTCATGGGCAGCCGATCTTTTCCTTTTGACATGTTAACGGTACTTGACAATAATTTCATTTTCATTTCTCATTCATCATTTCATTATAAACGGTATTTCAGTTGAATTTTGACAATATTTTCGTAAATGTAATATATAAGTAATGGCGAAACATATCATTTAGAATCAATTCATAAACTTGCTTGAACTTTGAATTTATTCTAACGTCTTTAATTGAGGATTTTAGTAATATAATCCATAATAGTCGGCAATTAAACTCTCTAATGAGTTCATTATGTATATCTTTAAGTATGCGACTCAGTTGTAGTTTAAAGTCCGATTAGGTAACGATGGATTTAAGGAAGTGTAGGTATTTTTTAGCTTCTAAATTGGTTTTATTTTTAATAGATTTTAACGCCGTATTTCAGGGCCAAAAACAATGTAAAATTTATACAAGTTTAACCGACACGGTGTAGTTAATCGTTAAAACCAGTAAATAAAAATACTATTAATTTTTTTAAAACTGCATTTAAATTATTCATATAACGTCTATAGTTTTAGATTACCTACCTAAAAATAATACTGTTAAATGGTATAAAAGAAGTAATAAGATCTAAAATTGCCTGACATTAGGTCAAATCAACCATATTTTCAATTCTTCGTAAAAACATTTGTCTACAACCTCACAGCTGTAAAACATATTAAGCCATTAAGTTGGCAGTAAATTTAAAATAGGCGAAGGCATGCTGAAGGATTGAACAAAATTAGCAGATAAGATAAGGTAGGGGATTCTGCAATTAGTAACTGTTTCACCCTTACACGTGTTATACGGAAATTGTACCAAAAATAGTATAATTTTTTGGGATTAATAGTTAAAAACTTAGGCTCAAATAGCTCATTTAAAACTCCCACGGTACCTACAATATCGTAAAGACCTGCATTTTGCCTGCTGTCACAGAACGCTGGTCACCTACTCGTCTATAAAGAATATCATGTCTATCAAAGTAACAGCTAATGCAATCTGTATTATTATATTGTAATACTTAGCCAACAAAAAAACAAAAAAAAAAACGTGTGGCACTCGGGGATTGCCGCGGTAAAGCTATTGCATAATTTTTTTATCAACTTATGCAATTATAATTATTTATTTATGTAGTATTTTTTTTTCTTTGATAAATTAATTCAATCTACCACTCTACCAGACTCAGACCAACTCGCCTATATAGTCAGTCTCACTCTAACGCGCACCCGGCTGCACCGATCTCGTCAGAGAGATATGAATACGCAATATGCGTTCTGTCCCGCTCTAACGCGCAAGGATTTTTCGTTACGGAATATCTGGATTCGGTCTCCACGCTCGATCGATAGAAGCTATGCAATAGCTTATTATATTATAAATTCATCATACAATTAGCAGTAAAGGAAATTCTTCTTGTTATACATTAATCTTTTCTTTATTAATCACAATAAACTAGCCCTAAACGCATAGCCAATAGGTCTCTGGCGAACAGGAGACTATGAAGCTGCGAGAGCAAGCGAGAAACAGACGCCGATAAAATCGTTTTGTTTCATTATTTCTACCGAGCGCTTTCTGTATATATTCTTTAAAGCAAATGTGTATAAAGCTAAATCGCTACGCACTTATAGTGGGTCATATAATCGAAAAATCAGTAAACATTATCGATATTTAAATAATTAATTAAAAATGTTATTAATAACTTAATCCCAGGGTTATAATCTATATCCATAATACTCCAGATGTCAAATGTCAACTAGCCGATTCCGTATGACAGATTTTTTTACTAAATGTAACGGTATAATTTATGCTGCACTTGAAATTGGCATAACCTCAAGAGCTCACTTGAAATTGGCTTTTAAACAGACGTATGTTTTGAAATTAAAAAAAAAACTAATTTTTAAAGCAATAATTCTTTATCGACAAGTTTGTCTGTACTAGGGAATTAAGAATATATTACCCGAATATAGTAGATCCATGTTTTCACGGTGAAATTTGTCAATTTGTTAATATTTACAGTAATAGTCGTTTTATATAGAACTGGACCTATCGGAGGGCTCGCCTGTTCAGAAGAGGTGTATTTAGCCGCCGCTTACCTTATTAAACTTATGTTTTACTATTTAGCATAGAAAGGTTATGACGAAATCAGGTTAACTAGTTCCAAGGAGCATTCTCCGGAGTGCAATCTATAGAAGACTGTAAGTTCTTTAAATAAGTTCACTTAACATTAGGGAGGGATACTGTTTTTTTTTTATTTATTTTAATTATCGCAATTTTTTAATATCTAATGCAAATTTAAAATATTTGGGCCACCCACATTTAAGATAAAAATGCTTGGTCATCCTGTCTAATTATGAAACTTTATATGCCTATAGGTACACATCAACGTATTCCATAAATTTAAATATTATTCATAGGGAAAATAATAATAAAGAAAATACTAAAAAATATTTTTTAAGTAGACCGTAGCTTGTAATTTACTTTTGTTTTGTATTTAGTTTTAGTAATTTATAAACCACATAGTAATAAAAGCTAAAATGATTCATATTACCCAAGAATTATACTTAATAGAACTGAATTTCATTCACGAATCCGGCACCAACTAGTTCATACATAGATACATATATTTAAAAACAAAAGTGAACCAGTGGTGCTACACCCTTTTAGACCTCCGATTTGTATATTTATTTCGTAATCATTTGTTTTAAATAGACTAGTAGTTGATCAGTGTCTGGCACACATCGACTTTTTGTGTCTAAGACATGCCAGTTTCCTCACGATGTTTTCCGTCACAGTGTGAGCGAATGTTAAATGCACGTATAGAGAGAAAGTCCATTGGTGCACTGCCTAGGTTCGACTTTTACGACCCGGAATAAATCGCACGCGGAAGCCGCCACAACACCGCAATTAATATAGAAGATACCTAAAGTTCAGCCTTGCGATTCTGTAACTCCCTTTTCGAACTCTAACAGCGGTTTTCGTAGCGGCTGTCGCGCTCAAATCAGTCGTGAAGCGAATTTTACGATTTGGAATTCTGATAAACAATAAACTACAAGCTCCCTCCGCTTGTCAAGACGTAATGTGAAATTGCTTAACAGAATACCATGAGATTCCAAAAATGACGTGAGTGACGAAGGGAGCGTTGTTAGTGCGAGGTGAACTCACGGATTAACAGAATCGCACGGCAGCCTATCGAAAGGATCTAATCTGATCTGACTGCGACAACTTTTTTCTCCGAAATACGTATTAAACCTTATTCTTCCTTAATTACAGATTACATTATAATCTATGCTTCAGGAAACGATCTACAGATCTCAAAGTAATAATACAATTCACTGTGTTCGAATTTTAAAAATTTATTATGTAAGCGATAGTCAAGCATGTTTGTCTTATAACATGTCAATGTTAATTAATGAGCGGGCAGGGTGGGCGACATTTTTTGTGGTAATTAAGCGATCGCCGGAACACAGCTAGCTCGAGTAGCTACTAATTGCCTATGCGCACAAATTGTGACTTTAATTTTATATTTTATACGTAATTGTTTCGCATAAATAATACTTTCAATAACCTGATTACTTCACAGGACCCCCCTTATATGCCATACGGATAATGCGAGCCGATTTTTGAGTAAATTTTTAAGAATAGTGAAAACTTTAACGAAATAGGTTATGAGTAGATATATGTATATTACGTCATAAAAACCGTATATGGTTTGGTTAATTTCTTGTTTTGTGAACAAATAAACTGTAACGTAATTATTGTCCCTAAAAATTGGTGGCTGGCTAGCTGTGGCTTTAAGAGTCTTCGAGAAGAGGAGTAGCCACAAAGGGTGTTTTTTTAGCAGAAACTTGTGTCTTCTTGGGGTTAAATTGGACTAGATTTAGTCTAGAAAATCCGAGACTCCACGTAGCACAGTTTCGACTTCAGACACAAGTTTTTTACTGTACTCAGTACGATAAATGTACAGTGTTACCTTATAACGCAAAAATAATAATTTCCCTAAAAATTTGTTTTAATTTGCATGAAGCTCAATATTCCATATGAAATGTTAAATTTTGAGTGCTATACGTTTTCAGCTTACAGCGTATTTCTACCCTTTAACAGTTATATTTAATATTTTAATCTCCTTGTAACCTTTATTGTAAGTAGCACGCTCACTAAATCCGTCCATCGCCAGAGTGATCGATTAATTCCAGTCATATTTCTCTGGTTGAGTAAACCGCGTGCTTGAGGCGTTCATTCATCCATCTGTCGTCGGGTGCGCGCGCGCAGTCGATGCGACGATTGATATTTGGCGCTGTCGATTAGTTAAATGTGTGATGACCTTTAGCTACTTTTTGTCATTTTTTACGTAAGCATGTAACAATGTTTAAAACTCGTATGGTGTAATGTGAAGTTGATTCTCAATGCCTACTTTCATAACAACGTGACGCCCTTGCCTTAGCTTAGCATCATCTTTGTACTTGTCTTGATAGACCCTTCCCCCCTGACACCTGAGAATCGCAACTCATAATTTAGACCAAGAATTGTATTTGTTATTTATTATATTTCACCGAGTTACTTAAAGCAAAATTGTATGTTCCTCTCTGGCGGTAGTTTTGATTTGCGTTCCCTTGACAATTTAATTCTTGAAACTCATCTAACTGAATTCTATCACTCCTCCTTTATTGTGCCAAGTATTCTTCTTTTGAACTCTTTACCTCTTGATATCAGACTAAAAGCTCAGTCTAAAACTCTTCTTCTTGTTCATTTATCTTCTGCCTCGTAATTAGCTACTTATATATATTAATTGTGACTCATTAACACAGCTTTTACATTTTTGTTTGTATTATCATTTTTTAGATTTTACTTTATTTTATAGTAAGTGTTACATGTTATTTTATGTTCTTTTTGTTATTTATTTATGCACTTCTTGTACTTTACCCTCTGTGGGCCTGGAAGGCCGCTCGTTGCCTAATAACTTATGTAATTTGCTTTTTTTATATGTATGTCCTTGTATAAGGTAACGAAGTGTAAATAAAAAAATATGTATTTATTATTGCCTCCTAAGAATTTTTTGTTGAAACATATAAGCGTACCCCATGACTAATATCGTTATAACCAGAGAAACGATTTATAAAATATTTAATTATTGGCCACACAGTACTGCTTTACGGCTGATTTGAGCGCGACTGCCGCTGTGAAAACCGCTGTGTGAGTTCGAAAAGTGAGTTACAGAATCGCAAGGCTGAGTTGAAATATCGCGCTGAATCATAATTTTCAAGATACAGAACTATTTTCTATATATAATAACGTCAATATTTACTACTGGAGGAAACTGAGTGATAAAGAAATTATTTCACCAGAATGCTGCATTATCCAAGTAACGTATGATATATTTATATATATTTTTTTAAATCCTTGCGAATCCTGGACAGTCGCCTAATATATAAATTATACTAAGTAAGTCATCATTATTATATAATACTGAACGTTTACGTTTTTCTCGGGTGTCTCTCGGCGGGTAACGATTTAGCAACAATTTGTGAAGGTTTACAAGAATAGTACATTTAGTTGACATATTTTATTGTTTATAATTTGATCCTGCTAACACCAAGTATCCTTACACATACAGATAATAACATTAATGTGCCATATATACGTATAGTTGACGTACTTTATTGTTTAAAATTTGATCCTGCTATAATATACATACAGATAATAACATCACTACATAGTATAAAACAAAGCTTTCTCTGTCCCTATGTCCCTATGTATGCTGTCATCTTTAAAACTACGCAACGGATTTTGATGCGGTTTTTTTTAATAGATAGAGAGATTGAAGAGGAAGGTTTATATGTATAATACATCCACTAAATAGTAGATAAATACTGTTATTTTTGAGGTTTCTAATGTGATGTCGTAAATAATGAAATTTTTTCCGCTTACATTGCAAACGCAGGCTGAACCCTACGAGATTAATCAAAATATCCTAATTTAACGCGTGCGGGCCACGGGCAGTAATTAATAAATCAAAACTACTGGATCGATTTTAATCATTTTTTCAGAGAGTGACTAATAGTCTATATATTTTATACACGTGTAATGCCGGAGTGGGCCGCTATGTTTTTATATAGAACGTTCACAATTTTTTTGTAGTGTATTTAGTATCAGCATTGCATCCGTGCGAAGCCGGGGCGAGTCGCTAGTTACTGTATAAATAAGGCATGTTTTTAGTTAGTTATTTCTCGACTTTGATTGGGCTGATTAAAATACTGCAACCACGATTTTGTTATGCATATAAACATTCCACTTGAATCAACTCTGAAATGCAATATTTTGAGGCCCGATTTGCTATCTATTTATCTATGTAAGCCTGTATGAAAAATTTGATAAAGTAGCTTTAGCTGAAAAAATATGCTTAAAAATAGACGAGGAAATATTTCTTTTTCATGTCACACTTCAAAAGTTTCCTTACGAATTTATATGGAATAAAAATGTTGAAAATTGTTATCAAAACAATATTTCCCACATGAAACGACACAAAAATATGTTCTAATAAGAAATTACTGTATTTAGCAAAAGATTAACCGTAACATATATGGTTCAAAAAAACAGAATTCTCATTTAAATTCATAATTTGTAATTAGGCAGTCGTACATATTATATATGGTAATGTACCTCCACGAAATCGACAAACAAAGACTCAAAAACCTAACTTAATCTAAAATAACAAAAGCATGGCTGACCGTCCATCTGTCTGGGTTGGTGCCACTCGTCTCTCCACTCCTGGCCCTCCATCACATCACTTGGACGATTATTTTTTCAACGGGACACTATAAATCAGTTTTCTGTGCGTACGCGCAGATCGCGGCGCGAGGAGACTGCGTCTGTCGTCGGCGGCTGTTAACGCGAGACCGCCTACCGCCCGCCCAACGCCCATACGCGCCCTATGTATTATTTATTATGTATACGTTTAGTTATTTTTTATAAAAAATAATACGAATATTACTCTAACACAAAACTAATTAACGATTGTATTCTTCTACTGCTTTGAAAAAATTGGTAAGAAATTATCTAATAATAATAGTAATCTGTCTAAGAAAATATTTTTGTTATTTTAATACTAAAATATTGACTTTTGATATTGATTTTTTGTACGTGATTGTTAACATGATAGTTTGTAAATGTATCAGCCATTTATTACAAAATACTTCTTCGAAATTTCGAAATATTGACAACATACGAGATAATGAAGTGAATATGCATAAGTTATTTCCAATAAAAGCCGATTTTATCGAATTTGTGTATTAATATTTCGCAAGATAATCGACCAATGATTTGTGCACAGCACGCGAAATATCGCGACTGGTTTATATACATTCCTCTCACGATAAAAAATTTAATTAATTAATTAATAATTTTCATGAAAATTATTCATGGTTAGCGCAATTTACAATAATGAAACAAGCGTTTCTTGTTCATAGTGCATTTAAAATTATTAAAAAAGTATTTCTCGTTATTTTGCCAGTTCTATTGTATTTTTACAAATAACAATTCACATAGTATTTTATTTAAATGTGTAATAAATACGCCACTTAGAGCTCTTAGAAAAGAGCCTTCAGGGAATGTGTATAACTTAACATCAGATCAACTTCGTTCTTTTTATATAAAAAAAAGAAGTGAAATTGGCCAAGTTACCGAGTCCAATAATAAAGTAACACCTCAAGTACCTATCGATTGTTTAAAGTTGCCAGTTATTTATTCTCTAAATAGCACGTGCCGATAGACGGGAACAGGTAACACTCTATTTATGAGGTCTGGTAGTTTTATTTACGTCTCATGTAAACAAACCAACCTATATTGTACATAATATATAATAAATTAGATTACTGGCAACATTGTACTTACCTCGAATAGAAATAGCAATATATTAATGTTTAATAAGAAATAAGTCAAAGATAATTTTTCAATCTATTGGGCAAGTTGGTGATCAGCCTCCTGTGCCCGACACACGCTGTCGACTTTTTGGGTCTAAGACATGTCGGTTTCCTCACGATGTTTTCCGCCACCGTTCGAGCGAATGTTAAACAGAAACATAGAAAGAAAGTCCACTGGTGCACAGCCAGGGATCGAACCTACGACCTCAGGGATGAGAGTAGGACGCTAAAGCCACTAGGCCATCACTGCTCAACTTAGTAATAATAATCTTAACCTACTTACATAGTAATAATAATATTTAAAAACGGATAAATAGAAAATTAAAACGAATTTAAAAAGTTTTGTCCCTGTGGCAGTGTACCTTTAATGCTTGTAGTCCAAGCTGTATTGCTATACTTATTCGTTGTGGGAAAGCACCAGCTCTGGGGTCACTGGTACTATTTACCAGGCGCCAACTTAAATCTTTAATGAGCGCACTTGAACCCCAAGAGTCTAGGTACTCCAAAGGGAACAAAATCAAAGTTGGAGAAAGACTTATATTTGAGCCTTTTATTATTTTTCGCCTGCTCTGCGCCCGCGCCAGCTTTTGCTTGAGGGAATCGAATAGATAGTTTTCTATTTATAGGTAATATTAATAAAATAAGTCTAACAGGTATAAGAGAATGAAATGATCACTTTGTGTGTTTTGGTCCGTTGTGCGTTGAGTCCTGATGAATCTTATTAAGCCAGCCTAGGTCCTTCAAGAAGCTCAGAAGTTTCCTGGGCAATTTGCATATTTCACGGAGCGACCGAGCTCCGAGGATTTCCGCTCGTTGGAAAGCTTGACTGATTCCTCTGCGCTGAAACAGCCTCTGCACATACAGTAGTCGAAGTTCGCTCTCGTTTCTGAATTACACCATTATCGCAAATATCCCCGTGGGTAGGTTATGCCTATGTCAAAAACGGATTTTAAAATTCGTACTTATAATAAGTTTCAACTGAAACTATTTTGTCCTTATCACTCGATGGTCACTTAGCAATTACTTTAACGTGACAAAACATTGCTAATAACTTAATTGGTTAGCGATTCCATAAAAATGTGTGTAAAATATAACACTTTTTCAATGCATAAAATAAGTTTAATTTTAATTATTTAAATTTAACTGTTTTTGTTACTATTAATAATCTTTTGATTATTCCTATGTGTTTATTAAACATCTATTGCTTTTTTTATAACTTCTTATTTAATATAAGAAGAGAATAGAAGAAAAAAAGGTCGTGTTAACTTTATAAATTCGTTTCGCCAAAAGTAAAATGTATTTCTTTAAAAATTTGGTAAATAAAAATTCAAAAAGCCTGATTAATTAACATTTCCTAAGTACGGCGAATAATAATACAAATTTAATATTTTTATATTTTAATTACAATATCAAAGCGATCTACTTAAATATCGTGATCGGAAACTTTTAAAAATATTCAGATAAAGTCTCAAAACTAAACCTATTAGAATATATTTATATAATCTGATGTTATTTTACTAAAATATATTAATCGGTGACTTCTCCGAAATAATCAAAAGCATTTCTTCAGAATTTACATTTCCCGATTGCCTGACTAAGGCGTCCCATAACCGTCTCTTTCACACCGAACATAAAGCGATCAGTAAGAAAGAGATAGACATGCAATGGGCGGAGCGTCCTCGTGCTACGCGAGAATTTGTTTCATTAAAATAAGAACAAAGTTATTGTTATTTGTCTGAGAATTGATTTGAAATAGTTGTGGTTACTAATAAACTAAATCTATGAACATTGTTAGTCATGTTTCTATAGATATTAGACAGTATTTTTATTACACAACAAATATTACTGGGCTCTAGTTTTCGTATAAGAGAATTCAAAGTAATATTGAAACAATCTTGCTAATAGGTATACAGTCCTGATATATATTGAAGTAAGAGGAGTTAATTTACCCATTGTTTTAAAACAATGGGTAAATACCTGCCTAAGCATTGCTAAGTGTCAAATAATGTCACTTTGTTTATACAAATCTAAAAATAATGATCCTTATTGTTTATTGTCAAAGTGACTCGATACTGTGAAAGACATCAATACCCACAAACCTTATTTAGAAAATTCTTGAGATTATGAATAAAATCGATATTTAACCATATGTAGAACCTAATCAAATATCAATATAGGTACTTATTTATAAATAAATAAATAAGTGCCTCATCAAATAACATCCCTCATAATTTTTACCAACATATTACAAATTATTGCATTTGCATGTGCGGAAGTCGTCTAGTTTCTTTATCTTGAAAACTCTGATAGCGTTTCCGACATTTCTGTAAGACAGAGAATCTCCCAATATACCTAACACTGGAAGTATTGTCCATCAAACTCATTTAACCCAGTGAGTCATAATAGTTTTTATAAAAGTTTATTGCTCTTGCATTTCCGAAGCTCTTGGCTTTATTTACGTTTATAGTGTAAGCGACGACAGCGTTAACGACGCATCTTCCTGCCGCGCATTTGTCTGTCAACGCGCACTTGGTACCGGATGCATAGAAAAACGTTAGCGTCTAGGCCTTGCTACAGAATATAAAATTAAATATTTTTGTTACTAATGCGATTAAGAAATCACCTTAAATATATATTTTTAAATTTTAACCTTACTTAAGGAAATTATATATTATATTAAATTTATTAAAAAATATTCAATGTATAGATAAACGACAAAGAAACAGTTAATGTTTCTATATTTAAATTTACTGCCAGTTCAGTTCGGTAGGCCTTATAAACCTGGGCCAAATCCAGAGTGTACTAGACACGGGACAATTTAAAAGTACCCATAACCGACGAGCATGCATGGTGAATGTCATGAAACTCAAAACTGGATAAAGCGAGAGAGCTATGTCAGGACCGTAGGTCCGTAGCAAATGGATATCTATGGTCTCTGCCTAACCCTTTGGGAACAAGGGGTGAAGTTATAAATAAAAGAATACGTTTAACTTCTACCAGCAATAGGCATTGTAAAATAGGAGTACCTACCTACGTGTTACAGTACACAAGGGTGTCAATGAAGGCAAATCAGACAGAAACAGAATATAAACATTAAACCATAGAAATTATAGAAGATTGGACAATCTAATAAAATTCCAAATTTAAAGAATTTTTAACAGATGATAAATACGAGAAGTCTGAGTTCATTCAAACAAACGTAACGATACTTAGGTAATAGGTATAAAGATACCTATAAATAGTATTTTTACATCTTGGGAAAGTACCTACTAAATTATTATATTAGAACAAAAAAGATATTTTTGGTATTCTAGCAACAATATTCAATAACAAACCTAAATTAGTAGTTATTATTACATCAAAATAGTGTTTAAATACAATTAAAGTTTTTAACTCACATCGCATAAATTAAGGTTGGCTAATAGAACATTAGAAAAGCATTAGGTAGTAATGTAATATTCCTAATACTCGTAAAAATACATAAGTTGTTGTAAATATAATTCTAAAAAGCGTTTATTTCATAATAAATAAATCTTTCAATAAAACTTTGAAACGGAATAATAATAAATAATGCAAGGAATTCGCGTTTACACAATAAAGATTTTAATTATACTTAGTTATTATTATTTTGCAAACGTTTGTGTAATTTAATGAAATAATTTTTTACGTTTTTCCTAAACGGACATGAGTGAATTCTCCTTTACCGCGCAAAATGGTCAAGATATACGCCAAATCATTAGATGTATTTCCTACACCGTCTTTCGTACCACAGCCAAATCGCGGCCATTTTGTTGCATCTTACGTCAATATTGCATAATTTTTTTAAAACGTTAGTTTCCGAATACAACAACTTTCCTAACATCGAAGGTGTTCCAATTATATCATTGCAAAAATATAATGACATAAAGCGATCATCGCGATTCAGGTGAATGGCCGAGCGCGCCATGTCTCCCATAATTCCGTCATCGGTGCGTCTGATGCGCGCCAAAATAAGTTTACTGGTTACTGGTTTGACACACGATCCGTGGCCTCCCGATACATGACGCATTTCAGTGGTCTACTTCAGGAATCACCAACTAAATATAGATCAAAAGACATCAAAGCCTTGCACAGCGAAACGGTTTAAATTAGAAAACACTCAAGCCAAATCCACTAAACAATCAACAATCCTTTTTTTTACTACTTTTACGATCAAATGGATAAAGACATAATATGCTTGGTGAAGGAGTTAATCCAAAATACAAACTGAGAAAGTCTACATACTTAAATTTCTATAGATTAGAATAAGTAAGTAAAAGTATATACATATTATTAAATTGGTATAGGTTTCAATGTATAATTGCGTCGACGCTTAAATTTAAGAATATTTAAAGGAATATTTTATTTACGTGAGTATAATTAATATCACCAAATTTTCGTTACGTGTCGAATAAATACTCTACGTATTAATCTCCTTTATAGATTTGGTAAGAAGAGTAAAATAATTGTTCAAAATATTTTGAAATAATATATTATAATATATATATTAGGGATGCATCGATACGCTTTTTTGCCGATACGATACCGATGCCGATACACTTATAGGAATATCGTCGATACCGATACCGACACCAACGCTTATTGAATTAAAATTAAATTAACGTAAAATATATCAAGTTAAGTTAAAGTTTATAATTTTTATTAAAAAAATATAAATAGGGGAAGATCGTTACCCTTCGTACGCGGGGCACATTCATACAGTCAAAATAAAACTTGAACGAAACAAAGTACAGTCTTGTTTTTGTATGTGTGCATGAGTCGAGGTACCAACTATACATCACCGAAGTTTCGCGAAATTCGCACCGATGAGAGTGAAGTTACAGGCATAGACGTGTTTTCGCGTTCGGTATGTAATTTTTTGATCAATGTTTTTGTCTCTTGTTACCGTAGATAAAATAAGTTTTCGTGTAGAGTATTCTATCAGTAACTAGCAAAATATACTTAAGATACATCTCCAATACTTAATTTATGACGTTTTCCTATTAATATTAAAATTCGTTATATTTTGTTGTTATTCAGTTAGTGGGGTACTTTCGGACAGCACTAGATGGGGCACATTTGAACGAATTGTACATCTAAATTTGTATGAAAATATTTTGTCGACACGAACTGTCATTTTCATACAAATTAAGTTTTCGACTTGCTACATACACTACTTGTACGAGCCAAGGCTGTACATTTTACTCGCTCAGGCTTCCTTAGTTTTATAAGCTTAATTATTCCCTATGTAAGTACGTGCCAGGGCTCGTACATTCCAATCACCTACAAGCGTGATGTTTGTCTTATGTAAGTACGTGTCCTGGCTGTACAGTTTGATCACTTATAAGCATGACGATTTCCTACATCGTCGGAGTCACGCCCCGAGAGTATTAGCCCGACGCAGGCACTCTCTTCGACTGTTACAGCAGTCATTCGTATCATTACAATTAACTGTATCATGGGAGTTTCACCCCGGGAGCATAGCCAGACGTCGGCACTCTCTCTGTTCGTTAGATTGCACTTATTATATAGCAATTAACATAATAGTTATTATTTCGCTCATATTCTATTGTATAACGCGAGTGATAAATATAGAGTAAGTTAAAATTATTCTATTATTTCGAACCCCTGATGATCCAGGAACCGTACATTTTGGTCCTTCGAGCTATCCGGGAATAGCGGGTCTTTCGCGTACAGTTGATCGCGTTCGCGTTTTTCTCCGTCATCCTGAAGATCGGCGCCGTGGAAAAACATCCCACTGCTGGTTTGTTGGGTCGTCAAGCAAGTAAGAAACTATCATCCGCATCAATAGAAAAGAGGAGAGCAAGGAGAAGGAGGATCCATAGCGGTCAAATAGGGAGGCAAGCGACAGGAAGTCCACTCCCAGCATTTTTAAGGACCCACAGCGGTTAAATAGGGAGGCAAGCGACAGTGAGTCCGCTCCCAGCGTTTTCAAGGACCCACAGCGGTCAAATAGGGAGGCAAGCGACAGCAAGTCCGCTCCCAGCACTTTCAAAGACCCACAGCGGTCAAAAAGTATATCAGCGTCCTTTTAACCTAGAAGAAGGCAACGGACGTCAATCTTCAACATACGGAGGCATCTACAGTAAGTCCTTTCCATTTGTTTTGAGCACTATATTTCTGAGAATTATCTCATTTGTGAGAATAATTTTACTAAGAATGATCTGAAGCATTCATTGAGCATTTTATCAAGCATAAGCATTTAAGAATTTACAATGCAATATTTACAAAGCGTTTAGTTAATTATTATATTAAGCATAATGGAGAATTTATTCCAAGCTTCGTTTACCGACGGTCTGAAAACCATCAGGCATTCAAGAAAAACCGAAGAGTTGCTTCGCAAACAAGCAGCTTTATTTAGTTCGCTTGATAAGATTTTTGAGCTATCTAATGTATACTCCGAATCCGACAGATATGATCTTGAAGATGCGCTAGAAGAAATAAAGTGGCGATGGGATTTAATTTTTAAAACCCATATCGACATGCTGATCATGGCGGATCCTACTCGGAGTATGAAAATATATATTACGAGAAGAAAGCTATATATAGGCGCCAAAAGAGAGAGATATATCTCAAATTACATTCTCTAGAAACGCATATAGATTCACCGGTACTTTATTCACATAATTCAGAAAATTCATTATATGCCTTGGAAACAGGTAATAATCAAACCTGGAAAGATTCAATTGCAAAACAACAGCGACCTACATCAAATTTTAGCATCAGCAAAAATTCGCTGTCAACGCATTTCGATATACAAGGTCAAGGAAATGCAAATTTAAATTGTAATTCTACGCAAGGAGAACAATCATTTCAATATAAATCGGATAAGAAAAATTCTTATATGTGTCGGTTAAGGCATCTTGACTAAACCCTCTGGTAGTAGGAAAGATTGTGTTAGTGTGCTAATTGCTAATATTTGCATTAACTTTGTCCTGTGTTGCTATCATTGCTATCGTCGATGTAAATATATATTAATACCTATTTTTATTATCTTTATTAAGGTTGATTTTGATGCTTGTGAACCAGATGCTTTGAATAATTTACCAATCCATCAAATAGTAGTTCCTTCGAAGTCAGTTTTGACACCAGAAGCGTGTCGACCCTATCCGCATGTTGTAAGAAGTAATAAAACAAACAAAATGACGACGACGGCCAGGAAAACCACGAATTTATACTGCACACCCGAAAATAAGAAGTGCTAATCCGCACCAAAGATTAAATAATGTGATTCTAAATTTAAGATACCTAACTAATTAAATTTTGTTTTACTTAAGAAAAGCTATGTAATTTTTGTTCACTATAAGAAAACTATTTTATTTTTGTTTAATAGAAGTTAAATCTTTATTTTTGTGTTTAATTTCATTGCTAATAAATGAATTTTGATTTATATGTGTCGTTTTAATCGCACGTACGGAACTACCCCACAGCGTACGAATGTACCCCCAACACTGTACGAAGGTGCCCCGTTGATGGAGCAGATTCGTACGTATTCCAGATTTAGTTTAAATCATAATTATGGTTGAAACATCAGATGAAATCATTTGTCATTTTTTAATATGAATCTCAGATAGTAAGACTATAAATTTAAGCTATCAGATGATTGATTCATGGAAAAAGAAAAAAAATAAAAAATAAAATGTGAAAACCGTACGAAGGGTCCCTACCTTCCCCTATATACAATAAATAGTCACAAACTTTAAATAATTTGAATGGTTTTGTTACTAAAATTAAGAATTAAGAGTAATAATTAAATTAAAATAATTTAAATAACTGTTAATAATTAAAATTAACAATGATAACATTGTTGTAATTCTGTATTTTATTAAATTTGGTATCGAAAAAATACTACTCGCAATAGCAGTTAAAAGCCAACTAAATGATCTTCAAATCTACGTTCAATAAAGTCTCAATGATCTCCCGCAAGCCATAATATCTAATAACTATGCGCTGGCAAAGATAGTTGACTCGAGTAAAAATTTTGGTCTACTAATCAATCCAACAAGAGTTTTTTGTACTAACTAACTGACGTCAGACTGATTGTAAATTATCGTGATTCATGTGCATTTTTTATTTTTCATGCATTTTTTTAGTTTATATGTAATATGTATTTTGGCCCTCCTTTTCATTTAATTATGTTCAATTTTTATATTGTAATGCAACAAAGTGTTAATAAATAAATAGTGATTAGCGAAATGAAATACATAATATATACATAAATAATAATGCTTTGTCCCCAAGCGAATGATAGAGACAACAAACTGAATAAAACGCGGGGATTTTTTGGGCAACAATTGTCCGTGCCTCGTTTGCAACAAACTAGATCATACAAAATGCGCGTTTACATTATTTTTTTAAAGCGTGAAATTTGAAAAGTATCGGCGAATCGGCAATGAAAATATCGCCGATGCCGATATATCGGCAAACCCAAAGTATCGCCGATATATCGGTATCGGCATCGGTATCGGATGCATCCATAATATATATTATCTATTTGTGCACATGACATGTATAAAATATTATACTCAATAGTTTTATTTATTTATTGATGGAAATCAACTTCCATAGTTATTTAATATTTTTAGTTTTATTCCGACTAAAGTATTTTATATTAATATGTAACACAATACATAGATCATTTTAAAACTAAAATTATTCCTATCTTATATGTTTAATTGAGTTCTCATTGATTCATTTTTACCTCTAAACGTATAGACTATGCAATATCAGTAGGATACCTAATGCATGGTGTCATTAAGGCACCTCCTTTTTAATCTACAAATTTTTACTATTCGTTCCCTTCGTTTTGAATTTTTACCTGCATGTTCAGGACCCATTAGTCCAACCCTGATCTCATACACATACGTTACAAGATAACAAACAAACATGGTGGGGGCCTCATAGCCTAGCGGTCTTATTAAGTGGCAGCTAGGTGAGGGGTACCGGGTTCGATTCCCGGTTCGAGGGCAAGTTTTAATTTAATTTAAATTTGTTCTTGGCCTTTGGGAGGGTTGTGCGGTACCGGGCGAGTGCTTAAACCGTACATAGAGGACACTGTCGAATTTCTAAAGACAAGCACGAATTATAAAAAATCCTTTACTTGACGTTGGCTAATGTACAAATCGTGCCAGAGCCATAAAAAAAAAAAAAAAAAAAACATGGGGGAAAATTTTTATAGCGCTTAGCGTCATCTGTTGAAATTTATTCGTACTATGTTCTTTCTTGCCATTTAAAAAAAAAGTCGAACTAAGTTAAAATTTCACTAAACATATATTTTGTTAGTAAATCGTATTAATTATAATATTATTTTTACACTAAGCCCATCAAAAAATACAAAGTAGGGTAACGATACAATTTTCAAATGACAATTTTTTCATATGGTAATTAAAGTTGTTTTCGCGAGATTCTTGAGAGCATCATGAATCTTATTTTGATAGCATAATTGTTATTAATACAGTAAAAAAGTGCTAATAAATATTTAAGTAGTTAAGTGTTTCAATGTTAAGTTTAACGTAGAGTAAAAAATAGTTATACAAGTGGAGCTAATAAAGAAATTGCTTGCCATGGCCGGCCCGTCCGACGGCGATCCCGACGGATGGGTCCAGTTCTGTGAGCGTCAGGCCAAAACTGCCGCTCAGGACTTCGCCAAGGCTTGCGTACAATACATACAAACCAGCACAATAGACGGCACGGCTCGCCCATACACGTCTCAAAAGGAACTACTGAAAAAATTCGTCGAATGCTTTTCTGAACACTTTGACTTCGAATTTAACAAGCTAAAGGCACAGCACAAGTTACCAAATGGCACACATACTGGACACGACGAAAGTGACTATTCAGAAGACACTGAGTCGCCGAAAACACATCACAAACCATTTTTCAGAAGGTTATCGTTTAAGGGTTTGCGGCGTGGTAAGGGTCTGTTCCAAAAACAGCATTCAGACGAAGTAGAATTATCAACGAATTTGAACAAACACAATAAAACTAAGTTAGCGAAAATTGTTGTTGAATGTAGAAAAGAAGGATTAGTTAATTATTTAACTCCAGAAAGCTTGGAGCAACCTGGAGGCCCACAGAAATGGGAAAAATGTAGGCTAGCATTAGTTAAGACTGTAGGTGGTTACATGTTAGAGTTTTACTCTCCACCTAAAGCTCAAAAGCCTAGAAGTGGTGTATTTTGTTTCCTAATATCTGAGGCTCGGGAAACCACTGCTTTAGAGATGCCTGATCATGAAAATACTTTTGTTTTAAAGGTATTCACAACCTATAATATTGTAATTTATTTCATCTATTACTATTTATAAAACTTAAATTTGTAATCTAAAACAAGTTTGATAATATATCAATTGTAAACAATAACAATAGAGTAAAGATTGACCAAAATTACTTATTCAAATATCTGTAGGGAATTATTACTTGTGAGTTTAGTTCTGGCAATCATGATATTAAACATATTTTGTTATCTAACAATTAATTTTTATTAATGCCTTTTTTTAGGCTGACAATAATATGGAATATGTAATTGAGGCAGCTGATGTAGATGACATGAAGTCATGGTTAGCAACAATAAAGTACTGTATGAGATCGGCACCTACAACCCAGCCACCACCCGATTCCCTAGCTGGACTGTCAGAGCCGGCACCCCCAGATCTGCCACCACGAAGAGATTTACCCTCAAGTACTAGTAATGCCGATTTAGCTACGGACACTCCTGAAGAGGCTGAATTAGGTTAGTTTCAATTTTAAAATGTTTCAAATGGATACATTCTTGTGAAATATGCAAATTGTCTTGTTAAAGTTATGTAAATATTGGATGTGTCCAAGTTAATATAGTTTTCTTTGGTGGGGTAAAATTGCATCTTTACATTTCTATGTTGCTTTATTATTATATAATATATATAAATTAAGCATAGTGTGGAACATTTTATACACCCCAAACACATCTATCTTTTAATTATAAAATAAATAAAAAATAAAAATAGCCTTTATTCGAGTACACTATAACTACAGTAAGTCCATGTCTTTTAAGTTTTACACTTGTACTCGACCTCCAATGGAGTGAAGGCCTCCTCCAGATTCTTCCACTTATCCCTATTTGATGCGACAATTTTCCAGTTTTTTCCTGCTATCCCTTTTATATCACCTTCCCAAGTTTTCGGTGGGCATCGTCTATTTCTTCTTCCCACTGGGCCCTTCCAAGTAAGGGTCTTTTTGACCCATCTGCCATCACAAATGCGGCCAATGTGACCGGCCCATTTCCATGTTAGCCTTTTTGTATAAGTTACAACATCTTTTATTTTTGTACGACTTCGTATCACCTTGTTTTTTATTTTGTCTTTAAGCTTCAATTGAAGAATGGAGCGCTCCATAGCCCTTTGGCATACTCCAATCTTTTTTATTGACGCCTTGTTAAAAATCCAGGTTTGGCATCCGTATGACAAACATGGAAGTATGCATGTGTCCATGACTGTTCTTTTTATAGTTAAGTTATGGTGGTTGGTTAGTGGTTGGATTTCAGTACTTCTTTTAAAGCCCAATAGTTGTTCCATGCTAGGTTTACACGTCTGTTTGTTTCATTCACATGTCGGTTTTGACTAAACGATATTTGTTTTCCTAGGTATATATAGTTTTAGACATATTCAAGAGACGTGGCGTTGACAAAAACTGGTTGTTCTTTGCTGTTAGTCAAAAAATCTTTAAAAGTTTACTATAAATTTATACAAATCTGAATAATAATTATTTTTATTCAATATTTTGACAGTTAAATATTATCTCTGGTACATACATCAACTTATGGAATTGACTAGATACGTGCCTGTAAAATTTCAGGTTCAATAGCAGAAGAGGGATGTGATGCAGGCCCCCGAGTGTCTCTTAGTGAGTGGCCATGGTTCCATGGGACGTTAGCCCGGTCGGCAGCTGCAGCATGTGTTTTGGCTGGTGGAACTGCAGCTCATGGGTGCTACCTTGTTAGGCAGAGTGAGACACGGCGGGGAGAATATGTGCTCACTTTTAATTTCCAGGTTTGTTTTAAATGTCAAATAATATGGATTTGGCCAAATTTTATATACAAATTGATAAATGTATAGCATAGTCTATATTATATAAAATTTTATAAATATAGTAACACTTTTTATATTTCAGTATAATATAATACAATAAAAAAATACCCTTGTACATACTAGGATAATTTCGTTTCCAAGTCTGGTCCTATATTATAGGCAATGAAATATCACTTAACCCCCTAAAAACAATTTATTTTAAATTTATATTAATCTATCTCTATTACCATTGCAAAAGTACATTATAAATCTGTATATAAAAAAACCATCAGTCACTATTTTTTGTAATAAATTTTCAGGGCCGAGCTAAACACCTGCGAATGACACTAAGCGAATCTGGACAATGCCGGGTGCAGCATCTCTGGTTTCCAAACGTCCATGACATGCTGGAACACTTCCGAGCAAACCCCATTCCGCTGGAATCGGGCGGGGCAGCTGACGTCACCCTTACAGAGTATGTGGTCTGCCAGGATGGAGCTAGAAATCAAGTGAGCTATACACAATAGTACACGTTTTTTTTTTTTGTTCACTTATAATCATCATATTAAGGATAACACGGGCTGTTAACATATATGTATAATTTAACTTTTTTGTAAACAAAGTTTATTATGTTTTTGAGAAATAAATCTGTTAGAACTTTGTTGAATTTAGAATGTGTGATCTGATGATGAAGAATTACTATAACTTAAATAAGATATTCAATAAATGAAACTACTTCCAGTTGTAGATATTTAATTCTACCAGTAGATAGCTACAAAGGTACTATCTTCAACTCGTGCATCAAAAATTAAAATAAATTATTAAAACATATAAAATTTCAAAAATGAAATTTATATGCCATGCTCATTTGGTATTAATAACTAATTTTCAAAAAATCTGAGACAAAAAATTAAAAATATGAGGCTTATGCATCATCCCACCGAAGAAAGTCTCAATTTTATTACAAATTTTCACATTTTCCAATTGGAAACATTTTGTATATTTTTTTTTGTCTCTTGCCTACTGTAACTGTGTATACGTTTTGCTATTAATTGTTTAGTTGTAGCTTAGATTAGTCTTCTCTTTATTTTATAATTATAACTCATAAAACTGTATAGCTATCTGTATTATATAAAATACATATTGATCAATATAAACTTATTTACATACAACTTCAACATAAACCCTACTTCTATTTTTTATTAAAAAGACGGGTATGTATGCAAATGGTCACGTGGCCTTATGTCATCGCTTTACCAACTATAGTCGAATTTTTAATTAGACGATATCAACTGACGTTTACGGTGTTGTCAGTTTTTAATGAAATAAAAATAGTGTTGTGTTTGTCACATGATTTGTGAATGATTGAAAAAACTCCTGAATTAATAAAATTGCCTCGATTGCCTAGTGAATAGTTAACGTTGCGTACTGCCGATATCGGATACGGGTTCGAATTTTAGTCGTGCTTTGAACATACCAACGAGTTTAGTACTAAATACCAATTGTTTTTAACATTAAGGAAATCATTGCGAGGAAACTTGTAAGACTGTCCTATTCTCAATATATCATGTAGTTTATACTATAGATGTTTAATAATATAACAATTATAGGTTGGTAATGAAAATAATAAACATCGCTTATTACATAATTTGTTTTTATTCATCATCAGATAAAAAATCATCACTATCACTTTCGGTGACATTAATAATAAATCTGTCTGAAACATTGTCGATCATGTCGTCGAGACCATACATTTTATCTTCTTCTTTCATTATGTGAGACACGCAGCTACGCCATTTATCAGGTGTGATTAGTTTAAGTCCTTCTTCAAAAAGTTTTTTTACTTCTGTCATTTTGAAGGTTTTATTATTTTTTGCAACATATCCTTTAGCCTGCGCCCATACCAACTCAATGGGATTAAGCTCACAGTGGTATGGGGGCAGACGTAAAAAAATTATCTCATGCTGCGCTGCTATCTCGTCCACAACATACTTTTCGAAATGATCTTGTTTGTGCTGCCGTACAATGTCTATAAGAGTAGCTTTAACCATTGTTGCTTCGAATGAAATATTTTTGCTCGTTAGCCACTCTTGTATTTTAGGTTTAGTCCAAGACATTTTAGGCAGCGATTCTAGTTTCCTGGAGTGGTAGGGGGCATTATCTAGCACTACAACGGAATTTGGTTTTAGTTTTGGCAAGACTCCACTAAACCACTTCTCAAAGGAATCGGCATTCATTTCTTGATGATAGTCTTCTTTACTTTTTTTGGCTTCAAATATTAGTAAGCTGTCTTCTACGAATCCTTCTTCCCCACCTATGTGGCCGATAATTAATCGTTTGCCCTTTCCTGAAGGCTGTTTTAAGCCAGTAGTCAGGCCATCTAGGAAGGCCTGGCGAGTCGATAACACTGTCTGGTCAATCCATGCCTTCTTCGGTGCATGACCTACAAGATAATGAAAAATAACAATTAGTTAATGAAAGTACAATTTAATGTAAAGAAAACAGAAAATTGTAATTACCTTCGTTGATCCAGGTTTCATCTTGGTAATAAATATACCTTCCTTCCCTTCGATACTCTTTAATTTTGCGAAGGTATCGCTGGCGCCATAACATAATGTCCTGTCTGTCAATTAACATGCTTTTTCTTGATTTTGTGACATATTTGAAATTTAAATGTTTCATAACATTTCTTAATGTACTCCAAGAAAAATTGGGTAAGTCTGGGTCTTCATTGACAACCTTAAGAATCTGTGAAGTAATAAAAAAACGTTTTTGAGTAAGGAAGTCTACGCAATCTAATACTTTGGTTTTACAAAGATCATTATTGTGGACCAGTGCTTCCAGATCCCAAAAGTAAAATTACAGTGTTGTCAGCTAAAAAATATAGTAGTTTCTTAAAACAATACAGCAGATTCCAAATTCGATTACAGTAAAATTACAGTAAAAGTTTGTTTAAATATTAAAAGAAAAATAAGATGCAGTATTAATTTATTTGTACATATAAGTAAGTTATTCTAAAATAATTTCCTCATGATTTTGATAAATTTTTGCATTCATCTTTAAAATCATTTCATTAGTGGGATTAAATTTGACGCAGTTTTCAGAATTTCGACGAATGGCTTGCTGAGCTAACATATTTCCTTTAATAGTATTTGTGATCAGACAGTTCCTCTGCTTGGTTTTTATATTATTAATTTCACTAAACTTGCGTTCGCACTCAGCGTTTGAGTGAGGCAAAGATAATACTTGCAGCATAAATCGAGGCAGCAAATGGAATTTAATGTCTCCATTGCTATCTTTCATTTGAGATAACTGAAATAAAAAACAAATTTATGAAATGTGAACATAAATATGTGCAAATTTATGTAAATAGAGTTCTTATATAATTAAATTTTACCTGATGCCAAAATAAGTCTGCTGGTTGACTTGTATTCCAATGTATATCATTCGCAATAAAAATCAAGTTTCTCCATTCGTCATCTAACGTCTGTTGATCATTTAAAGTTGGGGGTATCAGCCTTGGTAACACTGGGTACAGTGAAGACAAAGACTGTTCTCTATTATCTGATAAGCATGAATCAGGATTCAATTTTGCGATTGAGCTCAAAACTGGGTCATTTAAACTGTATCTTTTCCGAATGCCCACGCATGCTTTAACGATAAAGTTGAGGCATTTCTGTTTCATCACTGTAACTTCTTCGGTATGCGCATGTAGCTCTAGGACAGCAACTTGATTAGCAACACCCAATCCTAGGTATATATCTTCCAGATTTATGTAATGTTGACTATTAGTAGGGTCAATTGCGTCGAGTGGGGTGTTTTTAATATAATTTGGAGTTATGAATAACGATAACAGTTCTCTGTATAGCTCAGTCATTTTGTTATGGGCTTCAATAATAACGGGATCTTCACTTTGAAAGAATACGTTAACGCGGGTAAATTTTGGCAGCATCCAACATAAAAAATAAAAATATGCCTTGATGATGGGATCATTCAAAAGATTGTGAATGTCTTGGCAATCCTGTTCTTCTAGCCATTTATCGTCATAATATAATCGCAAGGCATCCCATTGCTCCATGATTCTGTTCACAACACTGGACAGCGACAACCAACGCGTTTGAGCTGGACGTAGAATTTTGTGAATATTAGTGTCCGTAAATACTTGAAATTCTTTTAGCTCTGCTTGACGTTTGTTACTATTTTTGAAATAATTGTAAATCAATCGAGTCAGTTTTTCTGCATCATGAGGCAATTCTTTACAAGCGTCTGAGGCACATAAATGTAAGGAATGGCATAGACATTTTAGCACGATAATACCTGGGCACAATTGTCTAAACCGTGAGGACACTGAATTACGACAGCCCATCATAGTATTACAGCCATCTGATCCAAATCCGATCATATTTTCTAAAAGGTACATTTCCGTCTTGAAATGATTTTATTATTGAATTAAATAATTTTTCAGCCGTAGCTGAGTAATCACCAATCCGTCCAGCATTAGTATCATTAAACATTTGAATAAGATCCCAGAATCGACTTACTATTCGCCCTGAACTAAGATCATAATATTTGACTACAATACACATTGTTTTCACACTGGCAACATCGGTACTTTCATCTACCATTATAGAAAACTTTTCGCGTTTCAAATCTGCTACTAAACATTCTCTTTCAGAAGCTCCGATGACGTTGTTTACTACTGCTTGTAATTTAGTATGCTTAAGATTAATGTTACTTGCAATTTTAGAATCTGGGAAAATTTTTGGAAGTAAATCAACAAGATGGTCCATCACTATGTGGGATATTTTATGTTCTGCCATAAAGGCCGATAATTTAATTTCCGCAATTTTTCGTCGCTCATCATCACTTACACGTTGCTGACTCTTAAAAATATTATCAATGGTACGCACATACGATTGCCCAGGAAAACGAAGTTTATGTTTAGCACCTTCACCGTGTCTTTTAATAGCACCTAGATCGGCAGTTAATGAAGAATCGCAGACAGTGCAAAAACATTTATAAGCAGATTTTTTGTCAGGTTTTAGCCACTTATGAAAGTCTTGGATTTTAAGCCATTCCTCTCGAAATTGTTGCCGATATTTCTTTTTTGCACTTGACGGACCAGCAGCGCCACGAACATCACCTTCTTCACTACTTGAGCCCATTTTTACAATTATATAGTTTTGGTTTAATTTACGCTATCCACAAGAATTAAAAAGTCTTAATCTGAAATAAATGTATTTGCTCGGCGCTCGCTACAGTAGCAAAGCAATAAAACCATACCAATCAAAACGTAATGAATGAGATGGAAAATACAATGTTGCTATGTCAGACAGAGACGGTTAGTTTTTGCTAAGCGTTAGTTCTGATTCATTGGGGAATTCCCCGCACGTAAACTATAATATGTAGGTAACAATCCTACTCTACATTGTCTATAGATGAAGGTCAGTGGTTCTGGGTTCTAGATTAGGTTGCAAATTTATATTTCGTATTTTCTAATACGTTTTACGTATTAAATTTGATAATTTATATGAACGGAAATTAAATACAGTATTTTCATACACTGTATTTTATCATTACAGTATACAGTAGAAAAGTCTAAAATACAGTAAATCTACTGTAATTACAGTGAATCTGGAAGCGCTGTTGTGGACACAGAATATGGCTGCCTACGCACTGGCGACCATAGACGCGGCCAGGCCGCCGCGGCCATGGTCGCCGGTGCGTAGGCAAGCGCGACATGTGGACGGCCGAAAAATTTGCAGTCGACTTCCAAGGATGTGTCAAGATGGACGTGCAGAAGATAATCACGCTAACTGTGCTTGTGCATTTACTACGAAAACGAAAACGGAAGATTTCACGTAAAAGACAGTTTTGGGTGCATCCATTACTTTGCGAGAGAAAGACTAAAGGATTATATTATACTTATTTTTTGGATTTAAAAATGTATGAGAAGAGATTCTTTAATTACATGAGAATGTCAACGAATACTTTTAACCTGTTACTGGATACAATAAAACCAAAAATTACTGGAACTGGTAACAACTATCGGAAATGCATTCCAGCAGAAGAAAAATTAGTAATAACAATAAGGTAAGCTTTTTCTTTTTTAAATACAGAATGTTTAAAAAATACGTGATATATTTTAAAGGATGTTTCGGAATGGAGTATTGTGTACAGGAAAAATAAAAATAATGTGATAGGGCCTTTTTTTTACTTAAACTGCTAAACGGATTTTTTTGTAAATTTGAATTATACAAGACTTGATTCTGAATCACCCTAAACCACCACTGTTGCGTTTTTCACAACAACCTGTATAATTCATTGACCAAGGTTTTGCCACTTTAAAAAATTTATGAACTATTGTTCAGTAGTATTCTACTTTACGACTTTGAAAAGGAGAGGAAAAGGGCTTGCTTATAACATGTTTTTAAATATTAAAAAACTGAAGTAGATAATCAAATTATTTGTATTTTCATAACTTAAAAATGGCAATTGTGAACAATTAATCATTCAAATTGGGAAATAGGTCTATCATTTCTGAATTTTGAGAAATATCAGAATAATGAGTATGAGTATCGCTGTAATTTGAATCATCTGATATCCTGTTGGTAGTAGAATAACCTGAATAACTCGGTCGATTTGTAGGTGTACAGTTCGGTTGGTATTTTTCTATAATTTCCATGATTTCCATTTTCGCTTTGGTCTTCATTGCAGCAGGGATTGTTTGAAATCTTTCGAGGAGGGATAAAAGAAACAGTCTGTCACAATTTGAATCATTCTGTGTAGTCGCTATGGTCTTATGCAGAACTGAAATTAGAGGGTCTGTATCGGATTCTTCGTTTGGTATTTTTTTCTTCCTTTTTGTTCTAAGCGACTTTGATGCAGACTGTTGAGTCTCAAGATCAGAAGATCTTGCACTTTCATTTTCTTGACTTGCCTCTTCGAGACTATTTTCTGTTGCGTTTGTGTCCAGCACTGATTTCAAAAACAGTAATTGGTTGAAATAGGTGTATTGTGATTTACGTTTTGCAGCAGAACCACTTTTGACATCTTTAAGACGGCGCAGCTCTCTTGTGAAACAGTCTCTAAGGTTTTTCCATCTTTTTTGGAGAGTAATGCCTGTAAATCAATAAATAAATGTAGTACATATTACAAAACTAATATTATGTTTATTAATGTGAATTTTATTTTCAGGTATTTGGCTACTGGGTGTTCTTTATCTCATATAAGTCATGAATACCGTATAGGGCTTCCTACAGTATCGGAAATAGTATTTGATGTTTGTGAAGCAATATGGGAGATATTAAAACCAATTGTGATGCCACAATTGACCAGAGATAAGTGGATTCAAACGGCTGAAGGTTTTCAAAAATACGCCCAATTTCCTAATTGCATCGGAGCCATCGACGGCAAGCACATTAGAGTTATCAAACCACAACATTCGGGATCTCTTTATTACAATTACAAGAATTATTTTTCAATCGTGTTACTTGCAATATGTGATGTAAATTATAAATTTCTTTACTTAGATATTGGAGCATACGGCAAATGCAGTGATTCGTCAATTTACAAAGACTCTGTATTTTATCATAGGCTTTTAAATAATGATCTCGATATTCCGAGCAATAACCCCATCAAAGAAAATGGCCAATCAATGCCGTTCGTTTTAGTGGGTGATGAGGCGTTTTCACTATCGGAACATATGATGCGACCGTATGCTGGGAGAAACTTGAATAATGTAAAGACTAATTTTAATTATCGACTATCCCGTGCCCGCCGCTATATTGAATGTACATTTGGAATATTAGCCAATAAATGGCAGATTCTTCACCGACCCCTAAACGTCAAGAAAGAATTTGCAGTTGTGATTATAAAAGCTCTATGTGTGCTTCATAATTTTGTGCGAGAAAGAGACGGATATGATTTCAAGGACACGTTAACTGTACCAGAGGCTTTATTAGAAATACCTGCATGTTTACCTAATAGAGCAAATAGAACATCAACCGAATATCGAGATATATTCGCAAACTACTTCAGTACCGATGGTCGCTTGCCCTGGCACAATTTGTAAATATATGGGTGCTCGCCGCGAGCCGCCATTGCGCGCCGTAAACAAAATGGCGTCGAACGCACATGCGGTATGAGTAATCTTTTTAAAAAGTTATTCCAATCATTACGAAAACCTGGGAAATTTTAGCAAATAATTGTCAAAACTCATGTGCAAAGCGAAAAATAGTAGAAATAAAATAGTTATACTTTTGACAATTACCTATTTGCTAAAATTTCTTAGATTTTGAATGAACGGAACAACTTTAAAAAAAAATCACTCATGTCACATATACGTGTCGAATGCTACTACAGCACCTGCTGCGTTTATTGTAGTTCATCGCATTATTAATTTACTTAGGCATAATAAAATAAAATACTAACCAAGTTCTGCCTTTTCTTTATCTTCCATGGATTCACCGCCAAATATATCGACCACTTCAAGCCACAACTGCCGCTTAACATCTTTATTGGAGTAATCATTTGATGCTAAATCCCATAAACCTCTTCTATTTTCAACTTCAATTATGAACCTTTCCGTGTCGAAATTGGCCATTGTAAAATAATCACTCTGTAGCTAGCTACACGTCTGGTCGCCGCGGCCGATGCGGTAGCACTGATGAATTTTAATACAGAAGTGATGTTCTCGACGGCCACGATTGGTCGCTGGTCGCGTGGCATCAAATTGGACGCCGCGGCCAACGGTGGCCGCTGGTCGCTGGCCGCTAAGTGCGTAGGGGCTATAGCGATTGCCATATAAAGTCCAGAATTCACTGGCCGCCGCGGCTAGGTCGCGGCGACCATGGTCGCCAGTGCGTAGGAGGCCTATAATGCAGTCGATGGAATAAAGTTTGTTACCTTTATAATGGTGGGTGACTCATTTGCATAAAAAAAATTATGAACTTTTCGCCTTATAGCGGCCAAAGTAAAATCGTCTAATTTATCTTTGAAATTGTGTTTCGGTCCACGTTTCTCGGGAGACTTAAATTGTTCATTTTCTTTGTATTCTTTTAATACACTGTAAACTGAGGTCACGCTAATTCCCAAAATGTCAGCTGTTTTCGAAACACATTCTTTTTTTTCGGGAGCCTCAATAGGTAATAGTAAAGCAGCTTTCTCCTCAAATACGTGTTTGTAGACGTTTTGTATCATAACTTTTTCGGTAACGCTTAAAGCAATCCGTGGTCTCTTCTTTCTTGGAGACAAGCTTTGGCTTGACGTGCTTGGTTGCAGGGCCGCGCCGACCCCCCACAGCGCCTGTGTGCGAAACCTATGAAGCGCCTTCATGTTTCAACTTATGTTTTTTTTTATTATTTGTTAATTTGGACCGAAATAAATGTTCTCCAGTTTTATATACTTAGATAATATTTACCTAAATAGGTAAAACCAGTTCGCTTCCGCTTGCCAATTACTGCGAAAAATAAAAAATAAATTTAATTTTTACATACTTTATTTATGATGTTATATCTAATTGTATACTTAGATATTAATAACAAAATATCTGATTTTCTAATAATACTGATTTAACTTAGGTATTACGTATGCTATGTTTGAAAAAAATAACAAGAGTCAGAGAGTAAAATATGTAAGAACTAAGAATATAAACATATTTAAATTATATTATTTCCACTCTTCTCGCTTTTCTGTTTGTGAAATCCTTAATAATCTCGTGTATGTCTATTTGGTCTAATATGGCCTCCTCTATGGATATTGTTGCTAAATTTGTTAGTCTTTCCTGGCTCATTGTTGACCGCAGGTAATTTTTTATAAGTTTTAATTTAGAAAAGGACCTTTCCGCGCTTGCTACGGTAACTGGCATAGTTAGCAAAATTCTTAATGCTATGGTGATGTTAGGGCAAACAGCTGTCAAATTGTTTAAATATATAAATTCGAGAATTTTCACCACATCATTATTTAATTTTTTGAAAAGAGACTGACACGACACAATTTCTTCATACAAATCATCGGCGTTAATATCCAATGAATCATTCGCAGAAAGTTTTTTTTGCAAATGATGACAGCTACTTCTTAATCTAGCTTGGTCTTGGTCATCACTTAGTTTGAATAAAAAATTAAACACGTCATTTTGATTATTTAATAAATTAAATCTTTCATCTACGGAGGATAAAGCTTGATCCAATATATAGAAAAATACATTAATTTTAAAAGCGGTCTTCAGATCATTTATAGTATGATCTTCGTGTTCATAATCAAAACTCTTTGGAGTCTTACGACGTCTTAGGGGTCTGGATCTGGAAGTTTCAAATTCAGCCTCGACATTTAATTTTTCGGCAATTTTCATGGCATCATTTACAATTTCCTCAAAATTTGCGTCGGTTCTAATTTTTATCAAAAACTTCTTCAATTCCGTTAAAGCATCTAAAGCAACTTGCATATTCATATCGATGGACTGCAGAATTTTGCTCACAAAATTTACTTTTGTCAAAATCATATGCCATATATTTAGTGAACAAATGAATGAAAAGGAGCATATTTTTTCTGCTAGACATTTAGCGTCATATTTTGCCTTCTGATCATATGATATACCATTTGATATTTCATATAAGGCATCATAAATTTCTGGTAAATTTGTAAACAGCGGTTTGATAGCATCTATTCTGCTTGACCATCTTGTTTCAGACAATGGTTTTAAGGTCAGATTTAAGACATATTTTTTTAATATATCCCATCTTTTGGTAGAGGACGAAAAATATTTGTATAATTCTTGTACAATACTAAAAAATCCAGTCGTATGATAATTGAGATTGGCAGCGTCGTTTACTATTAAATTTAAACTATGGCTAGCGCACGGTACATAGAAAGCGCGGGGATTTAGATCCAGCAATCTTTTTTGAAGACCATTATTCTTACCGCGCATATTTGATCCATTATCATAGCCCTGTCCCCTTAAGTTGTTTATGTCTAAATTAATTTCGGCTAGTTTTTCTACTATAAATGACGTTAATCCAGCGCCAGTTGTATCGATAATTGGACAGAAAGCTAGGAAATGCTCGCTTATTTCCAACTTTCTATTTTCTGTGTTAAAATAGACAAATCTTATTATAATACTAATTTGCTCTACGTGTGAAACGTCAGGTGTACAATCAAGTATTATTGAAAAATATTTATTAATTTGACATAAATTTAAAATAAAATGTTGAATTTTGTTACCTAGTATGTAAATTATTTCATTTTGGATCTTATCTCCAAGATAAGTCGGCATATTTTTGAAATCCGAATCATTAGTTACGCGTCGTATATGTTCAGTCATTGAAAGATCGAATTTTCCTAACAGTTCAATACATTTTAAAAAATTACCATTGTTACGGTCGTATAATTTTCGGCTTTGGCCACGAAAAGCCATATTTTGTGAACTTAGAAATTGGACCACATATATTATTCTTTTGATTACATCGTACCAGCGCTGTTTTTCAACCTCTAAAAGTTTTTGTTGAATACTATCAATAGTGTTTTTATTTTTAAGAGCGTGACATAAATCTGTCCATTTTTTATAATTATTGAAATGAGCAGAACTTTTCTCATGTCGGCTGCAATACAAAGCGAGATGTTGCCAATCACTAATTCCCTCGCAGAATTTATTGTTATGTTTTGATTCAAATAGCTTGCAACAGAAGCAATAAACGGCATTTTTGGACACTGAATACAGCAGCCACTCTCTGTGATACTTTTCACCGTTTCCTAAATGCCTTTCATAATAATACTCGGAAAATTTTCGCCCCGAAGAGTCACGCGGAAAATTATACAGTTTGATTTGTTTAATCGGATTTTCTATTAAATACTGGATCACAGTAGAATTGAAAACTTTTGGCCAGAGTCCAGGGTCATCTTTGGAAAAAGTTGGTATTGGTGACGATAATTGTCTTGGCGGTGACAATGGTGTATCAGGCAGAGGGACGGACGTTACTTCGGCGGCATCATCTTAAATTAAAGACAGACAAACATGAGTACCTTTCTACCTGTCTGAATAAACTGATTTATCTATCTATGAATAATTATTAGACAGTTTCTAAAAAATTGACTATTTTTTTTCTGAATTATATCGATAATATTGTTGCAAATGGTGAAAAAAAAATACTGTGAAAGTTTGAGCTCTTAATATTGATATTAAGACGTGCCACATCGTGAATTTCAATTTCCCATTTAAATAAAACATGGGAACAACGTTCTCTTGGATTTTAGAATTTCATAACTCACGTTATAGATAATATTTTTAAATGATCAAAACTCATTCTAATATAGAATTTAACGCTCTACGAAGCAGGTCTCTTACAGTTTTTCGATATATTTATTTTTTCAAAAGTTATTTAACATTAAAGTTGGATCGATCAAAAATTTTTACATTTTCTTATTTCCCGAAGCAACCATTAACTTTATGAAACATTTGTATGATACAATTTATGTAGAGTAAAAAGTGTAATTTTACTGTTATAGTGTTTTTTTTTAACTTTAGAAAAAATAAATACATACATCGAAAAACTGTAACAGACCTTTTCTGTAGAGCGTTAAATTCTCTATAAGAATAAGTTTTGATGATTTAAAAATATTATCTCTAACGTGAGTTAAAAATTTCTAAAATCCAATAGAACGTTGTTCCCATGTTATTTGAATGGGAAATTGAAATTCACAATGCGGCACGTCTTCATATTAATATTAAGAGCTCAATCTTTCACAGTATTTTCTTTTCACCTTTTGCAACTATATTTTCGATATAATAAAGAAAAAAAAATTGTCGATTTTTATGAAACAGTCTCATAATTATGTATGGTAAAATAAATAAATAAATGAATATTTCTCGACATTCAAACGCCGTCTAGTCCCAAACTGAGCAGGGCTTGTAATGAAATTAAAAAAGAAAATGTTTTATTTTTATTTTGACATTACAGACTTAAGTTATATTTATTTGTGTAGAAAATTACATAAAAAGCACGTACCTGAAGCGTTTACTGAATCAGATTTTATAACATCTTCATCGATAAAGTGACTGGTTTCTGTCTCTAATGATTCTTTGGAAGTGGATGGTAGAGCCGTAAAATATTTACTTATTTTAGTTGTATTTTTATCACGTTCTTCTTCTTGTTTTCTTTTCCTCATTAAATTCTGGTAACCAGATAATTTCTTTTTTTTTATAATGATTACTATCACTCATCGTGAAAACAAGTTAAAACAATTAGATACTAACACACAAATTTTATATTGTTTTTAGAGCTAGAACTTAATCTTATTATAAAAAATCAATGCGCGCACCTTGCTCACACTTTCAATTGACTAATTGTTCAATTGTTTTGGAACTCTCGTTCCTTATATATGTATTATAGTCGGAGAATCCCCGTGACCCCAACCCGCTTGCGTCGCACGCAACGCATCGGGTATCGGGCTACGTTCATAATTCATTCAAACAAACTCACGGCGGTTCTTTTGATTTTAGCGCTGAGCTCGTAACTAATGTTAACTAAAACCCAAAGCGTAATATTAAACCACACACGTGAATATTATCTTAGAAGACTTGTACAATAAGCGCATTATAATAATTATGTTTTATGTTTTGTTATTTACTAGCCTATTGTACTTATCGATACTCGAATACCAAGAATATGTTGTTGTGTAAGTCATAAGTGTAACAAAAATAATTTCGATGGCGGCGCCTCTATTGTCTTGGCGCCTGTGTGCGCCGCACACTTTGCACACAGGGGCGGCGCGGCCCTGCTTGGTTGAGGATCCATATCGTTTTTACGAAACAATATAGAAATAAAAAAACACAACAATAACCACAAACACAACGTAATGAAAAACTTAACAAAAACTATAACTAAACAGCGTGAGCGCAGAAAAAACATTCGTGCTATCAGACCAGAGGTTAGAAGCCGAATGACAAACAAAATGGCGACCGACGCGCGCGGCGTCGATCGGTGTTGGCACTAGTCGCCTCGCCGCGCTCTGTATTACAGCCGTCAAAAAAACTGATTGTAGTTACATACTACTAGTACCTAACTTATATCAGAAATCTTTTATACAATTTTAAAATAGTAATAATATTATTTTATAGTTTGAAATGATTAACTATTCACACTCACTCATTGTTCATTCATCTGATTGAACAAGAACTGAATGTATCACTATTACTTTAAATGTGGCAACATTATTTTACTAAGTGACATTAGCTACTGTCAGATAGCTTCGTCTAATTAAAAATTCGACTATAGTTTGGTATTGGTCACGTCTATCGTAACTTCGATCCCTGTAATGTTTTTCTTATGAGTTATATTTGTAATCTGTGCATATACAGAGGTAAAAAATATTTTTGAATGGCAACAAAGACAATAAATCCCACTTACATCTGTATATGTCTTTATGTAGCTTTGTATCTTTTCGTTTGCTTTTTTTGTGCACTGGCCTGTTGTTTTCACATTTTGAAAAAAAAGAATAAATAGTTTCCATACATTTGTAAATATTTTTATTAATTGGTTAATAATCAAAATTTTGTTTTCTATACATTATGTACGAAAGTTAAAATGTTAAGTGTAATGTATATTTGAATTTGCTGTTGATTCCTGAATATGCATTTTATTTATTGTATTTTAATATTATTAGATTAAGAATCGTAGGATCTACCTATTTTTATTATGCGGTTAAAGTTTTTTAAGTTGTCATTTATGAGGGTATATCTTGATGCAAAAATAACGATTAACACTCAAACAATCTTTTAATATTTTAAATTTGAAAAAGGAAGGTCTCAAATTTAATCTATTTCATTTTTTCATCTGGATACACCTTGACTGTTTATAGATCACTAACCTTTAGCATAGATTTTGTTAATTTTGTACAAACCGAACTTATGTTCTGTGAAGCTTTAATCATACTTTTGGTTGTATTTTTTATTATTATTAAAGATTTCTGCTATTGCTTTGTTTTTTTTCTTTGCTTTAGTTTTGTCTTGTGTGCTTGTTTATGATTTAACAATTTAAGGTAAGTTTATCTTATAACTGTTATCTATCTAATCGTCGATTATAAATGCATAAAGGAAGACAAACAGGGACTGACTATGAATAAAAAGTCTGATAGATATTAATAGAGCCTATATCTGATGATGATGATTGTGGTGAAAAATACCTTGCCAGCTACAAATAATTTTTCATGTCAGGTTCACAAATAATATAATGTAAAAATAATTATTGTGATATATTTAAAGTATTAGGCAGGTAAGAAAAACAGTACTCTCTTAAGTATTTTTATGTGAGACTAAAGAACCTATGTACAAAGCCATTCATAAATTTACTAAGATTCAATTGTTCTTAGGGGACACCGAATATACAAAAGTTATGCTTGCGTTGCTGTTAGCCCTGAGGTCGTGCGTTCGTACCAATATAATTTTCCTTGTGCACAATAAATATGCTAAAAAAAACATCATGAGGAAACACGTTCTTCGTCCAACAACCCAAAATCGATTGTGAGTGTGCCAGACAAAGGCTACCTGCTTCCCTATATGCAACGATTATAGCTCATTCGTTTTCCGATAATTTATATTTATTAATTACAGTCGGAAGTGTCACACGGTAGTGACGTTCGCATGAGACGTGCGGAAATGGAGGCTCTCTTCGGGAACAATAGCAGCCCATCCGATCACCGAGCTGTTGATAACCAATATGTACTATGCAACATTCGTCCATCGACCTCGGATAGAAATGCTACTTAATTTTCGATGCGATATTGCACGACGAATGTGAATTTCAATTCTAAGCTGATATGGTACGAAGAAAGTAGGGATAGAGTTTATCTCTCGCAGTACCTTAACGTAGCTCCAATGAAATTTTTGTCTTAGTAAATTCATAATGATTCTACGGTAACAGTCCTAAAGTCTGGTCAAAGGCTTGGAATGTGAATGAATAACTAACATCGCTCCATTCTTGGTATTTTTGATGTAATATAAATAATTTCTTTCTTCGAAAATGATTCGATCGTAATCTGAGAGACAACGTAATACACGACAATTACAAAAGATGGCGCTATAATAAGATTGCCAGATAAGCTTTGTGCAATATTATTTTTGTTGCTCAATATTGTGAATAGGTGGTATAGGATTTTGCCAAAGCAATTTTGCTATTTAGCCAATGTATGCTTAAGTACATTTTTATTATATCAATACTCAATGTAGTTTATATGTTTCTTAATAACGGTGCATTAGAAATTAAGTCAGAACCAAATACACAAACGTCAATTGTAGAAAAAGCTTTATTTTTTAGCCGCTGTTGAAATTGAGCGCTCTTTGTGTATCTGGCATTAAATTGTTAATTGCTCTTTTGGAGCCATAGCACAATTTTATATTGTCTGTAAGGATCGCTATGTCAATATATGTTCTCTGAATAATACCACTTATCCGATTTTAATGAAAGAAAGCAGATAGGTAGCAGCTTTTATATTTTATAAATTATAGACCACTAAAGATAATAAAACAAAATATTTTTTTATTAACCTTAAAAACATAGTTGGAATTCAAAGTTTAAAAGTATAAATTAAAAATACTATTTATTTGTTTTAATTTATTTTTTGTTCATTTGCAGTTTAATAACAACTAAGTCAAAGAATTACCTATCTGATTTCTTTAAGTATGAAAGTGAATGTTGGAATTGAAATAGATATAAGTAGGAATATCGTTTGTTGTTTAAATAAACACTAGAATAATTATTTATTAAATGTACGTATATCGCCCCAGAGACCCACACGATAGCTTTTTGAGACTATAGCGTTTTCCCGCCAAAACCACTGATTCTTATTTTTAGTATAGTGACATCTATAGTTTTAACCTGTAACCATACTTGCACTAAGATTCAAGAATTAAGCACAAGGATGACCCCTGTATGTCAAAAGCATATTGGATTTTGACATGCGATTATGGCATTATTCTACTCTAAATCGGACCCTTAGTCCATGGACTCCAGTATCCCGTCCCTGATCAGAGGTCAGCAGATTGGGACGGGATACAATTATTTATTTGCGTCCTATCCTTAGAAACTATGCAACTCTTTCTAGCCAATCGGAGCTTGATGTCGTCATTGAAGGAGCATGTTCCGATTTCAAACGCACAAGGCTGTGTCCTATCCCCAACCCTTTCTTTCTACATATAAATGACATGTTGCAACTTAGCAACATGCATAGCTATGCGGATGATAAACTGGTGTCTGAAGTGGAAACTCTGCTACGTGGAACCCCAAAAAGACAAGTTTGCGCGTTTTTCGCTAGGAAAAAACCCATTGTCGCTACTCCTCTCTTCAAAGATACTCCTCCACATCCAGCATCGGAATACTGGGTGTTGACATGTTGAACAACGTTCAGTTTCGCGGTCAAAATGTCCAAGAAGCTTGGTATGCTCAGCAAGAAATGACGGTACTTCACTCCGGGCCATCGCTTTTAACTGCATAAAGCGCAAATTCGGCCCTACATGGAGTACTGTTCTCACGTCTGGGCGGGAGCTCTCCAGTACCAGTGTTACCTTATACTCAACCATATTCAATGAAGAACGGTTCGAATCATCGACAACCTTAATCACTCTTATGTTGCTTGCCGTTGCATAGAGAGTGGGGTCTCTCTGCATCTTCTACCGCATTTGCCGCGCACCACCACTATATGTGGAACCAGCTGAAGTATTTCCGAATCATTTTGACTTAGGGTCCTTCAAGAAAAGAGCGTACCAATTCTTAAAAGGCCGGTAACGTACTCGAGAGCCCTCTGGCATTGAGTGTCCATAGCGGTGGTATCACTTAACATCAAATGAGCCTCCTACCCATTTGCCTAGTATTGGCACTCCGTAACCAAAACTTTTATCTCCACATCCGTAACGCTGATGCTATATGATACTAAATGATGATTCTCGATGTAATACGAAAACTCAAGTGAAATCGCAATAATAAATCTATCAGCTCTCGTAGGTTGATCAAAGGGTAAAATATTTGTGTCTTCTTATTTTTAGTACTACCATTACTTTTATACTCAATATAAAAAAATACCTTTTCTATATTTCGATACCTTATAGCAAAAAGTCAGAAGGAAACTATCTTCGTTCACGCCTGATATAACATTGTTGTCATTTCAAAGGCGTACCTTGACATTTATTATATAAATTTTCTACACAGATTTAATTACATTGTCAAACTCATGGATTTAATTTTCAGTTTATTTTTATAGAAGAAATGTCTTAATAGCTTTCGGTGTTTGTTAGTAATAAGTTCATCGTGTGGTTGTAATTGTTAAAAAAATGTTGCCTTGTAATTATATCCTAAGTGTAACTGTGTTGTCGCTGTTGCAATGCTTATAGGGGTCTCCCAAATTATAATTTTAACAAATAAATTTATCTAAGCCGGTAAAAAAATATTGTGTTTTTCGAACAATACGTCACTATAAAGGCCAGTACCTACTGTTAAAAGCGAAGAAATTACACCTGTATAATTAACCCAAGAGCAATGTAAATAATAGCGAATTATCAAAGCTGCCAAATATGGAATAAAAAGACGGAATCGCATTTAAATCCATATAACTTATCCGAGTCCTATAAACAACTAACGGATGTACGTAATATGGAATATTATATAAGTTTATAAATTAACATGAGTTGGGCCTGTTTTAACTAATGTGTAAATTTTCATTTGTATGCAATCATTGGTTTTCCGGAAATCGAATATAATACGGAAAAAAATGTTTGTCCAAACCAAGTGTGGCGAAATTGAATGTAATCTTAGAAATAGTTCTTGGTGGTTGGTGCATACTTTTTAAATTATTACATTTAACCTGGAGATACTGAATTCAATTTCCATATATAATATGTTGCTTTTTCTTTATGTTTTATTAACATTGCAAGTTACTATAACTGATATTTATTTATATTTTCCTTTAGGATGACCTATTTTTTTAACTAATAATAACGATTATATGAAGTGTACATGCACAATCAACGGATATCTGTTTGTTGGATATAGGAATCAGCTGTTAGCAATGTAACATTCCCTGTTTAGTGTGAATGTAAGTTTGTAATATACACATTATATTTTGCACAGATATTTTTTTTTTTTACTTCTTATATATAAGTTTTTTTTTCAGTAAAGCCTGATGTGTACGCCAACGTGATATAATATCAGGAATAAATAACACCAACACTAGGTATAGTTATAAATGCTAACATATATGTGCCTAATATTTGTATAAATAATCAGTGGTGCTACAACCGTGTTGTGTGTGGGTGGTGTTTCATGATTATTTGTTTTTCTAATAGGCAAGTAGGTGATCAGCCTTCGGTGCCTGACACATGTCGCCAACTGTAAGACAATACGATGTTTCCTTCACCGTATGAGCGAGTGTTAATTACGCGCTTGGAGCTGGAAATCGATCCTACGACCTTAGGGTAAGAGAAGTTCAGAACCCAACTTTGCTTGATTTTGATGATTTTTATCTCGTATCTCCTAATGTACAATTTAATTAAATATTTTATACATAATACAAGATTGAACTTTATAAATGTTTTATAAACTCTTTTAACCAACAAAATTAAGTAAATGAAAAATATTAGGGTTGAATTTTCTTCGCCTTTTCTGAAATCTGTAATGAATCCCACAAAATACCTTTGCTTATATGAATACGGTTTGCGTACGGTTGCTAATGTCGAAAATTAATCCGTGTCAAAAGCCCTTGATAAATTTATATTTTCCAAAATAAGAATGTGTGTAATCTATGACATATTAAAATTTTGGCGGTATTTTACACACTTTACATAACATCTAATATTTCGATTATAAATTTGATGTGTGTTAAATAATAAGTTTTTCAGTTTACGAGTATAAAATAAAAGAGATATAAATAACAATTAATTTAATCATCCAGTAAGGGAACTATATAAAACTCCGAAAACATCTGTCTTTGATCTTCTTTTTCCAGCTTTAACTGCAAAAGAAGGAGGCCATTGGAACTGCATCGCAGAACTACCTTCAAAATAATTTAAAACGGTTACAATTAATTATAAATAGATACAATTTCTAAATTAAAGTCAATTTACAAATTCTAATCAAATTAATATTTAATTTGATTAATTAATTTTTTATAATAGCGAGATAAGAGGGTACTATAATTTAATGCGTTTAAAAATTTATAGCGCGTAATGACACATTTCTGGGTCTGTTTAATTTTTAGTTTTGGCATTCGACCTAAACAGTACTTGTTTTCCAGGAATTGAATCCAGAAACCTTTATCCAATTAGCCAAAGCAACATTTGAAATTAGTTACTTCAAAGATGATGATATTCTTATTTTTATATTTAATGACCCAACCTTCGAGGAAACAGCAAGTGCCTTCATAATAAGTCTTATATGTTGGAGCTGATACTTAAGCGTGACTGCCTTTTCACAGTTAAAACTTTGGACCATGTCTGAAGACTTTGGCATGTCTATACATGATCTATCCTGTAAAGGCAACAATTATACAGTTACTTAAAACAAATCTTAAGCAGAGCTATTTGTTGCATATTAAAAATAGTAAAATTAATTAATATTGATACCGTATGACTCATGTAAAGAAAAATATAAAATCAGGAAAACCCTTGTCTTGCTCTGAAGTTATACTTCTTTGGCATTATTAAAAATAGTTTTTGATTGCATGCAAATAATTAATTACAATTAAATAATCAAAGACTGGAAAAGGAGTCATTATAGTCAATAAAGTTCAGTTTACATTTGAAAAATTAAATAAATAAATATTTATTATTATTTTCTAATATTAATTAGTATTGATTTAAATATTCAATTTAAATCACTTCTGATTATAATTCAGACGCACATATAAAATTCGCACTTGTATAAAGAAAACAAAATGAAAACGTGTTTTAAATTTAGTAACTCAAAGCATGTGGATAAATATTATAAATATAAATACACAGTGAACAGAGGCGGCGTGCGTGCCAACATGCGCCACTAACTTCATACTGTTAATTTTGTGTCACGGTGCGCGCGCATCGTAAAATTTCACTCTCATCAATTTTTCATAACGCGCCTAAAGAAGTATAACTTCAAAAAGGTTTGTTAAGAAGCAAAATAATTTATGTAAATGATTTAGTGAAAGTTTATACAACGTGGTGGTTATACAAAATAATCATTATTTTATTGGTTATAGGTTAATAGGTTGCACTTAGGAATGTTGAATTGCAATCCGTGACTACTCTCCTTCTCACCTGCATTCCATATGTAACAATGCTGACATTAGGATGTTCAGGTGAGAGATTAATCTCAATGATATCACAGGTCTTTTCCAGATCCGCTAAAAGACTGAGAAAGGCTGGCGCTTTCAAAACCAGTTTGGCCACTTCCTCTGCATCTTCATCTCGGAGTTCCAGAACTGAATCTGCTGTTTGTGTCGATATTTCGCAGTCTGTCATAACATTGCTGAATGATTGGGGTTGAAGCCTGGAAATTATAAACAATATATAGCTTTTCATTCTGCGACAAAATATTCTGTAGCAGCCTTTCCCGGCCTTTAATTAAAAGCTGTAATTTTATTAACATCTTGAACATAATGAATATAGCCCATGTTTAAGTTAATAATCATTCTAATGCTGAAATGATTTTTGAAATTGCTCCAGTAGTTTTGAGCTTATTTCTTACAAACACCAAAAAATTTTTTTCCCCAGTAGATGTTATTTCCCTTTTAGTTCTTACATAATTTTTAAACTATATTTATTCTATAAGGCTGTTATGTCAGAGATGACTTTGTAGGAACTCTGACATAACAGTCTTATTTATAATATAGCAGAATAGACACTACAGGAATTTTCAGACATTCTAATTCAAATTTTATTCTTTTAGATTCTACTTTTAACAATGATAAGAGAGAGATAGCATAGTACTGAAATTATAAGTTGGCCCTATAGTACTTAGAAATGTTGTGATTGCTTTTTTATTGCTTGTCTTTTGACTACTTACACTAAAAGTAAGGGGGAACCTTCACATCTATAATACATTTTCAAACTAGACTCTTCTCCTGAGCCAAATATGTTAAGGCATTCTGTCAAGACTGCTATACTTATCTGAAAATATAGTTAATAAAATGTAACTCTGATGTAAGGGATGCAAGCAGAAATGATTAAAAACAAAATATAGGAAAATCAATAGAACATTTTCATGAAAATTCTAAACATTGTTTTCCAAGACTCTGTTAAGAAGATTTCTATGAGTTTAATTTTGTAGAAAAACTCTGAATTATATATTATAATAGAAATGTTATTTAAATATCAGATCGTTAATCAATTGTGATTAGTTTGGGTATCAGAGTCAGACATAGCATATGTATGTATGACAAAAACATATGGTACTCTTACTTACAGCCATAATAGGTCATGCTTGGTCTTGACTTGAAATCTTACCCTCAATCCTTTATAATAGTTAATTCATTGAACATTTAATGATATAAAGTTAGGTCATAAAACAGGAATATCACCTTAAACATAACATCAACATCATCTCGAACATGGTACTCATTAAAGTTATCAGCAGGAATATAAGCTGATGCCTGAACACATTTTCCTTCTTCCACTGTCAGCTTTAAACCCTCTTGCATTGCACAAAATACAGCAGACTGTAAAGAAATCAAGATTATATATGTTATATTTTTTATAATCATTTAATAATTCTATAGACATACTTCTTGAAACTGTATAGCTTTTATCAAGCTGCACAGTGTTTTTCCTGAATCCATTGAAGCTGTGAAATAATATTGAGAAGTACCATCATCCATTTTGCTCTTCAAACATAGATCTTAACAACATCAAATACTGATCCTGGGTAACTTTGTGATCTACTATTCGATCTAAAATCATAGCAATTCGAGCTGCTAGAACATGTTTACATGTCAACTGTAATTTTTTCTCTATCACTTGGTGCTTAAAGGCAAGACACGGACAAAAATTAATTCTTGGAAATACTCTGTAGCATCGGTCGTTTTCTCCCTTGATTTCAACAAGAACTCTTCCGTTATTACAATTTGAATAAGTTTCCAAAGTAGGGTATTTTTCAAGAATTTCAAATGCTCGTTGCAGTGTTGCCCCAAAAGCAGAGTGCAGAGTTAATATTTCTTCATCTGTAACTAATTAGGATCATTGTAAACATTATCTAAAAACGTAATATATGTAACGTTTTTAGATTGCAATATGGATGTTTACAAATTTTCTTACACTGTTTAGATCCGTTTGAATTTAATCGTTCTTCTATACGACAGAATATACTTTCCACAACAATTGATATTTTAGACGAATTGGGCATTTGAGAGCAATTAATATTGGAGATGGGTAAATATTAAACGTATAAAATAATTACAAAATATGAACTTTCGTACGACCCCGCGCTTTCGGCACAATTTATTATTTTGACGCTCCCTACTCCCTAGGGTAGACAAATACATCAAAATCAAAATATGACACCAGCTGTCGTCTATAATCAATCTCAATGACATACTCTAAGTCATACATGACATATTAAGATTATAATGGACGAATGATGTTTGATGACGATTTGTTTTTGTGAATCCGAATACCAATTGATAAATTTTTATTTTATTATTAATAATTATTTTCGCATTTTAACTAGTCTGATTGCTGTGTAAACTTTTAGTTGCTCATCGAATTGAGAAACTTTTGAAACATTTGCTTCAAGATGTCCAATATAGGAAGTTCTTCCTGGGAAGGTTTGTATTCCCTTTCACTCATTATCTACGGCCGGTGTTCTCCTGAACTCTACGTTTTAATTTTTATGTTGCCAAAAATATTGTTTCTTTCTTGCTTTTCAGAACTAAGAAAACAGGCACGGCAACTTGAAAATGATATTGATGTAAAACTAGTAGCATTTAGCAAATTAGGAGTGAGCTCAACATCATCTCGACTTGGTTCAGAAAGTGTTCCATTGATCAACAGCGATGACATGTTCGACACCATATCGATGGAGCTGCAACAAATGCTTACTAAGGTAAATAGTTAACTGTTGATTAAGTGTTGAGTATTTAATGTCTATATTTTTAATACCAACAATAAGTTTAAAAAATTACTTTGATTTGAGCTTCCTTTAGGAATTTATTTAAACATGAAGTTGTTAAAGCTTACATTTCAAAGTAAAATTTCTTCAATAATTAATATTTAATACTTTCTTCTTACAGCTATCTGCAATTAATGATAAAATGGCAGATATATCTCCAGGAGGGGCAGCCACAATGCACACATTGAAGAGACACAGAGAAATCCTTATGGTACAGTAGGGTTTTATTAATTCAGTTTTCTGGAGATTAAATTTTTTTTTAAATTAATTTATCAAAGTATATTTTTCTGATCTCTAATAAAGTAGGTTGACCTGTTGGAATCTATTTTTTTAACATTATAGTGTTATAAAAATTTGCTGACTCACAAGAAACTATATTAATTAATAATAATTCTGTTATAAAAAAATAAGTTGAGTTGAGTTTTTATGAGCTTTAAATATTTATATATATTTATTATATTAAGTAATAAATGAACTGTATTAAATATTTAGGACTATCAGCAAGAGTTTTCCAAGACTTCTGCTCGCGTAAATGCAAGAAGAGAACGTGAGGAATTATTACGGGGCGGCAGTCCAACTCCCAGTACGTCAGTAGGACTAAGTAGGCGAGATCAGTATGCCAAAGAAGCTAACCATTTGCATAGGTAAGAACAGAAATCATTCAACGGTGCCTACTAATCCTTTATAATTTGTGCCTACAGATTCTGCTATCTATATCGTCCTTAGATATTAAATGATTTATTTAATTTTCCTTTATGGGGAATTAGGCAATCAGCCTTTTGTATAGACTATAGTGTAAATTTTTATGTCTTATGATATACTTACAAGTGTTGTGAAGGAAAACACAACTTCTCACAATATTTTCCTTTACTTAACGCAAGGTTGATTCACACAAATCCTCAGTGTTTAAAATTGTATCCATGCTAGTTTTGTCTGTTATTTGTTTTCTAGGGTGTGTAAAAATTTTGCTGTTTTGATACCTGTATTAACTTGATATTAATTTTTTTATATGCTTAAAATAATATCAAAGATTCAATTATATTCCAGTTCACACATCCTGGTTGATGAACAGTTAAACATAGCAATGGAAGCTCGGGAGCACCTAACTTCACAAAGACAAGTCTTCAAACAGATGCAGACTAGATTCAATGACATAACAAACAGGTATTTTCAGAATTTAGATTATTTATAAAATATTACAATACAATATGCATAAAATGCTATCTAGCCAACTATTTTTTCTTGCCTTGACTTGAAGAAAAAGAATTGAAAAGAATGATTAAGAAATCAATAAAAGTCTAAAAAGAATTCCTCAAGTCGAAATCCCATATAAAACAATATAAATAATATTGCACAGGTATAACTAGGCAGATTAAAGAAATAACCCGTTCCTATTAAAATCCAATGAAAATGATTTTATAATTTTTAAACTACCCTATTTTATTTTAGGTTTCCGATGTTAAACAGCCTAATATTCAGGATAAATGCTAAAAAACGAAGAGATTCTCTTATCATTGGTGGAGTTGTGGGCATGTGTACATTCCTTCTTCTTTTATATGCATTCCATTAAAAAAAATCTTAAGGAGCTGATAAACAAATGCGGATTCAACATGCAGACTGGATTTGATTCCCAGTGAAACAATAATTATTTAATTAAGTAAAACAATAGAAAATTTTTGTCCATTCTTGTAATCCTTGTATGCCTTAGGAATGAAAGTATTTGGGTCTTAAAATTCACGGCATTTAATTTTTGTATTTGAATCCTAGGTTAACGATTAACCCAGACGCATATAAATCCACCAAAATATTAAGAGTTATTACGTCTAATTTTAAATCTATTTTTTTGTTACTCAATATAGATTATAATAGTTTTTAAATTGATAAATATTCCTGTTTGTCAGCTTCTTAATAATATCATGTATGTTGTGATTAGGAAATTGTGTCAAATTTGGCGCTTATAACTACTTTTTAAATTTGTATAAGTTTATCAACTATATTTATATATTGTAAAGAGCAATAAGTTTAACATCGATGTGTAATCCTTATTACGTAGACGTAGATAAATATTTTATTAATCTTTGTGATATATGTTTAGGATAATAAATAATAAGAATAAAGTTGTTTAATTTCTCTTTACTAACTGCACTTTTAAAAATAATGCATAAATTCAGACGTTTTTGTAACTTATAGTATGAGAAAAGCATATTGCCCGAATGTGTCAAATGTCAATGACAGAAAAACTGACATTTTGAATGGAATAATGAATGTTCCTAATTGAGGGGTACCGGGTTCGATTCCCGGTTCGAGGGCAAGTTTTAATTTAAATTTGTTCTCGGCCTTTGGGAGGGTTGTGCGGTACCGGGCGAGTGCTGAAACCGTCCATAGAGAGGACACTGTCGAATTTCTAAGACAAGCACGAATTATAAAAAATCCTATACTTGACGCTGGCTAATGCACAAATCGTGCCAGAGCCATAAAAAAAAAATGTTCCTAATTTATTAATGAACTTGCCTTGTTTCACAGTGCTCTAAAATAGACTATATGATATTATATAGTCAATACTATAGACTATTTACAACCAAAAATGATAACTTCATTTTATTTGTATTTTTTTATTATAACAGGAGGGCGAGGAAAATGGGGTCTCCTATTCACGACGGCTGCACATTTGTATTAATCACTTCGTGAGGCTAGTATAGTAGAGTATGGACGGCAGTTATCACTTAAAGTCTAATGAAATTTATTCAAATTAGTAAGTTAAAACATGTTTTTATTAACTTCTCAAAATTTACATAAAGGGTTAAAACTTAAATTACGGAAAACAATACATGTATCTACAATTCATAATTTCAGTAAAAAAAAGATCAAGTAAATTTTTGATAATATCAAACAAACCAAAGTACGAGGTACTAGATTAAACGAACAATTATTTAAAATACATTCAGCCTTAAGAGTTTCTTCTTAAATTACGTGTGGTTCCGTCGACCGTTACTTCTTTGTGATTTTTAACACATTTAAAACATATCCGTTATTCCCAGCACAACTCCAGGCAATTCATCAAATTTTATCAGCAATTTCTTCGTCGGTCTTCTTTATTTTAATACCATGAATTGAGCCTTTATGATATCTCAATAATATTTTCTGTCTGAATTTCTTCTCACATATATCACATTCGTACGGTCTCTCGCCAGTGTGAGTGCGTGTATGTTTTTGAAGATCTCCTTTCGTTGCGAAGATTTTTTTACAACCTGCTATTAAGCATTCATACTTTTTATTATGAACCCTCTTATGGCAGTACAGTTTTTTCTTCGACATAAAAAATTTTGAACACTGCTGCAAATGTTAAGTTAGGTTAGTATTTAATATAACTTTTTTGAGCGTATTATAAAACGTGTTTGTTACCGTGGTTACGATTTATTTTACAGTATCTCTAGTCCACGTTTTATAATATCGAACAAAACCAGTCCTATACATTTCATTTCTATGCAATAACTAATTTCATCGTAAATTATTCTAAATCTAATCGTATATATCACAAACGGTAAAAAATGCACAAGTAAAGATGACATTTTATGTTTTTAAAAAGGTTTACTAAACCTGGAATTAGTAGGCAGTGATGCCAGCTAAAGAATAAAATAAAGTAATTAAAATTAATTTGATATATTGTTCGTGATATTGAAATATTTGTTATTTTTGTATTTGGTCATACGAGTAAATTAATATTTAGATTTACCTTTATGTAGGTAAAACATAAAATATAGGTAGCATTTTTATTTTTTATTGCCATCAAATAGGTCAAATTTGTCCCTTTTTCGGTGGAGAATTTATTTAGTAGCAACACTTATGGAATGTCAGAATTCTACGGAATGAAAAATCAGAGTTTACAAAACAAATAAAGAATACCCATTATTTAATAGATATATAAGACTCGACATTTAGAACATGTTTTGACAATCGTTTTCAGCGAGAGAAATGACGCCAATTAGGCATTGCCGCAATATACTCTATTTAAAAATTTAAAAATTGCTTCGTCTTATCAGTTTAAATTATCTGAAGATCTGACAGAGATTTAGCCTAAGAATATCGTATGTCGAAAATGTATTGAATTTTGACACACAGGAGTTTGCGATGTCTTGTTTCTGTGTGTTATGTTACCCTAATAGTCTGGGAATTTTTATTGCAACGATTTTAAATAGGTCAAAATGTGGTCTATTTAAAGTCAGTTGACGATTAAATCAATTTTAGTAGTCCAAATATTAGCGTATTATAATTAGTTAATAAACGTTTTGTCCTTATTATCGTGTCTCCTGGGGAATGAAAGCCTATGATAGCGCTATGAATAGTGCATGGACGTTTAGACACATTTTAATTAATTTATTTTTAGTAGTAAAATAGGATACTGGCTTAGTTAATTAGTAATTGCATAAAATGTTACAAGAAGTTTAAAAAAACTTACGTCACAATTATATTCAAAACCGTCCTCAAATTTTATTCTCTTTGAAGACTTAATATCCTCCTGGTCTTTGGCAATTTCCTAAAAAAACATTTCTTTAGTATATATTAAATATTCTAGCGGCCTCTCCCTAGTTACAAACACATACAAAATATTTAATTCAGATACAGTCTAACGCACTGCTGGGGAAATATTTTTTTGTAAATCGGTCACATTGTTTTTGACTTTTGTTACAAAAATATATATTGTAATTAAATTAAAAAGTGTGTTTATTCATTATAAACAATGCTTTATAATGTGTAAGATTTGGGAACTCTTCTGCTATGGTTACCTTTATACAAACCACAGCGGTTTTCTAATGTAACATATTGTAATTTTTTTTTTTTAAAGTAAAAAATAACCTTTGTCAGGGTTCCCAAGTTTATGGAATAAGATTTTTTTTTAATTAGCTATTCCTGTTCTTAGTAGTGAAACTGTTTTAGTTATTTGAATACATACCTTTTTAATTTCTACATTATGTCTGGATGGTGACTTTTTATGCTTATTAGATTTTTTAATACAATCATAATTTTTGGATGTATTTGACGTATTTTCCATATCCTCTGCAAGAGATTCCTAGAAGCGAAGATCTTTTAGACAAAAATACTTTGCAATAATATCACGTGACCATTTCTAAACGAACACATTATGTTTTTTTTTAATTGGTATGTAAGCTGCATATCGCCTGGGACGTTTAAAAGCTCTTTACTTCACCAGGTGAATATTTCTCGTTTTGTAAATATTTTGTGAATTTGTCTCTTGTTATTATTCGAGTTTTGCTCACAGCTTTGTCTTTAGCAACATTTTTTTGATAAATAATAACCACTATTTATCTTCCCATGTTTCTGGTGGACGTCCTGTCCCTTTCTGCCAACTGTGCTCATTCCAAGTAAGGAGCGTTCAAGTATTACGTAACGAATTGTGTGGGGGGTGGGTCCTTTTATAAAACGTTACGATGCGGGGCGCGGATTGAATTACGCGTTATTGTTAATATTATTTTCGACTTTCCAGTACTTTACACCACATCTTGGTAACTTTTAGGTATAAAGAGTCACTAGGTAGTACACTTGGGTACAGAAAAACGTTACGGCGCGTTACATGAGGGGGGAGGGGGTCAATAATCTCCAAAAATTGCGTGACGTAATACTTGAACGCTTCTTAGGGATAAGAAGCTTTTTGACGAATTTGAAGAATTTGGTGCGGGCCTTCCTCTTTCGGATAAACTTAATGTAACTAAAGATAAAAGCTATTTTTAAAATTATTTAAAAATCTCTGTATCATCAAATGTCAAAAAATCATAATTAATTATTGGTCAAAACCGTACATAAATCTATTTAATAGTTTTTGAGTAGTAGCGTTCATACAATTTGACCGGGGCAGGAAAGTTTTATTAAAATAGTACTTATATTAATAGGTCCCTTATATTATTATAAGCATATTATGAGAGAAATTATTTTAACTCATTGCATACTTACATATGTAATAATTACTTCCCAATTATCATGATTTGAACAGCTTCGATTTTGTCCATTTTTATTTAAATCTTGTATTAGTTTCGGGTCATTTTCAATATTTGCACGAGAATCCTGAAATTTCTTATTGTTATAGATATTTCGTTTTATAGTGAATCTTTATATATCTATAAAGAAGAATTCTTTAGCTTGTTTTTTTCTAATGAATTTCTTTGTTTGTTTTTGTTTCGTGTGAATTTTTTTTTTGGTTAAATTCTTGTTAGGGTCACCTGTTAGGACAGGATTGTGTTTATTGTAAATAAATAAATAATACTGATAAATTTTCTGTTATCCTTAAGCGGTTGATAATCGAACTCGCGCGATTAAGCCGTCGGCAGAAAATTTATATGATACTATTAAGCCAGTGAATATTTACAGATAAAATAATAATAAACTGTATTATAAACCAAAACAAAAAGGGTGCACTTATGAACGCGCGTAAAAAGTTATACTTCTTAGGCATTATTAAAAATAGTTTTGGATTGCATGCAAATAATTAATTACAATGGGGACCCGTAATAGTTTCATGTTATAAATGCAGTTTTATAGGCCTTCAGAAATTAAAACATAAAGTGCAAAAGTTTTTGTTCTACGACCAAAACTGACAAAGTTATGGGCAAAATACCGAACAAGGTTTACTGACCGAGCGAATGCAAGCGATGAAAGACTGGAAAAGGAGTCATTATAGTCAATAAAGTTCAGTTTACATTTTAAGATTAAATAAATAAATATTTATTATTATTCTCTTACATTAAGTGTAACATAAATTCTATTATTATTCGAATGTTGTTTTTGAATTATGTCCAATGCCATAGCATCTTCCGTGGGCAACTTCATTCTGTTAATTTTGTGTCACAGTGCGCGCGCATCGTAAAATTTCACTCTCATACATTTTTCATAACGCGCCTAAAGAAGTATAACTTCAAAAGGTTGTGACAAAATTGTTCTAACGCCAGTCCCCAAACTAGGAAGCCCCAGTGTTTTGGGTGACTAGACTACAGCACTTCGGTATTACATATTGGAAGCAAAATACACATTATAGTCTAGATATCGTCTTATTGTTAAAAACTTTAATTTTTTACTGTGACCCCGTGACGCGAACGCCAGATCCACCCTTGGCTTGACCCCAGCACCAAGATATTGTTATCTTTTGCATAACATTTGCATTCAAAGGAAAGCATAATTCTCGATTGATTTGCACCCTTTAGATATTCAATTTTTTTATCGTGGGTAAATGCAACATCCCACGACGCGACTGGTGCCCTCGTACCCACCGTTATGTGGGACTAGCTATTGTGCTACCAAAACCCCACCGAGCCTTATGTAGCTTTGTCCCATTACGAACTATCATCACTATCATTACCTTTTTATTTATAAGGAAGCACTATCGAACAAATATTTCAATTTTTTATGAATAAATAATAGTCTAGTAGTTTTTATGTTGATTCGTAACCGACAAACAAATATATCAATTCCTCGTCGTAACATAACACTTACATCTATACACAAATCATTTCCAACTCTTTCCATCGGTAGAACTTGGCAGACATTTCTTTGTTGGGGTGAATCGTCATTCTCTAATATTATTGTATCAATTGATTCCGTTGAAATCTACAAATATTAAGCAAATCTTTATAATCTCCTAAAACAAAGGATTCTTGTTTTCAATTTTATTTTATTTAGCGTAGATTTCTATTAAATGCATCTATGTTTAACATCGTGGTTCTAAATATTTGAGACAATTTTTTACGCTTTTAAAAATAACCCGTTAAATATATATATATTATAGTATAGTGTGTTAACTCTTTATAACATCATTCGTTATAACGAAAAACACTATAACGTAAAAATCAGTAAATTTATTTGATTTAACCCAATACCCATGCATTAATTCTTCTCTCCCTATAACGAAAGCTCTCTATAACGAATAAATTGCTGGGTCCCTTGAAATTAGTTATAAAGAGTTTACACTGTATATAGTATATATGTATACCAGAGGATGGAAATTAAAGTTTTCCTGCATAAAATGGTTTAAAATAATTTGTAGTTATATTTTAAAATTGAAATGACACGCGACGAACTACAACGTAATACGCATAATTTATTATATAAAAATTATGAACTTACTCTAGACTTCTCATCCGTTTGAAGAGCTGAATTCATTGCTAATGTATCATTTTCACTTCGTTTTCTCGCACTCTCATCCACATTGTCTTGATCACATAACTGAAAGGAATAGTTAAATATAATTGTTGGGGAAACAGTCAATGAGATTACAGCATTAGCACTTTTATTAAATTTGTTCTTGAATAATTCAATATTATCAAAACATGATATTAATCCTCATTAATAACACAATCTTTGGAGATATAGTTTTAAAATAGCACCACAACAAAATAATGGTCAAGAAACGCATATAATCTGTGGAGAAAGGAAGGCGCTGCTCTTCCTCCAAATTAAAGGGAGGATCCTCGAATAGTTTAACCATTGACTGACCTGAAGGCCAGTGGCTAAGGTAAAGAAGTTTTATATAATTATCCTGAGAGGACGGAATAACTTTGGTAATGCGTATCAGTTGTATTTAATGTGTAGTAAAACTATTGTAAACCAAAGATAATATTTTGTACGTCTGTTTTTGGTTAAAGATACTTACATTTGCCGTTTCATCAATATACAAATTATTTGTTATTCCGTCTATTTCTGAACTATCACTGCTTTGTCCAGCTACATCCTCATCGTCTATTATTATTGTCTCCATTGGTGCTGATATTGATTCATATGTCTACAAATATCAAACATTTAGAAAACTAATTATATTTTTATTTAGGTAAACCATACGACTGTTAATGAAATTCAGGTTTTATTAATGATACCTATTATTATATATTCCTTTATTTAATACTCTGATATAGTCAGTTCTTTAAATTGCTTAATATTAAGGTGACTTTTTATTTTACAGGTAGTCTTAAATACCTATCAACATTTACATTTGGCCTTTTAAAATAAGGTCCTCTCTTTACTTGATGATCCCGAAATCAAATAGGGTCGGAATATTTAAATGGTCAGCTGGTTCTATATAGTATAGGTAAAAAGTGCTGTAAAAATGCTCACTTGTGGAAACAATAATGCTTAATCTTGCCCATTTAAGTAACATCACAGATACTTTTACCAGTTAGAGAAAAACAACAATTTGCTTTCCCAATTAATCCAAAACACTTTGTTTGTGTCACACAGCACACACACAAACTGAAAATTTTGTTGAATACACACAAATACTGACATTTAAGGGATCACAGTTTTGACGTTCTGGACGTGATTGTTTCTTTTGTTTTTCTAAAGAAATCAAATCATCCATGTCATTAGTTGTTTGACGAGAATCTGTCTAAAAAACGACACAATTTTTTTGAAACAGTTACTTATTACAATATTCATTTTATTTGGTGCCAATCTATGTTAAATGCTTTTGTTATATTCAAATGGCATGGCAAGATCAAACAGTCTCTCAAGAGACTTATACAATAAAGCAGATAAAAAACAGAAAGTCTACTAAAATATGCAATAACAAGTATTTAATATATCATAAAGTGTAACTAACATACACAATTCTTTAAACTTTTGAAGATAATCTTTCTCCTATTATTGTTATTTTATTAATTTATATTTAAAACTACATCTAAGATATAATATTCTGATTACTAAGTTTCTGCTATTCTACATTTCTAGACATAACACATACTAAATAATATCACTATATAAACATCTGTTAAGAAACACTTACATTGATTACTTTATTTGAATACAAATCATTTCTAACTCTGATTATTGGTTGAACATGGCTTTCTTGGAGCTGTGTTGTGTTGCAAATCACCTGCTCTGTGGCTCTTGTCTCTTCTGGTACAGCTTCATTAGAGGAAGGCAACTATAATAATAAAAATAATAATACTTAACAAAATTATTGAATACTTAATTGTGAAACATGGTATCAATTTATCCCATATAATTTTTAACCAAATATAATGTTAATATCAAAGAATATCTACACATAACGTGTTACAAGTAATTAACTTTACTGTACCTTCATATTTATTCATGTTTACATTATTTTACGCAGTGTGGTAATATGACAAAAAAAATAGATCTGAAACCATTTCAAACACACAAGACTTCAACTTACAATTTCCGAAGTGAAATAAAGTTTAGCAAAATCCTGCAGCTGTTTGTCATTAATAATAATTGACTCCCGAAACTCGCTTGTTAATTGAATTATTCCATGACAATTATCACATAACTTTTTCGGAAATGGAGTTAAAATATCAAGCTGAAATCAGAAGAATCAGAATTAGTTATCCGATTTCAATTATAATTAGTCTGAACCAAATTATTGTGGTTGCAGTTTCAGATGACAAGAATGAATAGAGCTATATTCAGAAAGACATAAAAAATTAATATTAGTAGGAAAGGAGTGAGGAAGGAAAAAATTTGGCTTTCGCCAAGACAATAATTGCATGATACAGAAGAACTTATCTATGATGAAGGACTTACTTTTATACCTGTTATAGCAGAAATCTTGTCTGGTAAAGTACAATCCTGAAAAATATCGGTTGTCCCAGCTTGATCGAGACATAGTCTACATAAAGTACTTAGAGTATTATTTCTATGATGATACAATATTAATTCGTCCATGATTTATTTCGTTTTTATATAACATTCATATGTAATTGAAAATATGAACCGTATATTTATAATTTACGTATCCAACTGTCAACAGAACTTTAAGCTATATTAAGGTTATGTTTATATATAAATAAGTTTGAATATCTGTCACAGACTAAAAAAAATATATTCCTGTTTACTTGTACATAATGGAGACACAGACTGAGTCCATAATGAGGTAGTATAGAGCAAACAGAGATCTATGATCATTTTAGTTTTCACTAGTCTGCGATCATTAACCAACTTACAGACTATTTTCGTGTTGTTGGTAAATTTCAAATTAACAATAATTTTAAAATCAAAATATATAATAACATAGCTGTGATATTATAATTGATGTTTTACTTTTGACGATGGTACCTTCAAATAAAGACATAGGTTGGTAATATTTTATTAAACAAATTATGGAACATTAGGTACTTCAAAACATAATTTTGCGATAGCCTAAATGTAGTTCAAATTTAAATTGGATTAAAATGATTCTGAGGAAAATATCTGAAAAATTGTTGCTAGATTATAGATGATAGCTGACACGTATACAAAATTAATTGAGCAGTACTGTAGCGACCGACGAATTAACCGCTCAGAAGCCGATATAAAAATGTATCCTTCTTGGCCGACTTGTAAACTTAGAACGTAACACAAGATCCCCAAAGTTCTTTAACTCGACTCCCCCGTCATCTAGAAGCCCTTATCCCTTTGCATTACAGATATCTGTGTCTAGCGGTTGCTACCTGCTACTTCTGAGGTTGCGTGTGTTAGGGCTTAGATGTATTTTGTTTTTAGTTGATTTCTTCGAATGTTGTTTTGTTTGTATTTAATTTTATAACTTCTTTAAGTCCACTAATAATAAGTAGTATTGTTGGTTATTGGTTAAAGGGAAATCGTTATCATTCAAGATTTTCAAAACCATCAAAAATCCGTTTAGTACTTATGAAGATTAAAGCTATTGTTTCATAGGTAACAAACAGACAAAAATTTAGTCCGTTCTATTAGTCTTCTCTGATCGCGAACTTATTATTTACGTAAAATTTACCCGATGTAATTGATATTGTATGAATATACTAATTATTAAAAGTACAGATTCAAATATTTTAACTAAATTTAATTAGTTGTGGGTACGCAAAGGTCATCTGTTCGAAAGGGTGATATCATATTCCTTATGTATGCCGCATCGCTATTTCGTTTTGCCATACGATGTTTGAAAATAGTATCCAAGACAACCAGCTAGTTAGTACGCCCGTTATAAAATCGATTCAATCCTTATCTTAACACCTACTCCACGTCGGGCTTATATTCGTGCAAAGCGTCATTTAAATTAAAGCTTCTTTTCATAGACATAACTGCTTTGTCATCGTTAAAGCAACTGGATGAGTTCTTGGCCTGTACTATGAAAAGTATTTGAAAAAATGTATCATTGTTTCATTGAATTCTCGTGTTCTGTAATAACCAAATTTTTGTTAAGGCGCATCTTCAATGAATAAGCAAAAAGGAAGCCGAAAAATAATGTTGTTATCAGTCTTGAGAGCAATACCCTCAAATTAATTATATACTAGCTTCTTGGAATGACATATATATTAACATAAGTTAATATAATATAGATTTGCTGCTAAGCATAGTTTTTGTTAAATCAGGCACCAAACAAAAATGCATATTAGACAGAAAAACTTTATATGCCTGCTGACTTAACAAGACTGGCTTTTACTGGATTTTATGAGTTTCTAATATATAGATAATTATTTTATTTCGCCTTGTTATAACTGTTGGCAATTTTTATAAATGTGAAAATTATCTGGAAATAAATACATTTTAAAGGTATTACATATAATACAGTGTATATGTTAAAAGAAAGGTCGTATTATGCGTAATTACTTTACTGTATAAAGGCACCATTATCATTTTCTAATATAGACTGAAAGGCGAAAGCTGAAACCCCTAATCAGTATCGCGCTGAACGTTAAACGAACCGCCCGCTATAACTCATATTTTCCTAGTTTTAGTAACTTTTTAATCAAGCTTGTTTATCTAACTTGGATGGAGTTAGATTAGATTCAGGTGAATTATAGGTTGATATTTTAATATAGGTAAATAACTTTGATATCAGACGCTTTTAGACGTTATATTCGTTTGTTGACACTTATAAACCGTTCTTTATTGGTATTAATAATACCTTGGGCCTTAGCTAACAGTGGTATGGCATTTCGCCGTTTTCGTTTTCGATCTTATCAAATTCCCACATTATGTATGTACCTTTTGATCTTACTTATAAAAGAAAACTTTATTAATTCTACTGTCTATTAATGATTGAAACGCAATTTTGGTATAAGATAAAGTTACGATTTTGGAAACTCTTTTTCGTTTAAAAAGGCGAATTGTGCCACAATTCAACTTCAATATAGCTTCAACCCTAAATATTTATGTTAACATTGTTTGCTTTAGAACAATGAGCGATCATAGGCGAGGTATGGCGGCACCGTTTTACGCAGCACCTCGTCGCACGTCTGCGGAGATTATCAGCGAAGCACGCGCCGCGATTAGAGGAGGTACAGTATTCTAGGGACTTCTTATTCAGTTTTAACTTCACTTCAGTTGAATGGTGTTACGCGTGCTTAATGTGTATTTAAACCCTGGGTTGACCGATTGACTTTCCTTTCTACGTGCGGAAACTTGCCAGTACGGTGATATGCTTCGATAGAAGTGGGTTGATGAATCATTTATATTTTATAAAACGACTTTCCTATGAATACGAATCAATAAAGGATGTAGAAATGTATTCGCTCCATGCCTCCTATGGTTTTTTTTTTTTAATTGTTTAATTCAGAAAACAAGGTTCCATAACAATGTTAGTAAATTACAGCTTAATACCTTAAATCTAAGTGTTAGTATGTTTACATTAATTCATACCGGAATCATTCCGCATGAAATAGAGGAACAGTGATTCAGGTATGGGCAATCGACTCGGTCCGCGATAATGCGGAGGATACCGTTACCGCTAGCTCTCACCCTGCGCACCAAGGATGCACATCTCTTGCGTATGGTGGCGTAAAAACAATCCACCCGCGCCTCAGCAAACATCCCCGATGCGCTGCAGAATCGAGGCAGCCACAACAGCACCCTGAACGCATTATTATATTGGATACGGAAAGCGTTGTATGACAATCGAGTATATTTCGACCATAAGGCGCTCGTATAGAATGATGTGCAGAATGCTCTAAACAAGGTTACTTTCACATCAATTGAGCATCGTGCAAACCTGCGGGCGATCATGTTCGCCCTGACACACAACGCTCTCCGTTCCCTATCTATATCAGCATCGTCCCTGAGGTCGGGTGTCAAAATGTGTCCAAGATATTTTAAATGTTTTTACAATTTTTAAAGGGACCCCATATAGCGACATGGGGGGTATACTGGACACACCCTTCCAACCGGCCCCAAAGACCATGACTTCACTTTTATTTACATTATATTTCAAACCATGACTAGCCGCATATACCTCACAGAGCTTAAGGAGACGTCTAACCCCGCAGACCGACGTACTCAGCAGCACCATATCATCTGCGTAGCTGATATTGTTAACGCACACACCGTCCACGTGACAGCCGACACGCTCGCTGCTAAGCGTCTCAATCAAAGCGTTTATATATAAATTAAAGAGAGATGGAGAACTCAGTCCACCTTGTCTTACTCCACACTGCATCGTATAGGGCTTAGACAAGGCACCCATCCATTTAACATTATTGATTTGGTTACCATACCAAAACTTAAATACGTTCAGAAGTTCTTGAGGAACACTTATATCCTCTAGCTTCTTCCAAAGTAGATCGTAGCAAACCAAATCAAATGCCTTGGAAAGATCAAGGAAACAGGCATATACCGCCGTCCTCCGACGCAGATAGTATGAAACGGTGTGCTTAAGACTCAGTATAGCACCATCTGTAGACAGCTTGGGTCGAAACCCAAACTGGTTATCGTGCAAACGTAGATATTTATTTAACTGAGTATTAAGCAAACCGTCCAACACCCTAGCCATAATAGTCGCCAGTGATATAGGCCTGTAGTTTGAACCATCCGCCAAATCTCCTGTCTTGTTTTTTACAACCGGTATAACTAATGTTCGCATAAGATCATAGGGTAGATATGAATGACTTATACACAACGAGTATAGCATGGCTAATAACCTATATATATGAGAACCAGCGTACCGTATATGCTCGATGCTTAACCCATCATGACCAGGGGACTTTCCTCTTGACATAGAACTTATAACGCTTCTTACATGTTTGGCGCTAAATTGAGTATTAACCCTATCACCAATGGGCACAGCACTGAGTTCGTTTCGCGACGGTCTCAGCGAGGATGATATATAGAAGTTGTCTCGGAAAAAATCAGCAATTTCTTTCGAGTCACTTAACCCTCCGACGCTGACTGGGAGTCCCGGCCTCGGCGTCAGCCTCTTTGTTTCTTTCCAAAACGAAACGAAATCTTTTTTATCATGACAAGTGGCTAGTTTTTCCATTTTTATTAAATCTTGATGGTTTTGACACCATTTTAATCGCGATTTAAATATTTTTCTGCTTTCACACATGTCATTATAAACCCTCCCTGATTCTGGTTTCCCATGAAGTACCCAAATCCTAAACCTCAGCCTCGCTTCCGAGTGCGCCGGCTTCACATGTTTGTTCCAACCTATAATATTTTGATTTCTATCATTAATTTTATTTTTATTAGGGTATTTCCGACTAGTCACGGCTGCCTCACTAAGAGAAATAACAATATTGTTATATAATATATCAATTGCAGACTTCATATGCAGCTTATAGTAGGTATATTTGGCTTTGGTTATGATAAACGCTATAAGCTTGTACCATACTATTATTGAATAATATACATTGCTTTATTATATTATGTATTAAACATTTGGTTTAGTAACGTACAGCGTCTACTTTTTTGTTTTTGTGGTGAGGTGTTTTTCACCTTATATTATTGCTAATAACCCTTGGTCCCCTTCATGTCCCTTTGTCATTTTTCACAATCACCGCGTTACCTTTCTTCCCACGAAATAACACATTTTCACATGCAATTTTCAACTAAAGGTGGACAAGTCACGCTACACGGTGACGCAAATATTCGAAATATTTTCAATAAATAACTTTCCGAGACTTAGAGGGAGTAAAATAAATTATTTTTGACACTTTTAAGTAAAATATTAAGTGTCAAAATTAATCCAAATTATAAATTTAATTTTAATTTACAATTCGTCGTTTGAGATTTCAATAGGTAAATTATTTTGCATAATATATAAAATACTTATAAATTCTTTTTACGAAATTTTAATTTTAAAAATAGAATTTCTATAAAGTAATTCTCCCTTCTCACTCTCTCTCAATCGGTCTCAATCGCTCTCTTTTCTTCGACAAAAACGCTGCACATCTCCGTGAAGCTAATATTAGATATTATTGTTGCGTGTTATTCATAAAACATCTACCATCATGCGCCTAAAGATGTTTCACTTCAAAAAAATACCTTCCCTGAATTAAAAACGACAATCCGTCCAAATCGAACCAATATATTTTTGAAAATAAAGGGTCAAATTTTCGGATCATTCAAGTTGAAATAACAAAAAATATTCAGTAAAACCAATATCAAACAATTTAAAAGAAATCTGGGTCGTATTGAATTAACAGTGAATAATTTAGCTTTCTAAATTGTCAATTACTTAATACATATGCCACACAAAGGACGATGACCTATAATAACCTGCCTGAACTGGGACATGTGATTTATGGTTGTGTGCTTAGCTATAGACATTTGCACTTCGAATTAAACCTATGAACTTTTATCAAAATATTCCACATTCGAATCAAAAATGTTTGACCCCACACATTGATCAGTACGTGTATATGCCAAATTTCCGAGAGGTAAATAAAATAATGAAGTCAAGGAATAAGCCCTTTTAACCTTTTAGTATATTTTATTTATATCATGACACCTTTTTGTCCGAAGGGGTAAACAGAGACCACAGATCTTGCTACGGTCCTGACATACCTCTCTCTCTTCTTCCACTTTCATGACATTCACCATACATGCTCGTCGGTTATGGGTACTTTTAAATTGTCCCGTATTTGTACGACATTTGGTCTAATTGGTCCAGGTACTTACGATACAGCCCTCGCAATCATTGATTTCTTTGTTGGAGAATTATTAGATACTAGTGGACCCCACAGACGTTGTCCTGCATGATATTTAAAGCGATTAGGATATTAAGCAAAGCATGAAAGTACCGACTGCAGTGCCATCTGCCGGGCTGATTTGTGAATCTAAACCATTCCCAGATCCCCTTGAACACACACAAAAAATTTCATCAAAATCGGTCCAGTCGTTTGAGAGAAGTTCAGTGACATACACACTCACAGAAGAATTATATATATAAAGATTAGATATTTTAATATCGTTTTTGGTTTACATTACTTACTCTATCATGTTAAGGTATTTCAGAGCCTAGAAATACTCCGCTTAGCAAATAAAATTCGTAGGCTTTTAGAATATTGGAGACACTATAAGAAACGACTATTCTATATCGCAATGTGTACAATGTACATTTATTCATAGTACCTATGGTGACATTGCTTGCTTTTCGTTGCCTAGGAGCCTAAAGGCTAGTAATACTTTGTACCTGTGAAATTGTAAAATCTTTTAAAAAGCAAAGGTATAGAATTTTTTGTCTCCAAGACTCCCCTAGGCCTTCTGGGGACGATGTAATCAATTTACACATTCCTTCAAAACGCGATGTTAAAAAACATGTATTGCTAATCTCGCCGACGCTAGTGGTTTGATATGTTTAATTTATTTGGATAGTTATCTAATTTCTCTTCTTATAAAACTGGCGCAAGGACTGGCGCAGCCACTTCTCCAATAATACTTCCAATATTCATAGGAGAGTGGATGCCGCAGTCTCGCGAGTCCTATTCTTAAGCTTTTGTTGCAGTGACATAAAAATTCCAGTTGTGATCGGCAGTTTCTTCAGTTACCTTTATATGTGTTGTTCCAGGTCGCTAAGAAACATATTAATACATCTATGGTAGGTACCCAGTGACCTTGTCTTTGCTACCTCGTATACCGTTCCATGAAAATGATTACCTCAAGGATTACTTCTAAATCTAAACTTTTTTGTGTGTAATCTTTTTTAGAGAAATGCACAAAATTTTCAGAAATGACGAGTCCGTCCAGCGGTTCCAGTCTTGGGGCGGTTCGACCACTACGCACGCGACGACCCTTTACGCCCCGCGAACCACAGCGTACGCTGTTCAATGAACGATCCAAGAAGAAGGATGCCAGGCCTCCTAGCTCTTTTGAGTAAGACCCATTTTTTCTGTTTCTAAGTATATACAGTACTACGACATCGCCTAGCATGCATTTGTTTCCATATTTCACGGCCAGCGTTAAGTTAGGCAGGCACGGAGAGGTAATAAGAAATGATATTTGAAATTAATATATGTTTCGTAGTTGAGGCTTAAAAGTACTTTGTTTCTTAACAAATAGCTTAGCCATACATTCAGAAACTAAAAATTGCATTATCAAATTTAGTAATGATAATTTTAATTGGTTGGAAGTAAGACTTGGCACAGATGGCTGATGTCTACGAAAATAACAAATGATCACCAAAGAGATACAGCAATCTGAGGCCCAGAACTAAAAGGCGCCTTATTCCAACTAAATTTCTTGGCTATTAGTAGATAAAGGCGAGTCTGTAATACACGATGATAACGAAATTTTACTTCCACAATTGCAGTCTCAAGTATCTGCCCCTAACCGAAGAGGAGGCGTTAGTTACATCGGGAGCTCGTATTGCCGGACTGGATGAGGACGATCTTACAATTATTGGTGAAAGGAACAGTGCTAAGAATAGAAAAGCCTTGGTAAGTGTCATATATATAGGTAAGTGTCACATGGGTATTAGAGTGGAAACTGAAATTCCGGTATAATAACGGAAAATGCTGCACGGGTACTCTGAAATATTAAATAACGATACTGTTCTATATGTAACTTCGGTGTAGTGCTCCCAATATCCGTATCGGTGATATAGCTATGCTATCAAACTATTTCATCACCTTCCTAGATGTTAGAGATCACTGCCGTGTAATGCTTTCATGGGGAAGGTGATAAAATTTTAAAGGCAAGGTGTTTTTATAGCGTTGGAGAGTATTTAGACCTTATGTTTTGACAAGAATGATATATAACTATTCTTATTATTGTTATTCATTTTGATAATTAATATGACATTTGCATGCCTATTTTTATATGGCTAATTGCGGTTTTTTTTTCAAATAAATCAATCTGAATTTTCTTTTTTATTATAATTTATTGTTGACTTTGAAATTGATAGAACATGCACTTAACTTATTTATTTTGTGGCTTCATCTCATAAGGTAATAAAATATAAGGGATCAAAGGAAATGAATAATACATATTAAAGTAATGAAAAGGTCGATTTTGAACTCAAACCACTGTAGTTCAAAATCAACCCTTTCCATTTAAGATCCAATGTTACAGAATCGCAGTAAAGTGTCGCCGCCAGAAAAATCAAGTAACGAATGGAGTGGTTTCCCAAAGCTACCACACTTGAGTGGTAAGAGCAAACCACTACATCGGCGTAACACTACTGCTAATAGCATTGATAGTAAGTTTTCTTATAATACAGTTTATAATAATAAGATGCCTTTTCATCCACATCTAATTGACATACATTATACAAGCATAGATATAGATCGAATTTTACTAATCCAAGATGCGGCCCCTTTCCGGGAGAAGGACTCCTCTATCTTGTTCCAGCCTACTTTTTTTTTGTCGACATCATCCAATTTTTCCAGCTTACTTTATTTTTTACCGACGTCATCCAATTTTTCCAACTTACTTTATTTTTTGCCGACGTCATCCAATTTTTCCAGCTTACTTTATTTTTTGCCGACGTCATCCAATTTTTCCAGCCTACTTTATTTTTTGCCGACGTCATCCAATTTTTCCAGCCTACTTTATTTTTTGCCGACGTCATCCAATTTTTCCAGCTTACTTTATTTTTTGCCGACGTCATCCAATTTTTCCAACTTACTTTATTTTTTTGCCGACGTCATCCAATTTTTCCAGCCTACTTTATTTTTTGCCGACGTCATCCAATTTTTCCAGCCTACTTTATTTTTTGCCGACGTCATCCAATTTTTCCAGCCTACTTTATTTTTTGCCGACGTCATCCAATTTTTCCAGCCTACTTTATTTTTTGCCGACGTCATCCAATTTTTCCAGCCTACTTTATTTTTTGCCGACGTCATCCAATTTTTCCAGCCTACTTTATTTTTTGCCGACGTCATCCAATTTTTCCAGCCTACTTTATTTTTGCCGACGTCATCCAATTTTTCCAGCCTACTTTATTTTTTGCCGACGTCATCCAATTTTTCCAGCCTACTTTATTTTTTGCCGACGTCATCCAATTTTTCCAGCCTACTTTATTTTTTGCCGACGTCATCCAATTTTTCCAGCCTACTTTATTTTTTGCCGACGTCATCCAATTTTTCCAGCCTACTTTATTTTTTGCCGACGTCATCCAATTTTTCCAGCCTACTTTATTTTTTGCCGACGTCATCCAATTTTTCCAGCCTACTTTATTTTTTGCCGACGTCATCCAATTTTTCCAGCCTACTTTATTTTTTGCCGACGTCATCCAATTTTTCCAGCCTACTTTATTTTTTGCCGACGTCATCCAATTTTTCCAGCTTACTTTATTTTTTGCCGACGTCATCCAATTTTTCCAGCTAGTTTATTTTTTGCCGACGTCATCCATTTTTTTCCAGCTACCCTTTCGCTCTCGACAGCCCATCGCTCTATTGGCCCTTGCTTTTTCTTCTTTTTGGCTTATCCAGTTGGTTACGTGTATAATTTAGTTTAATGGTAATAAAAAAAGTGCGTGTACGTACAAAGTACACATGTCAGAAGTGAAACTTCTTTGGCCGACTTATTTTTAACTCTTGTTCATATTTATACAAATCTAAAACTTTAAGGGTAATCTAAAACTTTCCGAGACTTAGAGGGGGGAAGATAATTATGTTAGTAATTTAATGAATTTAATTGTCATTAAAATATTAAAAGTGTCGAAAATTAATACAAATAATAAAATTATTTTTTTAATTGATTTCTTCGATAGTAAAATAACCCGTGGCATTTTAATTTACGATTCGTAATTTGAGATTTCAATAAATTATTTTGCATAAAATATAAAATGCCTACTAATATTTTATAAATTCTCTTTACAAAATTGTAATTTTTTAAAATAGAATTTCTATAAGGTAATTCACCCTTCTCACTCTCTCTCTCGATCGGTCTCAATCGCTCTCTCCCTTATTTACGACAAAAACGCTGCACATCTCCGTGACGTTTTTTAAAAAATTTACCCTCATGCGTCTAAAAAAGTTTCACTTCAAAAAATCCAATTCATATTTGTTTAATCTCCGAAGAAACTAATTTATACTCAAATAACCTAAAGAATAGAGAGATATAAGAAACCTGTATAACAACCTTTTCAATAACAAAAAATAACATACACAGTAATAATAATTCACCCTTCTCACTCTCTCTCTCGATCGGTCTCAATCGCTCTCTCCCTTATTTACGACAAAAACGCTGCACATCTCCGTGACGTTTTTTAAAAAAATTTACCCTCATGCGTCTAAAAAAGTTTCACTTCAAAAAATCCAATTCATATTTGTTTAATTTCCGAAGAAATTAATTTATACTCAAATAACCTAAATAATAGAGAGATATAAGAAACCTGAATAACAACCTTTTCAATAACAAAAAATAACATACACAGTAATAATAATAACTAAAAATGGGTGAATGGAAAACTAAAAACAAAGTGAAAAAGTTTGGTGATCACCTTCTCTTCTATTAAAAAAATAAATTATCACGAAATGAATTCAGAAGTCTCAGGCCTAGAACAATAAAGTTGTAGCTCCATTGGCTTTTTTTTATAATTATGGCATTATATTTTTTTTTTAATTTTCAATAGATGAGAGCGACTTATCTCACGCGATCTCAATAACTAAACCCATTGGACAGTCTTCTGGAGACGGTTCGTTTGCTTCGGGTTTTTTAACCGCTAAAGGTAAGTTCGGTCAAGGTAACGTTATAGAAATACTGTTTTGGAATCTTATATTTTTAGGTAAACATTTTATTTTTAGATAATGTTGGAAATGTTAATTATTTTTCGTGTATTTTTTGGGCACTTTTAAAGTCCATAAGTTTTTGAATAATTTTGACTTATATAAAAAAATACATTTTTTTTGTAAGTGGTAACCCTGGGTAAATTTACTTTTTTTTTGCTTTAATTTCAATATTTTTTTTTGGGAGCAATGCATGCTTGCATAAAAAGAGCCCTGTATTTGTGTGTAATAGTGTGAGCTCAAAAATAAATCTGAGAAGAATGCGGAATGGGAAAGTCTTCTATCTCCTCTCTACATTTTTATATGTATGTCTATTTGTATACATGTTTTCAGCTCTGAGTCCAGATATAAAAAAGTCCCAATACGGTACCAAGTCGTTGTCGTATGATGGGGCATTGGGCGATGTTGGAGTTAAGCAAATTGCGGTACAGATGCCTAAAAAATCACACGACAATCTTTACAGGTAATTGTAATGAATAGACAAAACATAATTTTCGCTTTTTAACTGACTTCTAAAAAGGAAATTTTTAGTTCTGTGTGTATGTGATATTATTGGAATTGGATAATTTATTTAGGCTTGGGGCACGTGTTATGTATAAAAAGTCAAAGTCAAATCATTTATTTTAAAATTAAGGGTTGTATGTATTTTTGTATGTTGTATCATAAAAAAATAAAAACAAAAAATTTCTTTAAAATAAAAATAAAAATTTGGGAAGGACACCCCTTATCACTTAGGGGTGGTTTGAATGATATATAGTAGCCGATTCTCAGACTTTCTGAGTATGCATAACAATATTCATAAGAATCGAGCCGTTTCGGAGGAGTATGGGAAGTTAGGAGTTATAATTTTTTTCAGCATGACGCTTTTGGAACTGTCAGAAGCACTGTCACAAAAGTGTGATGTAAATCGGACAAGGGTGTTATTTCAAGCGTTGCAGAACAAGATAGAGATTTCTTCACCAACGGGAAGTCTTAGAGACCTGGTCTTGAGGTCTTTATATACGCATATAGATAGTGATGATGAAGTTTTGGTGGCTATCGCAAGAGCTATGCTCACGGTAAGTGACGGTGTTTTTAATAGCGTTAAAAGCGTTAATAGTTTATTATAAAGCACTAGTCTATTATGTTAACGGCACGTAAAGACATTTAGAAAGAATGAAAAAATAAATTATTTATTTAATTAAAGCACTATTTATACTCCATCAAAGGCCGGCAATCCACTAAAATGAGTGTCCAGATGACTGCCCTTTTTGGGCGTCTCGTAGACTCGTTTGTCCCGAAAACATGGATGAGAAACGACGAAATGAAAGCCTTACAAATTTTTCAACAATAAAGAATATTACTAACGATAATATATAAACAAAATTTCGATCAATGCCAACTTAAAGAAAAAAATCGGTTGTCTCTAAAGTCGGTTTACTGACGATAGTTGAACGTGACAACGTCGTAAGAACTGATGGAATGGTTGCATTTTTCAAAAGAAAATTTTAATTTTATTTGTTTGATAGATATTTTGTATGGATATAGAGAAGGAGGTAAATGGAAATCACAATTGAATTGATCAAGTTACATTTATTTGTACGCATAAATACAATTATACTGCCGAACGCGGAGGCCGATTGTGCCTCTTTGTCGCTCGTTTCGAGCTCTCGCTTGCACTTCAAGCCTTAAATGGAACGCCTCAGAGCGAGGTAACGCCGCATGCGTCATGTTTTTTCGTGCGTGCAGCCGGCTTTATCGAATTATAAGACGTTGTCACGTCAAAACACTTGTAAATTTTCTGTCACTGAGTTGGTATTGATTGCGAGTATCACGCGAGAACATTACTTTTGTAAGTGCTCAATTGTGCGAAGCGTTGCTGTAGTTGGAACATTCGTGCTCAACAACGTTGAGCATATTATGCCGCATAATGCGCTCTAGTGCTGTAATTGGAAAACTACCTAGGTGACGAGCAGGTGAACAGCCTTTTGTCTGACACGTGTCCAACGATTTTTGGATTTGAGATATGTCGGGTTCCTCACCATGTTTTCCTTCACTATACGACTGAGTGTTAAATGCACACATAGACAGAAAGTCTATTGGTGCACGGTCGTGCGACCTCAGGGATAAGAGTTGCGCACGCGCTCATTTGGCACACTCTGAAGGCTAACACTGCTTTTTTATTTAGTTGGTTTACGTATAATTTAAGCATGTATATCACTTAACTCCCCTTAAACGGATTTGATGATTTCTTTTGTATGCTTTTGTGTGGCGCCCTGGATGGTTAAGATTCACAAATCAGCCCAGCAGATGGCGCTGCAGGCGATACTTTCATACTTTGTTTTATATACTAATCGCTTGAAATATAATGCAGGACAACGTCTGTTGGGTCCGCTAGTATATTATATATTATATCTCGTCAAACAGCCTTATTTTTTAATATTTTAGATGCGTGTCACCGGTCCACATCTGGCAGCTGCCTGTAAAATGGTGTTTAAAATTGCGAGGAATGATAAAAACGACCACTTCTTTAAGAATAGTAATCTTTTAGGTAACTCCGAATCTGGCATTAATTTATAGAATATCTTTTAGTCATTAAGTCCTTTGTTTACATTCTGTGTTTTATATAATAATTTAATTAAATTTTGAAATTTTATTAATTGCAGATAGATTTCTTAAAAGTTCGTCTAAAATTTTTGTTATTTATTGGGTTGTTATTGTTAAAGATAGTGTAAGTGATTGGCTTAGAGTGGAGCTAAGCATACCTTTTTTCATAAATGTCATAGAACTGAATAAGTAGATAGAAAATATTATTTCGAAAGTTAAGGTGACAATTTACATTTATGACATGGCCAAACGTTAATTGCCATATCGTTAAACGTTGACAATTCAACTATAATATACACTTTACCGTTTATTTTATGATTCCTTATGATTATTGCTGCAATGAGGTCGTTTTTAAGTAGTGTTGCCCAAAATCGGTCTTGGTCTTGCAGTCTTGGTCTTGTTCTTGCATTTTCGCGAGACCAAGACCAATACCAAGACCGCCATATTTTAGCAATACCAAGACCAAGACTGAAGCCTGCAAGACTTGAGCAAGACAATACTTAAGCCTGCAAGACTCTTGCGTCTTGCAGTTAAGACAAACTGAGATTTGGACGTTATTAAGTAGGTATTTGGTTTCATTCTCGATTTTGAGAAACGTTCCCCAGTATCAAAACCGTTGGTATCGTCATAACACTAAACGTGCCGATCGTCTGAAAGAACCCTGAAAGGTATTGTATTGATTAGGTAGGTAAGTACTTATTATATTTCAACAATTTATTAAGTAGGTAGCATGTTAATACTCACAAATCTGTTACCATCATCCCATGTGATAAAATTTACCCAGAATAACTTTCTAGCAAAGATTATACCTTGTAGGTATCAACTAACCTATAATAATGTATTATGCTTGTTTATGTCTAATGTGCAGATCTAACGTTAGAACTCGTAGGTTGGTATGTGCTTAAAATTATAGCCAACAAAATTATATAAACATTATGTAAGTACCTACTTATGTTTCAAAGTTTATATTATTCTTCTATTAAGCAAAATTTAAAACTAACTGCGAGTCGAGTAGGTCTAGTAACAGTTTCTACGGCAGCCAATATTATGGTACAGACGCCAGCACATCAAGGTACTACAATCGGTCAAATTTCTTTAACAGATTTTCAACTTTATCGCTAAAGAATTAAGGTTCAAGGTTGATTGGGAAAATGTGACGTTCTGCGAATAAACTGTTGGTCGGTCGGTGTATTATATACCTACTTATTTGATAATTTACCGACAAAGAGGCCGCGGTTTGCAACGAGTGTATCACAGCATTTGACACTGTTTGAGCGCCGCATTCGCCGACAAAGAGTCCGGACAGAGGCACACAAAATTGTTACCTATTTTGGTAGAGTTGGTACAGGAGGATAAAATTAAATGACCTTGAAGATGTCTCAGCAGTAGGTAGGTATAAATTGAATGCTCTGAGTTTCTTGTATTTAAATACATTCTCACACTGGCTCGAATTCGAACACTACAGCGTTTAAAGCTGTCGGGCGAGATGATAATTAATAACTAAGTAGGTATTGCATCTATTGAATTGAATTGTTAATATCGGTAAATGATAGATAGTGAGTGATACCTAGGTACTAAAATGTGAGCAGCATAATTGAAAAGTGTTTATGCCATGTCAGCTATTAAGTAAGATTTAGAGTTTACCATTCAATTACACACAACAAATTATTGAAAAACAAAAATTATGAAAAAGATATTTAGACTGAGTACTTAGGAAATTAGTAGAAAAAATATTCTATGGTGGATACCTAGTTATTAAAAAGTGGATAAACGTTGTGTTAACTTAATTTTATTTTTCTGTGCTAATGCCAACATTGACAACCCCACCAAAATAGGTAAAAATTTAGTCAGCTTCTAGACTTTGTGTTGCCGCCGTCGCTTTCATGTCAAAGGTCGCCGCCACTGCCCATGTTCTAAAGAATAAAATAAGTTTCCGGGTGCTCAGAACGGACGCAAATAGATTATGTTGTCCTCGCAAGGAAGAATGTAGTCCTAAGGATAGGTAGATATTATAAAAATTGTTGTAAGTAATAAAAATATACATATTTTATATTATTATTATTACCTATTATACCTTTTTAAAGGACATTGCACTGCAAAATTGGAAGTGGGTGATATTAACAAACTTGAAACGTGGAAAAGCTCCAAATATGAGCGACGTCATATTACTTTACGCATTTTGTTTTAAAATCACACACTTCCAAAAATCGAGATTTGCAGTGTCGATTTATCAACTTCTATCGTACCTACTCTAATAGCGACTATTGTCTTCAGCGATGATTTACTAAATAAATAAAAATAATCGTCGTTATCTTTCTAAAGAATACAATTTTGTTGAAGTAGGTACCTTCATCGTTTCTTACTTACACATACTTTAACGACTGTACCTACATAGCAAAGCGTGCCAGTCACGAGTAACGACAAATTGCCTAAAAAATGTACCTACGCACACTGTAATGAAATCTGCTAATCTCAACACACACGCACTTCCTTATTTTAGCCGCATAGGTAGCATAGGATAGCCCGCCAAACTCATTTTTTTTTTTGCAATTTGCAGGCTAGTGCTAGATTGTTGATTAAAATATTATTCGCGCTGTAAGACGTATGTAGTTACAGAGTCAACTACATACGTCTTACAGTGCGAATCATAATCTAAAATCTAAACTAACGTGTTCAATAAATAGCAATAGGCTAATAGGTATTTGCAAGTCTTGCGAGACTTGCAAGACTCTTGCTGCAAGATCAAGACCAAGATCAAGACCAGGTGTATTGTCGCAAGACCAATACCAAGACTGACCTATGTCTCGTCTTGGTCTTGCATTTGGGCAACACTATTTTTAAGACTGGTTATATAGTGTTTATGTCGTTTTAATTTCATGAGATACGACCCATCATGATGCAGCCAAAATAAATTTTTAAAATTATGGTCTGGCCACATGTAAAAGCAAAAAAATGTATTTTCAACAGAACTAGTAGTAGAAGGCTGCGGTCGAGCAGAGCCAATATCGGAGAGTGAATGCTGCGTGTACGCAGCCGGGGCTCTACGCTTTCTTGCCTTGGAGCCCACGCTTTGTGCGCTTGCGCATCGTGCGGGGGCGTTACATCTTGCAGCATTGCATTTGAAAATACTTAATAATGCGGTAAGAGTCTATTTATGGTATATGATATAACGATAAGAGATTTTTTTAATGCTAGTTTGCTCCAGTTCAAACAATTAGTATAACTCAAAACTTGGCGATTAAAAAGAGTGGCGGAGAGTTTCTTGCCAGTTCTTCTTGCCCGCTCTACGCCCTTGACTTGCGAACTGGTAGTAATTGTAAATTTTGAATCAATTTAACATCTTTTCTGTTGACGTTCATAAGTGTACTTGATTACCTATATTAATAAATTTATTTTAAGTATTAGTTTTTGAGTTTCATGATTAAACGTAGCCATTTATATTATATACATAAAGTTTGATTTGAATAATTTGAATCTATTTAATATTTTAATAATACATTCTCGTGGGAACAACACACTATAGCTCCATATATTCCGTATTAATTAATTAATATTGTTTGCCTTGTGGATTTATTCTCGTATATACCAGAAAACGGAGAGACCACGCCAAGTATCCGAACAAGCAGTCCACGCATTGTACCAAGTAACAGGCGCGTTACGTAACCTAGCGAATGCGAACGAGTATTCGCCGTCGTTTGTTTCAAGCGGTGCGCTTGCCGAGCTGCTCGCGGCTTTACAGTTACACACGGACCGGGATGTGCTTACTAATGTCGCCAGATGTCTTAGGTAAAGCTACGTTTTAATACATAGTAATATACATACAGATATTACATATAAAAGCCTTTTTGGTCTGGACCTCAGATTTCTGTAACTGTTTGTGGTCATTTGTTTTTTTAATAGGTGGTGATCAGCCTTCTGTGTCTAATACACGCTGACGTTTTGGGTCTATGGCATGCCAGTTTCCTCATGTCTTCCTTTACCATAGGAGCGATCGAATCTTCTAACATACGGAGGTCGAAATACGTATTTATTTATCTAATATATACAATTCTCGTGACACAATGTTCGTTCCCATACTCCTCCGAAACGGCTCAACCGATTCTTATGAATGTTTTTATGCATATTCAGTAAGTCTGAGAATCGGCTACTATCTATATTTCAAACCCCTAAGTGATAAGGGGAGTCCACCCAAAAAAAAAAATTATCATTTATTATGTGGCATTAAAAAATACATATAACCCTTAATTTTCATCCCTATACGATCAACCCCTTTTTTATTTGTTAATTAAAACTGATGATTTGAACTCCGAGGTTTATATAGAGAAAAATTCACAGAAGAACCTAAAAAGCTTTCTTTCATTCCGGATAACTGAACATTCTCTGGGGTGTCATAGTAAAATGTTCCATGTTGGTATGTACTAAAAAGGTAGGCTAAGTAAAATCACATTAAGGAGAAAGGAACTTCGCGGGGGCAGCTAATTAAGTTTAAAGAAATTAAAATATGTTTTTTAGTGTATTATCAGCTGAAGAGTCATGTTGTGCATGGCTCTGTGCTTGTACGTGGAGCTCGCGAGCGTTACTGAGCGCGCTCGCTGCGTGTTCGCCGCGTGCGCCACTCGCAGTGCGACTTGCGTATACGCTTGGCAATATGGCGGCTGCGGACGATCAAGCGTCAATTAATGTATGTGTATATTATCTATATTATTTTATTGAAGTACGTTTTTTATATTTATTTAAAAAAAAACATAAAAACAGCCTGCATTAAATATTGCTTACCTATAACGTTGCGTAGATGTCAATCATATTATACCGAGATATATAAAATATTATTACGATTAATATGTATGTATTATTATAATATATATTAGTAATAACACATGATAATATAAACTGTAGTTATATTAACCATTTACCAATAATAGACTCGTAAAACATTTTAGTATTTGTGGTGCGAAAGTATATGTGAAACTTTTAGATTTATAATGAAGAAAACAGTCTGGATGTTCTCCTTACTATTCTGGAGTCATACACGAAACGTACTGAAGGCGATGCAAAGGAGCTTAATACAGATCCTGATTTGCATTTAGTTGGTAAGTTACGTTTAGTAAAATCGAATTACTTGTAATCGCTTACTAGATAATAAGCTCCTTCTGTATTTTTAAACATGTTTTAATAAGATTAAAAAAAAACAGTTTGAAATATATAATAAAGTATAACATTAAACAATTAGGTCTATTTAGTATCATCATAAAGTTATAAAAACGTGAGAGGAGGCGAGAAGTGATAACTGTACCGCCGCCCATGAACACTCATATTGCCAGAAGGCTCGCAAGTGCGTTGCCGGCCTTGTAGCTTCAGCGTGCGATATATCCCTGAGGTCGTAGTTTCAAACCCGACTGTACACCAATGGACTTTCTTAGTGCGCATTTAACACTTTTTCGCATGCTTTAGATCCAAAGTCGAAGGCGTGTATCGGACCCAGAAGGCTGACCGACCACCTTTGACCTATTAGAACAAAACAAGATTAGTTTCAGGAATCTGAGGCCCAGGCCTAAAAGGCTTTTATTATCAATATTACAGTGTATTTTGTTCACCAGGCTCTGATTTGGGAGGCTCCGACGGCTCCAACGAGGATGTTCTTATAAAGGTAAGATATAGCAAGTAAATTGTCTATGATAGAACACATGAAAAGAAGAGTATACCCAGACGCAGTCACTCTCTTCGACTGCTACATTGCATTAATTCGTCTCATAGCAATTAACTAAATCATGGGAGTTACGCCCGAGAGTATAACCAGACGCAGGCACTAGCAATTAACATTTCATTATTTCGCTTATATTCTATTGTACGCGAGTGGTTAATATACAGTACTTAAATCCTCTATTATTTAAAACAACCCGATGACCCAGGAACCGTGCAAACATAATAATAAGACACTGGCCACATAATATTTTCCCACAGACACTAATTGTCTGTTTGTCTACAGACTGTACGAGTCATAGCGAATTTGTGTCTATCGGAGGCGGTTGGGAAGAGTATCGCGGCCACACATTCTGAAAGAACTATTCGCGCGTTATTGGCTTGCCTTGATGTCGCTGAGAAATCGATTGATAATCAGGTATGTTATTAGCTGAAATTTTTGTTGTGTTTGTGGAGGAAGGAAGGTGCTCTCTTCTACCTAAAGGGAGGATATTTCACCAGTCTATCCATTGACTGGGTCGAAGGCCTTAGCGTGTTTCAGGGTAAGTACGTCATATATAGTCGTTGTATTTTATATTATACACTTCGTTGAATAACACAAAATATTAATTGCCAATTAAATTTACAAGACTAAATAATAAATGCATAAATCATGATTTGGAGGTTAGTTCCGGAATGGAACTTTTATGCCTACATCCGTGCGATTCTGTTAATCCGTGATTTCACCTCTCACTAGCAACGCTCCCTTCGTCACTCACGTCATTTTTGGAATCTCATTGTATTCTGTTAAGCAAATTCACATTACGTCTTGACAAGCGGAGGGAGCTTGTAGTTTATTGTTTATCAGAATGCCAAATCGTAAAATGACTATTTCACGACTGATTTGAGCGCGACCGCCGCTGCGAAAACCGCTGTGAGAGTTCGAAAAGTGAGTTACAGAATAGCAAGGCTGTTGTTTCCATGGAAAGAAAAATCAGGAGTACACGGGACTTAAATAAAAAATGTCATAGGTACATAATGCAGAAAGCGATCATCCCAATAGACGGGATGAGCTAGCCATGGCGGCCTTAGCGACACTGAACAACGTCACATTCTATTTAGACCCTGCGCCTGCGCCGAGACGACTCGATGACACACTTGATTTGCTTTGCAAAGGTTTGACTTCATTCTTCTTATACTTATGTTTGAGAAGTAAAATTATTCCCGTTTCAGAAATCACTTCGAAATTAATTCTCTCAAAAAACTCAAAATTTATTTAAAAGAAATGGTAAAACTTGAGAGAGCTAAAACTTTCTGCAGCTATTTTTTGCCTTAAAGATGTTTGTACAAACAAATTTACAAAGTTATACCGTACAAAAAGCGTATACGTTATACGTAATAATTTAATTGGGTTATACATTAAGGGCCACCTTCTCAATCGCGACTAATACTATGTCAAAATACAATGCGTTTTTGACATAGGGGAGGCACACTTTGCGCTAAGTCTAGTGTTTTGACCTAACACTAATACATTCATTATATTAAACTATAAATTTAATGAAAATAAAATTAAGTTAATTTTTTATTCTTAAATTACATAGTAGTTTATATATATTTTTCATTTAGCAACGTGTCGTTGGGCGCGACGCGATGGTATAGCGTCGTGCGAGGCGGTGCGTGCTCTTGGCAATCTCTCTCGTTCTGCCCGGGCCGCGCAAGTTCTGGTTCTAGAGGGCGCTATAGATCTATTACCAAGATTTTCTGTACACGGTAATATTTTTATCCTGTTATTTATATGTATATGTCACCGGAATATAGCAAAATCTGCAAGTTCATAGGAAATTTATAAACTTTCGTAGGGTTCTAAACGAGGGATAAATTGTATTATTTTACGCCCACATTTTCTGGTTCAAACAGAGGAGGTCTCATTGTACCTATTAATAGCCCGGTTCACAAATATTTTACTAATACCGAGCGTATGGAGAGTTTTAAAAATTGCATTTGGCTCCATACCTACTTTGTGTAATGCAATCACAGCGATTCGGTTCTCTTTATCACTCCATTCCATTTTAATATCGCACAATGTATTGGTGCCAAAATGACAAAACTCAATGAACAATCATTTAAAAATGACAGAATCCAAATTCAAATGTAATTTTTTGTTTATTTTATTTTATTTTATTTTTTATTGTAACAGTATTTATGGCCAGATTATGTATATGTAATTGAAAACTATTTACTATATACAAAATAGTTTCAGTCATGTATGAGGTATTGCCTCATTGTTAAATTTTTTTTAAAAATTCAATTGTTTATTAAAGAAACAAAGGCGTCTGTCACGCGTTTCTAACGTGGCTTTTAACATTTTGATTTACTATACAGAGGAGGCAAGTGTTCGCTTTGCGGCCGCTGGTCTTTTAGTAAACGTATGCGGTGCGGGTTGTAATACAAGCGAAGGGGCGAAAACCGCAGCGCACGCTTTAACCGCAGCCGCGGAAATGGCGGATGCGCCAACGGCTGCGTTGCTTGCCCGCGCCTTGTGGAATGCGCACGCGCACGCTCCGCTGCTACCCGAGTGTGCGCGTGAGGCGGCCGATGCGCTAGCAACTTTTATAGGTTTGTTCCTAATTTTATTACGAGATCTGTACCCTGAAAATTTGAAATAAAATATGTTCTTTTTTTAATATAATTTTGATTACTAAAAGAATACATAAATAAAGATTTAATAATAAAACAAATAATTTATAATGGCAACTCCAATGCCCAAACGGTTTTCTTTCTGGTATATCTCTTCTATTATCTCAGCTGATGCTTGACTTAAAAATCGTGAATGTCTTTTTGTCAATTGTAAATTTTTATTGTCTAAAATCCATGTTGTTGTCTAAATTTCTTTTTATACAAAAAACATTTTAATCAATTGTAAAGTAATTCTTCGTTAACAAACAAATTACGTTTCGACTCACTGAAGTTAATATGGTATTTAAGTATAAAAACATGACCTAATTAGGATTTTTTTGGTTTAACCATCCTTAGAAACCCTTAAATTGTTCACGCATATTGGAACTCAATGTAATTATGTAGAGTCTAAATTTAATTTAGTACAACGTAATCGGTCAATAAATTCAGCTTATAACATCAAGACTCCGTGGCGCAACGGTAGCGCGTCTGACTCCAGATCAGAAGGTTGCGTGTTCAAATCACGTCGGGGTCACATGTTCATATCTTTTACTTTTTTATTTCAGACGATGATTCTATATTTAGCATCTGCGAAGTATCAAGAAACAGTGACTCAAATAAACAACACGTATGTTATTTTTTCTACATTTTAACGCTAATTTTATATTTTGTCGCATATAAATTAAGATCGGGTGAAACAATTTTATTTTACAGTATATGTTACATTAATAATGCAATGATAGTGTAGCAACCCCAAAAATTTATAAACGAAATATTTTATTTCATTCGACGAATTACTTATATCATTAACTTTATGCTAATAGATCCATTATCTTAGTTATCATTATATGATTAATAATGATTCACAGAATTTATCATTATATTATTAATTAATATTTATGCTATAATTTCCAATGTAGTAATTAAAGACTTTAATAATTAAAACGAATGTTGCTTGGATTATTTTTACGGTCCGTTCGTCGACGAGCCAACGTCACCAAACTCTCTTCCGTATTATAAGTATAATATATCCGTCAGCGTATTTTAACGCTATTATTTATTTAAGAAGTAAATAAAAATGTATTATATCTATGTAACCTATGCCCTACAATTGTGCCCTAACATATAAATATATAGATATAAATAATAGAGAATTATCCTAAATAAATTCAAAGCTCTCGTTAAACGTAAAAATAATCAATCAATCTTTTTATAAATTTGACGATCGAATATTTAAATGATCCTAATCCTTAGGATTGATTTGCTCCAGTTCAAACAATTTGTATGACTCAAAACTTAGCGATTAAAAAGAGTGGCGGAAAGTTTCTTGCCAGTTCTTCTTGCCCGCTCTACGCCCTTGACTTGCGAACTGGTAGTAATTGTAAATTTACAATTAATTTAACTTCTTTTCTGACGTTTATAAGTGTACTTGCTTACCTATATAAATAAAGTTATTTTGAGTTTGAGTTTAAATAGTGAACATAAACAATTACGGGATGTCTGCATCAAGAGTGCGAAGGTAACAGACAAAACCCTACGGGTAGCATCAGAGGTTCAAGGACTCAAGGTTTCTTCAAGGATTCTCTATTGAGCAGGCTTACTACGATAATAAAGGGATTGAAGTCTTCGCCACTTTGAGCTGATTTAAATGTGCAAATGATTCAAATTAAAATAACATCTTACTTATCTACCTTACCTTACATATGTATAATATTATTTTTGTGAGATGTGACACCATAAGCTATACACATTTAGAGCCACCTCGTAAAATTTGTCAGTGATTGACTAATGTTAAATGATAATAAACATCAACAGGCGCATGTTGACAGAAAGTAACGAAATAAACGTAATATATTTTAAAATATACAATTATCGTCGCTGTAGTAGAATGGTAACCTCGTATGTCCAGAGAACCAAACATTACAGGAAACGAATAAAATGTTTAATTTCGTCAATGTTCGTTAATATATTATTACTGGCTGACCTGGCAAACGTCGCGTTTTGCCATGTACCTATATCATTTATAATAAAAAATAGGGGTTGATCGTAGAGGGGTGAAAATTAGGGGTTGTATGTATTTTTTAATGCTGTATCATAAAAAAATATCTAAATTAAAAAAATAATAATTTAGGGGTGGACTACCCTTAACATTTAGGGGGATGACAAATAGATGTGGTCCGATTCTCAGACATACCCAATATGCACACAAAATTTCATGAGAATCGGTCAAGCCGTTTCGGAGGAGTTTAACTACAAACACAGCGACACGAGAATTTTATATATTAGATGTGTTTTTGTCCATAGTTTTGGATGGTAAAAAGGACTTATTTATTAATGACATAAATAAGTCCTTACTTCATGATTATACCAGTTAAATGACATAAGAGTCTAAGAATAAAAAATAAATGGTTTTTTGACATACGAGGAGAATGATACTCTACAGTGACGTTATACTGGTTTAGTTTTTATGAATCAAGAGGTTATACTCTTACTAAAGGCGAGAGGTATTGTAAAACGTGAAGCATACTTTAACTTAATCTCAGTATCTGCAAAGTTTTATTAAGAAGTTTTGACAGTACTAAGTCTCAGTTACATAAATGTTTTATTTAGGTTAAATTCGCCGCAGAGCAAGGGGACAATGTATCAAACCAAAATGGGAATGAAAATGACCCCCGATTTCAAAATAGTTCTGACGAAGAAGCTGATAGAACTGGGTAAGATATACGGCATATGATATACCTATTACCGAGATGATTGATTAAATATGAAAAATGGCTATACGTTTAATTTTAAATTTTATATTTTAGTGTAGTGGTAATGTGTGTACATATTATTTTTCTTCAAGTATTCTTGATAAAATATACGACTTTGCTTTGCTAAGATCGTTATTTATAAAGCCACGAGTAGGTAGTTTCTCTATGGGGTTGTAGAAATCGATTGTCATATGTTCTTTATACAGGTGTTCAGGCGAGGACCTGGGTTTTGAAGAGGGTGAGGTGGAAGAATGTGAATGTGATCCCTGCAGTCGTTTAGCAGCCTGGGAAGAACTCGTGGGAGTCGCAATACCACTGCTAGAGAAACTACGGCCGCCCAGAGCTGACGCGTCTGTCGGCACGGACTAAATGTATACGATATTAAATCTATTAGAATAATGAGTGTTTCAATTATTGTTTTTCATTCGTAATTCATATATTGTTGAAACTTCCTACTATAGTTTAGTACTACTACTAAATAAGGAATAAATCACGACTAACTTTCGAAAATATACTCCATTTATTTAAATACTCAATGCAATTGTGTCAACTGGTGCTCGATGCTGATGATGTTGTGTTATTACTAATAACGATACGACAAGATACGACCGAAGTTAAAAATATATAAATTTATTTTTGATAGTAAAACTACGAAGGAAATTTTGAACATAAACCCGACAACTGTTTGAAATATTGGAAAGCTTCCAAAATTAAACATTTCAGAAGTTACGCATAACATGCTATATGATTCAACTTTTAAAACTTAAAACAATGATTTATAAGAATCGCTTAAATATGTACTTTGTTAATCGCCATTTAAGTGTAGACATTTGTTTATGATATGAATATTGTAGTAAAAGAAAGAAAACATGGATGACAAATTGAATGAATGAAAAAAAAACATAGATATGATGTTTTCGCGGGAAAAAACTTACTTGACATTTTAGGATTTTAATGGCGTCGAAATATTATAAAATTTGCAACTAGATTAAAAGCCGTAATTCGAAAATGTTTTAGATGCATGTTCTAAGTAATTACTTAAGCACTTTTCAATAACAGGTTTCACGTAAATACTAATTGTACTATTACATGTGCAACGTCATATTTTGAACTTAATCTTGGGCAACCTTGAAGCCTTTTACGAGTAAGGCCAGCCGCTTCGATCCAAATTAACCACAAAATCAAATCAGTTTACTTCATAAAGTGATACACTTAATACTGGAACTGTATTCTTTAAGTAAGTACCATTTTTTGTGTTTATTTTATTATATATACGTAAAAAAGGACAGCGATGCAGTAGGTAGTAATCTGCTTATCTTCTTGAAATCTTGCTTACAAGCGATTTATCCACAAATGGTAGGCCGTTATATTTACAACTATAATTGTTTTAATACTATAACAAGTCCATAATATCCTTTATGATAGCCAAGTGTTGAAGTTTGAAAACTGTTTTACAAAGTTATAGATAGAAATTAATATATGCTTATAAAATATTGTGAATGTCAGCTGATAAATAGATCTATATGCAATATATTTCCGAACTGTCTTATTCAGCAGAATGATCATCTATGCTTAAAAAAGTCGCAAAATATATTCGGAGAAACACATACGTTCCTGTCGATAGAGTTTATTATTATTCTTATTAATTAAACCACTAGCAGCTTAATAAGCTAATGCCGGACGCAGATATTATCTATAGCATTTCATCCCCGGCCGCGTCTCTATGAACGCGATAAACGGTTCGTACGGTTAACACCAATAGATTTCTGAGAAAGTTTTAGATGTGTTATTATAATTTGATATAAATTCGATTTTCTTGAAGAGGCTATAATAAGACTTTTTGTATTTTCGCAATGCGGACGGAAGCTAGTAATCAAATTAATTAATTTATAATAAATAATGACTATAATAGGAATAAAAATACAAATTCATTAACGAATTTCTACCGACCGCAGTAAGCTGTGGTTAACTTAAGGAAGCATTGTATGTAGTCTATAATTTGCCAACGGATATAGGAGACATTGCAGTTTGTTTGGCAACTCGAGTGACGCAATACGACTTCCACAATGATGATAGCTGGGATTCAGGCCTAATTGGTATATACAGAGTGTTTTTTGAGACCATTTACCATTTATAATAATGTAAAGTTTTTTTTCTAAGTATTAAATTATTATGGCTAATTATTACTTATACTCTCTACTAGTTTTATTAACTCAAAAGGTCTCTTTAGGCTGACTGTAAAGTAAACTGAGTTTAAATGGGTTTATTTAAAAAAATTAACGCTTCATAACACGAGTTGATTCGCATCCTTTCTTTAACTGACATTTAAAAATTCCGAAGGATGCCTACATTTCGACGCGTGTTGTGTAATTTGACATACTTGCACTTAAAAAAAACAAAAATATGTCCGTTATGGGTTTTATACAAAACTGTCATGTACCTAGAATTTTAATTAGGCATAAATGGATTAACGTTATAATATTATTATATTTAAGTAGAAGTTTTTAATAATAAATCTAATCCGATATAAATATTGAAAATATAATTAAAAACGACAGAAAATGAAATTACAAAATGATAGCTACCTGTATAGTGAGACCTCATGTACAAAGTTATAAGTTACACCGGCCCATACAAACATTATTTAAACTCGCTAGATAAAGACACATTGCATCGTAAATAAATAAATAAATCTAGAAAGCCAATTTGTGAATAAAGTTTTTGCATAAATAAACTTTTTGAACGTTAAATATTAATACAAAATAGGTATATGAAATTCCTAGTAAGGGCTAATTAAGTAATGCTTAGTTATAAATAGTAATGGATTTTTTTATTCTTGTGCAGTGCAAAAATGGATAGACAGACTTTTGGTGTGTTTTTCGCTATAACATTATTAGCGCATGGATTCTGCCTCCCATCACATATTAGAATGAGAAGACAAGAAAGTACTTCGGTAAGTTTTTTATACAGCTTTTTGCGATAATGATTTAAAAAGTGCGTGCATACAAAATACACATGTCAATCGTGAAACTTTTTGTCAATTAATTATTACTAAGGTAAATGCCCCATAGATGATCATGTACCAGTATATGATCACTCCATGTATTTGTATACCAATTTTTGTGTATATATATACAAATTGAAAATCTCAATCGATCTCAATCGCTCTCTCCCTTTTCTTCGACAAAAACGCTGCACATCTTCGTGACGCTAATATCATTATTATTGCATTACATCCGTAATAATTTTACACCCCTGCGCGTAAAAAAGTTTCACTTCAAAAATTTATAAAAAGAAAACTAAAACAACTTTAAAAAGGTTGGTCTCTGTGGCAGTGTACCTTTAACGCTGGCAGCATTTCCTCGCTGTATAGTTTTGCGATACTTATTAATTGATTTCCCAATGGTGACATTGGCAGAAACATTTTTGTACTATGTAGGTTAAGAATATTGTAAATACTTAGTGATATTAAGTTTTCATTATAATAATATTAATTCACCCGACATAATTTTTATTCGTCTGGAAACGATCCGAGAACATCTTTATAATAAGCCATGGTATCACAAATCACAACAAAGAACAGTGTTGGTCTAGTGGCTTCAGCGTGCGACTCTCATACTTGAGGTCGTAGGTTCAACTCCCGGCTGTGCACCAATGGACTTTCTTTCTATGTGCGCATTTAACATTAGCTCGAACGGTAAAGGAAAAAATCGTTAGGAAACCGACATGTCTTAGACCCAAAAAGTCGACGGCATGTGTCAGGCACTGGAGGCTGATCACCTACTTGCCTGTTAGATTTTTAAAATGATCATGAAACAGATTCCGAAATCTGAGTCCAAGGCCTAAAAAGACGTTGTAGCGCCACTGTTTTATTTATCACAAATCACAAAGATCGTCAGTGGTAATAGTGATCGTTTTGAAAATGGCACTAAATAATAAATAATAATGGGTATTAAAGTGAATAACTTGAATGTATTATTTTTACAGTACCTGCGATGTGAAGGGCACAAGGTCTAGATTATATGTATATTTCCTTAAGAAAAAAACCATACGAAAATACCACCAACTAATTTCCTTGTCATTTCGTAAATAACAAGGTTGGACCTCATCAGCCGAGGTTATTTTAAGTTCACCTTACTCAGAGTCGTTAAACTATCTCCGAATAAATACTTACTTGTTTTTTAATAATTAGTTAATTGATACGTTACTTAACGTTGGGCAAATTACACTGTTGATTAGTAAGAAAGTTCCATCGGAGCGTTCAAGTATTACGTAACGAATTTTCCTTTTGTAAAACGTTATGATGCGGGGCGGGGATTGAATTACGCGTTATTGTTAATATTATTTTCGACTTTGCAATACTTTATACCACATAATGGTAACTTTTAGGTATAAAGAGTCACTATGTGGTCAAGAAACGTTTTACTATACTTGGGTACAGAAAAACGTTACGGCGCGTTACATGGGGTGGGGTGGGGGGTCAATAATCTCCAAAAATTGCGTGACGTAATACTTGAACGCTCCCTAATACACTTCGCGATCCCATAATGGTAGCGTTATTTTTGTTCTCTTACTTCTTTATTAAGTGTACAAGCTAGCTGTCAATTATTATTTTTTTGTATTATATAATAAGATTCACATTTGCACTTCACAATTATTTTTTAATACAGTTTTCTTTTATTATATAGAGCAGTGTTGGCCTTGTGGCTTCAGCGTGCGACTCTCATCCCTGAGGTCGGAGGTTCGATTCCCGGTTCTGCAACCAGACTTTCTTTCTATGTGCGAATTTAACATTCGCTTAAACGGTGAATCGTGAGGCAACTGCTTGCCTTAGACCCAAAAAGTCAGGCACAGGAGGCCGATCACCTACTTGCCTATTTGATTGACAAATGATCATGAAACAGACACAGAAATCTGAGGCCCAGACCTAAAGTTGTAGCGCCAATGATTTATTTATTTTTATTATGGCTGACTGTAAAAGATAAAGCAGCCGCGTTGCACTGTGTATTCCTATTCAATTACTAAATACATAATATAAATATTCCACGTAAGGAACGAAGTTATGTCTATGTATCTAGTAAATGATAAATGATTTATTGTAAACATAATAAGAAAAAGAAGAAGTTTACAGTAGTGTGATGGAAACATAAGCTGTACACAGTTTTTCTGTCCTTCGAACAGACTTATATTCTTAAGACCAATGATATATATAACTTAAAATTATAATTATTATATTTCCCGTATAAAACGGCACAAAGACAAACAAACATCGACGTTCCATAACCAAGAAACCAATTTAATATAGCTATTTTAATATTAGACAGATACAACGGACTTACCATTGACTGTGAATAATGAAGATACAGAAGACAAGGATGCCATCATTACTGTAAAGGAGTCATATCCCGTATCCGTCCCCATCGACCCGAGCGATGATGATATTGATGACCTGACCCCCGCACCAGCGTCTTCTGGAGGCGGAAGCAGTATATTCAGCATATTTCACCTACTAGGTGCTGTTCTTCCAAGTTCAATCCTTGCAAGCGTAAGTGTTTCGACTATTTTGTATTAAACGCACAACTTTAGATTATAAAACTCCGTACTAATGCGAAAGCATCAGTGGTTAGCTAAGTATGACGTAAAAATGTGTTGGATTTGACATACGGGAAACGGGTATATGGGTCATACTTAGCGCTACTTTACTTAACATTTTACGGATTGAGTGTGGAATTAAATCGTATCTTAATACAAAACAAATGAAGTTGTTTTTATAATAATAATAATAAAAAGTATTCATGACAAATAGTTTGTGACATAATTCATCTATCGCTAGTCCCCACACTAGGGAGTCCCTGTGTTGTGGGTAACTGGATTATAATTCCCAATTTTTTAATACTAATTCGATCTGTATGTTTGGTGCCAAACATTAATTTGTTTATATGAACTAGTTGTCACTAGTTTTCTGCGTTCATTTGCTTTGGTATATATAATTATATAGTGGGTTGACGCATGGCACCAGTTAGGTGAAGTTTTCTAATCGCACCGTTTGTTGCACGAATTAATTCTAAGCGGTAATAAAATTTAATTCTAATAAATTCCCGACTTTGGAAGATTAGTTATTTGTGTGTGTGTGTGTATGTGCGTATTGAAGTATACGTTGTATACAGCAATACATTTTTGGTTTTTTTGTCTTTAATATCACGTGTGAATTAGTGCATGAATTTTTTATTACACTGGTGCAATAGCACCTGGCACAGAAAAAATATAAAGGTAAGTTCTTACGCACTCTTTTCAATACATTAATATGAATTTATGTAAAACTCTTATCGCAATAAAAATATTAAAAATTAAAATATTTACTATATTTTTATAGTCATTAAGTGCAAAAAACTATTTGTACATGTTTTACAGACACTTCTACAGAATATCCTAAGACTTACGGTGGACAGACTTACTCCACACATAATAGTGCGTAGACAAATCAATGATATTGATTACGTAAACAACTTAAAACCTACTTTCCAAAGACAAGAGAACGAGAGTGATTCAGGAGACTCTATGGATTCGGAGGAAACTGATGACGATCGGAATTCAAATCAGGAGTTGGATTCGGAAATGGATTCGGTTGAGGATGAATATGATGAACCTGAAGGTGATGGACAAGGAGGTGGTATTTTGGGTCTTCTGGCTGGATTAAGTGGTGGTGTAAGTAATTAACATATGAATTCTATTTAACATTGGTAGTCCCAAAAAGTATTTCGACTCGTAATAAACATTTCCGGTAATTTTACTGAACATTATATTAATAGTATTTTCATAATCAAAGCAATTGGATACTGGAATTTTTTATTATTTTAAATATTCGTGATTTTAGGAAGATGGCCAGTCTGATTTAGGATCGCTTCTTGCAACAGTTAGTGGAATTATTGCCAATTTGAGTGTAAGTAACTAGATTAAAAACATTTCTTTTCTCAAATCACAGATAATACAAGTAATTTTATGTTCTAGGGCGATGGAATTGACTTAAACGCGTTGATAGCTTCGGGAATTGGTCTTTTCGTAGGATTATTGGTACGTTTTTAAATTTTCATAGTAATATTATCGTACTTTAATAGTATTTTTATTGATGGCAATGTTATTTTTAGTCGGAAGGGAACGAAAATCCTGGTTCTGTTATAGCTAGTTATTTCTTGACGTCTTTGGACACGATTACTGGAGGTGGTTCGGTGAGAGTTAATGGTTTATATTGAAGACATTACAAAAATTTGATTATAATAATTAACGTTTAAAATATTTCAGACAAACAATGGAGCCTTTTTTGGTAATTTGCTATCGAAATTGATTCAAGGGACCAGTGCTGTGAGTAATTAAATAGATATCTGTGTACCTACATTTACCAAGGGACCTACGTGTAACTACAACTCACAAACTACTGAATCGATTTCGATGAAACTGTTTTCGATGTTTCTATTAAGCCAACAAATTTGTAGGCAAACGTACAAACACAAACACATATACTTAAATTTAACACACGGTCGGTAGCTTAAATAGATCAACATACTCTATTATTTTTGAATTAGAACACAATTGATAAAGGTCAAACTGATAACATGCATTTTTGAAGTCGGTAAAAAACATACATTTTCCATAATAAAATAAATTATCTATAATTATTTGAAAGTGATTTTTCCAGGCACTTGATCCTGACGCAAGCTCAGAAGAGAATGAAGGGCCGCAAATGAAGGATTCAGCTGGGTTTTTCTCGAGTTTACTGATGGCACTTCTCGGAAACATGTCTAAAGGCAGTTCCGGTGGCTCACACCCGTGGAGACGTTATCTTGAAATTCATGAATCATAAACACCAACATACAAAGAAACCATTTTGTTAAACTCTATACTTCTTAGGTGTATACTTGTAGAGATACAAGCTGTGTATTTACACCATAGATCTAACTAGCTTGTATGTGATCTTCATATCGTGGCCGGATCGTGGAATTGATAATTTAAACGTGAAAAACATTTTGAAATTATGAGGCCAGCTTTACGTTTTTTTTTAATATTCAAGATGTCAAATAGTTTTTGAAGTTATACTTCTTTAGACGCGTTATGAAAAATTGATGAGAGTGAAATTTTACGATGCGCGCGCACCGTGACACAAAATTATCATTATGGGCGCCGAGCGTGCGCGAGCGAGATGGGAATAAAACAATCTACAAGTAAAAATAAATAGAATATGCGTGAAGTTAGCAGCTATGCCAAGAATTTTGAATGACCATAATGACATTTGTAGTACCTTTTAAACAAATAAAAGAGTTTTAATTATTTTTTCAAAGAAATTTAGCAATGCTTTTTCACAAAGACCTATTGTTACTTAGTTAAAAGGTTATGAAACATACCTAGTTATAAAATTGAATTAATAATATAATAAATAATTTTAATTATTATTATTAGTATTAATTAATAATTGAATAATGTACAAAATATTAAATATTATTAAATTATTAACGTTAAATATTTATTATGAATTATTTAATATTTAAAAAAAATAAAGAAAGCCAAAGAAGTATAACTTCTTACGCGCGTACATTAGTATGGCCTGAATAGTTGCTTTATTTCCCGTTAGTTTTTTTATTTAGGTTGTCAGAAATTTATGACATACGTAACAAGGTGCCAGATAGAAGGCTTGTCTATGAAATAAAAATTAACCAGACGCAATCCGAGGCCAATTAATATTTAGGTGATGAGGTTGATTCCTGTAGGAGTATTAATAATAATAGTAATTCATGGTATTTTTTTATTTTATATAAATGAATCCTGAATTCAGTAAAAATATATTATTTAAAAAGTTAGGTTATTTCTTGGTGACAATTTACATCTCTCATGGGCTTTTACGAAATTGACGATTCAACTGTATGACCTTTCATAGCTACTCATTTTATGAAGTAATATTTTTACGATTCGGCCACTATATGTCTATTTAGTTGTAAAATTAAGTTATTGATAAAGTTGTTTTGTATTATTCTTATATAATTTAATAAATTGGGCTACGACAAAAAATATAGCACCAGTGATTCCTTACTGTGACCTGTGTTGAGCAGTAAATAAAAAAAGATTCCAAAATAATTATTTAATTACATTACCTTTAATTATTATTTTTAAACGTGTATATAATTGAATTAACATCGCAGCTAAATGAACAATCCGAATGTCTTCAAAATAATTTACGAAAGCGAATTATGTATTTATATAGTGTTTTGAATTTATTTACGTATTCTAAAGTCTGTTTTATTAAATACAAACAAGTGTTTTATTGTCATATATATATTTTAGATTAATTAAATTTATTTTTTTCAGAGCAACGAAGGCGCGGAATCTACGGCGCCATCTATATTTTGGACCCTTAAACTGGACGTTTTACGCGCCCTCGTTCAATTTACAACTAGTTTCCTGGGATTGGCTTCGTCTAGCGCTTTTCAACATAGTTCCCAATAAGCGCCTTTATCATAATAAACGTTATGGATAGCAATATTTTTTGATTTTACAGCCTCTTCTCCGATACATGGCACAGAGAAAGCTCGTTTATCTGAAAAATAAATGTTTACAATTTGACAATTACACCATAACCCATTTCTAAACATAAAAGTATAGAAAGAAATTTCTGTTTTCATATGTTGTGCTTATGCGCATAACACAAATTAATTAATATAGAGAGAACTCATAAATTTAGAAGACTAAAAAAGAACTGCGTTATAATGTTATGTACCTACTTACATATATAGTAGCACATAATTTCTAATTAAGCGCGTCACAAATATATTCAATTGTCAATTAGTATAACATTAAAATATTTTTTATAGAACAGTGAGCAAACGGGTGAAAGGCTCATCTGATGTTAGGATGAAATGAAAATGGTCACGTGACAAAATCACGCTAATGTCATCCCCATACAACTTCGCTTAGCGTTAACTGTCAGTCGGCGTTGCCGGCTAAATGTACTGTCACGTCATTTCATTTGACAATTGACATAAGATTTACAGAGACAAAACGTCTAGTATGTTTATGAATAATGTGAGGCTTACATTTATGTTAGGGGGAGTGGAGAGTACATAAGACACCGCATCAGCTACATCTCCTGGAGTCAGCATCGGTACATCTAAAGTTTTACCTTCCCTTTCGACCATATCGGTTTTCACTAGCCCCGGCGCTATGCTCTGAAACGATATATAAATAAAATTTAGATGGTGGTCTGGTCCTTGCCTTGCTCAACGTATAAGAATCGCAATACACAGAGGAAATTCTGGCAACATTTAGTGTTTTTAATTAACAAAAATGCTTGCTGAATTCTAAATTAAGCTTCTTTCCTAGATTTAGACAATTCTTATATTTAATTATTAGATTGAATCCGACGTTCCGTCTTGATAATCACCGGTTTGGTTTGAAATTTACCTAAATAAAAATGTGAATAGGGAAATCATACCGTAACTTTAATATTGCTGTTCAAATGCGCTAATTCGTTGAGAAGTGACTGTGTGAAGGCCGACACTGCGTACTTACTCGCTGGGTATGAGTTAAACACAGGTAAAAATGGCACGTAATGACCCGCAACGCTGAAAAATCAATTACAATTGAATTTTGGGTTATATAAATTCCTAACAAAACCTGCAAAGCATAAAACAAATTGGACGAAGTAATAATGTCACTCACTCTCAATTTCAGATTTGTTTAGCTTTATACAAAAATTCATTAAAATTCAGTTTCTTCAAACATAATGATCCGTTTCTCGTTTATTTACAAGGATTTAATCACGTTAGACAAGATTTCTAAAGCAAGGCAAGACTGCTAAGAAAATAGACTAGTGAAAGTGTGAGGAAAGTTGTTTAAGATTAAATTTTTGCAATTGGATCCGATTTAGAATTGATCTGACTTGTATTCAACAAATTCTCTCTCTCTTAGATTTCTTCCAGACAACCCTAGTAAAGGAAAAATAAAAAAAAATAAACATTGAGGGTAAATTCCAAGAAGTGCATAAACAAATTTAAAAAAATAGCAAGTAACAAATTATAGAATTACCAAACCTAATCTAAAATAAAATAATAAAATAAACTTAAATCTGATGTCACGGTTCAATGCAATACAAAAGAATAAGAAAATACATGAATTAGAAAAGTCAAGATTGTTTATGTAGAACACTTTAGAGGTAAGAGACGTAGCCAATCGTATGGAGTCGGCGGGCCTAAAAAGGATGAGCTGTATGATGGAATTTCCAAAAAGCATCTATTACAGGAGCATAACATATACATACATATATATAGGCCCTGAGAATTTGAATTCATTTTTAAGATAAGAGGGAGTTTTAACGAATAGAATAGAGTATAGAAGTTGAAGGAGATAAAGATATTGACCTTACCTGGATATATTAATGATGTGCCCATTAAAGTTATGAGTTTTCATAGAATTAAGAGCGTGTCGTGTGCATAGTATCAGACCTTTCACGTTGGTGTCGATTGTTGATAACATTTCATCACAGCTTACGGGTGAGTCTCCGAACTCTGAAAACAAATTATTATTAGTCCCTTTCAGCAATCAAAAACGCTTTTAACTCAGCGAGGCACTGTTTCAGTATTTTTTGAGTAGATAATAGTTTTCAAGGGTCTATTGTATTTTTACAACGGCGAATTGAATTTGACTCCCGCCATTTTATGTTATGCCCAAGAACAATCTATTAATATTAAATATGATTGTTAATGTGCGCGCGTCATTAACAATTGTGCCTGCAATTTCGATAGAAAATGCTATTTCTATGAAAAAGTGTTATGCGTGTAAGATTTCAAAAAATATTACAGTACCAACGTCAAGGATATCATCGTTACGTACTCGCTAAGCTCACGTTAGGCCTTCTCGAATAGAATTGATTTTAGTATAAATTTTTCCCAATCTGCAATCTTCGATAATGTTTCTTCCGTTTATTACATTATTTGTTTAGTTCATCATCAATGAAAAATGTTTTATAGCCAAATTTAATTCAAAAAGAAAAATGATCTCTAGACTATCTATAAGTGTCTTCAATCAAACAAATTCTTCAGCTTTACAATATCAGTATGGAAAATTCTGTATCTCTAATAATTTTACCAGAAAATAAGCCATTAAAATAAAAAATCTGTGGGGCTACAACCTCTTTAGGCCTCTGATTTCTGAATCTGTTTCATGATCATTTTTCAATCTAATAGGCAAGTAGGTGATCAGCCTTCTGTGCCTGACACACGTCGGCTTTTTGGGTCTAAGACATGTCGGTTTCCTCACGATGTTTTCCGAAAGAAAGTCCATTGGTGCACAGCCGGGGTTCGAACCTACGATCTCTGGAATGAGAGTCGTACGCTGAAGCCACTAGGCCAACCCTGCTGTGAAAATAAGCCATTAAATATGTAAAAATTCTATTATACCACTAATATTTCCGGGATACATGACTCCTGCATTATTGACGAGTATGTGTGTGCCTCCATAGTTCTCTTCCACTGACTTAAATGCTGCTTCGACGTCTTCTTGCTTGGTAATGTCGCATTGTATCGAATGAATACTACCAGAGCCTGTTATTTGTGTTTTCAGTTCCTGTTATTCAAACAAAAACACATCAAAGTTGTTCCATGTTGACAAGTGTATAAAAATGATGTTATCGACAAACAGATTTCTACGTTTCGTTGATAGTTTTATTGAATAATACGCTTTCCTAACATAACACTTTTCCGGGAATTGAACTAATTATCTTCTGGTTCTGCCTTGGAATCTTGTGGGTTAAAAAAGGCCGCGAAGTAAGTAATTATTAAATTATAGATTTTGTATCCGTTCTATGAGAAGAACTACGTTTATATTCTCAAGGATCCAAAAACAATTTGCGACACAATTTTTCTTGCAATTTATTTTTTTATGTAGTTATCAATATATACCTATCGTCTTTTTTATCGAAGAATAGTTATTTTTAATCTGTTATTATATAATTTATTAAGCTATGTGTATATTCTATATTGCTGGAGCTATAAATCATAGTAACCATGATCTACAACTCAGAGTAATTCTCACATCCACAAGTTGCGTTCGTCTGGCCAACCCGACGAGCTTTAGGCCGGAATTAGCCAATTGAACGCAAATCTCAGCGCCAATGCCTGCACTTGCGCCAGTAACAACAGCCGTCTTTCCGATCCAGCGGTCCATGTTCCTACAAAGAAACATTTTAAAACTTATATGGAAAATAAAGAACTCCCAAAAGATATGCAATGTTCCCGACGCGTGCAAGTTCGAACTGAATCTAACAAAGTTATCGAGAGTCCCGCAAACATCCATTTTTTTGCATATGTCAGAGCAGGTAGACTGAGCGTTAGAGTGGGGAAGATAAATACTGCATTCTCCATACTCTAATCTAACGACTGTGTTGTATAGAATTGTTTTTAAAATCCTTAAATTCATATGAAATTAATAGAAAAATTAAAGTAATTACAATTATTGCACAATGTATTTATAACGTATCGTGTATCAGGGACATAAAATAAAACCTTGAAGTTTTATAGAAAATTGCATCGATAAACAATACGTTCTCTTTATTCCATTATCCCGCGTTTTTACATATTTAATCATTTGACAGGACAGTTTGATAGTCTTTGATGTAACTCTTTTAGTTATGAAATCTTCAACCCCGCTATTTTTTTATTCTTCGTTATAATCATTTAATATGTTAGGATAAAACAAGTCGTTTAAATGCTATGTAGTTATAAGCATGTTATAAGTTACAAGATGAATTATATTAATGATCACTTACCTACACGTAGATGAACTTGCGTGCTGTTTCCAAGACAATTAATGTTCAACTAAGACACGACATAAGCAATTATGATCTATAATTTATTTTATTTATCGTGATAATTTAAATATCTGTGATATTTATTATTTACGTAAGGTATTTAACGAATACCAAATAACTAGTCACGACTCACGACTGAACACTGCCGACTTTCTTTAAATTATAACGTAACATGTGAAAGTAAAATCGCATTGCTATAGGGACTTTTTGCATTATTGGAAAATGGATTTCAAACCGCGTTATTTTTACGAAACCGAAAATAATGGGCAGGCGACTCATCTGATAATGATACCGATCATGTATACTTACAATATAAATTTTAGAAATAGTTTTATTTATTATGTATTTAAGTATGAAGAAATAAATTTTCTTTCATCGTCATATAGATAATTAAACTCAAACTCAAAATATCTTTATTCAAGTGGGTAACCAAGTACACTTTTGAATCGTCAAGTTAAATTAATCATAAATTTACATTTACTACCAGTTCGCAAGTCAAGGGCGTAGAGCGGGTAAGAAGAACTGGCAAGAAACTTTCCGCCACTCTTTTTAATCGCCAAGTATTGTCATACAAATTGTTTGAACTGGAGCAATTCAATCCCAAGGATTAGGATCATTTAAGTAGTCCTCAAATTTATAAAAGGCTTTGTTGATTAATTTTCGTTTAACAAGGGCTTTGAATTTATTTAGTGATAATTCTCTAATTTCGCTTGGGAGTTTGTTGTAAAAACGAATACAATTTCCATATAAGGAGTGGTTTATCTTTTGGAGCCTGGTTGGTCGTACACTCAAATTAGTTCTATTTCGCGTATTATACTGGTGAAAGTCACCATTTGTTTTAAAATCGTTTATATTTTTTTGGACATACAACAAGGCTTCAAGAATATATTGACCAGATAGTGTCATAATATTTAATTCCTTAAACTTATTCCGTACCGACTCCCTCGGAGAAACACAACAAATACCCCGAACAGCCCGCTTCTGCAGCACAAATATGGATTGAACCTCTGCAGCAGCACCCCACAGTAAAATACCGTACGACATAACGCTGTGGAAGTAGCTATGATACACTATTTTAGCCGTGTCCTTATCAGTAAACTGTCGGATTTTCTTTACTACATATGCTGCAGAGCTCAGCCTATTTGAAAGAGTCTCTATGTGTGGGCCCCATTGGAGTTTACTATCTATTGTTATGCCTAGAAAAACAGTTTTGTCAACAAAGTTTAGTTCACTGTCCTTAATTTTCAGGTTACCAATATCTCGCTTTACGCTAGTAGTTGTAAATCTAATACATTTTGTTTTATTCTTATTAAGCAGTAAGTTATTTACATTAAACCAGTTAACTATACGAGAGATAGAATTGTTTACATCGTCCAATAATACGTTATTCCTATTCACTTTAAATAGAAGTGAAGTGTCATCAGCAAACAATACCATCTCATGAACTTCGTTGACAAAGAATGGGAGATCATTTATGTAAATCAGAAATAAGAAAGGCCCGAGAATCGATCCTTGGGGGACGCCCATTGATACCTGCGAACCCGGAGAGGTGACTCCATTGACATGAACTCTTTGGATCCTTCCCTTTAAATATGAATTCATCAGGCTGGAAGCTTTGCCATCAACGCCATAGTGTTGAAGCTTTCCAACGAGTATATCAGGATGAACACAGTCAAAGGCCTTTGACAGGTCACAAAAGACGCCGACTCCATCATATGATTCTTCCCAGGCGTTAAATATGTCCGAAATCAACTTCACACCGGCTTCGATTGTGGAGCGACCCTTAGTGAAACCATACTGTTTATTATGTAAGAGTTTATTTTTATTAAAATGTAAAGAAAGCTGGTCTAGCATTATCTTTTCAAAAACTTTGCTCAACGCAGGGAGGACGGAAACAGGTCTGAAGTTTGACGGATCAGACTCACTACCTGCCTTGAACAACGGTGTAATCTTACTTAATTTCATTTCGTCCGGAAAGACTCCACAATCGATACATCTGTTAAAAATTATAGACAATTCAGAGCTTATTACATTAATAACGGAATTTAAAATGACTGTTGACATACCCCATATATCTTTACTTTTTTTTAAATTAATAAGCTTAAAAGTTTTAACGATATCTAAAAGAATATTTAAAAGAAAATATAACAATTAACTATAGTTTTTATGGAAGAGCTGGAACCCTTACACGGGTATTTTTAACTTAAAAATCTTATACCAATTGTAATGCATTGTTTATAATGAATAAACACATTTTTTTTAAATAAAAAAGTCTTTATATGCCTTTATTACAATGTGTAAGATTCGGGAACCCTTTTAAGTAAGAAATACCTGTGTCAGGGTTCCCAGCTCTTCCATAATTTCCATTTTTATTCTTTATTTATTTACTAGGTATAGAAATAAAACAGCAGGTTATATTTAAAATTGTATATTTGAAGATAAATGTATGTTAATAGAAAAATCTCGGTCGCACTTAACAAGGCTACATTATGGTCGACTATATTACATCTACGAACTAAACAACACCACCTCACACTCTGACGCACATAGGAACATTTTCACCTTATACTAAAGTTCTGCATTTTATACCAAAGTAGCTACAATTGTGGAAATCGAAAGCGACCTTCACAAATCTGTTTAATGGATAAATAATTAACTATATATAAACAACTGTAATTAAGTTGTATTTTTTTCCAATAACTCGTTTATTAAAAGATTTGTTCCAGCGACTGGGCTAATTTAAAAGAAATTAGCTATTAAAGCTTAAGCTCGAAATATAGTCCTTATTCCCGGAAATCCTCCCAAAGGTAATAGTGAAATTAAACAAAAAATTGTGAAAAATTCAATTTCGATGGTCAAAATATTGATAAATTCACTATGTGAATGTTGTTTATTTTTTTAACGGCAAACCCATAATGACTTTAACAACATCAGAACAAAATCGCTAAAGGCAATGGCAATGTAAAACAAAAAACATTAATAATTTATATGATCATAGCTATTTTGATATAAAACGAGCTCCATCAAAGGTATTCCTAATACTTAAATCTTTTTTACTCTATAAATCTTATCTATTCATCAACATGTGCTCTCAACTATCAAATGCGGTCAATCATATAATCTATATTAGAATCACTTTATAAAATCTATGTACTTGAAGATAATATTGCTATCGTTAAAATAACACGGAAGAAAACTTAGCACAGTCAATGTGTAGTCTGTATTTTTAAACAGCAGTCAAAATACAGTCACGGTAAAATACGGCTGTATTTTAAAGCAGTATTAGGTTTAATATACCGACCGCTTAAAGCGATTCAATGCTATACACAAATATTCGACATTTCAAATAATAATATTGCGATTTTTAAACTAAACTATTACTATAAACCTTAAAATATACAATGATATTCTCCCAAACGCAAGTCACAGTTATCTATAGTAAAACTAAGTAAAAATAACGGGCAAAATATATTGATATTTACGATGTTTTAATTATAAAATCATGTGTCTTAAATAATAAATTTCCAATTTTCTTGTTTAAAAACAAATGGCTATTTTTGCTGAATCTTCATGACAATATAGCTTTTATAAAAGATAATCTATATCGTATATTAAAACGCAATTATTGCCGGTTCTCTTAGATAATTATTTGATTAAACAGTCAGCCTATATCTCAGCGAACCGACCAATGAACTATATTCAAATTACACAATTTTGTCTTACATTAAAATATTAATTGTATCACGTATCTATACATTTATTTAAGAGTATTTAATATTTACCTACACGATAAGTGCAAAGCGTGATTTTCAGACTAAATACATACCATCTAAACGCCTTTTTCTGAAGTGAAAATTAATTTTTAATAAATATATTTTAAGATTTTGCGTAGTACCTTTGTAGGACATAAAAACCACTTCAGCGCATCTCTTTAAGCCAATTTATTTTCAGCAATAACATTAATATGACCTACTCTCATCGGTTGTTAATGTAAATGATTAGATATAAAACAATATAAAATATTAAAATACATATTTATTCTTTCCGATTGTGTTTGGTCAATAAAAATATTAGATATTTTAAGATAACCAGCCAAACGCTAATTCAACTTTTACAATTTTGCGAATCTTATAATTATTTAATATCTAAAAATATGTATTCCTTTCTTTATGTTACACAGAAATGATATTGCACTCTCAATAATTTGCATATAAAATGTAGTACAAAAAAATGTCGACTGATAAGTAACCAAAACTTACCAATACCGTAATTACGTTACATGAAATTAAACGATTTAAAAAATGTAAGAACCACTTATGGTAAGCGAATAAGATAATTATTACTTATTAATTGCTATAACGCTCCAATCTCATTATTTCTCCCTTTACAAGAATTTTTTAAACTCAAATGATGGGAATGTATTCTAAACCATCGAAATTGCAAAACTATTTTTATACAAAATGCATATTCTAAGTACGCGGCGTAACATTTACTATAGGTTCACTGCGTGTGTCAAGATTATCACTTTTATATCAACTGATTAGTGATTTCAACACCTGTATAAAATATCTATATCACAATTGAAGATATTTTAAATTGAATGAGATAGCCAGCCCCCATTCAAGATTTTGTCTGAAAAAAAATTAATTCCGGCTCGAAGGACCATCTTGTATGAGCCACTAGAATTAACAACCACGCAGAGTACTTATAACGCCTTTTATAATTTATCAGGAATATTGTCTGTTTCACTCACTGAAATAAACTTTGAACTTTTAACTTGGGGATGTACTGAGGCTCCTCTTTTATGATTGGAACCTGAAATTACAAATTCATCATTTTATTCAAGTGTTTCCTTAACTCTATTACAAATGGTATGTTAAAGCACAGCTAGTAAATTTGATTTAACCTTCAGAGTTTTGAAAGATAACCCAATAAATTTCAAGTTAAACTAGAGAGAGTCTGGCTAGGTAATGAAAGAAGATAACGAAAAAGCACGACAAATTAAAAAAAAAATAGTATGGTATCTCTAAAAGTTTTATATATTTTGTGGATTAAACTTGATACTTGATTTTATTTTATTATTTTTTTACATTGATAGTAACGTATTTGGTCTTTTACTATTGATACTTAAAATGACTAGCATTGCATGGAAAACTAAAACTATATTTATTATAAAACACAACTTTAATCGGAATAATCAAAATCAGAATCCAAAAAATCAATATGCATAGATTCATCAGAGTCATTGCTGTTATCACTGTCTCTCACATTGATTATGAAACTTTCTATATGTTTAGGCTATTATACCTGTTAACTATTCGGAAAAAATATATAATAGAAATAAAAATGAGTAATTGCATCAAGACAAAAAATCATACTAACCTAAGAAATTCAATGACATTCTGTGTTGGCATCCGAATGTTTTCAAATAATTCAATTATCTTCTTTCATTAGCCAGACTTTATTTTAATATACAGGTTGGACTAAGCGGACCTGTCTGTTATATATAAAATTATAAAAAGCCATATCAATGGTCCCCATTTTATCTCAAAAAAAAAACTTAAGGATTCCTCAATTTACAATTAACATTTTGTCATTCCTTTTCGTAGAATTGTCCGTTAGCTAATAAATTTTCTTTCTTTCTTTCTTTGCATGCTGTTTGTCTGTTAAAAGGTGTACATTTAGTTTTTATTGTTTTAGATGTTAGCTTTTACTGGAATGCCCGTTGTTAAAACTAATTTAAATAAATAAATACATTAAGGATAGAGGAAGATTGTTAACAAAATAAAAATTAAATTAAATACATCTAACCTCGAATTCTGATTGGTCGTCGTCATCTAGTTCCAGAGGGTCCTTCATCTGCGAAAACAAATAACATTAATTGTTGTTAATTGTCAACCCAGAGGTCGTGAGTTCGAATCACGGTTGGGCACAGGACTTTTCCAAGTGTCCATATGACACTCGCTTGACTTTTCCATGTGTCCATATGACACTCGCTTGACTTTTCCATGTGTCCATATGACACTCGCTTGACTTTTCCATGTGTCCATATGACACTCGCTTGACTTTTCCATGTGTCCATATGACACTCGCTTGACTTTTCCATGTGTCCATATGACACTCGCTTGACTTTTCCATGTGTCCATATGACACTCGCTTGACTTTTCCATGTGTCCATATGACACTCGCTTGACTTTTCCATGTGTCCATATGACACTCGCTTGACTTTTCCATGTGTCCATATGACACTCGCTTAAGGCGAACTAGACTCGAAACGAGACTAATGCAAAGATTCTATTTTCTTTTTTAATTACATTTAAAGCAAATAGTATAATCCTATAATTTTTAAGTTATATGTACCTTAGGCGGTCGACCCCTCTTGGGTGGGGACTGCGCACGAGTGGCGAGGACGCGCAACTGATGCGCTCGTAACAAGTGCTCGGTGTGCTCGCGGGGAGATCCCACTATCGCCCCACAAGATGCGAACACGCACTTGTATTGCATCTCTGAATCAATCATGTGTATTATTTAATTACAACAAGTAAAAAGCCGACATGAGCTGTTCATATCGCGAGACGTATTTACACCTTGGAAATATGGTAAAATTAAAAAATAAAATATTACGTCTCTTTCCAGAAAATTATAACTTTATCTAATAAACATTAATTTTAAATAAAATTTAAAAAATAATCATATTTCTCACACAATTTAACGAACGAATGCGTGGTTGGGTTCGAAATCTTCTACACAAATTAAATTCCATACGAAGAGTTGAAATTTTTAGGAATATCATTATTGCTTTTCATTAGTAAAATGGTTTTTAAAATTATATCAGTTGAGATACAAATTTTTTTTGTTAAAAGTCATTTTAGTAAACAGTTTATTCTTACGTTCTTCTTCATCCTCCTGGTGGTGTCTGGCCATGTGGACCTGCAAAAGTCTCTCGGAAGGCAGCTTCACGTCGCACATGGAGCATGGGAACCGAACCCGCACCGGGCTCTTCAACGTCGAATGGGCTTCGCGTCTAGAAACATTCCCATTCATAAACAATAATTTGTGCTTATCAGTCTCCTTAAAAATATTCCTTTTATACATAAATAATTCAATTACTATAAATATTATTATCAACTTTATGTAAAGCACGTGTATAAAATTATATATATAGTTATATTATAACGTTTAAAATTAAGTTTTTGTTATAAGGACAACGGGATATTAAAATGTGTTAGAATTTATTAAATTCAAATTTAAAGATACAATTCTAAAGCATAAACGAAAATTTAGTCCGCATCGCTAGAATACATTTATTTCGTCAATATTTTTATGGAATTAATATTATTAAATTCACATTATATTAATAAATATATTACAGTAAACTACCCCAATCACCCCAACGATACTGTATCCATATCAAATAATCAATTGTTATTACAATACCCTTATTAATGATCATATTACCTATGCGTGTACATATGATTCCTTTGCGCAAAGCTCTGGCCACACATCGGACATTGGTACGACGTCTCTAAGGGGCGGCCAGACAAATGACGCTTGCGATGTTGGTTTAAATTTGTCACCTGAAAATCAATTATAAATAGGTACTGTATAATCTGAAGTATGGATAAATACCGCTGCGTACAGTCCTACCCCATGCTTTACAATAATTATTATTTATTGCTCAGTTATACAATACAACAACTTATTACAACTAGTATACGAAGGACGTTCCTCCATCCGTAATGGTTTAAAAAAAAACTGTGTTACGATAATGATCTCGATTTTCTTATGTTAGGTATTGAGAGCAATCAAATTGCAAGAATAAAAACATCGGGAGCGATACCGCTTTTGTAAATTACAGAGTACCGTAGGGTATTAACTAATCGATTTTACATATCCTGCCAGTTAAGGTTACTGTATTTAATATATACCAGTGCAATTAAGACTATTGAGAAGAATACAATAGTTTATAGTGCGATGGTGTGGGCCTATGAGGCTAAATACAGTCTCATGTTAGAGCCAGTACAAAATATATTCACCTGTTACCTCTATAAGAGACTGTATGAAGTGTATCCGCTTATGCATTGTGTTATGACGCCTCAGAAGAGAGCTTGCTATATCATATATGGATACTTATGGGTCTGGTAATGTGGGTAAAAATTAAGACTAGGTCTACGGGTCCCAAGCAAGAATCTGAGGCGGAAGACACAACTTTTAGTTGCACCGCGGACACACACTTCAATTTGGTTACCGAGGCGACACTCACGCGAGCGACACACGTAATGTTTAAGATTTCTATCGAGGTAGACCTAATTGTTTGTACTCTGGTTGAGTTTACAAGAGCTGTTCGTTATATCATTAAGATCTAGGTATAGGTTTTTGAAGTTAGGTATACTTCTTTAGGCGCGTTATGAAAAATTGATGAGAGTGAAATTTTACGATGCGCGCGCATCGTGACACAAAATTAACAGAATAAAGTTGCCCACGGAAGATGCTACGGCATTGGACATAATTTAAAAACAACATTCGAATAATAATAGAATTTATGTTACACTTAATGTAAGAGAATAATAATAAATATTTATTTATTTAATTTTTCAAATGTAACTGAACTAATATTGACTATAATGACTCCTTTTCCAGTCTTTGATTATTTAATTGTAATTAATTATTTGCATGCAATCAAAAACTATTTTTAATAATGCCAAAGAAGTATAACTTCTTACGCGCGTACATAAGTACACGCACCCTTTTATATTTATTTAATTGTAGAAATATCGGTGTATTATAGTAGTTCTATCGTATTTGTAATACGGTTGACTCTCGATTATTTTAAACTCATACCAGAGATAAATTTCCTAATACCAAATTCCAAATTTTAATTTCGAAAAGTCCGTAAGTTTTTTCGAGTGAGCGACCTCAGTCTATCATTCTCCAGAGTAATTAAAAACAATTGACAGGTCTGTACATTATAAACACTTCAAAATATAAAGAGTAGGGAACTTAGCACATGTTGGCAAGCAAGGTACAATTAATTTTGTTTTTTTCAATTTGTCGAATATTTTTCAAGGGACCGGAAAAAAATCAAATTATCGAGAGATTCAACAGCAACTGTAAAGATAGAAAAATTGTGGAAAATAAATAAATTTTATCAGAAAAACTACGTCGGATCTCAATTTGTATGAATAGTTATGCGCGTAACCGATTTGACAAGCATTTAATACTATGTCAAACACATGTACAACAAACAATAGAGATTATTTAGAATGTCAACAAAAACTCAGGAGATAAAATTGCTGAATGCTTGTGGTGACTCAAACACACATAAGAGAATGCCTAAACCATTACTATTATTATTTTTACCGCCCATGGCTAAATTAATAATGCACAAGACATATACAGGTTCTGAATTTAAATTGTATTTAATTAAAATTTTAAATGGAGAAAATTTTCACAATTACGCCAAAATCCCTGCAAGAAGTCATGGTCTCAGATTGCATCCGTTTCTTGGATTTTATTTCATAGACAAGTCTGTCTTGTCTGACACACGTCGTTTTTGGATTTGAAACATGCCGGTTTCCTCACGACTTGTGCCTTCACTGAACTGGCAGTAAATGTAAAATTAGAAGCATTTCAAATAATATATATTTTCTTTTTTTTGACGTTCATAAGTGTACATTGTGTTACCTTTATGAACATTGATATACAAAAAACCCAAGATGCACACTCAACGTCTAAAAAACGTCCTCAAAAAATGAGCGCAACATTCTAAATTGTGCGCTCATTTCAAATAGTCTCGCGTCGCTCGCGTCTGGGAGCAGTTGTCAAAAATGCCAAAGTGTTCTGTGAGAAATTGTAAAAATATAACGTCAAGAAGGCTAAAAAAGGATGGGATATCGTATTTTCGGTAATTAAAAAACTTTATTGATTAGTTTTTGTTGTTTTTATGACTGATTATAACAAGCAATGTGTGATTTTTGTTTATTTTTTCTAAAAACTTCATTCAACGCACAAACTTCTATACGGCCAACTTCAATGGCTGCTTGTTCAGTGTTAGAACAACGCATTACAGTCTTCTTTTTATTTTAGTCGCATTATAAGAATGACCCTGTTCTACTACCTAATAAGTGGAGTCGATGTTATTTATTTGTGTTTTTTTTTTATAAATAAATTTATGTACTTTTGAACTTTTTTGTGTGTAGTTTTTGATAAATATATTTACACTATATAAAGTGTAGGTCAGGAGGTAGCCAATTTAATTTTTTTTTTAATTTAAAGAAAAACCTTTTTAACCGGATTAAAGTTATGTATTATTATAAATTTATAACTATTTAACATCCAACACCTTTTGTCTTCAGTCACCGTGACCACGCACGCTGTAAAGCACGCGAAAAGTCGGATAAATTTAAAATTATGTTAAATAGTTGTAAATAAAAAAGTAATGTTCGACTCCACTCAACACCTTGTCCTACCGACCGCGGTCGGTCGTAAAATTTTTTGGCTTTAAGTACACTGCGTTGTAATAACAACTTTAAACAATTCGCGTAAGGTTGATTTTGCAATAATATATGCTTGTAACTTATAGAAAGAGACAGAAATAGTGTTTCAGGACACTTTCGAGCGTTACTTTTATTCGAGACTGTGCATCTTGGGTTTTTTGTATATCAATGTTTATGAATAAATGATTTTGACTTTGACTTCACTGTACGAGCGTGTGTCAGACCCAGGGGAAAGAGAGTCGCACGCTGAAGCCAATAAGGCCAACATTGCCGTTTTTTAATCAATTAACAATTATCACGTGTTGATTCCTTAAGACCTATATATTTCAATCGATCCCTGAAGTCAGCGATTCCAATATAGTGGCATTCATCCGACATTTAAATTTTTAACTATATTTCTCATTGGCAACTGTTACGATATGGATTAAAAAATAAATTTTTCCTCACCTGTGCATAGGCCTTGTCGCAGCCAGGTTCGGGACACACAAAGGGCCTTTCTCCGGTGTGCAGGCGGACATGGTTGTTGAGGTTTGTTACCTGACAATGGAGAACATCGTATAAATAACGCGATATCGATAGCACATACTTTTTTATAGGACAAACGAACTTAGAATAAAGTGCCATCCGCCACCTATGTACACCTAAAACGCCAATGAGGTGCCGGCTTTTGAAGGAATTTTAATCAAATTATTCCTAGACGTTCCGAGTGTGTTGTCATTTATATCATTTACTTTTCCGGTTAACTAATATTATGCTCAGAGAAATAAATTATAATTGCCTTTGCTTTACCCATGTAATGTGTGAACGACATTTATATAGAAATTCGAAATTAAACGCGAAATTATTATATTATTATCATAACTCAACTCGAGTTCATTACATTTTAATTTAATATTATTAATTGTCTCTTGTACTAGTTATATTATAACAAATATTAAGGTTCAACTTTTTGTGAATCTAAATACGAAGGTCGAGGTTAATCTCAAACTATTTACAAGTCATTGAATTCAACTCATATTTTATTAAATAAAAATGGTACAAAAACCCTATAAAAAGTACAACTACAATAGATTTGCATCAGTCAATCATGACCAAAATCTGAAATTGTAGTTTTTAAATTTTCTAGATTTATGTGTATATGTATATTATATGCGAGGAGATTCTCTATGTATGAGGCAAACAATTTATAGAGATTCAGTTATAGACTACAAGCCCATGAAAAAAAATACCTCTGAAATGAACCAACGTGAATAACGCTTAGAAGGCTGTTACTATATCTGAAATGTACGGCTTTGTTATAGTGTATAGATGATTAAAAATAAATGTCGAAAAACCTAGTGCCGTACTAAAGTGATGGTGCCGGAAGTCGGTGCAAATTTTTAATTCGACGATAGTTGCAGAAGCAACATATAGGTCATTTATTACTGTACGGCATTTGTGTAATTCCTTTTGGACACATATACAGATACTTTACCCGTAAACGCCGTACATATTTCCATTCCACATTAATAATTAGTCGAAATTCCTCATTTGTACCTGATAAATTCCATTCACTCACGTGCTCACATGTACCGCTCAGAAATGACGGCATAGTGCTCAGAGTTATTTTCAGTTATAGTAACAGCCTTCTAAGCGTTATTCACGTTGGTTCATTTCACAGGTATTTTTTTTTATGGGCTTGTAGTCTATTAGTAATATGTGTGTATCTTTTTAATGCCCACAGTGTTCACTAGGATTATTGTTGTCTATGATCAGTGTTCATTTCTAGACAATGAACAAAACCACAGACAACAACAAAAACCTATTCAGTTAAAATGCTATCTAATGCATCTTAGTGATCTGTTTAAGATATCACAAACACCATGGACTAACAAATCAGGACACATCTAACAACAGACATTTTGTATTCCCAATTCCAAAACGAAGGACTGTGTTTGGCCAACGCTTCGTTGCATTTAGGGGCTCCTTCCTTTATAATAAAATCTCCCAATCTATGGATTCAGAGATAGTTAAAAGATCACAAATCATATAAATATTACGCTAGCAGAATTGGATTTCGAATCTACAGAGGCCTTACTACATATCTTGGCATATCTCTGAGGTTCCAATAACTAACACAGACACAGCGCACGCTTATAACAACTCTCAAATACTTACGCACACACACCTATTCACATACACATTCATGCATACTTAATGTCTCATACTACTTGTTTGACTGTAGTACTAAACTACACTAAAACTACTTTTTCTTTAAAAAAAAAACTGTTTGAAACATGTACCATATACCACGGAATCATTGTTATCTAGTTACCCACAACACTGAGACTTAGTGAGGGGGCTAGCGATAGATATTGAACAACCCATTTCGGTCATGAATAAAGTTTTTATTATTATATAAAGAAAAAACTAACTTGAGTAAAAGCTTTGCCGCACTCCTGGCACTTGTAAGGTCGTTCATTGGTGTGGATACGCAAATGAGCGCGCAAATTGTTTGATTGGGAGAACGCTGAAATGAAATATAAAATAAAAAAGAATTAAAACAAGTATATTTGCGTGCTTTCTCATTCTATGAAATAGTGTTCACTGTGTGCTAAAGAGAGTTAAAGCTTTAGGTGTATTTAAGTGTACTTAGGGTAAGATTCAGAGACAAAATTAAAAGTGCTAAGTATGACTCCCATATGTCAAAAACAATACGAATTTTGACATACCAATAAAAATTGTCTCTATTACTCCTATCTGAATCTCACCCTCGGTGTCAACTAAGCACTATGATAAACATTGTAAGCATTGCCTTAGTCTGGAAGCCTCATAGTAAATGTATTATGTAATGTGAAAAATATAATAGTTTCTGTATAGAGATTTCCTCACAATTCTTACCTTTATTACAGAAAGTGCAGACAAATCGCCTCTCTGCACGATGATTCCGCATATGATTTTGCAACTGCATATTTTTCTGGAATGACTTATGGCATACATTACATTTATATTTGTGATTGGTTTGCTCCTGAAAATAATACTGTATGCAATTAAAAAGGATATAATTACTTTCATTATGACACATTTATATTCAATTGTTGCTATGCCAGAAACATTGGGTAATTAATTGATGCTGTAATATCTTACATTGTTACAATACAATATTAAAATAAATAAGTAAAATTTATAGTTATTAGAAATTGGTCATGTTTTCTTGTTCTTTCGCTGTTTATAGGTCTTTATTATTTAAATTGTATTACCTCCTCATTATTAGAAGACTGCTCAGCAGTACTAGGATCACTGTCATCTAATGTCACTTCAGGGACAAGAGGTTGACATTTGAAACAGGCATACACAGAATCAGTACCCGTTTCAAAGAGTTGCTGAAATCACAAAAACAACTTTATTAGCTTAATTGCATGACTTCCAAAAAGTTATAAATGCATGGCCTACTTCAATTTTATAGCAACATTAATATGAAAGGTTCAGTGTCACATAACTTTTATAGATGTCATTTAGAAGTTTATTACTTTGTATACATAAATTTTGTAGCTTGAAATGCTAGCTTTACAAGTAGATAGTTAATGTTAAAACAAGATCCAATATTCTTCACAGTATAGAATAAACAATGTTTTTAGTATTCATTGATTGTCTGACTTAGTAATCTACATTACAACATACATTCTTCAATTACAAACAATTAAAGTGAATACATTAAAACAATGTTAACCTACAGGCTAACCAAAGTAAAGACAACTAATTATCTTAATATATATATTTCTTCTGTGCGTGTGTATGTGACTGAACTCCTCTCAAACGACTGGACCGATTTTGATGAAATTTTTTGTGTGTGTTCAAGGGGATCTGGGAATGGTTTAGATTCACAAATCAGCCCGGCAGATGGCACTGCAGTCGGTACTTTCATACTTTGCTTAATATCCTAATCGCTTTAAATATCATGCAGGACAACGTCTGTGGGGTCCACTAGTTATTAGATAAAATTCATGACTGTATTTTATTAGTAGTATGTGTGTATCTTTTTAATGCCCACAGTGTTCACTAGGATTATTGTTGTCTATGATCAGTGTTCATTTCTAGACAATGAACAACAATCACGCAAGGAATATATAAAGATATTTAATTACTGTCAGAAAGAAAACTCAATTCAAAGCAATTTCTCCCTAAAGTAATAATTATTATTTATTTACTTTAGTGAATCAACCTTAATATTTTGTTAAACAAGTAGGAATTATTATAAGCTATTTTACTTTTTTACGAAAAACTGCATTCAAACCTAGCCTTTTCAATTACAAAAAAACACGTTAAATTTCACAATATAAAAGCTTCAACGAAGAGAACATTGAGAACTCTAAAAAACAAACACTGCCTAGTTTTTATTCGATGCGGAGCCAGACGTAAAAAAAACTTGAGCGACGACAGTCGAGGTACGTAAATAAAAAAAAATAAGGCGGGCTGCGCTGGTTTTATACCTACCATCGTTCTACGTATTTAGTTTTTTTGTTAGAATCAAGCATCATTATTAAACCGTTATATCTAGTTAGGCAAACAGTAGAAACTTATATTATGTTACTAAGTTCGCGTTACGATATTAAATTGAACTATACAGTGGATACCTAGGTATGTTATAAAAATAACAATCACGCAAGGAAAACAAAAAATATTGACCGCTTTAGTATGGCATAATTAAGTCATAAACCTTGCCTATATACGTACCTGTGCAGGTTTCAAACAAATTCCACATTTATCCATTCTTGACACACTTATTCTTTTGGAAAATCATAAAATACTGTAAATATTAAATAGATAAATCCACTTTCAACGAAATCACGACAGCTCGTCAGGAAAGGGCACAAGCAGACGCGGGGCGGGGCCGGGGCATAGGCATTCAGAGTTGCCACATGCGTGGATCGTCTCCCACTAAAGTGATCAATAAATGATGTAATAATCATGTGAATTATGTTTAAAGTTGATCAGCGACTTCAGATACAGTAATATTTCATTTTTTATAGTGATTAATAGAATCGAAACATCGCCACGTGACTTTAATATATTTTAGTAAAGATATTTTTTCAATAAGGTTAGATTAAAGAAATAAAATGTCCCAGATATTTGTCAAACATATAAATTTGGCAATACAATACACAATAAAATTGTAGGATGGCAATATAAAATAACCTTTTCCCCATTTTTTAAAGTACTTGACAGATGACTACTGACAATTTACAAGATTACTATATTATAATTAAACTGAAACATAAAAACAACATGAGAAACGTACAAATGAGAAAAGGTTTATATTATTTACTATTTAGTAATCATTCGTAAATTAGTTTTTGAATTACTTTCACGTAAACGTAAAACTTTTATTTGCTTTACAGGTGACATTTTCAGGCTTTAAAACAAGCGATGTGATTTTAATTGTGACGTAAAACTATTATTTTCATCAGTATTATTTAAATTGTTTAATTTAAAATTGTTCAAAAACATGTCGGACAAACCTGTGGTCGCTAGTGGAGCTCAGCCGATCGTTAAGATAGGGCACTATACTTTAGGAGCAACTCTCGGTGTTGGAACCTTTGGAAAAGTAAAGATTGGTGAGCATCAATTAACAAAGCACAAGGTGGCTGTGAAAATCCTTAATAGGCAGAAAATCAAGTCTCTAGATGTTGTTGGAAAGATCAGACGAGAAATCCAAAACTTAAAACTATTCAGACATCCTCATATTATTAAACTTTACCAAGTAAGTGTGCACAATTTTATTTTGCTATACAAAGAAAAGCAGATACTCAAGGTCTGGTAACTGAAATGTAATGTTAATGGCATTTGATTATAATAAAATGTATAAATATTGTTTAAACAATTATTTCAGGTGATATCTACTCCAACTGATATTTTTATGATTATGGAATATGTGTCAGGGGGGGAATTATTTGATTATATAGTAAAGAGAGGAAAGTTGCAAGAGCATGAAGCTAGAAGATTCTTCCAGCAAATCATATCAGGTGTTGACTACTGTCATAGACACATGATAGTTCATAGAGATCTCAAACCTGAGAATCTTTTATTAGATCACAATATGCATGTGAAAATAGCTGACTTTGGTCTGTCCAACATGATGATGGATGGAGAATTTTTGAGAACATCATGTGGCTCACCAAACTATGCTGCACCTGAGGTATAACTTAATTATTATTTATTCCGTTTTTTTAATATATGAAATTTCTTAACATATGTAGCCAAATCGTAAAAGCTCAACTTATTTTTTTGGAGTTTAAAAATAAAAATGAACATGGAGCCCATTAGCCAGTGTCCACATTTTTAGTTCTAATCATTAAAACATGGTCCATACAATGTTGTAGACTGAAGATTAGCTAAAACAAAACAGATCAGCTAATCAAACAATGTAATTACAGGTTATATCAGGAAAATTATATGCTGGACCAGAAGTGGATGTTTGGTCATGTGGAGTCATTCTCTATGCATTACTCTGTGGGACATTACCATTTGATGATGAACATGTCCCAACATTATTTAGGAAGATAAAATCTGGAATATTTCCGATACCAGAATATTTAAATAAAAGTGTTGTAAGTCTGTTGTGCAATATGATGCAAGTTGATCCAATGAAAAGGGCCACAATTGAGGATGTGAAAAAACATGATTGGTTTCAAAAAGATCTTCCAGATTATCTCTTTCCATCTCCAGTGGAACAGGTAAGGTTCTATGTAGTTTTAACAATTTGAAGTGTTTAAATATTGAGTAAACTTTTACTCTTATTTACACATTTTTATTTACATTTTTCAACATCAGTCACTTCTTTTTAATTAATTAATTATATTGTTTTATGATTCAGGACAGTGGAGTAATAGATACAGAAGCCATAGCTGAAGTGTGTGAAAAATTTAGCGTCCGTGAGCAAGAAGTCCATAGTTCTTTACTATCTGGTGATCCCCATGATCAACTCGCCATTGCATATCATCTTATCATTGACAACAAGAGAATGGCTGACGAAGCAGCTCGGGCTGAGGTCAAGGAATTTTATATTGCAAGTAAGTGTAAAAAAATTATCAACACAATTTACAGTCTAAATTTGTGTTTTCCTATGCTTTAACTTATGTAAAATGCAAACCAAACATTGAAGAGGGGCTATTATGTATACTCAAACCATGTCTTTAAAATTTAGTTCATGTGTGTAGATATTGATTTTAAGAACGATAAATTGATGTTGCGATTGGTTAATCATGAAAATAATTTTAAAATTCTAGTTCAGATAGGAGTCGAATATCCACATAGGTTAGCAGGCTTATTATTTAATTCCTATATATAAAAACTAGGTTTTATCGTTAAATGACGTAAGTATTTATTTGGTTAGATTAAGACTGGGTTCACACGGCATTGTCCTGCACGTTTTTTTGCAGTATACGTCTTAACGAATAAATAGTGGCACATGTATTGTACATAGACGTGTACATATAGACCCATTCACACGGCGTTTGTACTGCAAAATATCGTACACCGTTTATACGTTCAAACGAATACTCAACGGACTTGTCAAGCAAATCGAATGAACTTTAACGTTAATTCGGTTTAGAGGGGCACATAATATAGCTCTGTCTCGTTCTCGCTCACTGTGACAACTGTGTGAAGACTGCGGCTATTCGTATTTTACACGAATGAAAATTTACCGTGTGAACACTCGGGTGAAAGTTCAAAGTACGTTAAAAAAGGGTGCGTGTACTTATGTACGCGCGTAAGAAGTTATACTTCTTTGGTATTATGTATTAAAAATAGTTTTTGATTGCATGCAAATAATTAATTACAATTAAATAATCAAAGACTGGAAAAGGAGTCATTATAAAGTTCAGTTTACATTTGAAAAATTAAATACATAAATATTTATTATTATTCGAATGTTGATTTTAAATTATGTCCAATGCCGTAGCATCATCCGTGGGCAACTTCATTCTCATCACAGTAAAATTTCACTCTCATCAATTTTTCATAACGCGCCTAAAGAAGTATAACTTCAAAAACGAATACAAAGAAAACGTGGAGGACAATCGCATCGACGCTTACAGACTAGTCCTGTAGTAATGTTGATAATGTCTCCGATTAAAAATGTTAATATAGACAGTTCCCCGCCAACGGCGACGGACACACATCGTCCCCACCCGGAACGTATTGCACCTCTCAGAGACAAGTCCTCGCCTGCTGCACAACCGGCGGCTGATAAGCAACGAGGGACCCCCGTTAAAAGGTATTAAATCTATTTATTATCCGTTATTCCTGTCCACTGTCCTGTTTCTAATTATTATTACGGCTTCAGAAGCAGAAATTTTCCTGCTATTTAGTCCCTATAGAAAATTAATATTAAGAGCTGTTGTTGAGCAGTTGGCCAAGTGGCTTCAAGGTGAGATTCTCATCCCTTGCAACGTAGATTCGAGACCCCAGCTGTGCACCAATGGACTTTCTAAATGCGCATTTAACATTCGCTCGTACGGTGAAGAAACCCAGCAGGCCTTACACCCAAAATTCGACGCAGACAGGCACAGAAGTAGTAGAGTCTGCCCGTCGTGGGATTTGAGGTTGCTGCAGTGCTATATTACCTTTTTATTATGTTGGCAACACTGTTACGTGTGTCGACAGTAATCATCTAGATATTTAATATGAAATAATTGTAAGTTTGCTGAATGAAATGACGCAAAGCTAAATAGAATTATATAAGTACGCATAGCTGCCACCCAGTACAGAAACTCGTCATCAGTCGTAGTACTGAATTATTTAATTACGGTTATTGAAAGATCTACATTCTACATCAGTATTGGGGTAAAAACTCAATTTTTAAGTGAGGATCATAGCGATCATTATCCAAAGTTAAAGTGCTTGAGTTTGAAGAATAGAATTTCGTATTTTGTCTCAACGTCCGATGATGAAACCCAGCTTTTCATCTGACATTTGGGGATTTCTTTTATTTAGCACGTGTTTCCTAATAGAAATTATGCCTTACTATGCTTTATTGCCGCGTTTTATGTATTGTTTTTCTTATGTAAAAAATATACATAAATCTTGATTTCAGAGCTAAGTGGCACCTCGGTATCCGGTCTCAGAGTAAGCCTAACGATATAATGTTAGAAGTGTTCCGCGCTATGAAAGCTCTGGACTATGAGTGGAAGGTCATTAATCCGTATCACGTCAGGTAAACCTAATTCTTTGTTTATGAAAGATTAAATATATTTTATTTTTTGTCAAATATATAGCTATAGCGCAGGTGAAAATACAAAAAAAAATGTTTTCTTTTATTATTTTACATGTTTTTCTACGTCTAAAACTACATTGGTTTTGAAGGAAAACTTGATGTAGGCCCCATGACTGTCTTATGTATTATCCGCAATCTAGAAAGCTATCTGCTCCACGATTTCGTGAGGATCACGTCATATCACATCAGGATGAAGATTTTTTGGCTCAGCAAATCAAACACAGGAACTTCCACTCTACCCATGGTCTATTGCTTAACATAAATACTAAACTTTTACACTTATGAAAATTGTCCAAATTTTATTAAAAGTTTCAATGCCTACCTAATAAAGAGGTTCATGATATGTTAAAACCTTTGCAGAGTTTTCAGTAAGTCAATAGTTTCTAAAAATTCTATTTCAGGGTTCGAACTCTCAACAAGTTGACGCAAACATACGTAAAGATGTCGCTACAATTATACCAAGTGGACTACAAGTCTTACCTCCTTGACTTTAAGTCCCTCTCAGGGGAACGGGAAGAGACCGATGAGGAGGGCGCTTCGCCCCTTTCTCAGACCCCAGTAACTCCAGTCATCCCTACAGCACCCCAGGGTCATCACACGATGGAGTTCTTTGAAATGTGCGCGGCCTTGATTATTCAATTGGCCCGGTAGATGTTGGCAACCCTAACACAGTTTTATGGCAATCATGCTAATTCTGATGTACAGTTAATGATTTTAGTTTATGTTAAGTCAAATTTGTACTGTATTATTTTGACTAAAGGACCTGTATCCATGGTCATGTAACAAATTAATTAAAAAAATATGTCCAATTCACCGGTCAAGTCACTTATTTTAAATATTCAAGTTTAGAACAATATTTTGGATGAGTTTTTATCTTGTAAAGGTTCCATAAAGAAACAAGTCTTAATTTATTCTCAGACATTATGATACATTTTTAGAATACAAGGCTGAATAATGTTAATCATGGTCTACCTACAAAGTAGGCGTTGTTGAATTAGTGCTAACATAGATTCGTTTCTTTAAAAAACCGGCTTATAAGTTACAATTACCCGAATATACTCCAAATATTGCGTTTCGAAAATTTAATCTATGCGAAATTTACATTTCATAGAAAACTGTTGTGTATATTGTTACTTGTTCATCAGAGTTAGGTTAGCCAATACTTATACGTACAAATACTTAGAATTCTTTTGCCTTAATATTTCTAAATAAAATTATCCTAATCTTCTGAAAAGTTACCTATTTAGATGTAGGTTACGCTTTTAGATTACGTTTGTGATTTAGCTTCTAAAATTGGTATTAAAATTGTGTATAGGAAAAAAGTCGCGTGCAATAATAGTAAAATCGACTTACATAATAATTTTCTATATACTATTTCTCTGTACATTTTGTATTTAAACTTATTTATTTTATGCACAGGTTCCGTACACTTTACCAAAGAAACTAGAAGTGCCTTGATTAGATTGTAGGAAATGGAATTAACTTGCAAAAATCTCAATTTATAAACCTGCCAAATCCGGTAGACCGACACATCTTTTTTTAGTAGAATAATGCTATATTTAAGATATGGGTAATTAATTAGTTTAGCGTATTGTAATAATGTAGCGATAGCGATTGTGATTGCTTGTTAATTGCCAATACATTTAAAATTTCCGATTGTTATTTTATTTGTCTGTAAAGACTGTGTTGGGAAAATGTCGAAGCAAATCTCAAGTTGTTCTGCTATTCAGAGCGAAGATTTACCCAACTAAATAAAAATTTAGTTCCGTTCCGTTATATAAGGTATTTTATAGGAACATGAATTAAACTTTAAACCTCAAACTTTTTACTAGAAACATCAAAATACAATATTACTTCAGACACTTTTGCATGCAAGAGATTATGTAAAAGGTAAATAATACAAAATAACAGAATACTGTAATTTATTAGATCTAGAATTTATTACAACTAAGAAGTTTAATTGAGCCTACGATGACAGTCGAGAGTCTAGCTTCGAAAAAATAAATAATTCAATAGTATGAAATGGTAAAAATAATGACTTAGATGAAAAAAAAAACAATTTCGTTGACCTAGCTAGAATGTAAAATGATTTAAATTTGGTATGTCATGCTTTTTTGGGGCCGTTTGTTCCACGCATTTGTATTTTACACCAAAGTCAATGGTATCCAAAGTGAGTAGAGGAACATTGCCAATGACATTTATGAAGGAAGTATTTTTTTAATTTCTTTTTGATAAAATACATGTGTGGAAGCATAATCTGTGCTAGTAGCGTATTCAGGTTGGTGTAGAGGGCGCCACGGGACCACCTTCGTCTGGTTTACTCTCGAGCGAAAAGGGCGGGATGCGGCAGTCAAACGTATAACCATCCTCGCGCTCCATTCTAAATGTACCCCTGAAAAGGTTAGCAGCAAATTAAAATAATATATTAAAAGTAACAAGTAAAGTAAGTACCTAAATAATTAAATTTATTTTGCCTTATAAGTTTCTTTTTATAAATTTCAAGGTTTTCGGGTCACGGATCTTCGTGCGAAGACGGGGCGGGTCGCTAGTTATGAAATATTATAATAATTACATCCTTATAGCTTTAATATTAACTTAAGAAGTAATACATTTTATAGCGAGAATATTTATAGAAATATTATCGTTAAGACACAATAATTTTATACAGGTTATTATTGATTAACTTTATTAAAACTTACCACATATGGCCGCTAGGTGCTTGAAGGCTAACATGACTGCTGTACTGGAAGGCAGGTGCGTGGCGAGCCAACAGAGGCTCTTGGCCCACCACGCCACGTCCACGAACTGTTTCAAGTGTGCCACTGAGTGAAAATATACGCCAGTGACGCTCTCGCAACTGTACTGCTTGAGATCCAAGATTCTCGAGCCGGATGCAATAACGCCACTGTAAAAACGTTGATTTAGAATAAGTCGGTAATATTTCCGGCTCGAAGGACCAAGAGTTTAGAAATCGTTGTTAATACGGCTACGAACACACGATTATCTTTCATGCCTGTTTTTTTATTTTCATAAATAATTGTAGTTCTTAATTCTTAAACTAATGTAAGTAATATGATATAATTGGCACTCATAATATTATAAAAAACTACATATTACCCAGTACACTGCAGAGTTTTGTGATTCTCGGCTACCCATATAGAATGGTATAACTGTTACTCGCACACCCTCAGTTGTTTCACGATGGACATCACTTAACTCTAACCATGGATGGTTTTTCTTTTGCCAAGCTCGCAGTGTCTCTTGAGCAATAAAGGGAGGATCTAAAAATTTTAAACAAAATCCATATCTGTATGCATTAAATTTTACTGAAGATAAAAAACCTTCATACAAAAGCAATAATAACTGCACAATAAAGTTAATTTTTTTAAAGGTTACTAATTGTTATATCACTATAATTCAATCCAGTAAGTGTTAATTTTGATATTTTAATTGATATAATAATTGAGTACTTCTAGTAGAAAAATGTCTAATTCTAATAACTTCTGGGCACCTGATGAATCTTTTTGCCAGTCACTATAGTACAACCTATTTATAACCTTTACCTATTTATATTTAACCATTCTCATTATAAAGCCTTGAAAATTAATGCCTTATTTAGCTAACTTAACAGAGCAACCAATCTAACCTTTATCAGGGTTGTGCATCAGAAACTTGTCAAACAGCTCATGTTGCAAGGGCACCCGTTCAACTGATGCATATGGTATTATGTCATCGTGTGCCACATAATCTAAACCAGGTATTGCATACAAGCTGCGACTGGACTCTTGGTTACCAAGAAATGTAACTGCTTCAGTTTGAGCTCTCTGAAAAATAGTTTACGTGCATACTTATCCAAAACTTAGTAAATAGTAATTATTTAAATTATTACTTCCTTAATATATTTGACATTACTTGTATTATTAAAATTTATATAATAAAAAGCAGACTATTGAATTTCTACATTAAAAGTTTGAAAGTAAATACATATATAATAATATATATTTTAAGAAAAAGAAAGAAAGTTTTGTTTACTATATATAGTAATATAAAAAAAAAATACATGATTAGGAATTTAAAGAAAACACTTTTTTACTGGATTGCAGTTATGTATTCACGGTATGGTTGTATGTGGTCACGGTGACCACGCACGCTGTAAAGCACGCGAAACGTCGAAAAAATGTAAATTTAAAAAAGTGTGTTCTTAAAATGTGTAAAAGTTATGTCAATAAAAGACAATACTATGATTAGGAATTCTCACATTTTACTTTACATAATATACAGTGTAAACTCAATCACTAAATCACTGAAGGGAATGCACATATTCTGCGGTTACAGTTCTTATATGGAAATAATGTTTTTTTTAAATATTATATTAGTTAATAAAAATATTACATTGTATTAATAATATTAATAATAATCCTAAAGTAAGTCAATTGGCTGAGGTCAATAACTACTACAAAAAAATAATGAATGTCTTAAAATGTTTCTTATATATATATATTTAAGGCTTAAATACACACTGAAAAAAAAATCTATACCCATGTAGTTTTTATCAATTACATTACTACAAACTCATATACACTAAATTTACATTATATGGAGTTTACACTGTATATAACAAAACAAATTTGTGCCTTGCCATAGAAATTTTAATGCATCTTAAAAATTAAATGGACTTTAATAGCTTTTTGAACACAAAGTAAAAGTAATTTAGTATTGACTAAAAGTCAAGGAACTTTATCTCCTAACAATGAAATATTTATTAAAATGCAGTTTATTAAAACAAATGTATTATGGGCACAACTAAAATTAAATACTTAGTTTATTAGGTATAAAATTTTTAATTAGTGAGTTCATTAGTAATTTTAAATTATGGATTTATTGGGCTTATAAAGAAATGTAATAAGAAGCTATTACCAAGTTAATATGTTACATTACCGCACAACAATAAAACATTAAGTAATACCTTCTTCTTCCATTCAGGTCGCATGTCGAATGTAGTTTGCACAGTCAAAAATAAATTGAGTTTTTATTAATATCTTTAATCAATTATATTGGTTTAATTTAAGGAAATTTTTCAAGTATTATTATTAAGTTTATATACCTTAATAAATAAATTTAAAAAAATGAATAATATAACAATATATAAATAAATATTTTTATTACAAACTTTCCCAGAATATATCTGCACACTAATTTTGTAAAATTATTCACATAAATATTCACTAAAAATATTGCTTGATACTTACTATGTATGGGGCATCTCTTGTATCAATTAGAACCTGGTAAAAAGTATGAGTTCGTCCTTTCACTTCCTTTCCAACATTTGATAAATTATCTCCAGAAGTGTCAGTAGCACCAGAAGAATCAGCAGTTTCCTTTTTATTTATTGCATCTCTATCGTATACTCTTGCTAGCCATGGAAATAAAATAACTCCCCTATATCCAAATACTTTATGCAGAATAAGCTGACCAGTTTCATATTTTCCGCTTGTTTTAGGAGCTTCTAATTTTCCTACTTCAGCTAATCTAAAAATTACGACGAATATGTTTTTTAGAGGTTAAACTTATACAACATCGTTATTAATTCATGATAATATAACCGTAGATATAAAAACATTTAAAATACTTGCCTAGTATAGTTTGCTACGTGGGTTAGTATCAATCTCGAAGCCGTTAACCTTAACGGATTTGTTGGTACAAATCTTAGCAATATCTCCATTTTATCATTGTAAAAACTAATGTTTTTGGTGGTTTGCTTGGGTCGTTGTTTTTACTTTTCAAGTTTTTCACAGATTTTCTTGCCTTGACAGAAGAGTTCAGATATTTGACAGAAGGCGTTTGACACTTATCAGTCACTGAATCACAGGTAGTCGTAGACGGACTATGGTATAGACCAGGCATCAGCGTACAGCGTGTGAGATAGCGAATGATCGACATATGTCGTATTTACAGTTTTAATTCATTGAAGATTGCTAATTATTGACCAAAATTACACATTCGAATGAATAATTTTTGAACAAAGTTACTGAGTCGTGACAAAATAAGCTACTTACCGATGAAAGGTTATGTTTGGTTCTTTACGTTTACTATAGCTTTTACAGCCAATTACGCAACAATTCACAATGACTGACACTTTAAAGACACCTTTTATAAGGATAAAGTCTTAAAATATGGGTTTGACTTGGGTTTCACAGATTTATCAGTAAGCGGTGAAAACTTGTTTATCACCAAGGGCTCGGTGGTAAACAAATAAAACCCGATACGCAAATAGAGACGGAAAAACTGATACTCTGTTTCGCTCGCACTTAAGTATTTCACGTTAATGCCTTCTCTCTTTAGTTATTATTGTTATTTTAGAAGCTCATCTAGTTTTATACTCTATCTACGCAGGTAGTAAGTAGCACATTCGACTTACATAATAGATATAGATATAAAATAGATAAACCGGTGATATATACGTCTCACTGCACATCCCTTTAAGATAAATATAGTTATACACTAAAGGGAAAGATTCAGATAAAGCGAAGTCTCTATTCTTAATTTACCGTTATGTATGGTATGGTTTCACGTATTGTGTAATATTCTACAATAATATAAGCCTTTTTTTATAGTAGGTACAGTACATTTCACTATTCGTTACCACTGACTAACTAATAAAATTTCGACGTTGTCAGTATGCCCACATTTGGCATAAGCTGTCCTGTAATAATCTGGTTCTACCCGTTACTGTAATACTGTTGTAACCTCGTCCACGTCTTGACGGTCTCCCTCAGTTTAAATTGGTACGCTCTTTGCTTGAAAGACCCTTAGTCGAATTGGTTCGGAAATATTTCAGTGCGCAGCAGGTTCCACGTAGTGGTGGTGCACAAATGGAAGGATCTCGCACTGGGGAGACAGCCCAGAGGTGAGTATAGTACTCCATGTGGGGTCAAATTTGCGCAATCTCGTGTCTTCTTGGGGTGAAGTAGGACTAGATTAAGTCGTCCCCTGTCCTCCACATAGTAATGAATGTTGCTAAGTTGCAACGCATCATTGATATACAAGAGACACAGGGTCGGTGAAAGGACACAGCCATGTACGGATTTGAGTTCAGAATATGGTCCGTCAATGACGACCTTGGACTTTGAATTATTTTGGAGAAGATGGAGTTTATGGCTATTGGGCGATAATAAAATGGATCAGAGCGATCGCTATTTTTAGGGATCGCATGTATTGAAGCGGTCTTCTAGCATTCCGGGACAATACCGAGCGAGCAATACGTACCTAAAAGGGCGCGGCACAATTGGGAGATGCCATCAGGCCCTCTTAACTTTCCAAAGAAGATAGTTTTGCGGATAGAAAATTGCTGGAATATATTTTAGGCAACAAATTATCACACCGCAACAATTTCGGTAGTGCCTTCTCTTGGTGAACCAAAGTCGAATTTAACGCAAAAACTGCCCAGATCGTCTTTCTTCTTCACGGTATGGGCCAGCGAGTCATCCTTCCTGTGCGGTGGTGAAATGGAGGGCTGACCGAAATTCCCTGGGACAGCTTTGGCAAGAGACTGACAGATTTCTCGCCTAATCTGGCAATGCGCTATGACTTTTCCCTAGAAATTTCCCGCTTAAAAGACCTGGAGGCTGAGTTATATGGTGGCAAGTCCCAGCCTTGGTTTAGGTGTTGTTGCAAGGAAGCTTAGCGCCGTAAGCGAGAATGTTTTAAAGCCTGGGCGAAGCTGTGACATCCAGTGAGGCGACTATCGGCGAATGTAAAAAAGCATACAATTCAGCCTCAAACGGGAAATCGCTAAGGCAAAGTCAGAGGACATTGCCAGATTTGGCGAGAAATTTTCCCACCTCCCTTCGGAGACACGAGCCTTCTTATCTCTTGCTATAGCTGTCCATGGGAATTTCTGTCAGTAGTCCATACCACCACTGCACAGGGAGGATGACTCGCTGGCTCACATCGCGAAGGAGAAGGCCGTCCTGTTGGGCTGTCTCTTCGCGTCCATTCGAAAGGGTCATCCAGAACCTAGGGAAGTCACCACCGACTATTTCGCGGTGTGATTCATCGATGCCGGAAATAATATTCTGGAAACGTGCTGTCCTATCAAAGCACTATCTTCCTTGGACATTCATAAGTCGAGCGGGCTCGATGGCATTCCCCCAAATTGTGCTTTTCCGTGTGGCTTGATGCACTGGTGTTGCGTAGAGATGTGGGGTCTCTCTGCATCTTCTACCGCATTTACCATAAAGATTGTTCAGAGGAGCTTTTTGGTGTATTACTTGCAGTTTGAGTTTCATTATCGGACATCAAGGCAGATTACAAAATACCATCCATATCACGCTGACATCCGTCGTTTCACAACTGAGCGTTTTCTAAGGCAGTTTTTGCCGTGCACCACCGCCAGTTGAACCAGGAACCAGTTGCCCACTGAAGTATTTCCGAACCAATTTGACTTAGGGGACCCTAAGTCAAATTGGTTCAAGAAAAGAGCATACCAATTCTCGAAAGGCCGGCAACGCACTTGCGAGGTATCTGGCAATATAAGTGTCCTTGAGCGGCGGTATCACTTAACATCAGGTGATCCTCCTGCCCATTTTCCTCCTTTTAGATTTTAAAAAAATAATGTAGATGTTAAATATTTAGTTGTCGTGCGATAGTAACAACTGATATATAACTTTTCTTTTTATTTTCCCCATTTCTTGGCCTGCACGGTTTGTGCGTCAGCCATGTTCAATATTTTAGTTGAAATTTACATTTTAAGTTTTACATATCATCAATGAAAACAGGAGCAGTATTTATTTTGTGCTGACTCTTTATTACAGTTGATCCAACATCTACATCTACACTTTTATTATTTAGTTACGCCACAGTTTTTTTAATAAACTCATATTTATATTATAGACGCCATCTTTTTTCAGATTCTAAATGTACATTTTTTTAATGGCTCTGGCACGATTTGTGTATTAGCTTGTCTTTAGAAATTCGACCGTGTCCTCCATGTACAGTTTAAGCACTCGCCCGGTACCGCACAACCCTCCCAGAGGCCGAGAACAAATTTAAATTATATTAAAACTTGCCCTCGAACCGGGAATCGAACCCGGTATCCCTCACCTAGCTGCCAAAATGTACTTACTGTACTACTGTTAAGGCATCTTGACTAAGGCCCCTATGGTGTTTCAAAATCCGAAACAATATTTCATCTATGTCAGTGTTTTATACAACCATAGAGTAATGTGGGTACAAAGTGTAAAGTACAAAGTAAAACATATCTTTGGTAAAAAACTTAACAAACTTTTATAGTATGTTTATGTGTTAGCCTTAGCTTACAGTACGAGTAAATTCAAAGTCCAATTTTATATCGTTAATTGTTTTGGCATAGTGGTCCATTACTTCTCATTGCAAAGATTAACATCACGCTACAGTAACAAAAATGATACGGATATTATTAAAATCCATAGCAAACAGTACGTGCTTCAAACTTTTACATGTACATATTAATATTTATGTTTATTTAACCATAAACTATTTCTTTCTAAACTAGGGCGAGTTTTCCCCAAAAGGTCAATTGCTACCCTAACGGCGCTACCAGACACGTATCAAATGTTATTCAAAACATGTAGAGATTTTGCTGAACAAGAGTTGAAACCAAACGCCGCCAAATACGATCGAGAACACTTGTACCCCGAGGAGGCTATAAAAAAAATGGGTGAGCTTGGCCTTATGGCCATCGCAACACCTGAAGAACTAGGCGGATCTGGTCTTGACTATCTTGCATATGCAATTGCCCTGGAAGAGATATCGCGAGGCTGTGCCTCAGCTGGTGTTATCATGTCAGTGAATAACTCTCTCTATCTTGGGCCATTGCTGTACTGTGGAACAGACAAACAGAAAGCAGAATTTGTGACACCTTTTTGTATGGGTTTGTTAAATGTAATTTTTTAATTAAAACTTCACATTCTTTTAGATACTAACTGTATTGAATATTTATTTTATCTTCCAAATAGCTAAATTGATAATATTATTTCTATTCTATTATTATGTATATTAAATAACATGTACATAATTCCAGGAGATAGTGTTGGTTGTTTTGCATTATCAGAACCAGGAAATGGTTCAGATGCTGGTGCAGCATCAACTACAGCTAAAGATGCTGGGGACAAATGGGTCATCAATGGCACAAAGTGTTGGATAACTAATGGTTATGAAAGCAAGGCCACTATTATATTTGCCACAACAGATAAAAGTATGAAACACAAGGGTATATCAGCTTTTATTGTTCCCAAGCCAATAAAGGGTTTAGAGCTTGGTAAGAAAGAGGATAAACTAGGTATTAGAGGTTCATCAACATGCTCATTAATATTTGAGGATTGTTCAATTCCCAAAGAGAATATCTTGGGCCAGCCAGGAATGGGCTTTAAAATTGCAATGATGACACTTGATGCTGGGAGAATTGGTATTGCTTCTCAGGCTTTAGGGATAGCACAGGTATATTGCCTATGTTATAATTTGATTTTTTTATTAACACATAATTACTTCTTTACCTTTAATAGTAATTATAGGTTCAATACTAATACTTGTTAATTAAACTATAGCAATTAATTGATTCCATATTTATTATATTATAATTTTCTTAGGCCTCATTGGATGTAGCAGTAGACTATGCATCAAAGAGAATTGCTTTTGGAAAACCTATAATAAAGCTGCAAGCTATACAAAATAAAATTGCTGACATTGCTGTTAAATTGGAGTCAGCCAGATTACTTACATGGAGAGCGGCTTGGTTGAAGGATAACAAACAACCATTCACAAAGGAAGCAGCTATGGCAAAACTGGCAGCATCTGAAGTTGCTACTTTTGCATCACATCAGTGTATTCAGGTAAATACAGATACAGTTATATGACTGACTTTCCTAGTCAGTGTCAAATCCAGTTAGTCTAAACAAGTTACAAATATAACTTAGCTAGAATTTCACAGTGGGGAAAAATTCTTACATGTATTTTTTTGCTTAGTAGCAAAAACCTAAATCCAACTTCTTTGCTGCTAATGATTTTGGATTATGCCTGTAACTGTATGCTATCTTTAGATATATGAGAGTGCTAATAATACATAGAAAAATTACCTGTTGTTGTAACAATAATCATTTTTTTAGGTATTAGGTGGTATGGGCTATGTCACTGACATGCCAGCTGAAAGACACTACAGGGACGCAAGAATCACAGAAATATATGAAGGCACCTCTGAAATACAGAGACTAGTCATTGGTTTGCAAGTTGTTAAAGAATATGGCTTATGAACTTAGTATCAAGGATATACATTTTAGTATTGACACATATTCCCCCTTTTTTATAATTAATCAAATTGTAATTTTATTGAAATTATGACAATATTAGGATTAGGAAAAAGAATGACTGAAAATTGTGACATGCTATTTAATGTAATGGAACTATAGTAGAAATAATATCAAATACCAATTTACGTTAGTTAAGATATAGAAAGGCATTAATATTCAAACAGAAGATATTAATCAAATAGGACCAGTAAAGAACAAAATACCATTTTAATTTTATTTTGCTGTGTATGCTGACAAAAAATCTGAAAAGATAGTTACTTGGTGTAACTATCTTTTCAGATACATTACTTAATTTTAAGTATAATAGTGTTTTTTAATAATATATACAATACCTAGATGGTGTTTTCATAAAATGGATTATTAGTAATAACCCCAGTTAAACTTTATTCTTACTACTTAATGCAGTGATTTCAATGAAACAATTTAATAATATGTGTATTTGATTAATTAATCAATATTATGAAATACATAAAATAAATGTTTTTAAAGAAATTAAGTTTTTCATTGGCCTGGCCCAGATAAAGATTTATCCATGAATTTCCTTTTAGCAAAACATAGCCACCACTTGCTTGGTTTTCCATCTTCAGTAGCAAAAACTTTCTCACAAACTCTACCTCCAGTTTCATGCCTCAACTGCTGAAGATATTGTCTCATTAAATCTGCAATAAAAATAAATTAAAGTACTATTTTAAACCCCGTGATTTAAATGCTATAAAGAATCTTCATATACCAGCTTCTTGAGGACTAGAAGGTTTGGCATAAACAGAATTTAATGGGAATCCAAGTTCTCCAGGAATATCAAACTTAGATATTGCAAGCATGTACATTTCTTGCTGTCCCTGGTTCTTATTTGCACATTTCTGGAGCTTCTTTAGACATTCGGATATATACAATGTAAGGTAAATGAGTACTCTATCAGAATCAGACTGTAATGAAAACAAGTTTATTAATAACTAAAAAATTCAAGTTATTCTTTTATATCATTTATCTCATAAATTCTTACCTTTATCTCATAAAAACGAAAGAAAACATTGGCTTTAAAATAATTTAACGCCTCATCAATAATATCTAATTCAATCTTTGGATTAATTGGAGCCGGTCCGCGAAAAGTTGTGCGAATCGGCAAGAGAGCTAAATTCCCGACAGACTGAGTGTAGTCCGTTAAAGTGGAGTGATAAGCCTGCAATGTTTAATGGTACTTTAGAACATGAATCATCTGCATTAATATTTTTTGATGTCGTTTACTTACGGGCATATTTTTATTGTTTTTAAACGATAGCAGGAAACTGTCCACGTTTATTTTTACTAATGCCAATATTAAAGCTATTACTATACGAGAATATAAAAAGAAGAAAGTTTTCAATTTTATTTATTATCTCGTTCTCGGTTCTGCTTATACAAAACGCTAACGCCCTCTTGACAGGTGTCACCAGATGGCAGATACTAGCAATTTAATGACATTGATATTAATGGTTGTTAACTTTACCTCTAATTGATCTGTGAACAGACGTTGGCTAGCAAAAAGCGTGAGCGTTAATAATATGTCTTTTTCTTATAGCACCGTCACCGTGTCACTTATTGTAGCCGGTCTCCGCCTTTTGGATCTAATTGTCATTTGTCATTCTATAATCTATACTTCTATAGATTTTTTAGGTTGCTTGCATGTGTTGTTTTGTTCATATATTTCGATTATAATTAATATTTCCCGAATTTTAATGATTTAAAGCAACTACAAAGCATTTCATATTCTTAAATTAAAAGGTTAGAACGATTCATTGGTTGATCGCTATAATATAACCAAGACAAGTAAGGTTTTTTGTAATAAACAGACAGCAAATTTTGCATCACTAATATAGTGCCTATTTTTTAGCTACTATACCAATTAAATGGACATTTATGAAAAAAAGATATAATTACAAATTCTTTTTTATTTTAACTTAGGCAATGATGGCATCTGGAATTGATTCAGAGGCAAAGGTTCTGTCTATTTTGGATAATATTAAAAGTCAAGGAGCCAAAGAAGAGACATCTGATGATAATAAAAAAGGCAACAAAAAAATAACTTCTAACAAAAAGGAAGAAGAAAATGTGATGCGCGGTCTTCCCAAATCTGGTAGATTTTGGAAATCTAAAAAAGAAAGGTATTTAAAGTGTTTGAGGCACTGTCAGTTAATAGAAGTCAGCACTACCTAGTCAAATATTAATATATATTGTTTTTGTTCAGGTTTAATACAATAGTGAAGACTAAAGGAATCAGATTAAATTTTGAAAAGAAAACAGCATTGAGAATAGAATTACAAAAAACAAAAGAGCTATCTAGGCAAATTATTGCAGAAGTCAATGAAAAAGAACAGGCTAAAAAAGAACGAAGACGTGAGAATATAAGACGTACGCTAGAAAATAAGAAGAAATCTGAAGTTGTTCAAGTCATATCAAACACAAAGAAACTGAAGAGAATGAAGAAAAAACAACTTAGGTTTATTGAGAAACGTGACACTACTAAAACTGTTGCAACAAATAAATCTGAATAAAGTAATAATGAGTTTACTATGTCCTGTATTAGCTATCATTTTTTTTATTCTACATTAATGCCATCATTAATACTTGGGTAAAATATATTTGCTGTAATATTAATAATGACTATGTTTTGGCAGTATTGTATAATTCCTATTCTTTTTATTGTAGCTATAGTCTACTATGTATTATAAAAAATAACTACTACATTGAAAAAAATGCATGTCATAAATGCAAAAAAAAACCTATTAAACAGACTTGTATATTTATCACCTGTTTGTAGTGGGATTCCCAAGGTTTTATGTATTATTAAATTGACAGTTAAAGTGAATAGAGAACTACTTAATCACCTGCAAATTAAGAAAAAATGGAGATAGTAAAATTTACTATCTTCATTTTTATTTACACCATAAATATTTAATTTTAAAGCAGTAAACATAGAGATTAATTAAAATCATTTATTTACATTTATGCTTGTTTCACATTAACATTTTAATTATATAATCTCACTGAGGGATTTAGGATTCCTAAATACTATTCATCATATGAAATACAAACAAAATATTGTCCATCTAATATTTTTATTAAGTATTAGAACAGGTCACAAATACATATAAAAATATTAAATGCATTTTCCTATATTGAATAAGAATGTTGTGTGGGTTTTATATACATTTTAATCTACTTGTGATGTAATGAAACAGTTACATTAATCTTACAAGTACTTTTAGATATTTACATTTGAAAATCTCATATCTAGATTATATCTAACAAATACAGTATGAAAAGTTAGACAGTTTTTTTAGGAAAATGATGACATTTTAAAATATTAATTTATCAATATCCTACAAAGTACAAAATTAAGGTTCCAACAAAACAGGGTGGTTAGTTTATAAAACGACATATAGCTATAGTATTACAAGTTAGGGAACAAATAAAAAACCACCGCTGAGGCAAGCAAACAAATTCTGTCATCTAACAGCAAAAGAATGTTTCTCCTGTTGAAGCAGAAGCCTCAATATTAATTGCATTGAAAAATACTGTTTAGGTTAAGATTTGTATAATTTTAACTTAAACTACTAATCGCAAATTAGTCCATGTAAATTCATAAAAAAAATTATTCACACGACTTAACTCTAATTCTATTACAATGTGCCTTAATCAAATTAATCAGACCATGGTTTATCAATTCACTTTACAAGTTATGCCATGCACTTGTCAAACTATATGCTTTAGGTATGAGCCATAACTGGCGATGCAATGAACATACTATCAAAGTGTTTAAAGGATTGTTGTGGCTTTGGGGCAGTGATAAACAGGAAATAAAAAATTACTCAAATTTAAATCTTGCAGTAATAATAATTTCTAATATTTGTCATCTGGTACGATTTTTAATTTCCTTGAATCATGAATATAACTATTTGTTCAAAAAATATTTTTTAAACCTTAAAATAAAGACTGGATATGTTGGTAAGCCATTCGATTTATATGTTTAAGAAAAACTATCTGCGCATGGTACCTAAGTCCATTATAAGCAATATTAATTATGCCAATTGATAAATACACATAACATCAGTTAGTAACATTCAATGAAAAAGTCATACATATTTGTTCAACACCAACCATAATAAACATTTAAAAACAGTAAATATTAAAAAGTTTTCATACAAGTACTGGCTACTTATGAATGAGATTCATTAATATTATATGCTTAACTCTACTTCAACATACAGAGGGAAATTATTTTTAGATTCAAATCAGTCATTTTAGTAAAAACTCGAATGTAAAAAAATAACGTTTAAAACAAGATTGTATTTTAAAAAGTTGTTAAAAAAACGTTTACAAAACATTTCTTTTCCATAACTTTTGCACACATAAGCATAGTGCGAACAACCTTTTCTATTCCTACTTTACACCGAGGTTTATTTTATTGTAAATTGCAATGAATATGTCTATTTAACTATTTTCATTTTATGTGTATTTCCGAGGCATCTTGCATTCATAAATTTAACATTACATAAAGTGTTTTATTATTTCAAATATCCTTTAATAATTTCAGCAATTATACAACCTCATTTTCATTTTTCAAGAATTTATACCTAACCTGAGTTGTAAAAAAGAAATAAGATAAGAGCAATAAAGAATTAAAAATATATAATCTATGAGCATCAATTATAAGCATAATTTAAATTTAGAATTAAATGTTTTTCAGTGGTTACTGAATATTGACACTGAGTATGTCAATAAGTCATAGAAAAAGGACTTGAATTCTTTTAATTTGATTCAAATTACGGTGTCGATCTCAAACTTTACAACAGCTAGTTTTAATTGTCACTGGTATAATAGACATCAATTTTATTGTAATAGAACTGGGCAATTTTTGCCCATTACATTTAAAGCTCAAAACAGAACATGCATACTTATATAACTTAATACTTTTAGTCTGAGATTCTGTCAAGGAATGCTGTGGTTCCTCAATATTGTGACAGTCGAACGTTTCAAATGGCAGAAATGATTGGATTCTAACGCTCATTCGCTATAGATAACCTAGCGTTACTTTTTTTACAAATTTTGCACGTGACATTAAAAACAGGATTCGTACAATATTTTGATACAATTAGAACTTCAGGTAACTAAAAATTTCAGAGATAAATTTTCTCAGTATTATGAAACATAGAATTTCCAAATTCGTGGTAAAAAAATGTAAGTTTTATAATGATTTTCTCACTAATTCATACTAGATCTACAGCGAGTCTCGACGGACTGTAGCGTATATATCCGTTTGTTTCCTAGTCTACTATTTATAAAATAAATTCAGACATTTTTAAGTATAAATAGTTATGCAGGACCTGTTTTAGACCATTGGCTGAGAACCCATAAGTTGTAAGATGAAAAGTTTCATTCAGACGTCGAAGTCAGCCCCCAACTTGCCGTTAGGGGGCGCTATGAACGGTTCACTCCACATTCTTCTTAGATCACCCTGGAAAAACAAAAAATATACAATTAATTAAAGCGTTGAAACTAGCCAATGGCAATAACATTTTTTTCAAAGTTGTGTCAAATCTTGGCTAGGCTACTAAATTGTTGCCTTATAATAATTTGAATAATACGAATATCCTCTTCATTTCTGAAGGTCGTGCCTCCCCACCACTCTATCCTCAGTTTGTCTCAGGGCATTAGGGATGTTGAGACCATAAATGTCTGAATTTGGTCAGACCAACGGGTAGGCGATCGACCTCGGCTTTACATGCCATCCTACCATTACCAGGTTGTTGAGACTGATATGGTTAACGGGTATAACCTTTATTTCTATAAAAACTAAGGTATCTTTCTGTCAAATTGTGTGACAAAAAAATGGGTACTATAGTTAAAAGAATGCAATTAGACAGATTTATTTTTTACATTTACATTATACAAGGGCCGTGAAATTTAATTTCTTTGCATTTGTTTAATATATCCTAAAGCGATAATCGGTCGTGTAGTTATAAATCTCATCAAAAAGTTCAAGCCTAGTCAATACTTCTCTTAACGTAATATTTTTTGAAAGACCACAAATGTAGTTAAAAAACCTGTTACCTTGACATATGCCATTGTGAGTAGCGGCAGTAGCGTAAAGGGCACGAGGTAAAGTAGCGCGGGTTGAGCAGCCTTAAACACTTCCGCGGATACTGTCGCTGTCAGTAGTCCCAGGAAGTAGCCCAGTAGAGAGCAGTGGAAGTATGTTAGACGGGAACCCTTTGGACAATTTTAAATTATACAAAAACTTCTAATTACTATATGCAGAAAGAGAACCGTCGTGGTGGTCGCTGCAGTTCTTAACTTTTTTATGTTGACAACACTGTCACGTCATTATGGTTAGACAGTATATTGATACTCAATAAGAAAAAATGTATTAATTTGTAAATAAATGAGGTATAGCAATTATTAATATTAGTTATTAGTTCACATAACCGCCTCGCCAGTTCTCTTTCTGCAGACTGTGTGGTACACATTCGTCGCAGTGTTGCCAACTTTACACTGTACTCAATCAAATCAACCTAATACAAGCAAGGAAAGCTAACAACAGGAGAGTTTAATCTAATATATAAAAATCTCGTATCACAATGTTCGTTCCCATACTCCTCCGAAACGGCTCGACCGATTCTTATGAATTTTTTTATGCATACTCAGTAAGTCTGAGCATCAGCTACTATCTTTCAAGCCCCTAAATGATAAGGGTGGTCCACCCCAAAATACATACAACCCTTAAATCTACCCTCTACGATAAACCCCAATTCATTATTAAAGTAGATGGTTTTTTTTTAAATAGTAGTAGTAGAAATAATATACATGGCAAAACAACGTTTGCCGGGTCAGCTAATTTTAAAATAACACTCTTTTTAAAGCTTAAATTATAATTACCATAGAACGTGGGCCCGGAACTTGTCCCATCTGACACACGAGCGTGGCCTTCTTGTACGCGTCGTAGCGCAACACGAAACACAGCAACAGACCGGGCATCACTATGTCACCCAAACCTGAAATTAAGAGATATTTACTACCTTAAGAATGGGAAGATACTTATACATATATATTTCAAAGTATATATTAACATCATGAGACACTTTTTATAATAAACTTTTTTTCGAAATATTTTATTTAAACATTCTTTGTTAGCTTTTTATTTATCACAATACACATGACAAACACAGCACAAATACAAGATATATAAAAAAGTATGTAACAGTTATAATTAAAGAAGTGTCCTTGAATATTACAGGTATTCTTTTTCAGAAGACAAACTTATGGTTTTAATATAATTTTCGTTTTAATGCATTAAAAACTATATATAATCATATATACTATATATTTAACTATACATTTTAGCGTTGTGTAATAAAAATGTACAGCAAGAAATGTTTTTACCATTTGCAAATTCATTTATCACTTGATTTAAATTTTACTTAGGTAACAGTGTAACCAGTTTTATCTTTTTTTTATGTAATAGAAGGCAAACGAGCAGAATGCTCACCTGATGTTAAGTGATACCGCCGCCCATGGACACGCACACTGCCAGAAGGTTCGCAAGTGCGTTACCAGCCCTTCAAGAATTGGTACGCACGTTTCTTGAAGGACCCTAAGTCGAATTGGTTCGGAAATACTTCAGTGTAGTTTTTGATATCTACATCTACGCATCTTTGGATTTATATTTTTTTTTTGTAAATAAGCAACGTATATGTTTAAAATTAGAAACTGACATAATAATATGACGGTGACATTCAGAAACGTATGTCTCAATCTTACTCTAAGTAAATACGAGATAAATAATAAAAAAAAACTACGGGTTGCACTCCGGGAGTGCCGGCAGAAGTGAAAACTTAAATATTAACATTGTGCATTTTTGATATATTGAAATGGTAAGGGAATAATTTTGCACGAATTGCTTTAATTACCAGTATAAAAGTACTAAAATGTATGTGGCAGAATACAATATTTATTTATTGCGTTATCGTACTCTAACATGACAATTTATATTACATTAAATGCGCCGCGCCAGCTGTCTACTCTTCATCCGTCTTACGAATTTTCGATCAGGTCACGTGTCCTGACGCGAGTTTAACATTTTTTTACCCATTCCAAAAAAGTGTACAACTCCGCTAAAGAAGTTTTCACTTCAAAAATAAATTCCCTCACCAAGCATAGAGAAGTGTCCCTGATGATGCATGGAAGGGAAGACGAGTTTGGCAGGAAGGGACAGTTTGGGCGCGTCTCGCATAGCCCCGCCCAGCTGCAAGCGACGGGCGACCACGTTCATTGGATTTTCCGCTGGCCTAGAATTAACAATAAAGTATTATAATATTTTTAGTTGAATTTTGATCATGTATACGCTGTAAATAAATGAGAATTTTTTTTTATGACTTTTAAAGCTGTTTATTATCTCCTTACAAATTCTATGTTATTATTTTATATAACAAAACGAGCAGCAGTATCATCTATGTTAAGTGATAGTGCCCGTGGAGACTCTCAATGCCAGGGGAATCGCATGTGCGTTGCCGGCCTTTTAATTATTGGTACGCTCTTTTCTTGTAAATGTTAATTTAGCATAGACAACTCTTCTCCTTTCACTAGCTGATGAAAACCATTGACAATATTTTTTTATTTAAGACTTGTGATGGGTGAAAGAAATCATACAGACCTGGTAGCAACCTTCACCATGACATTGGCAGTGAATATGTATGACGAGAAGAACACCCAAAAGACATCATAAAGGAGGAGACCCGTGAGTAGAAGAGTGGACACCTTCAGCGAGGGCAGACGGATCAGCGCAATAAAGGTCACGCAAAGACCCATACCCATAGCTAAAAAATCAAATTTAATAATAAATCATAACTATATTCACTGTTCTTGAAAATCGAATCGTTAAGTCTCATCTCAAAATATTGATTCACGCCATTTAATTTAAATGAAGTATGATTATTTATTCATCCATTACGCTTTATATTTATTTACAGTGTAAACCCTTTATAACGTTATTCGTTCTAACGAAAAGCTCTCTATAACGTAAAAATAAGTTAAGTTTTTTTGGTTTAGCTCAAAACCCATAAATTAATTCTTCCGTCCCTATAACGAATAAATATCTTCGGTCCCTTGAAATTAGTTATAAAGAGTTTACACTGTATTTGAAAAAAACACAGAATATTTACCTAATTAAAAAAATTAACTAATTATTATATAGTATTGCCTTTGATTATCATACCCTTTTCACATTTAAAGAAAAAACTTTTTCAAAACATTCAGCGTGCGTGGTCACGGTGACCACGCACGCTGTAAAGCACGCGAAACGTCGGATAAATTTAAAATTATGTTAAATAATTGTAAATTTATAATAATACATAACTTTAATCCGGTTAAAAAGTTTTTTCTTTAATTATTATATATTTTTATCTAAGAATTCATTGCTTAAACACACGAAAGTCTATCCCTTAACAAAATGAGGGATATCCGCACAGGAATGTCTCTACAAAGAAATAATATTAATATGAAAGTATTTTTTACGACTGGATTGAACTGGAAAAAACTGCTTTGAAAAGTAAGACGGCCCATTTAGATAAATTATTTATTTGACACATTATTGATAATCTTTTAAATTAAAAATATAGCCAAAACGGTTTACACATATACAGACGAACATTATAAACTAATACATAGCTTGTTGTGTGAAAATATTCAATATGTGGGGATGTCTAAGTGTGTGTGTGTGCGTTTTTAAGTGACCTAAATAATCCGACTTCAAATAGGCGTTTGTAGATAATATGGAATAAGTCTAGACTCGCGACTATTATCTCCTTTTATTATTATTTGAGTTATTGTGAAGTTATCTAAATGTTTTAATAGTTTGCATAAACGTCTCACCGTCCATTAGCAGCCAATGTCCAGTTAACACCCAGACAGTAACTATGGCAGCGGCGAGTAGAGCTGCGGCCAACTCGGGGGCGGAGTACCGGCCGCACAGCGCAGCCCGACTTCCTCCAGCCACGTACTGGCACAGCGGGGTTAGGAGAAACGCTAGGGCCGCACAGGCTACGACTAAAAAACAACTACCTTCATTTAGTTCATCGAGTATTAGTCTTCGAAACTTTCGTAAATTGGTTGGGATGCCAGGCAAAAATCAATGTTAAGTTGAGGCAATCAAAATGCCCCAAACTATAATAATTAAATTATATTACACTTCTGTAAAGTACAGCATAAGTACACGGCAACATCTTGTTTTAAATCATAAACAAATCCATTTGAAATTTTACTACTAGGCTAAATGATATGATGTTAAAATCAATTTCAAACTACTTATCGTTATAATTTAAATTCCCGCCCAAACGCTACTCTAGACAAGATTGCGTCGCACAAGTCCATGTGACGTACCACGCTTGTAAACACGGAATCAAACGTCAAGTTTTTACGTCTTAATTATATTTCTTAAATTACTCAATACACAACATATTTCGATCAAAACGAATTAAATATACAATAGCTCCAAGACAAGTATTAACTTGTTACTGTGATGTAAATAAAGTCCTAATGATAAGACACGCGAAGATATATTTACAAGCATACTACGTCATCGCCGATCTGCCTAATCTGTCTGTTTTGTGTCACGTGACTGACGTATAAAAACTATTGTTGTTTGAAATTTATATAGATTACTAATAAGACTTTATTTTTCATACTGTCATAGATCCTATCTTTATTCTCCTAACTTAATATATCAACAACGTTTACTAAATCGTAAATATACTAACCGGCTGTACATATCGCGACGAGTGTTTGCACGGAGTCAAAAAAGAAGAACATAACTAGCAGGGCCGCTGATGACCCCAGAGGGAAACACAACGCCTGCATCGTGTTTAATGTTTGTACATCTGAAAAGAAAAACATTACTTTTAAAAGAGTTATTATTAAAAAACATTTCCTAACGTGTATGAATTTTGCTTATCAGATATGGGAAGTGCTTCTAAAATTTTATTCGGCTGATATCAAATCTTTTCGCTACCAAATATAATTTTTTTTTTTAAATATTTTACAAACATATGTATGATATCATCGGAGCATGTGGGAATAAAAAATTCATACTACTACTAGATGAAGAGCTAGGCGGTGTCTTATTGCCTAATAAGCAAGCTTCTTTTTCGCGTTCCGACTTTTCTCTCGCCTCACGTTCCATATTCAAAGATCGGAAACTGCCATAGACGATCAGGAGCATAGATATCAGACACGCAGAGACTCTGGAAAAAGTAAAAATATATTATACCTGGGTAACACTGAAAGTGTTTAGAACTGGCCAGTTAGAAACATTGCTAATGAAAACTTTTTTTGAATTTCAATTTCAGAACTCTTTGGTAACCTAAAATATGTATGTGTATATTGCATTCATTTGTCATTTGTTTTTGTGTATTGGCAGCAAATCTAAAACTCTTGTCACATGTGAAAATGAACCTAACGCGAGAAAATTTTCGGTCAATGATTTATTATGACTTTCGTTGTGGGCTTACTCAACAACAAAGCTATGATAGGCTGCGATTAGCATTTCTTTTAGATAAGTTCAACGTCGGTGACTCAAATGCTGTATTTGACATCGTCACAGGTGATGAAAGCTGGATATATTGCTACGAACCCGAAACCAAAAGACAATCAGCCAGGTAAAGAAAGGAAGAAATCAAGGAAAAAAGATAATTGCCTCATTCTTTGGTCGGAAAGGTCATTTCGCGACAATTGTGCTAGAAGATGGAAGGACAGTTACTGCAGACTGGTATGTCAATCGCTGTTTGCCTGCTGTCTTGGAAAAATACGACAACAGCGCCCTCGAAGCAGGATTCACCACAACAATGCTGCAGGGCACTCAGCAAAACGGACTGTTGAATATTTGACTATGGCAGGTGTTGAGATAATGAGTCATCCGCCATACAGTCCTGATCTGGCGCCCTGCGACTTTTATTTATTCCCAAGAACTAAAGGTGAAAGCGTACGAAAATGCCATAGAAGAGACACCTAAGGAAGAATGGGCCTACTGCTTTTCTTAGTGGTTCTATCGAATGCGACGATGTGTAGAGAGGAACGGAGATTACTTCGAAAAACAATAAAAGTATTGGCAACTTTCTACATTAAGCCGTTTAACATTTTCAGTGTTACCTAGGTATAAGAGATTATTTTAATGGCTAACTATTAAAAAATATAGCATTTTGGGCTTAAGTTTTTTTTATAGGGTGCAATTAGAGTTTAGACCCCTTTCGACAACGAAACCAATTATCGCTTTAATAACTATAAAACGTGAAATGTGAATGTTAATTATAGTTTGGGCCATTCAAATGTTATTCCGTATGGATTTTAACAATTACATATCATAATTTTTCATTTATAATGCTATTCAAAATTTACCCAGGCCAAATACACCTAGCATAACTTTATAAATATTAATAAAACATCATGAAAACAAATGAAAATTATGTGTAAATTAAAACAAAACATTTTTTGTTAAAATTTATTTTTTTGTGTAGGTATATTTCTTTCATCGAAAAATTGTTCTTTCTTTTTAAATAACAACGAATTTCAATGAATTTTCTCGAATGTAAAATAAACATTTCCTCCTCTATAATCATGCCACTTGACAGTCGTCGAAGAGACGTCTAGAATTTAAGAAAATATCAACAATTTTAAGAACTATTTCAAATAATATCATTATAGTATTAAAATTGAAAATAACAAAGAAATTTTCCACTTCAACTACTATCTGGGTGACTCGGTCAGCGGTCAAATACATGAGAAGAGAAAGGTCGTCAATTCTCTTCAGCGGAAAATTTAGCGGTATATTTTCACGCTCAGGCACAATCTTTTCGCCTGTTGCTTTTCTCGATTTAGTCAGACATTTCAAGACATTAACTATTATTATCTATAAATATATAAGAATCATCAAATAGCTGTTTAATGGTTCGTTTTCATGACTATATTATTATAGTAAAATATATACGTTTATATATGTAACAAAAGATATACAATTGGGGCTTATATTATGTTTATTAATAAGGTTTAAGGCAAGTTATAGCTTCAGTCATTGCTTTATCGTGTTTAGACCATATTTAATATTATTTCGTGTAGAAAAACTACAATAAAAATATATATTTGTTTTAGATTGATATGCTAATACAAAATAAGTTAATAAGTTTTGGCACACATATTTGAATCACAGCCAACGTGATCTCTGGAGAAATTAATTTACTTTTTATCATATTTTAAAACCTTAGCAACGGGGAAATCACAACAGTGTAATCTTGTTAACGAAGATAAAAAATGACCAGCCTCTATAATACGGATTAGTACGGCTTCAAAGGGGATATATAGTGCGTTAATTACGTCCTTACAAATCGGACATCGGCATATTATGACCGCCGTTGCGGTTCACTAGTTAGGTTAAGTGCATATTAAGGATTCAGTCAAAGAAATAAATGTTTTGGGTTGGCAAAGCTACCCATCAGTCATGCTTGGCTGGTACGGAACTATATACAACTGTTACGTCTATTGCAGAAATTTATTTAACATAAATTAATTTAAAAAAAAACGCGTTTTGAGGGCGTCAAATTATTGTTATTTATATTGTTTAGTCAGATTTTCACATACAAAATAGCTTCTGAGAACACTTTATCGAGACACGGGTCAGTAGAACATCTTATCAATTCCTCGAAAACCAGGGTGAAATAACAATATCTATAAGTTATGTGAGCCTGACAGTAAATCTAAAATTTGAAGGGACAAACAATTCACAGTAAAACAATTTTTATCTAAAAATAAAGATTATGTGGTGAAAACAAAACAACCCTACAAGGCATAATGATTATATCTAAATAGTCTTAATTGGAATAACAGGAAACAATATGCGTTCATTTGCACGAGCTACGAATTTCACATCCTTTTTCAAAGGAAGAGAAGCAACTAGCCGCAAGCCGTAACGATCCTAATTCTCTTCCGGTGTTATTTCCATATTTGGCATTTTGTAATCTTGCGCCACAGGTTGCAGTTCTTTGGAAATTTATTTCGATCTATACGCACTTAGACGTATTCTGTACTTGTTTTTTATAATAACTAATTTTCTAAGCTTCTCTAAGATTATATTGGAACGGTATTTACAATTGTAATGTATTAAAAAAGGCTAATATTTAAAAAATAATCAAAGTCATCGTTTTTATTCTATTACGTAGATCCCACTTGAATTCACAATATTGATATGCGGTTGTCTTTACAATTGTAATTACAAAATAACGTGAAACTATTGTTTTAACATGTGAATAGACAATGCATCTATTCTTAGTACACCATGAAAGTATGTTTTTGATCGATTCTATACAAATGAATTGTCTATAGATATTCTGTCGAAGATTGTGAGATAAAGAGAAAGAATAACCTGCTTTCTGATTAAAATCTACGTAATTTGGTCCTGTGAAAAATATTTGTACGTTTCGAAATTAACATTATACCATCGGACCAGAATTCAGAAATCATTACTACAAAATCCGTTATGTCGTGTTAACCTACGTTTCGAAAATTAAATTCACGCTTATGGTACCCAATAGCTACATAATAAGTATATTCCGTTGTGACTAGATTGTTTGCAACGCGGCTTTAAAAGCTTTAGGGTCGGTTTCACAATGTATGGATAAAGTACCAAATAGCTATGCAACACAAATTATTTGGAAGATAAATTGTGCTATTTGACATTCATCGGACTCATAACTTATGATGGACTTAATGTGACGAATAGCGCTATCTGACAGTCGTGAAATGCAACAATAATCCTACCAATAAGTAATAAATAGCTAATTTGGAACTTATGTAGAACTTATCCGAAGATTGTGAAACAGACCCTAAGAGAATTAAATCCCTAATTGATACTAATATTCTAGTATTAACTTTCTACTTTAACTGACTTCAGGAGTTCCTTTATTATAAAGTTTGTGTAGCGTACTTAAATGTTGATACATTTAAGATAGGTCAGTGGTGGTTTTCTCTACAATTTTTACTATACACCCACGGGGCTATAACAGTAGCGACAACCTTGATACTAATAGGGCATCATAACAAAGTTGTAATTAAATTAAACCTCTTCCGACGAGGTTTTAAGAGCTGCTTAATGAAACGTAACAAGCGTCTACGGCTTACCAATTAATTGCATTAACTCCACATAAAAACTATTATTTAACATCTACGTGTATGTTCATACAGATTCGTAAATTATAGGAATTTTAATGCCTCTACTACTATTTTTTTTTTGAAATTATTTAATTACAAATTCACTCAAAAGGTCGAGTCGAGACAGAGCGTGACGTGACCGTATATCAAATAGAATCGTCATAGAACTGAGTCTTAATTCCTTCTTACTCCAAAATCACTTTTAATTAAAAGTTCATAAAGCATCCAAATTCAAAATCCAAGATAGGGAACGTACCCATACTACGTGACCCGTTTGGGGGTGGGGGGGACACACACGGAGTTTTTAAAATACTACGGTCAGTCACAGGAGCTTGGTGTCTGGTTTTTGTCACGTAGTCGATTTTACTGAGAGAAATCTCGTATTTTTTCGACCTATATTCGAATATAGCGCGCAGTGTTTAGCGCTTTGTAAACTTACAGTTGGTGGCGGTGACGGTATGATAGTTTTTGCCTGTGAAATGATTAAAAATCATAATTATGAATTACTACGTGAAAACTAAAGGGGGAGAGGGGGGTCTTGGCATATACTACAAGTGGTCACCGAGGGGAGGGAGGGGTCGAAAAAGTAAGAAAATAGGTCACGTAGTATGGGTACGTTCCCTTATGTGCGGCAAAATAAGCAGGAATGTAAACATTGTCGATATTTATTGTTGCACATAAAACACTTAAGGTTTTGTTCGCAATGTTCTATTAATCACTATAGACTGCGAGAAGCAGCATTATCCTAGTCTTCCAGGCATTTTCTAATGAAATACTTAAAATTAGTAATTAGAGAACAAAATCTATAGGTAAAATTTTCATTAAAAAAATTATTACTTAGCTTTGCTTGAAAGTAAAATGTCTAAAATATATGTAGAAAATGAAAAAATATCACCCTAATTCTTCACTTAAAGTATCATAAACAGTGTATCAATATACCTGGAAGAATCCATGATTGAATAAGCCCATTTGTATTCTTGGTATTCCATGTTCGCCCCCACTTGCGCCATTGTTCTTCCTAAAAGCCTAGTTATCCACTGGTCACAGCTGGGACGCTCTATGGATCCCTCTAAGAACACATTCAATTTTAATTAATATATATAAAATGTATACAAATATTTTTTTTTTGTTTAAAGGAGCAGTTTTATATTTTACGTTAGCAAGTTAAATTTTTATAATTGCTGGTTTTTTATTTAGTAGTAAATGGAAGCTAGTTAAATATTCAATAAAGAGCAGTAAATTATGTTTAAATGGCCAAATTAATAATTATTAATAAATAACATAAATATAGTAAAATAAATAATTTCTGTTTGGGCAGTGTAAAAATAAGCTTTACAAGGATTCTATAAAAAATATAACAGTTATATACATCCTGCATACATTAGTTTATTTTGTACGCATGTTATTTAGAAACTGATTTGGTTCTGTGACATTAATATAAAAGAAAAACCTCAAAATATAACTAAGCCTATCATCTATGTATTTTTTTTAAATACATCTATCAATGTATTTAATGCAACAAGAGCATTATCTTTTAAGGCGACAATGGCACTGAAGTTTTTATCGAAAAATTGCCTCTCCTTTTAAGGTGATGTTAATGTTTGAGTTCTCATAGTCAACTACTAATCTACAACACATACCATCATTTTACTGGTGATTTTGTAGGATGAAATAACTGCAAATACTGTTTATGTTTGCCCATTGTCAAAACTGCCCATTAATTTGCATAACTGATTATAACTCTTTAATTAATCTAAAACATTTAGTTAATACATAAAACTATAACTGTTTTGTCTAAAACTCCTAAAAAATGATAAATAAAAATGCTGGATAAATATGATAAAATCATAGTCTTCATTTTATTCTAATTCCTAAACTAAAACAGGAATTCTAACAATACTTATAATAAATTATTTTTCCTAATAATAAACAGATTTTGTAATGTTAAATAACAAATTAATATCTCATAACAATCACTAGGCAATACCAAAACAATATAACTGAAATTCATAACAAGGAAATATAAACAGTGTTTCATTAAGTCATCTCTGCAAAGAATTCACATTTATTAACAAAACATTACATCAATTTGCAAAGTATATAATTATTTCAATGTTTGATCATTTTAAATTTCAAAAGCTTAAGAAATACTATTTTTGCATGAAATGGTGAATGAGTATATTAATAGATTCCATTTAGTTTACGACTCTAGTCCTTCTAGTTAAGGTTAGAACTTTAATGATTCTGTTAAAGGAATTTACTATGCAATTATTGAACCAATATGAGAAGTAACATGTACTTAAAGTAATCAAATTGAAAAATAAGAATATTTAACGCCTCTGTTTAATATTATTAAACTTTATCATGATTATATATTTGTAGTACCATTTAAATATATTTCGCTGTATCATTTAAGAAAAATTAAAAATATGTTTTATTTGTTTAGTTAAAAATAAGATTATATATAACATATATTTGTTTTGTCTCTTCAAAATTTATAACAAATATTATATTTGGGTCAATTATTACTATTGGTAATTGCTTTCAACATCGTGAACGAAGGTTTCAATTAAACTGGCCCTTCATTTAACATTTTTAAAATTACAAAACAATGAACAAAGTACAGAGAAAAATAGGTACCGAAATAAGTAGAGCACGAATATCAGTCACAATTTGAAGTGAAAGGAAACTACAATGTACTTTCAATAATATGTAACAAACGAACTGAGATAAGTAAGAAAGTATTGTGTGATAGAATAGGCTATAGTAGTATATATAAACAAAATATTAAATAAAAACAATAAAATTATTAGAAAGCAAACCAAATACACGGAAGTATGTAAAAGTATAAAAAATACTGACCAGACAAGAGGGCCGTTGATTTTCAAAGCACTTATTCGTCACTTAATTCCATGCTTAGTAATGAATTCGTGATAATAAATTTAAGAAAAAATCAGATAGAAAATATTTACTCTTATTACTCCTACCCTACCCTACGCTTGTCGATCGACAGCCATAGTAACCATAGACAACATCATAACAATAAACGAAAACGATGTAAGGTTTATGACAGTTAACAATACTAGAACTCCATAGAGAAGTTTGAAACACAACAGTTGGCTGTAGTTATAATCACTTCACTTCACTTTAGTTATAATCTGTAGTGGGAAAAAATTTAAGGTAAACAATGTATGGCCTAAAGGTCTAGATACCAGGCCATAAACTCCAAAAAAAAAAAAAAAATAAGGTAAACAAACGTGACAATTGACAATTAAAGACGGAAGTGTCTATACTTCTATATTATATGTATTTGAAATTGTACATGTTGAATTCAATAATCAATTCTGGAGAACAAGTAACTTAATTTGTAAGCAATAATAAACCTTGAAAATAATCTTTATACGTAAAAAATAAATTCTGTGCAATGAAGTTATCGGTAGTTTTGCTGCGACGTAATCTATTACCAAATGGTCACTTATTTAGAGGAAAAGATCGCTTGGTTAAAAAAGTAGAACTCAAACATCTTCGTAAACTTCAACGTGATTTAGAAATTGAAGAACAAAACATGTATTTTCTTCGCCACCCCTATCTGACCGAGGTAATTAATAATGCACACAGCATTCTATAAACACCCTTAGTATTATAATCTATCTTAATCCATGTAGGTGTATTTTGATGAATGTCTACTGATTGCAGGCTGAAAGTGCTGGTCATTCTAAAGCTTTAGGCAAACAAGTTGCAAGGCAAGAAAGGCTTGTTGACTCAACAAGAAGAATATTCAAAAATGATGTTACCCTATATGAGAGGTTAAATCATCTGAGAGTTAAAGAATCTTGGGATTAGTCTTTTAAAATGTGTTTATTCAGATTAGTGTTTAGGTAACATAAAATATACAGTTTTCGTTAAATGTTTTTTATTTCTTTGTTTTAATATTTTTTGGAGTTTAACTAAGGTATTAGGTTTATAGTTTTGGTAACTTTAACTTGTTCTCTGTACTCAACTGTTTATATTTTGGAAATAAAAAAAATTGCCTGCAACTGTTATATCATATTAATATCTATTCTATAAAAAATGGCTAGTGAGATATCATGATACTATAATAAATTAATTTTAAACATATTGCTGTGTTTATTAGTGTGAAGCTTATAAAAGAAAAACATATGTATATAATTTTATTTTTACGAGTAACAAGCATATTAAAAGTATGAAATAGCAACTTCTTTAGGTTTACATCAAAGCTTTAGCACACATTTTACTTTTCAAAGCAATTAAATCTAAGAAATGGTTTAACTAAGTAGACTTCTTTTAAGTTAGTGAGAAAATTAAATTTTTACATGATCATAGCTCCTTAAACTCTGTAAAACCAAATATTCAAGTAATAAAAAAATAAAGTATCTTTTTCAACTAAAACTAAGGTCTTGAAATACCTTTAATTATTAGTAACCAAAATATCAATGATGTTTTTCTTACACAGCACAAACAATTTGTGCCAAATACGAAAAGCTTATAATTTTGTAGTTTGCACAAAGGCGGTATTTCATAAATCACAGATTGTTTTTAAAAATAATTTTTTTCTTATAAAGTAAATATTTTGTACTATACAAACCTAATATGCAGTTAATTTATTAGCATTGATAATGCTTTATTTTTATTTAGTTAATATGTCTATTGCAGAACAGATCTATGATTTTTAAGTACACAGGTCAACCTTAAACCAACTATCTAAAGCATTTATAAAAAAATCCATTCTCTGTATAAAATTGAAATTTGTTTAAACAATACTGACATGTTTTACTAACTATTGTATCTTAAACATAACTAGTTAATTGTTGTGGTCCAAGCAAAGAAATCACTTTCAAGGTCTTTCTTGTAAATAGATTTACCTTGATGAAGTAACTCAGCAAATTGCGACACTACTGGATCCCTCATGCAAGACGCAACAGATATAACCTTATCCGACTTATCAAAAAAGAATATAACAAATTTAAGCTCTGCAACATTGCCTTCTATTAAAGAACTAACTGGTCTTCCACAACCAGCATATCTAATTGATTTTCCAAAAAGCATTGTCCAGAAATAGGGAACAGTATGCAAAGGTGTTTCCCTTTTTAATATGTTTTTGGCCGCCACTAGACCATGGTATTGAGACAAACCAATATGCCCAATGGACATCTGATCATTATTATTGGCGAAAACGGGAGCGTGAGCTATGTCGCCGCCCGCATAAACATTTTTAATGTTAGTCTCAAGTTTATCATTGACAATGACAGCACCATTGGGTAATAAGTTAATACCACTGTCCTTAATAAAATCGGTGTAAAATGTTGTGCCTATTCCCAAAACCAACATATCTGCTGGTAATATTTCCCCATTTTCAAGTTCTACAGATTTCAGAACTCCATTTTCGCCATTACATTTCACAACTGTTGTTTTAAAATGAAACTTTACATTATTATTTTCGAATAGAGTTTGTAAGCTTTTGCCTATGTCTGTACCAAATATTTGACCTAGTGGTGCTGTATCCTTGCCAATAACAGTCATCGACTTGGCCTTGGAAACGCAAGAGGACGCGACTTCTAAACCTATGAAACTTAAGCCCAGTACCACAACGTCTTTCTCCTTATCTGACCCTAATTGATTGAGAATGTTCATAGCATCGTCGAAATTACGGACCGTGAATATATTGCTTAACTCAATGCCAGGAATGATAGGAACTCGTGGTTTAGATCCAGTCGCTAAATACAGAGCACTATAGGTAAGTTTACTTCCGTCGCTGAGCTCAACTATTCTTTCTTCCGTGTTAACTTTCGTAGCTTCTACTCCCTTGAGGACTTCAATATTGGCTTCTTCGTAGTACTGTTGATTTCTTGCCTGTAGTTTCTCAATATCTGTAGCAGTGCCAATCTTTGAAACTTTGACCCTATCATATGGGAGGTATTTTTCTTTGCAAACAAGGGTGATACGGCCCTTAAAACCTTCACTTCTTAGTGTTTCAACACAGGTGGCGCCAGATGGACCACCTCCCACAACAACAACCGCAGTACTGTCACATGGTGATGCTATTCCTATATCTTTCACTCGTTTGTTGGATTTCAGATCTGCTAATTTTGCTCGTACCTGTAATGTAATTTAAAATAATTATGCAAAATCAATTTATTACGATTTTTGGAATATTGTGCTTTCATTAATATGGGAATGAATAAGAACATCTACATCTTTTGATCTGAATTTTACAAGATCACGTTGGTAGAAAATAACATTATAATTTTCCTTGCATTCAATAACTAACTCTACTTTATAATATATATACAGTCAAAACCGTTTATAACGACATCGTTTACAACGACCTATCGGTTATTACAACCAGATTCTATAGTCCCGTCCGAATCCCTATTAAACTATTCAGTAAACAAACCGCTTATAACAACATCGGATACAGCGACATATCGCTTACAACGACGAAATTTTATCGATATTCATCGGCTATAACGACCAACCGCTTCTTGTCTCAGCAAAACAAAACAATACAAACGATTTTAAATCTTATTTATAAGCATTGAATGAATATTTAGGCATATTATTACCTACGCACTTTTGAAAATTTTGTTGCCTTTAACGAACAGTTTTATACTGGTGATACTCATTGAGGACTATGAAACGTAAAATGCAAAAAATATTTGAGACTGGGCTAAAAAAAACAGACCAAAATGACTGATTAGTTTTGTACCTAATTATTTCGTAATAAATATTTTTGTTTCTTTTTTGACTCGTCTACATATTATAATAATACCATACCATATTATAACCCATACCTACCTATTCTAGATCGATAACTACGATAATATAACTATGTACATACATATGTACTGCACTTATGTATATGACATTGCTTATAACGACTATCGGATATAACGTCGGCAACTATACGGTCCCTTCAATGTCGTTATAACCGGTTTTGACTGTATATGAAATGTGTTTTTTATTTTTTAGTAAATTAGAAGTTGAATTAGCAATGGACATTGCCCAAGTTATAGTAACTTGACGGCCTTGTTACTCATGAAAAAGGAAGGTCATTTAAAGTGACCTCAGAACTGAGGTTATCAAATCAAAGGAAAATAGGTTTATGTAACAGCCAGTTAAATACTATTTCCACTAACTACTATTCAACTTCTACACACTGATAACATTTATCATCATTTTATTTGGCATTATTTATGATTTAACATCAAGCAATTTGTCATTTCATACATAACATGCCCCCTGTCATCAAAACCCCATAATAGTAGAAAAAAGCAAACTAATTATCACTGTGTGGTGTGGTTAGTTATATTTTGTGAAAAATGTAAACCACAATAAATTAGGAGTGGACAGGAAGTATGATAATGCACACTATCTATTCTTTAAGTTTTATTGTACCAATAAAATAATTCATGTTAAATGTTTTGTAGTTACAAAAAAACTTTTAGAAAACTCACAAATGGCCTTTTATTTTAATATGGAGAAATTTCTATCAGAATTTACAATTTAATGCCTTATACAATGTTCATCATCTTATTGATCATTATTTAAATTAACAAAATTTTTTTAATCTTTTCACATATATCTAGTGAGTATTTAAAAAAAAGTGTAGTTGAAAAACTATTGTTAATTGAACAAATAATATTAAAAAGGTGATAATTTTTTGTTAAGCTATACATTGTTTTTTTTTAGTAAATTAAGCATAGATAATATTAAGTAAATATGCTTCAATTTATAAAATATTTTACTCTTACTTTAAACTTCTATTAAAGCAAATTAATTAACAATTCTAAAACAAGCCGGCTCCAGCTGTTGCTTGGTGTAAATATTATTGAAATCATTGACTTATATTATAGTGTGACTCATTAGTCATTACAGTTTTACAAGGTCTTTAAATTGGAATAAAATGACATCATGGATGTTTTGCACAATGTATTAAGTTAATAAGGAATTTCTGATATGCATTAAAAATTTAATTAATTAAGCTAAAAATGTCTAATTATAATAAATTTATATTTCATTCACAAATGATGATAAAAACTTATTTTATTTAAAAAACTAAGAATAGAATATAGGTTGAACAAAACCAGCCAATATTGCATCTCGCACTTCAAGTCTTCAAAACTTCGACCCATTTAATGACAATGAACCATAAATCGTGGTTAGTAAGTGATTTTACAACAAGACAAATACCTAAATGGTTATATACACATACTTCCCATAAGATCTCTTAAGGAATATGTACCACCACTGTGTAAAATTTTTTAAATGAAATTTTTTATAACAAACCTTTACATCTCCTTTGTCTGTAACAGTAACTTGATGACAAGGTAGTGAATCAAATCCAGGGAAATCTTCTATATCACCAGTTTTCAAATTGAAACATGCACCATGCCATGGACATCTCACTCTTCCATCACCAAGGGCTCCAGTATTCAATGGAGCACCATAGTGGGTACACTTAGGACCTACTGCACTAAATTCTCCTTTTTGTTTAACAAGCAGTACTTTACCATGTTCAGCTATGTCAAACACTTTCATTTCATTTTCCTTCAAATCTGTTGATTGGCATACTATCGCCTCCACATACTCAACTTGCGAGTCAGTGCGCGATATGGTACCATCTGCAAGACCAAACGTTTTAATTCTTCTAAAATTTGTCTACCTACAGATCGGTATTAAAATAAAATTGCATGTAAAAAAAACTCACGAGAATCAATTTTAGATGAGGAACATTGTTGATTTGGAGAATATGATCTCGATTCAGAATTACCCATTTTTCTTAGTTGTCGGTTTACCACTAAACCTGAAATAAATTAGTTACTTGTTGTTGAGGTTAGGAATATTTCTAATTTATTTACTGTAAAAAGGTATTTAGTAATGCTATTATTGAAATAAACTTTTAAATGGCTCTATAGATACTTCGTAATTCGTATTTGACTATGAAGGAAGTAGGAACTGGAGCGAAAGGATCACCTTGAGTAAAACGCAAAGCAGTTATAGTTGTACTGCGACATCTATTGATAAACATTATTTGACAGAACGTCACGACTGAAAAAAAATTGATTGTACAATGGTCTTGCTCTTGCCAGTTGCTAGTTAACGGCAGTTATTTATTAAATAAAAGATAAATCAAGCGTTTAAACCAGGCGAAATTTTACATAACTATGTCTTACATATTTTATTACAATTTTGACTAGTAAATATTATAAGGGTAAGATACCCTTGAAACGTTATAGTCAGTCTAAGTTTTCTTGAATGTAGGTTGGGAACCATTTAACATACCGGTCTGAGAGGGTTGTCGGTTTCGCATTCAGATGAATAATTAATAAGGTTGTTCTTTACAGATCTTGAGATTCAGGGTAAATTTCAGAGTTTGACTTTTGAGTTTGAAACACAAGATATTAAATCTCTAAGTTGACTTGAAGATAACTAGACTTGTTAAAAAATGTATGGTCTGGTAACGAAAAGATACAACTATGAACTAGATATACTTGCCTAATGACTAAATATCAAAACCAAGGGATCAATCATCAAAATATTTTTGTTCTATTTACTTCAATTAATTTTTTTTCAAGAAGAAACGGGAATCGGGATCCGTAGCTGCTAATCGTAATATGTAATCTGTGTGGTATTTAATGCAAGAATAAAGATTATATTAAACTCCAATGTGTCTATGTTGTACCTGTCAACGATCTATTTAGTACTGTGGCGACTGATGAATGATGATTTTCTAATCACTAAATAAAGAATTGGAATTTGGTCGTCATGAACGTGGCTTGAGCGATGTGATGATTTTTATTTATTTAAAGTCCCAAAATAATTGTTAAAATGTCTGAAGTTATCGTAGCTAAAGGACAACCTTTACCTGGAGATCCAGAAAAAAAGGGCTGGTTGTTTAAATGGACGAACTATCTCAAGGGATACCAACGAAGATGGTTCGTGTTGTCAAACGGACTACTATCATACTACAGGTACATACTACACTATTATCTTACTGTGTTAATTTGTCTGTAATAACTTATTAATTACTGTTATATAAATACGCGACATATTATATAAATTGACCGGTTATTGGGCAAGGGAAGTAATTATTCTTTTAAACTGTTTCGATATTAATTTGTATGTGTAAAAGATATTTTTTGAATATGTGGTATTTGATGTAACACCAGTTTTATTATTATTAAGTCACAACACAAATAATACAACATTTTATTTGAAATGAAATTGATACAAATTTTATTGTGATTTTACCACTTGTTGCCTGTTTATAAGTTTTAAATACAAGTATGGATTTGCATATTAAAGGACACCCTGGACCAAATCTTAGAACTATTTTGATATCATTTTCACTATGACTTAAAAAAAATAGATTGCTTTTGATAAGTAATAAGTATTAATTAGTAACAATAAAACAGAATTTAGAGTTTATTTTTAATTTTAAATATGTATTTAAATTGCTGGAACATCTATTTCATAATAATTTATAGATGTATATAAATATTATTAAGGGCCGAATCCATTTGTATGGGGCAGTATTTGTTTATTTATATGTAATGGTGAAATATATTAATGGTATTCTTGGTAATGAATAACACTTCATTTGTAGAAATCAAGCAGAGATGGCACATACATGCCGTGGAACAATATCACTTCTTGGAGCACTGATTCATACAGCTGACTCTTGTACTTTTGTAATCAGCAATGGTGGAACTCAGACATTTCATATTCGTGCTCATGATGAAGTGGAACGGCAAAGCTGGGTCACAGCTCTTGAACTTGCCAAAGCTAAAGCTATGTGAGTTTTTACTTCATAATTTTTTTTATTATAATGGTTATAGAATCTTTATCCCTTATACAATTTAAACAAAAAAATTACCATTGTTTGAAAAAAATTTATAGTTGTATAATGGTGCAAACAAATTAACCATAGACAAAGGCTTCTACATTTATTACCAACTATCAGTTGTACAACACAAATAAAGAAAACAAGAAAAACTTATAAAAGAACAAGAACAATGAATGATACATACAAGTATAGTAATTTAACAAATAACATACAAGTCTATAATTTATTCGCAGTTATAATGCAGGCCAAAAGTCTCTATAATGGCGCCAACTGTGTTGGCACTTGTAATTGATGCAGGCAGGCTTAGTACTTAGTACCTTGTGTTATAAATGCAGTTAATGTAATGTTTTTCAGTCGCGCACAAGAATCTGACGATGACGATGATCAGATAAATTCTGGACCAGTGCCACAAACAGAGGGAGAAAGTGAAGATGCCGGGGGTATTGCTAGGGAACTAAATGCAAGGTTTCATGATCTACGCACATGCTCTGAATTGGTGAGATTATTTATTTCCTTTACATGAATTCCTAAGATGTGACCTTAAGATTATTTCTTTTTTTATTTTAAAATTTTTTAATATTAAATCTTAATAATGTACAATATCTTTTAACAGGTAACTAGACATGGTGCGGCACTACAGAGGTCTTTAGTGGACCTTGAAATACCACCATCAGACACTGCTAAACAGGTTTCAGAAAGAGCTACACTGTTTAGAATTTCCTGCAATGCTATGATGAATGTAAGTTGGCATTGAATAATTTATATCAACTTACTTTAAAGCTATCTATGAATTTTTACATTTAGCCTTATATAAGACTAAATATTAATAGGATTACTTACATAGGCATGCTCAGAGTTCATGAGCGCGGCCGCAACATCCAGCGCGCGCATGAGTCGTGCCTTACAACACGAACGTGAACAGAAGATGCGTCTACAAGAGATTGTGGAACAGCTTGCAAGACAGCATGACTCTTTGGAGAAGACGGCTAGAAGTACTCCTCATGCGGCAGGTAATATAAGATTATACAGCTGAGTACCGATGAAGTGTTATAAATGGAAGGTACTTTAGCATTTTGTACAAGCAAAGAGGTACTTTTTTTCTAATGTCTAACAAAATAAAATCTAAAACTAATTAAAAAACTGTGATCTAAGATGTTTGACAGAGTTTTTTAACCATATAGCTATATTTATGATTTATTAGTCCAAGACTTCAAGCAATTCAATAAAGTATGTTTTTTTTACTTTATTAATATTTTATACCAAAAATGTTTGAAAAGAACTGTATTGAGAAATAAACAATCACGACTCTGAAGTGATGAACGATTAAGGAATGACGATTGAAATTGAATTGTCATTTGACGCCTGACATTTCACGTTTGGTGACGGATCGAAGAAAATCGGAATTAATTTATTGGGCGACTTACAAAATTACCTTTGTATCTATATATTTTTTAAATATTTCTTCAATCTATTAATAAAATTGTAAAGTATTTATAATATCTTAAAAAAATGTATGAAAAGAAACATTCTTAGCACTTGTTTCGGTAGGTAAATCGATCGTAATGGAGTTCTGTATGTAGTGCAATTCTTGGTTTTCTCGGCTTTCGGATATCAAGGTTGTGTTATTGGAAATAAAGTAAAATCTTGCAATAATTGGTGTGGATTCGTTTATCTAATTATTCACTGCCCAATATTACCGTGCCTCTGAATTTTTAAGTGTTACCTGTGTTATTGTTGGTGTGTATTTAGTGGCTTTAATTTGAAAATATATATCCTTACATTTTGTTATTATGCATAAATAATTCAGCTAAGACCTCGTCATGGGTGGTAAGTGAATATGATGCTATCAACCGGTGCTGAGTGTCTCACATCACAATGCAATTTCATGAACAATGTGCATGCTTATGGTATTGTCAAGTAAATGCACAGGGCTAAAACCAAAATCTTTTCATTATCACACTGTCACTATCAGTTTCAAAAGTCAATGGCATTAAGTAGCTTTGTTTATTATTTTAGGCTCCATTCTATTTGAAAGGAAATGACAAGTGCAATTTGGAGCTGTTTAGAGTATATTATGAATTTAATTCGTCCTAATAGGAACACACAAAGTGATGTACCTAGATTTTAAAAATACTAGATATATTTTAGTAGGTAATACATAAAATTGTAAAGAAAGTAGCTTGTAAAAAGTAAAGGTATTCAGAAAGGCACTATTTAGTTTCTAATAGTTGAGCAGCAAGCAGGAAACATTAAATTTGATATGCCATAAGCAATTACAGGCCATAGTTGTATTATAGAAAGTACTTTCTATTGTCCAGCAAAGCTTATATGGAATTCAAAATTGCTTAGTTATGATATTAAAAAGTATATTCAGGTAACATAGTGTTGAGTGTGACTCCTGTATGTCAAAAAGTTATTGGATTTTGACATATGCAAGTCATAGTTTGTGCTAGGGCTGGACTCTGAACTCTAATTTCAATATATATTATTATTTTTTTCACATAAAATACTAGTTTTGTTTTATAATACAATTTTGGTTAATTGATATTTTTATTTTAGAATTAGATTAGTTTGTGTAGTTAAAGAGTATAAAAATTGTAAATCAATTTAGTTCAGTAAGACATATTGGTTGTCAGTTTTAACAGGAGTAATTAAATGCACAGAAGGCTGATCACCTAATTGCTTCAAAAGAAATTAAAAAGAATGATACCCAATTAATTCACAAATGTATATTTGCTTCTGTCCATGATCATTTTTACACGCTTTGTCATGTTGAAGTTGTGAGTTGTGGTTTTGTTTTAAAATACAGTTTATCTTATTTTAAAATGTTAGCAGCTACTTAAACTAATTAAGTATTGTGCATTACTCTAATTTAGAAGCTGTGTGTGCTCTGTATTTGATAAAAACCATCACATTCCTTAAAAGGGATTTTCAGAAATAAATTATATTTTTCAATAAAATATAAATATATCTTATAATGCTGCTGTAAAATGTGCATATGTTGGTTAGTTTAATTGCCAGTTCCTATAAAAATTTAATAGACAAAGTATTGTGAATTTCACTATAACTTGTTGTTACTTGCAATCTGTATATAAATTGTTTTCTAAAACTACACATATAGGTTGAACCAGTCTATGAAAGAAAGACTAATCTAATTAAAATATTGCTGTATCATATAATATCTATAAAAATATGTATGAAGCAAACTTGTAGTGTGTGTATTTTATATAGGCAATAACTATCCTCTTTGTAGGTGGTAATGGTTCTGGCCCCAACAACGACACAGAAGATGAGGAACATGAATTTTTTGATGCAGTTGAAGAAGGAACTTCCTCAGGAATGGAGGACAAAAATTCTTTTGTAATCAAAGTACCTGTAAGTTTTATACATTATAATTTTAATAAACTTATAATGATTTAGGATAATAGTGTATTTTAATTGTACACTATCATTCAACATTTGAGTTTTTATTAATTAAGAATCAATTTTAATAAAAATATATTTGGATTGCAATGACAATTTAAAAAAAATACAGTCTTAAGAATTTTATTGAGCTAAACGTATTTTAAAAGAGACAGAAGGCCCTGGTTTTTTTAAACATAAAATCGCACCATAATTTTGTTTTTTAAACATATTTTCTTATTGAAAATTATTTTCTTGTGAATACACATTTTGTATGTTGGATATCTATGAGTTTAATTACTGGCCAATATGTTAAGAATAAAAAGTTATCACAAGACACTAAGAGCAGCAAGGCAATCTAGTGGTTCTTTAAAATCCTTGTGAGGGGTCATGCTCTTGACTTTCTAATAAATATTTATTATACACTATTAAATTCATTAGCAGATTTTTTAATATCTTGTCTTTGATCACAATTTTCATCTTCAATTTTGCTTTGTAGGTAAATAGAAAAAACAAAGTAAAAAGTGGAGAAAGCTCCGACGAATCAGAGGCAGAAACTGAACTAACGGAAACACAACAAGTAAGTAAAAAATTTATTGATAGGCTTAGTTGATCATACTTCTCTGTCTATCATACATCTTCGATTCTGGGTCGATTGCCAGTTGTCTCACACAAACGGGTGTTATTTGTAAATATAGAATGAAGCCATAATAAACATTTCCTTAAATGCCAAATATATATATTAAGATGTTTATTTATAAATATTATATATATGTATAAACTAATTTCCAATACAAACACAACATTAGCAGTTAAGTAATTGATTTTATCGTTTGAAATATGTTAAGACTAATGACTATCATAAAATTACTCTTAGCATTATCATTTATTTATTCACCATTAGATACTACGAGTGTTAGAGGTGTTGAAAATTATTTTGATCTTTTAATCAATTAAATCGAGAAGGTAGGGTTGAAGGACTCCTTTCTCCGCAATTAGACTCGAGGTTGGTCCGTTGTGCGTACACATCTGTGCGGACACAATCGAGAAGGTATGATATGGTGTTCTACACGATTTCTACCCTTAAATATAACTTCTAGATATAAGGCGAAAATTTATAACATTATTCACATAGTATACTCGAGTTTCGCCTTAGTTGTTAAATAGAAACGGTATGTTTGCCCATTTTCAGCGCTTTTAGAAGCTAATTGTAAACCGTATTATTGAATATTGAACATGTAAATCTATAATTTGATTTGTGATTCAATATAAAGCCATTGTTTTGGATACCTTAAGACTTTTGAATGAAATTTAAAAACTTTTGACTTCCGATGGACGAGTCCTTCTGAATATAGATATTTTATCCCAATTGTACCTATACTAGATCGACTAATGGATCAATTTCCATTGTACTTTTCATCTTTTTTTATATATAAAATGTGTTGTAGGTAATATTCGTAGAAGATAAAGAGCGTGCAGAGAGTGCAATGGGAGGTCCGGAAGTCGCCGCCGTTAATCTCAAAGACCTAAATAATAAGGAAATGGATATCAAGATATGGGTGAGTTTTTATCTGTTTCCGTATTAGCGATCTTTAGTTTAAATGTATATATTGACTTTTATATTTAAATTGCTAAAATTAGCGTGCGTATAGTATATACAAAAGAAAATTGATGACAAGACATTTAGTATGCTTATTAAATTTGTTTACTAGTTAAGTTCAGCGTCAAGTCTTGACGTAAAGGGTAAATATATTTATACATGATATCATTATGACTCGGATCTTACATAATATTTTTAGCAATGATACAAATATTAACCATGTCTAATTATTGTGAACTTCGTAAAATATTTAACGATCGCGTTTAAAAGACGTAGAAGCTAACGCTGCAGACATGGGTCCGTCGCAGATTTAAATTACAATAAATAGAAATGACTAAAGTAAGCAACATAAAATGCATGACAACCGATTGGAAATTAGAGGTCAATATTATTTAAGAAATATTCCTAAGTAATACGTTAATAATTTAAGTATTTGTTTTTATTGCCATGCCCAAAGTGTTCACTTGCATTTTCCATATTTTAATGCTTAATGTTAATAATTAATCTTTATTTAAATTAAGAATACTTAATCTTATAAAACGTTTTATGCCGAAAGAGTCGATATTAGAATGCTTTTTTTTTATTTAAATTAATACTATCGTAAATACGAGATAATTGTCTAACAAATTTTCAAGGTCATCTACCGAAAACGTTTTTATAAACACGTTGTATAAACATTCGTCGAATAAGCGTGGTTCTGGCTTTTTTGACCTTGTTGTATATTATGTCATATAATGTATTTAAAAAATATGTTATTTTATCAATTTCGACTCCACGACACTAAATAGTAGGTGATTAAATGAAATTGGTCGTTATTGATTGAGTTGACCTTCACCCTGATATTGAGGCGTGTAATTTAAATCACTTTAGTCTACGTACTTAATTTAGCTACTTTTAACCTGTGTTGCTAGGCAATACCCTATATCTTGAGCAATGTCAAAAATTTAATTAATAATGTAAAAAATACATAAAGAGTCAAAGTAAATGGTAAAAGTCCATTATGTGTGATTGAAAAAAAAATAAAGACAAGATACTATGTGATATTTACAAAATTTAAAACATTATTATGAGAGTGTTCCGTACGATTGTTGTGTATTTAACAAAAATACGTCATCGTATTACGCTTACGTTATTATTACAAACACATCTATCGAAGTTTTTGATCGCTATTTATTTGGACAAGAGTTCGCATTACCGAAAACTCAGATATATGTTAAAAAGAGTAGGTGATCCGCTTTCTGTGTCTGACACATGTTATCATTATTTGGGTTTGAGATATGCCGGTTTCTTCACGATGTTTGCCCTTCACCATAGGACACATTGCGTCCATAGAAAGAAAATTCCATTGGCCGTAATTGAACCGCACGTTTAATTAAATGTATAATAAATATTAAATAAAAAAAATCGTAATATGTAATATAAATTGGTTTCCTTTATTAATTCTTACTTTAATCAAAAACAACATGACAGTAAAAGGTTTTGCTCTGCTCATTTATGCTGACCGTGTGTTCTTTGCATTAGTGAGTCGATGCAACTAGGTTAAATACTAACTTAGTAACTCTATGACTGTATCGGTATTTCCAGAATTCATATATATAACTAGCTGAGCCGGCAAACGTTGTTTTGCCATGTATATTATTTCTAGGAAACATTTTTTAGTTCAATAAAAGAGCTTACTAACTATATAATTAAAATAGGGGTTGAACGTATAGGGGTGAAAATTAGGGGTTGTATGTATTTTTGTATGCTGTATCATAAAAAACATGTCTAAAAGAAAATGTTAGGGACAAACCTTATCACTTAGGGGAATGAAAAATAGATACATAGTAGCCGATTCTCAGACCTACTGAATATGCATATAAAATTTGATAAAAATCGGTCAAGCCGTTTCGGAGGAGTATGGTATAATACCAGTGGCGTAGCTACCTAGGGGCTAGGCGGGGCAGTGCCCCGGGGCCCTCAAGCTCAGGGGGCCCTCGAAGCAGTACCAGAAATCTCGATCGTTCTGAACTTTTGGAAATTTCTCCTATTTTCAAAATAAATATGACAGATTGCAACCCCACTTTAATCATGACAACTCAGTTGAGAGAAATTCAAAAGTTATAGGCATAACTTTCCCTAGGCAGGGAATTCCCCTATTTTTTATTGTGAATTCGAGTTAAGATTTTTTTTGAGAACGGGTAAAAAATTTTGTTGTATGAGGAGTAAGTAAGATAATGTCAATAAGCTTTTTTGTACTGGTCAATATAATGGTTCAATTTTATTTATTTTACCACTCATATTGATATCCGTTATAGTCAATAAATCGTGTCAAATCTAAAGATTTCGGCTATAGCTCATTGTATAACGCGAATTAGATAACAATTGAAAACAAAACCGCATCAAGCCTGGATTTAAACGAAGTCATTGATACTTTTGCGAAATCGAAAGCTAGGAAAAAATTGTAAATTAAATTTTGTTATTTAGTCAGTTGGTAGGCCCGACCTTTATAAAATAAACTCTTGAAACTTTTCTATTTCGTTTTATTCGCCAAACCAACACCAAGTATTAATTGTAATGTATGATGTTACTGTTTAATGTTTTTATTACCTGTCGTTCACAAAAAAGAGCTTAAGTAGCTTAGCATTTTTAAAGTATATGTAAATTTCATATTTTGATCCGTTTACATAGCAGTGGGGCCCCATTTTTTTATTTGCCCCAGGGCCCTTGGTCACCTAGCTACGCCACTGTATGGTAACTAACATTGTGACACGAGAATTTTATATACATTCGAGAATTTTATATACATTCGAGAATTTTATATATTAGAAGATGAATACAATTACGTAATAGTTTAGAGGCGATTTAAACACGTTTAATAATTGGTTCTTCGGTTTAATAACTGCTCTCTTTAGTAAAAGTATGTGATTCGTACTGTTAATTAATACTTAATAAACTTTTTTAATAAATATAAAAGCACTAGTTAATTTAAAAGGTCTCGTAGTAGAACTATTCAGTTTTAAACAATATGCAGAACTTGCTTATCATAAACAAATGACTAAGGACTGTAACTTCCTGTTAATAACGTAAATCCGGATCGGGTATGAGGGTTCTATTTAAGATATATTTTCAAAATCCGATCTATTTATAATTTATGGCTCCTTTGCGGATTATTTTTATATTTAATTTGAATATTTTTCCACGTATTAGACATGTTCTGAAGCTTTTAAAAGTTCTATTTAACTTAAGGTCATAGAAACGTCTCTTACTAGAAAAATTATGTTAAGATTTCAAAAACAACGTAAAACGATATTTAATTAATCTATCGGAAAATAATGAGTGGTCTTTTGACAGTTCACAATATTGTTAGATACATTATAAATTATAGACTATTTGTTATTTCCAATGTTGTTCGACAGCGAAGCTCTGTCCTCCGACCTGTTTCGGGGTGTTTTTTTCTTAATAGACTAAGGTAGGCGATCACACATCTGTGCTAGGCACATACCGTCGACTTCTGGGGTCTAAGACATGTCGGTTTCCTCACGATGATGATGACACCGTACGAACGTATTAATTCTTCACATTGAAAGAAAAATCCATTGGTGCCATAATTAAAACACCCGGCCTCCATGAGTGCTCCATAAATTCTCTTAACTTCTCATATGTATATATGTATTTTGTTATCTTTACAGCCTCATGTATCTCAAGCAACAGATAGTATGATTGAGGGAAAGCCGCGGCGAACACGAGTGCCTGATAAACCCAACTATCCCCTTAGCTTGTGGTCTATTATGAAGAATTGTATAGGTAAGTAGCAAGAACTACTTGGTTGGTTTCATAGTTCTTTGATTTCCGTTAAAAGATTTTCGGATTTAATCATTTTGACGTCGTTGATTTAAGTGCAAATTTTAGGTTCGCAAAATTAAAAATGTATTACTATAAGTATAACTTGAAAGTACCCTCAGTTTATCGATACATCTAAATGTACCATTTAGTATTTAAAAGGTAAAGGTATGCAAAATATTTTCGTTATTAATATGGTTTACCTTATCAAAATGATTATTCCTAGCAACTTATGTTATCGTATTGGTACCGATTCGACGCGTTGACTCACAACTGCTAATGAAAACATTTGCACTTTGTATTTGAAGCTTTGTCTTGAGAACAATTATCCAAGGCCCCTTTTAAATTGTTACAAGCTAAAAATAACTAAAATCAAGAGTCGAGATTTTAAATAGAATAGTTGTATAAAAACTTGCTTATGTTATTTGATTTTTTTGATATATATTTATTTGATTGATAAGAAGGTGTGCTTGAAATATGTACTTACAGGGGCGTATCATTCACGATCAAACACCTCCGACTTCGACAATACGTATTAAGACCAAATGTCAAGAATAATTAGGCACCAGCCATCACAACTCAGTCCCAATCGAGCTAAGGCCTATTCTAAAGCGATTCGAAGGATAATCAAGGGGCTTAGCAGAACTTTAAATGAGACGATTTATTTTATAAATATTCAAACAAAAATTATTTATTCATGTAGGTAACACTATGTACACTTATGTAAAAAAAATACATTGAATGCTTCTAATTTTACATTTACTGCCAGTTCTCAAATCAAGGGCGTAGAACGGAAGAGCGTTTCGTTTTCCTTTGGCAAGTAGACTGCCAAACGAAGCTAAAAACCAAATGATATTATCATTTTTCAAGCAACGCAAGTCATTTGATTAAGACTTTATTAAAGATGTTCCTAATTGTTAGGTAAGGAGTTATCAAAAATTCCTATTCCGGTAAACTTCAGCGAGCCACTCTCAATGCTTCAGCGATTAACGGAGGATTACGAGTACTCGTATATTCTGGATCAGGCAGCTACTTTCTCAGATCCTGCGCAACAGTTGGCCTATGTGGCTGCTTTTACGGTGTCTTCATATGCAACTACAGCTAACAGGTATATTTTCTAATACTAAACAAATTTCTTTTTTTTTATATAACAGGGGCAGGACACCTGATATTAAGCGATAGCACCTCTCATGGATAGTGGATACCTACTTACATTACCAAAAGGCTCGCAAGTGCGTAGTCGGTCTTTCAAAACTTTAATTTGTTTTTTAGGTCTAATAGGTCTAAAGTCACTTGAATCTATTTTATATCTATGAAGTGCATGGGTAACACGCCATGTGCGGTAATAACTAAAGAGAATTGGTATTATCTTAGAATGAAAATTAAATACAGTGTAAATTCTATATAACGGCACTCAAGGGACTGTCCATATTATGACGTTACTAAGGGTTGTCGTTAAATCGAAAGAAGATAAATCTGTAAAAGAAAATGTTTATTTCAGACTAGTGTTAGTAATTATATAGAAAAACAATTCTTATTTGAACGCTATTGCGTATAGTCTGTTATTTTCGTCTGACGTCTTTTGCTGCACCAGTAATTATGCTGTATTTTTTTACTTGTTTTATTCAAATAAAGAACGGATTTCATAAAAAGTTCGGCACATATGATGCCGACAGTCGAGTTCATTACGGGCTAACAATAAAGCTCCGCAGTTTTAACTAATTTCGGCATCTTTCTTAAAAAGTACTTTTTATTATTTAATTGTCGGTCTTAAGGTACCCTATAGTAGAGTGTATCATTGCATTGTATGAAAGAGCTAAACCAACCAAAGCCTAAAACTACTTCGACGATTTAGGGAGATTATCGTTCGAAGGACGTTACATGGAGGGAGTATACACTGTAATTGTTTTATATGAGTTATGTGTAAAAAATACGAAGTTTTTGCCTTTGTTTAGTGTATATTAATTTTTATTACAGAACGACAAAGCCTTTTAACCCGCTGCTAGGTGAGACATATGAATGTGACAGAATGTCTGATCTCGGATGGAGAGTTATATCGGAACAGGCAAGTTGTTGTTTATTTATTAAATTAAATATAATAATTTTCCTAAACCCCAACCTTCCTCCTGCCTTTCCTACGTCCTTATCGCTCACTCACCTTAAAAATCCTATAACCACACATATATAAATAAAATAAACGTTGCCGACGCTTAATCAATTCACATAAATAAAAAAATAATAACTTTATTCTTAAATGATTTCCTATCGAATTATCTCCAATTAGTTTTCAATTGTTAATATATTTCAATCTACCCTAAATTTAAAAATGCAATTTGAAATCGGATTCTATTTTCAAATTCAAAAAAAGAATACAATTAAAATTAAATATGGTTAGGTGTCGCACCATCCGCCAATGGTGGCCCAATTCTGCGAGGGCGTGTCCGGGTGGCAGTGCTGGCAGGAGTTCACGATGACGAGCAAGTTTCGCGGCAAGTACCTGCAGGTGATACCGCTCGGCGGCGCCTACGCGTACTTCCCCGCTTCCGGCAACAAATACTCTTGGCGGAAGGTACTTTGACAATTGACGACTCACATTGACAAGTAGGCAGGCGCGATCGTGTTTTGAGAGGTAGGTAAAGGCGGGAGGAAGGAGATAGGTGATAAACTAAAAACTATTTTGACACATTTCTTCACACAGTCTTAATTTGGTAAGTAGTCCATATACACGCTCGGAAAGAGAAGTATCCCTATTAGGATACATATTATTACATATTATTTTCGACTTTCCAGTACTTTACACCACATAATAGTAACTTTTAGGTGTAAAGAGTCACTAGGTGGTCACGAAACGTTTTACTATACTTGTGTGCAGAAAAACGTTACACGGCGCGGTACATGGGGGGTCAATAAACAGGCCTATCTGTTGCTAAGTGATACCGCCATCCTACACTTATACTGCCAGAAGTCAAGGCGTTGCCTTGGCGATTATTAAATTAAATAGATAAAATAATTAACAATCCAACATACACAAAACTATTAGGACCCCCGATTTTTTTTTCTGGAACCAGGAAATCAATATCGCGGAAGGCTAGGAATTAAACCCCATAGTAAAAAAGGTAGGTGCACAGGTGACGCATCACCCGCCAACCAGTGCGTCTCACTGTGAAGGCGCAAGCGGGTGGATATGCTGGCAGCACTTTTCAGTGTCCAGTCTGTTCCGTGGTCAGTTCATCACGATATCTCCAGACGATGAGACATTCCTACTCTTCACTAATTCAGGGAGTCAGTATCGGTGGCATAAGGTTTGGGCTATGAACTCGATAGTTATTTCGTAGTCTTATTTGCTATATGTATTTATTATTTAGGTATATCGAAATATTTTTTTACTAGTAATACACAATGTATGTACTGATAGGTTTGTAGAATTTTCTGGATTGAGGTGACCATTTGGTATTAGTATGTACGTATTTTTGCGAATTAGGATAATTTACAGAAGAAATAAATAATCTCTGTACTAAAACTCTATTTTACAAAAGAGTGACGTGAGTGAGAGCTTTTTCTTCTCATCTGTTCTACGCTGTTGATTTAAGAATTGGCAAAAATGTAAATTTAGAACAATTTTTTATATGAATAAATGATATTTTTATTTTTTGTTATTAAAATTTATAATCGTGTGTTCTTATGGGAATGACAGTAGCTCAAGCTTTGTCACGTTATCATTGTCATAGTAATTAGTTTGGCGTTGGTGGGTCACTCCTGGGCAAAAGTAATTTTATTTCAAGCCCCAGGTCCCTTGAATGACTTTAGAATCATGTAGAAAGATCGAACTTGTATGAAAAAAATGTGTTTGTATGTAATTAGCATTTTTTCGTAAGGTAACGACAACAGTGCACAACATTATAGTGGGCAAGCTCTGGGTGGATAACCATGGGGACATGGAGATAGTTGGTGAAGCCGGACCCGCTGCTGGATACGTGGCCCATCTCAAATATGTGCCTTATGGCTACTTTAGCAAGGACACGCAACGGAAGGTCACTGGAGTCGTTAAGGATCCCAATGGAGTGGTGAGAGAAGTTTTTTATTGTATTTCATTCTTACTCAGATGTCAACTAAGTCATTCAATTTTATTTAATTAATTGTTTCTAGCTTTTATGTAGATTTTTACAGATTACTAGCGGACTCGACAGACGTTCTGTTCACTCGTCTGAAATTAAAAATATCATATATCATCTAATTCTAAATCTTAACACATCTCTCATCCACTTGAACACACACATAAAATTTGAAAAAAAAATTAATCCGAAAGTTTAAATACAAACACAAGCACACAAGATTTATGTATCTACGTATTATTCAAAACCCGTACAAGAAACGAGATCGTACTCATACATCAATAGACCACAAGCCCATGAACAAAAAATACCTGTGAAATGACCCAACGTGAATTACGCTTAGAAGGCTGTTACTATATCTGAAAATAGCTCTGAGCGTTATTTTTAAAAGTTAGGAATTCTGCATTCAAAGATTTTGAAAAAATTACTAGCCTCGTCTGGAAATCGAACCGGCTTAAATGTAAAAAAAACACCCCTACTTTTATGATAGCAATCGAAAGAATGGCCAAAACCTAATAACTTTTCTAAAGTAACAGACTAGTAGGGGATTTTTTTAGGCCGAATACGATAGATAATGTTTTTTTATTTGATTAAAAAGATATATTCACGCAGTTCCTTTCTTTTAAAATACTATGTTACTTAAGAAGAGTTATTAGTTTTTGGCCATTCTTTCGATTGGCATCATAAAAGTAGGGTTTTTTTTAAATCAAAGTCGGTTCGATTCCCAGACGAGGCAAGTAATTTTTAGAAAATCTTTGAATGCAGAATTACTAACTTTTAAAAATAACATAAAGTCTTCTTTTAGTAAAATACCCTATCTACGATATTTAAGGTACTTCCCCTTCATATCCCATAACTTTGGGACGCCCTGTATTGGTAGGCGGTGGTATAATCTGCCATTTCACAGACTAGCGGACTATCGAAAGTGTACGGCATTTATCTTTTATTGAAGATTGTCTAAAGTATTAATAACCTGTGTTATTGCCGTACAAATAAAAGTCACCGGAAAATGACTCTTTTTCGGAGGGAAGTAATTTACCCCATACACCTATGTGTTCCACAAAAAATGTACGGCATGCTGGAAAATGTTACCTATTTGTGAAGAACTCTCAAGATCATTTAATTTTATGTTGTTCTATATCATCATCACCTATATTCTAATCAGAGATATGTTGCGACCCTTGGCTTTCGACCGCTCCGCTTGAAATATGTACGGCGTTTACGGGTAAAGTATCTGTATATGTGTCCAAAAGGAATTACGCAAATGCCGTACAGTAATAAATGACCTATATTGCTCCTGCAACTATCGTCGAATTAAAAATTTGCACCGACTTCCGGTACCATCACTTTAGTACGGCACTAGGTTTTTCGTCATTTATTTTTAATCATCTATACACTTATAACAAAGCCGTACATTAATAATTAGTCGAAATTCCCCAATTGTACCTGAGAAAGTCCATTCACTCACGTACTCACATGTACCGCTCAGAAATGACGGCATAGTGCTCAGAGCTATTTTCAGATATAGTAACAGCCTTCTAACCGTAATTCACGTTGGGTCATTTCACAGGTATTTTTTGTTCATGGGCTTGTGGTCTACAATTCTTTAACTGTGTGACCCACCTTATCACTGCTCTCGCCCGTATAGTGATCTGCATCTTCAGTAAAAAATAAGTGTTGGCCTAGTGGCTTCAAGTTGAGACAATGGGATTTCTGTCTATGAGCACATTTAATACTCGCTCGTGTCAGGCCCGGTCTTGCGATTCTGTAACTCACTTTTCGAACTCTCACAGCGGTTTTCGCAGCGGCGGTCGCGCTCAAATCAGTCGTAAAGCTGTCATTTTACGATTTGGCATTCTGATAAACAATAAACTACAAGCTCCCTCCGCTTGAAAAGACGTAATGTGAATTTGCTTAACAGAATACCATGAGATTCCAAAAATGACGTGAGTGACGAAGGGAGCGATGTTAGTGCGAGGTGAACTCACGGATTAACAGAATCGCACGGCAGAAGGCTAATGAAATCAATGACCTTTAATCAGTTACACAAACCTGATGCCAAGACCTAAAAGGTAGCGCCACTGATTCTTGACAACAACGAATATTCCAGCCTCGCTACGTGCTGCAAGGTCACTGGGACACTCGCGTGGAAGTGGCGGCCGTGACGAGTGCGTCCGCAGACAACACGGTGTGCAAGACTGGCAAATTCACGCTTGCCTGGGAACGGGTGCCGGCCCCCAGCGATTGTGACAAGTCAGTTATTTTTTATATAATATACATACTTATTAATAATTTTATTAATGATTTAAGAATTCAGATATTATTTATTCATTAGAAGGGTTCATTGATACTAATTGTAGAAATAAAATGCGTTTTACAAAATACCAGATTATTTTTGTATTAGTTATTAAAAAAAAGTTGACAGTAGTTAAGTTCGGCGGCAGATGTTGTGTATATGTTCAAATATATATTAAATATAACACTTTGTTTGAAGCTGATTGTCAACTGGCTTTAATTTTTTAAAACATGAGCTTATAACTAACATACAATTAGGGGTAGCGAGAGGCTGATCACCTACTTGTCTATGAAATAAAAATAGAAACGGTTGCAATCGGAGCCCGAGACTCATATAGAGATGTAGCGCCACTGGATTATATTATTATTATCTATAAATACGTGCCACAACATTAGAATTTTGTGGGACCATTCCCTGTAATAGTGAAACAAATATTTCATGTACATTGATGAAAGGTTTTTTTATCCATAGATGGTACAACTTCACCCTCCTAGCGGCGCAACTAAACGAAGCAGAATCGGGCGTGGCGCCCACGGACTCGCGCCTCCGTCCGGACCAGAGACTCATGGAGGAAGGCCTTTGGGACGAGGCGAACGCCGAAAAGCTAAGGCTGGAGGAGAAGCAAAGGGCTGCGAGACGCGAGTTGGAGGCCGCGGCCGAAGAAGCCGCCGCTCGGGGCAGCCCTCCGCCCCCGCCGAGGGCCCCCGTCTGGTTCACGAGGCAGGCGGCCCCCGGCCAGCCCCATTTGAGGCATCTCTACAACAACAAGTACTGGGAGTGCAAGCAGAAGCAGGACTGGTCCGCCTGTGCCGACATCTTCTAGCGAACGCGCCGACGGACACCGTGAGACCTATTCGCAGTTAGGTAACGTCAATTTTATAGTTGCCAGTAGGGCGATTCTGTAAACGATCGCAAACTTGATCGCAGAACGGGGCTGTCGTACGGTCTAAAACGTGAGATTCGTGTTGTCATTCTTACTTTACGGTTACTACATCAATAATAATAAATGCTTAAGAGAATGCGAGCGACGCTTTACTAAAATTATAAATCCAGAGCAGAAACTTGGCTCGTGTTTATTTATGTGGTAACCATGGTAATTAAACTTTAGACCACGTTTTGTAATAAGACGGTTCGTGTCCCGAGTAAGTATATCCGAATCAATTTTGTATGGAAAACTTGGACTTGGATGTTTCAACAAGTAAACAAAACGAGCATACGGACATACTATGAAAAAGTTTTTACTAAGAATAAAAAAATTGAATCATTGTGTGGAAGTATGTCATATAAAACTCTGTATTGTATAAACGTCTCAAAGTACAGCAGTTCTAACTAAAATTGCTAATTGTATTATAAAAATAAATTTGACTTTAAAAAAACATATAACCTATTATTACCAGCGAAACTATTTTCAAATTTATTACTTCTATGAAATATATAGCGAATATTTAGCAACTATAATGTTTGGCGTTACCATGTCTATTGGTGCAAACTAACGCAAGTCGAAAACTTGTTAGGTTTGACAATTGCAGTCTCATTGTGCCGTGAGGTTACTAGTCATAGAATATGACGCGCTGTAAAAATGCTGCCAGAGACAAGCTACTTTTAAAGTTTTCCTACCATTTTACTATCACTACCATCGAAACTAAGTATTGCATTTTAAAATTATATCAAAAATGCCCCTCACAAAAGGTATTGATTACCACTGTTCAGAATATGGATACTACTACTCGAATATATAAAATGTTGGCAAAATTAAAAATATTTCTCTCAAATTATATTTTCTTAACACGTCAAGACACCCTTTTGCGTGTTACGTCTCTGTCTTAAAGCGTCTATGAGATTTTCTACCAAACGAGGGCTGATAAGGTCGTAGTAGATATTATATAAAATAATTAATTAGCTTGTCTGTGGTAGCTTGAGGCGTTACACCAATTTTAAAAAATAAGATATAATTGTAAAATCCATAAATAATTTGCGGAAATATATTGTAACAAAATAAGATTATAATAATTTATGACAATTTTTAATTTTAGTTTCATTTACAAATCAATAAGTCGAGGAAGCGCGGGAAATACGATCGTAGACTGACGCGTTTTTCGATTTAATTAAATTTTATTTTATTTCTAGGGTTTGGATCAGTAGTCTAGTGTATTTAATGTATATATTTTTGTTATTTCTTAGTTTTATTTAATAGTGTATTAAAGAGAAGATTTATTGGTAAGTTATTTTAATATACTTTTGCTCCTTATGGAGCCGCCTGATGACCCTGGGGGCGGAGAAGTCCCTGGGGTGGGCTGTATAGTAACGATTTCAAATGATGAGTCTGGAATGGAAACAGATGGATCTATAAAATCTAGCAGTGGTGCTCGAAAACGGAGAGCCACTGTGCATAAACATTGCACCCACTGTAATAAAAAGAGACGTAGTCGGAAACATGAGGGCAAGGAAATCAAACCAAACGAATGTCATTGCATTCCTTTAACCAATACCCAAATTAGCACTGCTCCCTTGTTCAATGAGTCACAATCCAACCCGTCACAACTTAATTCCTCTAATGAATATAAAAAGCCAGAATCAGTAGCACGTTTAAGATACCAGCCAAGTGATGCAGCACCATATGTTGTTCACATACAAAGAGTACAGCAAACTCCAAATGATAGCGTTTCAGTCCACCCAATTGCTTTTGGTCGTTTCTTAAAAAGAAATTCTATACACAATATTGTTAACGGAAGCCTAAAACGAATTGGTCGTAATAGACTGTCTCTGTCTTTTAATAATTACCAGGACGCAAATTCTTTCCTAAATAACTCTGCTTTACAATCAGTCGAGTATAAGGTTTTTATCCCAACATTTACTGTTACCCGTATGGGTGTTGTAAGAGGCATACCTGCTGAGTGGTCAGATGAAGAAGTTACGGAAAATATTAATTTACCTGTTGGATGCGGTCCAATTTTAAAAATAAGAAGAATGAGACGGCGTATCATTACTAGTAATGGCAGTGAGTTTAAGCCTACTGAAACTGTGGTTCTTACATTTGATGGACAAATACTACCTAAGCGAATTTTTTATTTGCTACACTTCCCTCCCAGTTGATCTTTACATTTTCCCCACAATACAGTGCTATAATTGTTGCAGATTTGGTCATGTTAAATCATTATGTAGATCAAAACCAAAGTGTTTCAAGTGTGGCCAAGACCATTCGGCTGATCAGTGCTCTATCCTAGAGGAAGATGCATACTGTTGTTTATGTCAAGGTTCCCATTTTGCCACAAGTAAAAGATGTTTAGAATTTGATCGCCAAAAAGCCATCAAAGAATCTATGGCCAAGAGCTGTATTTCGTACGCTGAAGCATCTAAAATTCATGCACCTATCTCAAAAATATCTTATGCTGATGCTTTACTTTCTTCTTCCAATGTAGGTGCTTCTACTATTTCTACTCCTCAAAATGAACAGTCTCATAAACAGTCTTTGAGTAACTCTTACAAAAAGACTTTTTTTCTCAAACCTAAATCTATTCCTAAACTTTCCAAAGGTTATGACAGAAATACACAACAACAATTAATTAAAGATTATGATATGCCCTCACCCAGAAATGGTTGTGGATTAAACTTAAACAACAATAATGATTTGACATTACAATCAATTGCAGACCTAATAAAAATTCTCATTAACACTTTATCACAGTCAAATATTCTTTCACCGTCCAACGCTGCTCCTTTAATTGACACTATTGTTAGCTTACCAAATTATATTAATAATGGACAAGCAAGCCAAAGCTCTACAGTGGAACTGTAGAAGTGCTTCGTCTAAGAAAAGTGATATTATTTATCTTATAAATAAATATAAACCTTTTATCTTCGCTCTACAGGAAACCTGGTTAAAACCAGGTGCTCCTTGTAGGTACTCAGGCTATGCCTGTCTCCGTGAGGATCGTATTGACGGGTATGGCGGAGTTGCCTTACTAGTCAAACATCATCTTCCTTTTTCTCACTTTCCTATTCCTTCTCATAGTAATGATTTTTCAATTATTGCTGCTATTGTTAATAATATCTGCTATGTTTCAATATATATTCCTCATCCTAGTTCTTCTATCTTTGTTGAAATTGACTCTATCATTTCTACTCTTCCTAAGCCTTTTATCTTATTAGGCGACTTTAACAGTCAACATAATTCTTGGGGCAGTTCAACAACCAATACATACGGAGTTTCATTGATGGAACTGTTAAACTCTCATAATCTTTGCTTTCTTAACGATGGTTCTGTGACCCGGCGGACCTCTCCCAATGAAGGCTCAAGTGTCCCTGATTTAAGCATTTGTACTCCTAGTTTAGCTTCCACTATTTCATGGTCTACACTTTCTTCTTCATATGGTAGTGACCACTTCCCTTTACTTCTTAGATTTCCTTTTCACATTAATTTTACATTTAGACATTCACCTAGATTAAAACATCGACTTAATAATGCTGATTGGGATACCTTTAAATCCCGTATAGAACAAAAGATGACTTCCCTTCCTAATATCTCACATGGTTCAGAATCAATTTGTGCTGATGCATTAACTAAATTATTTATAGAAGTAGCAGACAAAACCTTTCCGCTTAAAAACGGTGCTCTGGGCTTTATTCCATCTCCACCTTGGTGGGATCAAGAATGTTCAGATGCAATTAAAAAAAGAAAACAAGTTGAGCTCCAATATTGTGAGAATTGTACATCTGAAAATTTTGATCTGGTTACAGATGCTTTCAAGGCCACTAGTTTATTATTCAAAAGAAAAAAACAGATAGCTGGAAATCTTTTTGTCTCTCCATCTCCCTAATGTCCGTCCTTCTGTGGTATGGCGTAATATTAGAAGATTCAGGTGTGCATTTACTGAAACTTCTGGTTCTCTCCCGATTCATTAACAAATCAATTCCTCGACAGACTTGCTCCTACTACAGTTCCTGAAACAATAATTATACCTCTGATGCCATTGAACCCCTCTGGTCTCAATAGTCCATTTTCTATGTATGAAATTAAAGGAATACTATCTTCAGTTATAGACTCTGCTCCTGGTGACGATGGAATCCCATATTCCTTCATCTCTCATTTAGGTGACCAAACTCTTGAATATTTCCTGAAATTGATAAATACACTTATGTTAACCGGTTCTATCCCTCCACGCTGGAAAAACCAGATCATTATACCAATTCTAAAATCTAATAAAAATCCCTCTAACGCAAATTCATATCGTCCTATTGCATTATCCTCGGTCTTGATAAAACTCTGTGAACATTTAGTGAAAACTCGTCTTGAATGGTTTGTAGAAAGCAATAAATTACTTTGTGACAGTCAATTTGGTTTCCGTCGAGGGAAGAGTACGATGGACAGTATTGCCATCTTTATAACTGACATTTTTTTAGCATTTTCAAGGAACGATTCTGTTGTTGCCACATTTTTAGATGTACAATCCGCTTATGACAATGTAGTGTTGTCAGTTCTTCATAAAAAGCTACAGTATTTGAATGTACCTGTAATGTTATCAAATTTTATCATAAATACTTTATACGAAAGACACATCACTCTAATTTCACAAGACTCCACTGTTGTAACCAGAACCTTATGGAGAGGTCTTCCTCAAGGATCAGTCTTAAGTCCCATCTTATATAATATTTATACCCATGATTTGAAAGCTTCTTTGGGTAATCGGATTTGTATTCTCCAGTATGCTGATGACCTTTTAATTTATTCCATTCATCAATCACCGGCCATTGCTTGCTCATTACTGTCTCATTCTCTTAATTTATTAAAAACTTGGCTTGATACTAATGGCCTTGAAATATCCCCCACTAAAAGTGTTGCCATGCTTTTTTCTAGAATGCGTCTCCCTCCTCCAATCAACGTGTATTTTGATAATAATATTATCCCTGTTAAAAACTCTGTGAAGTTCCTTGGTGTGTTTTTAGATTCTAAGCTCTCTGGTGTAAATCATTGTGACTACATTTTTAATAGGTGTGAGCGAAACCTGAACATTCTTAGATGTTTATCCGGTGTATGGTGGGGTGCCCATCCCTTTTGTATGAAACTCATGTACAATGCTTTAATCCGAAGTATTTTAGACTATGGTACCTTTTTATTATCTCCTGGAAATGCAACCCGTTTAAAAAAATTAGATAATATACAGTCTAAGGCATTAAGATTAATCACAGGAGCTATGAAAACTAGTCCAATTAATGCTTTACAAGTAGAATGTGTTGAAGCCCCATTACATCTTAGACGACAATATTTATCTGATAAATTCATATTTCGCTCCCTTCAATATGCCAACCATCCTCTCCGTTCTAAGCTGCAAGAACTATCTCAATTGTTGACATCTTCCAAGTACTGGTCAAATAAATCTTCACCTTGTCTCATCGTCAGCTTCAATAAATTTATCAATATTCAAGCTCCAACTCATACCTTACCAACTTACCCTTTATTTGGAACAAACTTTGAATCTCTAATTATTTCTCCAGACATTAGATTCAATATTGGTATAAACAAGGGCGATTCCCACGCAAGGATTACTTTTAATTATTTCTGTGAACAACACTGCCATGAGTACAATTACATATTTACAGATGCCTCTAAACACGGTTCGTCTGGTAATGTAGGCATAGGAGTATTTCACTTACAAAGTAAAACTACAATAAAAATAATGTTTCCTCCAGAGTCCTCAATCTTCACAGGGGAATGTTACGGTATCTTTAAAGCTTTAAAATTAGTTTTGAGCAAGAAACTTAAGAAATCCATCATATTCACAGATTCACTTAGTGCTCTTCAAGCTCTCCAAAAATATCCATTAAAAAACAAATTAATTTTTCCTATCATTATTGAGATTAGGAGTTTGTTGTATGAATGTGAGCAATTGGGGTTGTCTGTGTCATTTGGTTGGATACCTGGACATTCTGGTATTTTTGGTAACGACATAGCAGACCAACTAGCAAATGAAGCTGTTAAGGATGGCGATTCTAACTCGTATAAAAATTATTATCATGATTTGGCCTCACTTCCTGCTTCTTTTCTTCGACAATCTTGGACTGACCTTTGGATTCAGAGCAGTTTAATTAAGGGTAAATATTTTTCATGTATACAGCCCACAATACCACTAAAGCCATGGTTTTTTAAAATGAAATTTAATAAAAGGAAACATCGTCTCTCATTCGTATGAGATTGGGCCATGTGTGTACCCCAGCCCACCTTTCCAGATTTCATATTATTGATAGTGAAATGTGTGAGTGTGGGCTGAATATTGGTGATTTAAACCATATCATTCTGTCCTGTCCTCGGTATAACCACTCCATGTTATTCGATCATTCTCATCCTTCTTCTAGTATCCCGTTACCTACATCTGTTCCTGTTCTGCTTTCATCTTTAAATAATAATATATATAAAAAGTTATGTTTATTTCTTACTCTAAATAATATAAAATTATAAATATGTACATACATATGTATACAAATCGTATTTTGTATGATATATATTTTATTAATAACTGTTCCTTTCCATAATGTAGTACTTTGTATTAGAGATAGTTTTATATCCTGCTGATCCTATCCTTTATCGATGTAATGTTCATTCGGTGTAAAATTATTTTTCTTTACTATTCCGTTTTCCTTACCTTTGTCTGTGGCAATACGCTCTGCGTGAGGCTATTTAAAAAAAAAAAAAAAAAAAAAAAAATCAATAAGTCCAGTCAGTTTTTCTGTTTGTGTGGTTTTCCGTTGTTTTAAAATTCAACAATCTTTAGAAACTGACGTTTTAACATGAATAATCAAATGAATTCTTACATTTATTTAGTACACAGCACAAAACATTTCATGTTTGATGGTGTCTTTAAAATAGCTGTACTGGACGGTGTCATACATCAAGTACGAAATTGCATTTAATAATGTTCAAAAAAATATCTCTATAAAATGTTACTCATAACAAAAGTTATCATTAGATTCTGCTTGGTTCTATGAGAAGTGGTGGTTTTGCACAGTAATTCTTAATTTTGATTAAATTGTTAATTTGTTCTGAAGGAACATACTCGAGTCTCAGAAACAGCTTAAATCATTACAATTCTCACTACTCATTCCATAGTATAATATTCTTTGTCGTTCACTTTCATTATTGTAAGATATTTTATTGTTTAAATAACTTATTATTTAAAATTGTTTGTTTAAGATGCATAAATTTTCACTGCTATATTTGTATTCAATTTTGAGATTTTTTAATAAAATAAAGGGTTAAGTTCAAACGTTTACGCCTTTGGCTTTGGGCCTAAATCAATAGGAATGTGGAATAAAAATTATATGTTCAATATCTATTATACAGACAACGAAACTCGTTAATTTAGAATTTGGCTATCATTTGGATTACTACGCTGTAAATAAAATAGTATTTGCTTGTTTATAAATTTAAATTTACTATAAACATTAACCTTTTTCTAAATAAAACTTAAAATATTCTAGTGACTTTTAACAGTAGGTGCTTCATAAAGGATGTATATAATTTCCGTGTATACTAGTAATATTTTATTTTACGTACTTTTTTGTAAACTAAACATTGACAGCGACGAAAATACATCCTTGATATTTCTGCTTCCAGTTTCAAACCCCAAATGAGCGCTAAGGCTTATTTTTCTAAAATAATTTTTGTACCGTGTAAATAATGGCTAAAATGCAAGTGAACTCCAGAACTAAGCGTAGTTGCGTCCAAATACACTAAGGTTAACGGGTTCCGCATTCTTGACGGGACGTTTGAGCTTGTTCTATAGACAGTACGTGTACAATGCCTTATATAGGAGTAACGCCGTTAACAAGGCGAGTTTGTATCAAATCCGAGTTACCTGTATGGTTTTGATACCGACTTGTATGTGATGTAGATTATTTTATAAGAACTATTACAAATTGTACATTTTCAAGTGGATGTAAGATAATTTTGTTAATATTTTTATTAATAGAATGATGTTTGAATACAAGCCGTAACATCTGTATCATGTTATAAAAAATAAACTATAATATTAAAATATTTTGTTCTTATTTAAAGTCCGCGTAGAATTCGCACCCCTGCCCTGGTTAGACTTCGGTTGAAGCAGGCACCAGTAGCATATGTATAAATTAGGTACCTGTATTATTATCAAATTAGTAACTTAACACAGGTTTATTAAATAAAATAAATATTTAATCATTTCAACATTTTTATTAAGAAAACGGAAACAGTGAAAAAGTACATAACTGTAAATTGTAGTTGGTTACAGTGTTGCTTATAAACAAATAATTTACAGTTCAAAACGTCTACACTTTTACTCTGTCCGAAAAATAAATCTAGAGGATAGTATTATATCTATGGTAATTTACTACGACAATCATTGGCGGTATTTTATTTAACTAAGAAACAGAGTAAAAATATAGGATCGCAAGTTTGATACATAAAGCGGTTTACTTTTCTCTACAATTAAAATATAAAATAGCATCTGTTGCCTCATTCAATAATGTCGATTTGAATACATAAACTATTCGGCCATGTAGGTGAAAGAAATATAGATTTCCCCTTATTTGTCAACATCCATATCGACATAACTGGTCGGGTAAGGCTTCAGACATTTAGATAATAGAAATAGTTAATATCTCGTAATATACACTTCGCCGATAGCGCCAATATTTGGAAAGCGACATCTTTTTTACAAACCGAATTAAACTATCTGAGCGCGCTTTATTGTTAAATAATTTAACCTATCGAAGACCTTTCGAAAAGTATGCAGTTAAATTAAGGCTTTTTGTAAAGACATAAAATAGCGAAGAGCTAAATTTGTTCTAAATCATAAACCACTGTTTTAAATTTTAAGTACAAATTGTAACACCAGATTTTATGATTTTTTTAATAAACTCCAAAAGAAATTAGTATGGCCAAAACGTTAAAAATATAGCTCTCACTAAATTCGCTCAGTTTTCTAAAGTAAATAATAACGTTGATAAAAATTAGTTTTGCAAATCTATTTACATATTTTACAAGGGAAAGAAATAATAAATAATATTTCTACACCATTGATATGAGCATTTGTCAAGGTAATTGATAAAAACCTCAACACGAAATACAGCAAAGTACGAAATGAAACTACACTTTACGAAGCGACAGCTATATGAAGAAGTCAAAGCTTTGTAGTTCTTAGGTTAAGTCTTAAGTTGACCGGCTAAATGACCCGTTTTCTTTTACTCGGTTACAAAGCCGATTTAAGGGTAAGATTCAAAGTCAATACTAAGCGCTAAGTATGACTCTCGTACGTCAAAAACTTTTATATTTTGAGATACGGAAGACACAGTTCGTAAGTCTCAACTCTGTATTTTACCCCTAGAGTAAACGGGTCGTACAATTGCTGGACATTGTCATCAGCATTTTTAAATAAGTGCTTTAATAATTTAACGATGGAAATATGTACACAATGTTCTACAGCAAGATCACGAATCCAACCTTTAAAAGTACATCAATAATATCGGTAACTTATTTTACATTTTCACACAATACAGGAGGCAATAACACAAGTTACCACGACGCATCAAAAATCTTATATAGAATTAAAATCTCAGACATTCCGGGCAGTAAAATACGTTTCAAAGTAACGGTGAACAATTTCTAAAAACGTAAATTAAAGGGCGTTTAAGGGTAAGATTTAGAGTCGCGACTTACGGCTAAGTATGACAATATCCAATACGTTTCTGACACACGGGAGTCATACTTAGCGCTTAGCCTCGACTGTAAATCTTACATTTATTTTTTCAAATAACTGAGTAAAAACACTCGTGTTTTTACCTCTTATTACATCAGTGCGTAGGTTAATTCGTCACAATATTTTCTGATTTCATTGCCACAACTGCCAGCAGTGTGAATTACCGACGTTAGCAGCTCATTTCTAATTAAATTGTTAAATAAAAATAGAAAACAAGAGCTTCAATCGTTGACTCGAAGTCGGCGGTTAAGCCTGTTTGGGTCAATTTTGCCTCTCAAATAAATAGGATTTCAGTCAGGTTTCCAAGTCTTAAGCTAATTTAATTATTAAAACAACTGAAAACTACTCAATACTCGAGGGGAGTTTAAGAGCGCTTGGTCTGACTACTAAACGTCAAAAATATTTTCGATTTTGACATACCAGTCATAGTCGCGCTTGTCTCCGAATTTGCCTTAAGTCCATGTCAGCGGTGTATTTTTCATCAGCTAATGTGCCGCTTATCTGGTAACTACTTTCTGATTACATATGAATCGGCCTACGATACACCTAGATTAAAAATATAGCAACCAGACGACCTACATGTTATAAATGCAGTTTCGAAAAGCAAAGTATTGGTGATAAGACATTTGTTGTAGAAAAGTGAATACTTTAGAAACACACGAAACACACCAATTGAGTAATGTTTTCTTAATGACTGAACTTTATTTACATAATTTCACATTTATATACTTATTTTAATAATTTATGTTATGACATATTAACACGATTTATACTAACATACACTAAGACTATAGCGATATTGAAAAGGATTCGAATTTAGGAGAACATTCGACTAGCTTTGTAACGAATTTTTTTTATTATCTTGGTTTATATTTAGTTTAAAAATGAGGGCAAAATTCTAATGATATAGATATTATATATGAGGTATCGACACGATTTCTTAGGTATGTTATCAACATCTGGTATCCTTTATTGTAAAAAAAATCTTATGGGAACGATTAAAAACTCCAGGAGATTGATAGATTTATAGGATAACAAAAATCGTGAAGCCTACCTTCCATTCATGCTTAATAAAATGGGGGATATTCGCAGTACTAAGCTTTGTAATGTTTAAATTTAGCCTTGTTTAAAAATTTTTTGAAATTTAACCTTTCTTCTTGGGGCACTTTATGACTTAAGGTTGGTAGATAATAAATTGAATTGCCCAAAAATGTTTACCTCTTTTTGCTTACTTTTCAGGGAATTTCAACGGCCAAAGGTACCGCAAGAAAGAGACACAAAAATACTTTAGTACATATTACCGAATGTTGGTAAATACCTACGTTGGTACGCACTTCGGACGTACACATATCGAGTTTGTGGCCATTTTAAATAACCGTTAAGTAGAAGAACTAAGAATATTAGGATACAGTTGTAAGTTGCCATATCCCCCATTCTTTCAAAATATAAAAGAATTATTTTGTTATCTGTATAATTTATATCAACGAAGTATAGACTATATTTCTCTATTAAAAAATAAATGTATTCTTAAAATTTAAAATATACACACGGTGCCTGTACGACAATGATCTCACAAAGTTAGTAAAGTATGTTGAAGCAAATTAAGGGTTACGTGTTTATAACCCTTAAATTAAATAGCCGATGACATAAATCCTGTTAATTATGAATCTCTTACGACGATAATAATATCAATAACCACATCTATTACCGACCTTTAGCGGAATCGTACTGGCACCATTCAGTACATTCAAGCTCAAACAATAAACCAAATTCTGTGTAAAAGTATAACTTAAAAAATACATAACAAATTAGGATATCAGTATCTAGTTATAATAGAGAGAATTAATCGCATAATTGTGATTATATAACAAAAACGAAGACCGAATCGACGCTATTCGGTAGAACGAAATTTAATCACATCTTAAGCTAACTTGTTGTATCACGACACGCCGGAGTTCATACGTTAACAAGAATGACTAGGTTAACTAGTGACGTCATTCAGACCTTCAGTGATGAATTGAAGAAACCATACCGCATACAAGAGTAGAGTTCTATCTTTGGAAGTGAGTCGCCACGCCGGTGCGACTGGAAAGTACTGAAAGTCGTGACACAACAGCATAACACGAAAATACACCTCGACAACACTACACCAAGAAATGACACCAAATGGTGTTCATGACATTAAATAGCTCACTTATGCACATATTTACAAGCAAATGTACGCAGAGCGACGCAAGTCACGTTTATGGACCACTCACACGCGATATTCGAGGGCTAACGCAGCGTCTGTACGGGAGCTTTTATTCGCTGAAATACCGCACTTTGCCGTTACTGCAACGGATTATGTCCTCCCAGGCTGAAAAAAATATATTTTAAGCTAATCTCTTGAACCATCTTAAGATATTTGGATAGAAAATTACGATAATACTTGTGCATACAATAATTTTATGCTACGGTACCCTAAGAAAATCAATTGTATGTATCGGCTTACCCGTGCCAACGTAGTCGACGATCTGGTGCGTGTGCGTGGCGTGCGGCAGCGGCGCGGGCGGCACGTAGCGCAAAGCCGCGCAGCCCGCCCGCACCGGCACGCCCTCGAGCAGGTCGCAACGTGCGCGCCTGCCGCCACTCAGCAGCTGCTCGTTGACGTCAAAACCGAACGTGATGCCCTCCATGTCGCCATGGGCCCTGGCCGCCGCCGCCAACAAGATGACGGGCGGCCGGCGATCTGCCACCACGTCCGGCGCCGGCTCCGCCGCTCGCGCTTCGCCTCGCTCCTTGCGCTGGGGCCTCGTCGCGCCCCCGCCGGCCTTGTCGCGGGGCCGCCGCACTGCCAGCGCCGGGTAGCCTTCCATGGCCTCGCCGGCGGGGGCGGCGGCCTTCCGGTCGGGAGCCGGCTGCTCCGTCGGCTCTTCGCCCTCGGCGTAGAAGTTGCACGACTCGATGAGATCGGGAATATTGTTGCGGGTGCGCGCGATGTCCGCGTACGAGGCGGGCGGGTGCGGCGGCGGCAGGGCGGGCGGCGGCGGCGGCGGAGGTGGCGCCGGAACGGGCGCGGGCGGCGGCGAGTGCGCCGAGTCGAAATCGTCGTTCGAGTCGTTGCTGCGCTCGGACGGCGAGGCGCGGGGCTCCGGCGAGGGCGGAGGCCGGGCCGGCTCGGCGTCGTCCGGCCGGCGTCGCGGCTTGCGGCGCTTGGTGACCGTCTGGAAGTCGGTTAGCTCGGCGTCGTCGGGCAGCAGCAGCGCGGCGCGGGCGTCGTCGCCCCACGAGCGGCGCTCGGGCTTGGCGGGGGGCGCGGCGGGTCGGCGGTGCGCGGAGGGCTTGTCGGTGAGGTCCTCCAGCTTGGTGCGCGAGCGCTCCTCGAGCGAGGAGGCACGCTTCACCTTGCTCTCTTTGTCCTTGCGACGGTCAGCGCATCTCTTCTTGCCTTTGTCGTCGGAGTCGTCCTTGTGCTTGGCGCGCGCTTTGGAGCCTCGCGCGCCGTCCGCGTTCGACTCGATGAATCGCAACACCTCGTTGAGGTCTTTGTTGCCCTGGTAGCCGTCTATCTGGTGCGACTTGATCACGGTCTCGTTTTTCGATGACTTTTTCCGCCTCGGCTTCTTCTGTTGACTGGATCCCGAGGCGGGCGAACTGAATCCGTGGACCGCATTTCCGTTTTCGTCTAGAGACTTCTGTAAACGAAGGCACTCGAATAGAAAGGTAGAACTTATGTTTACTCTCGACGATCTACGGGGGTGAAGATCTCTCAAGATGTCCTACTCGTAGGTTCCACGTACCTTGTTCTCGTCGGCGGAGGGGCAGGATTCGGAGGCGAGGAGCAGGCCGCCGAGGGAGCTCGTCGGAAGCACGTTGCGAGACAACTGAGCCAAACGGACACGTTAAATATGGCGCCGCATCGAGTCTTACGAGTAATGCGCGAAGCGATACCCGTACCTCACACCATTTATGACGCTTAATGCGAGGGCCGATGTAAGGATTATTACCTGCAGGGCGTGGGGCGCGGAGGCGGAGGAGGCGTCGGCGGCGGGGGCCGGGGGGCTGCCCGTGAGGCTGGCCACGGCGTTGTAGCACGACTCCAACTGCAGTGGCTGTACATCATATCACTTAACCCTAGCACACTCACACACGTTCCCTATTCAAATGAATGGTCGTAAACGAACCACGACGAACGAACTTCGTTTTTACCACACTTGGTATTCTATAATTCACGCAAAAGATATCGGAATTTAAGTAATTGTTTTAAATTTAGGATTTGATAAACTAACACAACACACAGTAATAGAAACGTAAATTTCAAATGGTGTGAGATACAGAGCAAAATGTTAAATGCGCCGAGCTTAAGAAAAATGTCAATACCTTTGGATCCACGACGACCGTAGACTGCGTAGTAGACGTCGTGTTGCAACTTGCCACAACCTCTGGTGTTGTGATGCAACTGAATGGAATAGCGGAATCGATCTGCAAAACGACAAGAAATATCTTTAATAAAACATTTTCTTGGGAAATTTTCGTACATGATCAAATTCAAATTCCTACCTTATTAGCGATTGCAGATTTTTCTTTGGCCTTATTAGTTGTGCAATCACTATAAAGAAGGTATTTTAAAGCGTTCTTTTTAGAGGCACTGTTCTTATCGGGCCCCGGGTTTTCTTTATCTTTCTGTTTATTTTTCTTTTTAGATTTTTTTTCGACAGAGGTTTCTTTGGCGTTATTGTCGCCTTCGGTGATTTTATTAGCTGGATGATTTATAAAGTATCTCGATTTCAGTAGGCTCTCGCGGATGCTTAGAAAGATACAGGAATCGGCGAAATCAAATGGTTTGTTGTCGTCGTTTTTCGAGAATATTTTGTCATGTTTATCTGCTGCGTCGGGCACAGTTTTTGTTTCTGATATTCCATATTTTTTCCTTAATTGATTTATTATATCGTGCCCTAATTTGTTTTCTGTGCTGTCAACCAATTTTTGTTCGGTGATTGAAGTGATAACTTCACCAGAACTCGATTTACTAGGACTGTTCCCTGATATTTTAGAATCAATGAATTTGTTTTCGAAATCCTGGTGTTCTTGAGATGCGCTATGTGTATTTTCTTTGGAAATTGGCTCAAAATTATTTTCGTAAGACGCCAGATTGTTGTTACTTTCTTTTTCATATTTATTTGCCACCAATTGATGCACTTCCGAACACTCTTCTGAGCAAGACCTATTTTCGCAGGCATTAGGTTTAATTTTGCCACTCTCCAAATTTGTTTCTGTTTTATTTATATTCACAAATTCTAATTCTTTTAAATCATTAATATTCAAAGTACAGGAACTACTTTCGTCTAGTACTTTATTTTCCATTTCTTTCTCTTGATCTTTTCCATTTTCTGAATTACCTTTTTTCTTTTGTGAAGTCATACGTGGAGAAGTGTTGCTTGTTAAAGTATCATTTTTTTTAAATGGTTCTAAACAATCTTTTGTGCTTTGAATAATTGGTGATTCATCATTTTTATTTTTTTTATCTTTGATTTTAGATTTTTTTGTAGAACTTTTTAAAACTATATTATCCTTAGCATCACAATCTTCATTCAGATCTTCAAAAGAATTAGCTTTTTGTATTGTCATATTTCTAATATTTCTTGGATTTATTAGCAGAGATAAATTTGGTGTAACTAAACCACTACCCACCTTCTGAAGTCTTCTTAGGCTAATATCACTTTCTTCGCAATCACTTAAATGTAAAACCCTGTCTTCACTATCCAGCTTGTTCCTCGGTGTGTCCTTAAAACTTTTATCAACATTAGAAGTATTATTTTCGTTAACATTAATTATATTTTTATTATCACTATCAACAGCCTTTAATTTAGCGCTACGATCCTTTGACAAATTTTCATCCAGCTGAACGCCGAGGTAATCGAGTGGTGGCGTGTAGCGATTCAAGCTTTCGTACCACATATCTACTCTGCGATTCCACTCTACGTCGACGGTATCCATCTCTTTAGCGTCGGAGCCGCGCGGTTCCTTTCCACCGGGTGCCTCTTTCCGTACGTTACCACCACTGTCGCAGGGGGATTCCTTGCGGACGCAGAGAGCCTTCATGAGTTTATTTTGGCCTGCATAGGGGTCGTAGAGGGCCGGAGTGTCGAGACGCCTTTGGGGCGGGCCAGCTGTAGGAAGGTCGCGGTTACTGCGGGGAGTGGTGGTACGCACCTGGTTGGAGGCAGTGGTGGTGGTGACCGCGCGGCCCGTACCCACGCTGCCACTGCCGATCTCCAAGGTAGCGCGCGCCGTGTACGTCATCGGGAACATTGGCTTACTCCGCCTGGGGACAAACGCCATTATTACGCACGGACCGGGGACGGAGGACGTGTCTTAGTATTTAACTTTACTACGATTTTATGACTTTGACATGCTTTGAATTTTATTCAAACTCAAAGAATATTATGAATATTAGCGAATTAAGAAATATTACGAAAGGGCTTTCATACTAACTAACACTAATGCTTAGTACAAATGTATACATTTAGAGATGGAGTAATAAAGTGTAGCACATAAGCATTAAATTTTTTTACAGACACACAAATAAAGAAATAAAAATAAAAAAAATTCTAGTTGTACTCTGGAAGGTTAATTAAAAAGTTTAACCTTCGTACTATTCAATATTACACGTAGCAAATTAGCATCACGGGAGTTCTAGCGCTTATACATGCGATAATTGATAAGAAGTATAAACAACATTATTTGACCTTGTCACAAAGGTAGTTGGGAAACATGTTAACGTCATTAACAGTTTATTGCATTGAACTGACCGTAAACATGCTTAGGCTGAATAAATTGATTACCTGGTTACAAGTTCGATATCACCGGGTGCGTTGGCATCACTGGCGGACACGCGGCGTTCGGCGAGAGGTGGAGGGTTGACACATCGCACTGTGGCCACGTAGGCACCACGGGCCGGCTCTTCGCTAAAGAGGAAGGCTGAAATACACATATTAAACGTGACACCTCCATATATTAAGGAACAGAACAGAAATCAGTGTAAGCGAATCGTTTAGGATTAGTCAATCAATATCTAACGTTTGTTTTTATTTAAAAGTAATTACTATTACAAGATCGCCATTGTTCATTACTGTATGTATGTATAACCATTAGTTTTACACTATACTATAAAGTGCATTCATGTTGAGCTAAGCCATTTTTGTTATGCTATTATATTTAGATTATAACAAAAATTATGATATTCCTGAAAGTGTAATAAATGTTTTTTGGAACCGGCTCTTAATTTGACCAAAAAACTCCTGCTTTAAGCACTTGATACAAAAATTTGGAAAACAAATTTAGTTTTCTTTACATCTATCTACACCGGAGGGCAAACTCCCTCCGTGGTGGGTCCTAGCCGACACGTTGTGCGAGTGATGGTGTCTGCGCCTAGGCGCGGGTTCCGCTGCCATGGCAGCAACCAGGTCTTGCAGACTCGAGTGATGGTCGCGCCTCCCCGCACGCCCCGCTCGAGCCGCCGCCTCACACGCTTCCTCGTCTTGTTCCACTTCCTCCAGCAATTCCTGACGAAACAACTACCTCTATTAAAAACTTTAATCTAAGTCAAAAGTTAATAAAAGCCAATTAATCCTGAAACTACAGACTGATGAAATAAAATAATTAATTCCTGTTAATGAGATATAATTTGTTGTCGGCCAGTGGATATAGCTCTCAATTAATTGGTAATACAATCCAACAACAATACTACAATCCTAAAGGCTTGAATTTTGTTTCAATATTTATTAACTACCCTCCCGTTAAAAAGATTACGGTATTTGCGACTATTTCAGCATTATTTAAAGTCAACGACGAAGCTCAATAAAGTATAGAATAGTTTTAATAATAATAAATTTCTATTATTTACACGACTATGGTGTAGTTACCATAATATAAATAGTACTATATGATTTTGTTCGCATATTCTGCCAGTCACAATGGTAGTACGTATTAAATTTAATGATGACAATTAATTATTTCATTATTTTATCACAACGTCATCACATTATTAAACTACATTATAACATCATGAAATTGTATAATATAAATCTCACGAGTTTTATTAAAATAAACATTTTTGTTTTTTCTTCAAAAGTATAGATTTAGTCGATTTTTAATTTAAATTCCTTGATAAATTAATATTATATATGATACGGTTATATTTAGTTATTGCCATAAAAAATATGTTTTTCTAAATCAATAAAGATTAATTTGGGCATAATCATATCCATATAGTATGTATTTTAAAAATAGACAGAAAACTAGTAATCTAGTAGGTATTCGCTCGAATGATGTATTAAATGGAACCTCGAAGTTAAGATATTTAGCTTATTCTTGATAAATGCGACGCGAAACTCAACTCAACGAAATATCAGACTTTCTTTAACCGTGACGTTAGGTCATTCCAACGGTGCATTTTTTATTCAGCACGAAGATTCGTAAACGTTCATGTACTTGAAATAAATATCAGGAAATAGCATTGTATTAAAACCCAACAAACGTTTTTTTTGTATATTCGAGAACAACTTCAAACACAAACAAACAACTGTCAAGGACCCAAAATTACTCGTATAACAATACCTTGAAGAGACTGCTCTTTCCCTCTCGGTCTTTGGGACACTTGTAGGTGATCGCTTCATCCAGAAGTGCTCGCAACTGTCCGTCGTCTAGGCTCTCCACGACTTTATTCTGAAAAATCACATTCCACTTTCACTAAATTGCCATTAAATTATAATACCAATTATTTATAACAGTCGAATTTCAGTCAATATCTTATCGAATAATCCAAATGAGTACCAGATATGAAAAGTTTTGCGATAATGTTAACATTTTAGCTTTAACTGCTCCAGCGTGAAGATATAAAAAGCATATAATTAAGCATAAAATTTCTAATAAAAAATAGTTATTCAAACACGACCCATGCGTGATTGGAAATTATGTTCATACATTCAAAACACGCAAAGCTATCTACGGAATACCTAATTGAACCCCGGGGTATAGAGTGAATTGAATTTTAGCTTAAATTCCTATTTACGTCACCTAGCAACAGTATCTGTAATGGCAGCGCCTAATATCGGCGTACGTTATCACAACAATAATAATGAACAACAGTAACCTTATCATAAGCAACACGGTCATGGTCATTTTAAATTTCGAGAACGCTTAATGTGAAACACCGTGGCGTCACGCCTTTGTTATTTACTTTTCGCTGACGGTTAACAGACAATATTCTGTTCTACAACAAATTTGTTTTTGTTTCTATGTAATCTGACGTATCCTTCATTGAAACCGTACTATCCACGAAACAAACCCGAGTGTTAATAATATTGTACAACGCCTATCGTCATAATTATAAGTCACTGTCGCTGGAAGTCGTCCATGAAATGTAGTAAATTACCGTACAACTAGGCCAGAAGTTTTAGATTAGGTACAGATAGTTATCAGAACAACAAGTCAATGTTTGCGGATCACGTAATAAATTTCGTAACATTGTTTCGGTCTATTGGTCGCTGAATCATTAGCTCCAAGGCTACTGTACACTGAGGAGCATTTTTAGTGATTCGTTTATTTCTCGGTAATATTTAGCTGCGTTAACAAATTGGTGTGCTTTCTACTAATTATCTATTATTTCGTTTTCAAATTTTAACTTAATAATGCTTAATGACAAGCATTAGTAACGGTTTAATGGATAAAAACAATCTGATGCAAACTCCTTTATGCCTATTGAAATTTCAAAAGTAATCATAAATACTTACTGAAATCACAGCAAATCCACAAAACCACAAAATTTGACGCGAGAACGGTAGCGTAACTGTTGTCTCATAGATATTAAATTTCTTAGTATTGTAAACGTAGGAAATAACGTTTAAAATTTTCAATATAATTATCATCACAAGAAATCTGACCCGTCAAATGTAACATTATCTTCATTATGAAGAAAATTGTGAAGGGTAAGCATATCATTTTCTTGTCATTTCGCGTATACGAATATTTAAAAAGCAATAAACCTACAAATTTAGAACATGAATCTGAAATCATGAATTAATTTAGAAAAAGAACGTCTTATTGTATCCTTTCTGCGAATAGTGAATTACATTATGCGGTTGTATTAAAAATAGTTGACACAGAAACGGATCATTAAAGTTGGTAATTTTATTCTATGAAAAAAAAATTAAGAAAAACCGACACGTATCGTAGTAATAAAATCAAGTTTTGTTATGTATAAAAATATTTTTATTTATTAACACATGCATCATATTGCCTTTAGATACTTTTCCTGTGGGTGTTGTTGCGCGTGCGACGCGATCATGAAATCATCCGCAAAGTCGTTCATTCAGTCATAGAAAGATGATAAACAAAACACTTTTATTCTAAATACTATCAAACTGTAGAGATTAGTAAAACCTTATATTCTAAAAATTTGTTAGCAGCTAATATCATCAGGATAAATACAAAGCTGCCAATGACATAGAATTAGGACTAAAGTAATATTTCCTAAATAAATCATATCTAGAAATATACTAAATCACGAAACTGTCCGTGAGAATTACCCGTAGTCCATAATGCTAACTCTGCAAGTAAGGTAAGTTATAGTTTAATAATTAACTAAATATGCACCTACCAGATAAATATAGCGTATAAAGGTCAGTGTAAAATCGCGTTTTTTTTAATGCCCAAACATGCTTTAGCGTGAAACCGAGACAGTGTGTCAGCGAAGCGGTGGAGCCGAGCCAAAATGTAACGTTATTTACGAGAAACACCGTCTCAATACTGCATACCACTTACGCTTTTCGGTAAACACCTATTAGCATGACTAATTAGACTGCTCGTCTAAGCACTTTGATTACTTAGTGAAGGGATTTATATTTAGAGTTTTAAATTAAACACGATTTGTTATATAAAGCAACCTCCTCCTAAGGGAGCGTTCAAGTATTACGTCACGCAATTTTTGGAAATTATTGATTCCCCCCCCGTGTAACGCGCCGTAACGTTTTTCTGTACCCAGTAGTAAAACGTTTCGTGACCAGCCAGTGACTCTTTATACCTAAAAGTTACCATTATGTGGTTACAAAAGGACCCTCCCACCCCCAAAATTTGTTACGAATATATATAAATACTTGAACGCTCCTAACGAAGGAAAGTTAACTTTTTAAATGCGATTAAAATAATATTTAGTACATTTAAAAATAGTACAGTTAGTTACAATATTGTTCGTTAGTGACGGGTTCCACTACAAATAACGTTTATGAAATATCAAGATTTATCATATTTAGAAAGGCTATAATTCAGACCAAACAAAAAGTATCACTTTTGGAAACTTTCATCTTTAATTATTATTATTATATCAACAGTAGCTAATTTAACTTAATTAGCGTTTTCGGAAGTATGCGTCAAGTAATTAGCGCCAACTGCATTGTCTGCATAACGGTTTATTTTTTTAATTTCAACATAATTTTGTATAAAATTATTTTTGATCATACCTGGTTGGTATTTTTCTAATTAAATAACCAAACATTAAATTACCGAGGGATTAATATTTTAGTTTTTGTTCAGTTAGGTTGAAGCCCAAAACCATCTGTCCCGTTCAATAAGTCCTCAAGGATTTTGCACATATATCTCATCTTGTATTTTATCGTGAAATATCGTGGTAATATTAAAGGTAAAGTAAGTTTTTATTGTTTGTCGAGACAGATAGATCAGTACTTCATACTTGGAACATCTCGTTTTTATCAGAAACAAGGAAAATCACTTAGCCTACTTACACTAGCAACAAAAACTGTTTAAGGACTTTCACAATTTGCAATTGTTATAGTACCTAATATCTCCACTCCACAACATTCGATTAAATAAATCATGCACATCATTAACAATTAGTTAGCTAGACGATTAGAGTAAATTTGTGGTATATTAATAAAAAACTACTGAAATCTTAAAACCGAAAATGATTATTTTATTTATAATTTATGGCTTTTAATGCAATCGCATTTTGGATAAAATTTGATACAAAACCCTTAAAACTGGTTCTTATATTTACATAATAAGTAATAAGGCGTAACTTGGCAAACTATATTTGTAATCGTAAAGCACGTTTTTTGTAAAATTCATTAAAACACAAATAATAGAGATGTACGATAAAAGCGTCAGCATCGGACAGACGTATTTTTAGGCTAATACTCATTTTCGTGAAATGAAATATAACGCTTTTAGGAGGCGTTGTCTCATTGTGGAGGTGTGTTCAGGGTCATTGGGGAATTGCGTCACAAACTTCGACCCTTAAGTGTTACTGATTATTGAAAAACCTCGAACTACATAATGGGCATACTCATACTTGAATACATAAATAGTCAAAAATAGCTCTAATGTACAATATGTATCTTCACCTTATAGGTACTGAAAATACAAAATCTCAGTCTCAATCTCAGCATAGGCTTGATAGATTAGTTTTTAGATATACATCTAACTCTAGAACAGCTGTAACAGTTATGTGTAAAATATGATAATTGATTTTGAAGGAATTGAATACAATAACAATTTCCTATATACATATATTTATACCAAAACTTAATGTACTGTCAGAAACTGTAAAAACCCTATTTAAGTTATGTCATTTTACAGAGAAGTTAAGTCTTCTGACACCTTGTCCAACAATGTAATAGTATTCTGATAGTCTATGTAAATATGTAAGGTATGTACACTCATATTTATTATTTTATAACAAGATGAATATATACATGAAAATAAATATATACTACAGAAAATACCTTAGTATTTACGCTAAAAAAATAATCAAAATTGTAATTGAATGAACAATAACAAGTTATGCTAGATGTGACATTAGGGGGTTTGAGGATGGCAAACTAACTATTTTTTATTTCAAATGTAGATAATGGTTTACAATAATAATAACTTTTCATAATTCATAGTGTATTTATAAGGTTTTCAAAAGAATCATTGACAACATAGGAAAAAAAACTAAGGTTTAAGATGACTTTATGGCTTCATTAACACAATATGTTTTTACATATTAGTCATACTTAGGACTGAGACTCGGCTATGAAGCTAAGTGTAAAATCCTCTCTCAGTATAATGGTTAGTATCTTAAAAATTATATATTATTTATCATGCTACTAACAAAAATGATCAATTAAACATTAAAAATTGGGTCCTATATGGAACCTATGTCATCTGTTTAATTAAAAATGTTCTGCCCTTAAGAATTAAATGTTCTAATTAAAGCCTGGCTATAAAATGCAATCTACAGCTTATAAAATATCCAATTACTATGTTGTGGTATATGTGAGTTTAAGTTCCCTCCCTCTTCTGATAAAAAAATCCACCTTGGGAAATAATTTTGTAATACCTAAACTTACAGAGACAATTAAAGTTATATTTTAGTTTTACAGTAGTGTCAAACATATATTATATAACATCAATATATTATTATCATAAAATGTTACAAGTAATAGAAATTGTTAAAATTATCCAATAAAAAAATATACTTTGTACAACATTTTTATGAAAATGAAGCCAGCGTTCAGACAATGCCTAAAGTAAAATAAATCAGGAATATTGTTATATTATATATAAACTATATTGCTATTATGTGATAAAAATGTTTCTAAATTATGATAGGAGAAATTTAAGATGTTTATGAAACAGAGTATGTGCGAAATTAAAATGTACTATTATATACTTCACACATTTACCTTTATACTAAAATAAGGACAAATTTTGATCAAGTCTAAATAATAATACTATACACTAAAGCTTTGAAAATATGTACTCCTTAACTTACCGTTCTATTCTAGCATAAGCATGGAAAATAGTTATGTACACAGCATCCAATATGTGGCTGAATATAATTAATTGTAGACTTTTCGTACCCATTGGAACAAAATAATAACTAAAAATTATAACATACCTCTACATCACTATTGGAAGGCGCTGTTGAAGACCGAAGTTCAGAAGCACTTGAATGTTCTTTAGTGTGGTTGTACTGAATTTTCGAATCGTCACTGGAAATGTTAACGACAGCTTTATCAGGGGCTTTCGGTTCCTTATCATACTCCGGTGAAGGAGCCATCTTGAAGGAAGAGGAGACAGATGACACAAGTCTTATGACTTTTTAACACTGAATTCACTTTTCTTAGCCAAAACGCCTACAATTTAAAAAAGAATCATTGTTATAAGTTTTTAACGAAGTTCGCCCACAGTCCCAATAATTTTATTATGAGATTTTTTCATTTTTGGTGAAATAAAATCAACATTTCCACAAAATAAGCGAATCAAATTTTCAATGACTTTGCTTTTGAAGCGCCCTCATGCGGCGAAAAAAGGAAACACGTTTTTTTTTTCATTCTTTACCCTGTATTTTATATTTTTCAGCCAGCAACACTGAATGTATAATGCTCCATAGACAATAAAAGATTTAATATGTACAACAAATTTTGAAAAAAAATTGCAATCTTTTTTATTGCGCGACGTATAAAAGAAGTGTGACGTTTATTTTCTAAGGATATGGTTATGATTACTAACCTGTTGATAATATAATATGATAACAATTGAATATTATATTATACATAAGAAATATGTTAAGCCATTACCCATATGTCCCCTTTAAAATTCCATTAAACATTAATCAATATCTAATAAAAGAATATTTACTATAATAGTACCTATTAGAAAATAAGACGTAATAAAAAATAAAGATGATCTACAATTTGATCTTAAGAATCTTAAGAAAATACAACTATAGTGGAAAGCAATTAGATGAAATTAAACGCAAATGATTTCTTATCATTGTTTTCACTCATGCGTAACTTGTGATTGGTCTTCAGTAACTGAACTCTGAAGCCATATAAATTAAATAATTATATATACAATGTCTTTAAAAGTCATATAGGCTGTCTGTCAGGCCTAGGACAAAAAGATGTTTATTAAGGAGGCAATGGCCCGTAATTGTCCCTATCATTGTTTTGAGATTGGTTCTATTTAAGCTTAGAAGTCGCTTTGTCAGTTGCGGGTTCAGAGCAGTGGCTGGCAGAGCCATTTTGGACTGTTTGCAGTTCGCACTTCGCGACCATCACTAATGTTGGAGTTCAGCTGATTTCTGGCGAATTCATGTTCGCACTTGGGGGAGAAGGGCAAGGGGAGGAACGAATACGGGCCAGCAGGCATCATTCCGGAGCTTCTTCTTGCAAGCTCGTCGGCAGCATCATTGCCGAACCACTGTGTCTCTTTATCCACTGCAAGGTAACCCTGTCTGTTAGAGTTATGGCCTCCAGTGCTTCGTGACACTCCAGTATTAGTTTGCTGTTTGTCTTTTTGTTTCCGAGCGCCATCAGCACGGATGCACTGTCGGATACGAAGGAGCTGGTACTGGGGAGCTCCCGCCCAGATGAATATTTGGTTAAAAGAGTATTTTTAATTAAATTTTATTTATTACCTTACTTTATATCTTTTTCTTGATTAAAATATACTACTACGTTAAATTTGCATAAATATAAGAAAATATTTTATAATCTAATATATAAAATTCTCGTGTCGCGGTGTTTGTAGTTAAACTCCTCAAAAACGGCTTGACCGATTCTCATGAAATTTTGTGTGCTTATTGGGTATGTCTGAGAATCGGACAACATCTATTTTTTTTCCCCCTGATTGTTAAGGGTAGTCCACCCCTAATTTATTTTTTTAATATTTTGATTTATTTTTTTATATTTTTTTATGATACGGCTTTAAAAAATACGTACAACCCCTAATTTTGCACCCCTCTACGATCAACCCCTATTTTTTATTACAAATGATATACATGGCAAAACGACGTTTGCCGGATCAGCTAGTAGGTATATAATAGTTTAAACCATATGCATATTTAAGCCACAATCTGGCATAACAGCTGTAGATTGTAAAGTGACATTGAATATCACGTCAGTAATCATATTACTAACATAAATTATTATATTAGTAATAATTAAATATCGATACACTGCCCTAGTATATCTGTATAATTTATTTACCCTCTAATGCCTGTCAGGAAATTGAGACGAAATTGCTTTTAGACAGGCTTGAACCACTATATAACGCTAATCGAATTTGTATAGGAATAGCACTAGGCAGAGCGATTGACCACCCCGCGACGGCCCAAGCCGAGGTTCGAGTCTCACAAGTCAAAGGAGACGCCCTTGCGCTAGTCGTGGGATAAATGCCCTATCAGGCCGAGCTACGCTCGCCAAACCAGCCCGAGCTGAGCTGTAAAGGCCCTTAAGGCCAACAGCGAGATTCCATTTAAAAAAAATATATATAAGAATAACATTAGCTCATGCTTTGTCAGTTGTCAGACTCAGTTGCTACTTGCCATTTTCATACAAATTATTTTAGCGTTAGTACGTCACGCCTGTCTAAACGTAATTTTGTGTCAAGCTTCAGAAATCAGAATTCAGATTTATTTGTTATTAAATAGGGTGTGTACCTTATACCTATTTACTGCGGAATTACTAAGCACTTTTGGAAACTGAAAATATTGTTGAAATACAATGACTGAAACTAAAGAAAATGTTTTTTTGTTTGTTCCAAATATTATAGGTTTGTAATTTCTGTTGATAGACCAATTATGTTACTTTAATTGTTGATTATTAAACTTTAATGATAAATTGTCAAATTTCAGGATATGCTCGAATAATTCTTGCCGTGTTATCGTTTTATTATATGCCTACTCATTGTGCATTAGCTGTTACCTGCTATATAGTATCGGCTCTCCTTGATGCGATCGATGGTCATGCTGCACGGTACTTTAATCAGAGTAAGTGTGTTATGTATATATTTTGTGACATGTATATGCAATTCAGTTACTTATCTAATTAGCTATATAATCGTTGGTGATTGCCGACGTTTATACACACTTTTGTCAAAGATAGGACGAAACTTAAACAAATTAAAAAAAATTACATTGTATTTTTTAATTTAAAAATTTAATTACAGGTACTAAATTCGGTGGTATGTTGGATCAACTTACTGATAGGGCTGGTACAGCTGCTCTTATGATGACATTGGCTACATTTTATCCTAAATACACCTTTTGGTTTCAAATATCTATGATTATTGATATCTCTTGCCATTGGCTGTATTTGCATTCATCAATATTGCAAGGAAAGACTTCCCACAAGTTCATAGATATGTCGGAAAACCCTGTTATGCATTTATACTACACTAACAAAACTATTCTCTTCTTAATGTGTGCTGGAAATGAAGCATTCTATGCAGCATTGTATGTCAGCAATTTCTACACCGGCTTTACAAGTAAGAAATTTTAAAATTATGGGTTATTATTTACTAGTAACTTACTAACAACAATTACCATAAATGGTTGCTTTAAAGAGGAGTTTATCCTCGTTACGGGACATTGAGTTTAAGGAGATTTCACATTAACTGAATCAGAGTTATAAAAGTAGGTCAATTGATTGAAATCAATGAAAAGCTATTTTTTTGAATAAAAACAATTGTTAAATACTAAATAGCTTTAGTTAAATATTTACATATTTATATGTATATCCTTTATACAGTGTAAACTCTAAATAATGACACTCAAGGGACTGTGCATATTTTGATGTAACAAAGAGTTATTGTTAGAAAAAGAAGAAGAAAAAGTTTATTTCAGACTAGTGTTAGTAATTACATAAAAACTATTCTTATTTGAACGCTATTACGTATAGTCTGTTATTTTCGTCTGACGTCTTTTGTTGCACCAGTAATTATGCTGTATTTTTTTACTTGTTTTATTTATGTCTTGCGATATTAAGGCATCTTCATGATAAAGCACATGCAAGCAATCCCAGTTTGAAAACAAAAGAACGGATTTCTTAAAAAGTTCGAAACGCATGATGCCGACAGTCGAGTTAATTACGGGCTAGGACAAAGCGACAAAAGAACGTACACAGTTTTAACTAATTTTGGCATCTTAAAAAGTACTTTTTATTATTTAATTGTCGTTATTAAGGTACCCACCCTATAGTAGAGTGTATCGTTGCATTGTATGAAAGATAAGCTACACCAGCGTTGCCAGATTTCATTTTAGTCAAGTCGGGATTTTGGCACTTTTAAAGTGAAAAAAGCGGGATTCATTTGTCGAAAGCGGGACATATTAAAAAAATAATAATCAGAAGTTTTTAAATATTTATGTTTTTAATTGAGTTCAAATCACGTTTGCGTGACAATAGACAACGAAAATAGTCACAGAAAATGTATTTAAATCAGATTAAACCTATCGTTAAATAGTTCTTATTCATCTTCTGATTAAAAAACAAAAAAATCAAAATAAAAAAAGTTTTATTTATTAGAAAAATATGGCGTCTCAAACAATACTAGACCACAAGCCCATGAACAAAAAATACCTGTGAAATGACCCAACGTGAATTACGTTTAGAAGGCTGTTACTATATCTGAAAATAACTCTGAGCACTATGCCGTCATTTCTGAGCGGTACATGTGAGTACGTGAGTGAATGGACTTTCTCGGGTACAAGTGAGGAATTTCGACTAATTATTAATGTACGGCTTTGTTATAAGTGTATAGATGATTAAAAATAAATGACGAAAAACCTAGTGCCGTACTAAAGTGATGGTACCTGAAGTCGGTGCAAATTTTTAATTCGACGATAGTTGCAGAAGCAATATAGGTCATTTATTACAGTACGGCATTTGTGTAATTCCTTTTGGACACATTAACAGATACTTTACCCGTAAACGCCGTACATATTTCCAGCGGAGCGGTCGAAAGCCAAGGGTCGCAACCCTACCCCTACACATATATACCCTAAGGTCATAGTAAAATGTACGGCAATATGTTCAAAATATTATTTAACATGGACAATAATGTTTTATAATTATGCCGTCCAAAAATTATAGTTAATATTTGTGTAAATAAATATTTATCGAAATTTCAGGATTTACCGAGTTCTTACTGCTGTAAGATCAGAGAATAATGTACGGCAACTTGTTTTTTTACATAATGTTACTAAATATTACCGTTGTACCTTATAGCCGTTCATTATAAATGGTAACAAATAAAAATATTATGATAAAAAATATATGAAATTTCCGAAATTTAGATGATTTTTCAAATATTCCTAGAGTAATATGGGGAGTAATTTTTTCAAAGATTATTGTTATTTTGTATGTAACAAATAAACAAAAAAAACCAGATGCCGTACATTTTGCTCCAGATTATTCTTTACAGCTGATAAAAACTTCGACGACGTTTGAGGTGTCCCTTAAGGTCATTAATAACTGTACGTATCTGAGTATACTACCATAAGGCTGTAAAGTTTATTTACAGCCTTATCGTACCAGCAGAGAGAGGCAAAGGAAAAATATTTTTAACAAAAATAAAAATATAATACAGGGCGTCCCAAAGTTAAGGGACATGAAGGGAAAGTACCTTTAATATCGTAGATAGGGTATTTTACTGAAAGAAGACTTTATGTTATTTTTAAAAGTTAGTAATTCTGCATTCAAAGATTTTGTAAAAATTACTTGCCTCGTCTGGAAATCGAACCGGCTTAAATGTAAAAAAAAACACCCCTACTTTTATAATGCCAATCGAAAGAATGGAAATTCAACACTTTAGGAGGTTTGTTGTTAAATCGAGGGACCTAACATGGAGTTTACATTGTATATATATGAAAAAAATATTTTACAGCACTATAATTTAAAACACATGATAGTGTAAAATTTATCTTTTTTTTTCATAAAATTTTATATTTACAGTTCATATGTATGCTTGTGTATAACATTTTAATCTTTGTTTCAGTCTTGGGTCTGGGAATTTTTCCTTTGATTGCTATCTTGTCAGCCCCTGTAGCTCTGGTAAAGACATTAATCTCTGTACTTCATGGGATTGTTGCATCTATTAACTTAGCTACCATTGATCTTCAAGAGAGAGCAGCTATATCCGCCAAACAAATTAATTAAACAGGCTGAAATAACAATAATTATGGCCAAATATTTTCATCATTTTCACAACTACCAAAAATAATAATTTTTATAGTTTGTATCTCAATAGTTTAAGTAGCTAGTCATTTAGTTTTGTGATAATTTAAGCATTTCATTGAATTTATATTATTTTTATTTACTATAACAATAAGTTATTTTAAAAATAATTTATTAATCTTTGTGTCAGAACCAATACTTAATAAGTTTTGTACCACACAGTAGTTTGTAAATTGATACTTTGTAATGACAATCAGTGGTTGGACACAGAGTATAAGGATAACATTTCTATGGATGAAGACAAAACTGCAATCATTTAGTGAATAGAGTACTGGTGTTGTTAAGACTTTTGAGTTTAATTTTTTGTTGTTTTAAATTTGGTCTGAAATATGTTATAATAATTAATCATAAGATCTTTTTTTTTTAAATCATTTATTAAATGTTGTATGTAGGTTCATGTAAAATGTTTATAGTTTTAAGTAAGGGCTGATTTTTAAAAGTACATAAAGAATTATTTGTATACAACTGCATGTTGCTTCATTCTGAAGAACATTTCAAAATTAGCCTGTATAATATGGTAGTTAATGCTTCATTGCACTGTAATGTTTAGTATGTGAAAACTTTCATTACTACCTGATCCACCCATGCCATTTGTGATGATTACCTATTGTGGTAAAAAAAATATTAGTTTAATCTTTCAGTAGTAAGATAGATACATATTTAATATGTAAGTATTGTGAAACAATATTTTGATTACATTTAAGTTTCAAAAATTTATACGAGAATTCTTGTATAAAAAACACATACACTGACTTCATTCATCATTAATTAAAATAATTAATTTGAATCTTATATATCTTGAAATATGAAGATGCAAACAAAAAGGCTTGCCTTGTGATTGAATAAAATCATCACAAATTCAGTTTCATGGATAAATTACCTCTTATTATTTATGAATATTGTATTTTTGCACTGCAAATGTATACTGGTAAACTAATTACTCCTCTGTTATGCTTTGTTGTTTTTACTGTCAATTCATTATTTTTGTGAAAAATAAATGATTGTATCCTAATGAGTTCTGTATGTCCAATAAAATAACCATGTGTTAGAAAGCAATTTATTTTGACATAAATTTTAAGGTTTATCATAAGCAATAGCACTTGTGTTACTATTAAAAATTTAGTTTCTCATACATTATTTTAAAGAAAAGAACTAAATTGTATTAATCGTAGTTAACATTATTATATTGAGGCAAAGAAAATAGTTAAAACTATAAGAAACCATTATCACTGCAGAAAGTAACCTAACCTTTCAGACTACTCATTCCAGCTCTCATAATTTCATCAACAAGTAGTAAGTTACTTGCAATTACAGAGCAGGAGTTAAGTATTTGTTTCTTTACAATATAATTATCATAGATACCCATATCTGTGGGTTTAATTGCTTCTCCACTATTAAGATCTAAGCCAATTGGATCAGGACTCAAACGGGCTTCCTCTTGCAACTTCACAATAGTATCTTGGGCATCATAACCGGAATTAACAGCTAGAGTCTTCGGAATAACAAGAAGGGCCTCAGCATAGGCCTGGATTCCAAGCCGAGCCTTTCCCTTGACAGTGTCCTTGTATTTTAGGAGTTCCAAATTAGATTTAATTTCAAATGCTGCAGCTCCTGGCACAATACATTTGTCTTCAATAGCATTGTTAATTGCACGAAGACCATCACGTATAGCATCCTTGATCTGCGTGAGTGTGTGCTTGTTTGGTCCTTTGATAAGAATTGTAACAGATTGTGGGTTCTTGCAGTTTTCAACAAATGTGTATTTCTCTTCACCAAGGATATGTTCATAAACTAAGCCAGCATATCCGAGACATTCCTCAGTCAAATCGTCGACAGAGTTCATAGCAGAACCACCGCAAGCGAGTGCTAAGCGTTCCATGTTACGGCGTTTTGCTCTGCGCAGAGCAATAATGCCCTCCTTTGCAAACACATCTAGGGAAAGAGGATCAATTCCTTTCTGGTTGATCACAACAAAGGACTTGTCTGTACCATCACACAGTTTTTTCTTAAGAGCAATTATCTAGAATAAATATAATAGTTTTATAGTCAAAACTAAAAACAAAATATTATTATTATATTATAATAAATAAAAATTAAACTTACCTTTTTTACTCTAAGGTCAATAAAGTCTCTCTCAGCAGCTACAAGTTTTTCTCTGTCTTCAGCAGACTTGTAGAAGAAACCAGAGTTGACTTCTGTCTTTTCATATTCAAGAGAGACATTACATGTCAGTATGTAAGCATTTTCCACTCGCTTAGGCATATCGGGATGACGAGCACCATGATCCATCACAAGGCCTATGAATAAATAATAATAATTAAATTAATCAAAATGGTAAACTGTCTAGTCTTATAATGTCTTAATTTAGCATGTGGGCAGTAATATACTACCAACCTTTGATTAAAGACGTCTCTGTGGCAGTTTTATGCTGCATTTCCATCAATTCAACCATGTGCAGATCTACACTTTTTCCAGGTGTACGGATGGACAGAACAGCATCCACACAGGCGTCTGTTAATACATTAGCTAGGTTTTGGTGTACCTAAAAACATATGACCAAAATATTTCATTGTATACTGTATAAAAGCAGTCAATTCAAAACTATTATTATTGAAAGGGTAAGATTCATAGTCACTTTACAATTACTATGCCTTCCTTTTGTAAGCCTATATGTTTATGATATACTGGAGTCATAATTTGCACCATGTCTTGACTTTGAATTTTACCTTGTGAGTCTTAACTCAAAAGCAATTAAGTATAGCATAGCTCTGTCCATAATGTATTAGCTAAATTCACCTTTGTTTTTAAAGAAGTACGGGCAACATCCAAAAGACTCTCTCTATTCACCTCAATTGGTACTTTCATGCTATCAAGCACTTCTAAAGCTTTATTTCTTGCTAAATCAAAGCCTTCAGTAACAATTCTTGGATGAAGTCCTGAAACAAAAAAAATTATATTAGATCGACTATGAAATTGGAGATTTGTATGTATTGGTATTCAAATGATTCAAACCGCTCTTCATTGAATACAGTCAAGTGGAAGAAGCTGGTACTGGGGAGCGGGAGCCCAGAGGTGAGAACGGTCGCCCGTGTCAAGGGGAGTAGCGACAAAGGGTGTTTTTTCAGCAGAAAACGTGTGTCTATTGGGTGATAGTTGGCGGTCTTTAGGCACTTAGGGACAGTGCCGCATTCGTCATCCAAAGTCGAGTTGGACGCGAAGAGCCCAAAAGGTCGGCTTCCTCTTTCGCGGTATGGGCAAGCGAGTGATTCTCCCTGTGCAAGGGTGAAAGGAGGCGGGGCCAAATTAACAATGTGCTCAGATTCTGCCTTAGCCCTAGCATCTCGACATGACGCCGGTTCCGCCCACGCTTTAGCGCATTCTTGCTTTCGACGCGAAGCTGCTTTGGAAAAATGTTTAAACCAGGGCTACCACTTACTCCCAATAGGCACCACAGAAAATGAAGTAAAGAGTTCTATGCCCTGCAGAACCATTTTGGCGACAGAATCAAGCCCTCAAGGGTAAAAAAAGACGGTATCCCGTTCCGAAATCAGCTAACTTCTAGGTGAAAAATACGGCGACATCCCACTAAGTGGGGCCGTGGAGGATAAGAAAATGTTTGTATTACAAAATTACGAATTTTTAATATTAGGTCCTTACATATGAAATTGGCGTATTTCGTACTAGCCACTTTAATCACGATGTTCTCCTCTTTGGTAAGGAATTCCAAATTCAAATTTGTACAGCTATTTACTCATGTATTTGTGCTTCGATGACCGTCATTCATTTGTTTTTTTCTTCTGTTTTTTCTGTTTCACTCATTTTACAAAATGAAAAACTTAAAGTATCGCATTATTTACGAGTATGAGTTCCGCCGTGGCACTAGTGCTGCGGTAACGACTCGAAGGGTGAATGATGTGTATGGCGGTCATGTTGCAAAAGAAAACACAGTTCGTTTTTGGTTCCAACGTTTCCGTTCTGGAAATTTCGACCTGCAGAACAAGCAACGTGGACGGCCTGAGACTCAAATTGATAATGAAGTATTGAAGGCTATTGTGGAAGCGGATCCATCGCAAACCACGTCCAAGTTAGCTGCAGGCTGCGGTGTTAGTGATAAAACTGTTTTAATTCACTTGAAGCAAATTGGGAAGATTAAAAAGCTTGAAAGATGGGTACCTCACGAATTGACTGAAGCAAACCGGCAAACGCGCGTCGACTGCTGCGTTACATTACTGAACCGGCACAATAATGAAGGTATTTTAAACCGAATCATTACCTGTGATGAAAAATGGATTCTTTACGATAATCGGAAGCGCTCAGTGCAATAGTTGGATCCTGGCCAGCCAGCCAAATCCTGCCCCAAGCGAAAATTAACCCCAAAAAAGTTACTTGTAAGCGTTTAGTGCCGGTATTGTTCATTGCAGTTTTCTCAAATCTGGCCAGACTATTACGGCTGATGTCTATTTTCAGCAATTGCAAACCATGATGGAAAGCTAGCGGCTAAACAACCTAGGCTGGTCAATCGCTCCACGCCACTGCTACTTCACGACAACGCTAGACCACACACTGCACAACAGACGGCTACCAAATTAGAAGAGCTTCAATTGGAATGTCTAAGACATCCTCTGTACTCCCGGACCTTGCTCCAACAGATTACCATTTTTTTCGAAATTTGGACAACTTCTTGCAAGGGAAAAAATTTAACTCTGATGGGGCAGTCCAAATCGCCTTCACAGATTTTATTGATTCCCGACTGTTTTTTTTAGTAAAGGGATCAATGACCTACCTATGAGATGGCAAAAGTGCATAGAAAACAATGGTTCATACTTTGATTAATTAAATATATTATATTTAAAAATATTCAACTTTTTGTTCCTCCCATACAAAACGCCAATTTCATATGTAAGGACCTAATATATCCATGGCCCCAAAAACTGCCAGTTTGACAATTCATAGATAATTAAATTTGTAAATGCTGCTTATAGAATCCAAATTTTTGCATTTCTCCACCATTCATAATTTTACTTTTTAAAATACATATACTGTAAAAGAGTGTATTATTAGTTCATTTAAAAATTTTACCTTCACTTATATAAATATCAGCCTGCTTCAAGAGTTCTCCAATCAAAAGGACAGTAGAAGTTGTTCCATCACCCGTCGCGTCGTCTTGAGCAGTTGAAGCTCTAGCAATCAGAGAAGCTGTTGGATGCTGAATCTGCATCTCATGCAGAAGAACATTTCCATCTTTAGTTATCTTGATGTCACCAGCACCAGATACTAACCTATATTATACCAAAACCATTATGTATCCACAAAAATGTCTTACAGTAGTAAAAGTTGATTTAAACAAATTTACGAGCTTTTTTTAAATTTTCCTCTTAGATGATCATCCAAGAGGTCCTTTGTTACAGATTAGCCTAAAACACATCATCACAACTATATATATATATAGTTGTGATGGGCAAATAGCCTACTTAATTTTCAAATTGTTTGCAAGAACGTAAAGTACATGTTTTTATTTATGCTTTTGTTTATTTAACAAAACAAGTTTAATAAATCAAAACCATTTATAGAAGCCATTATCCAGCCAGATGGTGATGGTAGAAAACTCCAAATTATTTGCAATAGCGGATAACAGAACTCGTGATTTCTGTCAACGCACCGCATGTTACTATAATTGTTTCATTTTTCTATATTCAACATAATATTTTTACGATTGAGTTTGGAGGATGACATAATGACACAAATAACGGTTTAAATATAAAGCGTTTACTGTAAGTACCAGATTTGTAGAAATACTAACATTTTTAGTGTTCCTTTTGGTCCTAGGTTAGTTTTCATGACATCTTGAATGCCTTTTGCGGCTGATATATTAACGGCTAATGCCTGTGCAGCTCTGGCAAATTCAGCCTTGGGGTTTAATAAACTTATTGCTGCCATTTCTAAATAGAAATTCACGTATTATTCCAAATATTAGCGGCACTTCTCGAAAAGATATTTCGATGATAGCTCAAATAAATGAAACTCGAGTAAAAATTACAGATATAAGATACCTAATAAACTCACAGATTATGGAGAGGTAAAATAAGCTTTCATAGTGCGTTTTCCAATTACAGCACTAGAGCGCATTATGCGGCATAATGCTCTACGTTGAATGTTCCAACTACAGCAACGCTTCGCACAATTGAGCACTCTCAAAACGAATGCTCTCGCGTGCTTCTCTGTGAAAATTGACCAGTGTTTTTCTTTAAGTTGGCATTTATCAAAATTTTCGTTAGTAAATATTATTTATTGTTGAAAAATTTGTTTCGTCGTAAATTTTGAAAATAATTAAAGTTATTTCAAACTGCTAAAAAAAATAAATATAAGTATGGATGAAGTTATAAATAGTTACTTTTTTTATATTCCACATTTAAAATATGAATACAATTTTATTTTAAAATTCGGATCTGTAAACAAATTTATTTTACAGGATTATACTCTTATAAACATTGCAATGGTTTTGAAAAAGTATATAATTTTTTTAGAAATCATTTAAAAAAAATTGCTCAAAACGTAAATGATGTAAACTTCTTACATGAAACTATATACTTTACTGTTAATTTAGCTTGTTAAAACCTTATATTCTTTAAAGGTTTTCTCTTATTTCAGTAAAAAAAATGTTAATGAAATAATTTGATTATTAAAATAAGCGTAAAAATATTCAACCAATTATTATTGTTAACCACATTATTTATACATTAATGAGGTTGCTAACTCTATTCAGAACATTTTTTTTTTCAACACTGACTTAGCGCACTCTGCTGATGCATTTGAAAACTAATTCACGTTCCAATTAAGCTTCAGCATTATGCGGCATTGTGCGGCACTGAGTCGCATAATGCTCTGTAATTGGAAAACGCACATAGTTCATAGCCGGATCAGAGACACATATTACAAAGACTATACCACAGGGCACAGACAGATAATCGAACGACAAACACGAGATTGTGGATCTTCGTTAATATTTAGTTATATATTAAATAAAAATAGTTATGAAATAGTATATGGAGAGATAAGTGAATTTATATAAATAACCCTAAGTTTACTTACTTTGAAACCAAATTCTACATGGCATGGATGGTGGCACACAAAAAAAAGCTGCAGAGACAGAATGTACCACAGTAATTTACAAGTCTATACTTATCTATGGCAATCTCTGCTTACACAGATTACGGTTTACTTTGGCGTTATTGAAATCACAGATTCATAATTATATTATGGTCATAGGGAAATTAGGATACTGGATAGGGTTACAAAAATAAACGTTCTATTTTAAGCTTAGACTTGCTATGCACGAGATTGTACCAGAAAATTCTCATGTGGCTTGAAAGCTTATCAATATATAAGTTTTGTGTAAAGCAATAATATAATATTAGAAATGGTTCAAGTGGAAGAGGCAGAAAACTACAAAAACAAAGGTAATGATGCCTTCAAATCGGAAGATTACGAACTTGCTTTGTCCCTATACAACAAAGCGATTAATATTACTGCAAAAGACAGTCGCGATATGGCCACATACTTAAAGAATCGAGCTGCTGCCTATCTCAAACTAAAAGAATATGAGAAAACCATCAACGATTGTAATGAAGCTTTAGATATAATTCCGGAAGATCCAAAAGCTATGTTCCGGCGTGCACAAGCACTTGAAAACTTAGAACGCTTTGAAGAGGCCTACAGAGATGCTAAAACAATATTTACAGTAGATCCTGCAAATAAAGCTATACAGCCTATGTTAGGCCGCTTACATGCAATTGTTGAAGAAAGAGCAAGAACCGCCGCTCAAACCAGTAACAAAGTGGACCAAATGTTCAAGCTGGCATTTGATCTTACTGCTGATAATGATAAGCGTGAAAAGGCAATGACTAATCTTCTTGTTCTATCTAAAGAAAATGCAGCTGCTGAAGTTATGTTGAAAAATGGTATCATTCATAAAATTCAACAATTAGTTAAAAATGAAAAACATGCTGAAATATACATAAATGCGATCCGTGTCATTAGCCAGTTATGTAAAGGGAATGTACAGAGAACAATAAGTGTAATTAATGTAGTTGGTGTGCCTTGGTTCTTGGAAATAATTGATAGTGACAAAGAAGAAATTGTAAATGTAGCCCAGTACTGTCTTCAAACCATACTGAACACATTTTCTGGGATGGATAGTAAAAAGGAGGCCATACCAGATAAAAAATTGTGTGAAGAACATAAATCTTCAATAGACACCCTACTTACTTGCTTAACTTATTCAATAACTAATAGAGTCATCACTGGTCTAGCAAGAGATGCTATTATAGAGTTAGTAATGAGAAATTGTCATTATACTGCTCTTAATTGGTCAGAAAGATTTATTGAAATTAGAGGCTTACAGCGATTACTAGAGGTATGTAGTGAGTTAGAAGAGTACAAATATGAATCAGCTATGAATATAACTCCGTCTTCAAGGACAATTGCTGCAGCTTGCCTTGCCAAGATTTATGAAAATATGTATTATGATGAAGCTAGAGCAAAATTCAATGAACAAGTAGATGATTTTGTTAAAAGCAAACTTCTGACACCAGACCTTGAGTCTAAAGTCCGTGTCACTGTTGCTATCACATCACTGCTAAGAGGACCTCTTGATGTTGGGAATTATGTTATATCAAAGGAGGGGATCATAGAAATGATTTTAGTTATGGCCCAAACTGATGATCCATTACAGCAAAAAACTGCATGTGAATGCCTGATTGCTGCTGCGTCTAAAAAAGATAAAGCAAAAGCTATTATTACCAAAGGTGTTGATATCTTAAAAAAATTATATACTTGTAAAAATGATGCTGTAAGAGTAAGAGCTCTTGTTGGATTATGCAAAATCGGTAGTTTTGGTGGAGATGATGCTTCAATTCGTCCATTTGCAGATGGTTCAACTACAAAATTGGCAGATGCCTGTAGAAAGTTTCTTATAAACCCAGCTAAAGATAAAGATATGAGAAAATGGGCAGCAGAAGGCCTTTCATACCTTACTTTAGATGCAGATGTAAAAGAAAAATTAGTAGAAGATAAAGCTGCTCTGAATTCACTTATAGAGCTTGCCAAAACTGGTGATCAGTCTTGTGTTTACGGTGTTGTTACTACACTAGTCAATCTGTGTAATGCATATGAAAAACAAGAAATAATGCCTGAAATGCTTGAGCTAGCAAAATTTGCAAAGCATCACATCCCAGAGCAACATGAATTAGATGACCCTGACTTTGTTAATAAAAGATTAACTGTATTATGTAAAGCAGGTGTGACCTCAGGTTTAGTTGCCTTAGCTAAAACTGAAAGTCATAATTCAAGAGAGCTAATTGCTAGAGTGTTTAATGCTATTTGTAGTCTACAAGACTTGAGGGGTATAGTGGTACAACAAGGAGGAGCAAAAGTATTGATTCCAATGGCCTTAGAGGGGACAAATACTGGTAAGAAACAGGCTGCTCAAGCCTTAGCACGTATTGGAATAACAATAAATCCAGAAGTTGCATTCCCTGGACAGAGAAATTTAGAAGTAGTCAGACCATTATTAGCATTATTACATCCTGATTGCACTGCTTTAGAAAATTTCGAGGCACTTATGGCTTTGTGTAACTTAGCTGGAATGAATGAAACAACTCGAAATAGAATACTTAAGGAGGGGGGATTATCTAAAATTGAAAACTATATGTATGAGGATCATGTTATGCTGCAAAGAGCTGCAACTCAATGTATATGTAATTTAGTGCAGTCAGAAGAAGTGATAAAAACCTTTGAGGGTAATAACGATAAGACAAAGTTTTTAACTCTACTTTGCCAGGAGGAAGATATAGACACGGTCATGGCTGCCTCGGGAGCTTTATGTGTATTGACCTCTGCAAATAAAACATGTTGCAGAAAAATTCTTGACCTTGATTCATGGTTAGAATCAATAAGATGTTTGTTAGCAAACCCTAATAAAGAAATACAGTACAGAGGAACTTATCTCTTGTATAACATTGTTAAGGAAGATGTTGATATGGCTGCCAGGGTATTTGAGACTGATGTTATGGAAATATTAATGGCAATTACAAAGCTAGATGACCAGGAATGCAAAAGAGCAAAGGAATATGCTCACAAGTGCCTAAATGCTGGTGAGGAGTTAGGTGTAATTCGAAAGCCAGATGACAAGTTGCCTCATTAAAATCATACATACATAAGAATATTAAATAATAAATAATAAATGTAACTAAACATAGATTTATATGAAAGAAATTTTTATCGAAATTAACTGTTATTCTGTAAGTAAAAATTAAGTACTAACAGTATTTATATTTTTTAGATATTAAAAATGTTTATTGTTTGAGTATGTTTTTATTTCTGCCTTATATATATATACGTTGACCAAAAAAAACACATGTTAAATTTTAGAATATACAATATGCATACTTAATATAAATATTATATAATTTGATTTGTTGAAGCCTAATGGTAATTGGGCCGTACTCATTGCCATTAAGGAGAACCCTAAACCTTTAAACAATTATTTATTATGGGGTCGAAACGGTACTACCTTTACTGTACTAGTACTCTATGGTAAATATCTGTGGAGGTATACAGTAGTGGTTTTATGCACCTTACCTTTCTGGCCATGGATTCATTACACAGTAATACTATAAAGTTTTAGAATTATAAATATTACGCATTTTTGTATCTATTAGTGAAAATATAACAAAAATAATCTTTATTTTTATCCTGTATTAAAAGATAGAAATTAAAAATGAGTGTCTGTGACAGAAAATGACACAAAAATGGAAATGGAGACTTCTGCCTTTGTGAATGACAGCTTGATTTGGTTTGGTTTCCGCTGTGCTATTGTGGCTTTCGCTAGTTTTTCGAGTTTATATTAAAAATCTACTTATGATGTCTATTTCAACTGCTACAGGTTCGTTTATATGGTTTACACGCTTGATTATATTAAATTTTTAAGACATATATCAATTTTGTCGCTATGCTTGCGAAGTAGTGTTTTTCGGAGCAAAGCCATGGAATCCCATATGGCGGTCTATGCTCCACATGATATAATGACGCCAAGTAAAGCTAAAAAGTATTGCTGCCATAAAACTCATTCAAATGCGCATCGTAGTCATCAATATTTGGCAAAAATTTTAAGTAACAACTTACGTTTGTTAACGTTAGGTTACTAAGTTATATATTCTAATTTTTTTTACCTTTCTAGCGTCTTCGGCGACGCCGGACATTTATAGAGTACTTTTTTTTAGGCCACTGAAAAAATAGATCCCAGTTCTCTTTTCAATTCTTCAAATGTTTAGTTTTATTATTAAAAGTAAAATGTTACAATGTTTTGATTTTGTTAAGGTTCAACAACAATAAATTTCTTAGTTAAACATTAATAATATGTATGCTAATAATAAATGTTGTGATCATATTTTGTATTAAATTGTCTTAATAGGTGATTGTTAAGATGGTTATTACTTTTTTTTATTACAGGGTACAGGACTAATTTATTTTAGGTAGTAGCAACTACTATATTCAAAGATAGTACAGTTACATAAAACAGTTTTTACAAATGTCTATATAAATTAAAAAATATGAAATATACTTTTATTATTTATCATTTAGTAACTTTGTTTTGTTAGAAACAATGATTTAAGAAATCAATAGGTCTTATAAGTTGACTTAACTAAGTAAACGAACTATAAAGCTGAACTGAAGCTTTATGAACTCATAAAGCTGCTTGTTTGAGTTGATTGTTTATTTACGTTTCAGATGACCGCACTGAAGGAGATGATGATACATCACAAGGAAGCCAACCTAAAGGTGAAAGCAGTGAATCAGAAAATGAGAACGAAAATGAGAATGAAAATGACAATGAAAATGAAGCACAGAACCAGAATGGAGGAGGTGGGATAAGCCCAGAAGTTCATGAGATTACTAGTGATGATGAAATAGTTACCAATGATGATGAATCTTCTAATTCTAGTACAGAATCAAATGATAGCTCAGAAGATTCACAACAAAGTAATAGAGATAGAGATAAAACTAAAGATGAAGATCCAATGGAAAATGGGGAGGAATCAGATATTGAAGAAGTTAATATGGAGGATCCCCTTAACCAAGTTCAAAATAAAAATAAACCTATTGTTATAAACGATACAAAGAACTTGGCAGATCTTGCTACAAAACAGAGCACTTCTAATGGTGATGACACAAATAAAGAACCAACGGTTGTGATTATTGATACCAATTCCATTCTTTCTGGAAAAGCTCCTGCCCCTGCATCAAACAAAATAAATTCTGGTAGTATTGATGCACAAAATCTATGTCAAAGTATTGCTGCAAGGGGTACAACAATAACACCCATCAGCAGTAAGAATAGTAATTCTAAGGCTAATCAAAACAGCACTTCAACTCCACAAGCAAACATACTTCCATCTCTGACAGATGATATGTTTGTTGTTGAAGCTCCATCATTTATTGTACCTTATGTTTATGAGAAACCTTCATTAAAACCATTTAGAGAATTTGTTGATAAATTAGGAAAAGAATTAGAAGATTTAAAGGCTCAAGAGGATGAAGAAAAATTAGAAAAAGAGAAGACAGAAAAAGAACAAAGAGAAAAGGAGAGAAAGGAAAAAATAGAAAAAGGTGAAATTGTAGAAGATGACGAAGTTGATAAGGAAGAAAAAAAAGTTGAAGAGGGTAAGGAGAAGGTTGCAAAGAAACAGCGTCGGGGACGTAGAAATGATGATGATGATGACTCTTGGGATGGGGAATCCTCTAGCGAGTCTGATGATGTTGCTAGTGACGACGACACTGTAGTGATTAAGGATAAGGACACTACAGATGATATTAAGGATCCTATGGAAATTATAACTAAAGGTTCAGGTGGAAAATCTGATAGTTACTTTGACTGTTCACTTGGACAATTCTTTATTAATATTGGAATTAACCTTGTGCAAGAATATGTACAAAGTGACTTATTAAAAACGCAAAATCGTAAATTATACAAAGAGAGGAAGTCTGATCGTAGCACTCGTGCCACAGAAGCAGCTATAGCATCTCTAACTCAAAATTATGCATACAGTAAGAAACTTAATGCTCCTTATGCTTTAAAACAAAAGCAATGTGAATTTTGTAGTTTTAAAACAGAATCTATGCTTGTTATGTCACATCATTTAGAAGCACCACACATGAAGAACAATATTTACAAATGTAATACTTGTTCCTTTGAAATTAGAAGCCCTCATGATATACTGTTTCATATGGAGGCTGAACATAACATAAGAGGTAGATTAGAAAGAGCTCCTGCTTACCAACAATGCCCAAGCTGCCACTTTGAAGACAACAGCAAAACTAAATTAGCTCGCCACCTTATTGCCTGTGCTAAAAAGTTCAAGCCAGAATTCAATCTGGGACCACCATTAGATTGGGAGCCACCAGCCAAAATACCAAAGTTGTCTAGAGCTCGAAATAATATGATGGCCCCATATCAATCAAACTTTAATCGTACACAAATTGGTTTGAGTCCTTTGGGACGTCCACCACTAAGCATATCTAATTCAGTTATACCTAATATGCCAATACTTGGTAGACCAAGAGGACGCCCACCTCTAGGAGGGCCTTCTCCACGGGCAGCTGTCTCAGGAGTGCCCATAATTAGAAGTGGAGTTATGATTATGCATAACAATCAACCAAGTGGGACCACAATTTCCAACTATCCAGTAATGAACAACCAAGGAAATCATTCTGCTACTCCAAAAATATCTATCACTCCTCTTCCACGGGTGCCACAGCCCTCATCATCCAACTCATCACAGAATTCAAAAGCTCACTTTGTTATTTGTGAAATTTGTGATGGATACATCAAAGACTTGGAACAGTTAAGAAATCACATGCAGTGGATTCATAAAGTCAAGATACACCCTAAAATGATCTATAATCGGCCTCCCCTTAATTGCCAGAAGTGCCAGTTTAGGTTCTTTACTGACCAGGGATTGGAAAGACACTTGCTGGGTTCACATGGACTTGTAACAAGTTCCATGCAAGAAGCTGCCAACAAAGGCAAAGATGCAGGTAGGTGCCCTGTGTGTGGGAGAGTGTACCAGTGGAAGTTACTGAACCATGTTGCAAGAGATCATAACATGACTCTAAAACCAGCTCATCTATCATACAAATGCACTGTATGCACTGCAACATTTGGAATGTACAAGCAGTTTGAGAACCATGTTTATTCGGCACACAGTGTGGTGGCCAAACGCGTCATAGAAAAAAACAAAGGTGCTCCAGCCCCCTCAAAGCCCACCGATAATGACTCATTGCTCAAACCTCTAAAGATCAGTGATGAGATAACAATTATACCTCAACCTGCCAAGTCTGGTATTACTATAACTGCAAAGGGGAAATAGCACTAACAAATGCAACTTATGTGAAACTACCTAAATATATAAATTCTTTCCCATTTGCTTCTCAGCCATGCACTTTTGCAAGATCAGGCAGTATTTTGTAAATAACCTGATATAAGCATCTTTCACATAGAATTGAAACAGAGTATATTGATAACTTAAGTTGTCAAGTTAATATAAATGTTATTTTTAAATAACAAAAAAGTAAGTTGTAAATCAGTGTATAAATTAATTATTGTAAGATCATCAATATTTTGTGACCTTTGTATTGTTCAAATCATTTTCCTACTGTTCTGTGCATTTGTGACTAGTGGGGCATCTCATAATTTTAATGTATGTCACAAATAATAAAAGCAATTTCACTAAGATCTGCATCAACACTATGTAGTGGATGATTGTGCAAGTTAGATATTAGATTTGATAACGATTATTAAGTAATATTATTATTTATTTGCTTACTCATGTATAATCCGTGACTAGTAAATTATTGCCTGTCTTAAATTTATTAATTTTTCACAAAACAGCTGATTGAATTGTAAAATTGATAGAATGAAATTATTCAAGATGCTAATTCAATTATGATTACGTAAGGTATTAATTAAGTTAGTAGATAATTAAGTAATTATTACATATTGTGTACTACTTGGGTTTCTTTATTCTTTAAACCATCTATCTCCTCAGTCATTTGAAATTTTGTTAAATCAAATAGCTACCGGTTTTGTTGTTCTGATCTCAGGTTAGTCTGTTCTGGGTATATATATATACTAAATTTTTGTTGTACTTATAGAACGAAATTTAGATATAATTGTATTCTTTCTACTTTAATGTAAAGATGTATGTTCACACGTTTCCGAAGGGTTTTGTAAGGATAATATGTTAGAAATAAAGTTATGGAAGTAAATAATGTGAAATGTTGCGAACGGCCGTTTTTATTATTTGACCCCTTGCTAATTCACCATATAATTTACTTCTTTAAGGCATAGATACAAAGTAAATACTTCATTAAAAATAAATAAAGTTAAATTAATGGCATATTTTTTTACAAGAAAACATCCTACAATATGTATATTTTAGTTAAAGAAAATGGCGGCCCTGCTTCACTGGCCATCGCTATGATAACTTAAGGCAGTAGAAACTGGATAAGATCCAATAAATAAATAGAAATATTATTTTAAAATTTTTAGATAATATCATAATTCAGAAATGGAGAAGATATTGTATTTAATTTAGTGGTTATTATGGATTGGGAGGTTAAATAGAATATAGGTAGGTAATGACGTCATCTGGGGTCACTAACCACTAAAGTAGGACGCATTTCGTGCTAGAAGTAGGTAGAGGCTATTTCAAAAGTACGTTTTGTTGGTGCGCACAATAATCACGTTTTGATTTTACTATTATATAATTATATAGTTTTTTTTATAATTATTTTGGGTTAAATCAGTTACTCGTATTATATTAAAGTTCAGTAATATATTATAATAATAATTCGTTAGTCCGTTTGGATTTTAATATGAATACTATTAGTTTTCCTGCTCTAAGTAATATAGTAGGTACCTATTGCTGGGTAACGTCTTAAATCTAATTAAACGACTAAGTACCTACAAGAAACACTATTACCTACTTTGCGGTGACATAAACTATTTAATCTTACAAGATTGAGTATATACATATTAGTCAAATTAGGTACTTTCTTCAGTGCATTATGAAAGCTTGTTGTATCTACCTACTTTTAGATACACACACAGCCTAGTTAGATTACACCTCTATCTACATCCAAAATGAAATACTGAGCTAAATAAAAAGTAGCTTTAAAGTTCAAATATAGTTTTAACAAAGATAGGTAATTTTGAAAAAAGCATATCTGGTGTAAAAACTACACTGACGGACTCATAAACTGCATCAAACTTTTACTTTAACATTTTTTTAATAAGTATGCAAACTTTTTAGATTAAATTAAGTATATAAATATGGAGAGACTGGCCCTTAATCTTAAAAAAAAGCAATATTTAAAAATAGAACTGCAGTAAAACAAAATATGAATATAGCCAGGAAAAGAAAATTAACTCGTAGTATCAGATTTGCGTGTTTTTTAAAATTGATTCTTATTGATTTTTTTTTCTTTTGACAATTGAATTATTGTTACCAGCAGAAATGTTGGGTTAGCTTTTTAACCCATCGAGAGTTTCTGAACCATAATATGGATACTTCCCTCAAATTGTAGCATTGAGTGCGGGCGGGCTTGGATCCACGAACGATTGGTAGAAATTTAAATTTAAACCAGTCTACGGTTTCTAGAATATACAGAAGGTTTGGAGACAGGTTCTTACAAAAGGAGACGTGGTACAGGCAGAACTCGAGCAACCACCGGTCGTGATGACCGATTTTTTGTTACAACTTCCCTGCGAAATCGTTTCCTCACGTCAGTTAACAGTAAACGTTAGTGCACGAACAATAAGAAAAAGGTTAATGGAAGCGGATATCACCCCTTTTCGACCAGCAAATGGTCCAAATTTGTCAGTATTGTTTAGAATACCGCAGTTATATCAACTGTTTTTTTAACGTCGCATAACGCCTGCCATAAAATAGTGGCAATAACTAAACGAACGATTTAACCTTCATTATTTTGAAATATAATTTAAAATGATTTTTAAGAAGTTACGAAATGAGCCTTAACCGGTTTTAACAGTGTAACGGCCCTTTCACACGGCAGTCCAGTTTTTTACAGGATCCCGTTTTTTGCAGGATCCCGTTTGATGGCGAATGTGTTTATATGCTAGTGTTCACACGAGCATCCCGCATGCGGGATCCTGCAAAAAACCGATCCGGTCGAATTGTGCCATTCGGTTTTGTCACTAGAAACTGAATCCGTAGTCCAGTAAAAAGCGGGATCCCGTTTAATCACACATACATTTCAATTTTCAATAGCAGTGTTCACACGGCTTCCTGCGTGCGGTTTTTGCGGGATAGTGGTGTGGTGGCAGCCCCGCCCCGCTTTTTAGATTCCGAAAAATACCCAAATTCAAGCGTTGTGTCAGAATAGGATGAACCCAGAATCTTCTATTTCGCTGCCGACACCGATAATACCAATAGAAAATTAGGAAAGTATTCACGTCCATTTCACCTGATAACCGGCGCGCGTAGGAAAGGGGGAAAAAACAGGATGCAACCGTGTTCATTGCAGTCTAGTTTTGCTGGATCGGCTTTTTACAGTATCCTGCTAAACTGGACGCTGTTCACATGGCTGTTCAGTTTTGCAGGATTCAGTAAAAAGCTGTTCTGCCGTGTGAAAGGGCCGTAAGGAAAAAGGGTAGAAATATTAAAGGGAATGAAACACATTTAAGTGTGGATAAAAATTGCAGCTCACTGTTGGGTAACAAAAGACTTCTTCTTGATCCAGTCATGCAAAAATATTTAAAGCAATTAACTTGTTATAATTTCCCTATTTATCTATTTTGAATTTTTGTCCGGATTTTACTATGTTGTCATGCAACTTATTAGTAATCCGTTTAGCGACCCACCCCGGCTTTAAACGACGACGACTCTTCCGCACTTTCATTTACAAGGTTCTCATAAGCGTCATTTTGATCTTAAAATGCATTATGTAACTCTAAAATGTATTGCTTATCACAACTTCATTTTATTCCGGTAAGTGTATAAGTTCTGCCTGTTTTTGCATTTTCGTAAAATTTACATTTCTTCTTCCTATTCAAAATAAATGTTCTTTAGCTAAAGCCTACTGGGAAACATTCTGGTGTTTTCCAGAAGGTGTTTTTAACCGGAACCCATCCATATTTTAAATGGTGTCTCACCATTTAATAATTTAGTTGGACAACGATTAACTAAATAATTTTCATTTGCAATCGCTTCAGCTCATAATTTCAGTGGTAGCATTCGCCTCTAATAACCAGCATCCAACTTTGTCTAATAAAAAAAAAATATGTCAGTGGCGCTATAACCTCTTTAGGTCTGGGCCTCAGATTTCTGAATCTGTTTCATGATCATTTTTCAATCTAACAGGCAAGTAGGTGATAAGCCTCCTGTGCCTGATACACGCCGTCGACTTATTGGGTCCAAGACATGTCGGTTTCCTCACGATGTTTTCCTTCACCGTTCGAGCGAATGTTAAATACGCATATAGAAAGAAAGTCTATCGGTGCAAAGCCGGGGATCAAACCTATGACCTCAGGGATGAGAGTCGCACGCTGAATCCTAGTCGATTCAGCAGTGTCGGCCTAGTGGCCAACACTTCTCAATCGGCTCTGTTTTTTATTTCACTAATATCGTTTTGTTGTGGTGTTTAAGTTTCTCCTTAATGTGATTTTACTTAGCCGACCTTTTCAGTACATACCAACATGGAACATGGAACATCGGAGACTGTTCGGTTTTCCGGAATTAAAACTTTTAAGGCTTTTCTGTGATTTTCCTCTATATAAACCTCAGAGTTCAAGTTATAAGTTCTTAACTAACAAATAAGTAATAGGGGTTGATCGTAGAGGATAGATGAAAATTAAGGGTTGTATGTATTTTTGTAGGATGTATCATAAAAAATAAAAACAAAAAAAATATTGGGGTGGACAGACTAATTCTCAGACATACTGAATATGCATACAAAATTTCATAAGAATCGGTCGAGCCGTTTCGGAACGAACATTGTGACACGAGAATTTTATATATTAGAAGAAGATTATATTGCTTCGCAACTTCTTTTTTGTTGTTCTTGAAGACGCTTACAACTTTACTCATTCTTTTAATAAAATATACGTAACAGTATCTAGAAAATTATCAAGAAATGTTACAAAACATTTTGATTCCCAAATTGATTCCGTTCGAAATGGCCCACAAACATCGGTCACTATCTCTAGCTCTAAGACATCGTTGGTATAAATATATTCGTGTCTTTTCAAGGGTAATCGTGTCATGTTGCCTTTAATGCAGAAAATTACAGATACCAAATTAAAATCCATAAATTTAACGCGTCTAAAGCCGATCCTTGTTTATACACCTCATGAAAAGTGGAGTAAAAACAATAATCACTGTGTATGTAGATGATATTTTAATTGCTTCCAAAAGCGTTGGGAAATATAAAAGATCTACTAAATAAAAGATTTGGAAGACCGAAACGATTTCTCGGTATGGATATTCACTATAAATAAGATCAAATCAAATTAAACCCAGAGAATTTCATTGAAAACAGCTTAAAGAAATTTAACATGATAGAATCTAAAATAACTTTATAACATCCTTAAACTACACCAACATCGTCAACACGCTCAAATGGCTGGAACATGTGCACCATAATGGCGAACGATGGAACCCCAAGGTCCTTACTGAACTCACAATTCGATGGCAAGAGAAAACCGAGGCTGCGTTGGTGGGATGGAGTTGTCAATGTGGATGGCGCTGGCTTCTTTAAGATAAGTGTTGGTAGGTGATAACTGGCACGATGCTTTCTACCTATATTATATACTAAGTGTATATTAAGTGTATAGTCATTGGGCGTGTTTGGCCGAAGTAAGTACTTACTAAACTTAGTAAGCCAGTAAGCATAAAAAAATTAAAGTCTTACAAGCTGACTGTAGCGCTTTTCGGCCAGGACAGACTTACTGGCTTATTAACATAACACAAAACACCGGTTTATGTCATATCCCGTACATAACCTCATAGACTGAATATAATTGACAGTACTAAATTTAGGAATATAATTTAATACCTGTGAATAGTTTCAAATGGATAATTTTATGAGAAATATTTTATTGGATATTTTATTGTCCGTTTTGTTTACTACGTAATAAGCAAAATGGCGTCGTATATTAAGCCATACTTACTGCGTTAGCACTTATTTTGTGTCCCGGCCGAAAATTTTGTAAGCATAGTAAGTGACTTACTAAATTTAGTAAATACTTACTTCGGCCAAACACGCCCATTGTATATATAAAAGGTAAAATATTTTTTGACATTGCACATTCAAAATAAGAAGACTTTTCGAGACAATGAATTTTTACTTAAAGTTGTTAGTAATAAATTAATTTTAACATCAAGGGCAATAGCACACTAGCGGCCAGGTCGTAGCGGCCAGCGAGATCGGAGATACTAGTTACATTATTATGAAATCGCCATGGAGCACGCGCATATGACCACCGGCCCCATCGATCCACGGCAGCCAACGAGATCGAAGCGACGCATCTGTGGCCCGTGGTTGGTCGCTGGCCGCTGCGGCCACTAAGATAAAATTGAACTGTAGAAATACGTCGCCTGAATTTGATGATACTGATTATGTAGGTATCTCGGGGGACCTTGATTGGAACCCCTCCAAGTAATTTTGGCAGCCGGAGTTGCGTCTAAGCATTAAAAAAATGAAATATAATTTTGTGTATTGTATTGCAATTCGTTAAACGAAAAGTACATTTTATACTTTTCTCTTAATGGAGAAGAAAACTGCCAAACTTCGCCCCTAGTAGCGCTGGTATCGCTTGACCCATAACAAATGTAAACAGTTTTCCTAAGCATTTACGCAAGGGAGCGTTCAAGTTTTCAATCAATTACGTCACGCAATTTTTGGAGATTATTGACCCCCCCATGTATCGCGCCGTAACGTTTTTCTGTATTCAAGTATAGTAAAATGTTTCGTGACCACTTAGTGATACCTAAAAGTTACCATTATATTGTGGTGTAAAGTACTGGAAAGTCGAAAATAATGTTAACGATAACGCGTAATTCAATCCCCGCCCCGCATCGTAACGTTTTACAAAAAGACCCCCCAAATTCATTACGTAATACTTGAATGCTGACTCTGGGAAAAACCTCTGAAAATACGTAATTTCAAAGCTATAAACTCTTCGAGGTTATGTTCGGAACATTTTTGATCCGATTATGAAGGCGTAAGCTCCTCTACAGGTTTGCTTAAACTACTTTTAAATTATGATGTATATGGTATAGGTACTCAGGTATGTAATAAGCACTAATTATTATGCATCAATTTTAGGCTTACCTCAATTTCATAGATATTTGAAAATTAAGACTGCAATCCCAACTGTTTTCGCATAGAAGAAACCCACTACCACCCACAGTAAGTATCGTAATAATATAATTATAGGGTCAGCCATATCATTAACATCAGTGTAATGGATCTTTTGATATTAGTTAAATTAAGAAGAAATAAACCTGATTTTGAGATGGCATTCTTATTAATATATTTATTAAGTAGGGTAAGCCTTTTTTAAATATTCCACTTAAAATTTGTCCAATACTTTTAACATATGATTGATAAAATTCTTCATCCCTATCCTCATAGAAAAAATTCAATGAATTTTTAAAAATATCGCATGTGATTACTTCGTGACAAGATCTGCCTTTCTTCTTTTTAAAGAACCGCCCGGGTCTTCAATTCTGGAATTTTTTGACCTTTTAAGATTTTCTAAATCGTACCGAAGATTTACGTAAGAATTGCCGAAAACTGACATCGTATTGTTATGGGTCAAGCGATGATAGCGACACCTGCAATTAGCTTTGCGTTTTCTCCTCCATTATTACGATATTTCAAGCTGCGTGTATTAAAACATGTGAAACGAAACGCAAACCGTGTAGATTTTGACAGACAGATTCAGTCCGTTACAATTTCAAGTTTACGTGAATGTGGTTGGGGGTAATAACCCTACGGCCTAACTGTCCTATCCTCCCCTCCTCCCACTCGCAACGCCCAATTCGGGCGACGTATTTCTAAATCGTATTAAAGCTCAAGACCGCTACCGACTGTCGACACGAGCTGTCATTTTCATACAAATTTAGTTTTAGACTATACTATACACTACTGTTAAGGCATCTGTCTAAGCCCCTCGGGTTAGGACTTATCATATTATACCACAGTCCACAGCTATGTGAGTTATGTACACTTTCTATATTCTGTACAGAGTACAGACTACATTCTACAATACATATAAGTTATAACACACTATGGGTATGTTCCGATATACACTGCGAGTACTGTATAGTGCTCCCACTGTTCAAAAATTCGTTCCGCTATGGACTGCCAGTATACAGCCGCAGCGTCCTAGGGAAATATATGACGTCACAAATCCCCGCTATACTTCTACTGCGAGCACTGGCGTTTTCGAGGTAAGGTACTCGCAGTGCTTTGATCACGTGATCAATCAAAACCACTTGAATGCCTGACGGCTGATATAACTTATAAACTTACAGTTTAATAACAAACATTTAAAATTCTAACTTACTTTCTTTGTAGTATTAATTCAATTGACAGTTAATATTAATATAGATTTTTTTAATGCGATAATACTCCAATAATAGTTTTTCTTGTTGAATTGAAAAACTTTGATGCACTCATTTGAAAACTGTGTCGAAAAACGAAGCTGACTAGTATAGTTTTAAATTGTAACCAGTATAGCTGGCTATAGAGAAACGGTTTAACAGTATACTAAATTGACGGTACTCTGTACAGTGGTCGCAGTGTATATCGGAACATACCCTATGCTTTTAACTAATTTTTGCTCCATAAATCATAATTTCATTAATCGTTTAGTGTTTATAAATAAGAATGGATACAGAAGAAAACAAAGATAAACTTATTCGATGCCTTAATGAGCAAGTCAACGAAATAAATTTACTGCAATCTATGTACCCTGAAAAAAATGAATTGATTTTCTATGATGCAACAGTGCTCCAAGAAATAGAAAATTTTTTGGCAACATCAACAGATTTTGTACCAAGGTACATTGACTTTATAATAAATTTACAAATTACTAATACTAAACTTGAAATATCTATATGTCTTCCATCATTTTACCCAGATACGCAACCTAATATTTATATTAGAAGCAATCAACTTAATCGTCAGCAAGAAAGTAGCTTAAACATTGAGTTTAATAATTTTATGACTAAAAGTTTTACTGGAGAAGTGTGTATTTACACAGGTATTTTGTGGCTACTTGAAAATATAGAAAAATATTGTGAACCACCAGCAACATTTCCTGTAAATGTCAACAAAAGTAATGAAGAACCAGTGAAGTATACAAGATACTGGATATATTCACATCATATCTACAATAAAGAAAAAAAAGAAATGATAGTTAAAACAGCAAAAAAATACAATTTAAATGGATTTTGTTGTACAGGGAAACCTGGAATTATATGCATAGAAGGCAATGAAACAACATGCATTGAATGGTGGAAAATTATTAAGGCTTTGCACTGGAAGAAAATAGTAATAAGAAAAATTGAAGAGTTATCAAATTCAGACTTTAACTCAATTGATAATAGGTTTAAAAATTTTACACTTATAGAGTTTTCTAATCATTCCATGTCACAACTTTGCCAAACTTTGGAGGAAGTTTCGCTACAGAATACATTGAGAGAAATACTTGGATTTTCAAATGTCACATGACATAAATTATTTATTTCAAGATAAAACATTTATTATATTTACTTGATACACTTTTTTACATAATATTGATATAAATTACTATTTATCTTTTACCAAATACAGTAACAAAATGGCAAATGAGTCATAGAGTGAGATTCAAATACTACTCATTAATCTACGTTTTCGTTCAAACATAGATGAATGTTTAATGTAATAAATTTATTAAATAATTTACCTAACCTACTAGTCTAAGTGCAACATTGTAGAATTGATGCACACCTAAATTTAGATTTTTTAGGAATCATTCCATTTTTAAAAAAATCCTTTTTTTATTTTTATTGTGTGAGACAATATAAACTAATGGTAAATTTAGAAACATGACCGATTGGAAATAAAATTAGGTGCTGAAATTAACAAAAGCCAATCTCATTTGTATTCAAGTAGACAATGTCAACTATAATACAATATGTCAACTAAAAATAATATGTATATTGAACAAATCTATTTAATGCCCCAAACTCTTGTCTCAATGTTGAAATTGTACGAACCAAATTATTGCCGAAAACTTAAGATAAAAGTGAATTTTCATGCTCTAAGTTTGAGTGAGTGACATTGAAATATTTAGACGTAAAATCTATACACTATTCTGGACCTTGAAGTTGATAGGGTGGAAATATATGAACTGAATTAAATGACACCGTACATCTAAAAATAAAATAAAGATATTCCAAATTTAAATGCAGTGTATCATAGACAATTGTATATGGACAGCACCATGACCTTCCAACACCTTCTCCTGATGTTCACTCATGTTGCCGAGACACGTTTCTATACATGCATTAATAAGAAATTAATAATTATTAATTATTTAGGTTTTCGTTTAATACATCTTGCGATATCTGGTCTGGTTCTGGTAGGCAGGTACAGTAAACTTCCCACTACTTCCCTATAGGGATATTCCTTCTCCTGGGCAGTTTTCCTGTATTGACTTTGCATAGCCTCCCAATTTCGTCTGTCGGTGCCATTCACAGCTTCTTTGTATGTGAGTAAAGAGCAGTCATAGTTGTCATTATTTTCTGACGTTAACATGGTCACGCAGCGACTTAACTCATAATCTTTGGTCCATGCTGGTGGTCTCACGTCTCTTTGTGGTCTTCCACTTGAGAATGATGGTTCATCAACAGGATCTTGACTAGAGCTGGAATAAAGGGGGTTAGATTCCTGAAAAAGTAAGTTCTCATTAATTTTGTTTCTTGTTTCTTGAATTTCTATTTGTTCTGCTTCAGGTTCTGGAGTAAGATCTTCGCGTTTTTCAGCAGGAGTACCGCCATAATGCATCTTTTCGATTACTTTTACGTCTCTGCTGATAATAACATCATTCCTTTCGGGTATATAGATTCTAAAACCTTTTGTATATTCCGCATATCCCAAGAATACTCCTTCTGTGGCTTTGGCTGTGAATTTTCCTCTTCGTTTTTTGTTCATCACAAACGCTCTATTTCCGAATACGTGTAGGTGATTTCCTGATGGTGTTCGTTGTACCCATTTCTCATATGGGGAATTGCCTTTGAGAGCTCTTGCTGGGCTTCTATTTATTAAATAGTTTGCAGTGTTTACTGCTTCTGCCCAAAACTTTGCAGGGATATTGGCATCTAGCATCAGACATCTGGCTTTATCCATCAGCGACCGATTTTTCCTTTCACTCATGCCATTTTGCTGTGGGGTATAAGGTGCAGATAGTCTTCGGCTTATACCATTATCTTTAAGGAATTTGTCAAACGCTTTAGACCTAAATTCGCCTCCATTATCAGATTGTAGATTTTGAATTTTCTTCTTATGAAACAGTTCAACATAGTTTTTATATTCCTTGAATTTATCGATTACTTGGCTCTTTTCTTTTAAGAAATATACACAGCAGTATCTTGTATAATCGTCAATAAATGTTACGAAATACTTTGATCCGGCCATTGATTCATTCTCAAATGGGCCACACACGTCACTGTGCATTATCTGGAGCACTTCGGTTGAGATTATTTGTCCATGGCTTTTGAATGGTAGAGTGGAAAATTTTCCTTTGATACAAGTCTCACAGGTACCCAAAGTTTTTTCTTTAAAGTCAAGTCCTCGCATCATTTTATTTTTAACCATTTCTTTTAGGTCTCTTTCATTAACGTGACCTAATTTCTTGTGCCATTTCATAATTTCGCTTTCATCACTAGGCGTGAAATTTGCTGTCTCTTCCGGTTTATCAAATTCAAGATAGTATAATCCATTTCTTCTGTGAGCTTTTAATACAGTTTTCCCGCCTTTTTTGACACTGACTTGTTCTTTTTCAAATAGAACCTTATAGCCATGATCCGTAATTTTGCTCGCAGAAATTAGATTATTCGACAAATCAGGTACATATAATGTGTCTGAAAGACTAATTTTATAGCGTATAAAGTTCGGCTTTTCCTTTCCCTTTAACTTCGGTCGTATGTTTTTCTGAGGCTAGCTTTAGAGTGTCAGTCGCGGGGATTAAGTTATGGAGTATACTTTTATCACCCGTCATATGTGACGTACACCCACTGTCAAGACACCATAAACTGCCTTTACATTTCGACGTTCCTGCTGTTAAACAGATGTTATAAGTCTTTTCTTGATCTTTAGTTTCATTGGGATTATTGGGTCTCTTCTTTGACCAACAAGCTTCTATGGAATGCCCTTTTTTATTGCAATTCTTGCAAAATTGTACCTTTTTTTTTCGTCTTTGTGTAGAATGCTTCTGAAGTCTGAGGTTCACTCGCTTCAGTTTGCCTTCTTGCGTCGTATTCTTCTACGATTTTTATTTTTAAATTGTCAGGACTTGGCAGAATATCTCTCGACTCAATTGCCGTTCGGAAGCTATCGAAATTTGTAGGTAAACTGTATAACATCATTATACTTAATAACTCTGGATGAATTTTGACATCCATGTCTTCTAATTTACCTACTACATCCATAAAATTACTGAGATGGTCTCTCACGTCTTCTTGTGGAGTCATTTTCTTCAGTACTAATTGTTTTAATAGCGTAGCCTTTCTTGCCGGCCCTGAACTTTGATATATAGACTTTAGTTTGTCCCATACCTCCTTAGATGTATTACACCCTTTAATTTGTTTTAGTTCTGGTGGAGATATTAGTAAAATTAGCTCTGACCTTGCCTTTAAGTCTTCCTTTAGGAATGCACTCTTTTCTTCGGCAGTCGCAGTTGCCGTTAACGTTTTTTTTACCATTAGCGTATTCCCACAAATCGTCTCTTATGAGAATCGCCTGTGCTTGTAAGCACCAGGTATCGTAATTCGATTTTTTTAACGGTTCTATGCTTCTGATACTCGAGCTCATTTTAAAATTTGTATTTTCTCATTTACTTATTATTTTAAAATATGCTTCTTTCATTTTCCACTAGATATATATCCCGATATATTTATCCAACATATTTATCCAACCACGCTCTGCTACCACTGATAGGGTGGACTAGTGGCTAAAGCAATAATTAAAAATGCAAAATAAATTGTAAAACATTGTGTTTACTTGTAAGAGAAAATATATGAACTGAATTAAATGACACCGTACATCTAAAAATAAAATAAAGATATTCCAAATTTAAATGCAGTGTATCATAGACAATTGTATGTGGACAGCACCATGACCTTCCAACAGAAGTTAGTGCAATAAAAACTAGTATGCTATATCTGAAACTGTGTTTCTTCAATGATTTTTATATAAGTTTAATTCGAAGAATGGTTTCTACCTATACCTAATTATTATGGAATTATAAATAATGTTATCATAATTATTGTAATACAGCATGGCTTTTTGCGTACTCTTAACAATATGAAATGATTTATCTAACATCTATATCTATCTATACATCTTAAATCATATCCCGTTTGGATTTATATGGCGTAAACTATATTATATACCTATGTATTAGATTTCTTCAGATCTTACTCCAATGTCTAGTGGTGGTATTTTTGCCTACTTCAGATTTCACTTCATAGTTCATTCCACACATTTAAGCTCGGATCTCGATCATAGTATGAACTTTGAGATACCTACCTGACAGTAATGTGTCTACAATTCAAAAATTTGGCATTTCTTTGTAGATATTAAATTTTTCATTTTTCGACTGAAACATTTCTTTTTTACGTTTGGTGATCACGCGTTTTTTATTGATCGCAAAGATGGCGCTGTTTGCAAAATTCGATTGAAATTTGTAGTTGTAGCCAATAATTGGATTAATCCAACAAAGTATATTTATATTTTTCTTAAAAAAAAGGTAGAGAGTAATAAAATATTTAATATTTAGAGAATCGATTATTAAAAATTCATTATAATAAAACAATCGATTAATATAATATATATATATTATATAATGCTTTCCTTATTACGTTTGTCCCCAAATTTAGGAAGAATCAAGATGTCCAGGTGATATTTTTGAAGTGAAAATGTGCATCGTTTTTGTCGAAGAAGAGAGAATGAGACGGGTGAATTAGAATTTATGAAATATTTATATTTTATGCAAAATAATTTATTGAAATCTCAAATGACGAATTGTAAATTAAAATGTCACGTGTTTTTATTATCGAATAAAATTAAATTTATTATTTGTATTAATTTTCGACACTTTTATTTTTTTAATGACAATTATTTCCTCAATTTAAATTCATTAAATTCTGCATAAAAATCGATTTTTTTTAGCATGAAAAATCTATTAATAAATAATCGATTTTTTTCTAATTTTTGCATTAATTTCAAAATAAACACCCTAAATATTTTATTTTTCATGGTTTTTTAAATTAAAAATAAACAATAGAAATTATAAACACAAATTAACGTTTAAGAATAATCGAAATTAACTTAATCTCGTTTTGATAGATTTTAGGTAAAATTTGATAAATGCTGAGTGTATGCCTTTTCAGTAGCAAATTGCAGTATTTTTGTTGTCTTTTTAAATGTATGTAATCTTGTGCTGCTGAATAAATTTATTTTACTTTTTATTAAAGTGTTCCATTCAAACTTGAGTTTTGGAAAATTAACCGGTTTTCTCATCCTTTCGATGTTTTACAAAAAAACATCAATGCATCGAGTATATCAATACATCTTCAAAGAATCGGATTCAATGTATCGCATTATAAACATCGATGTACATATATCGAATATCCCTAATAGTTCGAGGTCCGGGTTATAAATGACCAGACATAATGTCGGGAGGTGGCAGATGAAAAATCGACTATGATTGATTTTCAATTATAAAAATGATCGATTATTTTAAATATAAAAATGGCTTAAAAAATCGATTTTTTTAATAATCGATTATTTTTTCACATCCCTATTAAATTCCTAACATAACTTCCTTTTTCCCTCCCTATAAGTCTCGGAAATCTAAGGTTTTAGATTTGTATAAATATGAACAAGAGTTAAAAATTAGTTTGCCAAAGAAATTTCACTTCTGACATGTGTAAATTTGTACGAACGCACTTTTTTTATGGACTACTTTATTCACAATTCTTCATATACAATAAAAATACAGTTTATATTAAGCCTAGAACTCTGCCAACCAGTGGCGTAACAATAGGGTGGCAGGGCTGGCAAAATGCCACGGGCCCTCAACACCTGCCCAAGAAATATTATGTTCTATGGATGAATGTGAAGTCTCCAATACGCATTGGGCTAGCGTGGACTGGGGACTACAGACCATACCCTCTCGCCTAAGAGAGGAGGCCTTTGGCCATTAGTGGGACATATACAACGTGTAATTGAGAACGCTGAAAATCTCGAAGTTTATTCAAATTAAACTGAGTACAACGTGACGATTTTTACTGATACGGCCCCATCAAAAGAATTTGCCGCGGGCCCCAGTTACGCCACTGCAACCAACAAACTTAATCAAATATAAACTCCAAGCGTGGGTGTTCTTAACAGAAATATCAAATAGCAATGTGCGTTTTCCAATAACAGAGCATAATGCGACTCAGTGCCGCACAATGCCGCATTATGCTGAAGCCTTATTGGAACGTGAATTAGTTTTCAAATGCATCAGCAGAGTGCGTTAAGTCAGTGTCAAAAAAAAAAATGTTCTGAATAGAGTTAGCAACCTCATTAATGTATAAATAATGTGGTAAACAATAATAATTGGTTGAAAACTATTTAAAGTAATTTGCATTTTGATTATTTCATTAACATTTTTTTACTGAAATAAGAGAAAACCTTTAAAGAATATAAGGATTTAACAAGCTAAATTAACAGTAAAATATTTAGTTTCATGTAAGAAGTTTACATCATTTACGTTTAAACGTAACGTAAAAATTATATACTTATTCAAAACCATTGCAATGTTTACAAAAGTATAATCCTGTAAAATAAATTTGTTTACAGATCCGAATTTTAAAATGAAATTGTATTCATATTTTAAATGTGGAATATAAAAAAAGTTACTATTTATACCTTCATCCATACTTATATTTTTTTTTAGCAGTTTGAAATAACTTTAATTATTTTCAAAATCTACGACGAAACGAAAGCCTTACAAATTTTTCAACAATAAATAATATTTACTAACGAAAATTTCGATCAATGCGAACTTAAAGAAAAACACTGGTCAATTTTCTGTCACTGTGTTGGTATTGATTGCGAGAAGCACGCGAGAGCATTACTTTTGAGAGTGCTCAATTGTGCGAAGCGTTGCTGTAGTTGGAACATGCAAAGTTGAGCATTATGCCGCATAATGCGCTCTAGTGCTGTAATTGGAAAACGCACTATAATACTCCAACGTCCAAATAGCAGCTATTTCATACTACTTGAATGTATTGAAATTCAATATGAATTGATAATTGAATCAATTCATATTTGTTGTCTCTCGCACCGAGTTTACAACCAAAACTTTATGGGGGTATGATCGATATTTAGATTTTAGGGGTAATTGCAGCTGGTTCGAAGGAACATTCTATAGCCTGTAGGAGTTGGCATCACTGGGACGGGGCACCGATCGGCGATCACCGATGTCATCATGTTCTTGTCATCAGTGATCAGTCATGTCATTTCACAATTGAATTCACTGAAATCACAGTTGTCATTTCACATTTGTTACTTGTACGGTGTGGTGTGTGCCTGTGCCCACTGCCCAGGAGTCGTAGAACGCTTCAGAGTATAGTTATTTAGAAATTAATTTTCACAATGTCTATAATAACTATTCTTAATTTTAATATAAGATGAACGTTTTACGTTGAAGATTACTTTTGAGAAATGCTTACAAAGGTACGTATTAAAACCATATAACCTCAAAGTTCATAATTTGGATGGGTGAGTAAAACCAACACGTGGTATCACCAACATTGCTTTTAAATTTCAATTATTTATGTATAGTTTATTTTAAATACTGTCGATTTACATAAGTTGGAACGTTGTAACTATCGTCATAGTAATTTCAGTTATTTTAAATATTATAACCTTTTCGTTCAGCTGAGCTTTTTCCTAGTTACTAGTGGTAGGTTACCTACTTACCATTTTATTTATATTGGTATCGAAAAGAAATACCGTGCTGATTTAATGCTACGTAATAATGATGACAAAAGACACGAGCCGAATATGTGTTAATATGAGAAACACGTGATATTAAATGATAGGTCTGAATATGCAATGAGTTACCAAGTATACCTATATGTTTAAGCGACACGCAAACCCAATACTTAAAAATTGTATTAAATTATTTATAGATCATGGAGGGACTGGTCTTGAAAGGAATTATTAGGCTGAAAACTAATGTGTTTTAATAACAAGCAGTGACAAATGCCTCCATAAACTTATGACTTCTAATTAAAAAAATACGGGTATGTATTTAATACATTAATAGTCAATCAATGTCGATTTTTAATATGATGACAACATACACGAGCCGAAAATGTGTTTATATGATAACAATGTGAAATTTAATGATAGGTCTGATTATTTGGTCTTGATCTGTTATCAGCTTCTTTATGTTATGTGGCATTAAGATTTTATATTTTTTATAGGTAACCTAAACCAGACAGCACAGCTGAGGACCGAAACAATTGGTCCCATATTCATGCAGAAAAATTATGCATTTAAACATAAGTTGCATATGGAAGAGGTATTAAAGTAATACATTTAATTCTTTTATATTGTTAGGTATACATCACTACAGTAAAATAACCCTTATTAAATTTCTAGCTTAGTAAAACATTATAAAGCTGTGTTGCCTTTAAAAAATTATGTCATCTAGATTGTTGAAACAAATAATTATTTTATTACAGAAAACTAATGGGAACTAGCTGCACTCCTGAATAACAAGTGTAGTAGAATGAAAAGAATGCTTGTGTTAGATACGTAAAAATAAAATTTCAACATTATCTATATGCTTTTTATTATTATCTATAAAGGGCCACTATTATATCTTAATATAAATTATGTACAATATTTACAAGATTAACTTATTCAGCCTTTCATTTTTGTAGTTACTAATGATCAAGGTATCTATTATATTTGAAACCAACAAAGCAAGTTAAATTTAGTTTTATGAGCACATGCATCAATTGGAATATCTTATTTTCAAAATTTAAATGGTAGGGTTACGTGGATTTTGTTCAGTAGTGTTCTGCAGTTTGATGGAGATGTTGGTAAGCAACATGTTGGGGAGAATAAAGTCCTGGATATTGGTGGCAGAGCTGGATGGCCGGTCGAAGGGATATCCCATAGCTCGTTTGTCTGGGTATAACTTGTCTCTAATACCGCAGAAGCTTGAAGCTTGTTTGCATGACATTTCTGAACCATCTTCTTGGGTCACCTGGTAAATATCATTAAGTGAATTATAGAATAAATACGTGGGTGAGTTCACGAAGACGAAGCACTACTTTTGCGTAACGCAGATCAAGTTGCAAATATAGTTTTTAATACTAAAATATATAAAATTACATTTAGTTATTTGCTGGTTCAGTATTAATAAGTTAACGCTCCTAGACATCAAAAGTTCTAGATCTTAATGTATATATGCAAAATTTCTCTATTATGCTAAAAATATTAATAAGTCATCTGCACTAAATAAGATCTTACCGAATCCAGTTCATAGTTGGAAACCATAACGAACAATTGATATGGTGTGCCACTCTCGGTTCCCTTTGGCACCAACATGTGTTGGGGCCAGCCGCAACCGCAGTAGTTGAATGACGCGAGATCTGTGTTCCTAGGATTTGAACCCTGAGCACCGAGGTCACGGAACGTCTGCTCGAATGGAATGGTAACGGTCGACTCAGATGAACGGCGGGTTATGACATTACGGCCGCGGTTCACTGCAATTTTCAAATATAATTATTATGCGTGCTAAACATAGCCAAATACTTATTAAACGTCTCCTGGTCTCGTCCACAATGTGAATAAATATTTTTTAGATTTGGCAATTATGAATTAGACCGAAAAAGCAAAATTTAACAACTATTTGAGCATTACTTAACTCGCTAACCATGTCGCAGCGTGGTCAGCAAGACTAAAAATCTTATAGCATTCAATATAATGGAATTAAATAAATAATAACCGAATATATCCATTGAGGTTTTGCCTTCAAAATTGATATAATTTTAAGTTAAAAATAGTATACATTAGAGTTCCTAAATTAGATGGAAAAACTCACACGGCACAACAAATCTGTCCATCTCTATGAACATCTTGCGCTGGTCAGAGAGCGCCCAGCTAAGCTGACGTTCATCGTTGGTCGGCGAAATAAAGATACGGACAGTACCACGCGAGGCGTTGCTGTTATTTTCCACCTCAATTCTGCGAATATATATTTTACAGTATAAAAAAGGGTAAAATGCAGAAACAAAAGTTACCGCTATGTCTGACCTCAGTAGGTACATCAAAAACGGATTTGGACATACGTATGTTTGATTATATGATCGTATGATTGATTGTAAGATACTGCAGCTACCGAAAATCATAATAAAAAAATTCTATTGAAATCATTTAAATATTCAGTTTTTATTGAGTCCCATTTTATTATATTATTATGTCGATATAGTTTTAGATTAAAACTGCTATTGGCTTTCGCATATTGTATTATCAAAGACAATTAAAGTAAATTGTCTTTGGTATTTTATGACCTTTAAAAAAAACACTAAGGTTTTAATACGTACGTATATTGGAAATCGCGATGGTTCAAATGAGTGAAGCGGGCATACACGGGACCTCTGTTCGAGAAGTCAAGGCCACGAGAAAGGTCAACATCGCTTGACATCCAAAATGTATGCAGCTCGTTGGTTGCCCCATCCGAGCTATCAATACGTGCAGATGTTACTCTCACGCCTGGGTTTTCCAACTGAAAATATTTGAAATATTCTACAGTTTAGAAATTTTAACCCATAAAGTAGCTGTAAAATTAAGTGTTATTTTTATTAATAATTTCAGGAAAACAACTTTATTACTAAGCGGGTAGAAATCCTGTACAGCCATAAGCTAGCCGAGTATCTCTTTATAAAGCACGTTGCGACTTGGTACTGTATGTTTTTTTAGTTCTAGTATGATAAATTCTATTATAAATTAAATTCATTTGTGAAGCAACTTATTATGAAAGAGTGCCGTGGAAAAATTTATTTATTATTTTATCATATAAATTAAATGAAAGTTTCTGAAAGAACTGTGGTTGCCTGGAAGAGATCGCTCGAAAGCGATAAGGCCGCCAGTTGCCTTTCCTTTAGATGTAATTATGTTAAATTTTTATATCATAAAGCAACAAAGTGTAAATAAATAAATATATTACTCGATTTTGTATGAATACATGAAATTTGCGTAAAATCGTCGTAAGCCTTAAGGAAAATACATAGGTAAAAAATATATTATATAAACTGGAATACAAAACATCTATTTGAAGCTGGCTTTTAAATAAGATAATGTATAACATAACATACCTCGGAGCGTGTGTATGGGCGTACATTAGCGGATTCCTTGTATTTCTGGAAAAGGTCGTCAATAAAGGCGTGCCAGCGGAAGAAGAATGGATCACGCATAGTTGTTGCCTCATCGCCTATCACGCCAAACGATTCCTGGATTAAATTGACGGCAAAATTTAGGATCCTTTATAAAGTTAAATTTTTATTGAGTTTCCTGGCGACATCTATTTATACTATATCAAATAGCATAAGTAATGGATATTAAGGGAAAATCGGTAACGATTTTACGTCCGTCCCGTGATTTAGAGATAAACCATTAATAAAGCATATGTTTTCCAAGATAGCTTAGTACTACAAGAATAGGGAAAGGAAGATTAGTTATAGGTAGTTAAAAGTAATTTTTAACAGTATAAACTTATATTAACATAATATTACGATCTTACCAGATATCTGTGTGTTGGGTCATGCATGTACGCGGAGAAGCTGTGTCCGTTGTTATGCAAACTGCCATAGAGGTCCATATTAGGAGACAGTACACTTGCTTCTACCATATTGCCGAGAGTGTCTATGTCCAGTGCGCGGGTTGAGCCGTTGGGCTATAAGAGATTCAGCGTTTTAATTAAACATGCTAAGGTGGAAAAAAAAAGTTAATTAAGAAAATACTTTAACATTAATCACACATATCGCATCTCATCTCATATACTACATGTCCGCTACAGAAATGCCTCGATATCTCAAAAACTATTGAACCGATTTTGATGAAATTTTGACTCTATAGAATAAAAAAAATTTAATTGGACTGTATCATAACTAGGAATATACCTGATTTACATCAACGATCATCCGATTTCCGAGGAATTAGTGGACAAACATACTGTTTATACTAACGAAATTTAGCACAAATGCTTGGAGCTTACTAGATCGTTACAGTTAAATATTATACAATTCTAAAAAATATCGCATTTATAAAGTTTTTAAGTTAAAAATTCCACGTCTATTATTTTCAACATTTTAGTTATCTATATAAGTATATTTTAAACTGTTATATTATAATTTTCTTTCTCGATGAATTTATTAATTTATTTTTTCCAAATAATATGAAAAAGAGCAGCCATCAAAATCGAATATAAAGTGATATTTCTTTTTTGTAATAATTGTACAAGGCATCAGCTTTATGATATCAAAAGTCCTCGCAAAAACATACCAATTGCACCAATCCTGTGGCAATAGCATCTTCGATGTTCCGCCTCCAGCGTTGCATATCCGCGATAGTCACGTTAAGACCATCAACTGGTCTATTCAAGTCCTGCCATTGCATATTGGCCTGTCGTGGAGGCCAACCCCGGGACGATGTAAGACTGTCAAGTTTTGGGAAGTACGCTTCCGATATTGGCTCATTGAAGTTATTGAACTTTTTGACTCTGGGTAAAGAATTATTAAGTCGCTCGCCATTGTACCTGAAACATAATTTAATTTAAGCAATTTATTATTTCGAATATAAATTTGAACAAACTTAATAATATTCATCTGAAAACAAAGAAATATCGCCTTAATTGACGTAAATAAGAACGCGGGACGGAGGCAAGGCAAAAATTCAAAGATTCATATTTTATTACCAAATTGAAGAATTGAAAATAATTTTTGAGAAGTTCTTACGAACTCTGTTAAGTTATGTTTACATTAGCTGGAGTGAAGGCTAGAGCGTTTAACTTATTTGCGTTTAACGCATTAAACTTAGGTATGTTTTACGCTATAAAACATGCCTAAGTTGAATGCGAATACTGCAATACAACAAAGATCATAAAAGTTTCAAAAAAATTCGTTTCATTTTTAGAATAATTTTATAATACGTGTCAAAGTTTAATCTCGTAAGTTTATAGTAAACTGTTATTCTATTCATATAAATACAAACATACTATTTATTTTTTGTTTTTGCTAACCTGGCAATAATTTGCTGGTGCATGTAGAAAAACAGTTCTCCACGTCTGTCCTTAGCAACAATTTCTCTCTGGTTGGCAGTAAATGGGTAGACGAGATGCCAATGCCAGTGGTGTAGGTTAACACCAATATCTTCACGGAAGTACGCTAAACGATGTTCCACATCCAAGTCTGTTGCTGTGTAATCTCTTGGTATAATTATTGGAGTGCGCTAAAAGTTTCAGAAAAATAACATATATGTATTTCGTTCTAAATCCAAATGTTGAAAAATTTAACAATACCTTATAGGTATCCAAAATATTATAAATTTAAACCTATTTTGAAATTAATTAGACCAAACATTATGCGTAGAAGGGAATTAATTTTAGACATTGACGTTTCATTTCACTGGGACACTGCCAAACTTCGTTTCATTTGACGTATGTACTAAAATATAATTTAATATTTAGTTGTCCATAAATATTATTTACTATTAATGTAATTTCATTTCCTTATTGACTTATTTTTACTATAAAAAATTGTTAATTAGTTGGTTGATTTTTATGCGACTATGGCAATAGTCCAATTATTATATAAAATTTAGAAAACGGAACGTTTTTGCAAGAAGTCACGTAGGCCACTGCTTGAAGCGCGCGTGTTTACATTTTTTATGAAAGTAACCTGGTTAATACTGAGGTAAAACGAAAATTTTAATATGAAAAAGAAATTATAAGACATGGCAGGCTTGGTATCAGATTCTTCAGTTGTTGTAGTGCGTGCAAAGCCAGAAGGACAAAGAAAAACTTTTAAACCCAATATAAGATCAGTAAACAGAATACCAGATGATTTGTTAAAGGATCCACTAATAAATCGAGCCTGTGAAGCTTTGCCTAACAATTACAATTTTGAAATTCATAAAACGATATGGAGAATTCGTTCGTTAGGATCAAAAAGGGTAGCTCTTCAGTTACCAGAAGGTAAATACCACAAAATATGACATAATTTTGTCGTAAATAATATCCGTGAGTAAATGAGATAGTAATTGTGTATTGCTTATTTCAGGGTTAACTATGTTTGCGACGACATTATGCGACATTATAGAAACATTTACGGAGGCAGATACTGTAATAATGGGTGATGTTACATATGGAGCCTGCTGTATAGACGATTTTACTGCGATCGCTCTTGGTGTTGAACTTTTAGTGCATTATGGTCACTCATGTCTTATACCAATAGATCAAACTAGCAGTATAAAAGTTCTCTACATATTTGTAGATATAAAAATAGATCCATCACATTTTTTAGAAACAATTAGACTAAACTTTCCTAAAAAAACACATTTAGCAATAGTTAGTACAATTCAATTTGTCACAACTCTCCATTCAGTTACCAAGGATCTAAGAAATGATGATTATATTGTGACAGTGCCACAAAGTAAACCCTTATCTCCAGGTGAAATCCTTGGTTGTACAGCCCCTAAGCTGAATGCTGATTGCATAGTTTATCTCGGAGATGGTAGATTTCATTTAGAAGCAATTATGATAGCAAATCCCACAATTCCAGCATATAAATATGATCCTTATGAAAAGAAATTCACTTTAGAAGATTACGACCATGACATAATGAAAATGAACAGAAGTAATCAAATAAAATTAGCATCAGATGCAAATTCTTTTGGTCTTATTCTAGGAACACTGGGGAGACAAGGAAGTACAAAAGTCCTAAATAATCTTGAAAAGCAAATCTCCAATTGCAATAAACATTATGTTAAGATTCTGCTGTCTGAAGTATTTCCCAGCAAACTTGCATTATTTGGCTTAGATGCTTTTGTACAAGTTGCTTGCCCTAGGCTGTCTATCGATTGGGGAACTGCATTTCCTCAGCCACTTTTAACACCATATGAGTTTTCTGTTTCATTAGGTAACAGTAAGTGGCTGAAAGAAGATGGAACATACCCAATGGATTTTTATTCAAATGATAGTCTTGGACCTTGGACACCTAACTATAAACCTGTCTTTTGTTCAGGTACTGATAAAAAGTGTGATAATTGCTGCGGTGGCAAGGAAAAATAACTTACCGGTGCTCCTTGAGCAGCAACCGCAGCTGTCTCACGGGCTTGAGAAAAAACTTGAGAATCCACAAATTTTGAAGGGAATGTCTCTGCAAAGTTTGCAATGGGAACATTTCTGGTGTCACGCCTGAGAGAAGATTTTTTATTTAATAACATTTAATTACACCAGAATAAAAATATTTTTTATATATATTACCTATGCATTAACGCAACACTGTAACAATAGTTGAAGAGTTGAGGGTTGAGATTAACACGGGCGTATGTACATGTAGATAGGAACTGCTGCAATTGATTTTCAGGAACACCTGTAAAAAGTTTATCAATTAAATTACTGACTTTTGCAAGATATGTTTTTATTTCTGGGCATTTTGGTAGTCATTTGAATAATATAAATACCATCTAAATAACATTTTATTTAATCTATCAAGTACAAATATTTAAAAAAATCTATAAAGGTACTAAAGAAAAATTATAAAAGCAACTACGGGGTTAGTGATTAACGCGCTTAGCATATAACCTAGAGGTCTTGGACTCGTCCTGGGGTAACAATAAATGTTTCGGTTGGCTTAGCAACGAGCCTCATTTATTTATTAAAACAAAACAGAAAGAAAGAATTAATGACTTAATGATGATTAATTAATTGTTAATTACTTTCATACTTGTTTACACGAGTACCTAAATTTAACTTATCAGATTTAATAAGATATAAGGCAAGCAAGACATACCCATAAGTTCATCAACGACTTCATCTGCCATTTCCCTGTGGGCTGGCAAGAACAATGAGAAGTCTGAATCCTTTGGTAAGCGCTTTGCTTTCGAAAACTTGGGCACTCGACGTAAATTCTCTAGAGGAATTATTTCTGATGCATTTTCCCCATAACGGTTGTTAATTTCAATACCGTTGTTTTTGTAGTCGTCAGTCTAGAGGGAACATAAAAACAAATATTAAAAAAAATATAGTTTTACAAATAGGAATGTAAACTCTAAACATGCATTGCATTATACGTAAAATTTTTAAGTAACAAAATACATAATATGTGGCGTAATAATTTATTTTTACTAAATATTACATTCTACGAAAAATAATAAATTATGGTAATGTTTGCTAGTTCCTAATTACCTGCTTTTTTGTTGCTATATCAAGTACATACTACTGAATGTATCTTATGTACCATTTAAAAGATAATTACTTACCAAGAACTGTTCGGAAATTTGAAAAATGGCATTATCGTCCCCTTTCGGTGACACCATAGGCTCATTGGGCCTATCGAAGAGCAAAGACAGCCCTTTTACTACACTTGCCATTTTGTGCCTACTATTATCACTTTATATTGAAACTAATTAATCCACTTCACAGTAAATGTGAAGTGAGAATGTCGTAAACCAAAATTCCTCCCAGTTTTATAGTAAAATTATTGTAGTACCGAGTGCAACTTACAATATTCCGAGTGCAAAACTCTTTCAATAATTTATTTGGTTTAATAACCAAATGTGGATAATTTTCGACTCATAAGTTTGCATGCGCCATAATGTGGTTTCGGCGAGGCTTTTCGGGGAAGATTAAGAATTGAGATTGTAGATACACAATAAGATTACCAGCCATTCTTGATTAGAGTACCAAATTTCTTTCAAATGCTTTCGCTATGAAATATATTCACTGATATCAATTTAAATAGTATAAGTAATAGTACAGGAAGATTTTAAAACAAGTAAATTTTGATCTCTTAAAGATGTTTTTAGTTTTTATACATTATTTGAATATATGACGTATTGCTGTCTAATTGTTAAAGTTAGTGCATAACGAACGAAGCATTAATTAACACAAAGCTCATTTTGCATTTACAATAGTAGTTGACGGCGACGAGTTTGAGTATTAGCGAAGCTTTGTAGAACAGGGAAAAGTATCTCTTTAGGTTCAGTTTATATCAAAATATATCCCACTTGATGAAGCATGTTATGTTGCAAAGAGAAATATCATCTTAAATTTAAAAATAAAATTGGGGTAATACTAAAGATATTGTAAAACTTGTTTTATTCATGTACTTCAGACATATTTTAAATCATATGTTGTGTTTGAGAACTTACTGATAACATGTGTGTTATTTCCTGTAAGACAATTTGTGTAACCACATCCAATAGATAAACTAAAAGCAACAAATCAAATAATAACATATTATTCTACTTATGGTAAACTATTAACAGATATTTGTACATTTGACTAAGATTTATAATATTAATTAGATGTTTGAACACATTATTTTTCTCCTAAAAATTTGCAAACATTTTCTAGAAATTTCTCTGGTTTTTGGCTATGTACCCAATGTCCTGCACCATCAATAAATACTAGTTCTGCTAGTGGAAAATATTCTTGAATTTCTGGCAAATCATTCTTCCTGCAAATAAAAACCCATACTGTTATTCTTGTATTATGTTACTAATCAATTTAACATATTGTATATCTTTCTAAACACTCAAAAATTTATAGACCCAATAACAGAAAAGAAACAGAAAATTAAAAAAAAAAAAATCAGCTTGTAATCAATTACTTATGTATTAAGGCATAGTAAATACAATATAGCATATTAAACGCTTACCCAATGTAATCAGATAGGGAGCCTCCAATAAACAAACTTGGTCCACAATATTGCAGACCTTTAAGAGAGGAAGGGAAATTTGATATATGGTTTTGAAAGTTTTCTTTTAATGCTGGCAAATTAACTCTCCAAGTATAGGATCCTGTATTAGTTTGAACCAGATTTGTTATTAAAAAATTTCTAAGATTGACGTCAGGTGAGATATTTTTCAATTGTTCATCAGCTAATTTCCTTGCTTTAGACATTGCAATACCACTTCTTATTGAGACCGATGTCATGGCATCAAAGAGATTCATCATACTGAAGATTTGTGGACTTGTTTTTACTGGAGATATGTCAACCACAATCAAACTTGATATGAGATCCGACTAAAACATAATTGTAATGATTAAATCAATAATATGCTAGTAGTCAAGTTAAAAGCATTCAGCTACATACTAAAGATCATTTAAGGATAAAACATGTTGTTAAGAAACTGTACTTAAATTATATGGATTAAGAGTAAGGATATGAGATACTACGTACAACTTACACAAAGTAGTGACAGAACCATTGCAGTGCGTCCGCCCATGCTATGTCCAAGGATAGATACTTTTGATATTTCCAGTTTCTTTAACAATTTTATCACGTCGTGGGCCATATGAATGTAGGTATGCTGCGAAGAATGCCTACTGTCGCCATGATTACGAGCATCCACACTGATTATCTTCCTTCCTGTGGCTTTGTGAATAGCTTTACTCATACTGTTCCAGTTATTTTTTGAACCTAACAGTCCATGTAAGATGACTAGAGGCGGTCGTTTCGACGTATCGGTATCGGTGCTCTCGTATGAGGAGTAGGCCAATTCTACAGATTCTGCATTGCTAGAATCAGATTTTAAGCACCTAGGGGACGTGGAAAATGTGTTGGGACATATTCGAAATAAATTTTGAAGCCGAAACTTATTAAATAACATTTTTGTTTTGAATACCTAGAAATTTTGAAGGTTACTAAGTTTAGTGACGTTTTTAAATGACATTAAGTTATCTCATATGTCACTATTTTTGTTTCCCCTTCAAAAATCTGATTCAATCATAATATGTCTTATTTTAAATAATATTTATCTGTTAAAATCCGGAGAAATCGCAAATATATTATATAACATAAAGCCTTAAAATGTGCCGTGCACATTGTCATTTGTGTCATTTCAGTGAGTCGTGTTTATTGCAAATCTTTATTCGCAGGCGGCAGGCGGCTTAGTATCGAGATATATGAACTATGAAATATTGTTTTTATTAATCTAGTATACACATACTGTATGTGTCTTGTAATCTCCATAAGCAAATTGGAGAGTACACACTACACATCACTGCGTCTGTTTTAATTATATTTAATTTAAGGTGTAGGTTTAATCAGTATGTTCTTGAGAATCCTGGAAATCGAACTCGAACCTGGTTTCGGCTCTGTTAAGTCAAGGTTACTGTTATACACCCATATATATTTTTGATGAATTCATTTTGATATATGTATATATAATTTTTGATGAATTCTTTAAAACCGATGTACATGGCCAACAATAAGTAGCGGTCGGCAATAAAGACAAGAATATTTTGGAACGAAGTTCCTTATCGCGCGTTGTGAAAGGGGGGCTAGACGGAAAAAATTCTTACGAAAAGTTGTCACGACACTTTTTTGCTATTTGCTATTGTAATACACCGGTTCTCGTCCGATCACCGAAGTTAAGCAACGTCGGGCGAGGTCAGTACTTGGATGGGTGACCGCCTGGGAACACCTCGTGATGTTGGCTTTTTTTTTTCGTCGTAAGATTGGTGTCGAGAAAATCTATCATACTGTTATGATACCAATTAACATATAAATTAATCGAAAGGAATTTCGTTCCATCCGGGTGTCCCTTGACACCTATAAAGTTTTTATTACTTGTTGTTTTACTATTGTAAAAACCTAATAACGATTGAGATCTTTCTTTTTACATTAAATATCACTTTCTGATTTAACTGATAAATCGACAAGTTTGTTTTTTTGCAAAAGAGTTTAGATAGTATTGCAAATATAACTGCTGTATTTGCAAGTCTATAAAAATAACTAAAAAGAGGAAAAATGATTTTATGTAAGAAATTTAGTCACAATTTTCAAAAAAGTACTTGGATCTTCAGCGTGTACGTTATGTCCTACCCCTTTCACATACTCCAGTTCGGCTTTCGGAAAATATTTCTTTATCCCATTTAAATCTTCTGGTCTGAAATAAGTTCAAAGTAGGTACATACCCTTCATTAATATTTCTGTTTCTTTATTTTGGAAAGAACTTGACTTTGGAATTTGAAAATCTCTCATGTTTAAAGTCATTGGAGTAGTACGAATGTAATTTTTTTCCATCTGAATTTTCGTTTTTATTCATACGTGCCCCGTATGAGTACGCTAAAGATACAAAATGATAGTTGACATTTTATATTTCTATAATAAGGGGCATATTTGTATATTTGAAATAAATAATTGTAGATGCGTGTGCGTTTTGTATATTGATCTAAAAGCTATTATAATATAAAATATATGTTACTCACGTAAATAAAACAATCTTTATTATTATTATGAAAAATTTCACTCCCTCATTATTAACGACAATATTACATGATTCATCGTTTTTTACCTATACTATAAAATTAACGTAGAAGTACAATTTTCACTTACGGAATATAATTAGATTTATCTCCACCGATGAATAAAGTTTTACCAGAATACTGTTTCCCATTGAGATTGCTCGGAAATGTTGCTATATCAGTAAAATGTTTTATTAGTGTGTCCAAGTTACATATCCAGCCATACGATCCACCTTTAACGGGACCAATATTCATGAGAATAAATCCACTAGACTCGGGTTTGACAACACCCGTCGATGCGAGATGATCTCTCGCTATACTCCTCGCCTTGCTGATATGGTCAGCTCCTTCGAAATTCGTACTTCTCATCGCCTTTATTAATTTGGGAAAGAAATCGTTCAGTATACCAGCGGTTGACACAGGAGATATGTCGACAACTATTAAACTTTCTATTTTTGAGGGCTGAAATTTCAAATACGTAAATAAACTTTGCTGTAGATATATATTATGTCACCACGTTCTTCATGCGATGTTTCTGCGTTTTATTATTAGGTTAAGTTCAATCTAACACTATTTTTCGTTAGTGTCTACGATTAGTCTTTATTATGCTAACTACCGGTAATGAGATCCCGATATTCTAATCCTCGGCGGGACAAAAGTACGAGTATGTAATGCCATGTAAATTTTCTAACATTAGAAGAGTAGAAGTTAGAAATAACAAAATGGATGGCAAATCATTATAGTATTTTTCCCATTTATAATTACTAATTTGAAAGAATTACGGGTTAAGTATACGGAAATTATATAATGTTTACTTTCTGAATATATGTGAGAGTAAGAGGTTTGAAATATACTACTGCTTTTATGAGTAATTTTGCTTACAACGTACGAGAATACCAACCGAGAATAGAATAATAATATTTAAAAATTAATGTACGGGAATATATCTTTAACTTCTTTGGCCAATGTCATTTGAGGCTCTTTAAGTCATAAACGTGACAAAGAGCTAATTTAAACTATCGGAATCAAAGAGATTCCGTTCGCTTATAACTCGGTAACGGTTACGGTACGTCCTAAATGGTAACAAAATTCTAATAATTTTTATTTCACATTCAATTAATGTATGACTAATAATTAGGTATTCATTGTCTTATCAATCAAAGCTACCAAAAGAGGAAGTTACCTCTTGACCTTAATTTTAACTATAACAGATGTTAAAAAAAGTAAAAGTTCACGGATTGGAGTTGTTACCTCGGTCAAGGCTAAAACCATACCAGTTCTTCCGCCCATGCTATGACCGATGATGTGCGAAGTTTTCAGCGATAATTTACTTATAAGTTGGGATATATCCGACGCTAGTTCGTGATACGTATGCGAGGAAGTATGTGGACTCTCTCCGTGATTCCTTACATCAACCGTAATAACAGTTTTACTTGTATTTTCATTGATCTTTTTAGAAACACTTTCCCAATTCTTTTTCATTCCTAACAATCCATGAATAACGATTACCGGTGCGTTATTGTAATTTTCGTTTCCGTGAACTTTATACACCAGGTCAACGGCAGTTCTTGAATGAACATAATTGTAAAATGAATGTTTATAGGGCAAATTGGTTATAATTTTAGTTAAATATGACATTCCATGTCGATTTTTGCGACAGAAAACATTTGAAACTTTAAAATATCATAATCCCTGTTGAACTACGTCACGTTGCGGCAGATAGAGTAACAGACAAGCTTAGAGGAAACATTAAGGTCTGTGGTATTTTAAAATACCAAATATCTGTATTTCTTGTTGTAGTTGTACGATTAAAAACAGTGAAACCATAGAATATCAAAAACAGATTAGCGACATTCCAATGAATTTTTTGAATCAAGAATTCTCAGCCATGGCTTGCGAAATAACTAGGTCTCACACTTCAATATGAGGTGATAAGGTAATCAATTTATTCAAAATTAATATAAATATCAACTGATAGTTAAAAGTGTTATTAGTCATGCGTTTTGAGAAAAGCTATAGCCACTTCTAAAAAACTCTTCGGATCGTCGGCATAGAGACTGTGTCCCGTATGAGGGATGTAGGTTATCACTGCTCGGGGAAACATATCTCGTATAGCTGTCAAGTCGTCTGGTCTGTAAAAGTAGAACAGTAATTTTTTAAGCTAGTAAAGCTCTTTATCGATAGCAATGAATAGTTACAGACATATACTTCGAAAAACTCTTTATAAAAATTATAAGTTCAGAGCAAATAAAAGTATGTAAGTACCTATACGTTGATTACGATAAATGTTATTGTACTCTCGGCTCTCTACATCCACGCTTCACACATTCTACATCCTTCGGGCCCTTGCTAGTATACAATTCCAATAATTTGTTATATTAGATTAAAATCTCAATTATTTTGAAATGGATCTTGTTAAGTAAGTTTAGGTAGTTATTTGTCCGTATTTTATTAGATTTTATAAGCTACCTAATATATGATATTGTTAAGATGATTCTAGTGACGTATGCAGTATTGGCTTAGTGGCTCCGGCAAGCGATTCTCATATCTGAGGTCGTAAGTTCGATTCCCATCTATGCGCTAAAGGACTTTCTGTCTCTGTGCGCGTTTAATACTTGTAAACTTTACTCGTACGGTAAAGGAAAACATCGTAAGAAAACCAAGCTTTAGACCCAAATAGCCTACTTGCCTATCAGAAATACAAATGATCGGGACACATATACAGAAATCTGAGGCCCAGACCTAGAAGGTTGTAGTGCTATTGGTTTTTTTGTGACGTATGTTGCTACATATGAATAATGATAATGAACAGTAGTTAGCAGACATTCTTTTAAATAGTGGGTAAACATAAAGGTTATACTAAAAAAATCATAAATACTAACGGTAAATAATCAGACAACTGGCCGCCAATAAATAACGTAGGCCCGTAGTATTTCTTGTTTTTTAATCGCGGAAATGTTAGAATATGTTTAAACTCCTTAATCAATACATCCAGGTTACATGACCAGCCGATGAAACCAGTGGACTTCATTGTTACATTAGATAGAATGGCTTTTAGTAAAATCTCATCAGTTATCAACGTTTTTAGTTTTCTTTTAACTTCTCTTTGAGCAATCTTAACCTTCTTTTGCTCTTTAAAACTGATTTCTTTCATCATGGACATGATTTTTGGGAACTTCTCTCTCAGGTCAACACAAGTGGAAACCGGTGAAATGTCTACCACTAAAAGTGCTGATATCTTCTCTGGCTGAAAATTATATAGTTTATTCTATTGAGTCTTGTCTTCTAAAAATCTGCAGGGAATCGAAAAATAAACCATTCTATATTGATTAATATCTATATATTGACTACGTCTAAATAATATAATTTATCAAGATTTCAATAGATAAGCTCACGTTGAGTGGTCTTTATGAGTGATGGGGAATGGGAAAAACTATAACAGTAACTTATATTCGCCCAATAAGTTTTGATAATTTTATATAGTGTTAAAAATTACCTTTTTATTTGTGCTCTTTAAAGTAAAAAGCCCTTTTAAGGAACGGAGTCGTGCCAACCAATAAAAATTATAAATGTCATTGGCCCATTTCAACCGTAAGGAAAATGGATATTTAAAATGAAACTAACACCAGTGAAAGTCGCGACGATAGCGGAAAAGCGGTGTCTAATTAAGACTGGAGTTCAATCTGTCGACGTTGATGTCTAATTCAGTAACAGTTTTATTTAAGACTAGAAGCTAAATCTCACCAATCCTATTTTAAAGTTACCTCCAAAATTTAACTGATAAAATTCAGACCAACTTTGACATTAAAAATCCGAAGACTCCATGCACCCCAATTACAAAAAATACAGTAAGCTATAATCTACCCTAACAGGAAAGTGCTTTGACTTAAACAAAATGTTAGCAAATACTCCATTTTTGAACAACCTAAAAAAATTGAAAGGGAAAGGTTACAATTTGAGGAAAATAAGCTTTTATACGAATACAAGACTCTTATCAAAATTCAATCAAATATTACACAAGGTGCCCTGAGAAACTATATATACATATTCCAATAGCGCTACAAACTCATAGGTCTTTATAGGTTAAAAGTCTTCTGGCAGTGCAAGTGTCCATGGGCGGCGGTATCACTTAACTCAGGTGAGCTCACGCCCGTCTGCCTCCTGTATCATAAAATAAAATCTGTATCTGTTCCGTGATCATTTATAATTGGCAAGTACGTGATCAACCTGTGCCTGACACAAACCATCGATCATCGATTTGGGTCTATGGCATGTTGGTTTCCTCACGATGATTTCCTCCTCTGTATCAGCTTGTGACGCGATATTAGATAGTCCATTGGTCCTCATCCGAGAATCGAACGTCCCCAACGATGAGTCGCACGTTGAAACCATTACCAACACTGCTCTGAGAAACAACTATACTTTCTAATATTAAGTAATGATTTATTATGTATGATATAGACGTCTCATTTAATACAATTTAACCTATATCAATTAGACAGGTGTGTAAATATAAGCCTAACTAACCGCCATCAAAGAAACACACATAGAAGCCCTCCCACCCATACCGTGTCCCACAACACTAGCTTTTTCGATTGCCAGTTTCGAAAACAACTTTAGGATATCCGCCGCCATATCTTCGTACTTGTGGGAGTTCACATGAGGGCTATCACCGTGATTTCTCAAATCGACAGCCACCACAATCCGTTGAGTCATATTCATCATAGTTTTTCCAAAGCTTTCCCAATGCTTTTTCGTTCCTAAGAGACCGTGAAATAGAAATATTGGTGGAATATCAGGATCTACGCTGCTCTCCCCGAATATCTTATACGACAAATTTGCGACTGTTCTTTTGGCGTGTGTGCTGTCTAGAATAATATGTGATCTACGTAAAATTGACGCAAGTGCCATTAATTTACTTTATATTTAATTAATTTGTTTTGGCTTTAACCATTTAGCCATTATAACCACTGTTGATAACGAAACGTCAATGTCAATAAATGATAGATGTAACAATAATAATAAATTGTAGACATTTGATAGATAATAGTAATATATATTTTTTCCAGACTTATATAGATGTTTAATAAGTATACCATAGAATATAATTAATATTAAATATATTGTGTATTCTTTATAAGGTTAAGTATATAAATGAACGTTTACGATATAGGCTTCTGTATAAATAAAGTTGCAGGGAAATATTCGATGTGAAAGCGAGGGTTCTTGTAAGAAAGACTGGAATATAGTAATATGTACATTGTACAGATACCGACATCTTTAACAAATGTCCTTGCCTGCTCAGAAGCGATTTTTAGGTATCACTGGGAGGGGGGCGGCGGCGGGAGAGTGACGTCGATCGCGTGATTGGCGTCGATGACGTCGATCAGTTGACGTTTGTGTCCCGCGTTTGTGTACGATGCGCAAGCTTTCCCCCCATTCCTTGTTTAATGCTCAAGAAGTTTGCCGGTATCTGTATATGACTATGAGTTATATCAATGTAGGTAGCTAAATTTACATCTTGGGTGAAACCAAGATGTAAATTTAGCTACTTACAACTACCTAAAATGTATAAAAATCCGGACCTATCTAAAATCTTCTTTTAGATAGGTGCGGATAATTATTAGAGATTTAAACATATAATTAATTTAGTATGAATCAATTCTAAATGACAATTCTACAAATTCTATAAATTTCTAAAGCCAATCCAGCGTGTCTCCTCTGCCACTTGATAATTTTAACAGGTTTAGACTGTATATTCTATGATATAGAATTGCTATACAAACATATATATGAATATTTCAATGCAAATGGGTCACAAAATAGGTCACAATAGATGTTATTTTGTTCTACAATTGTTAACGATGTATTGTGGACGCATTAAATATTTATGTCCGTGTCATTATAATTCACTGCTATCGTAGGAAAATGTAAATAAAACGAGCATTAATTTATATTAAGACTTTTTTAAATAGCGGACTGACACAGAATATAATTATATTTGTTATATAAGGAAGGATTTTTGATGAACCCTGTGATGGTTTTTTCAAGGTAAGAAGCAAGTACTATGTTGTTCCTCATAGTTCAAGATACTCGTATAAGAAAAAATCATAAATATTATTTATATTTGTTATCATTTATTAGATTTTCTTACGCTAATATTGTGAGAATGTTCGTGTGTCGCTTGTGAATGAATTTTTTTATTGAATAATGTGAACATCACGTATGCTTACAAAGGTTGTAATTATAATCGTTTGTGTACGTAAGAAAGCCTTAGCAATATAAGAGCACTTATTAATATTAATTAGCATATGCATCAATGAGAAATAAATTAATAACATTTTGGTAAAAATATACATACATCTTTGTGATTTATGTATACGTATAATAAAGAAAAGTAAATAAATACGATACTGTATCAGAAATTAATATTCAGATTTAAAACATACGTACGTACCTACTTACCATTTTTATAAACAGTAATTATTATAAATAATAAATATTTATACTGTGACAAAACATAATTATTTTCTGTCAAAATAACTTTTCACATCCAGTTTAGAAGCGACTCTACACAAAGTTCGGTACTTTTACATAATGACAATAAAGAATATATTTAGATCATTAGACATTCCAAAATAGACATACATAATTATTTGTTAATTGTTGTTTTTAAATTAATCCTTCATTCGATTTTAATTTCCGAAAGCAATACATCGTATTTGTTACAACATAATACTTACCAAAGACAAAGGATTTCTCATGTGACGAATGTTTCTTGCTTACGCTTTATTGGTTTAGCCCACATACTAAAGTTTTGTAACTAGAAAATTTTGCATGGTTATATTATAATATTATGAACTATAAAAACTAAAAAAAAATGATATCTATCTATAAATATATTATTAGTTCTTTTCTAGAATTTTTATGAATTTTAGAAGATGGAAGATCTTTTTCAAATTTAGTACAACCGTGTCAAAATTTATAATTTTTGGATCTACATTTTAGTAAAAACGTCACAATAAACTAACGATAACATCATATGGGTAATAATTCCAATAAGGTTTTGATAATCTGTTTATTTTCTTATTAAAATCTTAATATATATATTTCTTCTGTGCGTGTGTATGTGACTGAACTCCTCTCAAACGACTGGACCGATTTTGATGAAATTTTTTGTGTGTGTTCAAGGGGATCTGGGAATGGTTTAGATTCAAATCAGCCCGGCAGATGGCACTGCAGTCGGTACTTTCATACTTTGCTTAATATCCTAATCGCTTTAAATATCATGCAGGACAACCATTGGTTTGTGAATCTAAACCATTCCCAGATCCCCTTGAACACACACAAAAAATTTCATCAAAATCGGTCCAGTCGTTTAGGAGGAGTTCAGTCACATACACACGCACACAAGAAATATATATATTAAGATATCCTAAAATGTATGATTGAAAACTGAAGGTTTATTAATTATAAATATTTTTTAGAATTATTACATATTAGAAGAACATTTTGAGATGTAACAAATAACAAAAAACGATACTAACGATTCTACAAAAAAAAAAATTCAACGCACCGGATACGCTGCCAAAGTTTTATCTTATATCACAAAATCACTTTCCACTTCATTTTGCTAAAATCACTGAATAAATTAAATAATTTAATCGGCGATAAATTTTTATTAAGATTTAATTGAAATATGCGATTTTGGCAATATTTTTGTTCCTTGTGTCTAATTTCTATGTTATAATGTAATTGATGTTCTAGTAAAATTTATAACGTCATATTTTATTGTTATTAAGCTGTACATTTTTTAGAACTACAAAATAAATAAACCGAATTAAACATGTTTAAGAAATGGGTCCTTGAATCGTTTCAGAACTCTTGTAAGTAATTAGATCCTTATATCATCCTGTATATGGACTTTAACACAAGGACGATCGAACTACTTATATAATTATCGAGTTTAATGACTTTTACAGGTGTTGCCTCTTGTTTGTATTCGGAATCAAGTCGTCTGTCTGTGCAAACGTGAAAGCAGTGCTCAGTGTTAAGTTTGAAGGTGCATAGCTGGTAATGTAGCTTATTTATCTATACACAAATCTATTACTAATATAAATAAGTAAATGGTCCTGGCTAAGAGGGTAAAGGTATATTTTAATAAGTTTTTTTGGATTAATGTTTTCGTGCATTTATCATGTGAGGATTTCGTGTGATATGAATAAGTATTAAATAATACTCATGGAAGTATATAAGCCTGAGTTTTATATGTCAAGTTAGTAAACAATATCAAGGCAGTTTTTCTTTGGTAGTGGTATTTGTCGTATGAAAACATGTGATGTGATATTGTTGTCAATCAAACGCTATGTGTCTTTAATTTTTTCTAATATTTATTCAAATATAATTTATTATTTAAGCACCATAGTTTCTATCGTTAGAAATTATCTTTTTTGTAAACAATATTTTACAAAATCAATTTATCAGACATTTGCCAGAAGTCTCTATTTTTGTATAAGTTAATATTTTCATTCAATTTACAATATACGGGACAATTTGTTAATATATTAAAGTAGTATAAACATAGTAAATATTTTCTTCAATTCCTAATTTTTTTTAATCTTATTAGTGCGGTTCAATACCCAGGAATACAAAATAATTCGTAATTTACCAAGATCTAGAATAACTAATTAACCAAGAAAGACGATTAATGGAACAAACACAGAAAATTATCTGCATCTTGCTTGGCCACGTAACTTCGTTTATATTTGGCAGTTTAAACAAAAAATTAATTAAAAATTTTGTTACATAGTTTAATAAATGCGCCAACGTAAAGACTTTCGAGTTTGTTTTATATAACTCCTTGATATGGAAATTGATCCAGATTAAAATAACGTTAATTAATATCACAACAGTAATAGCTACATTGCCGTATTGTTAGATTTCTACCAAAACCTTTTCCATTGGGTCTGAGTTCACTTTGTCATTTGTCTAGAGAGACGATCGCATTTTTGCTGTAAGCCCTGATTTCTGGCAAATGCCTACTACCTACGCGGGCGCATAACTAAATAAACCCGTTTGGGTTCTTCAAAATTGTTCGGATCATATAAACATAACAAGAAGCATATAATATATCTATAGGTTGTTAAACAGTACATAACACAATAATAAACATTCTGTATTTTATTATTAAACATAACATTAAGAAGCTTAAATTGAATTTGTTTTTAATATTTTCGTTAAAGCGAGTATTGATATAGGTACTTTACGTTATTCAGGTAAATGTGATTCAAAGGGTTTGAGAATGTAAAATACGATTTCGTACCATTTAACCATAATGTAGTTATAGTCTATGTACAGGCAAATGGCCAACCATAAAGTTGATCGTAAAAAATTTCTTGAACCCAGGTGTTAAACAAAGTTTGCAAGAACTTGCGAAATCAAACTTACAATGTATTTGTGGCCAATAACTCACCTAAAAGTGAAGAATTTGTAATATTGTTAAACTACGAGCTATGCATTAAAACATTCAAGAGGAAAGCGTTTTAATTTATTTAAACGCTCATGCCAATAATACAGTATTGTTAAGAGTTGTGATTGGGCAATTACCTTTATTATTTTAGAAAAATTTACAAAATTACAGCACAAAACCAAAATAAAAAAATAAATAGAGCCATAAATTTGAAACTGCTTTATGTCCTTTCTCCTGAGCTGATTTGCCAGTATTCATCACCTTAATACTGTTATTTGTAAAAACATGATTTGAAAGTTAAATATTGTGGAGGATACAAGCTGTTTGTTTGAAAGTATGTGGCTAGCATGCTACAGTATTATTATTGAAAATGAAACCAGAACGATAATTGAAGGCTGCCGCGCAGATAGAAATGATAGAATATCCGTTATGGCACGGTTTTCACCGTGAAAATAAAAATGCATACGATATCTAAGATCAAATGTCGTATGTGAGGCAGTGTACCAACTGGCGCAACTCTTTAAGAAACACATTCTACTTATGATTAAATTGTAAAAATGCACAAATAAATTAACATTTTAAAGTTCCCATCTCTTATGATATAGATATATTATATGGAGTAGTGAACTTTATGTTATTTAAGTAGTTTGTGTGGAATATTGACCCAATAAGTAATTTATTATGGAAAATAATCAAAGCGTAATAAAACGATCCATACTTTCGAATTTATAGTATACGCGTCGGATTTACTTGATTTTATGATAGTAGAGAATGTACTTGTACGGTTAATGTTAATTATTAAGTTTGTTTGATGAGCAGTGTTGGCCTAGTGGCTTCGGCGTGCGACTCTCATCCTTGAGGTCGTAGATTCGATCCCCGGCTGTGCACCAATGGACTTATTTTCTATGTGCACATTTAACATTCGCTCGAACGGTGAAGGTAAACATCGTGAGGAAACCGGCATACCTTAGACCCAAAAAGTCGACGGCGTGCGTCAGGCACAGGAGACTGATCACCTACTTGCCTATTAGATTAACAAATGATCATGAAGAAGTTATAGAATTCTGAGACCCAGACCTATAAAGGTCGTAGCGCCACTGATTTATTTTTTTATTTTTATTAAGTTTGTTTAGAAAATTGGTAAATGATTGTTTCTTTAATTACATACTTATACTATTCTCACTCCAGTTCACGAGTTCCTAAATATACCAACTCATATAAATTTATACCTTAATTATACCTCTTTGTATTGAAAAGAAAAATGTTTTACTAAACTAATTACGTGTTCAGTGTTTTCATACAATTAACGTACAATGACAAGTTGCGGTTATGTTATCTTTATTAACAGCATCCATGAAGTTTCCTTAGTTTCAGTAGGTGTAATATTAGGCACTGTAGAAGATTCATAAATCATTTTTTGTATGGATGTATCGTTTGAATAGAATTTGCGTAGTAAACTACACAAAGCGTATAGAAATGCGATTTCTTTTTTCGAAAATATCTCTTTTCAATTTTGTGCAGTGTCATCTTCGTGTCGTGCTTTATTTCTAAAACTTCTACATGCAAATATTTATTATTATTCAGTTTTGGAATTTTTGTTTGTCATATGTCTTGGTAAAGTTTCCAAAACACAATCTTAATCAAAAGTAAAATCTAAAGAATCACGCATTCTAAATATTGTGATAATTAAGAATTGAGTTGATAAAATGAAAAAAAATTACAATAGTTATTTTTCGGTTCCCACAAATCCGTTAATGTATTCTTAAAATTCCATATTAAATTAAGTGTTACCTCAAATGTAATTATTTAATATATACTTGCTAATTTAAACAGTAAACAGTGTTTAATGCCAATGATATCACAATTTCAAATGTTTGTGAGCAAACAAACGTGAACACATATTTTAAATTTTTGACTTAAGCAAATGATACAGCATACATAAGTCGAAGATTTTGTTACTGTGGCGTATTTTAAAAAAAACCTCTGGTTTAAACGTGTGTGTTGTGACTTTTTTCAAACATTCATGAGTGATAAACATGAGTAAGTCGAGTTATGTTTATGTTTAAAGAACTTTATTTCTCATTACAAAAATAATATATTTTATTTACATGAGAAACTTAATATGTATAATTATATACGAACGTCTATAATTATACATAATTATAGAGTCTACTAGGCTCATTCTGAAATGTATCTTTAATGCCCTTTTGAATTGGTTAAACGCGCTAATATAACGAATTTTAGACGGTAATTGATTAAATAATTGCACACCCTCATACTTAATAGACTTCTTCAAATAATTTGTACGCGGCTACGGCAAGATAAGCAACAGCTCGCTCGACGAGTATTGTATGTCCACTACAGTTTGATTTTTTTAAATGTTAAGCTACTATGGAGAGAGTAATTAATTTTTTAACAACATATAATTGTTTAATCGTTATAATTTTCATTTCTTGGTACATTTTATAAGTCTGTGTTTAAAGAATTGTATCTAAATAGTGCCTTTATAAATTTATTTTGTAGTGTTTGTAAGTTAGAAATTTTGTTACTACATGACTAAACAATTATAAATTAAATGACGAACGTAAGTCAAGTTCATTACCAAATTATATGGGAAGCCCTTAAACCTTAAACGTTTCCTTCTTTTGAAAAGTACACATACAGTTAGGTAAACTTAAAAAGGCCGCCCATATAAACGAAAAAGCACTTTTAATGTAGGTGATCAGCCTTCTGTGCCAGACACACGCCGTCGACTTTTTGGGTCTAAGACATGTCGGTTTCCTCACGATGTTTTCCTTCACCGTTTGAGCAAATGTTAAATGCGCACATAGAAAGACAGTCCATTGGTACACAGCCGGAGATCGAACCTACGACCTCAGGGATGAGAGTCGCACGCTGAAGCCACTAGCCCAACACTGCTCTCAAAAGCACTTTTAGTTATACCAACGCTGCGTCATTTCTGACTTACATGAACAACTGACATGAATTTCATTAATCAATGTTAATGTCACATTAATTAGTTTTTTTTAAGTTTAGAGGATCCTAAGTTAATTATTTAAGCCACTTTGTATGTCGTAACTGTGTCGTTTTTTTCAATTACAAACTTAATAATTTAGTGACAATAATTAATGTCGCGACTGAAATAAGCACGAACTGCGGTATTATTTAATTAAAGCTAAAACTAGTCGGTAATCTAAACTTAATTACTATTAAAGTGTTTATTTAATTAAAATACAGTGTAAATAAATACACTATAGTGTTACCGCTTAAAAAGAGAGTGATGGTAAGATCGTTCATCTAAAATTAATATATTTTTTATTTTATTTCTAAGTATTTTAACTGTTATGAATCGTTACTAAAGTTCTAATTTTCTGCGCTGAGGTGAATACTTCATGTAAATTAGAGTTAGTGAAATTAGATATTCAGAGATTAAGCGCTAAGTGTGTGTGACTTCCGAATGTTAAAAAATTAATTGATTCTGACGTACAATATTTTGAAATCTTAGTGCGCGTTAAGTGATGTTTCTGAATCTTTCCTACCCGAACCTTTATAGACCACAAGCCCATGAACAAAAATACCTGTGAAATGAACCAACGTGAATAATGCTTAGAAGGCTGTTACTACATATATCAGAAAACAACTCTGAGCACTATGCCGTCATTTCTGATAGTCTAGTCGACAAGTTGAAAATGGAACAAAATAGAGATACTGCTCTTAAAATTATGTGCGATAGCTCATTCGAACCGGAATGACGCCTAGAAAAATGTGCTAAAAGCGTGTATTAGCACATAAAAAATTGCAAAAGTTATAGACCATTAAAGATGAAAAAAAATGGAATTTAGTTTTTTGCCAATATTTAATAAACTATTAATATTTAAGAAATTTCAAATAAAGATTCTGAAAGAGGAGGAAATTTCCAATAAAAACTCTCAGCTCCCGGAACTCTATCTCCATTATTTATAACTTTAATTTAACGCTGAAAATAGGTCTGTGCGTGACATTTTTAGGATTCGCGCGTGGCGTCAAAAGCGACTACGGCACATTAATTAATTTATTTAAGGTATTGAATATTTTTTTTTAAATTTGAAAAAATTATGGTGTGTTCTGAACACTATAATTAATTTATTCCCGTTGGAAATTTTACTTAAAGTTAATTTTTCAACAAGTTAAATAATTGTTAACTAACGAAATTTTCTCGAACGACCGTCTTAATTGTAAGTGAAAAAAAATGTTTTAATAATGGTCGTAAAAATATTTCGCTTCGTAGAGCCTTTCTTACATACATACTTAACAAGATCGTGCCATAAAAGTTAAAGAAATATTTATACTTTGTTTATAACAATTTTTTTACTTAAACAAAAACTTAAAAATCCAAGTAATGTTGTTAAAAAATTTTTTTTTTCTAAATCATCAAATTATCGTTTTTATATTAATACAAGATATTTATTGATTTGCAAAAAAAATTTCCGCCATTTGTTAATAATTTTTTTTAAACAAATTGATTAAATCAATTGTTTTAAAAAAAAAAATTTCACAACTTTATTACATTACAAATATTATGATTGTTTAAAAAAAAAAATTTCCTTAATAACATATTTTAATTGTTTATAATCGTTTTTTTTATATTTCTTTTGTTTAAATAATTAGTTAAGAAATTTTTTTTTTTTTAAAAATCATAATTCACAATCCTCTATAAAGTAACAGAAAAATTTTTTTTAATCAACAATTCTATTGTTTATTAACTTACCAATTTGTTATAAACAAATGTTCAACTTTTTTATATTTTTTTTCTAAAACTTCTAAAATTAACAAAAACAACCATATATAACAAAATATAGAAAAACATTTTTTTAAATTTTTTGATTATCATGAATATTACTTTTATTAAAAAAATTTTTTTTTTTTTTTATAGACTTTGTTATATATGTTTGTTTTTGTTAATTTTAGAAGTTTTAGAAAAAAAATAAAAAGTTGAACATTTGTTTATAACAAATTGGTAAGTTAATAAACAATAGAATTGTTGATTAAAAAAAATTTTTTTCTGTTACTTTATAGAGGATTGTGAATTATGATTTTTAAAAAAAAAAATTTCTTAACTAATTATTTAAACAAAAGAAATATAAAAAAACGATTATAAACAATTAAAATATGTTATTAAGGAAATTTTTTTTTTAAACAATCATAATATTTGTAATGTAATAAAGTTAGGAAATTTTTTTTAAAACAATTGATTTAATCAATTTGTTTAAAAAAAATTATTAACAAATGGCGGAAATTTTTTTTTGCAAATCAATAAATATCTTGTATTAATATAAAACGATAATTTGATGATTTAGAAAAAAAATTTTTTTAACAACATTACTTGGATTTTTAAGTTTTTGTTTAAGTAAAAAATTGTTATAAACAAAGTATAAATATTTCTTTAACTTTTATGGCACGATCTTGTTAAGTATGTATGTAAGAAAGGCTCTACGAAGCGAAATATTTTTACGACCATTATTAAAACATTTTTTTCACTTACAATTAAGACGGTCGTTCGAGAAAATTTCGTTAGTTAACAATTATTTAACTTGTTGAAAAATTAACTTTAAGTAAAATTTCCAACGGGAATAAATTAATTATAGTGTTCAGAACACACCATAATTTTTTCAAATTTAAAAAAAATATTCAATACCTTAAATAAATTAATTAATGTGCCGTAGTCGCTTTTGACGCCACGCGCGAATCCTAAAAATGTCACGCACAGACCTATTTTCAGCGTTAAATTAAAGTTATAAATAATGGAGATAGAGTTCCGGGAGCTGAGAGTTTTTTATTGGAAATTTCCTCCTCTTTCAGAATCTTTATTTGAAATTTCTTAAATATTAATAGTTTATTAAATATTGGCAAAAAACTAAATTCCATTTTTTTTCATCTTTAATGGTCTATAACTTTTGCAATTTTTTATGTGCTAATACACGCTTTTAGCACATTTTTCTAGGCGTCATTCCGGTTCGAATGAGCTATCGCACATAATTTTAAGAGCAGTATCTCTATTTTGTTCCATTTTCAACTTGTCGACTAGACTATGAGCGGTACATGTGAGTACGTGAGTGAATGGAATTTCTCAGGTACAAATGAGGAATTTCGACTAATTATTAATGTACGGCTTTGTTATAGTGTATAGATGATTAAAAATAAATGTTGAAAAACCTAGTGCTGTACTAAAGTTATGGTGCCGGAAGTCGATGCAAATTTTTAATTCGACGATAGTTGCAGAAGCAATATAGGTTTTTCGACATTTATTTTTAATCATCTATACACTATAACAAAGCCGTACATTAATAATTAGTCGAAATTCCTCATTTGTACCTGAGAAATTCTATTCACTCACGTACTCACATGTACCGCTCAGAAATGACGGCATAGTGCACAGAGTTATTTTCTGATATAGTAACAGCCCTCTAAGCGTTATTCACGTTGGTTCATTTCACAGGTATTTTTTGTTCATGGGCTTGTGGTCTATTAGGTTCGTTTGTGAACTGGCATCAAACGCAAATGCAGTTTCAAGTCAACTTCTTAACAATTATTCTTATTTTTAACTTTTAATTTACTATACACCTTTACACAAGACTTCATTACTTACACTGCTAACTTTTACTAATATTTATGATTATTATTATTTTTTCCTAAGTATTACATTCCTTTTCTGTCTTTTTTTGCGACTGAGGCGCAAACTAGCTGCTGTGGTCTCTGGCAGAATGACCCGCGCTGTGGAATAGTCTGCTCCTCGTCCTCAGCATAATGCTGAGCCAGGGCCAATTACAGCCACAACACACACACATTACACACTTGAAACGAACCGAAAGAGAAAAACATTTTTTTGATATCTCTCATTACATTTTTTTTCTTTGATTATTATTGTTAATATGTGTGTTTATGTGTGTGTGCTTTTGTTAGTAATAAATGTTATGTCTACGTCTAAGACTTTTAATTTATTTTCCTCTCGGGGTAAAATTCAGAGTCAACAGTTCAAACATGACCTTCAGTTTCATGGTAGTTAGGCTGGTCACTGTCAACGAAACCAAACACTATTTGTTTACATAAAATGAGAGTTGAATTGTAATATGGTGCTAATGACAAGAATATACACGTATTAACATCACTGCGACACGACTTACAAAACAACCTATGTACATAAGTTACAAATACGGAAAGGTCACCAAGTATATAATATGTGATTGTGTTCTCTTCACCAACCTAATATTAAGGCACTATTTGTATTAATCTGTGTATAAAAGATTTTTTACGACAAGACACACAAAGCAATATGAGATCCTAAAATTTGACAAAAATCATCAGATTAAAATCTATTTGTGATAATAATGACTTCAATCCTCTTTCGATCAGAATAGTGACAAAGAAATAACGCGTTTTTTGGATTAAACCTGTTCTAGTATAAACCTAAAAAATAAAAAATTTGGACAACGCTGTTTTATATTGTTTTACGTTCCGTATTATTTAAATCATTTGTTTTAATACATTAGAGATAATTGGAGGAGGTCTATACTTTCCTTTGAAAAAAAATAAATATTATGTATAATAACAATTTGTTTAAAATTATTTATGTAAAGACGGATGTATGTTTTAAAGAATAAATGAGGCTTTATTTTATTATCATATTTAAGTATTTCATGGTGATCAGTTTACGTACTTTTTTATAGTCGCACTGCTGCCCCCGCGAACTTTCGCCTTAATCATGTTTTACTAAGCCTATATAATACCAGAAATAAAACTATTTTTTTAGTTTTGTTTATATTTTTAAATTTTACCCTCCATAAAAACCATCAAGTTATAGTTTCAAGGTTCATAGTCGTACGCCTAACCACTGGGCCAACAATGCCCTAAATCCCTTTATGCGAATTATCACCATAGACTACGCGCATACTCTTCAAAAACAAGTTAGTTTTCGGTGAAGAGAAAAAAGTATGTTGATATACCTAATCGAATTAATGGGCTCTAACATTTAATGAGATTTAAAGAGACATAGCTGGACCTTTGTACTTCTTCTTCTAATATGTATTTGGACTTCAAAGGGGCACACAGATAGTACACACAGAGTACAGATACACCAGGCACTCATAGTAGCTATATTTTTGTAGTTGAAGGGTAAAGATTTCGAATACCAAGGGCAAGCGGATAGTGAGTAACATGATGATGTAAACAGTATACATTTGTATCGAAATGGCGGCTAAACATTCGCACAAATAACAATATTCGCAATTTCCGGTTCAATTGCTTTGTTAGGAAATTTCGTCCTTTACCTAGTTACTTAACTAAATGATGATTAAGTTATTTTTTATTGTTAATATTTATCATTAATTAATACGACAAAAATATAATTATGAAATAGATTTTGACTTATTTTTATGCGTCATACAGCTTAATTTTATTTATGACTAGCTGGCCTGGCGAACATCGTACCGCCTAACAGTCGATTCTATATTTTTTTTAATACTTATTCTGCTATTCGGGACACCGGTCTAGCTAGTACGATAAAAAAAAGAAAAATGATAATACAACAAATACATTATGTCAAAAAATAAAAATTTACCTTCCCGGAACCCCTCCACTAACACTTGAACTTTATAATATGGTATTAAAGTTCAAATTGCCTTTAAATATTATTACGAATATTTTGTATGGAAATATAGAAAAGTGTTGTTTTTAGACTTTTTCACTCAATTTTTTTAATTTTTCTCTCCGTAACAACCATCTTCGTACTTCAAGGAATATTATAAAAAAAGAATCAGACAAATCGGTCAAGCCGTTTTCATGTTATGTCGTGACAACGGAAAACGGGTTTCATTTTTATATATATAGATAGGTACCTACTTATGTGTGATGAACATTAATTTGTGTAATTGTTAAATATATCATATATTGATATTAATATGTCATATATCGATTGATTGCAAAACAACGTAGTCTATTTCTAGATTTTCGTCAAATATTTATAATAACGAATTGCTGTGTATAATGTCTTGAGGTATTAAAATATTTTATATGGACAACATTAAACTTATAATATACTGTTTATTATAATATATTAATTAATTTAACCATAGAAATATTGATTTCTATATAAAAATTAAAATGGTAATAATCTAATTAATGAATTATTTTAGTTTTGATATTAGTAAATTTCTCAAAATTTCTTAACTTTAATCATAATAATATATATATATCATAAATCCAAGGAATTATTAGATGTTTAATTGAGACTTTTTGTATTTTTACAGTAGGAGAGGATAGCACGATGGGCACACTCATCAATAATGTCACACAGTACTACACTTACGTGAACGATGAACTGGCAGGTATACTATATAGCTTCATTAATATTAAACTCTATTAATATTGTAAATAAAACGGATACATGTCAAAGGACAAAAGGTGAATGAACTGAATTTATGTTCTTTTAGTCGGCATGTTTGTTAGAGATGAGTTTACTCAAATGCTAGTTGCTTGCTTGCGACTTCGACTGGACATGTTCTATAAATTTACAAAAATTTATCAATAATACGCAAAACAGTATTGCCCCCTTTAATAATATTTCAAACATTGACACACAATACAGCAAGTACTGTGTGTCAATATACAGCACCCATGTATGTTATCATTAAAAGCTAACATCAATATAAATAATTTGTATCCTCTAATAAATGTATTATTTAAAAATAAAAATAAAACAAAATTATTGCTTCCATTGAAAACTAGCAACAGACCTACTGGTGAGCATTTAGCAGGCATGTAAAGTCAAGTAAAGTCGCTTTTTCGATCTGTGCCGTTTGCGTCGTTTGCCATCCAAAAGTGTTATGTGCTCACCTAGAATGAATATTTGAGCAAGAGTACAAACGCAGTACCAATAAGATCGAACTCTTAGCGAAAAACTTATAACTGCTCCATCCATTTTAGGTTACTAGATAAAGTGTTCTTTAACAAGTAATTTATATCGTTATATTAATAGTTCTAGGAAATACCCATTGCTTACGTTAGAAATTCTCATCATCGGGTTTTTTTGTGCACGAATGCGTTTGCATACTATTAAAGCGAAGATTAGCAAATACGAGGCCCAGACATGTTGATGTACAACAATAATTGTCCTATTATATCAACATTTTTTTTATCTGCGGTTAACACAACTTACACAGTACGATTTCTTATCTTCTCGCAACTGTAACCACAGCGCGACCACAGTAGTAGGTACAACTAACGGCAAGAATAAAAAAATTGAATAGGTGGCCTAAATGTAGTAATGTAGCGGCTTTCCCAATTACCATTGGAAAACTTTTCCTTTCAGATCCACGTACAAATCAATTCTGGTTGGTTAGAAACCCAATACCAATCATGACGATAATGTTCCTGTACCATAGGTTCGTCAAAGTATGGGGACCAGCGTATATGGCTAAACGAGAGCCATATAACTTAAAATGGCTTATTGTAGCGTATAATATTGTACAGATCGGTTTGTGTGCACATATGGCTTTTCAGGTAAGATAAATTCGCTACAACGACCATCTTATGTTATAGTATAGAATTAAAACAAGATCTCTGTTGAACCGGGTGCGAGGCTGTCGGAACAGCATCTTGAAGACTGTGGCAGATGACCTGTATTCGCCTATCATGAGGCATTTTGTGCGTACACTTGTCGGTTCAAATCGACGAGTGTATGCATATACTGTTTCATGAGTTTTATGTTTGGCTTTTTAATAAATATATACTAACACTAGTATAATTTTAATTAGTGTAAGTTTATACTAACATAATGATGGATTATTTTATCTGAACAAATAATTAAATAATATTAATAACGGGACATACATATAATAATAATCGAGTGCGCTACAACCCCATAATTATATTGCATTTGTTTCTTTGATCCTTTTCTTTTTATGAACACAATTAGGTGAGCATACCTTCATATCCCGGCAGTGCGCTTTCTATGTGAACAATAAACAAATGCTTGTACAATGGAGGGAACATCGTGAGGGCATGTCTTAGACCCAAAAATACTACAGACATTTAGTCTATATGTAAATAATAACGATAAAAAAACAGATACAACGTCTACCCAAGGCCCTTATCTACCGCCACTGGCTTATATTTATAACGAATGCCTTTTCACAAATTTAAATAAAAGATTACATCTTCGTAAATGAACTTATTCGTCGAAATCATAACCCTACTTGTTATAAGAAGATTAGTAGAAGTATAATTTGATTTTAGTGTATAACATGGTTATACTTACCGGGATACTACAGCCTTTGGTGCCAAAAGATCAATTACCATGACAACGAAGTTGAGAGACTCATCATCAGCCGAGTGTGGCTATATTACTTTATCAAAATTGTTGATTTACTTGACACTGTAAGTATATTGAATATCCTGATATGATTATTTTAAGGTTGACAGTTATTGATAACATAATAACAAATAAGCCTTATTTAATTCTTGAATAGCAATACAACATACACACACATACAAAACTAACTTTTCAAGGACCTCATTAAGACTTCATCCTCCTCCGATCGGCTCAATCTCTCTCTCTATGTTGAGCATTTTACTTACTAATAATGTAATGGATACGGGAATAACTTCCTTATCTATTAACTGTTGTCCACTTGTAACGATCAATTAGGTAATATGCAAAGAAAAGTATATTAGATTTAAATGCCAGAGAACAAAGTAGGTAAAGATATGTCACTTGTAGTTAAGTATCTACGAAAAAGAACCGTTTCCTGGATGAGATAATTTTTAGCGTTGTCCATTGGCCTTGAAGTTTAAATTATAAACTGTAGTAATAATGTATACTTTTACAGGTATTTTTCATTCTACGTAAGAAATTCTCTCAAGTGTCATTCTTACATGTCTACCACCATCTTGGAATGTGCTTCCTTGGATATATTGGCACGAAATATGTACCAGGTGCGTTGTTACTTATTTGTAATTTAAGATTTTAAGCTTCCATCAAATAGATACTAAAATCGGGGTAAATGTAAAGCTTGTGAAGTTGATGTTGTTGGAGCCGGATTTGTAAAGTACGTCGGAGAAAAAACGGTCGAACGATTTTTCGAACGACGAGCGTTTCTTACGAACGCTAGGTTAACGATGAGAGATATATGATTGAGTTCTAAAGAAAAGTTGTAGAACTTGATAATGCCTATAAAAAATTAAGCTTGTTGCTGTAAATAATAATATAATAATAATAATTTCATAAGTATCCTTGGTGAAAGTCATAGACATTGTTTCATTGCCTGCAATGTCTAAGGTTCTAAAATTTAACTAAAAACGCACGACAATCTTCAAAACACATTATTTGGCTAATTAGAAAAAATCCCAAATTCAAAAAGATTTTATTCTTTCAATTTACTAACGTAGATTATAAACTTAGATTACATATGGAAGTATAAGATCATAAATAAATGTTTTATTATTCTTTATAGCAAGTAGGATCACGGTGTGACATGGGACACGGGTTTGATACCGACAAATAAATCATAGTTATGGTTAGTATTTACAATACTCGCGAAATTTTAAGAAAACAATGTGTGTTGGTATTTTCAGGTGGTCACGGGATAATGCTAGGATTCATTAACTCGGCCGTCCACGCCGTGATGTACACGTACTACCTCATCTCGATCACCAAGCCCCAGTGGGTGCAAGGATGGTGGAAGAAGTATATTACTCAACTGCAAATCGTAAGTATTTTGTATATATGACCAAACAAGAGAATACGTTTATAAAATGTCTATTAAAACCTTGAATACAGCTGTTTTGATTGTCGTCGAGTATTAAGACTGAAGTATAATTTAAACTCTCGAATACTTAACTAATACTATATGGTTTATGCCCCATGTAAGGGGCAAGGGGGAATTTCTCGTATAAAGTAAGTAGGTAGTAATGAATCGGTGGCGTTTAAACATGCCTTTTACTACTTACTTAGATAGACGTGACTTTATTTACTAACAAAATATTTATTAATTACTTAATTTCACTAGTTAATACTGTATTTGTCTATGGTCATCAGAACCCGAAGGTAGTGAAATAAAATATAATTTTACTTCGTTCGATTAATCTTACCGCACATTTGAATCTCATTACTTAGTCGCCATAGACTAATTACAATATTACGTGAATTGCATTATAAGCACAGTAACCATAAGAAGACTCCTAGACGCGTATTGGACTACCTGATGTTTACTACATTTATGTATGAATGGTGATACTATGAATAATTTATTTTAAAACATAACCATTATGTCATTACAAACATTATATTAGCCTTAAACTGACAATGTGTGTGATCATCAATTATAAGCTCAATTATTATCAATCATAAATTATCAGCTTTATACTAGTAGTATTTAGTTGTTGATCCACCGGTACGGGGGTCAACCAACTAGCTGGTGCCTTCCAGCCAATTTGCATATATTGTTAGGCTTCCTTCACTGCCCGATCTTAGCCCTAGTCAACATAGACCGTAGACTTCATACCTCTTTGTAGGCCCTTAGGATTTTCCGAAAATCTTTAACTTAATAATATATCCATATTAGTAATAGTGGATTGGTCACATATGACAGGCGTTTAAAAACAAGAATTATTGCAGTTTGAATCGTAAGAAGTTCTTAATTCATTAAATTCATGTTTTCATTCATTTGGTACGTGAAATACCTATGATTAGGTGCTAAAGTATATTTTACATTTAATTGAAGTCCGTTATTAATATTATCAACCTTTTCAGTTGCAGTTCCTTCTACTGATCCTGCATTTCGGCCACATTATTTTCGAGCCGTCGTGCGGCTATCCCAAATGGGTTGCGTTCGTCTTTTTGCCTCACAACGTGTTCATATTGTTCCTCTTTTCGGATTTCTATATCAAGGAGTACATATTGAAAAAGAAAAAGGACAATAAGTAGTTATAAGTGTTATTTAAAATATTATACTCATAGCTTTAATAAACTGGATTATTTATTAATCGTTTTTTTAATTGGTTCGTCTTTAACATTTATATAACCTAGTTTTGCGTTCCAACCCCAGAAGTGCACAATGGATTGCCTATTTACTTGCTCAATGAATACTTCCTCTTACGTTAGAGGACGTAAGGAGAACAGGACGTTATAAACGCAAAAATTAAAAACCAAAGAAACAGAAGGTTGATCAACTAATTGTCTATAACAAAAAAAAATGTGGCACTCGGGGACTGCCGCATTTTTATCAACTTATGCAATTATAATTATTTATTTATGCAGTATTTTTTTTATTTGGTTTTAATTCAATCTACCACTCTACCAGACTCAGACTAACACGCCTATATAGTCGGTCTCAGTCTAACGCGTACCGGCTGCACCGGCCGCGCTGACGCTACGTCACCGATCTCGTCAGAGAGATGTGAATACGCAGTATGCGTTCTGTCCCACTCTAACGCACCTGCGCTACGTCACCGATCATTCCAGACCGATGTGAGTCGCAGTATTCGTTGCCCGCACCTATATTACGTCATCGTGTGTTTGGTTTTTATTTTCGTTACGGAATTTCTTGATTCGGTTGCCGCGTACAAAGCCCGCGATAAAATCTATGCAATAGCTTAAAAATGTCATAGAAATATAGGTGAAAGAGCGTGCAAAGTGCAAAGTGATGGGCGTCTATGCGCGGAAACTAAGTCCACACTACATATATACCAAGGTCTATTTCGATAATTAAAAACTGTTATTGTCTAGTAGAGCTCCATCCGCCAACTACCCATAATTTTACTACACAGATACAGTTCTTGCTCAATGAATATATGAAACTTATGAATTGTTCTTTTAGAATAGTAGACGTAATTTAAATTTTGTGTACTTAAAGGTACCTTTTTGTATTCCGAATACTATTAGACTTATATGATGATGATATTAATTTATGCCTAATGGGAAAGGCAAAGGACTTTAGTCCATACAGCCAGGTCTTGTTCTTGGTAATAATTGGAGAATTTTGGTTTGTTTTAAATTCCGAAGCCACGTCTTACGTAGTTAGGACTCCTAGACTTATTTGATTAGATGAATACTGAATAGTACTTTTCAATCAGAAATCTAATGATTGTACTCGTTTGCACAGACTAAGGTGATAAGATCTGTGCATAAGGCTATGCATTTTGCAAAATCGAATTGACCTGAGGTATAGTATTGTCGTAAAACTTTTCCTAACCGAAAGGCAAATCTCATGGGTAAATCTGGACCAACGAATTATGGATAAACATAGAAATCTAGTACTTCAGACTGGTAAATTTGTTATCTGTGCGTACATATTGGGAATTTAAACACATCCAAGTGTCAGCTGTTAATTGTCAATAATTGAGAAAAAATAAAAACATTGCACATGATTTAACAGCAAATTAATTAATATTCGATACAAACGCGTTTAACAATTTGACTGTAATTTACTATGGTAATGAGACACAATTTTTATAATTAGTTTCGAAAATGAGTGTAAATCAGTCACCGTCTCGTCCTGGAGAAGCTGCTTTACAAAATATGCAAATCCTCAAAAGTGAGAGTTCTGTTTTCAAAGTCCCTAAAGTACCAATAATAAAGAAAAATGCAAGAAAAGCTCAAGTTTTAGATGAAGAAGAATATGTTGAGGTATGTAATTAATTTAGGAAATAATTACGAAAATATAATGTGAGACAAAAAAGCATGTGTAAATTCTAAAGAACTTGTACCTTATAAATTATTTGTAGGGATAACTTTTGAACAAAATATACATGTAAAGTTTGGAAGCAGTTCATATTTACAGCCTACACTTTATAGAGGGAATGAGATAACATCAAACTTTACTTTACTTGATGCCAAACATAAAGTGTAACTATATAGTGCATACATGCTAGTATTACTGACCTTTTTCCTTAAACCTTAAAACACTTAGGTGATCATCCTTTTGCACTTCACTACTTGGATACTTAGGTAACTTTATTTGTTATTCTAATAGATTGTGTTAGTGACTATAAATATGAATATTTTTTAGGATCCATTACAGACTTACAAATTCTCTGTAATGCCAATAATTTATATTTATGTACATCTGTTTTATCTGATTTCAGGGTATATCAAAAATAATTCAAAGAGACTTCTTTCCTGACTTAGAAAAGTTGAAGGCACAAAATGATTACTTAGAGGCCACTGAAAACAAAGACTTTGCAAGACTTCGTGAAATTGCAAGAAAATATAGTGGCAGTAGACCACCCACTGAACCTTGTAAGTACTTTTATTTTTGGAACCTTGTATATTAATGAAAAAGTGTAAAAAAAAGAATAAATATAGTATAAAATACTAGTCTATGCTATAAAACTAGGTTTAACGAAGGTCCCTTATAGACTAGACTTCAACACATTAAATATGATATATGGAATAGATGATAGAATATGTTTTAGCATTTTAATAGGTAAAAAACATAATTACTTCTGATTATAGAAAAAAGAATTATGCATAATTTATTCTTTAATTTGTTTTAGATAATTCACCAGCGACATTTGACACACCTGGAGTGGACCGGCCTCAATCACCATCAGAAAGGGACTTGAGACCCCCTGATACAAGCTCTGACAACAAATCAACAGATATAACAGATAATCATACCCTAGGTAATTTTTATCAGCTTTTTTAATTTGTACAGTTGCATTTATAAACAACTAGCAGACTCGGCCAAGCGTTGCTGTGGCTAAAGTTTCTGTTATATTACATAGTAGTAAACTATTCAAGGGAAACGGTAGGAGAGCACCAGTCATGGGGACCACCATGCTTTGTTGGTGGTTATGCCATTAAATTGTAGCTTATGTGAAACGTTGGTACTTTCAACACAGCGCCATCTATTAGAATTGTGTCAAATTATAAAAAAATAATTTGCAATAACATAATATTGCGGGTATAAATTAAGATGTAAGCTAGCCTATCTTTCAAGTTAGATCAAACTGCACACGGTGTGCAAATTTGATTGAAATCGGTTCGGTAGTTTAGGAGTCCATAGCGTACAAACAACGTGACACGTAATTTATATATATGTATTAAGATATATTAGACAGTGTAACATCCCTCGATTAACGACATACCCCCTAAAGCGTCGCAATCACTCGGCTTTGGTTGGTTTAGCTTGTCCACCATACAATGATACACTCTACATAGCGTTACAGCAACTCTCAATAACGTCATCAATGAAATACTAAAAAGTACTTTTTAAGTTGCCGAAATTAGTTGAAACTGCGGAGCTGTGCACGTTGTTTTGTCGCTTTATTGTCCTAGTTACTTTTCAGATTCATTCCTTGCAAGTCATACAAGTGAGGACAATGCTAGTTATGATCGTGTGATAGCATTAGAGAACAAAAAAAAAGCAACTAAATTGGCCTCACAGTTTGAAGCGGAGATTTTATCGAAAGCACTTGTTGACTCAGCGCTAGCACTACCCTCAATTGAACAACAGGCTGACCAGATGGAAAGACCATATGAGGTTTGTACATATACACTACATTTACCCCTACACTAGCTTGTGCTACAGAAAGTAAATGACGAATGAATGTAGTATTGCGTTTGCGAGTGCAAGTTCCACATACTATTTAAATTAAACTATTGATTTTTTTCTAATTACTTAGAACACTCTGACCATAAGAAATTCCCGTTAACATCTGTTAAAAACTTTAAAGGAATTATTTTCTAATACTCCTTTGATACGATAAAGTGATATTTCTTTACACCTCCTACATGCATACTGTCCTAAATTCTACATAAGGGATAAGATGGATTACGAAAATGAATTATGAAAATGAATTATTATTAAAAATATTGATTTTGATGTTTGTTAGAAAGATAAACCAAGATGTGTTTGTCTTAGTTTGATTCCCGGTTCCGGTAGCCTGTTCAAATTTAAATGCAGTTTATTAGAAATTACTATCTACAGTTCGTCTTCATGTATTATTTAACTATTAGCTATCTTAATCTACCTATAAATATTAATTGTTTGAACTTCTTCATTAAAATATATTGTGAATGAATCAGAAGAAAATGTTTAATAATAAGATAGCTAAGTTAACTGTGACCTACGTGTAATTATGTTCATTACCTTCTTTACAATAATTATAATTAATATCACATTATTATTCTTGAAACTTGAGCTCCGTGCAACGTTTACGTAAGTCGACCTCACGAAGGGTAACGAGTACTTTAATTATGATATTTTTTACCTATTATGTCCATCTTTAATATTTTTAAAACCAAACCTTTTTATATCAAACCTTCTTCCTATTTATAAAAAAAACCTTTTTGAAATGTTATTTACTTATTATTTCGTACGTGATATCTTTATTTACTTAATAAGAACATATATTAGTTATTGTGTATTAAATTAAGGATTTAATTTTGAATTTTAATTTACAAGATATTTTCTTACAGCTAGATACGTGGCGGTATCGGGCTAAAAACTACATAATGTATGTCCCAGATGGGGCTGAGTCACAAAAGCCTAGCGCAAAGCCAGAATTACAGTATCATAATACTAAACTACAAACTCAGCCATTTGATTATGTTAAAAATCAGGAAGCAATAAGTGCTATAGCAAGAACACAGGTGTGTACTATTATTATTACTCTTAAGACGAAGGTTATTACGCGATTTGACCCACGTTGATTTGAGACCTATGTACATTGCACATAATACTATTTGACCAATCTTACGGAGTTATCTTTAAACTAATATCTCCCTAATATCCCAAGGATTTTATTGAAATTAAAACATTATGTTTTTATATGCACTTTTCAAAATTAAATACTAGTGATAAAGTATTCATTTGGGTAAGAATAAATAATATATTTAAACCCCAAAAAATAATGCTTTGTTTTGAAATTTTTTTTACATAAAAATAGAAATACAAAATGTCGTTAACATTATTTTGTTAGGTTAAATAGTAATGATTCATCATTAATAAGCCAGAATTTTTAGTTTAATTTCCGAAACGTTACGACTTAGGGGCTTTCATAAGAAAAGAGCGTACCACTTAAAGGCCGACAACGCACTTGCAAACCTCCTAGTGTTGCAGGTGTCCATAGCCGGTAAACACGACATCTTTTTTGAAATTTTACGGTTTTATTTAAACCTTTTATTCTTTTTTTTATGGGAGGTTTCAAGAACCTAATCTGTTATAATAAATTTGTCTTAGGGCTCCAACGATAAAGGCAAAATAGGTGTAGACGGTGTAAGTATATCGGGGGATAAACCTCCGACAGCCTACGAATTGTTAGCAACGCCTTCCCCGAGACCTGGTGTAGGACCAGACCAATCACCGCTCATGACCTGGGGAGAGATCGAGGGTACACCTTTCAGACTCGATGGAGGGGACACCCCGTTACCTGCGTGAGTTTATTTAATGTTAAGAATTAAATTTATTATTAAAAAGAAAATATAATATTATGACTTATGTCAATGTCTTGAAGTGACAGCTTCACCCGGTTTTAGAAATATGTATATATCTAAACTTTATTTTGGTCGTAATTAATTCGAATTATTTTGTCTTTGTTACTGGAGAAAAGTGTATAATATAGTAATGATGATAAAAATTATTACAAGGATGTATGTATAGTTACTATTTTTATGTTAAGTATTTTTTTTTAATCACAGAAAATTAGCGATAAATTAGATAACCACGATCGATCTTTTCATATTATTTTATAAATCTAAAATATAATAGACCATGTACAGATTATCAAAGATAACATAACCATCACAATTTTTAACGATTTCAATAAACCCGACGTTTTCTAGAACGTCATGGAAGAAATAAGAATTAATATATTTTACTTTTAAACATTTGTATAAGGTCAAGGAGCTTTATAAAGCAAATTAATTAAGAGAGAAGAGATAATTTAAATAATAAAGTCCACAAACGTAGAGTAGAAAATACGTCGAAAAATGTTAATAATACTTATAGTGTTGGGGCGGGTGCAGCATACCGGATCCTCGAAGGTGGCGCTCGGGAGAGAATAGCGATGCAGCTTGCTGAACAAGTGGCTAAACGCAGGAGACCAACCACACCCCGACGAACGCCAACACCACAGAGGTAAGTGACTTAGACTCGATTCTGAATCTTACCTTTTTCAATCATCAATGTTATAAATTTAAAATGCATAAATAGTTTTTTTTTTAAAAGTTAAGTATATAGTGTTTGGCAGTAACGTGGTAATTTAGGGTTTTTTTTAAATTACTTTTTAATGTATAATATTCTACGGTTTCCATATTTGTAAATGTGTAAGGAACTTGTATACTCACTTTTTTTAGTATAGTAGTTTTATTGTAGGAGTACATTGTCTTCACTTATAAATATAATTATTTAACTAATTACTAATGTATACAAAATATTGTAAACCTATTTTAAAAGTGTAAGTGTGGAGTTTCTTTCCCATTCTTCTCCACACGAAACTTTTGGAAGGGGCAACAATAATCATCTTTATATTTTATTTGACGTTCAAACGTGCCATTCTAATTGAAATAAATGATTTGACTTGACTTGACAATTTTTTAACTGAAAAGTATGTTTGCTCATAAAATTAGTATGTTTTACTAAAGGCAGATTTGTGTAAATTACTACTATTGTAATTGTGTATGAAATGAGCTATTCTGAACGGGTGCTTTTGCGCATCATTATCATCTAATCGTTTTCCTAAATTCCCTTCTCTATGGTCTTCGCGTTATCAATGGAAATCATATCCGATAAAGTATCAAATGACAGTTTTTTAGTTTCAGAACGAACACGGAGCGTTTAGCGAGTATGTCACCGGCTGCAAGAAAACTCGCGGCTAAACATTTACTTTCACCCAGATTGAAACTCACCCCCAATGATATGGGTATCTCGCACCCGTCAAAAACACCGACGCCCAGACGACCCCTTGTGGCAACACCGGTTCAAGACTCAGGCAACTCTGATAACATCACAGATAATCTATTGCAAATAAATGTCTCCAAACGGAGCCGGTTAAAGGCTCAAGATTTCTTCATTTAACTGTGTATTAATATATTTATCTTTTAAATAACGTGTTTTATTTGAATTTTTATTAAAGAGTAAAATACATAGGGTTTGTAGTTGTACTGATTTACTATTTTATTTTCGATAATATATAATTAAACTAAACTATTAACGTGTTAAACGGTATTTAATAAAAATTTAGATTCCTATATAAGGAGACTCGCAACGAACAGTTTATTTGAGTATCCGCGGAATACGTAACGGAATATTCCGCGAACTAATTAGCCAAATAGCTATATGTAATAAGCATAAACATATCACTTTTTTATATTTAATCAAACGTTTATATATATATACGAGATATATATTGAGAATTTGTTTTTTTTAAGACTTTCAAAGTGAAATTGGATAAAATAAAGATAAAATTTAACTATGTCTACTTAACGATAGCAAAAAATTATTGATCTACAGAAATATCATATTAATAGTAAAACATCAGTGTTAGGCGATTATAAATGTAGCTGACAGTAGCACCATTTGATTATTATCTATAGTTCTTTACTGTTACCGTCATTATATATTGCTTCACCGTTGGAGCAAGATTTAATTATGCAGATAGAAAAATGCATTACTAACGAAGCCTTGAAATCACGGTTGAGAGCGCTTAAACTATTATTAGGTATGAATATTCGGCTTCTTTGACCTCAGTCGCCGTATATAAGAAGTCTACAAGATTCGTTTCATTGTGAAGCTACGAAACGTTATGATATCAAAAGAAAGTTCGTGAGGGTAGTCTATTTAAGGTAAGTCATAAGATGTTTTAGTTACTAGTAGGTATGTTACATATTTAGGCAGGCAGCCCTGCCTTGCGATTCTGTAACTCACTTTTCGAACTCACACGGCGGTCTGTGACCGCTGTGTGAGTTCGAAAAGTGAGTTACAGAATCGCAAGACTGATCGAAAATCGTAGCAGCCCTGATCGAGTTTTGAGGCAGCCCTATACATATTATTATTAGAATCTTTTGTGCCGTGGAACAATGGTCATAGATTGTGGTTTTTATATTTGTTTTATTCAAAGAGATAATTCAGCCTCGTACCAACAATAATTAATTTTAATTGAATGATTTAAGTAACGAATGTATACAATCATGAGTTATAAATGAAAATAATAAAAAGTACTTACATTTGCATCGCTTTTCATTTACAATTTGTCTATATTCACAAGTGGATAGTGGCTGATTCACATCGTCGATTTTCGGGCTTAAAATATGCCGGTTTGCTTACGTTTCCTTCAGCTTTCAGGCAAGTGTTCAGCCGTGACGAACTATGGACTTTTAGATTGAGATTTACACATTTGATTACTAGTAGACTTTGGGGTAAATTAAACATGAGATTTTAAAAACTTTTATTATATTATTGGGACTTAAAAATCTTCCATGATCCTGATTAGACCAGGCTAGTCAAAAACACCATAGTCTTCACTTTTTTAATGTAAATTCATTGCTAATTATAATAATAATTGTAATGCACATAGTCGCGAGTAATACGTGATTAAAATCAATCAAATCTCTTCGAGGTATATATGGTGGTATTAAAATGAATAATACTAATTCGAAACCACAATATACCGTATTTACTTAAATACTCTATTGTAAATATTATTATTTCTAATATATTGTCACAGGTATTGTCATTCTTATGTTTATATCCTTACGATCTTTATCGCATTCGTTATAGCGTTATATAAAATATAAAACTAAATGCAAAAATACTGCACTATTGTACCTGATACAAATTACATAACTGGTTTGAAAAATTACAATGTGAGAAGTTTTTACCTTATCGCATTGTTTATAATACTGCTCTAGTCCTCTAACCACAAAATAAGAAAGGAATAACTTAAATATTTTGACCTTACATGCAAGCCTTGTTTTCCCGAACAATTTTTTAACGAAAATCTAAGTAGTTTTTATATACGCCACAACCTGTTTTTAACAAGTTTTTGCTTTGAGCAACTATATTTTAAAAACGATTAGAACGGTAGATATGCTTTATACCATGGTTCTTTAGGTTTTGGTTTATAATATTCCGAGTTTGGTTTGACCACGGTATCATCAGTCGGGTCTTCTTCAAAAACATTAACAAATGAAGCAAAATACCCGAATCGCGGGAACGCCAAAAAGGGAAAATATTTTAGGAGAAATATAGTGACTTTAAAGTTTATGTTTAAATATAACCTTCCCCAGTAAGTCGTATAGAATGCAGAAAATAGGGTGATTATAGCTAATCTATATTTGCCAGCGAAAGGCAGACTTTGATATTCGGGGATAGTTTCGATACTATCATAGTGGCGTAGGTATAGAAGCCTAGACGTTGGTTTAGGACATCCCTCTATGGCCGGTTCTAATATGAATCTGTTGACATCGACTCCTGAAATAAAAAACCTTCTTTAAGTATGTTACTGATACTGAGTCTCTGAATATGTTCTTAATACAAACTTAGGCAAGTGATCGCCTTTTGTGTATATTGATAATTTACTTCAAAAAATAAACCAGTAAATGTCATCAACCTCTGCGCCGCGCCCGATAATAGGGATTGCTATTTGTAGTTCAGAGTACCTTTAATGTTGAGTTTTATACCGCTCAATACTAACCAAGGCTAAGTCAGCGCTACGGATTGAAAGAACTAAGTATATAGAAATGTAATTTTTTTTTTTATGTAATAGGAGGCAAACGGGCAGGAGGCTCACCTGATGTTAAGTGATACTGCCGCCCATGGACACTCACATTGCCAGAAGGCTCGCAAGTGCGTTGCTGGCCTTTTAAGAATTGGTACGCTCTTTTCTTGAAGGACCCTAAGTCGAATTGGTTCGGAAATACTTCAGGGCAGCTAGTTCCACATAGTGGTGGTGCGCGGCAAAAACTGCCTTAGAAAACGCTCAGTTGTGGAACGACGGACGTCGAGGTGATACGGATGGTATTTTGTATATAAAATCGTCGGAATCGCTATGGCTTTTGAAAGTAACAAAGAGCCAAAGTATAATAAAGGCTTCTAGATATACTAAAAAAACATATTAATAGACCATAAGAAATTTCAATATGTGGGTAATAAAACTTACCTATATCTTCAGACTGTCCGCCAAGCATATCTTTTATTTTGTCTTGTAAGTTGGCCCTTTCTGTTTCCGTATAAATGTAGCCAGGCACATCCATAAGGTGCTTCGTCAAATACAGCAATCCATCAATGTTAATCGTGGGATTAACACACCACATAGCATCAAGCAAGCAACGCGAAAGGTGCTCAAAATATTCTGGTACATTTGTTAAACACGGTTTGAATACACGATCTTTGAGAATATGACAAACTTCTTGGGTCTCTTTGAAAGTAGCTCGACAAATGTTGTACCTGAAATTTACTTGAATAGTTTTGCTTCAGAAATTCTGGATGTCTAAAGAGTATATTTGAATTAAGACAAAGGAATTTTATTGGTACCGTTGGCAAGATTAATTAAGTACATCTAAAATTCTCGTGTCACAATGTTCGTTCCCATACTCCTCCGAAACGGCTCGATTCTTTTGAATTTTTTTATGCATATTCAGTAAATCTGAGAATACTACTATCTATCATTCAAACCCGTAAGTGATAAGGTGATCCACACCAAAAAAAAAATATTTTTTGGATAACATTTTTTGTGTTATTTTATTATGTGACATTAAAAATACATGTAACAACCCTTAATTTTCACCCCTCTACGATCAACCTCTATTTTTTATTAAAGTAGATAGTTATTTTTTTAACTTAAAAATGTTTCCTAGAAATAATATACATGGCAAAACAACTTTGCCGGGTCAGCTAGTATATAAGTATATATATTATTAATCACAAGTCACTAATCAAATTTTGAATTAAGTACAGTTTTTTTACATAAAATTAATAGGTAACTTTGCATATTAAAAATGATAATATATACGTCCTTGATGTTTTAGGAATTTGTTTTTATTACCTTATCACATTGATTAATTTAATTACCTATCTTCTAAGCCGATAGCGTAGCCGATCGTTCTCCAAAAATGGTTATAGGCCTCCCAATCACCTGGTTGTAGTTGCTGAATGCCGAACTTATCTGGCTTTAATAATGATATACCGATGAATCCAAATTGAGTTATGGCCAAATCCCTTTGAGAGATTATTCCTACTCCCTTAATTTTGGATGCTAAACTCGCTTTTACGTGTCGAGTGCGGACTGCCATTAATGATTTCCAAGATCTGAAATTGTTGTTTTTCTGAAAAACTTTTCGGAAAGAAACAAAATACCAGATTCTCACAATGTCGTATCAAACACATTAATGTTTGAAGCGTGAATATGTGTATATTATTACGGTATATTGAAGAGAGAAGTAAAGTGTTATTAGAAGACGAAGTTAAATATATAAACATACATCTATCCAAATAAAAACAGACCAATGAATTTTTGTAACAATTATGAACATCTTGTACACGCAAACAATACTTTCAATGAATTGCGATTTTGTAAATCCGTACAAAATATATTTCTCATTAACCTAGTACTTACATACTTCCAGGCTTAAATTCGTGTTCAAACCAAGACACAGTGTGAAGGACCGTAGATAAATATCTTTTATATGATGTGTACACTGAGTTAGACCTTCTAGTACTTATAAGGATTTTGAGTATTGAGGGTACTGCGAATACCGCAACAAGACCCACCAACATTGAATTACTGAATTGAAAACAATGGTCCCAATAAAATCGTCGAGCTCTGAAAATAATAATAACGTAATTTCAAACTGAAACTCTTTACTCTATCAGTGGGGAGAAAGGCGAAGGGCTAACGACACGCCGTACGGCTGCCTCGTGGTGGAAGGTTATGTGGGACTCGATTTGTAAAGTTGGGTGAGGACGCGTTCAATGCTTGGACAGAGTTGGTGCCTCCTCACGCCCGACTTCCTTGTGTAAATATCTGCCGAAACAGCCCTGTCCGGATAGTATCTGTACAAGTCAGTAGCTGAGACCCACCGCCTCCTGGCACATTATTCGACTTGTGGTCTGAACGCGTTGATGATGTAAAACCCAGCGCTTGCGCCAGCCAGTTCCTCCACCCAGTGTCTTATTGCTTGGTTGTGTGTTGCCGACCAGGATGGATACTCCATCGACAATGAGGGGTGGGTGACTATTGGAGTGGCGCCCAGCGATGACCTTGGAAACATATCGCCTCCGATTTGGCGAGGGCGACTGTGAGCCCGAGCCTTCTAATTTCAGACACTATTCTGGCTACTCCGGCAGATGCACGTAGGCGCACTTCCTTGTAATCCTGCCCACAAGCAACCACGACCACGAGTGTGTCGTCGCCGTAAAAGATAATTGTCACTTTTGGATGTACTCCGGCTTGGAGCTGAGCGATAGCTTCTATCGTGATCGCTTGTTTCCAAACCTTAAATTGCGCCTCGTGTGTGTTAGGCCCTACAGTCTCTTGATGCTTTAAATACGACCAGCAATAATCCGCTCGAACTGCTTGGCGGCTTCACCTATTGGGCGTTATGCTGAGGGTTACTCGGGAGGCTTTCCACCCTTTTTTAATAGCACCAGCCGTCCAGTCTTTCACGCGATGGGAAGTGGCCTTTTCCCAAGCATTCTGTGAGGAGACATTGAAATCGCACGCCAAGACCAGGACTAGCAGTAAGGGCCAGAATTTTCCCGAGCACGCCGTTAGGCCTCGGCGCAGTTTTTTTTGTGGAAATCCACTCTATTGCTGTCTCTAATTTCGGAAACGATACCTCAGGGTTAGTTTAGCTTATTACTAACACAAAATTAGGTTTGGTAGGGTTCCGACGCTAACAAAAAACTAAATTTGGCTTATTTAAGGGTTCTTAAATCTGTGACACTTTAATATAAGTGTAGTCGACCTTTTGGACTTAATCGGAAACAAGAATGTTATAATACAATTTATGAGTGTGGGAAAAACGAAAAGGCTCATTTTGGCTTCAAATGTGCGATAATTGCTAACAATTGGTTACGCTTCTAATTATTAGCTAAAATGTAACTTAACTTATGTTAGGTTACATAACTTTTGTGAATTTGATATAAACTCCCTAGGTTAGGTTATTTAAACTGGTAACTTACGTACTGGTTAAATTTTTTTTCATCGTACCATTCCGGTATCCTCATCTCCAACTCTTCAGGTTTTTTTGTGTCTGATGGTTTTTCCGTCGACTCTTTCGAAAAGAGGACATCGATGTACTCCTCGACTACAAAAAATCTTATTTTTAGAATAATTAAACGATAAGACATTAAGTAAAAATAAATGGGAAAAGAGATTCGTAAATCACGAATGTTCAAAAAAATCTGTTTTACAAAATGAACAACAAAGTTTTCAGTTTAGAAAATAAAATTATTCATCATAAACCATGGCGTTTATTAACATTATCATAATATATACAATTTAAATGTTTATACAGTTATGGTAGGTACTGCAATAATAATAAAATTAAACTATGCTTCGTGTGTATAAATTATAGAATATAATAAAAAATACAGTAAAAAAGTTTGTTTCGCTTCTATTGCTGGAGAAATCATAATCAGAATAATTAATTCTAGTCCATAATTGATATTAATATTGTGTTGCAATCTGTTGTAGTCAGAGATTTTAAAATTTAACTAACTACGACTTAGGGACTAGAAGAGAATACTCCTCAAAAACCTCCTTCCTCATTGACAAGTCTTAAAAATTTGACAGACAATAAAAGAGGTGTCAGACCGATCGCAGAAGACAAAGATAGGATTCAGAACATCATTCCGAAAGATTGTTAGGTTAATAAACACCAATGATGTATGCGACAGTGAGTATATTGCAATTGCATCCCGGAGAATGTGTCGTTGAAAAATGTATTCCGTTTTTTTCATAATCAGTTGATTATGAAATTTGACGACATTAGGTCAAACTTCTTAATATGTCGATAGCGCAATAAGGCATAACATTTTAATCAGTTGTATAAAACCACTATTCTCCGTGGTATGTACCGTTATGTTAGTGCGTTTGTCCATTGTCGACATTATTGAATCAACAGCCAACACGTGATATCTGGGTTTATCTGGGTTAAATGACGTGACGGTTGTGCTTATTGCACAGCGGTCTCGTTTTTATGTGGCTGGTGCTTCAGACTTAAATGCCATTCTGTCACAGTCTATACATGATTATTTTAATTTTCAATGAAAATGTGCATAAAATTTTATTACGGTACCTATAATGATTTATTAGTTACTTATATTCATGATATATGTAACGAGCATACATAACACAAATATCATTCTTATTTAATAAGAGTAGAACTCACTTGGCATTCATCCAATATTCGAGATGTGTAATGACATACAATGAAATCTCAGCCGATGTACGTATACCATATACACCTAGTTCAAATCTCAGCCAAGTTCATTGATGTAAATGTACGTTCGCGTTCGCGATGGTAGATAACAAATAACAACGGACAAACGCGCTCTATATTGCGATTTGCGACTTCCTTTTAAACAAGCGTTATAAAATAAATTACTTCTATTATACCTACCGCTTAAATCCATTTTGTTATCGTACAGGCACTATAATATTTATGTCAGGTAGATGCCACAGATAATACAACATTCGACGCGTCTTTCCGCGTCGACGGTCAACTAGAAATACGTAAAATATTTGCTGGTGGTGGGGCAGCCCGTTGACCGTTTTCTACTACCAGACTGTGTAATACGTCATGATTACGTACAGATTATTCGCATTATGAATGATACATTGCGGAGTTTCTAGATGACATGCTGTCACTGAATATAGTTTTACAATAACGTATGTCAATTGTTTAGATAAACACGTTGTTATTCTTTGTTTAAATTCGAAAATGTCATTTTCAGAACATTGATTTATTGGCGTCAATAAATTTGTTCGTTATGAAATCCTGTTCCACATGTCAACCGTCCTTCGTCCCATCATCATCCATGATCATTCACCTTTTGCATTCTGAAAACTGATGACATTGATAAAAACACATTGAAAAAGATGTCATTTTGAAATAAATTGAAACAAATAGGTAATAGATTTTATTGCGTAATGTTTTGTTTAGCTTAGCGTTTTTCCACTTTTTGGATGGATTGAGCGGCAATAAACTGATACGGGACCTTATTTATACCCGCATAACTGTTTAAGAGTTCTACGAGTATTTTGTACGTATTTATTATTTTGCTTGTACATTTATGTAAATCAACCGTGGCTCAGTTGAAAATGTATAAGGTCTGGATGAAAAAAATTTAGGGTAGGTATTTCACATTTTTTACAACAAAACAGTGTTGGCTTAGTAATTAGTGGCTTCAGTGTGCGACTCTCATACCTGAGGTCGTAGGTTGTCGCTCGAACGGTGAAGGATAACATCGTGAGAAAACCTACATGTCTTAGACCCAAAAAGTCGAAGGCGTGTGTCAGGCACTGGAGGCTGATCACCTACTTGACTATTCGATTTAAAAATGATCATGAAACAGATTCAGAAATCTGAGGCCAAGACTTAAAGAGGTTGTAGCGCCACTGATTTATTTTATTTATTTCACATTATTAAGGTGTCATTAACGTTGAATAAAATAATTATGCGAATATTCTACTACCGTTTTCATTTGCGTGTTCGTCGTTATCTCGTACATTCACAACAACCTTTTAGGTCATGGCCTCAGATTTGTGTATCTGTGTCGTGATCATTTGTTTATCTAATGAACAAGTAGGTGATCAGCCTTCCTACCTAACACGCCGTCGACTTTTTGGGTCTAAGATTTCCTCACAATGTTTTCCTTCACCGTAAAAGCGAATGTTAAATGCGCCCATAGACAGAAAGTGCATTTACTATAGTATATTTTACTATACTTATTATACTATACTTAAGTATTAGTACTTATAAGAATTAATCACTTAAGTAAGAGTTATTAAACAGATATAATCACAAAGTTAATACATTATTTACACAGCTCGATGGTACATAAGGTAAATATAGACTCACTTAGTGAATTATATTGAGCAACTACTACTAATATAAATATTCGTTACGTTATAGATATAACTTGACGTTTAGAGTGCTATTTACCAATCGTAGTCGGCAAAAAACTGCCACATCAATTCAGCAGATAATTTGATATTATTATAAGAACTACTCGGGAAGTTGATATAAGAAATATTACACTTGATTAATATATAGTGTCGTCTTGCATTGATTTGTTTGCTAGTCTGTTGCAAACGCTAGACCTGGCGGCGGCGAAAGCGTTTAATTGGCTGGCATCAGTTCTGCATGTGTCTGGCACGTACGGACATGGTTATGTGCCCGTTAAAATGCAGACAAAAACTGGCAACGCCTAGGTCACTGGCGAGTGGCCCAACTGACGGAGTCCTTAAAAAAAGCCCTTTCGTGCAATGAAAAACAAACATCATGATAAAAAAAAATATGATTCAAAATTAGTAGGTACACATATAAGATAAGCTAGGTGAAAATACATTCGGTCACACTCTGATATTGATTAGATTATATGTCTTTGCGTCATAATAAAAATTGAAAATAATTATTGATAATCCACCTGTTAATTGTTTGTTTTTAAATATAAAATATTTAAACGCAGAAAATTTCACAAATATACATAATAAATATGTTTTCAACCGAGAGATCTATAACATTTAAATTCAGTTGTATGTGTAATCCCCAAATGAGACAATACTTTTCGACATTATTTGTTAAATAAATTTTCGAAGTAGACATTTCGGGTAGTGGTAGGGGAGCCCACGATGCTAAATGGGGATTTACTCGAGCGTCGTAGAGACCTATTGGGATACAAAGCTTAGATAAAAAGAAGAAAAAAATGTTATATGATAAATTCCTTTTCATCGGTGGGGGAAGCGGCTATAGATAGTTAAATATGTAAAAAAAACTGTTGCATGGACATCCTCGAGCGCGTCAGATATTGATAGCATCTATGCCCTACGTATTTTTAATAATGTACGTATGTTAATCTGATCGTTTGCATGATGCGGGTGGTTGTATTTAAGGGTTGAAAATTAAAAAAAAAAAATTTATCGAGCGCGTCAGATTTTCTAAGGGAGTGTTAAGTGCACCAAAAAAAATCTCTCATTCACTAATCTGACGATTTCGATGGGACGCAAACCCACAGCCATTTTCTTAATTTGCAAAAAAAATCGCAATTTTGAAATACTCAAGCGCGTCAGATTAAGATATATGTGGTTCATCTTTATGTTCTAAACGTACTGTCTCATAATCTGACGATTATCTAGAGGGATTCGCCTGATCTGACAAAAAAAATAGAAAAACGGTTCACCTAAAGGGCCATCCCTGCAACTTCCCGCTAATTCCATTCCTGGGCGCTTAAAATTGATATTTTGAGCTCGCTGAGTTCAAAGAAATAACATTTCTATGCATTTGAGCTCTCCCAGCTCGAAAGTCTGATAGAAGTTTCATAGAACACTATTTTTGGAATTTTCAAACCGCAATAACTTTTGAATGGATCAAGCAATTTTCACGCGGTTGGCGGCATTCGACGCAGTTTTATCATTCTCATAAGTAATTTTGCAATTTTAATTGATCGAACCACAAATTTCGGAGTAATCCCGAAAAACACTTTTTCGGGTTTCTTTCATGTACGATATCTCTCGAACGAATCAACCGCTTTTGACCAGCTTGGTGGCGATCGACGTGGTTTTTCAAGCTCAAAGGCGGATTAGTTTTTGAAGTTGATCGATAAAGAAACCACTTAAAAAAAAATATTTCTTATTTTTTTAAGATTTTTCAAAATTTCTCAAAATCTATCGGTCCGAATCGGTTCAAATTCACAGGAAATGTAATTTTGAGGGAAATATTTTGAACGCCGTTTAGTAGATTCCGATCGGTTTAAGGAAATGTAGGCATCACGCAGCTGCACGCATTTAACTTTATCGACGAATTTTTGTTATTTCGGCTTGCGGAAATCGTCAGATTATATATTTTTCATTATTCTGGAATTATTTCCTTCAAAATAAAAGAAAAATTAGCTACGCTCGAGAATGTCGAGATGACGTTTTTTTTACAACTTTGTTGCCCTCCCCTTTTTTTCCGTCACTCTCAAATTGTCAGATTAGTGGAATATACACTTTTTAGGATGTAATTAACTCACCCTACCTTAATCTGACGCGCTCGGGAATTTCTGATGGTCAATTTTTTTTTACTAATCTGATCCTGTCTCCTTCACGCGCGGCCTTATATATGGGCCTCATATTTTGTGGAGGTACTTAACCGGGTACAAGGTATCCCCCTATATAGTAATCTGCCGCGCTTTAGTAAATCCCGAAATCCCCTCTTGGGCTCCCCTACCATAGAGAAGGATGATCTGCCACGTGATCAGCAGCGAAACTCCTCACTATAGACAAAGTACCTGCGACATGCCTGTTAATTTCTGTTGGAAATGGTTATGTGAGTTGTGACGTACCTACCTAAATAATCTATAATTTATTGAAACACTAATTAAGTTCTGTGGCGGTTTTTGTATGGATATATTCAATTCAACTTAAATAACTTACGTTGTGAAAAATTAAGTTACGTTAACGTTTCTAGATATACAAAAATAATTCCTAATAATCTCCAAAATCTTATCTTTTTGCCATTACAAGTAACTTGACTTGATCTTATTTTGAAGCAACAATTGTTACATTAAAATCCGACCTTAGAAATAAAAGTTATCATAATAAATAAATAAAAAAGCCTTTTATTTAAAGCAATATATCTCAATATGATTTGCAGTTTTCTTTTCTATTTAGTTCTTGTTTCACGACAGAAACAATCAATTCAACGTTTCTAAACAATAAATGTAAATGGGTAAATTATAGTTTTTGTTACGAATATAGTCCAAATTCTCATTTATTCTTATAATTATTTGTATGTTAACGTGATTTCAGTCTTTATATGTATGATTGCTTTGCACAAACCCGTCATTGGAAGGGAAGGCCTTCTCCGGCCGATTCCATTCCTCTTTATTCTGTTTTTAACATATTTTTGCTTCCAATTGTTTTAATGTCGTTTCAGCAGTCTATCTCGTCTTCTTTTCCTGTTCCATGTTTTATTTTAAGATAACTTTAGAAAAAATAGGAGCCTGACAACCCAATAATTTCTTTCACTACTGTAAGATTTAATCTATTACTGATTAGTACTTTATCTACAAAGTACGTAATTATAGATTTACGAATTATTCGAGATAGAAAGACCATGATTTAGTTACGTGAATAAACAATTGAAAAACAAAAATTTTAAAATCTTGAAAGAATCTTTGAGATTTTTAGATTCTAAGCCGATTAGTATCATTTAAGACCGAAGGGGATGTGAGAGTGGCAGTATATTAGGCCGATATTACTTAAAAATTGGTGATTGTCTTCTAATATGAAGCCCCGGGTTATTACCTTATTTCTTCGTCTGTTGTTTGAAAACTTATCATTCTAACAAGTAGGTGTTCGTTGTATATTTTTTAGACAACGTCATCTAAGTGTTTTCCATACATACAAATGTAATGTAAGTATGTAATGTGACTTCAGTTTCCGCACTTAGACACCCATTTGGTCCGTTGTGCGTTAAGTCCTCCGAGAATTTCTGTTCGTTGGGAAGCCACAGCCATGCATTCTACTGGGTGACGGATTCCTCTTCGCTGAAACAACATTCACACTATCTGGAGACAGGACATTGTCTGTCGCCCTAAGGAAAAAGAGTATTTTTTAGGAGACAGTGGCCCGTAATTGTCCCTATCATTATTTTGAGACATCTATGTGTTAATTACCCACAAAGTCATACTACTCTCAGTCTATGAATTATGTGTTGGGACAGGTCTTACTTCCTTCATCTCTTTTTACGAACTACTTTACAAGTAAACTTCCGCGAAACGAAAATTAACATTGGACGTTGATCGGATGTTCATAAGAATTCCCTAAAACTTTCCATAGCTACTTATGCTACCCCTAAACTCCAAAGTCTATCTGTGTTTATGTAAGATCTATGTTCTAGGGCGCAAAGATATGTGGCTTAGAAACCGATGCTTATTAATTATTTAGCCCCAGCCGTAGGTACTGCTAATAATTGCATGTACCTAGGAGATATATTTTATAATGTATTTGTTCAATTTATTTACCTAGGGCGGTAAATTCACGACAACCGAGTCGCAACTCGAGGGCTTTCGCTAGTCTTTAAATGAGAACAATGCAGATGCGGAGTCACATAGTCGATTTATACTTTTTCTTATGCTAAAACAATAGTACAATTCAATACCCTTATCAGTTGTCTAACGAAGAAACACTTGTTTTAACCGCTGAAGATTTATTCCAATTCAGAAATGATTTTATTATTATTAATATTAATAATTCAACAAAGCTGTTGTGATTGGGTAAGTAATATAATTATTCTTATAAACAATGCATCGTAAAAGTGTATAATTCAAATATTTTTATTAAACTGGGTAATTAATAGTAAATTAATCGTAATAAAAAAGTAAATACCTATTACCTTATTGTTTATAACTTACTACGCAGATACTTTTTATATAAAAACGCAGGCGGCCCGCGGGGTGGTGGTGTAAGGAGCCAAAGAAATAGATAATTTCGCAATGGAAATATGGACTTATGAAAAGTTGATTTCGTATACATAATTGCTAGTTACCTTTTTATTTAAATTAAACTGTATTTCTAGCAACGAAGTGTAGATAAATAAATATTCAAGCGATTTTTGCTCACAGCGAATAACTTATGTCGAAGTTGCACAGTGAGCTGCTCATTGGGAGACTTAGGCTGCTGCCTCGAATTTTGCGGGCAGCGGGGCGGCGGCGGCGGCGGCGCGGGAGCGGCAGGATCTTATGCGTAAAATCAAATGGACCGGTTCTCGAAAACAGCGGCGTGGCAGCGGCGCCAGGGCGGATAACGAGTGGTGCAATCGCCCGCTCCCGCGCCGCAGCCGCCGCCGCCGCCGCCCCGCTGCCCGCAAAATTCGAGGCAGCAGCCTTAAGGGTTTGGGTTTTAGTAATTCGTCCAAAGGAAGGGATGCTAACGCAAGCATTGTACCCTAGCAAGCATTGTACCCTACCTCCCCCAGCTTTACAAATCAGGGCGAAATGGCCGATGTGAATGGCCCTTGCTGTGCCAAGATCCATTCCACATCATTCATGGCCATAGAGGGCCCGTAATTTCAATGGTTGATGGCGTGGCGGGATGCGAAACAGGCTACCCTGTTACCGTGTCCTGTCTCAGGCGATGGCCGGTTTCGCCGTGGGGTTTTAGTGGGTTTGCACAGCTGCGAGTCCATCATAACCCTTCACCATGAGGCAGCCGAGCCGCGGCAGGGTATGCATAACGCATTTACTCACGAAAAAAAGAGGGGCTTAAGGGTGTATATCAGGAATTTAGAAAATGAACTAAGTACTACTAAAGACCGAAATCCATAATTGCGATACCTGTGAAAGGTCAATTCTCAGTCGGATGCTTAGTGACAGCTAAAGCCTTATGTGGAGACGATATGTGCGTTGGAATGCACGCGTCCCGCGATTTGGAGGATTGGAGGCAGTAAAACTAACATTAATAACAGGTGGAAGTTGAAAAACAATATTTGTTGCAAAGAAAATGTATGGAAGATTTTTTTTTAATTTTGTTTTATCCCTAGCAAATTTTACTGCCGAAAATGGGTAAATATAACTCATTCCACATCTCTTCTGTCAATTCCACACAATTTCAAATCGGACGTTCCGTGGAATAGCGATTTTAGCCAAGTATGGCGGCCATCTTGTTTTTGGGCTTTTTAGACTAAAACTTCTACTCCATCAAATTGCCACATTTACTTTCCTAATGCGTATCAAAAATTCAAGTTATTGTTTTGTTACAGGTTTCAGAATGGCTGACGCCTTTAGAGATGCAGTAGTGAGTAAAAATAATAGTTTTTCAAAATTTAGACTAAAGGATTATCCTATAACCCATGTCCGTGGTCATGAACAACCTGGAGGAAAGCACGAAAACCTTAAATGAATTAAGCCTTTATCCAGTGAAAATAATAAATAATTATTATAAATATTATTTAGTTTATAAATCTACTAAAAGAATTGGAAATGAAAAACTTTTATCTATATTTTATTAAAAATTGTCTTCATATGTCTCCAAATTATTTTTTATTTAGTTTAGCGTGTTGTCTTGCAGTAAGGAACCCTCAGAAAAACAATTGCTTGACCAATATAAGTGGACCCCGCAAAACGTAGAACTTTCGAGAGCAAAAGACTCTCAGGATGTTACGGATGACCTCCTAGCGGTGAAATTAAAACTCGTATCAACACTTAAAAGTGCCAAAGAACTAGCAGGCACATTGAAAAAACAGATCGGCGATATAGAAATTAAAGAGCGCTATCTAAAGGAAGCTATTGCCTATGGAAAGTATGATTGCAAATAATGTTTTTACGCGAGTCTAATAATAATTCCAGCTATTGTACAAGTGAACTTTCCGAAATCCACATCCATTACCCCCCAAAAAAAACAGTTATATTAAACTAAGCACAGATTACATGCAAATTTCTGCATTCAACAAAAGACAAAAAGCAACTCCTGTGCGCACTAGGCTTAGGCCCGTGAGCAACATTGCACCATTTTCTAAAACTAAACTTAAAAAGGAAACTATTGTACTCTTAATAATATATAGGCGTTTAAACTATAGGAATTCTTGGTTCAGATTGCATTGTTTTTATATAATTTTTATTGAGTGGGTGATCAGCGTTCTATCCTTGACACATTTCGTCGATTCCCTTAGCGCTAAGTGTGACTACCGTATGTCAAAAATGTATTAACTTTCACATTCGGGGTTTACGCACATAGGAAGAAAAATCTAATTAACCTTTGTATAGGAGCGGAGTCACAACACTGAATGTATTTACGACTAGTAGAGATCCCCGAACCTACATTATTCGAGATGGTTTTTGGTATATTTGCGATGGACTTGTGCAGAACTCAATAGCATCTAGGAATATCTTTAGTGACATTTCAGTTCCTAAATGTATAGGACAAGAGGCAAGTATGAGTTTCTTTCTTTAGCGGAAATAAGGTATTATGTACGTACTTATTACATTTATAAAGGATTAGTGTAATTATATGAAATAGTAATGGTAGAGAAAACGCCAGCACGTTAACTTGTAGCAATAATATAGAACGCGGGCTAATGTACAAGTTTTACCATCAAATAGTCGGACCTAAAGACAAAGAGTCGCCTTGATACTTTGATTATTATTTCTAATTTGAAATATTTACTACCTACTGTTAGTTTATTTTAATAATTATATTCACTCTTCGTAGTCTGCACAATATAATTTTAAGAAATCAAACCCATGTGATCCTGAAGTTAGGTTTTAAGTTTAAATCTATCTATCGAAAGAGTCGAGGAGGCCAATAAAGTTCTTACGCTTCCAAATTAAATTACCGAATACATAGAAATTGTACCCATTACAACGAATTATTGCAAAAAATTTAATTGTCTAACGCCAACTCAACGCAAAGCTTTAATTGCACTACCTTCAGAAAAATTTGCAGTCTTTGGTCTAATAAACCTTCATGTTCCAGCCAGTTCTTCACTCTTGCAATGCATTTGATTTACCCCTTACACGTACTAATATTGGGTTTCGTGCCCTCGATTCATAGAATGTGTAATTCTTACTGCTTTAAAATCATAGTTGTAATTGTTTTGTCTTTAATGCTCTAAATTCCTTTGTTAATATTTTACATATTATTAGTATATTTCGGTATTTTTTAGTTGTATTCCATTATTTTCTTATCTGTTAAGCAATTCTAGGACAATTCTATAATTATAATTTGTATTTTTTTATATACCTTGTAATTGTGTCTATCACGTTACCTCATCGAATAATTAGATAACTTAAAAAATAAATTAAATGAAGTATTAAAGATAATAAGTATTAAGATATAATGTAAAATACATTTACAATTTCTTTCCAGATTCCAAGCATACGTGATCCCTGCGTTTTTAACTCCATTATTAAATACGAGACAATTCCAACTGTGAGACGAGCAATATACGAGGAAGACAACTTTTTATGTCTCAAACCTAACTTTAATTTAACCTTGGAACAATATCAATCTGTGCCAAAACAAGTTGTTAATGATACATGCAAAAAAGGTACCGTAAAAAGTTGTACACCCATACACGCAATATTTATATACATTCGTCAATTAATTCAATAGGTTGCAACTGTTTAACGCAATGCTGTTTCTCTCAGCTCCAACGAATAGATTTTTCATACAAATGCTATTCGATCAATGCTTGACGTATGCTATGACGAAGGACCAAATATTATTAATATAACCCTGCTCAAAACATTTGAAGAAAACATTAATGACTGCTATATAACAGTTGGTTTTAATTATTTAATAATAAATTAAAGAAGCTCTGGCTGACAAGATCAACTGATCGGCAACAGAAAGAAGTTAAACAAATTGTCGACATGTCGGTCTCCAAAAAGGGAAAATTAATATTATAAGGCCTGGATTCACTTTGATTAGTGATTAGTCCAGGTGATCAGTGATTAGGAGAAAACAAGTGTGGACAGCGACTGATTAGTGCAGGTGATTAGTTGTCGGCGTAGTAACGTGATTTGAAGCGTGTTCTATTTTTTGCGAGTGAACTGCGAGTAGCCACAACCCGTGTGCTACTCGCAGTTCACTCCCCCTCACTCGCAGCGTGCCTGCCAAAACACGTCTGGACAGGCAGCAGGATTCTTCGGTCAACCTGAGAGCAAAGTAATATTCCGTAAAGTAATAGCAATTAGCAGCCAATTCCTTAAAGAGTTGGTAGCACCTTGAATGGATTAATAAAAGACCCATCTTCTATTAATCCATTTATGAACCCATACTTTTCTTGGTCTTGCAAGTTTAGGTTCCAAAACTTCTTCGGTTTCAGCACCGCATTTAATACTTCTTTCAGTACTTCTTCCAATTGCAAGCGCGCTTCTCGATGTTCGTCCAAACTTGCTGATCGACAGCTATCGGCAACTGAATTTACTTAACAGAGCCACTAAACAAGAATTGGACACTACTTGCACTAATCATCCTCAATTACTAATCACTTGCACTCGCACTAATCAAAGTGAATAAAGACCTGTAGGGATGTTTGTATGGTTATTTATTTTCAGACTCCGTATTTATTTATCACAAGAGGAGTTTGTTTATGGTAAATTTTAAGTAATATATATTTTTTTTTAGGCACTATAAAAAGCCTATCTGATAATTTGATGGGCTGTGGCGCACGCATTTTGGCGGAATACAGCTATTACCCCAACAGAAATATATTACCTGCAGACTTACAAGAATATTGTGCAGAAATCGATGGTTCCTGCAAGTTGATCGTTGCGTGGCATCTATCGAATTCTTCAATCGAAAATCATGAAACTCTAAGCAATGATAAAAATTTCAAAAGAACTTTTCTGAAAATGGGTTTGTTTAAACAAATAAAAGTGTAAATTATCTGAAGTATTTTTTATTTTGTGTGTATTTTTGTTATTCTGAATTACTTATATTATTTCAATTTTATTCGTTCTAACTTTTTGTCATGTCTAAGAATAATATAAAAAACAAGGGACGATGACGTAATATTAGTTTTTTTTCGTGGTCGGCAACACACCACCTGCAGGTGTCCATAGACGGTGTTCAGCACTTTATCCAGTTTTCGCCTGATCGATTGCCTCCTGTTCGATATTTTTTTTTAACCTTTAGCCAGGCCTAGATGCCCGGTCTTGCAATAAGAAGGTACAGCTCTAATGGCGCGTCTAAACGGGCCATGTTTTGCTGCAATTGATGGCTGCAACACTGTGGCCGGCAACATTGCAAACAATAGCAGCCACACTATGCAATATTGCAGTAATGTCCCGGCCATATAGCCAAACATGTTTTGTATAGCCACATATGGCCGATGTTGCCCCGATAGGTGGCCGGACGATCGCTAGGCTATCGAATTCAACTGCAATATTGCACGGCCAGTTCTCTTGTTGTTTCAGTCACTCTCTTTGTTATGGCATAGTGTATCCTTTTCTACGCGACATGACGTTTGCTTTGAGTGAAGTGTGCCTGTTGCTTTATTCTGTGTTTTGCGATCAGCTGTATTTGACGTTAGATTACTACGTAAAATGACTACTTTTGACATTCTAGTTCTTGAATAATTTATTATCAAGACTTATTTCTAGACTCAAATTGTCTACAGTTTCACGCCTATTTAAGTAAGGTCGAATCCACAATCTCTTCTTTTTCTGTTTCTTTTTTAAAACAATATAAGCTGCTGCGACAAGTGTGATTTCGTCAGCCATTGTTGCCGGTTTGTGTAGCCCGTTTAGGAGTCTGCATCATGGGTCATACTATTGCAACACATTTCCCAGCCATAGATTGTTCGGCCATCAGCTGCATTAAAATATTTTTGTAATGGCCGGGCAATTAGTGGCCAACAGTGCAGCCATCAATTGCAGCAAAACATGGCCCGTTTAGACGCGCCATAACACACATTTGTCAAAATATAATCGATAAAAGACAACTCGTTTTTTGTAATATTGAGAATATGGCAGGAGCTGTCAATCACATAGTGGAGCATTTGTGGACAGTGATATAGACCACGTTCACATAATAAATATTCAATGCCCGATAATCGAAGTTTTGAAAATACTGATCATGAACTTACTAAAAAGAAAATGATGAGTGAAAAAGCAGCATCTTCTTCACTAATAAACTATATAGGCCCAAGATGGTACCTACCTATAAGTACAATACAATAAATAAAAATTAACTTACTTGTCCGCGTGTAGGAAGTACGAACTACGAAGTTACATACCAAAATTTGACAATTACCAATGGTTCGAGCACTGGTTAACGTAAGCGTAACTTTTTAACGAACGTAAGCGTTCATAGATGGTGAATCAACACTTTTTTTGTCTAACGTTCGTTAGCGCCATATTTAACGGTTACGTGTCCGTCAAAATTTGTTGATGCAACCCACCCTTAAGTCTTCACTTTTAACACTTCAGTCTGCATGTACTAAACAAGTTCGCACGTTATTTAATTAATGTAGTAATGTGTTTTAAATCGATCTACAAAGAAGGAGTTGATTAAGAAAAACATTTTGCAGTAATCATTTATTTTCTGCTATGTGTTAGAGCCCCTCTTGAAAGGGTCATTAGTCATATTTCAGCTTGCTCTAAACGTCTCTAACTTGTAGAAAAATCTCGATACATTACACTCGGGTTGAGTCTGAATCTTCGTTACAATATTTACAATTACTGGTTTAATTGCAGTAAAAAGTTTTACAAACATAACTATTTTATATACGTAGACTAGAAAGAATAAATAATCTTACACAGTATTAATAATAATGTTAAAACAAACTAACAAAGAAATTAATTCACCATTATTACCATGTTATATTGATAAAATACTTCATGATTAGGTTATAAATAAATATTTTTATATTATTACAAGTCACTATATTTTAGTAAATAATAGTAAAATAGTTTTAAAGTTATTCCATCAAACTGATTATTACCAAAAACAGTCCCATATTTCCTTAAACCACGACTTAGGCTCTCGATTATAATATTTAGAATTAGGAAGAGGTACAACATTGTCAGTTGGACCCATTTTAAATATACTTACATAAGCTTGCCTTATACCGAACCTCCACATAGCAACATATGGCAAATAGGTACCTATGAAAACAGTCCAGTAAAATTGCAAATTAAGAATAACTCGACCGATATTAGTTATATATAAACTTAAAATCAGGTCGTGAGCTGCAATTTTTAATTTTGAAGACAAAGAAAGACGCTTGTACTGTGGTGAGTCGTCCAATGTTTTGTAGTCTTTCGCATAAAGGATTATTGGTGAAGAGTTTGGTAAGAAATCTATGGGGCACTTTTCTATTAAGTTGGTCGCATTCACGCCTGAAATATAACATAATATTAAGATTAGCATTGACTTTCAGTAGACAATTTTGTAAATTTTTAATGTATATACACTTACGCAGTGAAATTTCTAATTAAACCTTGTCTTACAAGCCTGCACATATGTTTTTGTTACAACATTATTAGTTTCTATTGGTTTTAAACTATTTATTTGATCGATAACCCCTACGAATCAACCACAAACCGTGATCTGTGGCGTCAGAGTACGAATTTAATTATTATATATAATTAACTTATTAACAGTGCTCGTAATATACAACAACCAAATTACAGAATATAAAAGTAATATTAGGTATTACGAGTACAACCTTAAAAATTATAAAATAAAAACTAATTCTTATATTGTCAATAGGAAAAAAGTTTTTGCGCATATTCTTCCTATGCTACTAGCCATAACTTTTATAATTCGTAATGTTGTTTTTCTTGTGCCGAGACAGATAAAGCGATACTTATATTATGTATGTGTGCCTTGTGAATCACATACTTTATGACTTACCCGCGTCATTGTTTAATCCGTTAAGTTGTTTTTGTAACTTTGTTTCCAGAGACAGTCTATCTTCCTCGGTATAAACGTAGCCTGGTACGTTCGATAAGTTCTTGGTAAGATAGACCAAAGCGTCGTGATCTATAGCTGGGTGAATGGTGTTCAAGCCTGATGCCATTACGTGAGCAGCGTGCTCAAAATAGTCTGGTGGACTTGTTAGACATGGCGTGAACACTTTGTCCTGTAGGATCCGGCAGATTTCTTTGGTTTCATCGTATTTTTTGCGGCAAATATTGTACCTAATAAATAATTAAATTTTCATGCGTTTTTTAATTGAAAACAGTGATTTGTGTTTGACTATAACGTTGTATAACTTTTATGTGTGCATTACGAAATGGCGGACAGAAGACAAATTTAGAGGGTAAAAAAAATGTTTATTATGGAACATTAGATAAAGATATCACTTATTCCACGTCATTAAATTTGAATATGTAGGTATTAGGGATATCTATCGGCAAAGAAGACAGAGGGTGTAGGCCGAGAGAAAAAGCCGGCCTAAAAAACTCTCTACTCTTTTAAAATAGCAAATCATCATACAACACTTATTTTGAAACAAATTATTTAGAAGTAGCCTGTCTAGCACTAGTCCCAGGCGTTTTTATCAACTAGATAATCGTTAACTTAGGGAGAACTAGTGATAGGAAGCCCAAATAAGTGCAGTCACATATTCTAATAGTCTCGTTCACAGCTCCGTAATAATTCATGTCGTCAATATTATTTAATGAACGATGTATTTTTATGTCCATACCAATACGGAATTTAAAAAGTAATAATGATATACCTGTCCTCCAAGCCAAGTGCGTGACCTATTACACCCCAGAAATGATTGAATGCCTCCCAATCGCCGGGCTGCAAAGCTCGTATACCCAGTCTATTCGGCTTTAAAAGCGTAAAACCTATAAAGCCAAACAGTGTGAAGGCCATATCACGCTGAGAGACAGTTCCATGGCCTTTAATCTTAGAAGCGCGGCTAGCTACTAGATGGTGGGACCGTATGGTTTGGAGAGACCGCCACGATCTTAAACATATAAAAATAAATAAATCAGTGGCGCTACAGCCTCAGATTTCTGAATCTGTTTCATGATCATTTTTCAATCTAATAGCCAAGTAGGTGATCAGCCTTCTATGCCTGACACACGTCGACTGTTTGGTTTAAGACATGTCGGTTTCCTAACGATGTAATCCTTCACCGTTCGAGTGAAATCCGCACATAGAAAGAAAGTCCATTGGTGCACAGCCGGGGATCGAACATACGAACTCAAGGATGCGAAGCCTCTAGGCCAACACTGCTCTAATAAATATACATACATATTTACAAATTGAATCTGTAGCTTTACATTTTACGTAGAATGTATTTTTCAACCTATTCATTCGGTTTATATTTTGAAGGCAAGTGTAAAAACTAAGAAGCGTGCTACTTACAGGCTACCTGGTTTCAGATCATGGTCAAACCAAGAATTAACGTGTGAATACGTTGACCAATATCGTTTGAAGGCTGTGTACTGTGAGTTCGAGCGTCGGGTTCCAACCAGAACACTTAGGATGGTGGGGATAGCCAGTACGGCGATCAAACCCAAAATCATCGATATTGACTGCATGAAGAAAAAGTCCTTTTGAAAGCGACGACCCCTATTATAAGAAATTATACAATATATTGGATTCAAAAAAAAATCATAATCATTTATACATATATCTAGGTAACACAATGTACACTTATGAACGTCGAAAAAGAAATATATATATATTAAATGCCTCTAATTTTAAATTTACTGACAGATCTCAAATCAAGGGCGTAGAACGGAAGAGAAGAACTGGCAATAACTCTCCGCCATTATTTTTAATCGCCAAGTTTTTTGTTTTACACAATATTTGTAAGGAGCTACAACCATTACACCACGTTCCACATGACATCTTAAGTAATAAATAATAATAAAATAAATTAAAAACAAAGATTTGTCCTTTATAAGCAGGAGTCATGGTGAAATAGGAGCACGCACTTACATTCTCGTGGGAACAACACGCAAACACATAGGTAGTCGAAATAACTAACATCACCGCATATACGAATTCAAGTCCGACCAGTCACCAGTAGCAACCGCTCACGATTCGCATGGTACATAACATATAATTTATAGTTCATATTAAAGCCCGATTAAATTTACTTCAAGCTGTGGAGTAGGTACTTAAAGAAAGGTCTACTCTGGTCTGCCATGCGATTCTGTAACTCACTTTTCGAACTCTCACAGCGGTTTTCGCAGCGGCGGTCGAGTCGTGAAGCAGTCACTTTACGATTTGGCATTCTGATAAGGAATGTAGTTTATTGTTTATCAGAATGCCAAATCGTAAAATGACTGCATAATGCCCGCCTTCCACTGCGAGCGGAACGGACCCATTACGGACTCCGCTATACTCGTAACGATGATTTTTATACATGTGCTTCCAAAGCGGAGACGAGCGCAACGGAGAGGGCGAGTTGACTGAGTTTCCCACGGAAATGAAAATGTATGAAAATCATCGTTACGAGTATAGCGGAGTCCGTAATGGGTCCGTTACGCTCGCAGTGGAAGGCGGGCTATACGACTGATTTGAGCGCGACCGCCGCTGTGAAAACCGCTGTGAGAGTTCGAAAAGTGAGTTACAGTATACTGGATAATATTCTTGTATGGTTCTTGACGAGATTTTATCGTCATCCTTTGATCCATTTAGGTAAATCCTTATTCAAAATTATAGGGATACATTACATGTCTTCAACAATAATACTTACTGATTATATTTTTTTTCGTCAAACCATTCTGGTAGTTCAATTTCCAAGTCCTCGACATTATCTGTATCACATGGTTGCTCATAAGCATCTTTGCTGAAAAGGCCATCTATCACTTCTTCGACTGAAACAAAACTTTTGTTTTTAATATTTGGCCGCAGTTCATGATTGGGAAAATAGCGTTAGACGAAGAAACTCCATTTTTGTAGCTTACACGTAGCAAATTTCATAATTTTTAGTAAGAAATAAGTTTTTTAATTACTTTCATTTAAATTACAAAATAAAGTAATAATAAAAAATATGCTGCTAATAAAGTAGGTGCGGCAAAAATATTATATAGGCAGCAATTTATTAATTTACTGTAAAAGAGATTTATAAGGAATGTAAAATTTTGGCTGAAGAAAAATTTGTTCTCATAGGAAAACTGTCAAATAATTGTAATTGTAACAAGTTGACTTTGGAGAACTGTATCGACATGACCCAATTACCTCAGGCAGCCTATATATCTCTCCTGTTATCTTTGTCATCTTTACGAAGTATCAAAGACAATAGTTTAAGATTCACAAACGAGTGTTTGTGCTAAAATTAAAAAAAAATTGGATTTTAACATATGTCATAGTACGCGCTAAGCCTTGTTTCTGACACACACCCTTAGAATAAAAGTATCAAACTCGATCCAATTACACCTTTTTAACAAATGCATTATTCTGTGTCAACCTCTAAAAACTTGATTCTCTTTTCAGGGGACCTTCATACGATTCGACATAAAGATACAAACTGCACTGAATTAACTAAAGTAGTTGAAAACCCGAAATATTTTATGACTTCTATTTGATTTATTTTCAAATAATTATTTTAAAACAACGTTCCAATGGTTTATTATTATGGACTTTTACGTTAATATCACATTAAATTTACTTTAGGAGCTCCGGACGTATGCCGAAAAGGTACTTATATTATAAATGTACCTAATGCATTTTTATGTAATTTAGTGCTTGGAAAATAACAACGTGACAACATAAATAATAATTAATGATTACAGGTGTCTTTAAAAAAACCAAAAATTAATACGACTGAGGTGTTTTTCATATTTTATTGTTACAAACTAGTACGTTTATTAGCAAGTAATTTGGCCTCTTATTTCGATTGACCAAATTCAAGAATAAATGTCGAGGTACAATAAATTTAAGCCAACTCCGATAAGTTGGTAAAATTGGTTGAGTAAAAAAACGTTAAATTGTGGGAGGCATGCGAAGATTGTTTGCAATTTTGTTTAGGTAAAATAAATTTATACGCTGGCATTGAGAAATATGTGTTAAATAAAATAAATGTAAAGTTAAATCCTAATGAGCACTACACAAAAACATACAATAACAAGAATCACGTTAGATCCTTGAACTAACATGCTCATTAATATTTGAATACTAGCTTATCGTATCTCGCTGACCACTATTGCCCAAAACCATTAAAAAGTCGAGTTATTATTCGACTTAGGGTCCTTCAAAGAAGAGCGTACCAATTCTTGAAAGGCCAACGCAGTTGCGAGCCTTCTGGCGATGTGAGCGTCCATGGGCGGCGGTGTCACTTAACATCAGATGAGCCTCCTGCCCGTTTGCCTCCTATTACATAAAAAATGAAAACTATTTAATAATGCATTTATATGAGTGAAAGAAGTTGTAATAAATCGTATTAATTAAATTTGATATATAAAAATTTATATATAGATATTTAAAAAGAATGCGGTAATAGTTATATAAATGTGTTTAAATGTATCTGAATTAAAGCCAATTATCATTACACCGAATTCAGTTATCTTTCCAACTCAAGCATTAAAAAATAAATCCCAGATAAGAGGTCTGATTAATAAAAATAAATCACAAAAACAAGACATAGAAACATTAATTCATACACTCATACTTTTTGTTAAGCAGGAAGAAAATTTAATTAGGTAAAATTATTTGTGTGTAGTTATTTAAATAACAGGTTTCGAGGTGGTTTTTAAAATTGCATGCTTGTCATTTTTGTCATGCTGGTTAATGGTATATAAACGTTTGTTGGTTATAGGTACATTATCATAATGTAGAGTTATCTACAGATTTCCGCAACAGGCAACTTAAGCCGGGTCCAGACGAGTGTAACGTGTAATGTAAGATTACGTGTAATTTAGCATCAACAGTGTGGACGGCACACGAACTCAAAGCGAATTGTGAACGCGAAAATATTTCAAAAGCTGTTTCCACTCAGTTGCTACGAACATGCCGAATAGGAAGGTGATAGCTGGTGCGGCTTTTATTTTCATGTATTTACTAACTGAAGACCGCAAAAGTCGGAAGCGTCGATGGTGGAAAACTAATTTGTATAAAAGAAGATCTTCTTTACTTGTGGAACTAAAATCTCAACATATAAGCGGTCAATATAAAAACTTTACCCGAATGTCGCCTACTGACTTCGAATATTTGTTAACAATCATTGCGCCTAAAATATCAAGACAAGACACTATAATGAGATCTGCAATTTCGCCGCAAGATAGACTGGCTCTAACACTAAGATTTTTGGCAACAGGAGATTCATTTACAAGCCTTCAATACACCTTCAGAATTTCAAAACAGTCAATGTCTTGCATTGTACCAGAAGTTTGTGAAGCGATTATAAAATCATTGAAAGAAAACATTAAGGTGAGTTTTACATATTTTTATTTATTTATTAAAATAACAAATTAAGCTATTGTATTAAGTAGGGTAAGCAAAATTAAAATTATTCCAAAATTAAAATTAGAAAGTTAAATCAAATTGTATCTTCAAATCATGTAGTACAAAATTTATTCTTTTCAAATCAGGTCATTCACAAAATCTACATCTTCATATGAAGTTTGAGATAGTTCTGAGGGAACAGGTGAAGCATATGGAGCAGTAGGGCAACTTGTCTGTTTCTGACCTGTTGAATACCCACTGTAATTGAATGCCGATGGATAATAATGTTGAGAAAAGTTAGTGCATCCTTCATCGGCTTTGAATATTACGTCCATTATTGCTCGCTGCACGGCGTTTTTAGTACTTCTGTTATATTGTTGCATCTTGCTGCATATAAAATTTGAAAAGAAAAGGGTTTCACTGTTAAAATTGTTTGGATAATTGTTTCGGGGTTCAGGAGTAGGACTAGAAGCAGCACTCTTAAGCAGGCCAAGAGCCTCCGAAAGCATACCCATTTTTTTATTTTCGTCTGATTTCTTTTTTTTGGGGGGCCTGACCAGTTGGTGATATAAATTATGAACTGGTATCATTTTCTACACTTGTAGATGCACTCTGTTCCGGTTCATTTGTAATCTGTAATTAAAAAGAAATTCATTGTTTCAGCTGCCAAAAACAGAGTCAGAATGGATCCAGATCTCAAACAGATTTGATGAATTGTGGAATTTTCCCCATTGTGCCGGAGCCATGGACGGTAAACATGTCATTCTCGAGGCTCCGGTACATAGTAGCACAGAATATCGTAACTACAAATCGAATTTCAGTATAGCGATGTTTGCTTTAGTAGACGCGGAATATAATTATAAATTTCTGGATGTCGGATGTCAAGGCCGCATTTCAGATGGTGGAATTTTTAAAGAAACTGAATTATATAAAAAAACTAGAAAATAATTCGTTAAGATTGCCTGCACCTGAAGCACTGCAAGGTAGAAACAAAGTAGTACCATATGTTTTTGTAGGAGACTCTGCCTTCCCTTTACAAAACAATATAATGAAACCCTATCCAGGAGAATACCCCAAGGGATCGCCGCGAAGAATTTTTAATTACCGGCTAAGCAGAGCTCGCAGGATTGTAGAAAATGTATTTGGTATCACAGCATCTGTGTTCAGAGTTCTACGAAAACCTATGCTCCTTCAGCCCAAAACCGTGGAGACTATAGTCATGGCTATTGCACACTTGCATAATTTTTTGAGAAACACGGATTCATCTAAAAACTTGTATGCACCCTCTGGCTCACTTGACAGCGACCAAAACGGAAGATTATGTGAAGGTAGTTGGTGGAGAGGTTGTGAAATGTCATCTTTACTTCCATTGAATAATGTACCTAGAAGAGCTGCCTCAACGGCAAAACAAATTAGGGATGAGTTTAATGACTATTTTATGAACGAGGGTACAGTTTCTTGGCAGAATACATATTGTTAAGTTTTTTTTATCAAGTCGAAGAAAACTAGTTCAATGCAGTTACCTCTGTGTTGCGTCGTTTCCTTGGATTATTTCGATCTCCTAAAAATCCCAGCGCCTCGTAAGCAAACCATGTACTTTTGTACGTTTCATCCCCACCTGTAAAATAAATTACAATAAATAAACAATACAATAGAATATAGTACATATATGTATAGTAAAATATAGTAGAATATAGTAATATAGTGGGTATACAATAGAAGTAATAATTGTACTAAAAGCAAGTAAGTGATAATACCTAAGTAAAAACTAAATTAATAAATAAAAGTGTGTAATATGTAAAGCAACAGGAATTTATAATAAAACATACCTTTTCCGGAACTATGGCTCTTCTTTACTTTTCCTTTTTCTCTTCGATGTGAAGCAAGCAAACTAATCATTTTGTTTTTGCATTCTTCTACATCTCTTTCCAATGAATGAGCAATATCACTCCAAGCATCGTGTGTCAGATTTTTTTTTATAGTATTGCGGGTTTTTTGGATCCCAAATAACAGGTTTTTCTTGATACAAACTAATAAGTTCAAGCGATTGTTCGTCACTCCACATCATGAACGTACATACGACACAACCGTCACGAACGCCGTCCAAACGAGCACTGCGAGCGTCTTTGTGTTCGCGCGAAAAACCGACAGCCGATGGATCAACCCCGAGCGCCGCGCGAGCGTATGTAATGCTCGTAGTGCCGTCCACACGTAGAATTCGTGTTACATTACACGGTGGATTACATTACACGTTACACTCGTCTGGACCCGGCTTTAGATAATATGTAGGTGCAATCAGTGGCGTAACAATAGGGTGGCAGGGCTGGCAAAATGCCACGGGCCCCCGACCCAAGAGGGCCCCTGCCCAAGAGATATTATGGATATTCAACGACTGATCACATACACGGTAGATTTGGTAGTAAAAAAATGAATTTGGAATTCTCCGCATTCATCGACTTTACTAAAGCATTCGACTGCATCTCACATGGAAGTATATATGTGGCGAGCACTTTCGCTTAGCTATATTTTTTTGTCTTAAAAACAATTATACTAAAGAATATAATTATATTGTTGTTATATATAATTAAAGTTATTTATATAAAAGTAAAGCACGAAAGTAAAAAAAATATATAAAAATACAACACGATAAAAAATGGTTAAAACCTATTAGATGTTTAAATAAATTAAATATACCTATATATATTTTATTTTAATTTTTTTTTACATATCTACCTTCTAAATCCATTCTTCAACTGCGGGACAGTTTCACAAATTTGTATTTCAATTTTATAATTAACTTAAAATTTTGTTAAGGCTTTGCGCGCGGACTTCTGTAAATACCTAACTGGTTTCTGCCTGTATTGATATTAAGTGTAATTTATATATGATTATTATATGTCGGGGCAACGGCGGTATTGTAAGCTGCCAGTGTCATTATAAATATGTCAGTTATAGCAGAGCTCATACATTTGTTAATTTATGACGTGACATCAAAGTGTAATCAGTTTATAAGCGATAATACTTGTGGTTTATTCCATTTGCCAATATTGCTAGATCTACAAATTGAAAACTATTTGAAAATCTCTAGTTATAGTGATTCCATAGTCATTATTATTATTAAAAGTAATTTATTATGTCGAACCGATGGCGTTACAATGCTCAAATTAGTTCAAAATCGTTAATACTAGTGGTTTATTAGATTTGCCAGCGTTGCTAGATGTATAAATTAACGACTATTAAATGGTCGATAATAATAGTGATTTGAAGTGATGGAAATCCCTACCGCTGCCTGGATGTACTCATCCGGCGCTTGATCGCGCACCGCACCATACCAGCCTGCAACCACCAGCAGTTCCACACGCTGGGCGTGTATTTAGCTATCGCCGGATGAACCACCCGCATCATGGCCATTTACATGCTAGGCATAGAAATAGCATTCGACTGTATCTGGCATGCCAACCTGGTGCTCAAGCTCGCATAATCTCCCACGTTCCTCAACTAAGACCTGTCAGGCTTGGCAGAGCACGGTCACCTATCTGGGAGTACAGGTGGACCGGAGTAAATTGGTGCAGGAAAAATCGACTGCAGCTTAACTCTGCGAAATGGGCTGTTATTTCTTTTTCCAGAGCACGGACACCGATATTCTATAATTATTACATCGAGGAACAGCCAATTCCAAAAGTAGCAGAAGTAGAATTGAATTTTCGGGATAACATAAAAATAATTTGTGAAAAAGCTTATAAGAATTTAGGATTTATTTTGTGTATGGCCAAAGAATTCCTAAATATAAAAGCGATAATGGCATTGTATAATGCACTTGTTTATTAGGGGCCACTTGGAATGTAACTCTTTGATGTGGGGCCTACAAGAAATAAATTGACGATACATTTACATAAGGTTGTATGGAGTATACCCATTTTACCCAGTATAATGTGGAAATGTTGTAGAGACTGGGGCTGCGTGTGCCAAATAATCATACTCGGCGTGGTAAGCGGTAGTGCACCTAAAGAGTGCCCAAGCGGGGAAACAGGGGTCCATGCGTTCTAAAGAAGGGATGGTGATCCATCCCTGCAAGCACAGGACCCGATCTCCCCTAGCTATTCCTAAAAGCGTATGGCCCGTCGCCCGATCTGTGAAGGATACTTGCTGTGTCAAGTATCTTCACAAATCAACAATGGGCGGGGAGAGGCGGACACAACCGCCGCATCGCATGTTGGGAAGCGGATAAGGCTCTGCTGTTCCGTACTACCGCATCCCGCCTAAGGCGATTGTTGGGGTTTTAGTGGGGTAAGCGGTCGCAATTGCTTGCAGTGCCTCGAGCGCGCGCGTACAAATTTACTCAGAGAAGCGCCGTTTACACGTGTCTTGGGCACCCTGAATATTATTGCATGTGAGACGGTTATAATTTGTTGCACACTGGCTGAATTCACAGGAATTGCATTATTTATAATAATTAGTTATAAAAAGGTAAGGTTTTATGTTTTTTTTGTTTTGTTTATTTTATGTTTTTAGTTTAATTGTTATATTAATAAGTTTTCTATTATATTATTAAGTATTAAGTTACTGTAAAAATAGGAAATAAATAAATAAAGAAAAATCGCGTTAAAATTCAAGACGTGCTTTCTAGTCGATGTCAATATTCTAATCGTTAATTGTCACATCCTTTGTTACACTCGCTTCACTTATTACCATCCTTTCTCCACGAGTAATCCTGGACCTTCCGTCACTATTATGGAGGTGCTGCCCTTGTTACTCGTTCCTGTGGCTCATCGACTTTAATCTATTCCTCTACTAACTCCATCTTATATTATCACATAACTATGATTCTTTCCAATTATTGGCAAATCGAATAAACCATGGGGATTAGTCAAGATGCCTTAAACATTCATTCAAACGAATCATTCGCAACGCACGCCTGGCGATGTCTGTACGCGCCTTAACAGTAGTGTTTGTAGAAAGTCGATAACTAAATTTGTATGAAAATTTGTCGACACGAACTGTCATAAGTATTAACGGTTCTAAACTGTGACATATAAATACAATGGCAGCTGAGGCTGACAATAGTGCTATTGCTCCGAGATACTATTGACAGCACATTCTTGAAGGAATTCAACATTCAACGGCAAAATATATTCTAGATAGATTTGAAAATCTTTGCTTAAGGGTCTTTCAGGATAGTTTTATATTTTTCCCCTAGAGTTTGCTCCAAATTTAACTTCAGTACTGAAATTAATGTATCATAAAGTGGCTGTTAAGTACTACAGAGCCTAAACGCAAATGTGCTCTCGAAACGAAAGGTTCTTAATAAGCAGGTTTTAGGACCTTGTGGTTGTGTTTGCTTATATGAAGTTTACGAAATAGATTGTCTACCGAATTAATTGTTGTGATTTAAAAATAACTGCACAAATGACAATCATAGTATATAAAAAATAAATCAAATTTATAGTATTTTCTTAATCTAGTTCATTATTTATTCTTGAGTCCAAATCACGTTGAAGATCAAATCATATCACGGATTTTGCATTTTTTTTTACTTTCGAGTTCGAGATGAATCACCCATGGAGTCAATCATGTATCAACGCGTAAGCTGTGGTGAGTGGTGACTGGTGACAAACTGACAACTGACAACTAACAATAAGGTGTTGAAAAAGAATTGTTTGTTTTGAGATGAATTTATTACTATTTTAGCGAAAAAATTGGAATAGTTTAAAAGAAAAAACGAAGGGTTTGAAAAAACCCTCTTAATGAATAAACTGTTAACTTACTAAAAGAGTAAAAATGAAATGTCACATTCCAGGGCCTAATGTTAAAGGTTTAAAAATACATTAAAATAAAACTCAAATTAATAGATATGACTTAGATATATAAACGTGTGATTTTAGTTTTAGGTAGAACTATTCATGCTTTAGCGAGATTCGGAGATGAATTATATTTAGAATCGTCGCCAGATGCAATTCTTTTAAGGACACTAAATGCAACTGAATCAGCTTATGCCATGATTAAGTTTAACAAGGTTTTCTTCTCATATTTTAATTATAACTTCTATTCAACTGATGATAAAGAGGGATTAAAATGTAAAATATCTATGAAGAGTGCTCTTAATGCTTTTAAATCCCCTACACATATGGACAAACAAGTAGAAAACTTAGAAATAAAACTAGACCCTGAGTCATGTAAACTAATATTTATTGTAAAATGCAAGCATGGTATTGTTAAGACACATTTTGTTTCTATATTAGACTGTAAAGCAATGCAAGCAGTTTACTCTAAGGACTTAGTGCACAACAGGTACTTAACATTTTGATAATGACTTATTATTATTTAAATTTAAACTTTTTAGACTCTGCAATGATACTTTAACTATTTATTTTACAGGATAACATGTTCACAAAAAATATTTACAGAAGCTTTAGGAAATTTTCAAAGTTCAGATGATCAAGTAACAATTGAAGCAAATTCAAACTCTTTCATCATGCGTAACTATGTTGATTGCAACATTGATTTAACAAAAGTAATTAGAACTCAGATTAACATTAAACCAACAGAGTTTGACAGTTATGTAATTGGAACAGAAACAATAATTACTTTTACTTTAAAAGAATTTAAAGCTTTATTAGCATTTGCTGAAGCATTAAGTTTGCCTCTACAGCTACAATTTGAAATAACAGGGAAACCAGTTGTGTTTATAGTTCACAATGGTACCACATTTGAAGCACATTTTGTATTAGCTACCTCTAAACCTGATACAAACACTCAAGCCTCATCAACACATAACAGTTCATCTGTTGAAAGAAAAAGAAAGGAGGTGCATAGTAAATCAAATAGCCCTATAAAGAAAAAACTTCATTTAGATGTAGATTTATCCAAATGTCTGGATGAAGATTCTCATCTTTTTAATTATATAGACATACCAATTGAAAAAGATTTAAATAACATTGACAAGTCAGTACATAATAAAACAACTGGTAGCCAAAGTATACTACATGATAATATGGAATGTGATAATATTATACCAGGATCCCCAACCTCTAAAATAAAGATCAAAGCTATATTTAAAAGGTGCTTTGAAAGCACATTTGATCCTAGAAGTATTCAAGGTTTAGTTTTAGCAGAAAACTCTGATAGTGAATAAAATAATGTAGTATCTAGTAGTTTACTTTTTGATTAATAAATCACAATAAATTTAGTTTTAAATGCTAACATAAGGTACATTTTTTTTAATAACATTTTGGAAAGTACTGGAATTTGAAAAATAAAATATCATTACACTGCATTATGATTTTATATTAAAAAATATACATACAGAGCAAATATTGTACACACCTTACAAATCAATATTTTAAGGGTGTTGTCATGCAGTTTAATTACATAACAAAATTTATTTTTTATGTATTGCTATATTTTGATCATTGTCACAGGAACCATTTCTATTTAAAATATCATGTATATTAAACATTTACCACAGAAAATTAAATACAAAATAATTATTTCACCCTAAAAATGGTGATAGATTAAACATTATTCTTATAAAGCCCAATTTAAAAATTGTTACATTTCTTGCATTAACTCTGTCCTTAATTTAGAGAAGCAATTGTTATAAGTGTAGTACATTCTTAATTTAATCTTTTAAAGCATCTATTAGATTTTTGATAAACTAGATGAATTCCCTTGTTCTATGAACATGTGCAATATATTATTGGGGCAAGGTGCAAATAATGTTTTACAAAAATCAAAATAGCAACAATTCACTAAAAATTAATTCTAAGAAATAAACTAAACTCAATCAATTGTTTAATCAGTAATGACAACTGGTCACTTTAGGTAACTCAAATTTACAGACAATATGTGTAAAAATAGTTTTAGATAGCAATTACATTTTTATCTTTTGGTTTTATCTACAAAGAGATCTCACTTGAATTTTAAGAGTGCCTTTTGAATAAAATATTTGTTTTAATTGCTTTCTATAAAAAAGTTATGGTACACGTTTTATTCATATAACATAGCTACCTATACTGTCTTAAAAAAGATGAAAAAGATCTTGATTTCTACTTTTAATTTAATCTTTAGAATACGGCAGCAATACCTTTTTATTATAATAAGTATTTCATTTAAATTCAATATTGTCTCTGGCCCAGTTGGGAGGGCATTTTAAATTGTATAACCATGAGTCACAACAATGCTTGGATGCATCACAAATCACTCACTATCCAAACTAATCAATGAAAAAGGGCACTATTTAGGAACAATCCTCTTGACTTTTTCTCACACATTGTGCTACTTTTCTTTTAAACTCCAAATATGACTCTCGCCATTCTTTCTGTAAAAAACAATTACAATAAGCACACATCAACAACCTACTTTAGTTTATGGGTGTGCCATTTGGAGTGTGTGACCTAGTGATATTATGCTGATTCATTAAATTGTTGTCATGTGTCCCTTTTTCTGCACTCGCTATCTTGTTTTCTCCTAAAAGCAATCTTCTTGACTTTTCCTAACACATCTGGCAACTTTCTTTTTGAAATCCGAATATCTTTCTCTCCATTCTTTCTGTGGATGTAACATGAAAATGTATATAATTAGGTAATGTTAATAATGTGTAAAATTTGCGATATATGTATTTCCTCAAAGCAATTAAGCTTTACATGCAAGAAACAAAATAGCTACAAGCATTTGCTTTAGTTTTTATATAAAAGTTTACTCTATTTTATTATGCAATGAATTATACTACAGATGGATCTTACCGCTGCATCTACATTAGCAGGACTTTCATCATTAGGGTCAGCCAACATTGAAATAACACTAATTAAGATTGTTTCAACAGTGTGTACTGGAAGCCACCGCTCTGATGCTTTTTCATAGCCCCATTTATCATCTCCAGGCTCATGCAATATTGAAATGCAGACGTCACCATTCTTTTCAACTAAAAATGTGAAAGTGCAGAATGAAAACAATGGTTTAATTACCCTAATATACTTTATTTTTTGTTTAATTTCTGGTGAAAGTCATTATTTGTGTTGGAAGATAGATCACTAACGCTGCATATAAAGACATAATAAAAAAACAGTAAGACAGATATGTTTGAATAGTTTTAAAAACAAGGAAAAAATTACTTACTATTTGGATGCCAAATTTCAGTTACAAATTTCATTCGCGGGGGTCTCAAAGGGTATTCTTTAGGAAAATATAAGTGTGCTTTGAAGAATCCACCCTCACTGTAATTAAAAAAAGTTGATTGTTAATGCTCTAAAAATAATAATGAAACAAGTCATAGTCAAAGAAATAGACTAAAAATGTCTCAATTTATTAATAGTTTATTTCATATCCTACTCACTACAATGTGTCTGGTGGGCCAATAATGAGGACTTCCCATCTATATATGTCATTGTCATCTATCAAACCAGCAGAAAATCCTTCCACTGGATTTTTGTTTAGTTCTGAAAATCATAAACCCGATATAAAAATCATTGAACATGATTATTTATTATGCTACAAGATTTTGCCAAAAGAACACGAGTATCAACTCTCCTTTTTGTCTCGCGACTACCGACTGTCAGCAGATGAATATTGATTTTATTTAAAATTTTATTAAAGATTTCACTCATACATAGTCCGATTTTGGATAAAACAATGTAAAGTGACTGTACATATAATTTTATCATGTATTAGAACCTAAAATACCATTCGCTAAGGTCAATGATTGCACGAATTCGGAGTTGCTTCGTGCTTGGGCAGCAACTATTATATCTATAATTATTTATTTATAACACCAATGAGTATTTACCTGCAAGTTGCTTTTTTAACAACAGCGAAGACTGTGGCTCTGACATTAATTACAATTATGAAATTTACCCTGACGACACGAAAAAAATGATTTTTCACAAAAGATGGCTGGCTGAGTTTTGGGATTGTGAAACATATGAGCTGTGCTTGTTTCCGGTGTATCCACAGACATTGCATATTGTACTAGTTTAGAACAGATTATTTATTTTTCAAAGGTACAACTACGCCATCTACTTTTATGTAATATATTTTTACTTACGTTGTTATAAAATGTATAGATGAATCAATGAAGCTATCGAAAATATTAAGTAAACTACAATCTAAATATATGGCACAATAAAAAATCCTTGCTGATCATAAATGCAGGCGTGGTTCTTGACCATTATATTTGAGTTGTCGAGTTATTTTAATACTTTGATATTTTATTGGTATTCATTGAAATCAAATTATGTATTTCAAGGCCAATCAAATACTTGTTTAGGATAATGTATTTATGTGGATAAGGATTAACATAACTATTATAAAAACAGCTTTAGAAATTATTATTTTAGAACTTAAAAATGTTTTGTGAGCATTGTCGGTTTTATAATAACCAAAATTTAATAAGCAAATTTTTTTTGCAAGGAATTTATGTCGAGCGGTGTCGGGACAACGGTAACTGAAAAAGAGACTTACTTGATGTCTCGGACCGGGGTCGATTTAATTTAGTCAAATTTAACCCAAAAAAAACACAAGTGCGTTTTCTGCTAAACAGAATCCCTTAATCATAACACCATTATTCGTGGAAACTAAAAGCCTTATCTAGTATTGGAATACTCAGTGTCGACATATCGAGCGCCGTTCAGTTACAAAGCCATCTTGGTAGAAGTAGATGCTTGGTGTGCTTAATACTCCCGGCCCCACGTGGAGTACTTATACCAACTCTTGGAATGCACCACATCCAACGCGGCTCGAATCGTCGACAAGCTAGTTATTTCTGATCAGCTGAATCTCTTGGTGTTGCGTAGAGATGTAGGCTATCTTTGCATCTTCTATAGCATTTGTTTTAAATATGTAGTTTATTAATTATTATATATATCATGGAGAGCGATCTGAAGAACTTTTCGGATTAATACCTGCGGCTTAATTTCATCATTGACGGTCAAGACAGAATGCGAATTTGCACCCGATTTATGGAAGCAGATGCCATTCCAGGTATATCCGAACCGTTACGAATTCGCAGGTGTGCACTTAACTTTAAGTGACCCGCCTGTTCGTTGGCCTCCTGTCCCACAAAAAAAACGTGTTTTAAAAATCATCGCCCATACGACCTTGCTCGCTATGAATCCGTGTATTAATCGCGTTGGTACGTGGATTACGGGATCGACGATCGGGTGGTGAGTTTATGGATGCTTATAGTGGCGTAACAATAGGGTGGCAGGGCTGGCTAAATCCCACGGGCCCCAAACCATGGGGGCCCCTGCCCAAGAGATATTAATATGTTCGATCATCGATGGATGTGAAGGCGATATTGGGCTAGCGTGCGGACTACAGACATTCCCTCTCACCTAAGAGAGGCCTACGGCCATTAGTGGGACATATACCTAATTGAGTACTCTGAAAATATCAGTGTATTAAAATTAAACTGAGTGACACGACGACGTGACGATTTTTACTGATAGGGCCCCATCAAAAGAATGTGCCACGGGCCCCAAATGGTATAGTTACGGTACTGCTTATAGTTACTAAAATTGTTTAGCGCCTAAAAATATATATATAAAGAAAAATCCCCGGCCTCATATAGTAACATAGTCATTTGCGCGTTAATAAACCCATGGAAAAACAAATAATTTTTGATAGAGATATTTTTAATTGTTTAATTATCACATCATATAATGTGACCATTCTAAAATTTGTATAGATATTATACAAAACTATTCTGATTTTGTAATATAACTAAAGGGGCATTGTAACATACATATTGGTGATGCTTCGTAACAAAATTCTAAACATATTAGTGAAAATAAACCTCTTTTAAACAAAATATTTATTCATATCTCAAAAGGACGAAAAGTCAATTACATATAATTGTTTACGAAAAATAAATTCAATTTGATTTATTTCATTTTCTAATTATATCCCGTTTTTGTCTTCTTTATGTTTGGTGCGTCAGCATCCGATTGCATACTTTTACGTTTTTTCTTATTCTTTTTTGAATTTTTACCATTTTGTTGACTTTTTACTGGACCTTGATTATCCTCGGTAGTTTTTTCTGTTTTCTTTATCTTACTTATATCTTCCAATAAATTTTTGTAGTCCAATTCCGTATCAATGTGGCTACTTTCGTGAAATGATCTTATTATATTAACAAATTTCTTTAACAAAGTTATAAAATTCTTTTTTACTGTATATGAAATGTTATCTTTAGATACTTTCAATTTACTTCTGAAATCCGTTTCTATATCTTTTAAATTGTTTTTAAAATTGTCATCATTGGGTTTATTTCTATTAAGGCCTCTATAAAAACCTATCAATAATTCTAGACCTTCATTACGACGAAACTGACGGATGTTTTCATCGAAAATATTACTTATTATAATAGGCACAAGTTCATATATGCCTTTCCAGTCTAATTGTAGGATACTGTGAAAGAATATTATTGGTAATACACAGCTACGGTTGGTAAAGAAATCTTGAAGTGTGTTTTTAAGTATTTCTTCTATAGGACAAGCATTCTGTGTTTTTGGAGACTTTTTAGTAACGGTTTCTAGTTTTTGTGAACAATGAAGAATGAAACTTGAGAAATTAGTTATGACATCACCAAGAGCTTGATACATAAAATGGGATCTTGATCCTTTTTCAATAATTGATTTTAAATAGTCACTTAGAATATTTAATGTAATACCATCAACGGATGCAAATTTCCTAACTTTAGCTAATGTTTTTATAGTTTTTCTAATTCTGCTTTCTAACTCATTTAATTGATTATCTTGCATACAAAATTCTAGAGCTCTAGTAAGGGGTGCTATCATACTTAAGCATATATCCATTGATGGATCTTTTTCTAGGTAAATATCAACCAAATCTAATGCTCTGATTCTAAAATCTGATAACGTTTTTTTGTTCCTGCGTTCTTTTTTTGACTTTTTATTTTTTCCTTGACTGTGTTGTTTAAAAGCTTCAGCGAGTGCTTCGTCCAGTTTTTTTCCTTCTTCTTCATCTATGTCATCTGCATTTATGCTTTCTGCATCATTATCGATAGCGGCACTTCCTAACGCCTTCTGAACCGCTATTCTAAGCTGTTCAGGATCTTTTAGTTCATCGTCTTCATTTTCATCATCGTCAATCTGATCACTATCTTCGCTACTGTCATCATTCTCACTATTCTCTGCATCGCCATTCTCTTTTATGTCATCAGTTTTCAATTCTTCATCATTATTTTCATCCTCTGAATCACTGTTTTGGGTCAATGGGTTCTCTTCACTATTAGGGTCCAATATAGATATTATTTGTTCAATTGATGATGGTGTAAGATATTCCCACAACAGTCGAAATACACATTGCACAACTGAACGTAGAACACTGGACTCAATGGAGAGTATTGATAACAATATTTCAATCATTACTTCAATCCATTCTGGCTCATCTTCAGTTAACTGGTTTGCTTTTTTAGATTTCTTGTTACTCATTTTGTAGTGATCATAGCAGTCTTTTAGTTCTTTTATTGAACTGCGTGCAACCTTCACATGTGTAGGTTCTGAGAATAAGAACAAACCCAGTTGGTAAAGTAAAATAAGAAACACCATGTCAACCTTAGCTTTTGAACCATTCTGTTCAATTTTGTCACATGTCTCCATCAGCATGTCCCAACAAACAAAGTTTTCTTTTGAAAATTGTTTTTCTAACTTTTCCTTCACTTGTTCTTTTTGCATTACCTTTGATATAAAGTGACATAGGGCTGATAAAACTGTCACAAGATTATCCACATTTGTGAATCTTGAAGTAAAACAACGATAAAAGCATGATTTTATTGATCCTGAAAAGTAAATAATGATTTAATTTTAGACACAGATTTCCTTAGAAATTAAAAAAAAGCATGATAATGAAATTATGAAATGTGAAGTTATACTTCTTTTGGCGCGTTAGACAAAAATGATGAGAGTAAATTTTTACGATGCGCGCGCACACCGTCACAAAAAACCGACACCCTAAATATCTATTCAAACGTCGGTAAAACAGTTAGGGCCACTAGTTGGCGTTTGCTCTGTTTTACCGACAAGTTGTATTGTCTGTCATGGCGTAGTGTTTTTCAGTCGTCTTCATTTAAACCAAAATAATGATTTCTAAACGAGAAAATCCGTTCCAATGTGATTAAAAACAAAGTGTTTATTGTAAAATATCATGATTAGTACATATTATATTGTTTTGATTGGAAGTGACCATTAAAATTGACCAGAAAAATGCATTCGAAGAAGAAAACTTTTATCTAAAGTTCTCGAAGAAAAAGATTTCTTCAAAAAAGTATAACTTCTAACACACACATTTTTTTAATATATATATGTACCTGCTAATTCGCTGCTTACAGCAACGTTGTCTTCACCACTAATTTTAAAGAATCCGAAACACATTAACAGCTGCATATAATTAATTTTGAATTCTGTGTCATCTTTAACTGCTTCATGGCTTACTAGTAAAGATATCAACTCTGCAGCTTTTACTCTTTCGTTATTGAACCAGTGCCGTTCAACATCTTCTTTAACAGTTTTCTTTGAAGTATTAAGAAGAACTTTTTTCAATAGTTTAGCCATCTTTTTAACTCCATCTTTATCTAAATCCATACTTATCAATTTAACAATGTTAGTTCCAGTTAGATCGGTAAAATTTATCTCTCCTGGATTAAACAACAATTTCTTTAAAACGGTCACTCTTAAATGGTTTGTAACTGAATCAGATTTTAAAGCTTTAACAAGTGAATTAAGGATTTCCTTTTCTTTTTTAATCATAATTTTTTGATCATCTTCATTTTCATTACGATTTCTCACTTTGCTAGCTGTCTGAAGGCCTTTGAACCAGTCTAAGAAGAGTTTGAAAAAGTTTTTGCTTAGTAAATCTGGTATGACTTCCACATTTTTGTCTAGATTTAGTAGAATAGCATTTAGAATATTGATGGCCACAAGCTCCCTGTTACGATTGTGCTTTATAAGTTGATCATCAATTTTTGACCAAAATGTCAAAAGTTGGGGCAATTTAGCTATTTGTTTCCCTACTTCTTCATAGATGGGATGATTTACAGATGAAAAGTCAATTCCCTCCTGAAAAAAGCAATATTATAATTTTTTTGTGAACTCAGCAAAATTAAGGAACAAATCTAGTTGAGTTTTTTCTAGATGGCACATCATGATTTGCAATACCATTATGATAAATGCAATATCGATAAAATACTGACAATGTATACTAACAAAACAGCATAATAATGCTTGCTATTAGATGGCTGAGATTCAGAGATGTTATAGTAAGGAGGTTAGTCTGGAGTAAGCCGAGTCGCGGCTAAGCAAAGTTTATTAGTTTCGTTTTTTTAGTTTCTTATCAAACAACGCGATGTCTAGTTTCTGTTGTTTTTTGCATGACTACAGAGAAAACTTTAAAAAAATATATAAAAGTGCGAAATTTTTATTATTATTTATTTAATGTAATATAGGGTCACTTTTCGGTAAAGTAATTTTTTTTCACAGTGGGGTCCGAAATAAACAAAAAGTTTTAATTTGAAAAAAAAATATATCGTATAACTTAATATTATCTTGAATACACTCAATAAACAACTATAAATAGTATGTCTAACGCAAGAACTCATCAGTACCAATCTAGTGGATATTATGAGAAAGATACAGGATTTTTCGAATTTTAAGAAGAATTAGTAAAAAAAAGTCAATTTTCATATAAAAACCAGAATAAATCATAACTCTGCAGGGGTCGACCTTAGAGACCTCCCGTAGAACAATTTTTTGCCGCTGATGACCGCATCTATCCCCTATTTTCGTTTGATCCACGACTTTTTGGCTACCCTGTATAAATGTATTCTTAATTCGAATTTAAATGTATCCTGCAAACCGATGTAACAACAATCAGTAGTATGTAGTTGTCATCATTGTGACGAGATAACAGCTTAGTCTCACGCAAGTTGTCGAACTTGAACTTGACTTTGAACTTTCTGAATACAAATATAAGTTAGTGATGGATTTTGCCATATACTTCATAGTTTGTGCCAAGTCTCGTTCCTGAATCTCAAAGTCTTAATAAGAATTAAAACATACCAAAAGTTTATCACATATATCAGCTATGTGGTCATCATGTAGTATTTCAGGAACCCCACATAATTTTCTCACTTTCACTGTTTTAGGAAATTTTGAACTGACCACCAAAAGAAAATACAGAGAATCAAGTGTGTGCTCCTTTATTTCCTTTTTAAAGTTAGGTTTGATAGTTGGCCACACAATACTTGAAAATTGTTCTTCACTTATCTGAAAGAAACATTAAAAATTTATCACAGAATATTGCTTTGCTATTTTGTGTAAGACAGCATATGTTTTAGATAACTTTTATTTTTACTTGATTCAACTTGACCTATTACTCCATCCCAACACTCAGAACACATTTAAACTATTTTTTTTGTGTGGTAGAGCTATGGTATGAATATTTTATGTTTTAAAAACTTTATTTATATTTTAATTAAGTTTATTAAAAGTGCTAAATGTTTGCACTGCATTAATGGTAATGTTAATTTCCACGACTTAGCGAAAGTGTGCTGCGAGTAGAGGTTCCAGAAAAGGCCCGTTAGGACTGGAGCCAACTCAGGAGCACAATCACATAACACAATTGATCACATCGGAAAATGGTTGCTGGTGCCCTTGGTCCCTTGGTCAACCAAAGTCGAGTTGGACGCGAAGAGACAACCAAAAAGCTCGAATATTCCCTTTCGCAGTATCGGCTAGCGAATAATCTTCCCTGTGCAGGGGTGGAAAGGAGGCCTCCTTTCCACCAGGGAATTTTCCCTCAGACAGCTTGGACGAGAGACCAGAATGCTCGAGTCCCCGAATAGACTACCTCACAATAGTCCAACGAACCCTAGTAAGCATGGTCAGTGTTAAAGTTGCCAAGTATTATGATTAACTAATTACTCAACTTTGGTTGGCCTTAACCATACCAACCATAGATAGTAATGGTTCCTTTCATATAACATCAACTGTATTATGCCAGAAAAATGCAGTCCCTATAGTTTTGTTATATAGAGCCTATACAGAATTGAAACGGAAAGCCATACAACAAGATACTCTGCCATAACCTGCTAATAAAATATAATATTTTTACTGATATGACCTATATAATGTATATAGATTACATCTATGTAAATTTATCTCAGGAAGTTTTAGTAGATAGCAGAACACATTTATCCAGATACTTACTTCTCTTACAAAGTCCAGGAGTATGAGTGTTGCGATGGTGCTCAAATATACTTTTTTAGTACTTGCATTTTGCAATATTTGTATTGTTTGCTTTTGTTCCTCTTCACTACATTTAAGCATTAATTGAGACCTAAATATTGCTCCACAAACAAGTATCTGACCAAGAGACACATCTCCAACTTCCTGAATCAAGATTGAAAACATAAAATAAAGTTGTTTTTATTTATAATACTAATCTACTAGTCATTCCTTACTAGAAGTTTGTTTAGTAAATACTTATGAGATTTTTACTAAATTTAAAACTTACGCTTTTAGATGAGCCATTTGCATGCAACTCTTTCTTTGTTAGTTCCAATAATTGAGTAACTGTAATGTCTGGAAACTTGGATAAAAGGCTGACAAGTGCGGCAAAATAACCTGTTCTTATATCAGGTGTATTTGCTCCCAGACTGCGTATTATCCTTCGTAAAGAGTATTGTATATCCTTTGCATTCTGTAAAATTTTAAGTTCTTGGTATTCTTTTTTAGAATATTAAAGAAAAATAATTTATTTACAAAAAACTAACCTCACTTAATTGTAATTGCAAAATTATTCTGGCTCCAGCAGTTACTTTTTCATCGTGTTTATTGGATTTTAATGAATCGAATGCTTCTAGTATAGATGATGCCACCTCTTTTCTCGGCTTTTCTAACGTTGTTTCGTCTTTCATTTTAACCAATTTATCATATTTTCATTTATCTTGATTTAAAAAATCTGAATTCAGAAATTCTAATGCTAAATGCAGACCACATGGGTGACATGAGAAATGAAATGGCACATGGAATAACTAGGCACTCGGTACGCATTTACCAATCACCACACAGCACCACAGCTATAAGCACAATAGCTTATAGCATAAAAAGTTTTGACACCACTATATATATTCTACATAAATTTTCTCTCTAACATATGAACTACAGATAAACGCTGTGACTTGTATTACAATTAATTATCAAAAAATATTTATTATTACATTATTCTAGAAAAGTTTACATTTTAAATAATATGAAAGTAATATTCTATAGATATATTAATTATCAATATATAAGAGTTTAAAATATTCTTAGATTTATAAATTACACAACGCCCGATTGAGCTTGTAATTCAAGTCCAGCAAAAAGACCACTTCTAGAAAGCAATGCGCGCGCAAAAATTAGTATTCTGTGTTTCTAAACATGGCAGGTCGTAGTGGTTTTGATGATGGAAATCCGAGGTATTTATTATTTCAATGTGTGTTTTGCATGAATTTTACAGAGAGCATTGTTTTAGAATAACTAATAAATTTCTACATAGTAACTTTGTACAACACCCAACATTTTCAGCAGAAAAACACATTTTCTTGACGGTGCGATAACATTGAAAGAAAATGCTTTTTTAACTATGAGTCGTCCTTACACGAATTGATTAAGCTGTAATAATATCCGCATAACAATTATCTTCAATTTAAAGATGTGTTTTGTTCATTGATTTAGTATTATAGGTTATAATATAGCACGGTTGTCGTGATTGTTCAGGGATTACGGTGGCGGGAGAAGGACCGCCGGCGGTCGCCCCTTGCCTACAGAGCCACCTTACAAAGCCTATGTTGGAAATCTACCATCCGGAATTATACAAGGAGATATTAACAGAATCTTTCCCGTAAGTATTATTACCATTCTTAATAATAATAATTTTACATAAGAATAACCGTTTTTTTTTATCTAATGTGAAACTTCAATTCACATTAGATATTAAATAATCTTAATTGGGATAAGAGTTTTATAAAAATATATATCTATATCAATCATGTTTCTTTTTATCATTAAAGATTTAGCAAGCTTCAATGTTTTGGAGTGTGTTAACCATTGTAATTTTCATATATACTTACTCAGCTGCCACAGGAACCCAAAGTGAGCCTTGGCCTCAGAAACTGCTTTTTTATTTTAGTTTACTACACTTACTATGGAATGTATAATGATTTTAGACATGATACTACTTTAAAACACTGGCACTACTTCAATTTCTCATGATATGTCAACAATATTCAAATGTATTGTACCTTAATTACAAAGTGGTAATGTATTTTGGAGTTTATAATGAAATACTAAACAATTATTTCAATCAATTTTTGGACTGCAACCATTAATATATTCAGAATCAGATCCTTCGACTCTATCATGATTATTGTAATTATGTGTACTACTAAAACATAAAACATATTAAGACAGTTGTAAATATGTCTAGCTTAGCAGATGTAATAAATTTGTAAGGCTTCACTTATATTAAGCAAACTGTAAGCTAGCCTTATTTTTCATGCGAGTTGATGTTTCAGTTAATTTATCTCCATAACTAATATAAAAAATTACCTAATACCTTCTATAAGAAAAGTTAAATCCTTTATGTTTTTAAACAGTTTAAACTAATTGTTACATAAAATTCATGCTATTTCTACTTTGATTGATTTTTTGATTGAACTACTTTAAGAAACGTTTTTATGTTTATTTAAAAAAGTGTAACTACATGCATTTGTTACTTGCTTACTATTAAATTTGAATAAAATAAGTATATTGATATTATGTATTAGTTATGTCAATATTCTATTATATATATATATATCTTAAATCATGTCATAAAGGTCTATTATCTATATTTTTTAAAACTTAGTCCAAACCTGGCCTTATGACTAGGCTACAACTGAATTACACAGTTTCTGGGTGTAGTATATTTATCACTATAAATGTCTAATATATTCATATAAAAAATTTCAGGACCTGAAAATTAAAAATGTGAGGTTAGTAATGGATAAGGAAACTGATAAATTCAAAGGCTTCTGCTATGTGGAATTTGAATATTTGGATGATTTGATCAAGGCAATTGAAATGAATGGTGCCCTTAATGTAGATGGAAACTGTGTTAAAATTGATGTAGCCGAAGAAAAAAGAAATGATAGGTGAGTAATTAAATTTACTTGAGTCATTTTACATGTAGTAAAGTAGAAATAGGAGAGTTTGTTTGATATAAATATGACTACTGTAAATTTGAGCAAGGTTAACTACAAGGTTGAATGATTAGCAGGCTAGTTAGATTCTGATGTCATAATACATAGTGTATATTGTTTTACCCACAAAAAGTTTTTTATTTATATTATATTTAATATGTAAGGAAAACAAGTGTAAGTTTAGCCCTGGATAATAAAAGGAAAAGGTGTCTATCATATTTAACTTGCACAGTTTTTTTGGCAATTGGCGAAAGAATTAGTTGTGTTTGTCAATCGTGTTATGTAAATTTCTAGTTCTAAATCAATCACATTTGGTGGTTCAGGTATCCATGCACATCTAATCTTAATCTAATTATTTGACCTATTTTGTAAATATGCCATGATATGCAATTTTTGCAAAATTATGATTTATTCACTTTGAATTAGGAACCTACAGAGACTTAGAGAATTTGATCAAATTAAAATCAAATCAGAAACAAATCTAAGTGTTGTCTACCTAATGATATAAACTATAAGAAAATTTTACAATTGTTTGCCTTATCATTTTTTAAGTTTGATCATGCCTGGCAGCCATACACCAAATTTGCTGGCTGCTGTGAAACCTATTAACTTATTAAGTGATAGGGAGCGTTCAAGTATTACGTAACGAATTTTTGGGGGGTTTATAAAACGATGCGAGGCGGGCATTGAATTACGCGTTATAATATAATTTTTGACTTTCCAGTACTTTACACCACATAATGGTAACTTTTAAGTATAAAGAATCACTAGGTGGTCACGAAAGGTTTTACTATACTTGGGTACAGAAAAACGTTACTTGGGTGTGTGTCAATAATCTCCAAAAATTGCGTGATGTTATACTTGAACGACACCACCACCATTTACATTTGCAGACAACCTATTACATTGAGATAAGTAGGCTCAGCCCACTTAGAAGACATTTAGCATGATAAAACATTGCCACCATAGGTTGTAATAACTCTGTTTGATCATATTTCAGGGGAGGTTTCGACCGGGGTCGGCGAGATGGTGGACGCGATGGTGGTCGTGGGGGATTCAGACGGGATGGAGGCCGTGGTACGTACGACCACTTCGATGCCGTCGGTCGCGGCCCAAGGAACCAGGGTGGAGGGTTCACACATGGTAACATCACTAACATTCATACCACAGAGAATAAACTGAGCAGCCAGATTTGGTACAAGAAGTTCCTACAAGTGTAGGGATGCAGTAGCTAGAAAGTTGTGAGAACTGTATTGTTGCACAAGCTCATAATATAGCCTTATTTTTATGCAATAATTCTTTAAATAATGAGTATTGCTCAGTCAATTTTCTGTCTTTTTGGATAAGGAAGACTTGTCTGGACTTATCTTAAATATCTTAGTATGTTCGGAGTTCTTAACTTTAATTAGCTTTAATTTACTTTTGGTTCATTTTTTTTGGTACATTTAATCTTGGTACAATTTCAAGAAGGAAAAATTTTAAAAATATTTTACAATTGCAGCATAAACAAAATGTGTTTAACAGACAAGTCTTTCTACAATTTCCTTTTTCATTTATGCCAATTGCTTTTTTCATTAACTACTAACTTGTATTAAGTATTTCATTAAGTCATCATATAAACATAACACTTGTATATTGTGTGTTTATCATGAAATGTTATGTGTCGCCTCGCTGCCTCCGCTTTTTGTCGGTTTTTAATGCTATCAACCACACTCGCGCTCGCTCACTTTCTTGTTAATTACTGTAAGGACTCTTGCGTTTATTGTGCGACTGAGTGAAGTAACTAGTTGTATAGATAATTTTATTAAATCAAAAGTGGGATTGGATAAGCAAAAAATTAAATATAACCTAACCTATACAGAAGTTAAAAACTAAAAAATCATACATTGCTACTTTTAGCGGACACTTAAAAATGTATACCGGTATGAATATTATTTATATATATATATATATATATATATATATATATAATATTATGTATATAAATAATATGTAATATTATAATATTGGTAGGCACATAAAGTAAGTCCTGCTCTCTCTCCAATCACTTCCATCTTGTAGTAGTAAATGTAGCTAGCAATTAAATAAATCAAGATAATATTTGTATTTGGATACCATTCATGAAGCCACGACTCGACAATATCTCGCAAGTGTGAGGCCGGCTTATTGTGTATGTTAGTTTAAAACTCTGTAAATGGATCTTCTTTTATAATCCTGCTTGAAAATTAATATGGTGATTTATTGACGTTCGTTGTGTCTTCATTAAAATTAATTGATGAAAACAAGATTCATTAATAGCCTTAATAAATTTGTTATATAAAATATAAATATTTTAATAGTTAAAAATCACGCTCTTAGAAAATTTTCTCAATGTTTTTATATTTCTGAAAAAACATCTAAGATAATTTTTATCTATAGCTTTCAGTTCCGGCTTTGCACGGCTTTATTTTACAAAAATGTACACATAGTATATCTTTATTCTATTGTATATGTATATTGATGTCTTCATTCTCCGCAGCATACACGATGTACGAATTTTTCTTAGTATTTATTTACATCTTGGGTTACACTTGAGGTTTTCATTTGCATCCTGGAACTTCATTAAAATATTCTGTAACCTACGTTCATGTGGGATAATGTTGAAAGTTTATCAAATTGGTCTAGTAGTTTTGGAGACTATTAATGCAAACAAACAATTAAATCCTTCCTCTTTAGTGTAGATTGGTGAAGCATATAAAAATAATTAAAAAAACAAGATAACATTAGGTTAAACAAAAGTAAAATGTCAGACCTGTGATTGATGATTTTTCATAATGAGGTCTGACATTTGAATGTGTTATCACATTCTAAGGTTTGACACTAGACAAAATGATGGTATTGTTAATAGGATAATTCTTCAAACCTTTTTTGAAAAATATTGGAACTTGTTATGGATGTTGTATTTGTATAATAGATAATAACTGTATAACCATTATGTTCGATCTAACATGTTTGAAAAAAAAATTGCGTTGATTATTTGTATTAAGTGCTTCGTGGTTATAATATCTAACCAACAAATCGGTATGGGCTTTATAAATAATTATACCTTCAGACCGCGAGCGAGGAGGAGGTGGAGGCCCTGGTGGTGAAAGATGGACCGAGCGGGGCCCACGTGGGTCCTCAGAGGAACCCCGTCCTGGCGACTGGGGCCGAATGGGGCGCTCGGGGCCTGCCCCGCCCCCTGGTGGAGCTCCACGCCCAAGGAGGAACTTTGACGATATGCCGCCCGCTAGGCCTGGTATGTATCAGTTTGAACCAGTAGGTCTTATAATATTTCATGAAATAATATACTACAGCCTGCCGAAAGTGAACCGTCGTGGAATCTAGGGTCGCAGCGGAATCTTACCTTTTTTGATATGTTGACAACAATTACGTATTTATAGTTGGGCATATATTTTTTGTTAACAACGCAAATAAGTATTATATTATATAATATATATAAGTTGTATATTATATCATGTAACATGCATACGTACTCTACTATGTAACTGGTGTGATTCTAAATGTAAAAAAACACCTATAATCTAATTAAAACAGAAGATGTAAATTAACCTAATACTTGGAACAAAATCAATAGAACCACTCATCTTTGGTCTTGAACCGTTGACCTAATTAGTTAAATAACAATATGATGTTTTATTTGCGGATTCTCTTTACAACATACCATCCGTATCACCTCGACGTCCGTCGTTCCACAACTGAGCGTTTTTATGGCATTTTTGCCGTGCACCACCACTATGTCCTTCAAGAAAAGAGCGGACCAAGTTTTAAAAGGCCGAAACGCACTTGTGAGCCTTCTGGCAATGTGTCCATGGGCGGCGGTATCACTTACAATCAGGTGAGCCTCCTGCCCGTTTGCCTCCTATTACATAAAAAATCAAATTTTAGAACAACTATATCCATTATTTCAATCATAATTTTATTTTCATTATCATTTGATAAAATATTTTCGCAGATACCACTGGTAGGCCAAAACTAAAACTAGAGCCAAGAACAGTTAAGGAGCCAGTAAACTCACTGGCGGCCACAAGTCAGGCCTCTTCCATATTCGGCGGCGCGCGACCGCGGGAGGAACGACTTAAAGAGATGAGGGAGTAGATACAAGCTCTAATAAAAGCCGATAATACCCTCACGTGTATCAACTCTTATAAAATCATATCATATAACCTGGTGAACTGCCATGAAAATAACATGTGCTATGTGTAGAGACACATAACTTTGCTTCGGGAACCTGTAAGGGACGGTTTTTTATAAGTTTTAATTATTTGTCTGTTAAGTGTTTTCTTACGGTTTGATAATTACAAAACACTTTTTTGGTTAAAAATGTAGTAAATGCAAGTAATTTTCTATACCTTGCTTGTCACTTCTCTGTAACAGCTTTTTTTCCATCTGTCTACATTAAAATAGGATTTGGAAATAAAAACTTATTATATATGTATGTATATATATTACTACGATATTTGCTACCTTGGATTAATATTTTATTTCAGACTTATATGACACAGTAAATTTTTTTTTTTTAATATTTTGATATTTCAAATTACAGTGATTTTCTATAAGAATATGTACCTGTTATAAATTACCATACATTATATGAAATTTATTCAATAATCTATGTCATGTAGGTCTAAGTAAAATAATGTAAGATATGAAAAAAATTGTTTTATGTAACTGACAAATATTTTGGGTAGGCATCCAAAATAGTAAGTTTAAAATATATTTTTTTTACAATCGCACGGTTTTTAACTTAAACTTTTAAGGATGACGCATAAGACAAACAATATAATCTATAATATTTTAAATACGAAATTGTGTTACACTTGACTTTTTGACTTGAAATTTTGTGGGCCTAATGTGCTTGAGTTAAATCTATGTATATAAAGAGTTGAATATGTGAGGGGATAAAAAAGGCTTAAGTTAGATAAAGTTTCATTCTGTGTACATGTATCGTCCTATCTCGCCTGCTATTCTATGTATGTTCCATTATTTAAATGAAGTTTCAGAAACAACTTGTAAATGTACTGGAAGTATTTTGTTAGGTTGTGAGGTTGTAAATCATTTTTATGGTATATTTTGTTAGCTTTGTTATATCTATTGATAGAGTACCTTCATTTTGTGTATGGTTGAATATAGTACTCACCATTGCCAGCCTATAAACTTCAATGGATAAGTTATCAATTTGCATAATACCGAGGTTATTGTTGATTTGCTTTACTCATTCTATAAACCCACATTTTCATTTTCTCATAGGATATTTTAGGTGTCTCTACACCATTTTCTTTTGTTTTAAGTTGTTAGGTTTTGAAAATTGTTCTAACAAAGTAAGTAAGTTCGAATCACCAATGATTCATTTATATATAAATTATCTTCCATGTACATGATTTCTACTCTATACTTTAATGTGTGTAATTTCATGAAACGTGGCAGTAAAAAAAATCGCAAAATTGTAACAGGTTATAGAAAAATAATAAAAATAAATTCTTTGTAGATGATGTTTTATTTTTCTCCTTCGTACTTGTGCTACTTATATTATTAAAGGAAAAATTTGGATGCATGTTTATCATTTTAAACATACAAGATCAGCTGGTCAAATATATAAAAATTAGTTCTGAATAATACAATATTAAAAGGGTTATCTGGCTAGTGAAAAATATACTTTAAATGTAATAAGTAAAGAAAGGCCAATATGCACCAATTAAGGCTGAGTCTATTTACTGGCAGTATATAGGTGATAAGTTTAAAGATTCCCTGAAACCAGAATCTTCCCTGCATCCTCTTTCAATTCTCAATACAATCATATCAAGTTTTTATATATCTAGATCATCATCTGGATCTTCATCATCCCAGTCATCAACTGCGTCAGGTTCATAAAACACTCTTCCTTGACCTTCATTTATTTTACTCATATATGGTAACTTCAATTTATTTTTCTCCAACTGTGATATTTGATCGGTCTCTATTTTAAATGTAGTTAAGTTAGCTGGAGCAACCTTCTCTACTTCATCTTTCTTACTTAGTTTGACAATTGGTGTTAGTTTTACACAGCCTATTTTTGAATCATAACAATAAGTTTCATCACTCTTAATAAATTTACCTGCTTTCTTTATTTGTATGCTCAGTTTATTGTTATGTTTTGGATAGAAACTTACTATTGCATGAGTCATATGAATCAAATTAATTTGGAGCTTTGAATTAAGTAATATGCAATCTTTGTGTAATATTAATACCAGTTTAGTTACATTAAGGTTAAGCTGGAAATCTCTTAACTGTTTAAGACATTTATTCCAACCTACTGTAAGAGCCATTTGGTTTACTGAATCAATTATTAAAGTTGTATTTTCCTTTAGAGTTACAAAATTTGTTGGTACTTCTTTATAACAATTAATATGTTTGTTCATAAAAATTCCTTGCCAAGCAGAAACTGGCTGATCAAAGCAAAAGATGTTCACGTTGTTATCATCTTTTACTAGTTCATAAAGGAGGGGTAAGCAGTTTTTATTGTTATCTTCTTCAATAAGTATTGTTGTTGCCGATTTCAGTTTAAATAATGTCATTTTATTATTTTATGGTATGAACACTGATCACGTACCTAACCAATATTTTAGTATTTTTAAAATTCTAGACTTTGATAATTTGCGCCACAGACTAGAAAGCCGTACTACACAGTCTACAATACGTAAAAAAATTCAGAATAAATAGAATTTAGACGCTTTAGAGTTTTAGACTGGCAAGTGGCAACCCAGTCCCAGCCTGTAGTATCATGGCCTAAAGGGGTAGATACCAGGGGCCTTAGTCAAGATGCCTTAACAGTAGTGTATGTAGAACGTCAAAAACTAAATTTGTATGAAATCTTTTCGACACGAACTGTCATTTCCATACAAATTAAGTTTTCGACTTTCTACATACACTACTGTTAAGGCATCTTGACTAAGGCCCCAGGCCATAAACTCCAAAAAAAATTGCTCTGTAGTGAGTAGTCTTGATGTTAAATGTTAATGTGCGTTTTCCAATTACAGCACTAGAGCGCATTTTGCGGCATAATGCTCAACGTTGAGTGTTCCAACTACAGCAACGCTTCGCACAATTAAGCACTCTCAAAACGAATGCTCTCGCAAACAATACCAACACAGTGACAGAAAATTGACCAGTATTTTTCTTTAAGTTGGCATTTATCGAAATTTTCGTTAGTAAATACATTATTGGGGGCCTCATAGCCTAGCGGTCTTATTAAGTGGCAGCTAGGTGAGGGGTACCGGGTTCGATTCCCGGTTCGAGGGCAAGTTTTAATTTAATTCAAATTTGTTCTCGGCCTTTGGGAGGGTTGTGCGGTACCGGGCGAGTGCTTAAACCGTACATAAAGGGCACTGTCGAATTTCTAAAAGACGAGCACGAATTATAAAAAGTCCTATACTTGACGCTGGCTAATGCACAAATCGTGCCAGAGCCATAAAAAAAATACATTATTTATTGTTGAAAAATTTGTAAGGCTTTCGTTTCGTCGTAGATTTTGAAAATAATTAAAGTTATTTCAAACTGCTAAAAAAATAAATATTAGTATGGATGAAGGTATAAATAGTTACTTTTTTTATATTCCACATTTAAAATATGAATACAATTTTATTTTAAAATTCGGATCTGTAAACAAATTTAGTTTACAGGATTATACTTTAGAAAAAATTGCAATGGTTTTGAAAAAGTATATATTTTTTTAGAAATCATTAAAAAATATTACTCAAAACGTAAATGATGTAAACTTCTTACATTAAACTAAATATTTTACTGTTAATTTAGCTTGTTAAAACCTTATATTCTTTAAAGGTTTTCTCTTATTTCAGTAAAAAAAAATTAATGAAATAATTTGATTATTAAATTAAGCGTAAAAAGTTTTCAACCAATTATTATTGTTTACCACATTATTTATACATTATGCATCTGAGTAAAATGTAAATACTAAATTGTTTAATGATCTGTGTCGTGATGCTCATTGTCATTGCTCATCCCTAAAGTCCACTCACCACTGTCCAATCATGTTTTCATAATCTTAAAAAATTGTATTAAGCACTACTTAGTACTTACATACTTAATACTTAAATAAAATGCAGATATCTATAGCGAAATTTTTTCACCACAATAACGTATTAAGGCAAATTATTTACGTACCTGCATACAAGCCACCTGACACTAAGGACCTTAACCATTTATTTAACTTTTTACGAGAGCACAAAAATGTTCTAGTACTTACTGGTGCTGGAATATCAACAGAATCTGGTGAGTTTAACACACTTAAGTTTGATAATGTATCTCAAATAAATAATTTTCTCTATTATTTGGATAATGATTTTATAAGGAATACCTGACTACAGATCTGAAGAGGTTGGTTTGTATGCCAGAACTAATCACAAACCTATACAATATCAAGACTTTGTAAAATATCCGAAAGTTAGACAGAGATATTGGGCAAGGAATTTTGTAGGATGGCCTAGATTCAGTGCAATACAACCAAATGCTACACATTTTTCTATCATAGATCTGGAAAAGGTAATGCATATTTATTGTTTTGAGAAAATAGAGGGATATAGGATGAAAAAATATTTTATTAAATAATATTTTTACAGGCTGGAAAAGTCTCTGCAGTAGTTACACAAAATGTGGATAGGCTACATCACAAAGCTGGCTCAAAAAATGTCATAGAACTTCATGGTTCTGGCTACATAGTAAAATGTTTAAACTGCCCATATGAGATAGATAGATTTAGATTGCAAGATGAGTTGTTACGTAACAATTCTGATATGGAAAGCAGTTTCAGTATGATAAGGCCTGACGGTGATGTGGAGCTCTCAAAGGTATAATAGTTGCTCCTCTTTTTGTCATATTACAATCTAATGCTACAGTTTACTTTTATTTACATAGATCATTTTTAAATATTAGCAGACATTAATTATTGACTTTTTCAGGAACAAGTAGATAGATTTCGTGCACCTCTATGCCCTCTATGTAAGGGACCACTTAAACCCGACATAGTCTTTTTTGGCGATAATGTCCCTAGGGAACGAGTGAAGAAGGTAACTGAACATGTAACCAAGAGTGATGCTGTATTTGTACTTGGTTCTAGTTTAACTGTATACTCAAGTTATAGAATCATTTTACAAGCTAAAGATGAGGGTAAAAAAATAGCATTACTAAACATAGGACCAACAAGAGCAGATGACATTGTTGACATCAAAGTAGCAACAAAATGTGGTGATATACTCAGTGAAATATGCAGTCAGATTTGTTCTTGATTTGCTGTTTTAGCAGGCTTTAATTGATTTTGTTACCTCATTAGATGAATTATAAGGATAAAATAAATATATTTTCCAGTTTTTCAAATTTTATTATAAAAGAAAGAATGAAATGTACAATGGCTTCTTAATGTTAAAAAAAACAAATTTTTCACACAAAATATGCAACTTACAAAGTAGCAGTAGGGGTTTAGGACTTAAGTAAAGGATAGTTGTTTGGGAGTTCTTTCTAATATTAAAATCATCATCTAATCTAACAAAATATCTCAACACTGAGAAATATGTGAAGGATAGTAAATCAAAATATATTGTTGGAAATGTGAATCATTTAGTTTATCATAAAAGTTGATAAATTTATAGCATACTTGAGTTCTTTTATGAAGGAATAAGGCTGATTTTTAATGCATATCAATTTAATTCTCTACATGTCAAAAATTAAATCTAATTTAAAACATTGGTAACCTTAACCTACAGAGTCATTTGAACTACAAATACTAATTAGTGCTTCTTAAAACCATACTTACAAAGTCAGCAAATTTATTTTTTAAGAACAAATTCTTAATAAGGCATGATTTCCAAAAGCAAATTGTAATTTAAAAAAAATTACGTTTCACCTTTTTATGTTTTGTTTGATATGACGCAAATTGATTGGAATCAAAGATAGATGAAAAGTTTATCTAAGTTTAGTGTTTTTTAATTAAAGTGGTAACACTGAACCTACTGCTCTATTTGACAGTTTTAAATGCCAATTTCTGTGCAAGGTTTTTGTATGAAAAATATATCACTTCGTACTTGTCATTTCAATAGTAACCTATATATTTTTCCTCAGCCTTGGTTTTATTCAGTATCAATTACACAACTTAAAATCAGCAGAATTTAGAAGAAGAAAACATATTTTAAATATATATCTTATATGGATTCACAAATAACAATACTATAAAAATGTAAATATGCATTTTCAGTTTAGTTTCTTTAAATGAGGATAGGTACTCATCGAAATTGTAAAATTTCTTTTTATATTACATTTTTATAGATTTATTATTTGTGGGCTTGAAAAAGAATAGAAAACGTGAATTTCTAATTTAGTAATTACAGAATACTACAGTCTTACATTATTTTATGGAGCCTGCGTCTGGCAGTGATTTTATTATCGTAACACTAAAGTCTTATACAACATGAAATCTAACTACATGTATAATTGAGATTTGAGTTTAACACATTAATAAGATTACATCAAAGCCCGTAGATCTCGGTGGGCTGCTGCAAATAAGAAACTGACGAGTTCTGTTTGACAACTTCTGTAGTTATACATTTATCTATATTTTTTTCCTTCAGTCAGCCCTATGTTACCGTTTCTGTATTTAACGTACGTTCTTCTTTAAACAGTTAATTAATCGAACAGGGCAACATGCATCATTTTTATGATAACAAGTCATTCAAAAATACAATCTAAATTTAAATAGCATTACCATTTTCTGTCATTTCTACTTATTTAAACCATATTAAAATATGTAATATTTGATCATTATTTGAGAACACCATTTTCAATAAATATCCAGTCAATACACACTTCCTTAGAACAATTGGCCCAATTTTTGTCCAATATAACAATTTTGAGGTATTAGTTTTGCATTTATCAAAAGCTTCAAACTAACGAACTTATGACGAAACCGTACTTTGGAATTTTTCTTCTTGCGTGCAAATAGCCGTTTAAAAACATCGATATTAATTAATCGGTTATAATAGATCGGTTTTTAAAAACGTATGCGCGTTTTGCTTTTTCATTCATCAAAAACTACTCCAGAAAAGGGACAAAAATATTTTGTACTAGTTGTTCCTAATATCGCATAAAATTTTATGTAACATGAAATTGGTATGGAAAATATGGGATCATGAAGCGGATATTTCAAAAAAATTCGTTTGGGTGGTTGGTGAAAATTTAAAACGACAATTTGACTATTTTATCCATTAATGTTTTAAAATATATATTGTATTTAAAAATAAGTTTTAGTGTAGTAAGTATATTTTGAAGTTACTACTTTAAACTAGTACTAGCACTGTAAGCAAAATATTCAGTGCATTATTCAAATAAACTAAATTTTCTATCATTCAAGTAAAAAAGTTGCAAATATGTTTAAGGTATGGACAGAATAAAAAACATTTTGACTAAATCACTGTTTGAGTCGAGCTTAAAACAATATTCTCATTTACATTTGGTGAGAGAGACATCATTGAAATCCAGTAAAGTGAACAACTTTTCTTCTAGATAGTAATATGTATTATAAAACTATGTTTATAATATTTTTTTTTTTTAACATTGTCCTGATTTTCGAAACATCCGGATTTGTATATGACTATAATTTTAGAATCCAGATTTAGTTTTGAGGCTTATAGCATGTTCTTGATTAAGAGGGATAGTGGATAGCAATTGGACGTTAAGAAAAATTCAGTTTATTCAGTCAGATACTTGCAAACTTTCTTTTCAACTCTTAGATATTACTAAAAATACAATAATTACAATGACACACCACATTTGATGTAAAAAATGATACATATTTGTGGATAGCTGTCAAAATTAATCAGCTTAAAGATAATTCAAATTACACTTGGCAGTCTTAAAATCACGAAACAACACTTCAAAAACTCACAACAGCTATTAAATAAGGTATGCTCGTAATAGTCATAGTTTATAACAAAACTAGGTATTTGTACCAAATATAAATACAATATTGAATGTTTTTGTTTAAGCAAGCATTACCAATATTATCAGGTCAAAATGTATTTTAAGATATGATAAATGCAGTAGTTGCTAGCAACACTTAATAATTAAATCCGTTTTAATAGAATTTTTTTTTAAATGTCAATGTTATCATAATAAATGAATGTGCCTAACTTCATGTAAACCTTTTTATAAGTATATAAATGGTCATATATGAGGTAAATATTGGTTATAATGTGAATACAGTTGAAGTTTATTCTTAAACACAAATGTTTTAGTGGCAGTGACCATCATATATGGGATAGTAAAATATAAGGTTCTATTAATAATCTTGGAATTTAAGTGCTTAAGGGTTATATATTGGTCATATGCTGTACTCGCATAAACCATAGACATTGTTATGCCTTCAAATTTAATACAGAAATCATTAACAAAAGCTAATTTGTGAAAATTTATTTCCATAAAAATTTTAAACTGATAAGACATGCTTATGATTTAATTACGCAATTGGAATATTTAGTGCAATAAGAAGCATACGGGCATACCTTGTTCAAAACCATAACGTAAACCATTATAAAAAGTAGTCGGCTTGTGGTTTCTTTGAGGGAACGCCACGCGACTCTTGAGGTGCGGCTTCGAATATTGTGAAATCACGTTGAAGATTCTCATTCAGTTCTAATATTGCCGCTACGTTGCCGCATCTGGAAAAAGTATTGTTAAGTTCCTATTTTCTTTTCTAATTGATTCCTGGTTAAAAGTGACGACACGGAAATTACTCGCAGTGGTAACGATTTTTTCTCTTTTCTTTCCCCAAGCTCTGTTTTTATATATATAATTAAAGCACCAAAACAAATTTAAATTTATATTCAGAATAAGAGTATGATAGATGTCAGAAAGTAGTATTGTCAGAAATATCCAACTGGGGTATATAACCCAGGGAAATATCTACTGTACCTAAAAAACAGTAAAGTAGCTTAGTAGAGTTATTCTTGCATTGACGCCTATATATGTATATGATTTATGATTACTTTGCCAGATATTTCGATCACTCTACTAACTATCACATAATCACAAGAAATATAATTTCTGCTTTAAAAAAATCATACCTATAACAATAATTTGGAGCAGACCACACAGTAAGAACAGTTTCATTGAAGTGCCATTTGTAACCTTCCATCACAAGTTGGTGTGCACGGCATATCATATCTATGTCATTAGAAACATTAAACTGTGCCACAACATCAGATCCAAACAAGTAGCCGGCACCTCTCGGGGAAACGCCCCAACCTTGGGTGTCTGGAATGTAAATATTTTTAATGTACCTATATTTATACCAAGAGAAGTGTTGGCTTAGCGGCTTAAGCGAGCGCCTCTTTACCCTGAGGCCATGTGTTTGAATCACAGCCTAGCATCATTGGACACTTCTTTCTATTAGCACATATAATACATACGATGAAAGAAAGAGGCTAAACATACCTTCAGGGTCACTCCACAAAAGGTCACACATGGGTCCATCGTGCGGTACCTCCTGCTTGCGGTCTATAGTACGAATTTGGTCCAGGGTTTGTATAGACGGGCTGAGTCCACCATGTACACAGAATATCCTACCATCTATTATAGCGGACAGTGACAGGTAGTCAAATATTTCTGTGCAGTACCTTAGGAAAGAGCCAAATTACTTATATTCATTCTTAGAGGCTTCACATTGACATTAAGAAAAAATATTAACTAACTTGACCATGATTTAGATATCATTTTAAAGGTTATACTGAAAATAAATTTGGCCATGGCTGCCAATTTTATGAGTTTGGAGCGGCTGCCAAATTTGGTTAAAAATTTCCTATGTAAAAAAAATATTATTCATATAAAGGAGGTTCAATAGTTTTTAAACAATAAGTAGAGTCCATAGTTAAAAATACCTTAACTTAAATTTTTTTCTCTTAACAATATTATTGTCCACGAGATATCAATTATTTATAGCATAACAGCTAAAACATTAACAATCATGTTTATATGGTGTAAAGAAGGACAGGTTTTATTGTATTACCTCCATACTGTTATAGAACCATATTTCCTTAAACATTCATCATAAAAGCCATACACTTGTGTGATTTGTCTTGATTCATGATTTCCCCTAATTAAAGTAATGCGGTCTGGATAACGAACCTAAAAATATTTATGAGATTAAAATAATTTTAGACATGAACCATATAAATGATTAATAAGTAACATGACATACCTTTAAAGCTAAAAGTAATAAAAATGTTTCAACAGAATAGAATCCTCTGTCCACAAAATCTCCCATAAACAAATAATTAGTAGCAGGAACATCACCACCAACTTTAAATAGTTCTTTGAGATCATAGAATTGGCCATGAATGTCTCCACAAACCTGCAAGGAAAAATCAAAAGATCTTAATGATGAAATAGTTTATTGAATAAAATAGTTTAGTGAAATAAAATAGTTTATTGAAACTGTATCATATTCTGAAAAAAATGTATCTTGGCTTATAACAGACCCAAGTGGACTAAAATTAATAAAAACATCAAAGTGCTTCAGATGAGGATATATATGGGGAGGATAGATGAAGGAACAAATACAAAAATACCAACATTTTTATTGTAAACATAGTTGAAGGATATACCTGTAAAAATAATAGCAGAACCTACCGTAACTGGAGCATCGACACGTTGAACATTACTTTCTTCAACAAGAATCTCGCGGGCCTTCGCACAGAGTGCTTTAACCTCTCCCTCCATGATAATCTCACATCTTTTAAGTTGTTCTATTTGACGGTCCAAGTCACTTGTGTCAGACATTTTGCCTTAAATCACAAGAAATTTAAAAACATGTACTGAATATACAAAGCGGGCTAGGAATAGTGAAGAGAGGTCATCTTCGAATCAAGCGTTATAGAGTCTTCAAGCCCTTTTGTTTTTTTATACTTACACAAGTTTAAAGAATGTTATGATTTCAGTGTATCAGTTTCATCAATATGTTGAAAACTAAAATGTTCAAACTAATATTTGTTATTTGAAATAATTTTAAGATAAAACTAACAATCACAATCACAGTTCATTAAAATGGACCTAGGTGAAATTTGCGGATAATGTCAAACTTGAAACCACAGACTGGAAAGACTCAATGACAATGCCCAACAGTGTTCACAACCTGAAGCCAGGCAGTTATCGTACGGCCGTAACATTATCGTATATGTGATCCATATACGATAAATTATCGTACAGTCAGGAAAATGGCTAAAAATACTTTAAAAAATCATATGAAACGTGAAAATAAAATGTTGCAAACGATTTATAGTTTAAATCTTGTAAACTTGTGTTTTTCAAATTGAAAAAAATAATAATAATTCAATCTCTTCCGTCAAAGAGGAACAAAAATACGCAATATTTTCTCGTTGAACAATATGGTGTTCGCTCTAAGTGATATACCTATTGTCCGTAAACATCGCATATTATTTTTATCACTTAAAATTCGTTAGGCAAATGTTATCGAAGACTTCCAAATCTGCGTCACCATACAAATCGTGAATTTTTTGGCTGTGCATTCTGATGCGTTTTTGTGTTTGTACATTAACGCTTTGTTCATCTGCTGTAGTTGCCTTGTGACAGCATAAGTTCTTAATAGAAAAATAAGCCAATAGATGGCACTGACACTAAAAACTGTAATTGTTATTGGGCTATCTGTGTAATCATCAAATTTTTTATCAGACTGGAAATTATCGTACAATCTACGTACGATAGTCATGTACCATCGTACATCGTACGTAGTTATGAAATTATCGCAAATGTACGATAATTATCGTACGGTTGTGAACCCTGATGCCCAATGACGCTATACTGCTTCTAACTTTACAGACTACATACCAATGATATTGAAAGCAATGCTAATTTACTATTGACTTTGACTCCTACAGAGTACAGACTGCTGGCTTAAAGGTCTCGTTACCAGGCCATAAAATTATTTAAAAAAAAAAAAAAGTACAGACTGCACTAATTTAATTCGTAAACAAAGTGATAAAAAAACGCAAATAAATCCGCGAACCGCCAAGCTTTGCTGATTCGGTAAAATTGATATAGATAAAGTGTTTATAGTACATACGTTAATTGCTTTCAATACTTCATATTATTTTGAGTTATAAAATTACTATAATTAGTGTGTTGTGAAATAACAATCAATAGAATGGGCAACATACACACCGTAGGTCCTAATGAGGCGCTGATTGTTTCAGGTAAGCCCACATTTAACTACGTTCATTTTCCTCATACAGATTTACGTCTCAAGATTATATTTTAGGCTATTGTGATTACTAATGTATTTATATATTAAATATGCGCAGCGATTATAGAATTCTGTTTTATTCATATCTATATAGCTATATTTCACTCGGAGTCGATTTTATTTGATTTAAGGGTGTATTCCTTATAATAAAAATCTAAAGTTATTATTGCAACGATACTTTTAATTGCAATTACTTACATAACTCTAATATGTGCCTTAGATGAGTCACTATTACTCTTATTAGAGACAATTGTGTCACATTAGTATTGTTCTCGTTGATGTAATACTCAAAAATATCCATTCAATGCCGCCTTTTTACTATCCCAAACTAAGGAAGACAATATTAAACAAGGAGAAGTTTGTAGAAAGTAATATAATTCAGATATTAGTAAACTAACATTTTATGGTGAACAAAATCGGCATGGCTCAAAAATATTTGCTAGGTACCTATTGAGTCATCAGGAGACCGCGTTTAACATCAGCGGTTATAATCAGATACTCACAAATCATAGCTACAATATATATTTTCCTTATGTTAGAAAACCATATATACCTGTATGAAATAAATAATAATATACTAACTACATCTAAAAGTATTACAGATATGAAATAACAAGATCAATTAATAAAAGTAAATTTAAATTAATTAATCAGTAATTTATTATTAGGACATATTGCACTTGTAAAATATTTTTGAATTAATATATTGATTTATAGCCCCCAAGTTGATTTAATTAAATCCGCTGCCTTTTCACCAATCATAATAGCTGGTGCATTTGTGTGTGCTGCTATAGTTAATGGTATGATACTGCTGTCTACTACTCGCAAGTTTCTTATACCATGGACTCTTAGCTCCGGGTCGACAACTGCAGTTGGATCAGTATTTGGCCCCATTTTACAAGTTGCAATCTGATGATGAAGTGTTGATGTAACAGTTCGAACTGCACACTCCCAGTACTTATCAGAATCAAAGTCATATTGGATACAATTTGGATATTTTTTTTGATACAACTTTGCTCCATATTTCTTGAAAGGTGGTGTGTCAATAAGCTTTATGATATATCTAATAGCAGCTACCGAAGTTGCAACATCTTTCCTGTCAGTTAAGTAGTTCCCATATAGTTTTGGTTGTTGAAATGGATTTTTCGATGCTAGTCGTAGGGAACCTTTCGACTTAGGATGCAGTAACATAAAAAATACAGTGAAGCTTTCAAATTGCTCAATAGGTTTGTAAATATCATTATAGAGCCAGTCGGCTAGATGTATCCCTTTTGCTACAATATTACCCTGATCTGAAGCAAGTGATGCACAGGATCCTATAAGCTCTATATCAGGTACATCGCCTATCTCTTCCGATATGTTAGTCTTAATATATCCCAAAGTCTCAACGCCAGCCAAAGAAGACAACGGTCCGTCGCCAAACTGTGTATATTGTACAATGTTCTGAATGGTAGCAATTTTTTTTTCAACTAATGTTAGTTGAGTACCATTAAGTAGAAATGTCAAACCGGGAAAAGAAATATGGTCGTACAATGTTTCTCCTACTTTTAAATTTTGAATGACGTTAATACCAAACGTGGTAAGATGGTCTGCCGGTCCAATACCAGAGAGCATAAGCAGATGTGGTGATTCTATTGGCCCAGCCGATAGTACAACTTCTTTGGCAGCGTAGATAGTGAATTTACGGCCCTGCGTCTGAAATTCTACGCCGTAAGCTGTCTTCGTCTGTGGATTTATTAAAATTTTTGTTACTCTGCTTTTTGTTAATACGTGAAGATTTTTTCTTTTCTTTTTATTATGAAGGAAAGCTTTAGCGCTACTCATTCGTATGCCTCTATTCATAGTAGCTTGAATATAGCTAAATCCGAATCCATCAGGACTGTTATAATCTACCCTACGGTGACCAAAAAGCTGTGCTGCGTCCAAAAAGGCTTTAGATAGTTTCGATCTGGAAAGCAAATAGCCTATTAAGAAAATCAAGCTTACTAAATAAGACAAAATTTTCGGATCTAAATCACATAGTAAAAAAACTACAGCTGGTAAAGCTTTAAGGGTAAATTATTACCTAAAAGGTATATCCTCCACATTTAGTTCACCATCTTTTCCGTGCCAAGGAGAGTCTTTTAAACTTCGCAAATTTGCACGTTCTGATTTCATATAGTAAGGTAAAACCTCCTTATATGACCTGAAAAAAATCAAGAACATTTTTAAATTTATTAATAATTCTTTGTACACAAGAAAACATAAGTCAGTAATAATGTAAAGGCTGAGTACAAGGGGATTATCGTTTTAAAGCGACCTGTTCGATCCTGCAACCCGTGCTAAAAGAGTAACCGTAAAAAACCGTATACGTATACGTACTCATAAAAGTATTACAAATATAAACCTATAACAATAATCATGGGGGTACCCAGAAGTATAAGAGATAGACAATATTTGTTTCTATTTACTGAATCACTCTAAAATTAATTAAACGTGCAATTAATTTACGCATAAATCAATATATATATATTAAATTGTATATTCAACCTCTAAATTATTACAATCGCAAGGTTATGTCCAGTTTTAGGCTTGCAATTATGACCTTGATCTCGGACATGTATGATGTATAATATTATACATCGAATTATTTATAACTTATTTCCTTTTAGCATATTGTATTTCATGATGTATTTAATGGTCGTATAATTAGGAAAATACTGACCATCCATAGTTTCCTTTTGCCGCTATTCTGTCCCAGTCAACTGGCATTCCTCGGGTATAAATCATGTAGTTAACAACACTACTTCCACCAACAGCCTTCCCCCTCGGCCAAAAACATCTTCCATTTGTCATACCTAAAAATAAAAATAACGCCTCAGTAAAATTTGTGTTTAAAAACTCGAACAGCTCTCCTGTACTGCGCAAATCTAAAAGCTTAGACAGAAATATTTTATGAAGACGAAAGACTTAAAGTAAAATTCAGAGTCGAGATTAACCCTAATACTCTTAAGATACTAAATATTTATCGGACTCCTGGTACAAATGCTATCTTTGTAGCTACTACTGATTTATATATACAGGGACCCCTACATCCTAGCCTATCAGACACGAAATCAGGCCGATATGTGGCCGAGTGGCTAAGCAGCTGGGGAGTGTCGAAAACTCCCCTTTCTTAAAAAGGGACATTGTTAACTTAAAGGGTTGACGTCTCCCACCGGGCCCGAGCGACAACTACTCCGGAAATATCGTCATAATATTTATGGGCGAGTCGGGGCCCGCTGCCCGGCGCTACCTCTCGTGCTATTTTTGTGCTACTACTCATTATCTCAATGTCTAAGAATGTTAAACAGTATAATTTATTTTAGTTTTTTTTTACTACAAAAATTTTGACATGCTAATCTATTATGTGTGCTTATTCCAACTCTTATTTAAATTAAATGAATGTAATTTAAGACTTCGTAATAAACATTTATATTTAAAACTTAAAACAACTCCTTCACTACAAATATATAGGTATATATTTTGGTTCAACCGTACCCATACATACTCCAGGTTGAGGCTCCATAAGGTAATGCCATATATAATCTGTCTGTTGTAGCACAGGAGCCAGTATTGGAACGCCCGCTATTATTGGCTCTCCCTCACCAGCCTCTAAAAGTAACACAGATGCTTTTTTCTCTTCACTAAGTCTCGCAGCTAAAACACTTCCAGCTGCACCAGCGCCAACTACGATGAAGTCGTACACTTTTAACGGTCCTTTAAATCCTGAAAGAGATTACCTTTTCCGATATAACAATTATATGGATGATGTTACATTGTCTTTATTTGATAATAAACATTGTTTGTATCTTCGCTATAAATTCGCGTTTATATCCGTTAATCAAGGTTTATTTATAAATTTTTCACAATCAACGCTTATTATTGTTATCTAGCTTTTTACTATGAAAAATTCACTAACCTTTTGGAAGTTCATATTGGTCTGCAAAAGCAGCAAAAATGTTTGGCTGTGACCGGTTCAGATGATACATGGGTGTATTAAGCATTGCTTCTATGACTTTACTTTTGATATTATCAGTATTTTGTGCCTTAAAAAACATATCTCCATAATTATCACGCGTCTCTGGAACGGCATACTCGTCGGTTATTGTCACGTAGTCGTCGTAACTCGATGAAGTATCCAAAATAGCCAAAAGCGCTAAAATATATATTTTCATGATTTTTAAATACGTCAACGCCTGGCAAAGCACAGTTTGTGAATCACATAAAACTGTATGATGTCGTTGTACTTTATTATATAATTTTAACCGGTTTAAAGGCTGTCCTGTTAAGCTTAAGGCTTTGAACTTGGAATCTATGCGGCCATGACGCCAATCATACATTATTTCCGTATGATATTACGCAAATGCATTGGTTGTACATTTTTCTTATAGTTACTTTATTTAGCGTTTGATGCTTTTAATATTTATTGTTTACCCCAATTATGTAAAACCTTATTATTCTGATTTATTTTTTAAGCGCATATAGCGTAAAATGCAGTTTATTGCACTTTCTGGTTTATTGCTCGTTAGTGCAAAAAATTATAAATTTAAGTGTCTACCACCCCAATTAAGGATCGGGACTTAATGACGACTTCGGTTGTCTTTGGTGATTCCAAATTAATAAGTATTTTTTTACAGGAATAAGTAAAAATTCTTAAAATAAAATGAGGAGTGAATTTTTACTGGAGCAAAATTATTGTGATTTTTATAAAAGGATTTAGTCTAATCGTCATCGACACTTATCGATTATATACGATTAATCATCAGGCGTTTAAATATTTTCTAATCTGTAACGCCAGAAGAGAGGAGAATGTTTGTTTGATTGTTTAGATCACAACTTTATTTAAAGTAAGATTGCTTAAAAAATACATAGCAAACAATCCATTTTTGGCGATTGGAAGGTTGTTTTCAAACCATATAAGAGACAACAATACTCTTGCTTCATAATCAAGTTTGTGTCATACTCTTAATTAATAAGCGTTTATTAAAATAATACTCCATTATAGTTACGAAATGATTTAATTAGGGATACTTAATGAGGAATGAAATAAATTGTTAAATATTCCAACTTTTTCTTATCATATCGGCAGCCTTTAAACCAATCATCATTCCTGGGCCATTTGTGTGAGCAGAAGTAGTCCTTGGTATAACGCTTGTATCTACTACGCGTAATTTTTTTATTCCACGTACTCTCAACTCCGGGTCAAGAACAGCCATCGGGTCACTGTCGGGACCCATGCGACATGTTGATATTTGATGATGCAACGTAGCAGTGACAGTACGCACCGCACATTCCCAATACTCATCAGTATCAAACGTGAATTGGCGACATGTCCTGAAGTGTCCGGGATACAACTTTGCACCATATCTTTGAAATGGTGGTGTTTGTACAAGCTTTTGTATGTGCCGTATCGATGCGACAAAAGTTGCTACGTCTTTTTTATCTGTTAAATAGTTTCCATACATTTTTGGATTACTATAAGGATTAGAATCTTTTAGTTCTATACGACCTACAGATTTTGGGTGAAGTAACATTGGTATTGCGCTCCAAGTGTCAGTGCCATCGATTGGGCCGAATGCGTTATTTATAAGACTTTCTGATAGCCTCATTCCGCGCCGTATAGCTCGGCTTCCCCCCTTTCCACCGTCAGATAAAAATGATCCCCCTATGCTAATTAATTCTACATCGGGTACCGTTGGGTCTGGGTCATCAGATAGAGGTGTCTTAATATAACCAATTGCTTCTACTCCTCCAGGCGATGAAAGCACATTGTCTCCATTCTTTAGCCAATCTAATATATGGGGAATATCTGAAGCCTTGTTTTCTATTAAAGAGAGATTGGTTTGGTTTAATGTAAATATTAGTGCAGGAAAGCAAATGTGGTCATAAAGTACTTTACCCACGGGCAGATCTTCTACAACTGGGATTCCCAGAGAAGTAAGGTGATCTTTGGGCCCTATACCGGATAGCATAAGAAGTTGAGGTGATGCTATTGGTCCAGCAGATAATATTACTTCTTTTCGTGCACGAACAGTGTGTAGTTGTTTGTTACGTACATATTCAATACCGTAAGCAGTATTGGTTTCTGTGTTAATTAGAATTTTAGTAGCTCTGGTTTCAGGTAAAATGTGTAAGTTCCGTCTATTCTTATGGGTGTGAAGAAATACTTTAGCTGCACTCTGTCGATGTCCTCTACTTATTGTGGCTTGTACAAGTCCGAATCCGAATTTATCAGGCGCATTATAATCTACTGTTGGATGTCCTAGTACGACTCCTGCATCTAAGAAGGCTTCGCGTAATTTTGTTCTGTAATAACACATTTAATAATAAATATATATATATCCAGCCTAGAACTTCAAATCGGTAGCCCGATATACTGGAGAGGGCACGGATTATCTGGCTCTCCCTTTAGATACGCCTATGGATCGCTCTGACATCAAGAGAACCCATAAAGAGAAGATATCTTCGCTGGATTTATTAAGTAATATCTAATCTATTATTAATTTGAATGAAAAGAAACTTACTTATAGGGAACAAATTCAACAGGTAGGTCCCCGTCTCGTCCTCTGTGGGGAAGTTTTTCTAGACCATTTAAATAAGATTTTTCCAGTTCGATATAGTACTTTAATACATCGTTGTAAGACCTAGAAATACAAGATTAAGAATTTATTTTAATTTCAAATGTCAATAATGTCTTCGGTTACAAGTTTGATTTCGGAAAGCATTTATACACACATTCGTTAAAATTTATAATAGATAACTTGTATAGAATCCGACCGACTGTAAAAATCGATAGAATAAATATTAATGTGCCTACTCCACCCCCCAACACCCCCACTACAGCTGTAACCTTTTGTCAAATAATACTTGTTTAGTTTTATTTGAATAAACCCATGCAACTTCTTCAATACATAGTCCCCTCATGGGTTGTGTGTATTGTGGGCTGCTTGATCGTGAGGAAGTTGCATGGATCTGGTAAGCGCTACGCCTTCTTTAGTTTTCATGTTATTTTCACACATGTATTCTATAACATATTTTGATACGTATCAGATTGTCCTTTGTTTGGAAGGGGCTGTCAAGTATTACGTAAGCAGATTTACTTCAATTTATCCCCTCCTTCCTCTTTTCAGCAAAAGTAAGCAAAGCTCTCAAAAATAAACGTATTAATTTGTAGGAATCCTCGAAAATTTATTACGTTTTCAAGCATAGACGATGTATGGGCAATATGTGTAAAAAAGTAAATAATTACTGTTGACGTTCTTCCCCCTATTGTGCTTACGTAATACTTGAACGGCCCCAAAGCAAAAATAAAATAATATAAACATATGCGATAGCCCGTAAACTCGTTTAGGGCGAATCAAGTTCATTGCTCTTCTGCAAAAATGTTTTTAAATTCAAGTCAAGTCTTAAATATTGAGACAAACTATTTTCAAGGTTACATCAAATATGGTACAAGAGATAATCATTGGTAATGAAACAGAAACGTGTTAAGAATAAGTTAACAAGTGTTTTTTTTATAAATATTAGATCTACATTCTACATATTAATAATATTGTATATAAGTCATTGTTTTTAGGTTACTTAGGTGTACTTATAATTTCTCCTTTCTCACTATTGTATGAGATAGAAGAATCCCCGGCAATCCTTTGTAATATTGATAATTATGAGATATCTTTGATAACTTTTCTTAAGAACCTTGCACACTAAGTTCAGTAACTTTGTTAAAATTGATTTTATGTATAATAAATACGTAATATAGTACTTATAGTATTATGTATATTATTATCTTTGCTAACGTACGTTTTATCATGACATCTGATTTCAAGTTCACTCGAACTACTGGTTCGAATAGGAAAATTCCTTTTGTGTTGGATAGTATATACTTACAATTACAATTTATTGTCGCAAGGCAAGTCACCCTATTATGTTAGGATTATATAAAAATATTACCAGCCATAGTTTCCATCAGCTGCGATTCTATCCCAATCTTGCGGCCGACCACGGGTATAAATCATATAATTGATAACCGATGTGCCACCAACTGCTTTACCACGGGGCCAGTAACATCTCTCATTATTCATACCTGTAAGTAAATAACTTTATTACCAGATATTGAGAAAAGTATGTGTATTGGTAAATATATATACAATTAATAGGTCATGTTAGAAAATCTGAGGACGTGATCAAATAGGGTGACGTGAGACAAAGTTAGTGTTTTCAATAGGATTAATGAAATGAAAACGTCCCTATCATTATTTTAATAAATAAGTGTTTTTATCTAGAAACGAAATGATGTTATTTTTTTATAATTTCCAAATGTTATAAATAACTGAGTGTTCTATGTAATATTTCTTCTGTATTAAGAAAGTTAATTATTTAATGTTTAATAGATATTTAAATTAATTATTGAAATCGCCCTTTGATATACCTATTTCAGTCAAATTATTTTTTTATTGCTAAAGAGCATTAGCAAATAGCATTTTAACATGATAAATTCTTAAATAGGAAATATAAGTTAATTGCAGTTAGAAACCGAGCAAGAAGCTGTTCAAAGCACCAGAAGGAGTACGCTGAATGTTAAAGAAGATCTACAGCATTTGCTTAAATAAATACTTGATAAATTATGATTATATGCAGGTACTCGGTGCGTAAGTTTTAAAAGATTTTTTACTGTATATAAATACCTATTTTTCTATTTACCCATACAAACGCCCGTCTGCGGTTCCATGTAGTAATCCCAAGAATAATCAGTAGACTGGAAGTATGGGGCTATAGCTGGTATATCTGTGACGAGCTGTTCCGTTCTTCCAACCTCCAGTAGTAGAACAGTTGTGTTTCTGTTCTTTGATAGTCGGTTTGCAAGAGCGCAGCCAGCTGAACCAGCACCGATTATAATGAAGTCATACTCGGAGTACGGTTCTGTCAAACCTGATATAAATGCACATCTAATGATCATGGAAGTTGAATCGAATCGAAAATTAATATTATTTTACAGCTAAACAAAATTTCAAGACGGATAGACAAGACATAATGGAACGTTAGGTTTATTTGTGGCTGTGTTTGTTATGTTTGTTTGGGTCTGTGGCGTAGTAGACATATGATGTCGCTCAGAAAATGACAGATTTTATATAAATCTAGGTAGTCTATCAGATATTGAATGAAATTAACTGAATTAAATGCGAAAAATGTCTATTCTATAAAATTTTCGAAATTCGTCCAGAAAAATGTCCCACGAAGAATCTTTAACTTGCGAATTTATACACTTAACAAAACAATATTTGTTCTTGATATGAAATTAGAATGGGTTTTGAACCAACATAGATCTAGGCCTATTTTCATTTAAGAAACATAAAGAATTTTTAAAAAAATTTAAAAATATCAATTTTTTTACACGCTTTATATTAGCTTCACCTGTATGTATGTATGTATGTATGTATGTATGTATGTATGTATGTATGTATGTAACCGACTCCTTCGGACTCGATTTTGACCCACTTTAAACGGACAGATTTTATTCACACTTTGTACACTTATAAAGAATCAGCGACAATATAATAATTTTATAGGTTTATCTCGAAAAAACAATGATTTTTTTTTAAGTCCACAAAGCAATACGGTTAAAGCTCTCTGCCCACTATCCCGTAGCATACCATGACCGTACTAGGACCGTTTCAGACAAAAAACTATTCTTTGTATGGAGAAGTATGAGACCATGCCCACTAGACCGTTCCGTCACCGGCCGACACCGTAGCGTGCCATGCACGGGCCGTCAACTATTCGTCGGAGGGAATATTTTGCCGGTGCGGACACGCTACGTGCATGGCACGCGACGTTGCCAGACCGGTGACTGAGCGGGGAGTATGACCGTTACAAACCCGTTTTAAATGCGTTAAATTTGATTGTACACATTCGGAAGTACTGAAAAAACTTTTCTCCGTCATCAACTAAGTGCCTGAATAATGTCCAATATTAACACTGATATTTGTACGAGAATGAACCGATGCCTTACGAGTGTATTGAAAAGATTTCTGACGTGTCACATACGGGCATCATACAGATTAAATACGGGTTACCCGTTAACCCGTATGGGTTGTAAACGGGTTCAGAACGCTGTCAGCCCGCTTCAGTGGGCGAAATAGAGCGTACCGGAGTGCTTTCCGTGCCTGATACGTTCCTAGCACGGTCATGGTATGCTACGGGATAGTGGGCAGACACCTTAAATTGAGACAACACGTATTGCTGCTAGGACTAAAAAGTGGAAAATAAATATAGTTTAAAAAAACTATAAAACACGCTTTTAAAGTACATCAAACTAAAAAGTGAAAAATAATTCCTAATTTAGGCAACTATACAGGCGTGTTGTATAGATTTTTTAAACTATATTTATTTTATTTTACTTTTTTACACTTGTCACATAAATTATTACAATAACTTAAACGCTTTTTTAAATTCAATTTATATGTACAGTAATTAACTCAACTGTAGAGTTGTACCTATGGTAAAAATAATGGCATGTTATAATGTTCAATATAATTTTAAATTCCCTTACTTTTTAATTGTTGACGGTTTTTTATTTTAATATCAGAAGAAAACAGACTATGTTGGCTTTCAGTAGATAGGACTTACCTCCGGGTAAAGAATAGGAATCCCGTAGGAAACGGAAAAAGTCTTCAGTATGTGGTCCATAAAATGATGCAGCCACTTCCACAATCATGTTTGTCGTTGGATGATTAAATTCCGACCGAAAGAGCCTTCCGCTCCTTGAACTTTTCTCATCTTGGACGGAATCGTAAAATTCTTCTGTTTCAACTGTCGCTTCATCTTCGCTCGTCGACGTTCCAATAAATAAAATGAATATAATCACGATGTTTATTTGCATTTTAAAAATATAATACTTTAGACTTAAAGGTATCTGCCGAAGTGTCGCTACTCGGTGACGATCGCGGGGTGTATGAATTCAATTTCAAAAGGTAACTCGCTTAAGATGAGACAGTATTAAGATCATGTAGACTTCGGACTTGTATTTAAAGGATGAGTGGGAAATAAAAAGATAATTGTCTGTTTTAATTCTACGTAGTGCTTACAAAAGTTTTAAGGCCTTTTAAAATTGGTTTACATCTCATACCTTACCTAATCATGTTCAGTCATAAATGTGAAAAGCTATATTTTTTTTTGATGATAATAGATTTATAGCAAATAGGAATTCCTATTATTAGCTGTTGTCTTTTATAGTAATTATTGTAAAGCATAGACATAGACATAACATTTATTACTAACAAAATCACACACACATAACCACACATAATAACAATAATCAAAGAAAAAAAATATAATGAGAGAGAGAAATTTTTTTCCCATTTCCCTTTCGGTTCGTTTTAAGTGTGTAACGCGTGTGTGCTGTGGTTGTAATTGGCCCTGGCTCAGCATTATGCTGAGGAGCAGACTGTTCCACAGCGCTGGTCATTCTGCCAAAGATCACAGCAGCTAGTTTGCGCTTCAGTCGCAAAAAAAGAAAAAGAATATAATAATACTAATACTTAATAGAAATAAATTATAATAATATTAGTAGAAGTTAGTAGTGTAAGTAATTAAGTCTTGTGTAAAAGTGTATAGTAAATAAAATAAAATTAAAAGTTAAAAATAAGAATAATTGTTAAGAAGTAGATAAATAAATATTTTTGGGCGGATTAAAAACTAGATTTCGTGGGATTTTTGTTGAGTAAGTAGATGTACTTTATAAATGCGACTAAAATTTGATTTTAATGAGTATCGGATTATAAAAGTTGAAATGATTCAACGCAATTTCTGAATATATCTATATATATATAAAATTATAAATTAATAATAATTACTGCATTAGTTAAGTAACGATACTTCGTATAGGTCTTTAAGGGATATCTAGATTGATGTGATTTTACTTTAGTGTAAATAAAAAATCATAATAAATCATCACTAACGGTACACAGTATAAAAATATCAAAACATTAATGTATGTAAATTGTCGTGTCATTGACCGCTGCATTACAGTTCGCTGACCAGATATGCGTAAAGCTATACTGTAAATTTCGCTTTTATCTTGTTGAAAACCTGTTCGTAGGCGAAGCCTTACTATAATTATCATTATCCTATTTTTTCACTTAACGTTCGTACAAAAATCCGCATAAAATTTATCTCTTCTGTGGAAAGTCTCGTGAAATGATGGGCAGGTCACAAGAAGTGCGTCTGGTATAGATACGTATTCGTAAGTAATGGTAAGATTTAAAGGCGTGTATTAGCGGTAAGTAATGGCATAAATCACTCTTGATCTTCTTGAATTTACTCAGCCTTGATCTTACACTAAAACTAATAATGGGGGGTTGTGAATAGAGATCAAACGATTAGCATATTATTAAAACTATGCTCCTGTGTTCAACTTACACTTGATATAATAACATAATTTCAAGTGTTTTATGACAGTGTACAATACCTTATTATTACATGCTTACAAATTAACGAGTTAAAATTTATATTATTCCGAATTTTGATGTAAATTCCTTTATTTTTACAAATCTTATGATTGAAAGGATAAAAATAAAACCTTTTTATTGTCGTCTTGTGATTGTATTTACTATAATTATGATATTTTATTAAACTGAATTGAGAATTGAGTGCGTTAAACTTTCTTTTAGCCGTTATTAAATATTACACTATAATTATTAATCAATACCATGTTAAATATTATATCTCAATTTTCAATTAAACATATTGGAACATATTGTTTTGCACATTCGCTAGGGCCTAACGTATATAGAGCCTAGCGGCTAGGTTAGGCATTTTTTTTTTTAGTTTTTGCTCCTAGTTTAGTAACAGGCGTTTCTTTCGCTCAGTTTTCTGCTTTAAAATTTAGCCAGGCGCTTTTTATTGTCATTACAAAAAATCATTAATATTATTAATAATATATATTATTTTTTTATCGTCTATATTAGATTTAATTGTGCCTATTGCCTATACATTGCATAATTAGGTACTTGTTTCAGAAAGAGTTTTCAAAGTAAAATTTTCGTTTACAAGGCCGCAATAAAAATTTACATCTATAATTTATTACCAACATTACCAGACATTTGTACTGCTTGCTTTAATCATATCTGAAGCTTTTTCGCCTATCATTACCGCGGGTGCGTGTGTATGCGAAGATATTGGTTCAGGAATTATACTAGAATCCACAACACGTAACCTACGTATACCATAAACTCGAAGTTCGGGGTCAACTACTGCTTGCGGATCGCCTTCAGGGCCCATGCGACATGTTGCAATCTGATGGTGAAGAGTAGCTGTGAGGGTACGCACACCACATTCCCAATATTCATCTGAATTCAAGAGGAGGTCTGGACAAGTTGAAAATTGGGCTGGATGCAATTTTGCTCCGAGCCGTTGGAATGCCTCTGTTTCAGCTAATGTTTGGATGAATCTTATGGATGCCACGAATGTTTTGATATCCTTAGGATGTGTCAGATAATTACCGTACATGAGTGGGGGACTCTTTGGGTTATTATCTTTTAATTCTAAGTAACCAACTGATTTTGGATGAAGTAACATAGGAAAAGCAGTCCAAGTATAAGTGGCATCGATGGGTCCGTAAGCTTTGTCAAAGAGTTCTTCCTGTATCATCATTCCTCTTCGTACAGACTTACTACCACTTGCTCCACCGTCAGATACCAAAGAGCCACCAATGCTTATGAGTTCGATATCAGGAACATTTTCAGGATCATCCGACTCAATTGTCTTGATATAACCTATAGCTTCCGCGGCTCCAGCAGTAGCTAACTCATTATTACCATATTGAATCCATTCAATTAAATTCGTTAGAGCGTTTGAGGTAATTTGGTTTTCTATTAAACTAGCTGAAGTGTTTAAAGTAAATACTAGTCCGGGAAAGGTTATATGATCATAAAGAGTTCGACCTACGGGTAGGTCTTGTACGACTGGTACTCCAACTCTTTCTAGGTTGTCTCGAGGTCCAATTCCTGACAACATAAGCAGTTGCGGAGAAGCTATAGGACCAGCTGAAAGTATAACCTCTTCCCGTGTACGAATTTTCCATAATTGCTTACGCCATGTGAACTGTACTCCGTAGGCGACTTTATCTTCATTTATAAGAATCTTTGTTGCTCTCGCTAATGGTAAAATATGCAAATTGGTTCTTTTTTTAATATTATGCAAAAAAGCCTTTGCGGCGCTGACTCGCCTTCCAGAGTCTGTGTTTGTTTGTACATAACCAAAACCTAGTTGTTCTGGAGCATTGTAATCAGTAGTCGGTATTCCTAATATTCTTCCAGCTTCGAGAAATGCGTCTGCTAATGGTGTTCTAAAATCACATTTTAAAAGTGACCTTAAATTATATGTTAAAATAAATGAAATGTGGTGATGAATAATCCTTTATAAACGGAATTTAATTTAAATGCATAAAATGTTAACTTACGTCGGCGTAAACTCTATGTTCATTTCTCCTTTACGTCCATGATATGGGGAATCTTCTAGCCCTAAAAGACTGGCTCGTTCAGATTTCTTATAATACTCCAAAACCTCATCGTAACTCCTGTAAAGACAAATTAATTATATTCCTTTAATGTCACAAATATATATACATACTAGTACATAGTTATTGATATTAGTGAAACCAGTTTCGTACGAGTACGATATTTAGAACATGCTAATATAGTGTATCAAATTGTACAGAACACGAAGAATGTTAAGCTTAGTAAGATTTTGAATATCAAATGAAGCAGATAACCTAGATCAGTGTTTCCCGTCGTGAGGCTCACACCCCACAGGGGACAATTTGATTGTTACCCCTTAACAATTCGGAAATTTATTAAATTTATTTGGAATTTGAATTTCAGTTTTTCATTATGTTTTTAAATTTAATTCCTAGTAATTTCTTCCTCAAACCCATAATTTAAGTAATTAAAGTGAATAATTCAATTTTTTTGTATTAAAAATTATGTAGCCTCAAGTGGGGCATGGGACAATAAAGGTTGAGAAACACTGCCCTAGATGATAATTCATATACTTAAACGGTATTTTTTGGTATGTAACTAATTGTTAAATAAATAGGTATTTTTTACAAACCATCCATAATTTCCTTTAGCTGCGATACGATTCCAGTCTTGTGGTCTTCCTCTAGTGTAAATCATATAATTGATCACGCTAGATCCCCCCACCGCTCTACCCCTTGGCCAGTAACACTTCTTATTTATCATACCTTCAAAAGATTTTAATTTTTTAGTACATTAGTAATTTTTTTTAAACTTCTTTTTGTTTAGTTTTATAATGGTCATTGACTATTTCTTTTTTTAATATCATAGAGTGATATCAGTAAAAAAGCAAAGTTAGTTTACTTCTTGATAAAACTTGACATATCACATTAAAACTATAGCAAATGTTTTAAAATGTTCAATGCTACGTTCAGTAATACTACTATATATGTACTAATAAATTCATTTGACATAGTACCCATACAAACACCTGGTTGTGGTTCCATGTAATATGGCCACGAATATTCTGTTCTCTGAAAATAAGGGGCAATTGAAGGCAAGTCTGTGAAAAGTGATTCTGGTCTGCCTACTTCAAGAAGAAGGACTGTAGTATTAGGATTTTCGGTTAATCTGTTCGCGACGACGCAGCCAGCTGATCCTGCGCCAATGATAATGTAGTCGTATTGAGAATATGGCGCCTTTACATCTGAAAAAAAATAAAAAGTAAATTTTTATTGTGTGAATATGGAATTAAGCAATATTCTCCTATCTCATCGATCTTAAATTATCGTGATTTCTCACTTTTTATTTTTCATATATCCTTTATTAGTTTAGTTTGTTTTTTGTTACTGTTTAGTTTTTCTTAATAACTATATGTAATATGTATTTTTGCACTGCTTGCCTACCTTATCTAATACATTTTTTTTCTCACAGTGGTTGTCTGGAAGAGATCGCTCGAAAGCGATAAGGCAGTTGCCCTCCTTTTCATTGAATTATGTTCAATGTTTATATTTAATTCAACGAAGTGTTAATAAATAAATAAAATAATAATTAGTACATTCTAATTGTATACATGATATTTTTCTGACTTACTGTTTGGTAATGGATATTTGTCCCGGAAAATGTCGAAGATATCATTTGGTTTATTTTCGTCATAGTTCGAGGAAACAGCTAACTTCAGAAGGTCCATAGGCTTTTGCACCAGTGTTTGGATTGGTTTTATTAGATCCATATGATTTGGTCCACTCGAAACATATAAACATTGGCAGACAATAATAATCATTGCTCCATTTATTTTTAATGCCATTTTGAAATTATGACGGCTTCTTCATATATAAAGCGTAAATAATTTAATTGCCTTTTAAATTGTGTGGTGTAAAATGTTATTACGAATTGAGTTCTGTAAACGAAAACATAAAATAATATTAAAAAAATTATAAATAACTGGGACCTTATTATGGGATAATTGACTATCCTTAATAAATGTATTAAAGTTATATATCATATAATTCGATGTGCGACAACTTTTAAATAAAAGAAATATTGTTAAAAATCTAGGGTTTTCAAAAACCTAATTTATCTAATACAAAATAGTATAAACCTGAGCGTATACGCAAGGTCGTTCAGTCCACGCACTTTATGCAATAAAACAACTTGGTTAAATGTCCAACCTCTCACTGGAATAAGTTAAAATCTACTGGGGTCTACTCTTAAAATTCTGTATAATTCAGGTCATACACTAAACTTGTAATTGTGCAACTTTATACGACATTTGCAGCAATTTGTAAAATTTACTTTAATAACGGCCGGTTCAGCCTGATTTAATGCTACTTACTTACTTATTTGACATGAAATGTTTTAAAATTGTTACGGAATGCATGTCTCGTTTCATGAATTTTCGTCTTATTTTTTCGAAATTAAATATTTTTCTTGTAATTTATATACTTAATGGCTGTTTTTTATGTTGTATTTCACTCGTGAGAATGTACGTGTCAAAAATTATTTTATTTTCAGTGCTTGTAAAACTATACCTGATGATAAATTAACTTAATATTATTAAGTAATACAAAACAGTAATTCAGCTACGAAATATAACGTCCGATTAATTATTGAGTGATTTATAATTTATATGGCTGATAAAGGTCTATTTTTATTTTCGATTGGATCTATAGTGAACTAGACTAACTCTTTATAAAATTCATTAAGTAATGGTTATTTCTTTATGTCCGTTGACTGTTAATGGTTGATAGTAGGTACATTTAGACCCCCGGTGGCGGTAGATAATGAAGTATTTTATTATAAATGTTGTTTGAATGTCTTTTTGACCCATCTGTCATCACAAACGCGGGCAATGGCCTATTTCTACTTAAACTTTTTAACTTAAAGGGGTCACAAAGTCTGATGTTTGTTTTACACTGTTTTCTTTAATCTTTATCGAAGAATAATTCCTAGTAAGTCAGTTATTTACTCTAATGTTCTTTACTAGCGCCTTATAAAAAATCCACGTTTGGCATCCATATGACAGATATTGATGGAAGTATTCCTGTGTTGTTTCAGAACTTCTTTTAATGCCTTAAATAGTTCCATGCTTGATTTACTCTTCTATTTCATTCACATGTCGGTTATGATTAAACGATTTTTGCTACCCTAGATACCTAGGTATGCAGTTCGGGACATATTCAAGAGACGTGGCATTGACAAAAACTGGTAGTTTTTTGCTGTTAGTCATAATTTTAGATATGGAGGTATTCATAAAAAAACTTGTCCTTAATGAAATAGCCGTAATGTAGGACAATTTCCCTATTCTTACGCAATAAATAAATTTAAAAAGTCACATAATTTTTTTGATTACAATCAAGTATACAGTATTTACAATTTTCTTAACCTACAAAGTAATAATAAAAAAATTAAATAGTTTGCAGAGTAGGTACCTTTAACCCACCCCACCGGCCACCCGCTATTCCCCACACACTTCACCAGTGTTAGTGCGCTAGCGCTTGCGACGATTGCTTGTGCTTTACTCTTTCTATAACTTTCCTACTAAATTTGTTTTCGCTACTTAACGAACTTAACTTAGGTTGCGTTAATAATGTACGAGTCCTTAGGTATTGGCTAAGCTATGGAGGAATTAGAATTTACACAGAATGAATTGCAACAAATCAACGCGTTAGCATATTATTTTACAACAAACCCTTCGAGAAACAATGATTGCCACTCAGAATCAGATAGCGAACAGATGCAAATACCGAAAAGAAAAAGACGTTAGGTTATACTTACTTGCAACTGGTACACAAGCTTAGAACTAGGTTATTAGAGAAACAAGCCCATTTAATTGGCACTTTGCGAAAAAACAAGAAGATTAGGCTGTTGTAGAATTCAGAACTGTAGAAAAGTAAAATAATGGTTATGGAGAATGAAGACTAGGTGTTAAAATGGAAGGATAAGAGGGACGTGCTTTTGCTTTCGACAAATTTGCTGTGGTAGTGTAAAAAGGCAAACAGATTCGGAAGCCGAAGATCATATTGGATCATAATAAATCCGAAGGCTCTGTAGACCAAATAGGTGCCTATTCTTCATTCTACCAGGCGCCAACTTAAATCTTTTATTAGCGCCTGTGCACTTGTTGAACTCCACGACCGAAGTCTACTCCAATGGGAACGAAGTTGGAGTAAAGACTGATAAGAAGAATGAAAGGAGCAGATATTTGTGCCGTTTATTATTTTCTGATAAAATTTTAATATAAAAATATTAACCCTTTGAAAATAATAGGCCAATTTAAATAACTTCACAAATATTTGTTTTTAAGCAGGCGTTATGTTTTTATAATCTTAAAGATTTTTCACTTGTTAATTTTATTTAATTACTATTTTTATTTTGCAATTTAGATTTATTTGTATACAATGTTTTATTCTAGTACGTTGTGAAAATGTATTTTTAATCATCGATATAAGAAATTTTTTTTAAGGTCTATAACCCTGTAATGTTGGTAAGGCCACAGGAAACATAAAGATATGTTGGCGTAAAGGATAATGTCGATTTTTATTATACATTATATATATATATATAAAGAAAATTCATTTTTGAAGGACACGATACTTCAAATATCTGTCAACATAATTTACCTATATATGATTATTCCAAAAATTACACCATATCTCTCTATAATCTTGATATATAACTAAGTTTCTGAAGAATTTGTGGACAAACATACTAGTAAGACTTACGAAATTATTAGATGATTACAAGTTTCCCAATTGCCCAATTCTAAAAATGTCTCTAATTAATTAATATTTTTTTGTAAAGTGAGATCTTAAATGCTTAGGGCACAAAATTAAATTCTATAGCGGTTAGCGCTGAGAGATAAAGAAAAATGACAATAATAACTCGGTAAACATATTTACGCCTCTCACAAGTTATAGACTTTTTTGGAAGACCATGACAAAAAAACAGATGAGTTTCGTTACAACCGCTTAGAATTCTTATTTGATTCGATATATTATGACGATAATTTGTAGGTCTTATATGTAATGGTTATATAAGATAATAGTAGACTCGGCCAAGCGTTGCTCTGGCTAAGATTTTTGTTATATTACATAGTAGTAAACTATTCAAGGGAAACGGTAGGAGAACTTATGTGAAAGGTAGATGACAGCTTATGTGAAACGTTGATAATTTTAACACAGCGCCATCTGTTAGAATTGTATCAAATAATAAACAAATATTTTGCAATTAATTAAAATTGCGACTGTAATTTGAGATTTAAACTATCCTATCTCTCAAGTTGGATCGAACTGCACATAGTGTGCAAATTTGATTGATATCGGTTCGGTAGTTTAGGAGTCCATTGAGGACAAACATTGTGACACGAGATTTATATATATTAAGATATATTGGCAAAAATGGCACTGTCGTTTCAAGGAATGATTCTTGACTAATTACATAATTTTTATCATATTTTTGGACTTTATGGGATCAATTTAAATTATTTCTAAACATATCTGTAAAGTTTCATAGCGATGACTTTAATAAAAACATTTTATTCAAAAAACAAGATGGAGTGGACCACATAAAAATCTTTAGATGTGATTTCCCACAATTCTTCTTAGAATTATGCACATTATTACAGATGCATTACTGAGGGTGCGATCCTATACATCAAACTGATAACTTTCTTTTTTTAAGTCAGTTAATAATAAAAAGGATTAAACTAAACTAAACTAAACTTATTACGGTCTACGCGCGTGATCCACGTAGTAATCCTTCACTAGATGTGTTGATCTCGATCAATGTTGAATTCTAAGGTTGAGTTGTGCTTTGAATATTTTAATTACTATGTCCTTATACCTTCCCTATTGAGCAGTGTTGGCCTAGTGGCTTCAGCGTGCGACTCTCATCCCTGAGGTCGTAGGTTCGATCACCGGTTGTGCACCAATGGGATTTCTTTCTATGTACGCATTTAAAATTCGTTCTAAAGGTGAAGGAAATCATCGTGAGGAAACCGACCCAAAAAGTCGATGGTGTGCGTCAGGCACTAGAGACTGATCAACTACTTGCCTATTAGATTCAAAAAATTATCATGAAATATATTCAGAAATCTGAGGCTTAGACCTAAGGAGGTTGTAGCGTCACTGATTTATTTTATACCTTCCCTATAACCGAGGTTGGAACCTCAGAAACCATTTTTAATAATTTCAAGTAGAAATTGACAAAATTTGTTTGACAGTTTGACTAAAATATGAATTATTTGATTTTTTTACATAAAAGTGTAGAGTCGGGGTCGAGTGGTAAATTTTTACCAAAATGTGCGAAATTCCGTTTATCATTCATCGGTGTTTGAAGAAACTATATGAATAAGTCCGAAAAAGCAGGAGAAGTGAATTAATTGTAACACGTTTCACAAGTATTGCCACCTTTTTGTACTTGACCTAAGTTTGATCATAGCCCGAGTATGTTACTATGGTCGTGCACAAAACTACAATTCTGTACCGTCTCCATGATGTTGCTGGATGCGGTGATAAGCGGGAACGTATTTTTTACTTACCTCAGCGTAAAATTATTGAATAAACAATTAATTATTCATTTATATCATCATCAGCATTAATGTTCAGTTCATCTTCATCAGTTTGAATTATTTTGTTCTTTTAAATGAAAGGTACTTCAATAATAATATGAAATAACTATTTATGAGGTATTAAAACGTTTTTTTATTACTTTTTAATTATAACACATGTAGTCTTTAATGCCCTTTTAAATATACCTATATACTACTTAATAGTTACAATTAAAATTTATTAATTTATAATATCAGTCGAAATGTTTTACATTGAATTTTACTTTCGACCTGCTAAAAATAGTTCTTATAATAAACTGTTAACAAAACTATCACCAAAATGGCAACAAATATGGTATTAGTTTTATCTACATCGCAGCATGACTTCATTTTACTTTTAATTTCTAAACGATTATTAAATCGGAACAGGCATACAAACAATTCAAAATAAAAACCTACATTAAATGCCATTAAAATATGCCGGCTACTAATACTATGGACTATATTCATCAATTAATATTTAGAGAAGGCTCTAAGTTATTTTACAAAACTATAGCATTAGACAAAGATGATTTTCTAATAACATATGAATCAATTAAAAATATAGTACAATAGATAACCTAACAGTAAAAGATACACAAAAACTTTTAATATATTTTGCTTATCTTAATATCTCATCTATCTTAATATGTATATATAAATTACGTGTCACGTTGTTTGTCCACTCCTGAACCGATTTCAATCAAATTTGCACACCGTGTCGGTTTGATCTAACTTAAAAGATAGGATAGCTTACATCTCAATTTATGCCCGCAATATTATTTTATTGCAAATTATTTGTTAATTATTTGATAGTCACAATTCTAACAGATGGCGCTGTACCTACGTTTCACATAAGCTACAATTTAATGGCATAACCACCAAAAAATCATGGTGGTCCCCATGACTGGTGTTCCTACCGTTTCCCGTGAAAAGTTTACTACTATGTAATATAACATAAACCTTAGCCACAGCAACGCTTGGCCGGTCTGCTAGTTTTTAATATTTATCTATTTTATACAAAACAAATGCATTGCTAACATTTTATTTCTAAAAATAAATTATTACACCTAATTAAATCACAGCTAAAAACATAATTATCTATAATACTATATTATCCATAATTATTAAGTTTTTTGGCCCCAATCCTGTTTAATCATATCTGATCCTTTTTCTGCAATCATAAATACAGGAGCATTTGTATGACTTGATACTATTTCTGGCATTACACTAGCGTCTATAACCCGTAATCCAGAGATACCGTGGACTCGTAGTCTATTATCAACAACGGAAGAAGGGTCGCTCTTGGCTCCCATTTTACAAGTACCACTTTGATGGTATATGGTAAATGTAAACATCTGAGCTTGGCACGCAAAATAAGCATCGCTTCCAAATGGCCCGTATTGTAGACATTCCTCTATTGGCACGTCGTACATTTTTGTCTCAAGTTTTCTCATAGATGACTGTCTTGAAATTTCTATTGCAACCTTGATTCCTTCCACGATTTTTTCTAAGTCCTCAGGGTGGTCAAAGTAATTTGGTATCAAGGTTGGTTGTACTTTGGGGTTTCGATTTTGCAACATAACTCTACCTCTTGATTTCGGGCGCATTAACATGGGGAATACCATGAACAAGTCATTTCTTCCCAAATCTTTATATGTGTCTAGGAAAATTTCCTCGTCGAAATTAAAATTTCGTGGTAATAACGGATCAGAATTTAATCCGCCACCGATAAAAAGAAGTTCCATATCTGGCCAAGCGGTCCCGTTAAATTTGTCTTTTAGATCCATGAATACGAGTGCTTCACACCCACCGGGTATTGATAGTGGTCCTCTATGTGTTCTCATCCACTTGAATACTAATTCTAAATGATTCAAGATGTAATCCGTAGTTAAAGTGACATTTTGCTGTTTTACCATGAACTGTATGCCACCGGCAGCTATATGGTCCATTAAATTGTATCCAACAGGTAAATCTTTAACAACAGGAATTTTAAGGGATTCTAAATGGTCTTTTGGTCCTATACCAGATAACATCAAAAGTTGTGGTGAATTAATAGTGCCGCCAGCGACTATAACTTCCTTTTTAGCTAAAACTTTATATTTCTTTCCCCTTTTTTCAAATTCTATCCCTATAACTTTCGTATTTGTCGGATCAAAGAGAAGTTTCGTCACCATACTGGATTTAGATACATAAAGATTATTTCTCTTGTTAATGGGATGTAAGTAAGCTCTGTTTGAACTATGTCGTGTACCATTCTTCATAGACAACTGCAGAAACGAAACTGCTGACGGAGTTGCGCCGTTATAGTCTCCATATTTAAATCCTAACTCTTTAGCTCCTTTAACCCATGCTTTAGCCTTTGTAGTTCGAAAGGGTGCGTGTTCCACGTTCAAATAGCCGTCATATCCGTGATAGTCTGGATTATCGAAAGATTTTATGTTAAAACTTTCAATTTTCTTAAAATATGGCAGGACTTCATCCCATCCCCAGCCTTCGTTTCCCATCCCTTGCCAGTTATCGTAGTCTTGAGGCGCACCCCTTGTATAAATCATATAATTTAATACACTAGATCCTCCAACGACCTTTCCTCGTGGCCAATGGCACTGTTGATTTTCAAATCCCGCGCAGTATCTATCAGAAGGTTTGGTCTTATAGCCCCAGTTTGCAGATGTGAACTGAAGATAGTTTGCCAGTAAAGGTATGTCCATTACGAAGTTTTCGTTATTGCCTGCTTCTAAAAGTAAAACTTTCCAATCTGGTATTTCAGTGAGGCGATTGGCAAGAACACAACCCGCTGTTCCAGCACCGATAACAATAAAGTCGTATTCTGAAAGCATGATCGTTTGGTCTGGTGGTTCTTTGTCGAGCTCGTGAGAACCATCTTCGAGAAACTTTACGAGCGAGACAATTGGATTTACATTTTGTGTCTTTGTTGGAATGACAACTGTGAACAGAATCCATAGAGCTGCTCTCAGTACACGATTCCGCTGATTCATCTGAAAAAGAAAAACATATTTTTGAATAAATCAAATAAGGAAACAAGGCAAGGTGCTTACTTGGAAGGTAACGATAATTTATAATTTCTATATTTGAATAGAAAAAGGAAGTGAAGTAACTATTTATTCTACCTTAATGCGTAGATTAATCGGAAATAAATTAAGCAAATATGGGCTTTTCCGCTATATGTTCATCTTGTGGTCAATGGAATCATTTATAAAGTGGTCTACGGATAGAGAGATAAGCATGATTATATTTTTTTAACGCAATTGTTACTTCATATTTATTAAAAAATATTAAACAGCGTAAATGCACCGATTTAAATTAGTTTTAAATTTCTTACCATATACTATATATGTAATATTTTTTACTAATAAATAAAAATGAATCGCAAAATATCGGCTGTACCGATTCGATTTTTTTTTTCATTTATTATTTCTATATTACCTACTCTGAAAAAGGTTTGAAATATAATAGTTTTATTTAGTACTTAAGTTTTTATTTCGGAAAAGCGAACTGCTCTAGTAGCATAGCAAAATGAAGATTTTATATGTTGGTAAAAAGCTACTAAAAACGTAGGCTAAGTCAAAAAAACATTAAACCGAAACGAAGCTCTCGGGGGCAGCTGTTTATGATAAATTTACCTCTAAGCATTTGTGTATTTAAAAATAAAAGTACAGGAGGGCAACATCCTAGTCACGATTTTATTATAATTAAAATAATTGTAATAATTTATTGACTGAGACCGATACACACGACAGCACCTCACACTACTTACGATATCTATGATATCATATATATATATTATACCTATTTAAAATTTGAGTGTATGTACGCTCTCAATTTTAAACTAATGAATCTACTTTGGTTTAGTGTCAATGGGTCTTGGAAACAAATACTATGTTTTTATGTGAAATTCTCGCAAAGTCACCTTTGTTACGTTTTTGGCTGCACAATACGACGTATTTTTTTATTAAAAATGAAAATTATACGTAAATTTTCCATTTTAAGCTAATCACAGATCTTCAGATTGTTCTCAGTTCTTATAATGGGGCAATTAAAAATAATGCATATCAATTATTTTATTTGACCTTGTGCACTGCAGCATGTCAAAAATATATATAATTTGAACTTATTGCACCTTACACTGAAATTAACATATTATTTCACAATTGCATTGTATATATTTGTCGGCACTATTTTCATCCTGCAGAAGAGGGCTATTCGTGCAATCTATAATTTAAAATGTAGGGAATCTCTGAGAGATAAATTCAAGGAAATTAATATACTTAGCTTAAATGCGAGGGAAAGCTAAGCATATGTACTTATGAAAATATTATGTACCTATGTATACAAAGATAGTGATAAGTTTACTAGAATAGAACATACGCACAATGTTAATACTCGGAACTCAATACTTGGCGATTAAAAAGAGTGGCGGAAAGTTTCTTCCCAGTTCTTCTTACCCGCTCTACGCCCTTGACTTGCGAACTGGTAGTAAATGTAAATTTACAATTAATTTAACTTGACAATTCAAAAGTGTACTTGGTTACCCACTTGAATAAAGATATTTTGAGTTTGAGTTTGAACAAACGCAGGCTGCAATTTCCCCGTACTAGACTATCTAAAGTTAGTAGTTATTTTTTGGGAAAAGGGATACTCTTCTTTAATAAAATCCCAGAGGCTCTTTTATCTCTGCCTTTTAATAAATTTAAGTAATGTATTAAAGAAAAGCTGTGCAAAAAGGCTTACTATAAAGTTAACGATTATCTAGTTGATAGAAGGGCCTGGGACTAGTACTAGACAGGCTACTTCTAATTAATTTGCGATATTTGTTTTAAAATAAGTGTTGTTTGATGATTTGCTATTTTAAAAGAGTACCGAGAGTTTTTTTACGCCGGCTTTTTCTCTCGGCCTACACCGTCTGTCTTCTTTGCCGATGAGTAGGGATGTCTACAGATTCAAATTTAATGACGAGGAATAAGTGATACCTGTATCTTATGTTCCATAATAAATATATTTTATTTTTATTTTTATAGAATTAAATTAAAACTCATACCATTATAAAATTGCTACAATACGGGACACAATAAAATACGTAAAAATTGTTTTACTTGTAAATATTCTGAGATTGGCCACATTACTCAAAATTAGAAATAATTTTGACTTCTCATATGTACCGCGAATAATTAAATATAGTTAAAATTTATTAAATACGTACTATTTGTTTTCAGTTCTTACACATTACATAATATAGCATAAAAATTAAAACAAATAAACAAGTATAGGCACTGCATTATGCGCATACTAAAATATAAAAATTATTGAATTAATATAATCAAAAGATACATACAAAGTGACTATTAAAGTGTTAAATATCAAATATCATTTGATATTAATTAAATATATATTAAATCAGAACATAGTCAATGACGTATTATCTTAATTTCTATTATTCAAAACCATTTAAGAAGGAATAAGAATTACAGACTCGTCCGTTCTACGCCCTTGATTTGTGAACTGGTGGCAGTAATAGGGGCAAAAAATTATATTTAAGACCATTATTTTTTTGCTGTCATGGAATATGTGTACGTTATCTCGATGATAATTTTTCCATTGTTTCTTCATATAGATTCGATTATGCAATATGAAAATACAAAAATATTATAATAAGTTTTATAAGACACTGTTCATTTAGCGTAATGTATGTAATCGTTAATCCTTTTTAAAAAATAAAAGAAAATTATATTGAAGACCATTTTTTTTTTGCTGACATGGATATGTGTATTAAAGTTATCTCGATGATAATTTTTCCATTGTTTCTTCATATAGATTCGATTATGCAATATGAAAATACAAAAATATTTTAATAAGTTTCATTTAGCGTAATGTATGTAATCGTAAATCCTTTTGTATGATATTCTATAATGATAATAAGGGGATCGAAAGCCTGAAAAATGTTATGGCACGGGTATAAAATATTTGCGGAACGATTTAAGTTAAATAAATGGGATATTGAGTGGACGACATAGCGTATAACAACTAACACTACTTACTTTAGGTCTTTTTTTTCTAGTAATAATTTCAGTCGTTTAGATTACAAAAGTCAGCGAATAGTTAAAAAAAACCTAATATGTGGCTTGTAACAAAAAATATTACTAAGAAAACTGCATATAAAATATTCTACTAATAATATAATATATTCAATAATTTAACAATACGGTAAAGTTAAAATTCCGTGAGAAAAAGCCGGGGTAAAAAACTCTCGGTACTCTTTTAAAATAGCAAATCTTCATACAAAATGACTATGGCAAACAACACTAAACTAAACCTACCTCGATGATATAATTACAGAAAGGTTTAAGAATTACGGTGGGTAATTGAGTACCTATTTATTATTACCGGCCTCGTATGTACGTTATGTTTGTCTATTTTTTAGTATAAAATGCCACTTACGTGATACGCCGTGCAACTGCATGTCGGATAAAGATTGCAAGGTCGCATTATATCGGCATTGATTGCATTTTTATTTTTATATGGCAATATCAGATAATCGTGCTTAGTGTAAGATAGGTACGCAGTTAATTATGTAAATAGATAAGTTGATGTTGCATCATTTTTACTAATAACAAGTCGATTAAAAAGTTACGGGCTATGAACTTCCTTGTACCTGTTGGGTTTTTTTATGTAATGGGAGGCAAACGGTCAGGAGGTTCACCTGATGTTAAGTGATACCGATGTAAATGGTAGTGCGCGGCAAAAACTGCCTTAAAAACGCTCAGTTGTGGAACGACGGACGTCGAGGTGATACGGATGGTATTTTGTATTCTGCCTTGACGTCCGATAATGAAACTCAGCTGCAGGTATAAGTCCGAACAACTGTCGGGTATTCGCCTGATGCCTTATTAGTTATTACGTACAATTTTGTAAGGAAACGTTAATAAGTGTACCATTACCGTATTTGGAACTAAACGGAAGCACAAACATGCGAATCGGTTAGTACTACTATAATAATGGAACTTTACAAATTGTATGCCAAGTACGTTCGAGCAGTCAAAGAAACACATCGTAAAATTGCTAGGTCTTCAGTTAGCTAGGGCATTAAAAACAAAAGACGAAACTATTATCTCTTTTAAATGTGGTTGTTATTTCAACGTATATTTTGCTAATTTTTGATACTCTCAACCTGCTATAATTGCTGTGAAGAGTTAATATATAGTGAATATGATAATGAATAAATTTGTTAATTTTTTTTCACTCAATAAGAATTAAAGTGACGTAAATTAATTAACGTAAGCATCACGGTAAAAAATCATTAAATTAATTAGATAATTATCTTTTTCAATACTTATTTTTACTCAACAATTGAAACATTAAATAAAGCATTAGGGTGCTTACATAAAGAAACAGGTTTCCGGTACAGACAAATCTGTACGGGTCGGTACCGATCGGTACAGTGTTGACTCGCATAAAGAAACAGGTGAATCTGTCCTTAGTGACAATCATGGCCTCCAGTTCGTCGGACGAAGATTTTTTACTTTTAGAAAGTACTTACGTCAAATATAGAAAGAGAAGAACAGTTAGTGTATCTGATATTAACAGAAAAAGAACTAAATATGGAACATATTATCATTTATTCTTAAAAGATATAAAGGACGATGAAAAGGAGTTTTATGATTATACAAGGATGACTCAAGAAGCATTTTACTACATATTAAATTTAATCGAACATCGCTTAATTAAGAAATGGTGTAACTGGCATGTTCAACCAATTTCACCTGAAGAAAGACTCGTTATCACTATTAGGTAAGTAATGAATAATATTTATTAGTATAAAAATATGCGTAATATAGGTACTGGGTGGTATAATTTCAAAATGAAATGTCTTCTATACCGCTTATAATCGGGCTATCAAAACTTCGTTATCCAAATCCATTTTTAATATTATTAAACACACCCTACACCAGTTAATGCTTAAACCCGTATGGCACGGTCCAGGTAGTCGGCACCGACAAGTTACAACCTGTTTCTTTATAAGTGAGTGAATAGGATTATATTGAAATATTATACCTGCGCTGATCGGTACCGACCCGTACAGATTTGTCTGTACCGGAAACCTGTTTCTTTATGTAAGCACCCTTACGCTGGCCATAGACGGACCGCATGTTGCAGTCGAGACCGACTGCTCTAGAGCGGTCGCGTTGAAGTCGTACACGACTGCAACACGACCGCATAATGCAGTCGGCTACGACTGCTTGGAGCAGTTGTGTTCGACCGCAAAATATTAAATAATACTGATGCGAGTTCATTTACAAGATGGATTTCGATGAAGAAATACTGCTACTTGTACTACTATTACGCAAGCGTAGGCGTAAAAGACACCGTAATATGTGGGTGAGTCCAATACTAGAATCAAGAGAACAGCATGGAATATTTAATACTTTGTATCACCAGCTGAGAGAAGACACTAAAAAGTTTTTCAACTACTTTAGAACGTCCGTGGTTTCATTTGATGAATTAGTTAGTATTTTGTTTTATTTGAGGGAGTGGCGCGCGGTCGGCAGCAACCGCTTGTAGTGGGTCCGGCAGCTCTAAGCAGTCGACAGCACGGCGAAACTCGACCGCAGAGCGACTGCTCCGACCGCTCAGAAATTGGTCGTGCAGTCCGTGTATGGCGGATATGAATTTAGTATGGAAACTGCAGTTCGCCGTGCGGCGACCGCTTAGAGCAGTCGGTATCGACTGCAACATGCGGTCTGTCTATGGCCAGCGTTAAAGTTATTATTGTTTTAATAGCTTAATCCTTCTTTGTCTTTTTTTATTCAGATTATAAATTGGTTTTTAATTGGTGGAATTTCGTGTTCTGCCTTGACGTCCGATGATAAAAAAGCAACAAACAAAAAACTCGTTCCATTCAAGAAGATTGCTTTTCTTATAACACTGTCCCATCTAAATGTCATTCGAGGACTTCTCGCATTTTTTAATAGACTATGTTCAGAACTCGGCGTTTCTGTAAACTGAATGTTCAAAAACAATTCGATATTTATAATATTTATGCATGCCGTGTGAGGAAACAACAATTTGTTTAAGATTTGTATAGAAAATATAGCGAAATAATTTAGTATGCCTTTAGAGAATCATAAACCGAACATTAAGATAATCTTCTTTCTCATAATGCATTGGAAAGGTTTAGTTAAATGTACTTAGGATTTTTAAAAAAAAACTAAACAGGGTTAAAGCCCCTTAACTGCCCTTAAGCCTCCAAGAGTACGATTGAAAAATGAATCTACCTTTTTAATACCCACAGCACAGAAATCTTTTTTAATATCCCGTTGTTGTACTACATCAGTAATTAATAAGGCTTATATAAGATTTTATCGAATAAAAATGCGAGTTTTATATTTACAATGAAATAAATTTATATGGCATAAAGTTATGACTAAGTGTATAATTTCCCTACTGTACTATCAATTTTGGCTGTGTTGGGGCTCTCGTACAATAGTCACCAATTAGTAAATTTGTTATATTTTTGTTTCTATTAGTGTTTAAATGTAAATATATCGATTTCTTTGCGTGATTGTATGCGATAAATCGTGTATATTCTGTGCATGTATGGCTGTATATTCCCAATGAAAGTAAGTGCGACAGGCCTTCATAAAACGAGTAATACCAACCGAAGTAAATAAAAGCATATCATGTTAAACTGAAGCTTAAGGATTATTTCCATTTTCTAGTAAATAGAAAAGAGGTTCACTAGTTACCTTTTGTAAACTTGTAGAACACATATTTCATAAGGGAGTCTACATTTTTAAGAATGTTAAGTTTATTTAGAGACACAGTATAACATTATAATTTGTTAGTATTTTGAATGTGTGTTAATTTACGGGGTAAGCATTTATTTATTTATTTATTTCTGGGGCGATTGAGTATAATAGTTAGAAACTATGCCGCAAATTCAATTCTTATACATCTTTATATATATATAATTCTTCTGTGAGTGTGTATGTCACTGAACTTCTCTCAAACGACTGGACCGATTTTGATGAAATTTTTTGTGTGTGTTCAAGGGGATCTGGGAATGGTTTAGATTCACAAATCAGCCCGGCAGATGGCACTGCAGTCGGTACTTTCATACTTTGCTTAATATCCTAACCGCTTTAAATATCATGCAGGACAACGTCTGTGGGGTCCACTAGTACCTAGATAAAATTACAGGTGCCTCCCATTATGTCCCGGGCGATAGGACACCCCAGAAAATTTATAAAAAAATTTGTCACAAATGTTTTGACATTCTAAAAAGATAATGAATTTTATGCAACCTGTAATGTTCTTACGCTTACAAATATTTTTGGCTTCTGCTTCACGTTCATTTCGTGGACATGTATTTCGTTTTAATTCAAGGATGTGAGAATTTGGGTTGTTCAGGTATTGAGGCTCGTTAACCGGAATTTGAAAACTTTCCATTCACCTATTTTATGTAATTAACTGTTGGTGTATGAGGAAAACGACATTCATGTTAATTATTAAGTACATTTATAGAAACCACATATTTTTATTTTTAAACGAAAGTTCTAACTGTAGTTTATGTGTGAAAGGGTCAAATGGTTAATATTCAACTGTAAAAGAACAAATTAGCATCCTTGACCCCAAAATTATATCTTTAGGTCCACACCTCGCGTTCGAATGTACTGAACATGTATGTGTTTGCTAATAATTAAATTAATTAGCGATATAATGCAGTATTTAAAATTCAGGTTTGAAGATTTAAAAAGAATTATGTTGAATAAAAACCACAAGTTGTATTTTAAATAATAGTTAGCGCCGTTCGATGATGATTTGAAATTTAATTTGAGTTTTTTTTTAATTAATTGGAAACTGAAGTAGTCCAGCGCGATTATTATGAGGCCGTCAATCTGAATAAGTGCTAACCTTCATTGTAGGTTATATTTGCGAGCAAAGGACTATTGTATTTTTACTCTTTATGCAAAAAAAATACTGTTTTAACTAAAGTAGTAATCTGTCTTTTATAACAGCGTTGGCACTATTCAGCAGGAAGAAACAGTAGTGTGTATACTGTATCATTTATGATGGGTTAATCTTTAGTAATCCATAGGAAAATAAGTGCCTGCGTTGGTGTGTACCCGCCCAACGAAGATGTATGACGCTCGATCAAGGAAACGCAAATTGTTAGGTTTTTTGCCTTAACTACTCTTAACTACATGGCACCGGACATGTTTTACGAACAATGCGCTTTTCCCTCGGCCCTAAGTATGCCATTATTAGTACTTCCCATGAATATTTTTATAATCGTAGATAATTTGTTAATATAACTAGATAGAATTAGAATATCGGTAGATGTGAAAGAATTTTCTATTTATACCGGTCGCAGAGGAGCAGACATTTGCATTATTGTAAGTCTAATTTATTAAAATACGTACGTACGGACGCAAATTGTAAGAATTCTATAACTATCATAATTAAGTTCTGATATACAAAATAATAATAAAGTTCTTTGAACCTCATGTCTATCTTTTGTTTTAGTGTATTTTACAATATTATGTATGGTGAGTAAAGAAAGTTTCATATTCTGATGTTAAATTAGTTCTACAATATTTTGGACTTAATTTAATACATCATTGTATTTGCCTAGTAGGTGATCGTCCTTTTGCGTAACAAGTCGTCTATTTAAGGTCGTGGACGCCCGTCCTCATGGTGTTTTTTAACGCGAATACCAATCATGGCGAATAAAAAATTTTGATTCACGGGGTTCAAATCCACAACCTGAGAGTTAAGACTAAGATCTTCACATTAACTGAAGCATGTTTGTTATTTACACTGCTGAATAGAGGAATATGTTTATTAAGGACGGCTATTTATATTTGTATATAAATTTAAACAATAAAATGGTTGGCTTTTAAAATTTAGTAGTTTTGATTTGTAAAATGCTTTTTGATTGTCAAAGTCATTTAAGATAATTTAAAATATGACTTGTCATTCATCATTAAAATTAGATAAAATTTCGAATGTTTCTTCATATGTTGCTATTAATTTAAAATAAAATTCGATGTTTTGTGGGTAGAATATCAGGCAGGACTAATTTGTTAAGCTGTTTCGGTCTTAGTTAAGAGTAATTTTTTAATTAAATATATATTTCTCTGTAGGACACGTGATACTGGATTTTTGAAATCGTGACAAAGACTAATGTAATGCGTTGAAATCGTTTTTATTTGAATAATAATATAATTCCGATATTTACAAGCGGCTTTTTATAAAAAATATTAATGAAATCTCACAAAATCTGCATACGACATATCACACGACATCAAACTGCACGGTTTAAAGTTCAGAATTCCGACTCGAATTTTTTTTGTTTTTCATTTTATACACTTTTATTAAGATTTTATTACTTGACACTTAACTTCTAATTTGAAATCCCTATATTATATTTGTATATATTTCTTAAAGGAAAATTGTATTAAACTCTGCTTTAAGGCTTTACTAGGTATATATAATAATAAAGGGCATAATTTATTTAAAGTTTTTATGATTTTAAGAATAGCTTATTATTACTACGAAATACTCGCCTCACTAGTAAATTTTTCCTTAATTAAATATTTAAACACCGTTGAATAAATCACACACTTCTCACGAATTAAAATACCACTTACATTTGTAATTGAGTAAATAAAATTCCTTTGTATTCACAACACAAACTGAAGTCTACGACAGGATGAGTTCCAGCCCACTGCGGTAATGTTGTCATGGACAACGATACTATATGTTTTATTAAAACGCATACGCCGCTGATACTATCACGTTCAAGTTCACGAGCCTTATTGACGGATAATACAGACAACACTGTAGGTCTTTGGATCTACCAGGAGGCTGACGTGTTACACAGATTAAAGGTTGTCCGCAGAGACATGAAAAGTCACATTCTGTATGAACTACTTAATTATTTAGTATCTGTCACTTTTCACCACAGCGTAGACAATTAGACAGAAAGAGACGAAAGGGTCTGATTTCTGATTTTGATTTACGTATAAATGTTCTTGAAAATCATGTCTTAATAGTAAAGGTAAACTCTGAGTCTTAGCGGAAGTTCAAGAAATTACTGACATATCTGATGATCATTGCATGGTCTCCAAGGTAACGGCGACTTATAAATATCAAGACGGAATCAATTTTGAGTACTTCCTAAATTTCATCATATAAACTTGTGACACACGGCTTTGCTCGACCGAAAGGATCAGTGAAGAATAGTTATAATTAAAAAGATTTTTTTTAAATATCATTGGAGGTGAAGGTAGAATATTGCATTCTTCTTTTGTTTATGCCGACCGAAGCCAGTTATTGATTCTTCTTTAGTGTTCTTTATTAGTGAAGGTCGTGTTGGTGTTGCATAGCTTCCTCCATTCCTCCCAGCGAGTATGGGATCGGCCTGGGAGTCTCGTGTTTTCCCGTCTACCGGTCACTATAACCTTCTCCAATTTATCGGGACCTCTTCGAGCTTCGAAAGAAGCCTAGATCAGAGAGAAAGACTAGATCTAGCGTATCTGTTCCTATACCCAAAGCCAAACCATTTCACTATTAGCTCACCTATTATGGCTGCACATTTTCCACTTCAAGCCTAACGAAGGAAAAATGACTGTAAATTTAAAAGGTGTATATCAAATAATTTGTTTTGTTGCGTAATGTGATGAAGATCTCTTGACATTGCAATTGTGGTAATTATGATAATTTGTTTACAATTCCGGGTAAATGAATTATTACAAGTATGAATCGTAATTACCATTGTGAACCTTTGATAAAGTGACACGAGGAAATGGGGTTAACCCACTAAGAACCTAGGGAACGGAGTGATTAGTATAGATGGCAACAATAATGCTGAAGTAGAGATTATGCAACACATTTTGGGATACGGACCTTGGTGGCGTACGTACGTTATTAGTGATTGTGTTTTCTTACATAATATTAAGTAAATCGAGAAATGTACGGAAAATTTTCGTGACTTAATAAATAAAATGTCAATTATTCTATACCTTAAACTGTTTATTAAAAAATGTCGCAGCCAACTAGCCTAATTAGCCGTTCAATTAACAGTCTAGCCTTTTAAAAAACCTGAAAGATATTCAGCTGTAGCGTTTGTAACAACATTTAATAAACTGGCTGGCTAATACTTAGGTTATTCGTACGATAGAGTGACCATGTGGCAGAAATAAAAAAGATGAAACTTCTGACATAAAAAATATTTCTTTTGAATTTATATTATTATTGTCACAACACTCTTCCATTGTACTTGTTGTTTTTCATTAAACTTTGGAAAACACCATCAAAGTTGGGATTTGCCGATGCCATATTGACAGTTTGAAGAGTTTCGTTTCGAGTTTGAGAGTGGCAGAAAGTGTAACTAAATTTAAATTAACAGCCAACAGGCTAGGCAAGCTATGAAACGTCATCGATCCAAGTCATCTGCCTAGCTGTTTGATCAACTGGCTGAATATCTTTAGTTAAGAGGCTGTTGATTGAACGACTAATTCAGCTGGTTCGCTGCGACATAAACATCATATCAAAACAAAGTTTTTAAGGAAAGTTGTTTACACTTTACTCATTTCCTGATATACTAGCAGTACTTATAGAATTAACTTTTTATGTTAGACAAAAAAGAAATATTTCAAGTGCAGCAGCAGAAGAAGCGTCGTTTTTATAGGCTAGGTTTTATTAGGTCCTGTTGCTATTTCACGACTTCAATAGAATGAACGGTACTCATCCAGAACTTGATATTGTCGCGACATCTACAATCTGCGCTTACAAATCACTGTGATGACGTCATACCCTGATACGCGTTAACAAAGTTCCAGCTTCTAAAGCTGGGTCCACATTTGAAGCATTTCGGTGTATCGTATCTCCGTTGCGTGGCTTCGGCGCGTATCATGATCGTTAGTTTGGACCCAAAATGATACCCGTTAATGATACATGCCGTATCTGATACGCCCCGACCCGCACTAAGCGCGTATCTTTATACACCTCGTATCCGATACGCGTATCACGATCGGTGGTATGGACGTATTTTGATACTGTATCACGATACTGTATCGCGATACGATACTTGATACACTGCGAACCATCCTGTGTCGGTATTTTCGCGATCATCAAAGGGAATACACAACATCAATGGGTGACATGCGAGTGAAATTTTTGTATTTTCCGCTGGTATGCTGAAATTTTAAATTTCACATTAATGGTATTCCACCATGTTTGTTTCGGTTTCTAAACACTTCAAGCTCCCACCAGCGCCGTCTACGTCTGGATTTAACTTCTTTTGAAATACTATTAATGAAAATATAACAGGCGCTAGTCACCGCCAAACTGAGAGCAATTGCTGACATGGCTAAACCGTTTGGGAATGAAGACATGACTAAACCGCACGAGAAGACGCGATGTGCCAGACGCGATTTTAAGTTTTATTTTTATAAAAATTTCAAAGTATTTTAGAATGTCTGTAATTTTAATATTATGTTATTTAAATATAAGAAAAACTAAAAATGAATTTGCCAGACATTAATTCGATTGTTGTCTTGAATTAAAATGAAAAAGTATTGCAGTATGATGAAGCATTGCATTTTATGAAGCGTAATTTTTAATTTTTCCTTTTTAAATAAGTCTACCTGACATACTTTTTTATTGCCAGACATTTTTCACATTGCTAACTATGTGCCAGACGCGATTTTAAGTTTTTTTTTATAAAAAAATTTCAAAGTATTTTAGAATGTCTGTAATTTTAATATTATGTTATTTAAATATAAGAAAAACTAAAAATTAATTTGCCAGACATTAATTCGATTGCTAAGTCTTGAATTAAAATGAAAAAGTATTGCAGTATGATTGATGAAGCATTGCATTTTTAGAAGCGTAATTTTTAATTTTTCCTTTTTTAAATGTCTACCTGACATACTTTTTTTATTGCCAGACATTTTTCACATTGCTAACTATGTGCCAGACGCGATTTTAATTTTTTTTTTATAAAAATTTCAAAGTATTTTAGAATGTCTGTAACTTTAATATTATGTTATTTAAATATAAGAAAAACTAAAAATGAATTTGCCAGACATTAATTCGATTGTTAAGTCTTGAATTAAAATGAAAAAGTATTGCAGTATGATGAAGCATTGCATTTTTAGAAGCGTAATTTTTAATTTTTCCTTTTTAAATAAGTCTACCTGACATACTTTTTTTATTGCCAGACATTTTTCACATTGCTATGTGCCAGACGCGATTTTAAGTTTTTTTTTAATAAAAATTTCAAAGTACTTTAGAATGTCTGTAATTTTAATATTATGTTATTTAAATATAAGAAAAACTAAAAATGAATTTGCCAGACATTAATTCGATTGTTAAGCCTTGAATTAAATTGAAAAAGTCATGAAAAGCATTGCAGTATGATGCCTTTCATTGGTAATAAAAACATTTACGTAAGTTTTAACAAATGTTATTCATACAAAGTGATAAATAACTAAGTAATTAAAACTATTGAAGAATCATTATCGTGTGAAGAACACGAAGAAGCTGATTCTAGGATTATTTTTCATATTTGCCAAATCGATTTTGACGCAGAAGTTGTTATACGCTGTTCTGATTCTGAACAAAAAAAAATTCAAAATAACGCTTCTTAAAATGCAATGCTTCATCATACTGCAATACTTTTTCATTTTAATTCAAGGCTTAACAATCGAATTAATGTCTGGCAAATTAATTTTTAGTTTTTCTTATATTTAAATAACAAAATATTAAAATTACAGACATTCTAAAATACTTTGAAATTTTTATTTAAAAAAAACTTAAAATCGCGTCTGGCACATAGTTAGCAATGTGAAAAATGTCTGGCAATAAAAAAAAGTATGTCAGGTAGACTTATTTAAAAAGGAAAAATCAAAAATTACGCTTCTTAAAATGCAATGATTCATCATACTGCAATACTTTTTCATTTTAATTCAAGACTTAACAATCGAATTAATGTCTGGCAAATTCATTTTTAGTTTTTCTTATATTTAAATAACATTATATTAAAATTACAGACATTCTAAAATACTTTGAATTTTTTATTAAAAAAAACTTAAAATCGCGTCTGGCACATAGTTAGCAATGTGAAAAATGTCTGGCAATAAAAAAAGTATGTCAGGTAGACTTATTTAAAAACGAAAAATTAAAAATTACGCTTCTTAAAATGCTTTTAAAATCCAGGATTATTACCTGGACACATAGGATGCGCACTAATGAACGCAACCGCAACCGCCAGCCAGATTGCCCAGACTCTAAGCGAAAGTGCAAGAAGGAAGACATATCACAAAATCAGCTGACCTGAAATTCTTTCTCGAAAACGTTGCTACCTCCCGTACTATAAGCCTCGATTCTGATTATCAGTTGTATTAACTCAAACACATTTTATATTACCTTTATGCCTGATAAGTACATCCTAAAAAAAATTGCGAGCGAGGTATGTCAGGACGGTAGCACGTGATCCGCGGTCTTTGCTTAACTAATTTAAAATTCTTGTTGTTTTTTTTTTTTGGACCACAAAATTAGGACAAACACATATAAATTGACATGCATTCAAAAATTTAAAAAGCGGTGCCGTCCCTAAAACATGTGGACATGACTAGAAAGTAACCTAGAGTGAACCATGTAAACCATGTATTTATATACTACAAATAAAAAAACAAAATTAATGATTTAACCTTTTCGATCTCTGAGGCTCCTCAGAGATGTGTATCTTTTTCGTGATCATTTGTTTTTTCTAATAGGCAAGTAGGTGATCAGCCTTCTGTGCTGCCACTTTGAGCGTTTGGGTTTAATGTCGGTTTCCTCACGATGTTTTCCTTCACCGTACGACCGACTGTTAAATGCGCATATAGAAAGTCCATTCGTGCGAGAATTTAGAACCCCGGCTGTGGTTCTAAGAGTCGCACGCTGAAGCCTTTTTTTTCTTGGGGAAATATAATTAATATAAAATTGTAGCAGGTTGGTGCCTCCTCACACCCGAATACCTTGTGTAAATAGCTGCCGAAACAGCCGTGTCCGGACAGTGTCTGTTCGAGGCCCCACCAACTTTTCACCCATTTCTCGAGCTGTGTTCTGAACCCGTTGATGGTGTAAAACTCGCCGCTCGCACCAGCCAGTTCCTCCGCCAAGTTTTTTATTGTTTAGCATTTCAGAAATTTTCGACACCCACAGGTAAAGATAGAGGGATGTTATTCTATAAGCCGGCACTACGCTGAAGCCACACTAGGCTGTTGCTCTTAATAAAAAAAGTCTCCGTACTACTCTACATATTTTAAATTCAGGGTTTGTTTATTCTTATATATCTTATCTGACATTGATAAATCCCTTTATTTTCAGGTAAGTTGATGGTACCCGTTGCAGTAAATACGTGAGTTACTTAGTTCCGCGAAACTAAAGTTTGGTCATACTTAAATACCTAAAATAAACAAACGTTACGCATTTCTTATACATGATTTTTCGAGCGTGCAAAATCTTAATGGATGACGGAAGGAAATACTTTATAACTTATATTAAAAAAGTTCTCCAATAAAATTGAGTCGTGGGCAGGTACTAGGTAATGTCTGTCTTCCATTAATTGACATTCTTATGATATATCATTTCACTACAGTTGCATGAGGACAGTTTCGGTTAAAAAAAATCTGTAATTTATTAAAATATTACTTTATATTTATTTTATTCGATAGTCTTCTATTTTTTAATATTTTATTTTATATTATTCGATAGTCTTTAATTAGTATCAAATGCGAGAAGCTAAATTAAGTCATAAACTAAACTATATTAGCATTTTTAGCATCTAAATGTTAGGAAAAATGACCAATATGTCTTAAATTTATTATCTCTAAAACATTGCCGTGTTTACTCAGTTTATTAGCTAATGCATTAAAATTTAGTATTTCTGAGTAAGAATTTGTCGGCGCTCTAAGAATCGGTCAATGAAAATAAACTTGGGAGCCTAATCAAACTAATTTACTTAATAGGCTCGGAACTCTGTGACTTTTGATATAGATTCCGATTCTGTTTAGAACCGGATCGATAATGTGTTTCATCGTTCAATTAATCAATCAATCAAATCATTTATTTCAATTAGACCACGTGACCACATGGAGAAGAATGGGCAAGAAACTCCATACTTACTCTTTTAAAATAGGTTTACAATATTTTTTTACATTAGTTAAATAATTATATGTGAAGACAATGTACTCTTAGAATAAAACTATTTTAATAAAAAAGTTAGTATACATGTTCCTTACATATTTCACGTTAGATGACGACAAAATTATTGTAAAATTTCTATTATTGAATGCTTGCATTGGAAATAGGTAACTGCTGAATTCCTCTACTTAGGGTCTTTCAAGAAATGCGTACCAATGCTAAAAAGGCCGGCAACGCACTGCGAGCCCACTGGCATTGAGAGTGTCAGTGGGCGGTATCACTTAACATCAAGCGAGCCTCCTGCCCGTTTGCCCCCTGTACTAAAAAAAACTACGATCTAAACAAATGCGATACTAAGTATCTTTGAAGTGTATATGTTAATATATGCGATTCGTTTGCCAAAATATTATTATACATGCGTGTGTAAGCCAGGTCAAGTATTTTCAAACAAGAGGATCAAGGATTGTGTAATTATTATTTAATAAACTGTACTAATTATATTTACTAGAGACCTTCGTTAACTTCCTGTCCTTTGGTAGACGCATTTTCCTGATTTTTATCCGATCAAGGGAAATTTGTATGGAGATGAATTTGTGACAATATTTTTGAAGTGAAACTTCTTTAGGCGCATGAGGGTAAAATTTTTACGGATGAAACGCAATAATTATAATTTTAGCGTCACGAAGATGTGCAGCGTTTTTGTCGAAGAAAAGGTAGATATTAGCATGAAGCATGCAAGTGAGAAAGATCGAGAGAGAGTGAGATCGAGCGAACGTCGCATCACGCACAGTGCCATGGAGCGAGAGGTGGGAGAGAGCTATAGTGAGAAAGATTGAGAGAGAGAGTTTAAAACTTTTAACTTTAACTTAGATTTAGATTGTATAAATTAGATTACATTTGTATAAATATGAACAAGACTTAAAAATTAGTTTGCCTAAAATGTTTCACTTCTGATATGTGTACTTTGTACGCATGCATTTTTTGTTTTTTGTAATATTTTGGCTGGGTATTTATTATGTTCGAATTGTGAATAAGTACGTATATAAATATATGCTTGAGCAAGCAAGTATAATGAACTTGTTTTTTACACTTACGGGGAAACCCAATATATTTATATCAGCTATGAAAGCGTCATAATGTCACCGTCATGGCTCACCGCATCCGTATAACTTACACCTAAGATTTTAACCACTTCGATAATGATTTCTTATAAAACTAATAATATAAAGGCATAATAATTTATTGAGTAAAAAGTCACACATACGCACACAGACATAAATAACTAATAAAAATATATACATACGCACAGACACTAATATTCAGAGGTATTATATTTTGTAACGGTAGGCCGTTAATGGTAATTCTTTGTTCATATACTTTTGGCTTTGTAATTTTTATAAAAGCTGGTGGCTACCTAATTAAAAATAAATAAATTCTGCATCAATTTATCGTTTAATGAATGAAAAAAGTGGTGACCATGATGAGGAGTTGCGTTTATACTAAAGTAAAGTTGAAAGTCGAAGTCGACCTGAGCATTCCAACTCTAGCTGTCAATGAATTTTTGCCTATACGTTAATTATTCACTTGTTCACCCAATCAGATATTCGATTGTCTAACTCCAACTAACATAAAGAGTAAATTAAAAAAAAACTACTTTTGTATGCATTTGTCGCGCTCCTAAACAAGACTGCTATTGTTATATGTATTAATTATATTAACAAAGACAGCGGTTTTCTAAAGTAACATATTGTGATTATATTATTTTGTAATATAAATAAATTTACAAAAAAAAAGTAATACCGCCGCCCATGGACACTCAATTCCAGAGGTCTCGCGAGTCCGGTGCCGGCCTTTTAAGTTCTCCTATCATTTATTAGAGAAAATAGAATTGCGTTGTTATGATGTTACCTGGATGTTGTTTTGTCAGACCCTATTAAGGATATTCATTAAGAAATACCTTTGTCCAACAAGCTCGTACACTTACACAAAATGTAAACGGTACATCCGTTTCGGAAGTTCCGTGAAGTATTTCCGAACCAATTCGACTTCCTGGGTCCTTCTATTAAAGAGCGTACCAACTCTTAAGGCTGGCAACGCACTCGCGAGTCCTTTAGGCATTGAGAGTGTCCATGGGCGGCGGTATCACTTAACATCAGATGAGCCTCCTGCACGTTTGCCCACTGTTTTATAAAAAAAAATACTTCTACTATAGAATTGTTATTTGTTTTACAATAGTGTTTAATCACTATAATTATTCAGAGACGTTTAATATCTACCCCGCTGATGTATAGGCCTCAAATATAACATAAGCCACCCCGCTGGCAAAATGCAGGTTTAGGTTTTTTAGAGTTTTTCAGCGAAAGCCATGAGAGTGGCGCTTTCGGAATATGCCTTCTCTCATAGCTTTATATTGTTTTATTTATTGGGTAAAATATACAAGTCGTTATAATTATTTCCGTCATCCCCTTTCCTATTTTATTTATTATTATTATAATTTTTTATTTTTTTTTGGCGGAGAGGGGAGGAATTCTTTAAAACGAAGATAATATTTAAGAAAGAATGCTTAAGATAAATTGTACAAAATAAAATTAGTGAAACTAAAGAAAACATAATTATCATAAGGTTACATGGAATAAAATTAGGGGTATACAAAACTTGGCCAAAACGAAAACAATACAACGTTTTAGGCAATGAAATGCAATTAAAATGAGATGATATTATTAAAATAAAATAAAAGTAGAGAACAAGCAGTCTTAGGTTAGGTTAGGTTATTTCTATATAAAAAACAAAAACTATTTATAAACTTTTTTTAAGGATTTATTTATAGTCATTTATAGTCTTGATTAGGTTCAATACCCTTTTCGCATGCTCTTAAAGAATTTTAACTTCCTAGACCGCCGACAACCTTGACAACGACTTATAATTTAAAGTCAATATCGACATTCTTTCAAGCCAGGACAATTCTCATTTCCTTGTTATAAGGGCATGTACTGTCGCAAATGATTATTCTGCTCTTGGCATATGACACACTCTCTGGGTTCCATCCGTTATTGAAAGGGTGTTTTAAAAAATTAATGTGTATCGCGAAGATATTCAGGAATTGCTCTAAAACACTTCAGCGAGTATTCCAGTGATTTCTGCTGTGATCATATCGTGTCTCTTATGAGGTTTTTTGGGGCTTTTCTCTTTTATCGAGTAAATGTAGATTCCCTTCTTAATAGCTTACACAGAATTTTTTGGGTAACATACCTAGATATTGAAGTGAAAAAGCGGACTTCAAACCTTCGTCGCGCCGCAGCATAGCCAGCCATATATTGAGCTGTATTTGCAAGGCTCGGTTATCACCCAGCATTCAATCGAACTACTACTCGAAGAACGATTCTTTATTGCACTCTAATCTAAGCAATAACTATAGCTGTTTTAATTAATAAAATTTTATTAACATATATAAACGCAAATTTATAAGATTTACAGGATATTTATAAGGCTGTTGAAAACCACTTAAAATGTCGCATTTAATTGTTATAAATAAGCCTTTATAGCCGTTTAAGATTTTTTTTAAATGGTAGTCAAGGTAAAGGCTTTGTTATTATGGTGGAGTTAACAGCCGTTCTTTGTTTTATAATTGCTTATTTTTATTGTATAATTGTTTATTCAACTTCTGAATAATTATCTTAAAAAATACAATAAATATTTAAATGTAATAATTTTTGTATAAAACATTGGCATTTAGTAAGCATTCTAAATAAACCTGACCGTATAAACTGACATAAACTCAACAGATATTGACGATTCAAGAACAAATATAGGAGATATAACAATTGTATCTAGTATATAAAATTCTCGTGTCACAGTTTTCGTTGCCATACTCCTCCAAAACGGCTCGACCGATTCTCATGAAATTTTGTGTGCATATTGGGTATGTCTGAGAATCGGACACAATCTATTTTTCATCCCCCTAAATGTTAAGGGTAGTCCACCCCTAAATTTTTTATTTTTAGATATTTTTTTCTGTTTCTTTATGATACAGCATTAAAAAATACATACAAGCCCCTAACTTTCACCCCTCTACGATCAACCCCTATTTTTTTTATTATAAATGATATTTATGGCAAAACGACGTTTGCCCGGTCAGCTAGTTATTATATAAACTACATGTAATTAAATAAAATATATTAGGTATGTAGGCTTTGCAAATTTGTTCGTCGTATATAAAAAAATTCACACAAATTAATTTAATTCTTACAATATATATTTCCTTGTTTAGAATTTTTAATGTTTCTATACAATATACATATAAATATGTAACCTGTGATTGAAATAGGCGTACGGTTTTTTTGACCCCTGTGCATTTATTTATATTCTGGCCTGTAATGTGACAAAACATTCAGCATTCAGCTATTGCAGCGTTTTTTCATGTTTGCTTGGTTATCTGAATTTTAAATAATATTGAGTTAAGCATAAACGGAACCATTATGAAAATGGATTCTAATACATTAAAAGATTTTATATTTCATTAATTTTAATTTGATTGTTGTATGGTTTTTGTCGTAACGCGAAACTATAATTTTCTGATGATTTAAATGAAAAATAAAGATTTTGGTTTTAGAAAACGTAGTTTTACTTTTGAGAGAATTTTTATCATAGACTATTTATTACATATAAATATGTGTCAAGTTTGCCAGCATACCAACCTATAGAACCAACCGCACTTCGTCCCTTGATTTTCATTAGGTTCAGATCACGTAGCACTAGAAATGACAACATCTTCCGTGCACAGGTTAGATTTTCCCACTTCGTGATTATTTAAAGATAATGCTATATGACCTTAGTTTTAGCACGACTGCAATGAGTGCGTTTTGCCTTTGTTCCACGAAAAGCGAACCCGCTGCCTTTAAAGAGTTCAGTGTCAGAAACATCGGCGTACGATACTGATAGATATTGTATTCTGAAACTTCATAACGACATTCCTTCGCATTTGAATGGTATTTTACATAATTGTACCATATTTATGAATCATTTACCTTTATTTTCTTAAGAGTTAAATATTTTTCATAAATCTGTATTATTAAGTTGTATGATAAAAAATGTGAAGGTTTTGTTAATTTAAATATATACGGACAATTATCCGCCGTTTTAGGCTTTAAATTATCATTCGACAATGTTATCAATGATTTTAAATAATTTTTGTGCAACATTTTTAACTTTGTATAATTTTTCCTCGACATAATATTTACTTGAGTAGAATTATAATATACCTGGTTGACCCTCGGAGCCTTGGGTTTAGCTGACTTGAATCGTAATAGTTTTAAATCGTTCGTTTGTTTTAATTAATAGGCTGGTGATCGCTTTTTCCACGTTCAACGAACGGGTATTATTTCTATTATATCAAATAAATATTACAAAACAATCGCGTGTAATAATTTAATCTAGCTGGCAAAATTGGTCTTAATGTCTTTTCTTAATGAAGGTTATATATTCTAAATATAAAATTTTCGTGTCACAATGTTCGTTCTCATACTCCTCCGAAACGGCTCACCGATTCTTATGCATTTTTATGCATATTCAGTAATTCTGAGAATCGGCTACTATTTATCTTTCAAACCCCTAAGCGATTTTTCTAGTTTTAGACAAATTTTGTTGTTTTTTTATGATACTGCATACAAAAATACATACAACCCTTATTTTTCACCCCTCTACCATTAACCCCTATTTTTATTAAAGAAGATAGTTACTTTTATTGAATTAAAAAAAAATTCCTAGAAATAATATGCATGGCAAAACAACGTTTGCCGGGTCAGCTAGTGTTTGAATAAAACTTCCTCAAACAATTTACATTACTCGATGAGGGCTGTAATAAATTCACTTTTATGTCTGTTAAAATATGTATTTAAAAACAATTTACTTTCTTGTCTTATTAAAAGATATTGTTATTGGTTTATCCGTTTTTTAAATCTCCAAATTTAATTAACAACCAGTCTATTGAGAAAATTAACTATCAGTATATACTCCAGGTTACTTTAATATAACATAAAACTTTAATATAGCGTAAATCGACTACAAGTTTGCCTTTAACTCATAAATATATACATATAACACTATTAATCCACATACATAATATAATATTGTATATGCGTTTTGTTGAACTCAACACGGGACTTGACGTACTGTATGTTCGAGTACCTCTAACCAAATTGCTATTAAGTTATTATCTGGCGCATATTTTTTAGATTTTCATTCCGATTGGTAGGTAGGTTCTTGCGGGGCTTTAGGTAAACTAATAAGGTAAATATTTTCGGGTAAACAATCAAAATGTTTCGTATGATGATGATTTAGAAAAGTCAATTATACATAGAGCTTTCAGAAACTGCACTTCACTTAGTTGATAATGAGAATATTAATTGTTCTAACAATACAATAAAATATAATAACTAAAATTGAATAGTAGGTACTCAAGTCAGGGTCTTCCCTTCGCACTGGTTAAAAAAAATCAGTGTAGTAAGCCCTCTACCGAAAATATACAATACATATCTGATTAGCATAATAACGTTTTTTTTATTTATTTATTAACACTTCGTTTCAGAAACATAATACAATTGACATAATTAAATGAAAAGGAGGGCAACTGGCGGCCTTACCGCTTTCGAGAGATCTCTTCCAGGCAACCACTATTTATTTATTGATATTCTAAAAAAACACGTTAATGCGTCATCGAATCTGATAGATCCTATGTATTAGATTCTACTTTTTTATACTTACTAACTAAAACATCTATTGATGCAAGGTTCAATACTTGTGTAATATATTTATGATGTGTGTTGCAAAAGAAAGGATTATCAAAGCCTCCTTGTATTGATTCTAGTCGCGTTGGCATGGTTTGTTTGGCACTGACTTCCAAAAATTAACCAGATTACTGTCACCCAAGGATATATATGGAGTATTCTCCTCTATTAACTCGCCCATACAAACTATCCAAAGAAAATGTTATTGAATATTGTTAACGTTGTACGATGAATGATATTTTCCTCCTAGTTTTCCTCTAATAGACGATTTATCTGAAAATTGTGACAGGTCACTGATGAAATGTTTTAATGGACAAAAACTTTAGTTTTTTTGCTTGTTTCAGTAATAAAAACAAAATTTTATTTTTATAAAAAAAGCCATTTTAAGACAAATTTCAATTATAATAGACAGTTTTAAGCAGTGTTTCCCAACGTGCGGCCCACGCCCCACAGGGGGCAATCGAAATCAGCTGGATATAACACTACGTGGAGACTTGAGACTGAAGCTAACCTATAGCTGAAAATTGGAACCCAATACAAAATCTCTGTGCAGCAAGCATCAAGCGCAAGGATCACACTAAATTAATGTAGAAAAATCTTTATTAAAATTTTGTTGAATTTCAGTTTTTCATTATGTTTTGAATATTTACTTATTGTTTCGTTAACAATTTCCTAGTGATTTCATCCTAAAACTTGTCATTTAAATTTCTTAAGTAAATTAAAGTTTTTAATATATGAATTAATAAGAATTTTACGTAGGCTAAGGTGGGACATGCCACAAAAGGGTTGGCAAACACTGGTCTAAAGGCGTAGATTTGCAATAATCTTTATTAAATAAACTCAATTTCAGCAGTATTTATGTGAGAATGCGGAACGAAAGATGAACACGATGACGTTTGATGGTGATTGGTCAACAGTATCTGTAGTCCAACAGACAACAACCTACATGATACGTCCTTCTAGTTTTGTTTAATCAACCTTTCAGCATTGATTTGACACATCTAACTTACCAGAAACTGAGCATTTATAGTTAGTATATAAACAGATACATTGATGGTGTATATATGTTACTGTAAAAGCTCGAACTACAGTGAATCCTAAGATCTTCCAGTAAAACTTAAGACCTACCAATTCCTAATGGTAAATGTCCCAAAAGGTTTGCGATTCGAACTCTTACCACCATTCCGTTGGTAAATCTTAGGATTTACATTAATGGCACGGTAAATGTTGAAAAACAAAACATGACTAGCTTATGTAAGCATTATGTTTGTATTTCGTTGTTAAATTCCAAATAGAGAACTACTGATTCAGTTAGATAGATATGATAGAGATTGAGATATTCGTTATATGTTTTTTCAAAATAATTTAAATAAGTTGGTATTAGTTTGTACTTATTACTATCATATGATACCTTTATAATACTATGTACCTGTTTTGTCTCAGAGTACATTAAAGTAAATAATTAAGAATTACTCATTGTTTTATTCCTAAAACGAACATCTACCAGCTGACAGTGGTAAAACCTAGCATATACTGAATTCGAATGGTAACGCCTTTAGTACACCTACGCGTTCGTATGCGGCTGCGAGTCTTTGCGAAATAATTGCGGTAGCGAAATATCTGCGGAACGTTAGTATAGGTATGTTAACTAAAGCTGGCGGCTTCAACACATTTACACTTTGTGCTTGTGTAGTGTCTGTGAATAAGCGCGAGACGTGATGTCAAACTGAAATACAATCATAAATACATCATGAATAGACTGTCCGTCGTGTATGAGTGGACTAAAATGTATAGCATGGCAAAAAAATCATATTTTGAAACATACTGTATGTTAAATTGCATTAGTGTGAGTACTGTGAACCCGCCAGCTTTCGATAACCGACCTATACACTGCAGTTTTTTCGCAAGGAAATGTCATTGTAGCTTTCGTGGGCTGTAGGTGCAGACGTCGTTTCAGAATGTCACCTGAGTCGTCCCAGTCGTCGCTTTCAGATTCTGAAGAGGAAGAATTGTTGTTGCTGCGTCGGTATTAAAGAGAAAGCGTAGAATCTGGGTGCATGAAATAAATCAGAAACGAAGAAAACTCGGAGAAAATAAGCTATGCTTAGAACTTCAATCACATGAAGATCGTAGCCCAACTAAATATAATTCGGGATAATTTCGAATCAAATTCAATAATAATTCAATTAGTGTTGCCCAAATGCAAGACCAAGACGAGACTTAGGCCAGTCTTGGTATTGGTCTCGCGTCAATACACCTGGTCTTGATCTTGGTCTTGGTATTGCGCTCTCAGTCTTGGTCTTGATCTTGCAGCAAGAGTCTCGCAAGTCTCGCAAGACTTGCAAATACCTATTAACCTATTGCTATTTATTGAACACGTTAGTTTAGATTTTAGATTATGATTCTGTAACTACATACGTCTTACAGCGCGAATAATATTTTAATCAACAATCTAGCCCTAGCCTGCAAATTGCAAAAAAAATAAGAGTTTGGCGGGCTATCCTATGCTACCTATGCGGCCAAAATAAGGAAGTGCGTGTGTGTTGAGATTAGCAGATTTCATTACAGTGTGCGTACTGCGTAGGTACATTTTTTAGGCAATTTGTCGTTACTCGTGACTGGCGCGCTTTGCTACGTTGGTACAGTCGTTAAAGTATGTGTAAGTGAGAAACGATGTAGGTACCTACTTCAACAAAATTGTATTCCTTAGAAAAATATCGACGATTATTTTTATTTATTTAGTAAATCATCGCTGAAGACAATAGTCGCTACGTAGAGTAGGTACGATAGAAGTTGATAAATCGACACTGCAAATCTCGATTTTTGGAAGTGTGTGATTTTAAAACAAAATGCGTAAAGCAATATGACGTCGCTCATATTTGGAGCTTTTCCACGATTCAAGTTTGTTAAAATCACCCTCTTCCAATTTTGCAGTGCAATGTTCTTTAAAAAAAAGGTTAAGTAATAGGTAATAATAATAATAATATAAACTATATTTTTATTACTTACAAAATTTTTTATAATATCTACCTATCCTTACGACTACAATCTTCCTTGCGAGGACAACATAATCTATTTGTGTCCGTTCTGAGCACCCGGAAACTTATTTTATTCTTTGGGACATGGGCAGTGGCGGCGACCTTTGACATGAAAGTGACGGCGGGGACACAAAGTCTAGGAGCGGACTAAATTTTTACCTATTTTGGTAGGGTTGTCAATGTTGGCATTAGCACAGAAAATAAGTAAACACAACGTTTATCAACTTTTTAATAACTAGGTATCCACGATAGAATATTTTTTCTACTAATTTCCTAAGTACTCCGTCTAAATATATTTTTCAATAATGTGTTGTATGTAATTGAATGGTAAACTCTAAATCTTACTTGAGAGCGTTTTTTTAAAATAAACTTATGGAATGCACTGACATGGCATAAACACTTTTCAATCTTGCTGCTCACATTTTAGTACCTAGGTATATCACTCACTATCTATCATTTACCGATATTAACAATGATTATTTTGAAACCAAAATATTCGCAATTCAATAGATGCAATACCTACTTAGTTATTAATTATCATCTCGCCCGACAGCTTTAAACGCTGTAGTGTTCAAATTCAAGCCAGTGTGAGAATGTATTTAAATATGTACAAGAAACTCAGAGCATTCAATTTATACCTACCTACTGCTGAGACATCTTCAAGGTCATTTAATTTTATCCTCCTGTACCAACCCTACCAAAATAGGTAACAATTTTGTGTGCCTCTGTCCGGACTCTTTGTCGGCGAATGCGGCGCTCAAACAGTGTCAAATGCTGTGATACACTTACACTAGATACACTTTGTCGGTAAATTATCAAATAAGAAGGTATACGTAGTCGGTCCCAAAGTTCTGTCATAAATGGAAATAATGATAAAAACAAAAGTACTGATCAGTTTGTAATGAGTGATATATCAATTCTTAGTACATTAATTAAGGAATAAAAAAAGCATAAAAATATTCGAAATAACCTCCCTCATTTTTAATACAGGCCCTTAAGCGTCGCGGCCAGTCGTCTATCGCAGCACGCACCATATTCGTGTCGATTTCAGTCACTGGTTTTTTTAAAGATGACTTCAGATTCTCCAAATTTTCATGAGGTTTATCACAGACCTTCCTCTCTAAGCCCTGTCATAATTTCTGGTCCAAAGGATTAAGGTCCGGACTGGAGGAAGGCCAATCCTCATGTCTAATTAAGACGATGTTTTGACGCTCAAACCAGGCTTTAGTGGTCTTGGCTTTGTATGCAGACGCAGAGTCCTGCTGGAACACGAAGTGATGTCCCGCAAATAGGGTGCTGGACATGTCTTTGACAAGGCGATACAAAACCGTCTCTTGGTACACTGTAGCACTGGTTTTGACCCCCTTTTCGAAAAAATTAACCTCAGTTAGCCCGTAATAGGACACTCCCAACCAAACCATTACTGATGATGGATGATGTCCATGTTGCACCCTTGGAACTTTATTTTCAGCTTCTTCAGAACTCTTAGCGTACACTGTATAATTCTGTTTATTGTACTTCTCTTCAATATCGAAAAATTTTTCGTCCGTAAAGAGGATATCACGGTGTCGGTTTTTCGCGTACCGCTGAAACAACACCCGCGATCTCTTAAGCCTTATTGCTTTTAGACGAGCATTAAGTAAGTGCCCACTCTTTTTTGTATGCTCGTAGACCAAGATCTTCATTTAAAACCTTTTTTACTGTTTTCCTACTGACACCCATCTGCAAATCCATCAACTTCTGTTTTCGGACAGGATTTCTTACTATCCGCGCCTTGATAGCTTTGATTACTGCTGGTGTTCTTGCGGAGCGTGGCCAGCCAGTTCTTTTCTTGTCCTCAACACTGGAGACTTCAAGGTACCTATCAATAGTACCGTACACAAACCTAAGCGTTATATTCAAATTTTTGAGCAACTTGAAAATGGTACTCGGCGAGTGTCCACAGCGGTGCAACGCAATAACAACTATTCGGTTTACTTTCAATGTCCACTCCATCGTGAAAAATTACGGAAAGTTATTGTTTTTTTGTTTTAAAACAATAATCAAACATTCCAAAATAGAATGCAATAATTTTTTTATAAAATCCTGCTCGAAATGTAGAAATAATGTGCTAGTGACAGAACTTTGGGACCAACTACGTATAATACACCGACCGACCAACAGTTTATTCGCAGAACGTCACATTTTCCCAATCAACCTTGAACCTTAATTCTTTAGCGATAAAGTTGAAAATCTGTTAAAGAAATTTGACAGATTGTAGTAGCTTCATGTGCTAGCGTCTGTACCATAATATTGGCTGCCGTAGAAACTGTTACTAGACCTACTCGACTCGCAGTTAGTTTTAAATTTTGCTAAATAGAAGAATAATATAAACTTTGAAACATAAGTAGGTACCTACATAATGTTTATATAACTTTGTTGGCTATAATTTTAAGCACATACCAACCTACGAGTACTAACGTTAGATCTGCACATTAGACATAAACAAGCATAATATATTATTATAGGTTAGTTGATACCTACAAGGTATGATCTTTGCTAGAAAGTTATTCTGGGTAAATTTTATCACATGTGATGATGGTAACAGATTTGTGAGTATTAACACGTTACCTACTTAATAAATTGTTGAAATGTAATAAGTACTTCCCTACCTATTCAATACAATACCTTTCAGTGTTCTTTCAGACGAGCGGCACTTTTAGTGTTATGACGATACCAACGGTTTTAATACTGGGGAACGTCTCTCAAAATCGGGATTGAAACCAAATACCTACTTAATAACGTCCAAATCTCAGTTTGTCTTAACTGCAAGACGCAAGAGTCTTGCAGGCTTTAGTATTGTCTTGCTCAAGTCTTGCAGGCTTCAGTCTTGGTCTTGGTATTGCTACAATAAGGCGGTCTTGGTATTGGTATTGGTCTTGCGAAAATGCAAGAACAAGACCAAGACTGCAAGACCAAGACCGATTTTGGGCAACACTAAATTCAATATTTTCGGCTTCCATTGTGCGAAATTCTGTCCTCACCGACAGAACGCGTGGTGACGCCTTGCGATGCGGCTGCGTCTGTGTAACAGCCATTTCGCAGTTACTTGCGAAACAATACCGACAAGGACGCAACTATTTCATCTAGCTATATATTAGAGCGAGACAAAACACATGCGAAACGTTGCCATACAACTTACAGTTTTTTCGTCGTTTCGCTGCCGCATGCGATTGCGTAGGTGTACTAAAGGCGTAAAAGCTCGAAAAAATCGTCGTATTTTCAGAAATACTTACATTTACCAACTGATGTCGGTAAATCCTAAAACTTACACTTAAATCATAAGACTAACCGTAGTTCGAGCTTTTACAGTAACATATAGATACACAACTTTTTGAGAATTCTTCATTGGAAGTAATAGGGTAGAATTGGGAGTTTTAATAAAGTCGGTTTGATTATTCATTTGTTTGCGAATATGTACAAATGTCATGGTTCTTTCCGTATAAAAACCGGATTAAGAATTGTTTACGTTGTGTAAATAGTAGAAAAGGCGTCCGCTCGCCGTAAAAGGAATCTAGTCTTTTCTCATACTTCTTTTGTGGCAAGTTGACATACATTATTAAGATACAAAATATTATATTCACTTTATGAATATAAAATTTTTCGCGGCGTTTCGCTGTCATATAGACTAAACGAGGAACTATGGAGGATATGTCAAAGGCCTAAATAAATTTTACCTGAAATATAAGTTTTTCGGAGTCGGCACAACAAATTATTATTATCACAATAAATTATTTAAGATCCTATATCAACACATATTAATATGTTTCGTACTTCTGTTTCGCTATAGGTCACTTTGTTATTGTTTCATGTGTAGGTATACTTGTGCTGTTTGTGGCAAAATAAATATTCCCTTCACTTTTGTTATTGTAATGTCGTATTTTCCGCTTTGATTTAGAGGATATATTACAATGCACATACATATTTTCACTGTACTTTTATAAATACCTTTTCCTTGTGGTTTAACCCGTTTTCAAAAGGCCCACGGTCGCGGCCTAAAACGTTGGTGTCAATTATTAAACATCAACAACATTAAAAAAATTGTTATTCATATCTTAAACCAAAAACAGGCATATAAAGCCAGCGTTCATTATGAATTGTAGGAATTATTAATACACATAAAAATGATAACATTTATTTAAGTAACATAAACACTTAACAATTAATGTCGTATATTTATATGCTGTGAACTTGTTCCAGTAGAAAAAATGTATATGGCACAATGGTGAATACAATATCTTTTAGATTAGACAAATTGTTATAATTAAAAACAAAATTATCGTGCATATATAGTAGATTATTAACTTTTAAGATCGGATTAATAATTAGGAATATCAGTACTTTGTTACTCAATATGTCCGAAAAAATACGTATTTTTGTCCAGATTTAGAAGACCGAAAATCAATGAATGAAAGAATAAGATATCGCTTTGGAAAGAAAGCCATAGAAATTTCTTAGACTAGCGTGACTAATCTATTTTTTATTAATAAGTCACAGTAATTTCCAAAGTTTTCAATGTGCGTGCGTATATTTAGTCTCTTGACGTGTATTAGCAACGATAGAACTACAACTAGATATTAAAATATGAATGTGTAAAATATACTACTATGATGATACTCTTTATAACATTATGGTGAAGTAGCGAAAAAAAGTAAAAAAAAAAACTATTTATACTATTTTAGAACAGGAACTTAAGTTAACTGATATGAAAAAGCCAAGGACATCATACAATGTATTATAATAAGTTCTTTATGGTTGCAACAATAATGACCTTCTAAAGGTATATGATAGCGAATCCGAGAATGCATATTTAACAATTATTACGACTGGCAACAAAATATGATATCATTAAAATTCCTTATAATTTCTTGGTCTATTAAAAACATGATTTGCTTACAACTAATGCCTTAAGTTTTTAATGGTTGACAGTAGTCTTTTTACAATGTCGTATAACTACGTTAGAAATGTTGTAGATCTAAAAAAAGGACTCGGACTCTGTTTCACGAGACTGGAATACAAATTATTAAAAACAACGCCATCTCGTTTTTGCAGGCAGCACTATGTTGATACTTAAATTGTAATCTACTATATAAAAATAAGTCGGGTTTTCCTTCCTGACGCTATAACTCCAGAACGCACGAACCGATTTCCACAGAAAATTCAGGAAAAATTTCAACAGAAAAGCGGGATCACCAAACGAAATGGTACATAAAACGAAGCCATCTGGTGGCGAAACCGAGTTCGCCGGGTTTGCTAGTTGTGTATAAAACAAGGAATTTTAGTATAGATGGTATTGTATAAAACTGTGCATTAGCATAAAATATTTTAACATTAATATAACAATTATAAACATCCTATACTTAATTAAAATTACTGACTGTATAATGTATATTATTTTAACACTCTTACTAATAACATATTTTTACGTCTAGGTACTTTGGTTTACATCTGGTAACAAATCGCCAGTTACTTAACGAATATAATATTAATAAAACAATAACTAGAAAACATTCTTCTGGAAGAAGGTTTTATGATAGATAAACGTTTTCATTCCGTAGAAATCTGACATTTCATTAGTGTTGCTATTAAAATAGTTCTCCACAGAAAAAGGGACAAATTTGACTTATTTGAGAGCAATACAAAAAAAAATGCTACGTATTTTTCATGATTTACCTACAAAAAAGTAAATCTAAATATTTACTTACTCAAGTGACCTTATACAAAAATAACAAATATTTCAATATCACGAACAATATATGGAATTAACTTTAATTACTTTATTTTATTCTTTAGCTGGCATCACTGCCTACTGATTCCAGGTTTAGTAAACCTTTTAAACAAAATAAAATGTTATCTTTACTTGTGCGTTTTTTACTGTTTGTGGTGAAAAGGGACGTATTTATTACTCGCCGTTAAACCACTTTTAATGTGGAGCACCGCACTTAATAAAATATATACATTAACTAACAATAAAATGTATGTATAGACTCAGATGTTCAGAATCGTATTGAAATTGAAAAATGTGCCCGGACAAAAAGGTTGCCATCTCTGACATGTCAAAAAATTATAGCTGTCAGAATTCTACGGAATTAAAAAACAGAGTATAGTTTTATTTTCTCTTATGTCTAAAATTGGCAATTTATTATGTACTATCAGTTTGTGTTGACAATCTAATGTCACCGATTTAACCAATCCTGTTTAATCATATCGGAACCCTTTTCTGCGATCATGACTACTGCAGCATTCGTATTTCCACTAACAATAGTTGGCATTACACTAGCATCTATTACCCTGAGACTCTCTATTCCATGCATCCTTAATCGGGGATCTACAACTGCACCAGGATCCCAAGAAGGTCCCATCTTTGCTGTTCCTACGGGATGGTAAATTGTCATACTAATTGTTCTGGCTAAGCAATCAATGTATTTGTCTGACATAAATATAAAATGTTTACAATTTGGGACAGGAATTGTATGCAATCTCGATCCAAATTGTTTAAACGCTTTACCGTTTGCTACTTGCAAAGCTATCTTTACTCCTTCGACAAGCCTATCTACATCGTATTGGTTCTCATGGTATCTTGGATTGACTATTGGGTGTTCGAAGGGGTTTGAACTTTTCAGTCGCACGTATCCTCGAGTTTTTGGATGTAGCAATAGCGGCATGATCGTCCAAGCGTCAACATTTTCAATAGGCTTAAATACTGTGTTGTACAACTCATCGGTTAAACCTAGAATCTTTCGTATAGTTTGACCATTATCTGAAGCGAAGCTAGCCGGTGCCATATGGAATTGTATGTCGGGCCATAAACCAGATTTGTTGGCGTATTTTGTATTGACAAAAGCAATACCTTCTAAACCCCCGAGTACGGTCATTGGTCCCCTTTCATTCACCACGTAATTCATTGTAACTGGAAATGCCTGGAAGCGGTTTTGAATGATTGATACAGGTTTATCGACTAAAAAAGTTACTCCACCAACGCCCACATGATCGTGAAGGTTTTCGCCAACTGGTAAATCTTTTAATACTGGAATACCCACGTGCCGCAAGTGATGTGCGGGTCCGATGCCAGATAACATGAGTAGTTGTGGTGTATTGATACTGCCCGCTGATACTATGACTTCTTTCCTTGCATAGACGACATGTTTCATACCATTTTTGATGTATTCGACGCCATAGGCTTTCAAGGTTATAGGATTAATTAAGACTCGCGTAGCCATTGTATTTAAGGAGATGTCGAGATTGGGTCTCGTTCTGACTGGTCTCAGATATGCTTTTGCTGTGCTACATCTAGATCCACGTCTTATTGTTCCTTGAGCTAACATGAAACCAGTTTGTATTTCTCCATTAATGTCACGATTTTCATATCCTATTTCAACACCTCCTTCGACAAAAGCGGCTGCAAGAGGGGTCCTCCAGGGTGCTTCTTGAACGGTAAGATATCCACCAACCCCGTGATATTTATTATTTGCTAAATAAGGGTTCCTATTGTCTTCAGATTTGATAAAATAGGGAAGAACGTTTTCATAAGACCAGCCTGGATTCCCAAACGATTCCCATTGATCAAAATCGTTCCGATTGCCTCTAACGTAGATCATGTAATTTAGAACGCTGGAACCACCCAAGACCTGTAATGTGATGAAATTAAAATGAAACATTGTTTTTCATTTATAATAATTGCCGGTGATTCTTTGTGTTATTAATTTCTTTACATTAAGGAAACAGACATATTATACGAGTATATAGTGTGCAACCCAAGTGTATTCCAAGAACTGGGTTTACCTATGGGATATGTGAACGGCAAAGGCCAAGGTTATTTGCGATACCAAGGGCCAGAAACAGTCTGTTGAACAGATCCCCGTTATCAAAGACATTGCGCCTACTGAATGCTGTCTCAGACACTCGTCATATTTATGTTCGCAGAGTGAATTTACAGGAGCGATATTGTCTATATTATGAGTTCAATATTATATACTTTATTATATTTTATTTCATTTTTCTCGACATTATCGCATTGGCATAGTCTGTAAGAATAATGTATGTATTTGTGTAATGAATAAAAAATATCTTACTTCCCAAATTGAAATGTATTATTAAATAATATAATGATTATTTAATAAATAAATACATAAAATATGAAGTAGTGCCCGACCTAGCCGACCAACTACTATTTCAGCTTGCTTTACTATAACGCCACTTATTGTTTGTAAATATAAAACTAACAAAAATTATATTAATCGGTCCGGTTTGGTTTAGTGTTAATGAAATCTATCTAAAATTTAAAAATGATTACCTTGCCACGGGGCCAACTGCACCTTTGGTTCTTAAATCCAAGACAAGCATAGTTTGTTGGCTCTGTCTTGTACTGCCAGTCAACCTTCGTCAGCTGGAGGTAGCCAGCAAGAGACGGCACGTCAGTTATCTCGTTCTCATCTGGTCCTGGAATTTATTAAATTTAAATTGTTATGTTTAATTACTGAGATGTCTTTGCGTCTTTGCAGTAATTATAATATTTTACATATAAGATGACCATTTTTCAGTGAAGTAGATAGATATATGGCTCAGAATAAGGTTTGAAACTGTTTGGTTTAGCTCAGTTAAACTGACTATATCTCTCTATCATCAGAAAAGACCTCTAAAGAGAACGAGCCTTTTGAGTTAGTAAAAGTGCAAGTGCGGTATATGGGATACTCGATCTGAAATGAACTTTCAGTTAGGCTACATAATATTACGTATTAGCCATAATAAAAGATATATAATATATATATATTATCCTATCTCCTATATTTATAAAGTCCTATATTTGTCTAATACCTTCATTGCTAGTAGTGGGTTCGATACTTTGTAAGATAAAAAAAATATATACTTTTCAGATAAGCATTTTATAACAATCATACCAGTTTCTAATAGTAGAACATTCCAGCTTGCGATTTCAGTCAACCGGTTTGCCACCACAGCACCAGCTGACCCGCCTCCAACAATGACGAAATCATACTCTTTCTTTGGGTCCGTTTCCTGCACCTTGGCTTCAGGATCGTAGGAGTTGTAATTGTTATACGTGAATGCCCCCAAGAGTAAGGGTATGAGCCATAGTCCCGTGACACTGACTGTCTTCAAGGCACTTGAAGCTAGGAGCACGTGGATAGCCATTCTCTCTATATTCAGTTTCTTAATGTGATTATATTCTTTGGTCTGGTGGGTTGCTCTTGCACATTACTTTCTTGGATGGAAGTGATCGCCAGAGCGTAAGCATGTTAACAGTCAAAGTTCTCGCAGTGTTGCGTTTCTTGATTCTGTAATATAAAATTGGTATACTTTATTACCAGTTTATGATGTAAGTTAAATCGCGACTAGATTCTTTTGATAAAGGTGAGCTATAAGTTATTTGTTATCTATAATTTATTTTTAGGTGTTAATTAATTACAAATACCCGTTATTTATTAATTGTGGTAATACCTCAATTTAAACGGCAAAAAACGACGTATTTCAACTTTTTAGAAAGTTCTATTTTTATTCAAAATTTTCTGTTTTTCATCATAGCTCGGCGATCAAACGTTTGCGTTGCGTTAAATCTTTTAAACTTACTCTTAGAGCCAAGTAAAAGGAAAAAAGTCCTTTATATATTAACTTTTATTTATAAAAAAAAAATCATCAAAACGGAGGCATATGCCCATCTCAGTTAGGGACAGCTCACAAAACAATTTCGCCATGTTTTTTCACTATTTTCCCATAACAGATTCATTTAGATAAACTTAAGTATATTTACACAATGTCTATTACAATACAAAGTTATGTGTTGTCTGTGGTTAGAATCAGAGCGTGACGAATATTTTGGTAATTCATTGTGTTGCGTTGGCTTTACCGGCACGCGCGAGCACCCAACCTAATGATAACAATGCGTATACGCACTTTTTGTTGAACTGTCAAACACACGTAATAATTATGGCTAGACGATACACAGACTAAGGTTTTTATTATCTGTTACGGGTCATTATTTGTCGTTTGTTTTTTATAGAACGGTGGACAAACGGGCAGGAGGCTCACCTGATGTTAAGTGATACCGCCGCCCATGGACACTCACTCAATGCCAGAGGGCTCGCGAGTGCGTTGCCGGCTTTTTAAGAATTGGTATGCTCTTTTCTTGAAGGACCCTAAGTCGAATTGGTTCGGAAATACGTCCATACTTTGCATAGCACATTTAAGATATATTGGATTTACACATAAATAGATGATGATTATTAAATATAACGAAGACTACGGTACTCGCCATATGACATAACAAGTTCTCACATTCGAATTTGGAACAATGCAATCCAAATTCAAAATTCCTACTTTGAATTAAGAGAATAACAAATTCAATGTGCCTATTACATATACGAAGCAATTTGGTTTGTAAACAAAGCTTATGTAATTGTAAAAAGTGTGGTACTAGGTGAAGGTTGTATCGAATATTCGAGACTGTTTCACGTGAACTGGTTCATTTCAAAACTTGCATATATTATATATATTAGTCATAAAATTGCGAATGAAATCTTTATTTTTGACATTTACGAGTATGTTGAAATTTTCTTTGCTTTTTAACGCATACAATTCAACGTTCTTTATTTAAAGCATCAAAAGCAAAGAATTTCTTTTACGGTCTGTGTGCACTTGTGGTCTGTGAGAAACTGTCATATTGTAATCTCTTTGAGTATTAAGGTTTTTATTGTTAATAACATATATTTTTAAAATAACGTAACTTAAGGTACGTTTACCCAATGAGAACATTACCACGACTATAGATAAGATACTACATTTCCTCTGGAAAAAGGAATGAAGCCTGGCCAATTGAAAACAGGCGAAATATGACAGCTATGTCTTTTGACCTGTGGTGGCATTTTAATGCACTCAAGACCGGACTCGAAGTGGTACAAGGCCACAATCGAAATTACTTTCACCATTTCACAAGTGTCCACGTATGACGTCATGTGGGTGACAACTGCCAAGTGACCTTCGAATTATGTAAGTTTGAGGTAGGCCTGCGACGCGTTTGTAAGTAGTTTTGATCTGTTTAATTTATAATCTCTGTATTAGCAATCATAACATAAATAATTTTGAAAACTTTTTATTTTTGAAGATATGTACTTCTTTTGGCGCGTTAGGGAATAATGATGAGAGTAAATTTTTACGATGCGCGCACACACCGTCACAAAAAATCGACACCGCGAGTGCGTTGCCGGCCTAATATAAGTTATAAGTTGTTACGAAATGTAATTAATAAGGCAACAATAGTATGTGTATACTATAAAGCGTAGGCAGAATAGACCTGGCAGATCAATTTAAATTGTATAGCATCTATAATGTCTAAACTTATAGATGCTAGATGAATAATATTTATTTAATAAAGAAATTAACAGCTTTAACATGATAAGGAGCATGATTTAATGGTGCTTACAAACATTTAGTAAAAAAACCTTGGCGACTTAAAAAAGTATATTGCCAGGCTTGATTTGAGAACTGGCAGAGAGTATTAAATTTAGATTATTTTTGTACTAACGTTTATATAAGTGTAAACGTACATAACGATGTTACCTACATTAATAAATTATATTTTGCTTTTTATATATAGGTCATTTATACACTCTATAGTGCAAAGGACATTCTTGATTTACCTACACAAGTTAATAAATATTTAATCTACATTATAAATGATGTCCATTCAGTAGATTTTTTTTTCGGCGTTATTTAAAAAAAATAAGAGTTTAAGAATATACTTGCGCCTGCGTTGACTAAACCTGCTGTTTTTGTTACCATGGTTAAATGAAAAAACATACATTTTGGCAGGGTAAGTACGTTGTATAGGTGTTGTGGTTCAGTTGAATGGAGTATCATGCACGACTTTTAAAAAAAAGCTTTGTTTCCTAATATTGGGATTAATTATCGTAGTGGCTAAAAGTGTCAACCCTAATAGCTTAATCGTGTTACTCTCAACATTGAGACATTCCATTTCTTGCACCACTTTTTTCCAAGTGCGGAACTAATACTGACTCGTCTTAGATACAAAAATTTACAATATCTGTCAGGCACAGATGACCTACTTATCGATCCTGATAAAATATCAGATGCAAAATCCCATACAGGGCTGTAGCGCCAGTATTATTTAATATGGGCAACCTCGGCCCAGACACTGATTTCAAAAGTCTATGCGCGGCCGCCGCAAGGACTCTCGACCTACTTCCTTGTTACAAAACCATTTATACTGTTATACAACGATTTTAGTTCTTATGTGTTCTTGCAAAATTTTATCTTGACATTTAAATAGATAAGAGTATAATGTGAAGCAATGAAATGTTTTAATACTTTTGTATCGAACATATCTCTTGATATGCATTTAGGGCAAGTTTTTTGATCCGTAGTTAACTCTACTATTGGTTAAATATTCTTACTATCAGTTAAAAACTTGCAAAATGCATTTTTGATCCGTGGTTAGAGTAACAAATGGTCAAATATCTAACCATTAGTCAAAAAAGTTAACTACTCAATATCGGAGGGTTAACAAGATGGCCGCTGGTAATTTATATAGTAACAGCTGTTTGTCACAAAAATCAAACTATGATAAATACGTTTATTACTATCTAATGATGAATTTAAACATAGTGAGATACTTTAATGAATGAGACGATGATATTATATTAGAATGTGTTAATGAGAAGACCAAAAATATTTTGTCACTGTTACCCCATTTATTTATTAAAGTTCACCACATGATATATAATGCTATTTCTACAGTTTATATATTACAAGCGATCTTTTATAAGATACATGACAATTATGGTAAACAAATGTTACAAAAAATAAAAATATTACACGTCCAATATTAGATTTTACTAGTACCTAAGTACCTAATTCTTTGCTTACCTACTGTTAAGCTAAAAAGTTAGTTGCAGATATAATTTCACACTTTGAAATAAATTTTTCTTTTGTTTTATAATCTATGAATCGATGTATTTCCCTCTTCGTGTTTAACAAAATACTGTTGGCTGTTGCGTTATAAAGAGTAAATTAATGTATGGGCTTTGTTTTAAACTAAATAAATTTACCTCATTTTTTCGTTATAGAGAGTATTTCGTTATAACGAATGACGTTATAACTAAACGTGACTTTACACTGTACATTAAATCGTGTATTTTTTTAAGTACCAATGTATCCGTGTGCCGAGCTTGGAAGCTTTTAAAAAAACATACAAACTGATCATTTCTAATTATCTTAATTCAAAATAGTTGAATATATTTTTGCTTTGACGTCCAATTAGTAGATAATATAATAAATATGTTTTCAAATTGTTTATGGTTTTGTTTATTTTGTTGCATGTTGCATACAATTTAACCGTCTCTCAAGTAAAATTTCTCTATTTGACCTCAAAGTAAGATTGGTGTACTTAATCTAATATAATGTTTGCACAGACCGCTTCCGCTCACACTTAATGGCGCAGAAAGTTATGTAACAAATAACAATATAGAAATGTCAGAGGAACTTGTATATTGTCAAATGTCTATGAATGTTTTGTTAATATTTATGTCGTGTTCTTTTGTGTCAGTGTCGTGTGTCGGTCAGTTGCTAACAAATGTATCGTATAAGCTGGAGGTGTGAAGTTTTATTGTTAATGCCTTATAATCTGTCAACCCAAGTTCTTTAAGTTGGGTTAACAGATTAAACAGCGGATCTACTTGTCTATGAAGATTGTTATTATTCAATAATAGACTTGCAGACTCTGTGACCTCATGCTTCATTTTAAAGACGAAAAAATACGTGGTTTATTAATTTTTTTTTTGGACAATTCACACCAATTGACCTAGTCCCATGCTAAGCTGGTGAAGCTTGTGTTATAGGTACTAGGCAACGGATATACATACATATTATAGATATATAGACATATAAATACATATTTAAACACCCAAGACCTAAGCACAACACCAAATGCTCATCACATCGATGTTTGTCTCAGCCGGGGATCGAACCCGGGACCCATGGATTCGCAGTCAGGGGTACTAACCACAGCCGTCAACTATAATTATTATTATCCTACATCGAAAATCACTGCTGGCCCAAAATAGATGTTTTTATAATATGCAAATGATTCAAAAGAAAGCTAAAATCATATTGCTAAATACAAGTCAAAAATACTGTGAGTTAGAAAGTGGAAAAAATTAATTATATAATTAATTAACAATTAGAGAAAACTTTATATTAACCTTCCTATTATATTTTCAATAAATGAAAAGTGAAAAGTCTTATATAAAAAATACCTTCATTTAACACCTTGACAAACTTGTGAAACGAATTAAGATTTGATCTATTGATCGATGTCGAGCTCGACCGATTCATATGAATTTTTTTATGCATATTCAGTAAGTCTGAGAATCGGCTACTATCTATCTTTCAAACCCCTAAATGACCCCAAAACATTGTTTTTTTTTTTGGATAAATTTTAAATTTTTATTATGTGGCATTAAAAAATACATACAACCCTTAATTGTCACCCCTCTACGATCAACCCCTATTTTTTTTATAGTAGATAGTTATTTTTATTGAACTAAAAAAATGTTTCCTAGAAATAATATATGGCAAAACAACGTTTGCCGGGTCTAAGTTTCCTGTTGTTTTCCCGCGGGCAACAGCTGCTATAAATGGCAGTCCGTTACGCTGATCTTTGAAACCGATAAACCAAGTTGTTACGTTAACATTACGTTTACACCTAGCTCAAAACCAAACTAAAATAACTTCTATAAGGAATGCTTTAACTTTTGGGTTTGGTTGAAAAACGTTTGGGTACTTTAGAATTACTGCTATATATATGTCGCAGCCAACAAACTTAATTAGCCGTTCAATCAACAGCCTAGCCTCTTAACTTAACAGCGCCGTTTAACTAGCGGCCTGAAAGATGTTCACCCGTAGCGTTTGTAACAACATTTAACATTTTTATTTTATTAATTTAGTCACTGGACTTATCAGCAATTTACATCTATCTTAATTTGCTATTTTAATTTGCCTAAGCAAAATGTATGACACTAACAGTCTATCTTGGCTTTTTGCTTTTAAAATATTATAGAAATAAGTATAGCCTCACTCAGTCGCAGCATTCTAATGGTGAAGGCATTTCACATTCTCTGCGTTTACTCGTTTTAAACAAATAAATATATATTATAATATATACGTGACATGACAGTTCATGTGTACGTAGTCGGTCCCAAAGTTCTGTCATAAATGGAAATAATGATAAAAACAAAAGTACTGATCAGTTTGTTATGAGTGATATATCAATTCTTAGTACATTAATTAAGGAATAAAAAAGCATAAAAATATTCGAAATAACCTCCCTCATTTTTAATACAGGCCCTTAAGCGTCGCGGCCAGTCGTCTATCGCAGCACGCACCATATTCGTGTCGATTTCAGTCACTGGTTTTTTAAAGATGACTTCAGATTCTCCAAATTTTCATGAGGTTTATCACAGACCTTCCTCTCTAAGCCCTGTCATAATTTCTGGTCCAAAGGATTAAGGTCCGGACTGGAGGAAGGCCAATCCTCATGTCTAATTAAGACGAGGTTTTGACGCTCAAACCAGGCTTTAGTGGTCTTGGCTTTGTATGCAGACGCAGAGTCCTGATGGAACACGAAGTGATGTCCCGCAAATAGGGTGCTGGACATGTCTTTGACAAGGCGATACAAAACCGTCTCTTGGTACACTGTAGCACTGGTTTTGACCCCCTTTTCGAAAAAAATTAACCTCAGTTAGCCCGTAATAGGACACTCCCAACCAAACCATTACTGATGATGGATGATGTCCATGTTGCACCCTTGGAACTTTATTTTCAGCTTCTTCAGAACTCCTAGCGTACACTGTATAATTCTGTTTATTGTACTTCTCTTCAATATCGAAAAATTTTTCGTCCGTAAAGAGGATATCACGGTGTCGGTTTTTCGCGTACCGCTTAAACAACACCCGCGATCTCTTAAGCCTTATTGCTTTTAGACGAGCATTAAGTAAGTGCCCACTCTTTTTTGTATGCTCGTAGACCAAGATCTTCATTTAAAACCTTTTTTACTGTTTTCCTACTGACACCCATCTGCAAATCCATCAACTTCTGTTTTCGGACAGGATTTCTTACTATCCGCGCCTTGATAGCTTTGATTACTGCTGGTGTTCTTGCGGAGCGTGGCCAGCCAGTTCTTTTCTTGTCCTCAACACTGGAGACTTCAAGGTACCTATCAATAGTACCGTACACAAACCTAAGCGTTATATTCAAATTTTTGAGCAACTTGAAAATGGTACTCGGCGAGTGTCCACAGCGGTGCAACGCAATAACAACTATTCGGTTTACTTTCAATGTCCACTCCATCGTGAAAAATTACGGAAAGTTATTGTTTTTTGTTTTAAAACAATAATCAAACATTCCAAAATAGAATGCAATAATTTTTTTATAAAATCCTGCTCGAAATGTAGAAATAATGTGCTAGTGACAGAACTTTGGGACCAACTACGTACTTTGAAGTGCACTTACTGAAACAAGCGCCTAATACAATCACAAGGTTTTTTCCTTTTATGTCTTACTTAGACTGGTGAATGGTGTATATATAAGCTAAGCTATAAGCACTAAAAACAGCGCTGTGGAAGATTCTGCTCCTCAGCATAATGCTGAGCCAGGGCCAATAACAACCACAGCACAAACGCATTACACACTTGAAACAAACCGAATGGGAAAAGGAAAAAAAAAAATTATATCTTTCATTATATTTTTTTTCTTTGATTATTGTTTTTTGTGTGTTTATGTGTGTGTGTGTTTTTGTTAGTATTAAAATATGTATATGTCTATGTAAATTCCGATGATTGTTAACAGTAATGTGAAACTACACGTAAGTAGACCGCCTCATTCGGGTTTTTGGAATCGGTTAAAAATATGTTTTGTTTTTGACCTACGTCTATGAAATAAATTATCTATCCACGATAGATGCTGTATTTTTTATATAACTGCTTGACAAAGCCTTTGATATTTATATATGTCTTGACTGTTTGTATCTGAGGTATTAATACATTTAGAAAATCACTTCATTTTTAACCTTTAAATATGGAATCTATAAGTTTGACTTTGATTTTGGTGATATAATAAACAATGTAAGCTAAATTGAAATAAGCCAAATTGTTATAAATCAATTCTTTTAGAAGAGGCCTCGCCGGGTCCTCCTCTGTTTATGTCAGCATTTTCCAGTAACCACAACATTTTCTATTGTTAAACCACCTAATCTTTGTAATAAATCCCAGAAAGATCCTATAACATCAGTCATGTAACATTCGATAGGGAAGTGGGTTTGAATGACTGCGCTTGCGCAACGAAATGTGACATTAGTAACGTACAATACCGAGGTAGACTTTCAATCAAGTGCAAGATATTTTCTAGTCAACGAGTTAAATCAAATGAATATAATATATTTTTTATAATAATAATATAGGTCAAAAGTGGAGAATTTGTTATTGTTATTCAATTAGTGTTATTTTCTAGAAATTTACTGTGAATGCCTTCAATTAAAATAGTTAACTCTTATGTTGATTGTGTGTAACAAATATAGCTCTCACAAAACCTCGTTCGATGTATATAAATTTTATTTATTTATTAAAGTTCACCATACATAATGCTATATCTACAGTTATTGTTACAAGCTATCTTTTCTAAAATATATGACAATCAATACATAAATATAACAATTGAAAAAAAAAACTAAATATGTATATATATATTAAATAAAAATACAGTAAAAATTACAAGAAAAACAGTATTTATTTATTTAATTATACTTTTCTTAGAACTTAGAACGTGTATCAAACAAAAAAATATATATAACATAGTTTTATAACAACTTAAAGATGATACTGGACAAATTGAAAAATAAAGTACATAATTAGAAAATAAAGGTTATGTAATATTTTTAATACTAGCGTACAAACACATAAAAATTCTAATGAACGAATGTCGATGACGACGGTCTAAATCTCTAGAGTATTTACGAAAATAACTTGGATAGTCGCGTCGATAAAACCAAATACATACATTACCTTATATAAACGTTTTATTATGCGAGAAAGAGTTCTTTATAGAATATAGTGTAAGTGGATTGCTTTTATTTATAAATAAAGGGATAGATATTTAAATAAACGTGCTAGAACTAAGAAATCCTCCTTGAATACAGCTTCTCTTCAAAGTATTGGGATGATTTTAAGTTTAAAAGTTATTAGTAGTGAATATAGACATACTCGTACAACAAGTTTCGATAGCGATTGCACCGAGTTGGACACAGTCGTAATTTCATTAAATTCACAATCGTTTGCATAACTTTTACAAAATCTTTGTCAATTAAGATTAAAGATTATTTGGTGAATATTTAAATGTGTTTAGTCTGGGAACTATCATGAGCAGTTGTAGATTAATGATTTTTTATCAAACAACAGTGAATAAGTTAATCGACCATCTATTTGAATTACCGTCTGTAAACGTGTTATTGTTGTTATATATATCTAATATGTTGTTTTGTGTACAAGATCGCTTAAGTATTTTTTCACAAATCGTTTCATATCGAAACTACTTAATATTCTTAGGTCAAACATCTATTGTGTTTACACCTGTCAGTTACACTGATTGGCGTTAACAGTTAATTTGTTGAAAGCTTTTGTAATATTCCGATACAATCATTTGCATAACTTAGAGAAACTGTATTGCCTTGGCACTTTTTCGTTGTCGCCGGTTGATAATTGCTATTAATTAAATTAATTAGTTGACAATTTTTAAAACGATTCCATTTTTAAAACTTTGTTTAAGACATAGTGGAATGTTTTCGTTATTAATATGGTTTAACTTCTGTAAGGACACATTACTCATGGTTACACATTTCCGCTTTCTAATTTTTTGATTTTTTATTTATTGTTGATTACGAGCAAGCAAATCTTAAGTGCGTACATACAAAAAATATATTGCCGCAAAATTAGCTTTCGAACGCAGAATGTCAGGGAAGGTAATTTAGTTCAAGTTACAGGCTAGGTTAATACACTGCTTATAATATTCTAATGAATATAGAGTCATTTGCGTAAACATATACAATAAAACCATTTTACTTTAGCCCCTAAAACATATGATAAAGTTTCGAGTAAGACTGGAAGGTTATGCGCAGCTAGTATTACTGTATTCGTATTTACACGTAGATGTATGTACAATACTATTTCCTTTAATGGAAAGTAACTTGTTTTTGTATGGAGGTATTATATTAAATTTGATTTTATTTGAATTTCGAACTTTTTGGTGTCGTATTTTGTTTGTATGTAGATTTTAGGCGTAGAGATAAATTTGGTAATGTATACTTACATTCATTTCCGTAGGTTAACATTCACAATCTAGTAGTCACTGGTTAATATCCATTCCAATGCGTTAACGACATAGTTCATCAGACACATCAACTGATATCGAAAGTTCACTGTTCACTATTATCGAAGTTCGTTTTCAATTCTCACGGTTTTTCATTGAAGAACGTTGAACCTGTGAAAATAATGTAGTTATGTACTTTGATCTCTTGAGATTTATATGATTGAACTTGACTCATGACAAAGGACAGTGTAGACTGAGGTAACTACTGAAGATATATGAAAATTTGGCCTATGGCTTTACTCGGTCGGAAGGATGCCTGGCGCGAAACTGGTGCGTGATTAGCTATTATTCGTATAGTTTTTGTGTGGACATTCAAATGGTGGGGGTTAAATGTTAAAATGTAAGAGGAGGCTGTGAGACAGTATGGCCCACTGAAATTTTGTGTTGTTGACAACTTGAAACTTAGTTGGGATATTTTTGTGTAAGCAACATTAATTATTTTTTTTCTTTCGTTCAAACCCTGGAATACTAAAGGTTTATAAACTTTATCTATTATCTGCTGTCAATACATTTATTTTGCTACACTCTGTGTAGCACAGATTACGCTAATACATGTACGGATTTTAAAAATAGAACGCAATTATACTTTAAGCACAAAGCAACTATAAGATAAACAAAAGAAATAATCGACTCAAACAATAAATAAGCGGAGTACTGATTTAATGGAAAGTAATGGTTACGTAATTTTAAACGGTTAATTATAATTAATGATAGGTATTTAGCGTTACGTCGCTGTAATTAGAGGTTTGTTTTTTCTAAATTCTAGGCCTCGATTAAGGTCATGGATTAGGGTCAGTTACAGTTTTGTTATGTATAGAGCAAGCAACCGTAGAAGTTAATGAATGTGAAATAAATGAGATTTTCTCCACTGTTAAATATATGGCTTATAGTTCGATGTGCGTGCGCATAATACTTATAATTTTTTTTGGGGAAATTACAACTTTTTCTTCTAACCTTACAGTGTAATCGACCTTACATGTTTTTCTACTGAATCACAGGTCACTTTGTCCACAGACTATTTAATAGTGTATTACGTCAGACTAAGTTGTCTTTGAAACCCGGAATGGAATTTGACACACGGGGAAGAGAACGATAGTGCAATAGGTACAAGTGCTTGTATAACGATTACCAATCAAGGTCACGTTTGGGGAAAGTGTTTAATATTACAAATCGAATTTTTGATATATCGCATACCGGCTGCAAATTTTAAATACAGTAAGTGCTAATTGTTATACAAAATATAGAAAATATTTTAAAATGATTACCGCAATATGAGAATAAATTTAAAGTTACATAAAGTTACGAGTTTACATAATTTTTAAAATTTCTATTAATTTGCTTCCAAACAAATATTTTTATTATAAATAATAATAAACTCAAGTCTTGTAAGTCAAACTAAAATCAACCATATATAAATAGAACAATGAAAAATATTTTTTAGTTATTTAAAATACAAGGAGAACCAGAGAACCAGAACATTCGTTAGTTAAGTTTAAACTCGTAATCTTATAATATTGCCATAAGTCAAAATAATCCAATATTATGTAAGCTGTTAGTGTAAGTTACGTTAGATTAGGTAAGGCTCTATTACAGCATAATGCAGTTAAATACACGATACTATCATTAATGCATTCAAACAATTCTATAAAGTCTCGGTTCGAATAAAAAATAAAGTTTTGTCTATTGCTAATTGCACTTTCTGATTTGCTTGATTTTGTTTTATTTTTAAATTAGCAAAAATTATTTGACAATAATTGTCGTTTATCGTAAAAAAATATTTGAATTAGTATAGAATAATTCACTGATGTTCGATATTTAAAAAAAACACAGATTAGAATTCGATCAATGACATCACTGTGATAATAAAAAAATATAAAATTACTAACACTGTGCTAATTCCAATTTTAAATTCGGCTGTAAGCGCGCTACTCCGCGGTGACCGCGTGTTGTACTGGCTTACTTCGACTCTTGCGCCTCACTTTACCAGTCAACTCATAACAAACGTAATATTAGTAGTGTAATGAACCTGTGGTTTTGTATAGGACTAAACCTGTTCATTAAGCATTGATGCAATTTAAATGGACTATATGCAAAATACGTTGATTTTTTAATATACTTTTTATCTTGAAACTAACTCAATAAATTAGCAAATAGTAATTATTTCAATTAACGATGTGTAATGTGTAATTTTTTAAGCTTTTGTATATTTAAATGGCGTTATAATGACCCAGTTTTCCTATACTAGGGGTGTTTAATGAAAAGTGATAATGAATAAATCACAATTTTCTTTTATTAAATGTTATTTGTCGATCTAGTCACCTTCAGGATGCCTTGCTTGATGCTTCTCCACTCCGTTGCTTGCGTATTTCCTTTCGCAATAATCTTACATGTTCAGCGTACGAAGTCCCCGTATCCCCTTGGTTAAGATATTCGATTATTACCACCCCTTGGCGGTCCCAGAAAAAAAAGGTGATCTTATCGGCGTATGGAATCGCCTTAAATTTCTTCGGAGTTTGAGACGACAGTGTCGTTGTCGGTTCCGAGTCATGGACGGTTTATTGTGAAGCCATGTGCCGTCCATAGTTTATAGCTGAAAATCTACCAAAATCTTGTTGTAACAAACCCAAACAGATTTGTGAAATTCTCAGTGGGCACTCAGCACGCTAATACTTTTTTTCGTAAAATATGGAGCTCCGTAGTAAAAATTTTCAAGCAAAAATATTTCCTTACCTCTTTATAAATTTTTAAGAACACGTTCACGTAAGAGACGAAACTTAAAAAACGTAATTTTTTTTTAATTATTGTTATTTTGTGTGTTTATGTGTGTGTTTTTGTTAGTAATAAATGTTGTATATGTCTATGTCTAATTGATTATTTTTTGTTACTAAAAGTCTGTGGGGCTAAACACCATTTTTTTTTTCCTAATTGTGTTAATGCAATAAATACTCCTTGTATTTATCAAATTAACACTATTTATTGAACACCCGTCGAGCGTACACTGGTGTTTTTCACGTGTTACTCAAGTATAATAATAACGCGTGGTTTCACATTTGGAAATAGATTTATGAATATTTCCTGTACAGTCAAATCTTGCATATTTGGCGAACGCAATATTTGGGGTTAATGGTAAAATGATTTTAGTTCCGGTGTGATTAAGAAAACGTTCAATTATGTCAATTACGTGGACTGAGTATATCATACAATGAATTAACATATAAACAGCTTAAAAGATTGCATGTGCCACGTAATTCGTATTGCTTAATATTAAATACTGATGAATGTTCATAGAAATTTAATCAGAGAGAACTTGTTAAGGAATATATAGCCTGATCAATCAAATAAAAATTTCGGTAAATTGCGGATTTTTTTTTTCAAATGGCAACTATCTTTTACTTTATAGGTATAGCTATATATTTTTTCTGTACCTAGACGGAAAACAAGTCATACTCTTTTTTCGGAGACACAAATAAAAATAACTATTCTCGTAACGTAAATAGAATTTGTGCCCAGTATAATGATTTATTTTCTCGATTTGAAATTTTTATTAAAACAAAGACCTACAAAAATTATATATGTTCAAAATAATATATTAAACACATACGTACGCACATACCAACCAATATTTATAAGTACATTATATTTTACTAGGGTAAACCGTTCATGGCAATTCTTTGTTAATTATTATATATTTGGTTTTGTAATTTTTATAAATAGCAACATAAACGGCATGCTCTTACTGTTTCTGTAATAGACTTTAATATTGTATTAAAATATGTGTACCATAACGAATTTGCATATTCAGTGTTGCTATAATTATAGTTAATTAAAAACCTCCAGAGGTTTTTATTGTATAGGTCGTGCCTTTGCAAGTGTAAGAGCACGATATAAGTACCCTGGTCGAACACTAGTTCACCTTAAACAAACTTCAAAATTCTTCCTCATATCTCCTGCTGATTATGTATATCGTTAATAATTTAATGTTGTATACAGGTAACTAAATAATTTTACGTTAAAAGATAAATAAAATGTGAAGTGCAGAAAATGTTTTATCAAACACAATTCAATACTTATTCACTATCAGGAAACAGCTTCGATTTCATCCAGAAATCGAAAGTGCTCTGCGGTAATGGGGCTGATTACGTCATTAATGTGCTCTTGCCTCCACAGACTAAAGCTTTCACGAGCATCATTATTTTATCTATTGTGAAGAAGCGGTTATGATTATCTGTGTCTAATAACATAGTGTATTAAAAGAAATATGACTTGCAGACTCGCTGGTCTAGTGGTATTTTACTAAATATTTTTGCTCTACGAGAACAATCTCGTCCACAAGGATATTACCAAACAAACATTAAAAAAAATATATTATAAATATTTATTAGGTCTTTACATATGAAATTGGCGTTTTGTATGGGAGGAACAAAAAGTAGATTTTTTTAAATAGTATATATTTAATTAATCAAAGTATGTATCATTGCTATCTATGCACTTTTGCCAACTTATAGGTAGTTCATTGATCCCTTCACTAAAAAACCATTCGGACGGGAATCAATAAATCTTTGAAGGCGGTTTCGACTGCCCCATTTGTTTACCTTGCAAGAAGTTATCCAAATGTACGGTGGATGGACTGCTGCCACGCTGAAACTTGTACTCATAAACGCGATATTTCACGTTTTCTATTTTATAGAGTGACGCAAAGAAAAAAAAAAGGGTGCGTGTACTTATGTACGCGCGTAAGAAGTTATACTTCTTTGGCATTATTAGAAATAGATTTTGATTGCATGCAAATAATTAATTACAATTAAATAATCAAAGACTGGAAAAGGAGTCATTATAGTCAATAAAGTTCAGTTTACATTTGAAAAATTTAATAAATAAATATTTATAATTATTCTCTTACAAAATAAAAAAATTTTATAATTCATATTATAAAATTTTTAACACATTTATATTAATATAATTATATAAATGTGTTAATAATATAATTTGTAGCACATGCTACAGACCTGGATAGCAACTTTCTTTTATTCTATTTAGAGATAGAGATAATTTAAATATAATACCGGTGTCTTCCTTGTAGGTTTCTTTTGAGTTGTTTGGGGATTCTTGTTGATCAGTTCGACATGATTTTCTTTAACCTTTCTTTAATCCTACAAAATAATGAAATTGTTAAGTTATGTTGTCACTGTTGTGCACACCTTTGTTTGGCTTTTTTAGTATTCAAGTTATGTCAAAACTGATTTATTACCTTGTCATTGTTGGCTTTATTTGCTTTTGGGATAGCAATTGTTTCCAAAATGATTTTATTTGTAATATCCTGAAATATATAAATAACATCTATTAATTTAAGTGTCATGGTGAGTGGTTCGCACTCAGGTATTAAGGTGTATTATACCCACTGTCCATTATAAGTGGGAATGGGCTCACTTCTGGCTGGACAGAGTTTCGGTACTACAAGAGCAAATGTTTTGAGGTATTACAATATCTCTAACTACCCTGTAGGGGAATAAAGTATGTGCCTATGCTTGAGAGGTTGAGCCTTGAACATCACCATCATATTTATAATTAACATTCCTACCTCGACACCATCACAATCAAATTCATTGAAATCTACTTCAAACCGTTGCGGTATCATCTCTGCCATATCCATTGTGTCTGGAGAAGGTGATGGTGGCTTTGTTCCACCTCTTGTTTTTGATGTTTCACGGCGATAAGATGACAACTCTTTTTTTTTATTCAATTTAGTGCACTTCCACTGAAATTGTTTTTTGTCTCTTGTCCTTATATTTGCTAGATTAAATCTGAAAAATTACATGTTTTGATTAAATAATGTAATCATTTTTTTGAGATGCAGGTACTTATTAAAATGTTTACTTCTCTGTAATATCGCTCCAAGCCTTCATTTTCTCCTTATTAGTATTCGTGCTTAAATCTTTGTTCTCAATTATTGATATATAGGGTCGTAGAATATTTCTAAAAAGTTGCTGTAACAAACGCAATAAACAAAAGTTAATTAAGTTCATGTTTCAGTTTTAATCAACAATAATACTCGATAATACATACGGATAGTTAACCTCAATTGTATTGAAGCACTCAGGAAGGTTGGCACAGTTTTTTCACAAATATTTTATCATATTAATTAGTATTGATTTAGATATTCAATTTCTGATTATAATTCAGACGCACATATAAAATTCGCACTTGTATAATGAAAATAACTAGGTACTTTTAGAATCTTTTATTTTAAACAATAATTCAAACTCCTATATTTGTTTAAAAGGTAAATGTCATTGTCAGATGTCAATTGTCATGGATATTCAAAATTCTTGTTAAGCTGCTAAGCTAAGAAATAGAATATGCGTGAAGTTAGCTTATATTCTATTTCTTTTGTAGATTGCGCACGCTATAATCACACTCCGAATTTTGTGTCATAGGTGCGCGCGCATCGTAAAATTTCACTCTCATCAAATTTTCATAACGCGCCTAAAGAAGTATAACTTCAAAAATAAAAACGGGAAAATGAAATGAATCATGGTTTTCGAAAAACAAATGCACGAGAAAAAAAAGAGGAGATATCAAAGGAGAGGTCAGTGTTCATATGTAAGGACCTAATATTTATTCTATTTTTTTAAGGCGTTGTGGCTTAATGTCTAACGAGTCTAGCCTGAATGCGAATAATAATAAAACTAACGGCAATGTTGTCACACCTGATTGTTGATATATTGTTTCTGATTGGGTTTATTTGTATTCTTGAGTTTTTAACAGTACATACTTAACAGCTTGAAATTTGAAACATGCTTCTCCGATGATAGTATTGCACATCGTGCAGAATAATTAAATGATTTTCCATTAAGCATATACGATACGATTAGATGCAAAAAGGGATACTTACTGGACTATTTCCAGAAATGTCAAACTAATATAATCTATCAAACTATTATATTACTAACCTATGACGCTATGTTCCCCGGTGGGAAAGAGGGCATACAGATTGTATGTATGTACACCAAGCCTAAAGTCTTTGGCAGGTCTTTTGAATTAGTTTTTCCGCCAAATTAAAATAGTGTAGATTATTTTGTATATTGTATTTGATACATTTAATAATGACCCAGTGCTTTTCGACAAACTAGTGTAGTGCTCCACTTTCAGCGAGACAAACAAAAGTTTTAAAACAATCGTTGAACCATGCATGCATAATACGTTCGTCATACCTTAGTTTCTATATACATATATGGAATAAGCTTTATTTATATATCCCATGTGCATTTGATATGAAAATATATATGTATTTATTTCGTACTCCTACAGCTAGCTTAAATTATCCATAACAAAAAACATTTACTAAAAATATAGCCAAATATGGAATACATAATAGGGGAGGCTGGGGAGGGTTGATCCCACCTTTGTATTTTGGTCTCTAAATTTATTACTCTCTACATTATTGCTAAAATTTTTATATTTCTATGTTTCGAATATAAATATCTATCAACAATCCGAAAGAGGGCATGATTTGTTTACAATTTTAGTCATAATTTCATAAAACTTCATACCATGGACGTGTATCATGTGTCCCTTATATCAGGGACACTTGTTCCCAACCATAAGGGAGATTTGATCCCGGGGGATCAAATCTCCCATACATAGGGGACACATGAATCACGTGAGTTTACTTTATTTTCTTTTTTGCTAGAATCTACGCTTATGTGGCTTTCATGATTGTCAAATATGATGAGTGCCGGGTTTTCTTTGGTAGGTCGGACATACTTCTGAAAATGTTTTAAAAATTGCATGAATGTAGCAGCAGTCATCCAGCCACTGGGATTTGGGCAACCATTGCTTCCAGGAGGAGCATTATTAAGCATTGTTTTGCCAGTTTTTTCTGGGAAATATCATGAAAGGTGGCAAACTTTGTCCAATTGCATTAATTGCCGAACAGACCGTGACAAGTTCTCCTCTTTCGGCAGATGTCACTTTCGACACTTGCTTTAGGCCTCGACAAGCAACAATTTTTTTGGGCTTATGAACGGTTGTTATACCTGTTTCGTCCACGTTGAATATTTGCGAAGGATCGAAATTGAATCTTTCCATCAAACTTTTTAAATTTGCGAAGAATGCCTGCACGTTATGGCGATTGAAACTAGTGGCCCTTGATAGACTTGTAGCCTCGGGTTTTCTCAACGACAATTTCTTATGGCGTTCCATAAAACCCCAAAACCAATCGTAGCTTGCCTCTTTTTTAACTTCCCAACTGATAGGAATCTTCTTTTTATTCTTGCTAGCGAACTGGTAAGCTAGCGTACGTACTTTCTTAGGGTAGAGGCCATGATACAACTTACTAGCGGTTTCCAAATATTCTTCCAAATCATTTTCTTCTTGGTCTGAAAATATCTGCGATTTTTTGTAGTTGGGTTCGTATGATATTTCCTCGTCATTTTCTTTTTGCTTTCTAGCATATCTTTTCAAAGTCATGAGAGGTACCGAATATTGTTTTGCAGTGCCTTTTAGTGTATTTCCGGCCAGAACTGCAGCTACCGCAAGTTTTAGTTTTTCTTTATCGATTGGCTTTCTTTTTCTTGAACCTTCTTTAGTTTTATACTTTCGCGGCATCGTATTCTAAAAATTAAATACCAATAAATAATTGCGCCATAAAAGTATAAAGTAAATATTTTATGTATGGTAGACTTGATCCTCTTATGGGACACATGATCCCTGGGATCAATTCACCCCTATGGAAGAGGATCAAATCTCCCCAAATACATTGAGGTTATGAAACATGCATCACTCTAAACACTTTACTACTTATTTCATAACAACAAGCGTCAAACCACAGGAAAAACAATGCTCTAAAAGCTATACACATTTTAAAAAAGCGAATCCATCACACTTTATTAAATATGTCGTGTTAAAACTTACCAAATTTTATATAAATCACCACAGAAAATTTCGATTGCCGGCCATTTGCAAACTACTGATATTTGTCCAACGAAACTATGACAGAAAGTTAACCTTGCCATAAACAAACAAGTGTTGCTAGTTTAAAAAAAGATTGCGCATTTAGTAGATTTTTTAATAAAGATTACCAAGTGTCCCCTAGGGATCAAGTGTACCCAGTCTCCCCTACATATATAAAAAAAACACACATTTACGAAACTTAGAAAGAAAAAGTCTACCTAATTCGGGTGTGTTCTGTGATGGTGTGTAAGTCAGGATATATACGTGGGTGTGTACATGATGAAGGCTATTCTTAATACTCCTTTTAAGCATATTCTGCGATGGCTTGAACAAGTCGAATATTAAATCATCTTCCTGAACGAACGTAATAAATCTACAGTTTTGTATTTATACTTTCAAACAAGTCATAACAAAAATACATATTTGGAGAAACAAAGAACTCAATCGATACGTCTAGTTGATTTTGCGTAAAATAATCTTATATAATTCGGCGTACGTGAGTGCCAGCATTGGTGGCCCCGATGTGAGACCACGCAACATCACACGGTATTGCGAATGTGCCTATGCGATTGTAACCATGCCCAACTATGCCACATACGGCTGTAGGGTTGTGAGATGAATTTATATGCTACTGGGTCATCTTTTATTATTGTATTATATAATTGTAGTATTCGCTAAGCCACGTGATGATAGCTATTTGTATGGAACTAGGCATAATGTTTTTTTAGGAAGACAATTTTAAGTCTATTGTAGTGTATTTATAAAGACCAGTGTTGGGGTAATGGACTTTTCTTTCCATGTGGACATTTAATACTTGCTCATACGCTGAAGGAAAACATCGTTAAGTCGACACCGTGTGTCAGGTAGAGAAGGCTGATCATCTGTTTGTCTATTAAGATAATAATAACGCTTTTTTCATGCAAAATTTTGAATTAATAGATACGCTTAACTTAACGTAGTATATTATATATGTAAAACACAAATCACCTAAATTATTATCTAATTATCTCGTTTTCGTTTATGAAGTATGTGTGTAGTCCAGTCATTACGTCGGAAAAATCGGGTTAGAAATGAAAATGAACCGAGAAAGCCAAATTTTGGATATTACGTGGGGGGCCGCTAGAAAAGCTTAAGTTCAAATTGTCGACCAAAATAACCTTGTGCAATTTCCGCCATCTTGAAAAAAGGGTTAAATTCAGTTTTTTCATCATAACTTGGTTCCCCATTGAGATACGAAATTTTTTGAAGAATATTTTTTTGTTGCTCTTTGCACGATCTACAATGGTATTTTACATTTTTCACACATCGATCATCGTTATCGAGATATCGATTAAAAAAAACATAAATTTGGGGAGAGAAAATTATTTTTCGCTATTTCCTTTTTTCTCGTCAAAGATATCTAGATAGTTTTGTCAATAGTAATGGTCAGTGAAATTAAAACTAAAAAGATTGTACATTCTTATTCTTCTCTTACTATAAAGGTAACTTTGGTCACAGAAAGAAAATCCTATTTGGGCATAGATGATGTAGGTACATTTTATTACTACTACAAACATTTATATTATAAAAACATATATTCTTACCACCTTTAGTATGAAAATATGGTCGACAGCCACAGAACATTATCGCCATTTTATCGTTCGTAAGGAGTAAACTCCAATCGTGCGTCGTAGCTGACACACACACACTTTTTTTATTTTATTTTTACTGTATAGAGATGTATCTGTTTAGTTCCCTTAATAAATAAATAAATATATTAAATACATATATAATTTTGATCATCTTTCTCTAATGAATAACAAGAATAAATTATCGAGCACAACAGATGAAATATTATTTATTTATAAATTTTATTTACCGGACTTACTGAATAATTCCTCTTTGTAAATGAAGTGCACTTATAAAAAATAAAAAGTGCAATATTCCGTAGGTAATTCCTTTTTCGACATCGAATAAGGAACTTGACGCTACGAATCATGAGTTCGTGAGCCGAAGCACGTTGGTTACGAACTACGTGATTTGGCTTTAGTGACGTGATGAACAAGGATGGTTTGACTTACTGTTTGTAAAATAGAATAGCTGCCGTAATGAAATAAGTTACGAATAATTTTTGTATGAGAAATTTATTAAGCGCTCCGTTTTTAGAATTTAGAACTAAACGGAGGCACGACATATTATTATATCGTTCAATTATAGAAACCACTAAACGAAGTAACCATTACAGATGTTTATAGAAAGACTAGCTGCCCCCGCGAACTTCGTTTCTCCTTAATGTGATTTTACTTAGCCTTTTTGCGACCAGCGAATGTTCAGTTTTCCGGAATGAAAACTCTTAGGTTTTCATAAGTTTTAATTAACAAATAAAAATAGGGGTTGATCGTAGAGGGGTGAAAATTAAGGGTTGCATGTATTTTTAATGCCACATTATAAAAAAATTAATAAAATTAATTGTATATATTAGATGACACTTTCGACCTGTCAAAGATTGAAGTTATCGTGTTTATATATAGTAGCTTTTGTAATCTAATTTTTGCCATAAATACCTATAATACTATTTGGCTCTTTTGAGCATAGGCTCAACTAGGTATAGACCTAGTTTTACTTACACCGGAAATGTCACTGGGTCATGCGACCTATTATTTGATCACTTACATAACTATGACCTGTGTTACTAACTTCCTTATGTATACGAAGTGTTAAACGAAATGTTGAGTACAGAAATACCCGCTTGCTCAATTGGTGAGAGCGGCTTAGGACGAGAGACATACGAATGTTTAGTCTATGGTTTTATGTTTACAAAATAGTTACTGATAAAAAAGGTGTACTTCGTATTATTTTTCCTAAATACTTAATCTGTGCCATCGAAAGCAAGGATATGGGTTTCCTTCTCTCGTATTCCTTAAGCATGAAGGTTTTGTGTTCTAGATATTTTCTAGACTACGAGATATGTTCTTTAATTAACAAATTTAAATTACTAAGTTGTTAAAATTTAAACAAATTTATTAATTATTTAATAACAAAAACAAATGATAATTTAAATTTTATGATGTGTGAAATGTGTTCTAGATATTTTAAAAAATAATTTTTCGTTATCGTCTGTTATATTTGTTGGATAGCGCCCTCTAGTGTTATTATAAACAACTTTAACATGGCTTCTAACAGTTGCTTTTTTTTCTTTTAACGTAGTTGGAACTATCCGCGACAGATGGCGCTATAGCAAATTAAAAAATATTTCCCATATTAATATGGTTTTATTTCTATAGTAGGTAATGCAGAAACTGTAGGTTCAAACCCATTATTTTCCATATTGTTTTAAGTTATTGGGTTTATATAAAATCATATAACAGTATTTAATTTTTAAGTTGTAAGATTTCTACCGTGCGGTGATTAAAAAAGTTGGCGCCAGGACTTATCTCACATTATACAGAACTTATGTGTGTTTTTGAATATAACTACTACTACTACTAGCGATACATCATAATACATATAATTTTATTTATTCTCTAATCAAGTTGCGTATACTTTATAAATATGGCCTAAATTAATTTACCTTTTGGTTTAATTAGAAAAAGCTATTCACTGAGTTACGTGTAAACAGAGCATAGCATAACATAACGGTATGGTACAAGATATATACGTAATATCTCTTTTGTAAAGCATTCAGACACGAGATAAAAAAAAATCGTATGATAGTGCCTGTGGCTTTTTGAATTTCAAATTTCAATAGTTTATATGTATAACAGAATGGCGGAACGAATATCGACTATTTTTCTTCTTAGTCTGATTTTAACTAAGGTGCAAATTGAACTAAAACATATTTAACTGGTAAATAAAAGAAAAATAAATGTAACAATTATTTATTTAAAATATTAACGAGTACGTATACTATTATGTACATACTTAACAATATTTGTTTTGTAATAAACAACGTAAAGTACTTTGTGACATAAATATTTGTTTAGAACTAACACTTTCAGTTTTTATCACTCAACACGGTCATAACACAAGCCAGTCTTCTTTGATCATATCTGACGCTTTCTCAGCTATCATAATCACTGGAGCATTGGGGTTGCCACTTATAATTGTGGGCATGATGCTTGCGTCCACCACTCTTAAATTGGCAACCCCATGGACACGTAACCTCGCATCAACTACCGCACTTTGGTCATACTTCGGGCCCATTTTACACGTACTGGTTGGATGGTATATTGTGAATGTGAAATGTTTTAAGCAGCACTCCCAATATTCATCGCTGAATAGGGGGTGGTGTTGGCACCCAGGCAGAGGAATTGTATGGGGTCGTGACCCGTAGCGCTGGAACGCTGTTGTGTTTGACAGGGCAAAGGCGATCTTAATGCCTTCTGTTAAAACTTGTATGTCCTCCTTATAAGCGAAGTAATTAGGCTCAATCGAGGGAGGTTGGAATGGGTTACGGCTTTTCAGTTTTATCCATCCAGTGCTTTTTGGACGCAATAGTAGTGGAAGTATCGTCCAGGTTTCAGCGCTTTCTATCGGCTTGTACACTGTATTGTACACTCTATCACGTATGTTGAGAATTTTCCGTATTTGCTCGCCGCCGTCTGAGTTCACTGAACTTGGTGCAAAGTGAAATTGTATATCGGGCCAATTACCGGAAGTAGGAGCGTATTTTGTATTGACGAAGGCTAATCCCTCCACACCTTGTGTGGTCATTGGTCCCTTTTCATGTAAAATGTAGTCCATGGCGACGGAGAGAGATTGGAATCTGTCTTTTTTAAATGTAACAGGCTTATTGACGACGAATGTTAAACCGCCTAAGCCGACGTGGTCTTGCAAGTTGTGCCCAACCTTTAAATTAGCTACAACAGGGATGTTGTGTTCCTTCAAATGTTCCGCCGGCCCGATCCCGCTAAGCATGAGTATTTGAGGACTTGCGAGGGCACCGGCAGACATAATGACTTCTCGCTTAATTCTGACTTTATGACGTTCGCCATTGCGGAAGAATTCAACTCCGTATGCTTGCTTTTTGACGGGGTTGATCAACAGTCTCGTGACTTGCGAACCTAAAGCGACGTGTAAGTTCTCTCTATGACGAACCGGTCTGATAAAAGCTTTGGCCGTACTGCACCTACTCCCACGGCGCATAGTCGCTTGGGTCAACATGAAACCGGTTTGTTTCGCGCCGTTAATATCGCGAAATTCGTAACCCAGTTCCATACCGCCTTTTAAAAAAGTCACTGATAGTGGTGTACGCCACGGAGCCTCCTGTACAGTTAGATATCCGCCAGTGCCATGGTAAGGAGTGTCTGCTAAGTACGGATTTCGATTGTCCTCTGACTTAAGAAAATATGGTAGTACTTGATCGTACGACCAGCCTTGGTTTCCGAGAGCTTCCCAAAGATCATAGTCGTTTCTGTTTCCTCTTACATACACCATAGCATTGAGTACGCTGGAACCGCCGAGGACTTTGCCTCGAGGCCAGTTGCAGCGATCGCCGTTCATAGCTAAACAATATGAGCGGTTGTGAGAGGGCGTTGTTTGAAATTTCCAGTCCATCTCAGAGAGCTGTGTGTAGCCGGCCAATGCAGGGATATCAGAAATTTCGTTTTCATCTTGGCCAGCCTCCAGTAGTAATACTGTCCAGTTGCCAACTTCTGACAGTCGAGATGCGACCACAGCGCCTGCTGAACCTCCGCCCACAATCACGAAGTCGTAGATCGGCATAATCTAAAATAGATGAATTAAAACAATTTTAGAAAACAGTGTAAAGTGCCTATACGGATCCCTTTTAAATTTCGTTAAAATTGTTAATTCGATATAAAATAGTTAACATTAATTTCATTTCACTCATTAGAGTTGCATTCGCGATCCCAAATTATATTTTTAACGTATTATTATTTACAAAAATTAACACAAAGATTTAAAATGAAAATAAAGCACTTTATTTTATCATCTACTACATAGAAAAGTTTAGTCCGTATTATTTAAAAATACTTCTACATACATTATTGTTTTGTGATTAGGTCAGCGGTTTAAGCAGAAATTCGCTATAGAACTTATTTATTTAAAATGTTTAATTAACTTCTACTGTTAACTGTATTTAACGGTCCAAAAAATATACATGATGACAATACTCACAGTGTTTAAATCTGCTATGTAAGATTCTGGATCGAATTGCTGATATCTGAAATACGTAATCCCGAGAGCCAGGAGTGGTATCAGACCTAGCACGGTGATAGGCGATGGTGCCAAGCTCGCCAATGCTCCAGCCGCCTCCATTATTAAATTCCCAATACATTTACTACCTTACTAATATTTACAACTTATCCTATAGTCGTTTTCTTATATCCAACTATCTTTCTTCGTCTGCTCCTCAGCAGATATAATTTTAGGTGTATAATTTCGTATTCCCGCCTTCTTAGGCGTTGGGGCCGGCTTTAATTTAGCCTTTTCTGTATCGCTAAGGTAACTTTTGATGCGTTCGCTTTTTATTTCGTTATCATTGAAAGGTTGAAGCTTATGGCGCTTATCTTTCGGGATCTTGACTTGCCTGTAGAGTTCTTTATTGATCTCTTTGTAGTGATCGTTTTTATACAGTGGTATGCAGTAATAGTTGGCTTTGGATGATCTGTCTGAACGCCGATCATAAGCACTCGAACCGCTTCTGTACCCGCTGCTTTCTGTTGAAGAATTGTCGCTCTTGTAACTGTCCGTGCTTCTTCGTAACTTGCGGTAGTCTTTATGGTAGTCGGTTGGTAGGTCAACGGATGATGCTCTATGAATTCTGTTTGCGTAATTATCTTGATAGTGCCTCACTGGCGCAACGCTGGCCTGTGCGAGTGATTGTTCTTGACCCATGATGCAGGTGATAGTGTGCTCCACGTGTCGAAATTTCTGGAATTGAGAATGCCAAATGTTAATTTTATGAAAGAGTGAATGTGAATTTACGTTTTTGTTATATCAATATTACTTATATATTTCGTTTATTTATAAAATTTGTCTAATTAATTACAAGGTAATCGAAGCTAAGATAATGAATAAACCGAGTCACCTTGAGTCATGGTGCCAGTTAACTGTATTATTATATTAACGTATTTATCATAATTTAATAAAGTCAATTAAGTCTCCAAAACTAATATTATTACAAATATTGTTTTAAATACATACAATATATTGTCACCAGATTTATTATTTAGGTACATGACAACAAGATAACATAATAATTAAGTCCGTTTACTCAAAATTTTGATATTATTCAATATTGTAGTGTTAATCATTATAATAAATGTTCTTTGTTTACAGGTAATGAAATGAACAGCTTTGCTGTCTTCGTTTTGTAAGAATTATATAGATGAGATTAAAAAAATAGTAAGTCATAGATCTCATTTCACTTAAACCTAAAAGTATTTCATTAATATTTTAATTTTGAGGTAGTAACTACTAACTAGTAACTAGTAATAATATATAAATTAATATATTATTATTTTATTTCCTCTTTAAATACTTAATATAAATTATTTAAATATTAAATTTTTAGTTATAGATTTAAAAGTGGCCCAAAAACAGCGTCAGTTATTTCTACTGGGAGGTCGCGATAGTTGACTTCCCAGAGAGTGAGGTGTAATCACAAAGATTCATCTCCAAGATCATCACTCGCTGTTCAGTCGAGTCAGTTAAGACCCTTCTGATGGCAACTTAACATAATTTGCAGATTCAATATGTACTCCGTGTAACGTATAATGATAGCGCGTTTTAAAACCCCATCAGCGCCATCTATCGGCGTGTTTGTCAATCTTGTCCTCTATTACGAATAACAATAGCCAACGCCTGTGTCAAGTTGATGTGTGTGATATTTTTGTATAAATTATAAAAACAAAATCGTTTTCCTTATAAAATTGAAATAAGAACACTCTACAGTTAGCGCTGTAAAAATTAATACGTGAGAGAAATTTTTAAACAGGTTTATTCACACTACTCATGATGGGCCGGTCATTTCTACAAACAAAGACTACTAGAGTAGACCGTATACAATACAAATAGAGTAGATTTCTATGTAGTTATATATATAATTTATAGATACAATGAGGAGAAAGAACTTTCACTAACAATTCTAATATGATAGCGTTACTATATCCGTTATGATCTTTTATTGACTTTCAATATTAATTTTCTATTGAACTTTTTCTTGCTTTTTTGGGCGTAAGCGTAGTCAACACTCTAATACACGGCTTGGTAAATAATTAATTACTTACCAAAATGCACCTAAAACAGTACATTTGCAACAAAAGATTCAATTATTATTGATAATTATATATTTATTTATATGTCTTTATTTATAACGCGGCTTCGCACAGCTTGCTATAGCTCATGTTACTATTGGGATATGGTAGCATTTTTGGATTATTTCAAAATCGAGTTGAATTTATTCGTAACAAATATACAAATCCTTCTCTCGTACTATTAGTTTAGCCCATTTTTGTTCTAATTAATATTCAAAAACCTAAGTGTATGTTAATTACTATTGAGGTACCGTTGCAAACGGAGTTACCTTCACATAAAAACAAAATTAGGAGGCGTGAAAAGCCATTGTCTCGTCCACATTGTTAACAGCATTCACATGAGAAAGAATCGTTACGCGAACATGCTTTTTAGTTTTAGAGTAACGTGAAGCTGAGCTGAGCTTTTGTATTACTTAATTGTTAGCTGACAGGAGTTACTAATAATACTAATTGTGCTTGTAATAACATAAAAGTTTTATTATTCATTTATTTGTTTCGTTTCGTTTCGTTAACAAACAATTTTACACTAAAAATATAGCATATCGATGAATAAAGATGGAATACATTTTATTTACAAAAAGGGAAAAAGCAATAAAAATTATTCAATACATTTAACTAAGTAATACCTTTTTTGGCTCTGATGTGTGAAGGAGTCAAAGTAAGGGTATGTACGTAAAGGTATACTCATGATGCAGGAGATTTTGTGCTATGGATATTCTTAATACTTATTTTTCCACGATAGCTTAAAAAATATTGGTCGTTGTATGTCCGGGCTGCGCGATACAAAATTGTGAGTTTTATATAAGAATATCTATACCTTAATAGCTATGCATTATAAAATGAAGTTAATGAATATATTAAAAGACAAGTTACATAAGAAGTATAAATTTATATAACGTGAAATTTTAATCTAAGCTGAACGACGAAATTGAGAGATAGAGAGAACAAAATATATCTGTCACCAACTTTGTTCACAATTAAAACCTAGTGACCCTTTTCTCCATTGCTTGAAGCTTATTTGAAAATCATTTTGCCATTACTAAGAAGACGGTTTATGTAAGGTTATTAATAAGAAACGGAAAACTTTGAACGCATTTTTCATAATGTAAACCACTTTAATATGCTCTGGGTGTTTTAAAGGACCTTATGTGGTAAATATTGAAATACGTATTTAAATATTTGAGTACGATGATGTAATGTTGATCTCACAGTTATTGTGTAATCAATTAATATTGGACATTGTGAATACGTTTAAGCTAAGGATTTTTATAATTAAAAGTCAAATAGTCTTATTTATAATTCAAGCCAAATTTATTCTTAAAGCAACAATATTGTTATCTGTACAAGAAAATATGACATCACAAATTTTACATACATTCACATCAATTGTAAAAACCCAAAAATTTTACACTAGCAAGGAAAAATTTTAAACAAGCAACCATAATAAAATAACTACAACTAAATAGATACTTAAACCTTATTAAGAGCGTGATATATTAAGGTAAATTTAATATCATTACCTACTCAGAGTGGTTTAATCTCTAATTAAAGATTGATAATGTTAATTTTATGATGATGAGATTTAGAGGTGTTAAATCCTATAAGTATTTATGGGGAGTATGCTTAGCGCTAATGGTCGACTCTGAGGGTGGGATTCAGAAACGATAACTCGTGGGAACTAACCTATATGCTAAAATTAAATTTCTCACGCACGGGAATCTTACCATTATTATTATTTAAATCTTACCTAGAGAGCTTTTGTTTGAGATTGAGATTGATTGGTTAGCTTATGTAAATGGCAAAAAGTGACTATGAGTAACAATAAGCTTATATCCGTGAGAAAAACCGTTCCTTCCTGTACTGTTCTCATCGTTACATATTTTCATTTTTTATTAATTGTTGTATCGTATTAAACATTGGGCTGCTATTAAACATTGTTTGATAGCAGCCCAAATTGCCGCGAAACGGGTACTTATAACAAGTGTACTGCATCCAATAGATATACATGTATCACCTTAATATTTATATCACGCTCCTAGTGAGGTTTAAGTTTCTATTTAGTATTTTTTTTTGTGGTTGTCTGTTTAATTTTTTTTGGCTATTTTGAAGTTTTTATGTTCTAATATAATATATGTTTATTTTCTTGTATATTTTAAGCATACATGTTGCTTTAGTTTAGAAGTGAAGCTACTTGGAACGAATACTTACATAGCATACGACAAAGAGACCATATAATTAATGCAAATATAAACGTACATATATAATATCATGGTTTTATTTAGAAAAAGGCAATCAAGGGTTCTAGATTAATCAGTAATAGTTATGTCATTCTATTTACATACTACTGAATGTTGATTGTGTAGTCCGACCATATAAGTAACTGTTTATATAAAGGAAATTGCAATGTTATCATCACTTTAAAATTTTCCAACACACGTTATATCCAATCCGGATAGCGTAGTCTGTATAAGGTAGCATAGGATAAGATAGAGGTCTTTATAAAATAGCATATAGGTCTTTATAGGATAGGATAGAGGTCTTTACAAAAAAGCATAGGATAAGATAGAGGTCTTTATAAAATAGCATTGGATGGGATAGAGGTCTTTATAGAATAGCATATAGGTCTTTATAGGATAGGATAGAGGTCTTTACAAAAAAGCATAGGATAGGATAGAGGTTTTTATAAAATAGCATTGGATGGGATAGAGGTCTTTATAGAATAGCATATAGGTCTTTATAGGATAGGATAGAGGTCTTTACAAAAAAGCATAGGATAGGATAGAGGTCTTTATAAAATAGCATTGGATGGGATAGAGGTCTTTATAGAATAGCATATAGGTCTTTATAGGATAGGATAGAGGTCTTTACAAAAAAGCATAGGATAGGATAGAGGTCTTTTAAAATAGCATTGGATGGGATAGAGGTCTTTATAGAATAGCATATAGGTCTTTATAGGATAGGATAGAGGTCTTTACAAAAAAGCATAGGATAGGATAGAGGTCTTTACAAAATAGCATTGGATGGGATAGAGGTCTTTATAGGAAAGGATAGAAGTTTAAGTTCACTTTTGAGTTACCATATTGTGATATTGTGTGACCTTTTAATAAACTTTCTTCATCCTATAGTCTCTGGGCAATAATCTGAAATTCATCGTAAACCACGTACGTCAAAGTTCTTAGTTATTAAGAAACCTTATGTTGTTTAGTATGCCAGACAGTAACAAAAACAGCCTAAAGTTCTCAATTTACAAATTGTCTATATTTACTATTCCCGAGTAAATAAATAAGTATTTTAGTTATGACAGGCTTCAGATCTTCAAGTTGGCGTAAGGTCTACGGTCGTTTTACTTAAATTCAACCTTTAACGATATTTGAGACAAATTAATGTATTTGTACATTCAACGCTACCACGCCTTGCAGGTCAACGTGCCACAGAACACGTACGCCAATATTTCAATCAAGTAACTCGATTCGAAATATCGAAGTAGGTCGATGGTTTAAGTACGATGAATTGCAAACGTCAAACCAAACAAACCTTACTTTTCAAGGTCATACGAACTATAATTCCATGATGGGTCAAAGATTCAACGGAGAAAGCTAAAGTTTTATTGACCCAATGTTTAGCTGACCATGTATGAATATTGTGTAACCCAACAAAATTATCAGGCACTCTCAGTTTCTATTTACATATTACAGAAGTTGCAAAGAATTGCACTATGACAAGTAAATGTAAATTTTACCTGTTTTTGTGAAACTGAATTGATAGCCATTTTTGAGAAATGGGGACACAAATATGAGATATTTGTTAATTTCAAAACTTGCCTTATTAAAGAAAGATTTCATCAGGATTAATGCTAAAATAAAATAATCATTATGATGTACATTATATCAGAGACAATTCTTTGACAATTGACAAATTAATATTGGGTTTTCTGTAAGATTTCACCTCTAAATTCCAAATTCAAATCAAATACAATTTGGAATGAAATCATAATTCCCTCTCATAACGGCGTAAAGGGTACGTTGGCGTAACAAATTTGTAATTATAAATAAGTTACATCTACCGCTAATGATACGTAAGGAATCTGGACAGACCGGTGAGCATGTATTCCTACAGGAAATGAACTGGTCATCTTAATGTTTAAGTTGTGTTGATTATATGTATAGTACATATATGCTCGCATCGTTGACATGCGTACGTGCTCGTTGTGTCGCAGCTCAATCCGTATATAGAAGCAACAAATACATATAAAGTCATTCATTTGTTTTTCATGTGAAGTTTCTTGGAAAAAGTGTGATAAATAAATACAAACAAGTATAGGTCCGAAGATAATTAACTTGAAACACTTTTAAATAACTAATACGCAATCAGAATTTAATTTTATGCCAATAAGTTACATATTTTTGTTATCATTCAACGCCGCATTATTTATTAATAATTATAATTATATTATTGCAACTAGAATTTTTAGAAACACAAAGTTTAGTTTTTGACTTGAAGGCTTCAAGTCAAAAACTCAAGTTGAAGCCTAAATCGTTATTTAGTATTCAAATTGTTTGAATATTTTTAGTATAGCGAGAAATCATACCGACACTTCATCATAATTCTCATAGTACAGTAGTATAGTGGTATTCCTATGGTGTTGACAATGTTTGCCTGTCTACATGAAACTTTTCGCACTATTACGGGAATCTCCGTGTTATTTGCGTTGTCCCCTATCAACTTTTAAGCTTTTTTATAAATTTGACGAATATCCATGATCCTAATCCTTGGGATTTGCTCCAGTTCAAACAATTTTTCTGACTCAAAACTTAGGGATTAAAAAGAGTGGCAGAAAGTTTCTTGCCAGTTCTTCTTGCCCGCTCTGCGCCCTTGACTTGCGAACTGGTAGTAATTGTAAATTTAGAATTAATTTAACTTCTTTTCTGACGTTTATGAATGTACTTGTTTAATAAGTAGCGCTACGACCTCCTTAGATCTGGGCCTCAGATTTCTGTATCTGTTTCATGATCATTTTTCGATGAGATTCAATTCAATCTAATAGGTAAGTGGTGATCAGCCTCCTGTGCCTGACACACGCCGTCGGCTTTTTGGGTCTAAGACATGTCGGTTTCCTCACAATACTTTCCTTCACCGTTCCAGCGAATGTTCAAAGTCAAATCATTTATTTCAATAAGACCACCTAAAATGGCACTTTTGAACGTCAAACAAATACAAAGAAGATTCTAGTTGCCCCTTCCAAAAGGCAGTTTCGTGTGGAGAATAATGGGCAAGAAACTCCAAACTCCAAACTGTTACATGCGCACATAGAAAGAAAGTTCATTGGTACACAGCCGGGGATCGAACCTACGACCTCAGGGATGAGAGTCGCACGCTGAAGCCAACACTGCTCGAAGTGTACTTGTTTATATATATGAATAAAGTTATTTTGGCTTTACTTGACTTGAACTTATTCTTGATGCTACATCGTGGTTATCTCCGCTATTAATTTCTTCACATTGAATTCCAACCATTCCATTCTCAAGTAAGTCGCGTTATTATATAACGCCTCTTGATTTAGGGTCACGTTAAGATTTATTTGGGCTAATGCACCAACTTTCCATTGCAATTAATTCCTTGCTGTACTCGAGAACGCTTCATTGAATACATTATTAACAGTTGTGCAATCAGGTTATGTATGTAAATAGAATAATTGTAGCGAAACGGGTCAGTTTAATAAACCTTTTAATTCAGATTATAAAACTTACTTTAGGACGAATGTATGTGCTTGAGGCGAAGGAACTTTACGTTACCAAAGATGTCTATGGGAGGGTACAGGAGTACATTTTTTTATAATACATTTTTTTTAGATCTTATTTGTTACTATTAAAGACTATCAAGTAATCGTTTGTACACACACATAACAGTGTGTTTAATAGTAAGATACATAATATATAATATAACTAATAAAATTATTATTTTAAATAGTTTTAGAAATCCTTTACTGGCTAGTAGTTGCGCTTGTTAGAATTCTTAGCGTCAACTGCGTTACACGTACGAAATGATGTCTTCTCAGGCCAAACGTGAAATGACTGTTCATTACGAAAAGTACTTTAAACTCGGGTCATTTAAAATTGCACAGATTACTACAGACAAGTACAAATTATACAAAAAATAGAATAAGGCCTTAGTTGTCCTGCTTAAGGGCGATTAATTAATTATTCCATCTATTATTCTTAGAATATGTCTTAGTTAGTTCAAACTAACATAAAACTAAAAACTTAAACTAACATACGAGTCATGTAACATTTATGAAGCTATTTCATTTATAATTATTCTTAACTGGCACTTGAGACTGTCCTTCAAACTGGAACAACTCCTCCGGGATTCAATTCCGGGAACAAACTTATGGACGTGGATGTGTCAGACAAAATGGCGAGTTTAGGTTTAGGTGTTATTAGATAGATCTTTTTTACCTGAAATCCATGTTTGCGAAGCTATGCGGAAGTTAAACACTCACAGACACAGATTAGATCAAATTTAAAAAACTTTCATTCACTTTTTAAAAAGAACCGTTTCTCGTTAAAAAACGTTCTCGATTTAAATTTGAAAATGGAATAACATTCGAGCTAGAAAGTCGTGTTCCGGTACTTTCTTTAGACGCGTGCGCTGAGTGGCTATGGTGCGGACTTTGTGGCGATCAACCAGTGAACGGATAGCTCCATGTCTATACAAGATGTGTATATTTGTAAACTCTCTTAATTTCGTTAATCATATTTCAACAACTAAATTTATTCGTGATGTTTTAGTATAATTACTTATTAACCTCAATATTTTAAACTTATGCATGTTGCATTGCTGTTTTAGTTGTGTTTCAAGATTTAAATCTAAGTGTTACTGAGCCGATTGCCAAAAGGCTATACAGTTAGGTACGTGTAGGTATTTTGTAAAGGAGTTCGAACTTTGCAATATGCTCAGTTTTTATAATGAAAATCAGATAAAGGTGCGACCACACCGCGCCGCACTTATTTTTTATTATAGATAAATAGTTTGTAAGTACATTGTATGGTGTCATTTACTATTCTAAAATTTTCTCTAACTAATCTCAATTTTCTAGCCAGATTTTCATGAATATTTCGTCGTATTATCTACTCAGAGACAACGTACTTGCTCTATTTTTCTACCGATATTATAATAACAGTAAACGTGATAAGAACTTTTTTTGGAACAACTATTAGCTATTTTTTAATTATCTGTTTAAATATTTTTATATAGTGCTGCCATCTCTGAGAAGTTCGTTAAAACGTTAAAATGTAGTCAAGGTATATTTCAATGTCGACGTTTTAATATGTTATTAGAGTTGCCAAGTATATAACATAGAGGGCGCTGTAGTAAAACAGCATCTTTTTTTTATTAAAGTGTTTTTATGGTATAGTTAGACAAAAAGCATATAGTATTCTTCTTTTATACTTAAAAACAAGTGAATTTTTGTATTTATTTCCTATTAAACTAAAAATTATAAAGATTTAAGAATAAAATTTTCTACAACTTGACAATTTTTTTGGAGAAAACTTACTATTTCGTGCAATGTCTAGTAGTCTTTAATTTTCATTGATTTATTTTATTTGATAAGGATTTCATGTGACACAATTTACGAAGACGAGAGACAACGACATCGCACACACATGCATAGACACACGTATATTCACGCGATTGCTTAGCTAATTTTGTCAAACTTTTATTTAGTTTCTTTTCTTGATATTTTTAAATAATATTTATCTTATCCTCTCTGAAGAGTCGCTCACAATGCAGGAATGCCCTCGTGTGACCAGAATCTACATATGCAATAGTGTAATTTGTTTATTTATTTAGTAAAAAAATATTTATTTATTTACGGCTTACTAATACAAAATATTGTTTTAATCAAAACGCCAATTAAAATGTTTATAGACTTACTGAAGCGTATGGGTTAAAATCGCCTTGCTTTAGTGACATTAAGGGCTGATTTCACCAATGTCGTAGTTATCCGAGAATAGCTATACCAAGGATAAACATATTCGCTTGAATTTAATCCCAGACTACTCACTTTACATTTCACCATGTAAAACATCCGATAAACTAGTCTCAGATTAGCTATTCTTTGGAATAGCCGTTATGCTTATCTGTGGAAGTGTATATTGAGTGAACGAACGAATGAGTGTATAATGAAAACAAATTAAATGTGCAATTTCTTTAAAGAACATGAAGGTTAAATGGAACTTTTTACTTTAGTTGGATTATACGTCAGTTTGAAGCTGTCATGGAACCTACTTTGTAATCTGTGGTCAGGTCATAGAAGCTTTGTTTTGCCTGAGTGTTTATTTTGGTTTTGATTTGAAAGAAGAAAATAAATAACAGAAACAATATCGTTCATGATAATGACCGCTAGAAAAAGAAGTCCTAACTGGCAAATGTACCAGTAATCCTACCTGATAACTGACCATTTTAATCTTGCCTTGGATATGGATATTGATGACTGTGCTTTAATATCTGTAGAGGATGCTGGAAATACCCCTCTCACTCAAAAGAAAAATTGGAGCAGCAGACGCAGACCTACTTTACCGGTTTCTTCAACTTTAGAAGAGTTACATAAAATTAAAATAAAAGCTATGAATTTTGCTGCTGAGGAGAGAGAGGACGGAAAAAAAAATTTGAAGTTGAAATAAAAATAAAAAATGAAATATTAAAACGGGAGAAAATCAAAACACGAAATCTTTTTGCACAAATGAAACATCGAAGAATAAATAGAAAACAGCTGACATGACATGGCGGCCATTTTTATCCAAGGAATATCTCCGTATTCGTTCAAAATTGGGCGTATAAATCTTATCCTTGGAATAACGTTTTATTCTCAGGTTAAGTAGTTGGTGAAATGTAAAATTTGCTATTCCAGGGTTAATTCCTTCGAATAAAACTTATCTGAGTTTGGTGAAATTAGCCCTAAGTGTTCTAAGGCTATTTTTTTTTAAAGAGTTTCGACGGGAATTGAACATGTCTAGTGATGAAAAAAGATCTCTTTGTGTAGTGCAGGTACCCAATTAAATAATGTTTAGTGTAGTTATGAAATGTAGAAGGAATTGAAAGCAGTGGGGTATTTCTACTCCTTTTCGGAGGAGAAATAAAGGTTATATGGAATTTATTATTAGGAATATCGTATAGGAACATAATGACCAAATTTATGCCTTTGATACTGATATTGAAGAACACGATTGCTGATAGTCCCGGCTTTTACCTTTGAAATTAAGGTATTTAATAAATGTTCTAATGTTTTTTAAATGTTATATTACTAATTTATAATTACGTTTACTTTTATTTATTTATTTATTCACACTTCGTTATCTTATACAAAAACTTACATATAAAAAAAGCAGGTTACATAAGTAATAATTAGGCGGGCGGCCTTATCGCTAACAAGCGATTTCTTCCAAACAACCCTAATATGGAACAATAAAAAAAGAAACACCTACAGAGGTAAGATATATAATTCACAAAATAACATGTTACACTATAACTAAAATAATGTAAAACCTAAAGAAAAAAAAGTGTGTGTGTGTCAGCTACGACGCACGATTGGAGTTTACTCCTTACGAACGATAAAATGGCGATAATCTTCTGTGGCTGTCGACCATATTTTCATACTAAAGGTGGTAAGAATATATGTTTTTATAATATAAATGTTTGTAGTAGTAATAAAACGTACCTACATCATCTATGCCCAAATAAGATTTTCTTTCTGTGACCAAAGTTACCTTTATAGTAAGAGAAGAATAAGAATGAACAATCTTTTTAGTTTTAATTTCACTGACCATTACTATTGACAAAACTCTATGGCACGCTAGACAATCTACTTTTATTTTTTACACCTGTCAACACTGACAATGTTGTAACGTGGCTGTCAAAACGTGAATTCAAAATAGAAAAGTCTGTGTAATGTATTCCATCTTATTCTTTTACACGTTCAATCCATTTGTCTCTTTCTACATAACGCCTCAACTTTTCGTGTTACATATAACGCCTCAACTTTTCGTGTTACACTTGATTTTACTCCTCATAAAATTTCCGTACCGGGCCTTTTAACTCAAATCGTTTCTTAAGGAGTAAACTCCAAAATAACAATAATAATATCTATAAACAAAAATGTAAAAGCTAATCCGTGGGTTACTTCATGGATATATTAGTTACAATTTCTAGATCGATCCAGCAAACGCAATGTGAAATCAATAAGATAAAGAGAGAGCTTCCATTTATATGACGTAACATATGTCACTGAACTGTATGATAAAAAATATATGTTATAATCATATTGTGTGTTTCATATGGAAATCATTTTTCTTTTAAATATTCGGAAACCTTAATACTGTAAGTAATTTATTATAAAACACGCAACTTACAAATTGAATTGCGTTTCGTTTCACGTCTCTACGCTATCTGAGGAGTGCCTTAAAATTATTGATTTTCATCTTTGAGGTGTCGTTCTTTTGATAGTTTAGTGTGTGGCAGTTTATTAATATTATTAACTGACTTCGAATGAGGTTATTAATTTTATCGGTATGTGTGCGAAATTGTTAAAATTTTATGTTCATCCGCAAATTTCTCGGACCTATAAGTTATATCAAATAGATCCTAGGATATATTTTGATTCAAATATTTATATACTCGTTCAAGTTGCATCAAAATTAAGTCACCGGTTTTCAGATTTCCACAAATTTTCATTTTTTTCTCTTTTTTACAACGGCTAACCTGATGTTAAGTGATACCTCCGACCATGGACATTCAATACCAGAGGGCTCGCGAGTGCGTTGCCGGCCTTTGCTTAATTCATATATCTAATTGTAATTTGAACTCAGTTTTTTAATTACTTCTATATGTTTAAGAGTCGAAACAATTATCTATTAATTATATATTTATTCCTATATCTATTAATAGGAATTCACGCAGACGAAATGTCTTGCGTGAAATCCACTTTTAGAACTAATACCGTGTCTAACACCTACACATTAATAATACATCAATTAAAAGTGTAATATTTTTCTCTTTGATCAGCTTCTAATATCATACAGATAATAATCTTTGTAAAATTGTTAAAAGTCTAAAGTTATGGACACAGGGACTCCCTAGTGTGGACTTTGTCACAACCCTATTGGCATGAAGTTTTTATTATTATTAAGTATGTATTTTGATGACTAACGAGGATTAAACAGGGATTTGGTATGCTCACTTGGTATTACCGCACTATACCTTTTTATATACATTTATATTAGGTCCTTACATATGAAATTGGCGTTTTGTATGGGAGGAACAAAAAGTCGAATATTTTTAAATATAATATATTTAATTAATCAAAGTATGAACCATTGTCTTCTATACACTTTTGCCATCTCATGGGTAGTTCATTGATCCCGTTACTAAAAAAAACAGTCGGACGGGAATCAATAAAATCTGTGAAGACGATTTGGACTGCCCCATCAGAGTTAAATTTGTTCCATTGCAAGAAGTTGTCCAAATTTCGAAAAAAATGGTAATCTGTTGGAGCAAGGTCCGGGGAGTACGGAGGATGTTTTAGACATTCCAATTTAAGCTCTTCTAATTTGGTAGCCGTCTGTTGTGCAGTGCTTGGTCTAGCGTTGTCGTGAAGTAGCAGTGGCGTGGAGCGATTGACCAGCCTAGGTTGTTTAGCCGCTAGCTTTTCCATCATGGTTTGCAATTGCTGACAATAGACATCAGCCGTAATAGTCTGGCCATATTTGAGAAAACTGCAATGAACAATACCGGCACTAGTCCACCAAACGCTTACAAGTAACTTTTTTGGGGTTAATTTTCGCTTGGGGCAGGATTTGACTGGCTGGCCAGGATCCAACCATTGCGCTGAGCGCTTCCGACTATCGTAAAGAATCCATTTTTCATCACAGGTAATGATTCTGTTTAAAATACCTTCATTATTGTGCCGGTTCAGTAATGTAACGCAGCAGTCGACGCGCGTTTGCCGGTTTGCTTCAGTCAATTCGTGAGGTACCCATCTTTCAAGCTTTTTAATCTTCCCAATTTGCTTCAAGTGAATTAAAACAGTTTTATCACTAACACAGCAGCCTGCAGCTAACTCGGACGTGGTTTGCGATGGATCCGCTTCCACAATAGCCTTCAATACTTCATTATCAACTTGGGTCTCAGGCCGTCCACGGGGCTTGTTCTGCAGGTCGAAATTTTCAGAACGAAAACGTTGGAACCAAAAACGAACGTTTTTCTTTTGCAACATGACCGCCATACACATCATTCACCCTTCGAGTCGTTTCCGCAGCACTAGTGCCACGGTGGGACTCGTACTCGTAAATAATGCGATACTTTAAGTTTTCCATTTTGTAAAATGCGTGACGCAAACAGAAAAAAACAGAAGAAAAAAGCAAATGAATGACGGTCATCGAAGCACAAATACATGAATAAATAGCTGTATAAATGGAATTCCTTACCAAAGAGGAGAAAATCGTGATTAAAGTGGCCAGTACGAAATACGCCAATAACCAATTTCATATGTAAGGACCTAATATATATTGTTACAAATATTAAAGATGATTATGTAAGATTTGATTAAATTAAAAAAAGATAGTGTGAAAAAGGACCCAAGGTGTGAGAAATACTAATAAAAATTCCTTAACCGCTTATGCTGCGGAAACTTTGGACAATAGAGCAAAGTGTATGAATAGTCAACGACCAGTCATTTTCTGAGCGGCTTGATCCCTTGGCGTTGTGGAGAGAAGTGGGCCTGTCTGCATCTTCTACCGCATTTACCATAGAGGGTGTTCCGAATAGCTGAGCTGAGTTTCATCATCGGACGTTAAGGCATAATACAAAATTCTAACCGTATCACCTCGACATCCGTCGTTCCACAACTGAGGGTTTTTTAAGGCAATTTTTGCAGCGCACCACCACTGTATGAAACCAACAGCCCACTGATGTATGTATATCCGAACCAATTCTACTTAGGGTCCTTCAAAAAATGAACGTATCAATTCTTTAAAGGCCGGCAACGTATTTGCGAGCCTTCTGGCAATGTGATCTAACATCAGGGGAGCCTCCTACGCTTTTGCCTCCTATTACATAAAACTAATAAATATCTACAAAAAAGTCTGTAATACCATGTCTAGTCTAACAAATAAAATAATATTTTTGCATTTGAAAGTCTGTTTACCTAAAAAGCTATAGCTACGACGGAATGAATGCGGATGAAACCACCACCACTGTTATATAAAAAAAAGGGTGCGTGTACTTATGTACGCGCGTAAGAAGTTATACTTCTTTGGCTTTCTTTATTTTTTGTAAATATAATTAATTCATAATTAATATTTAACGTAAACAATTTAATAATATTTAATTATATTTAGTATATTATTCCTTTATTTGTTTGAAAGGTAAATGTCATTATGGTCATTCAAAATTCTAACTTCACGCATATTCTATTTCTTTTTACTTGTAGATTGTCTTATTCCCATCTCGCTCGCGCACGCTATAATCACACTGACAACTTTGAGTCTCAGGTGCGCGCGCATCGTAAAATTTCACTCTCATCAATTTTTCATAACGCGCCTAAAGAAGTATAACTTCAAAAATGATTTTATATAACAGTGGCATTGTGAAATAATTTTTGTCATTGCATCTTCAGTACATAATTGCTTGTTACGGAAGAATAATTACATTAAATCACGGCACATTTACATACACGTATGCACGAAATTATTGAACATCATATGTGTGTGGGATTTTTTTCATGTAATGAACATGACATTAATTCTACCAAAGCCACGCAGTAGCGATTACATGTCGTAAATATTTTTATTGTTTTCATGGACTAGGGATTAGAAAAAATGTACAAGTACTTTTTATATTTTATCATAGGAGCTCTTTATTTGCCAGCGAAAGAAAATAGTAGCGCTACAACCCCTACAAATGTCTGTATCTAGATTTTTTTAATAGGCAAGTACCTAAGTGATCAGACTTCTGTGCCTGACACAGGACGATTATTTTTAATTGCCCTTGCCTCACGATGATTTTCTTCATAGCGAGTGTAAACAGAGCACATATAAAGGAAAATGGTGGTGATGCGGTTCCACAGGGTTGGGAGTCGCAAGCCATTGGGACTCTCATGGATGTTGTGTGATTATTGAACGATTTATCTGGAATTATTGTGATCAATAGATTTGACCGTCATAATTTGGATTGTCTGTAGATTATTTTTTATCTGTGAATCTTTTATTTTTATTTTGCGTTAGTTAACTCACTTTAGTTCCTAGGAACAAGAGGCATATTGGCATGAAGTTCGCCTGATGTTAAGTGACACCGTCACTGCCACTGGCCGGCATTGCCTTTTAAGAATTGGTACACTTTTTTATTGAAGAACTCTAAGTCGAATTGGTTCGGTTGCTGGTTCCACATAGTGGTGGCGTGCGGCAGAATCTGCCTTAATAAGCACTCCGTTGTGGAACGACAGACGTCGGGTGGAACTTCTTATTCTAACTCGCCTGGATATATTATAAATTTAATGATATAATTGAATATGAGCATATAATTTAATAAAAACACTTTAGATCAACCATTACACCACTTCTAATGAATTTTGGATTTCGTGATTCGGTCGCATCGCAATACATTATATAATAATTGCGTTTGAGATCATTAGTACAACATCTCAACGGATGAGGGCTTCATGTAATTGTTTTATTTATGCTCGTCTTACGTATTACTTTCAATTTTATCTGTTGAAATCAATTTTTTAATTTTGGAAGATTTTCTAGAATAGGTCGAGGTTTTATACATCAAAAGAAAATTTATTAAATGTTAATTAATCTATTTTACATCTATCTGTATGTATATAAATCTGTGCGTGTTATTAAGTAAACGTTTAAACGTTTTTTTTTTGTGTGTGTGTTCAAGAATAATTTCATAATTAGATGATTTTTTCAGTTTGACAACGTTTTTCGGTCCGCCAGTATTATTTAATAATACGTTACAGTATTTTTGAAAATATGAACAGCACTTCGTGGACGAATTTCAAATCAAAATATCATTTATTCGTCTAGGTCATTGTACATTGTACATTGTACATTACACGTATTAAGACAATAAACATCATATATTCAGTAAGTCTGAGAATCGGCTACTATATATCTTTCAAAACCCCTAAGTGACAAGGGGTGTCCAACCCATAAGACTAAAATTTTTGCTTTTATTTTTTTATGATACAGCATACAAAAATACATACAACCCTTAATTTTCATCTACCCTCTACGATCAACCCTTATTTTTTATTTGTTAGTTAAGAACTTATAACTTGAACTCTGGGGTTTAAATAGAGAAAAACCTAAAAAGTTTTCATTCCGGAAAACCGAACAGTCTCTGGGGTAGCATAGCAAAATATTCCATGTTGGTATGTACTAAAAAGGTAATATTGGCTGGCATTAAGGAGAAACGAAGTTCGCGGGGCAGCTAGTTTTATATAAATTTACATTTAGTGCCAGGTATTTGGAACTAAAGCAAGAATATGCGTAAATCAAAAATCTTATAAAAATTTATTGTGCTGATGCAATTAAATCTTGCAAAAACCAGTTAAAAAGGTTACACAACACAAAAATGTTTTTCTAAGCCTGCTGCATTCTAGAATATTCTAAAAGTATTAAACGGCAAGTATTAAGCAATTATTTACCAACATTAATTTCATAACTAACCTGACCTAAGTATATACATAAATACAAGTATGACGGTCTACATAATATACTATCATTTATTCGTGAAAACCGTATCCAACTGGTTTGTTACACAATGTTTAGCTATACATCATATATTTTAATATTTATGGCAATACATAACATGGTAATTTGATTTATTGCGCTAAATATGACATAGATAAAATTTTATAATGCTCTGTGGAAATAACGACTATTTTTCGTAGGAATCTGTTAAACTGATGTGTATTTAAAAAAAAATTGAGCATTTAATATGATAGTGACAAATTATAATTTCCTTTCTACGGGCAGTAAAATTATCTTCCAGGGCCATATTAAATTTTAATTTGATTTATTGCGCTAAGTACGACATAGATAAAACTGTATAATGCTCTGTGGAAGTAACAACTATTTTTCGGCGGATTTCGTAGGAAGTAGTTAGTGACGGGTCTTTTATAAATTTTTGTGCATAATATGATTATGACAAATGATTATTTCCTTTCCACGGGCGTCAAAACTTCTTTCAAAGCCCTATTAAATAATAATTTGATTTCTTGCGCTAAATATAATATAGATAAAACTGTATAATGCTCTGTGGAAGTAACGACTATTTGAAGGTTTTCTTAGGAAGTAGTTAGTGACGGATCTTTTATTAAGTTTTGTGAATTTAATATGATAATAACAAATGATAATTTCCTTCCTACAGGCTTTTAAACTTCCTCCAAGCCCCTATTAAATAATAATTTGATTTATTGCGCTAAATATGATATAGATAAAACCGTATAATTTTCTGTGGAAAAAACGACTATTTTTCGTAGCATTATTTTTTTCTTTTTAATATGATAGTTTCCTTCCTATTGACATCAAAACTTCACCGAAAGCTGTATTAAATGTATTTAAACAATTTTCCCCTGTGGCCTGTAGATGTATTCGGTTTTGGATAATAAAAGTTTGACCTATTTCCCCAATAGGCCTTAATCTGTTTACTTTGTAAGGTGTTCTAAACGTAAGTATTGCTAATGATTTCAACAGTAGCTTAATCCTCAATGATATATTACAAGCATAAAGTATTATTTCATATTATGCAAATGCACATTAATATTAACGTTGCAATATATTAACACCATTCTTTATCATTTGAATAATTTTAACAAAATGCTTAAAGTTGTATATTTATGGCTACCAAAATCTAAAGATCTCACACATTAACATTTGAGCGAACTGTAACTCCCGAATGTCAAATTATATTGACATATGTTTTCTGTTTCGTATATTTTGTTTAGCAATGTAATCTGTTTTGGTTTTGAATATTGTCTAAGTGTTTTGTTTTATTATATGGGTTAGTGTAGCTGTATGATTAATTTTAAATAAATAAATAAAATACAATATGTTTTTGATGTATGGGAGTCATACTTAGCTCTAAGTCTCTGAATCTCCTTAGTGTAGTAACATGTCTGTCCGTTGTACTATTGGGGATACAAGTAATTGTCGAAATACATATAATTATTCACTAAGGGAGCGTTCAAGTATTACGTAACGAATAACGAATTTAAAACGTTATGGGGAAGGGTAAAAAATTGCGCGACGTAATACTTGAACGCTCCCTAATCAGTATCATAGTAAAATGAAAAAGTTTCATCGCTGCACAACTGAGCGCTTCCTAAGGCAGTTTTTCCGCCACTATGTGGAACAAGCTGTCCACGGAACATTTCCGAACCAATTAGACTTAGGGTCTTTCAAGAACAGAGCGTACTAATTCTTACGCTGAACGCACTAACGAGCCTTCTGGCTGTGTAATTCCATGGGTTAAGTGTTAATTAGTGTGAAAAACTAAGTCTAAGTACGGCAAAAAGTACATACAGTTGACTCTCGATATTTTAAATCTCTCGATAATTTGAATTGGTTTTTCCGGTACCGTGAAATATGCTCGATAAATTGAATAAAATCAATGTTAATTGGTCCCCTCGGTAATTTGAAGTTGAACGCCATCATGCAATAATTTGAAGTCCGGGCTGTCAATTGTTTAAAAAAAAAATATTACAAGTTTTCGAAATAAAAGTTTGTGAATTATTGTGTTTAATCGTTAATGCATAATAATAATAATATACAAATAATATATCACGACTTTTGATCAAACTCTTGAGTTTCATACCTCGTATTATTTTGGTAATTTAGAATTTATTTATCTATTTTGAGTTTCAAATCGTCGAGAGTTGACAGTAATTATATTACGCCAATATTATTGTGTTAAATGCTCAATTACCATAAAAGGTCAAACTGTCAGATAAGTCAAAAGTTTTCAACGAGGAAGTATCGTGAACGTGACGAGTCATCGTTGTAAGCGAAAATCAATTCCGATGGTTCAAGTCGCGAACTAAATAACTAGGGTTGTCATAAAGACCAAAAGGTATCATAGTAGTTACTATTATTATTGAAGTGAAACTTCTTTAGGCCCTAAATTTTTACGGATGAAACACAATAATAATATTAGCGTCACGATGATGTGCAGCGTTTTTGTCGAAGAAAAGGGAAAGAGCGATTGAGACCAATTGAGAGAGAGAGTGAGTAATGCAAATTACCTTATAGAAATTCTATTTTTAAAATTAAAATTTCGAAAGAGAATTTATGAAATATTACCTAGTTTTTTATGCAAAATAATTTATTGAAATCTCAAATGACGAATTGTAAATTAAAATGCCACGTGTTTAAAGTGCCAAATGAATTAAAAAAATTAAATTTATAATTTGTATTAATTTTCGTCTTTTAATATTTTATTGATAATTAAATTCCTAACATATCTTCCTTTCTCGGAAATGTAAAGTTTTAGATTTGTATAAATATGAACAAGACTTAAAGGTTAGTTTGCCAAAGAAGTTTCTCTTCTGACATGTGTACTTTGTACGCATGCATTTTTTTACTGGGAACAGTCAGTGTCAGCTGGAAGCTACTTATAAAGTGCCCTACAATAAATGGTTATCTTTTTGCGATATAGGTGTATAGTTCTTTTTATTATTTATCAGAAGTTTCATTATTATAGAGATAAAGAAGAGGAACTTGCAAGAGAATTTTTCAAACATACCTTAAATTTTACATTGACAAACGCGTGTATTATGTATTATTGTGTAACTCTGTAAAAATAAAAAGCTTAGAAATATATAATAAGGTAGAATTTTTGTTGGTGCATCAACTGTGTCTCAATTCAATTAATCATTAAATAACACACATTTAATGTTGATAACCCTACGATAAGCGTAATAATGTTATCGTATTGCATAATCGGAAGAGCACGTTGGGTGTGCGTTTCACTTTTCACGGTAAACAAAGGCTTATTGTCAATACGTTACGTTAACAAGCATAAGTTAATTGTCTATGGTCTGTCTGCAGTCTACAATGAATTATTAATTAGCTTGAATACTTTGTAATTGTTAACAGCTTTAAATTATAAGGTATTGTTTTAACTGGCTCTAGAAGTCTCATGTGTGATTGTCATGAGCTGCGTTTGCACTAATCTGTGCATTATAATATAGGGAATTAAAACGTCAAAATCCATGAGCATGTCTTGGACACAACACGACTTCGTGTGACAGAGGGAAGAAACCTTTACTTTACTAAAACAAATTGGCCAAGTATGAGTCGATCTCGCCCATAGAGGCTTTCAAAGACGCAAGCATTTATTTGGGATTCATGTTCAAACATTATCTACATCTAAAATACTGCAATAATACTTCGCCAGTGAAAAATAAATGGAAACTTTAACACAAAATAGTAAAAAAAATGTCAGAGGCAGTTCTTACTGCTTAGAGAGTTTCTTTTACCTAGACAATCCAGACTTAAATGATTCAAAATACAAGCATAGATCACAAAATGTGAGCCGTCACAGGACGCCTGGCATAAGTGAAACATCGACATTATTTTGTAAAAGTAATATGCAGAAAAGAACAGATTGTGATAGGAACTAAATATGTATGTCATAATGATAAAATAAAATATTACAATTTTTTTTCCAGATAACGATGACTATTTATTGAATAAACATTTATTTTCATTAAATACAAAAATTTACGAATTTATTTCAAATCGTGACTACTTAATTCGTTTCATCAGTGACTGCGAAATACACACACCGTACACACCACTGCATATAGACTGTATATTATATACCATCATATAGCGTGGCGACGCGTCGCCACGGCATGCGTGGCCACGCCAGAAATCGGTTTTACGTGCGGCTATAGATGTTTCACGTCAATAATAAAAAAAAAATAGGTTTTTGGATACGATATGTACACCAACTTCTGATTAGATATATCGTTAAACCTCAATAGATTTCCAACTACAAGGAACGAGATATATCCAAAATATTCGGTTGAATCATAAACAATGTTATTTATTTGGAAACATATCTTGATACGACTTTACGGTATGACTATAAGTGCCGTTAAGCAACATGATTAAAAATATTCTTGGTTTACGTAGATGATGTAATTACAACTTCTCAAACTTATTTGTACTTGATACATTTTTAATATCACGCTTAGCTATATATACTGATTAAAACACGATTAAATAATCATTATTAAGCGTCAATTAAATGTGAAAAGAGCTAATTGCTATATTCTACGCTTATGAAAAAGTATTCAACGTAGTCATAAGTCATTTAATTACAATTATATGATTACGTTCATAGTGTAACAAAAATACATGGCTCATTAAAATTGTTCGTTTAAGTAAATAATGAAATATGATTGTAAAATACACTTAAATGTTTTGTTTCTAAAGATTATTTGCTTACATATTGTATACAGTAATCACCACCAAAACGTGGTAGCCCTATAACGCGTTTTCGTATAACGCAATTTCCGTCCCCATATAACGCGATATATCCCACCTATAACGCGAAGATTTCTCAAGACATATTTCTATTGTGTGAAGTTTATAATGATTCGTTAAGTCCATAATTAGTTTTGCGTAGGTACCTTTGCACTTGATTCAATTGTGTTGTTATACAATTAAACTTATTTAGTTCGTAATTAGGCCCGCGTTACAAAAGGGATTACTGTACTTTCAGTCCTTAACTCCTTTAGGGGTTCTATTTAAAAATTTGTTTCAAGTGAATATTAAAGTACCAACATATTAAGACTGTTACAAAACCATTAACGAAATATGGATGAATAATCTAAAAAAAATAATTACAGTATTAAATGCGCGAACTGTGAAAACATCATGTAGGTAGACTCCTAGTCTAATTGATAACCTCCTCCTTCGGATTTTTAAAGTCGGTTAAAAAGCCTTGAAAGTACTCGACAGTAAAAGCTTGCCTCTGAACAAAACGAGAGCATGATAATAGCAGTTACCGTGTATTTCTAAGAAAATGTATGTAAGTGTAACAAGAAATTCGTCAAAACTAAATGGCTTGGAAAATATGGGGCATAATGTGGGTTTTTAAAAATCATTACCCAAGATGTGTTATTTAATGCTCCGATTGTTAAATAGTTTCACGGTAGTGTTTATTTGAGATTGTTGTTTTGAGGTTATTTTAATTACGTATAATATGTTTGCGGTTCTAAAAACTTGGGTTACTGTAGAGAATGGAAAATAAATTACTCGGCTATTTCAGGCCCTAGGGCGTGAAGATTTGCTTACTTTTAATTAAATGAAACGCATGTACATTCAAAGGACCGAGCATTTTTTTCGTTATAAGGACCGAAGAGAAAAAAACAAATTTAACCAATTACAATAATTTCTAATTTTATTATTTTATTACTATCAATAGGTAAATTATTCTAAACACATATATTCTGTTAACTTTTCCTGAAATCTTTTGCTATGCCAATATTTGTTTTGTATTTTTTTACTATTTTGTGCATGTCTTGGGATGTGGTAAAATCAACTTCATGAACTCGCTTTCTTTGTACGTCGGGGATATGGGCGACAGCGAAGACCAAGGTTGTTTGCGATACCAAGGGCTGGAACCAGTGTGTTGCACAGATCCCCGTTAACAAAGACTTTGCCTACTCTGTCTCCGACACTATGTGAGTTCACAGTAGCGATATTGTGTATCTTATGTATTTAATGTTAAGTTTTATTTTTAATTTCGATATTATCGTATTGGCTTAGTACTGTAAGGTGTGTATGTATTATTTTTTATAAATAAAAACATCTTTTGAGACAGTTGTCACTTAGTTTCGAACGAAGTGTTTCATTTATTTGAACATCCAACAACAGCCAGCGAACTTAATTCGGGTCCACGTTAATTTCTTATACAATCTGATTGTTTATTGCGATAAAGCAGTCCGTTGCGCACCACAATTATTGTGTTTCTTATTTCTTGTATTATATAAAATAAATGGCGCTACAACCTTTTTAGATCTTGCACGCAGATTTCTGTACCCGTTTCATGATAATTTGGCAACTAGGTGATCAGCTTCCTGTGCCCGACACACGCCGTCGACTTTTTGGGTCTAAGTCATGCCGGTTTCCTAACGATGTTTTTCTTGACCGTTTGAGCGAATGCTAAACAGAAAGTCGATTGGTGCACAACCTGGGTATCGAACCTACGACCTCAGGGATGAGAGTCGCACGCTGAATCCAACACTGCTTTCTTGTATTATAATTTATAAAGTGTGAATAAAATCCTACGGAAGTGAGTTCCGCTGATAGCTTTGTATATATTGACTATGTTTTAACATAATTCACAGAATCAAATCAAGAATCATTAAAATTACGTATTATTATGCCTTTTTACTTTTCAGTGTCATCCAATATTATAGATTTAAACAAAAGATCTAAGTTTTTTACGTACATGGGGTAAAGTTTTTCATAGAAATATTTAACATATATTTATTTTACATTAAAATTAAATTATTAAATTAATCAAACTCATTGTGTCATGTCTAAGATTTAAACAAATGTTAAAGTTCCATAGATTAAACTACGATGTACTCTATCGAAAACTTATTATATAAAAAGCAGCCAGTAGTAAGCAGTTAATCGCAAAGTTACAAAATTCATGTGAAAATTTAAAATATAAAAATAAAAAATTCTCGCACTTTTAACAAGACTAAATGTAAGATTCAAGAACGTGGCTTAGTGCTAACTATGACACCATGACATGAATATGTACATTTTTGATTTACGGAGATCAGAGCGCTATGTTTTATTGAATCTTACTATATAAATACGATGTGTATAATGAAATTACAGATTATAACATTGTATTTGAAATTTATAATTCTTCTTGTTTAAGGTCTATTACTTAAGATTATTGTTTTCTTCAAACAATAATCTTAAGTAATAGACCTTGTAACTTTAATCCGGTTAAAAAGTTTTTTCTTTAAATGTGTAAAGGTTATGTTAATCAAAGACAATACTATTATTGTTTGAATATTGCAAGATTGTTTAATTATTACTACGAATTCTCGTTAATCGTAATAATTTCATTGCTTTGTCCTGTGGTGTATTTAATCAATATCGTATTGTCCACGGCAGAGTTGCAGCTATAACAGTAAGATACCAAAAGATTTTTTTTCTAAATTAGTATTGCTCTATTGTGGTGAAACTGTCATCAAGCTTTTTGGATTTGATTATTTGATAAAAACTCAATTTTTAGGTACTTTCCCATTGTATTTAAAAGGAGAGACTGCACAGTGCACTATTCCTTTAAGATGTCATCAACTTCTCTTCTAAGTATTTTTTCTTCTTTGTAGAATTTGATTTTGCGTTATTTTGGAACCTTTTCAAAGAAACTGTGTGGCAATTTTGAATGTTATATAGTTTTTTAGAACCTAACAAATTTCTTTAATAAGGTTCCATATTCATTCTCTAATATTAAAGATCCTTGAACTCATCACTAATAATCTGTTAAAATATTTAATATACATACCAATAAAGCATTGGCTGTATGCGCAGGAATCCAAACTGTTCGTGGTTTTTTAGAAGCACATGTTCGATTTCACTATAAGTTACCGACGGAGCGGTCGGCGCGAACGCCACTTAGCCACTGCGCGTGCGCACATAATTCTCCTACTCTGATCACTTTTTAAAACGCTACAGTTTCTATATTTTTTATGGACACAGATACTCCATAAATTTTATTAATATTGCGTGGCAACATATGATATTTATCCGTATGAAAAATTTATTAATTGTATTCCTGTAATAAATTAGATGCCTCGATAGAGTCCGATGCTACATAAAATAACATAGAGTATTATTTTTACAAATGAAAATAAATATTTACGTATATATATTTTCATATCAAGCCAATTTTCTTGGAGACTTTTTCTATTCATTGGTTTAATTTTTGTAAAGATTATAAACGCGTTTACATCTTTTGTATTGAAGAAAGAATCTAGCTTCTTGCATTACTTTATTTTAAATTTATTTATTAAGAAAATTTACAGCTTATAAATTCATTGTGTAATAATTATAAATAACTTTGTACGCCAATTGAACTAAAATAGAACAATACTCGTCCTTGATATTGTTTACAATGTCTTCATGTTGTTTTTATACATTATTAAATAAATACCTGTATGTACACACATACATATATAGTATATACCGTTAACATATAATGTCGAACTGTGTAAAAACTTTCTATGTTATATATGTATTTTCATTATATTCTAATATTTTAGAAACGAGTTGTTTCCTGTAGAAATAGAAAGTATTCAGGAACCAATCTTGATACACAGAGATTCGCATCGCATATAATGAAATTGCATGTAATATTGTGCCTATAATAAATCTCTTCATGGTCATAAAACGCACTATAATTTGCATGGCTTCATGTCGTTATTGCGTTTATACGCGGCTTCTCCCGAAGTGAATGATTGCAAAAGACATCTTATAATATTATAAATTCGAAAGTTTTTTTACTCAAACTCTCAAACTCAAAATATCTTTATTCAAGTGGGTAACCAAGTACACTTTTGAATTGTCAAGTTAAATTAATTGTAAATTTACATTTACTACCAGTTCGCAAGTCAAGGGCGTAGAGCGGGTAAGAAGAACTGGCAAGAAACTTTCCGCCACTCTTTTTAATCGCCAAGTATTGTCATACAAATTGTTTGAACTGGAGCAAATCAATCCCAAGGATTAGGATCATTTAAGTATTCCTCAAATTTATAAAACGCTTTATTGATTAATTGCCGTTTAATGAGGGCTTTGAATTTATTTAGTGATAATTCTCTAATTTCGCTTGGAAGTTTGTTGTAAAAACGAATACAATTTCCATATAAAGAGTGGTTTATCTTTTGGAGCCTGGTTGGTCGTACACTCAAATTAGTTCTATTTCGCGTATTATACTGGTGAAAGTCACCATTTGTTTTAAAATCGTTTATATTTTTTTGGACATACAACAAGGCTTCAAGAATATATTGACCAGATAGTTTCATAATATTTAATTCCTTAAACTTATTCCGTACCGACTCCCTCGGAGAAACACAACAAATACCCCGAACAGCCCGCTTCTGCAGCACAAATATGGATTGAAATACTGAGGAGGGTAGGTAATGTTATGATACTGTCTACGGAGAAATAATAAGAATAAGCCTTTATTTATCCACGTATAATTGACATACATTATACAAAAATAAATATATATACAATTATTTTATTATTGAAGTTATACTATACTTCTTTTGGCGCGTTAGGGAAAAATGATGACAGTAAATTTTTCGATGCGCGCGCACACCGTTACAAAAAAACCGACACCCTGAAGTCAACATTTTAGTTTCTTTCTATTGTTAGTGTTGTTTTTTTCTACAAACGTAGAATAACATTTTTGAAAAGACTTTTATCTTGTTACGCCACAAAAGTATAACTTCTAACGCGTGTACATAAGTACACACACGTATTTTCTAAGATGTGGCCCCTGATGGGGAGTAGGTCTCCTCCAACTTTTTTATTTTTGGCCGTCGTTATTAAATTTTTGCCAGTTCTTTCTTGTCGGACCTTTGCTCTTTTGGTCTGCAATTCTTTCTTTGTCGTTTTGGGCCAGTCCATTCGGTTACCCTTTTTGACCATCTATCTGTGTCCTGCCCATCTGTCTACGTATTTTCAGTTATTTTTTCGTATCCCGAAGGGAGATGCCAAGCATTGCACACTCCACCGTGCGAATCTCAGGCTATCCGCCGTGCGTTGTGTGAGCGTTATGGTTTCGGCTCCATAAGTAAAAACTGGGATACATACCTCGTCTTTAATACTCTGAAACATTTAGATTCTATCGTATTAAAGTTAAGTATAAAATTGCTAGAAGAAACAAAAAGCTAATTATATTGACGTTGACAGGTGAAAACTGATTTTCTAAATTTGAACCGTAATTTGCGAATTGCATAACATAGAATTAATGTTTTTATTATGCTGTAGCATTCGTCTAGAATATTCTAGTCTAAGCCTATATCTTAACGTCATGTAAGGTTCGTTAAAAAATAAAAAATATAATCGAAATTTACACTAAAATTTATAACATTTGGTGTTTTGTTATAATGTCACAAGGTTTTTGACTTCTCTCTGTTATGTTACATTAAATTGTATCTGTGATCGGAAGATCCAAGCGAGTGATTTATACATAGCGATCATCAATCAGTCTAATTGCGACGTTTTAATTAAACATCTGTCTCTCTTTATCACATCGTAAACACAATTGAACAGACAGAGACGAGAGTACTTTAAATAATTGCAGTAACAATAGTTTCATTTCTTAAGATAATGTTCTGTTATGATTTTTATATGAATGAGAGAAATTTAATACATCATTGGCTTTAGGAAGTAAATCGCAATTTGCAATAATCCGGCACTTAATTATTGTTTTTATAGATATTATTTTATTTTTTTATATATTATATTATTGTTTTTCTTTATATACATACTTATACTCTGTTCATTGTATTGTATTTTACATAACTAAAAAATTATACATTCTTAGTCTAGTGATCATGTTGAAATCGAGATCTTATCTTTGTAAAAATGTTAGCATTTCTCAGACACGAGTAGCTGCGACAAAAGCTTAATATTTTACAAATGGCTAGATTTATTGATAATATAAATAATGATATTGATAATATAACAGTGGCAACTGCCTACAGTTGTGATATAAAAAATTGTAATGATTTAGTAAAAAAAATCAGGAAACTCCCTAAAAATTATAACACAAAATATCCGTAGCGTTTACAAAAATATTGAAGCATTCTTGGCCCATATAGCTCGTCTGTACTTTGATCCAGATATAATAATTTTAACTGAATGCTGGTTAAACGACAATAAACCCATACCCAGTCTCAAGGATTATAATTCTTATTTCACAAAAAAATGCTTAAATCAAAATGACGGTATTATAATTTATGCTAAACAAAATATAAATTGCGAAATTGAAGAACCTAATCCTAAAGATGCTAACTTTCTGCTAGCTAAAATAGTACCAGATATTGTACTTTTAGCTATTTATAGATCACCATCCTTTTACTACACTGAGCGCTTTTTGAATGCTTTGAATGATATTGTTAAATCTATATCATCTAAGAATATATTTTTAATAGGTGATATAAATATCGATATAAAACCTGGAAACGGTGACAGAAACAGTAACTCTTACTTAAATTTAACCAGCGAATTGGGTTTTCTGCCAGGCCACACATATCCAACACGATTAAGCAATTGTCTCGATCATGTAATGGTTAAAACTGTTTTTCTAATAAATTTCTAATAATAATTCTAATAAATCTATCCCTTAACAGTAAACGGACTAATACTCAGTGCCCTTCTATTGTTGAAAGAGTAAATTTTAGTGAAGCTATAAAATATGTTGAATTGGCTGATTTTACTTTTATGACTAACAAGCAAGACGCCGAGTCTGCTGCGACTCGATTTGTTGAAATTCTGTCATCTGCTATTAAAGCTAACACTGAAAAAGTCCGTGTACCCAGGCGCAAAAAATCTCTTAAGCCCTGGATGACTCCGGGCCTACTTCGCTGTATCCGTCACCGGGATAAACTGCATCTTAATTTAAAAAGGGACCCCCAAAATGAAATTCTTAAAATAACCTATAAAAGGTACAGGAATTTTTGTTGCTCATTACTTAGAAAATTGAAGCGCGAACACGATAAATTCTTATTAAAAAGTGCAAAATCAAATAAAGAAACCTGGGCTGCAATAAAATATGTCACCGATAGTTCAAGTAAAAAATCTTCTGCCGATGAGTTAATTAGGAATTGTAACGCATTGGATGCGGTTGAGGACATAAATAGTTATTTTTCTAATGTTGGTAGAGAGCTAGCTGAAAAACTTACAGGGTGTAAGTATAACTACAAATGTACAAGATCTAATTGCTTGACTAACTCCTTCGTACTAATGCCACCAGATGAGGCTGAGGTGGAATCTCTCATCTTAAGCTCAAAAAATGATTGTGCCACTGGTTGGGACTCTATACCAGCTCGATTTCTAAAAATGGTAAGACATGTCATTGTATCGCCGCTTACTATCTTGTTTCAAACATGTGTGAGGGAAGGCTGCTTTCCAAAAGTCTTTAAAAGGTCTCTCATTACTCCTGTTCACAAGGGTGGGGCACGGGATTGTGTTGCAAACTACAGACCGATTTCTGTGCTTACAGCACTATCAAAAATCCTAGAAAAGATGCTTAACGTGAGGTTAATACAGTTTTTAAATCGGTACAATATTCTGTCCAGCTCACAATTTGGTTTCAGAATGGGTATGTCAACAGAAGACGCTGTGGGTAGCTTGGTTGAGTTTGTCACAGAAAAACTTGACAGGAAAAAAAAGTGCCTTGGTGTCTTCCTCGATCTTGCCAAGGCATTTGATACCGTCTCAATTCCTATACTTGTGGACAAATTGGAGCGAATTGGAATAAGAGACTCAGCCCTGCTTATTTTTAAAGATTTCCTTAGTGGTCGGGTGCAAAGGGTTAAGATTAATAATTATATTAGTTCCGACGCAAATGTAACTTTTGGAGTTCCGCAGGGCAGTATTCTTGGTCCAAGTCTTTTTCTTATTTACATAAACGACCTATGTAATTTGTCCCTAACTAGTTGCAGGTTGTTTACCTATGCCGATGATACGGCTATAGTTTTTTATGGGGACACCTGGACCGAGATACAAAATATTGCCGAAAGCGGACTGCAGAAGGTGGCTAGATGGCTCAGGAAAATTTACTTACTTTAAATATTTCTAAAACTTCGTATATTCAGTTCCAAACTATTAATTCCCATATGACTGATATTAATCTTAAAATACACATATGTGTCTCTGAGCGAAATTGTACTTGCATTAATATAACAAAATCCAATACCATTAAATACCTCGGTATCGAATTAGATAATAAATTGAGTTGGCTACCTCACATTGAGATTATAACGGCACGCACGCGAAAACTAATCTGGACATTCAAAAAATTACGTTATGCCGCGGAATTTGAACTACTCCGCACTGTTTACTTTGCCTTAGTAAAATCGGTTATTGGATACTGCGTGAGCGTGTGGGGTGGAGCGTGCAAGTCACATCTAATTCAGCTTGAAAGAGCCCACAGATCTTTACTAAAAGTAATGACTTTCAAACCCTTCAGATTTTCAACCACACTTTTATATAAACAGTGTGAGCTCCTCAGTGTTAGACAGTTATTCGTCTTTAATATAATAGCCAAACAACATGTCCATACCCCTTATAACCCAGAGGTTTGCAGTAACAAACGCTGTATACCAAATGTACTCCCCACAGCAAAATTCCGTACTACCTTCGCAAGGCGACAACGAGCATATCTCTCAGTCTTTCTATATAATAAAATAAACAAAAATTAAATTTCTACCCTCTTTCACTACATGACTGCAAATCAATTGTTAAGACTTGGCTTTTGTCCTTAAATTATGAGGAAACAGAAGATCTATTTAACTAACATGCTACAATAATGTTTTAGTTATTTTGATTCATTAATTATGTGTATAATTTATATATTTATACTAGTGTCACATATACCCATATGTAAAATGTATAATTATGTATATTTATGTATTATGTATATTTATGTATTTTAGTATTTTATGTGTATGTACCTATTTTATTACCTATTATATTCATTGTAATTTATACTGAAACATTTTTTTCAATATATGTTATTTTTGTTTAAGTATATTATGTGTAACAGGATAATTAGATGTAATATCTGGAATTTACAAATGTCTATAAAAAGTATTGTCTTGTAAAATTTTGAATAAGCTCTCTTGACACTTGTTACGAATTATATTGGGAGAAGCCACTGACTCCTGAGATACAGGCACTAAAGCCTAGTTTAGGTGTCAGAGTCTTCATAGGATTTCTGTAATTACAAATATGTCAATAAAGATTATTATTATTATATTATTATTATAATAGTTTTCCATTGAATTGCATAAATTAAATAAAAATACATACGATCAAACGATATGAGATTAATAGTGCGGTAATTAATGCGTCCACGCAGATTTAGATCCAAGTGAAAGTAAAATTGTTTTATCGCTTCCAGCCGAAGTTCAGTTAGAGTTTAATTATCTTGCTAATATTATTTTCCTTAATATTTCCTTGAAGAGTAATGTTGCTTTAGTGGTTTATGCATGCGACTCTCATCCCTGAGGTCGTAGGTTCGAACCCCGGCTGGGCATCAATGGACTTTCTGTCTATGTGCGCATTTTAAACTCGCTCGAACAGTAAAGGATAAGATCGTAAGGAAACCGGCACGTCTCAAACCCAATAAGTCTAAGTTTTTGTTGTTGTTATATTTCCTATATAAACAAGGTTTACAATGCCTAGGTAAACAAGTACACTTATGAACGTCAGAAAAGAAGTTAAATTAATTCTAAATTTACATTTATTACCAGTACGCAAGTCAAGGGCGTAGAGCGGGCAAGAAGAACTGGCAAGAAACTTTCCGCCACTCTTTATAACCGCTAAGTTTTGAGTCATACAAATTATTTGAACTGGAGCAAATCAATCCCAAGGATTAGGATCATTTTTTAAGTATTCGTCAAATTGATTGTGAATGAACGTGTGTGCACCGAAACGATTTCGATTAATTTAGCCGTTAATTAATTCTGGTGCGTTTAAAATTTTAATTGTATAAACTAATGTAATTTAGATCAAGGAGAAAGTGAGTTTAGAAATTTTGACTTTGAATGACAATTAGTTTTTCGAAAATATACTTTTTCCTAATCCTATCCGACAGAATGCTATTCCACCCATTTCGATTTGATGTCTGGTGTTCCAATTACCCTGACATGAAAAGTAGAAGACACGGAATAAAATTATTTATATTTTATACCAGATAAGAATGTAAACTCAAAATGTTCACGCTATTTATTTTGCTTTCTGGAATCTATATATTATTGGTAATGAAAGTGAACTAATTCATTTTTAGTGTTTTAACCATTAGTCGTTTTTTATTATCACAAATCTCTGTAATGTATTTTGTCTTCGAGGCATGTTTCTGAACACGACCAAAAGACTGTTCCGACTGTACCAGAATATCTGGGGTGCACATTGTGGTGGCCACGGATACCGAAGTAGCTGTCCTACGGTCAGTATAGAAAATAGATGATCCATACGATTTAATATAATATTAATCCAGTGCCGCTATAACCCCTTATGGGATCATAGCCTCACGTTTCAGCATAATAAATACTAGAGCACTTATATGTTAAGATACTTAAGAAGTTGCTTATATTTTTCATTAAAAAAAAAAAAATAATAACTATGTAATAATATTTAATGTGTGTAATTGATAGAAGCCCTCGATTTTTGTGTCTTAAACATGCCCGTTTCATGCTCATTCACACTAAAGAATCCATTGATTCTAACACTCAGAATTGAGAGTCGTGCCTCAATATTGTACGATATATTTATATATTGAGAAATTATATGTGGAAAGGGATTCTTCTACTTGGATCATCATGCTCATCATGCTTAGATTATTAAATCAATCTGTCATTTGAACGGTAGCTGTCAGTGTCCTACACATTTTACATATAAATTAAAAGTAATCATTATTATACATTTACAAGTACACTTGATCAATTAATAACAAGCTTAAATGACAGAATATAACGGAAAAAGATGTCAACAGCTAATTGAGACTCGGCGTTAGACACGTGACATATTATAACACTTCCTAAGATGACCATTGGGTCAAAGTATTTGTTGGACAATATGGTGTGACTTGCGAATTTTATGTAATAACATAAAATGTTGTAACTGGTTATATGTGGGTTACGCCTAGATTTATGTAAGTCTGTAACTATGTACAAGAAAATTGTTGACCGACTTAAAAAACCCGAAAACTTTCGTCTACGTGGATACGTCCTGATTCGCAGAGAAATCTATCGACTTGTTTGATGAAAAAAGGCACCGCACTTGCGAGCATTCTGGCAATGGCAGTGACCATGGGCGATGGTATCACTTAACATGAGGTGAGCCTCCTGCCCGTTTTCCCATGTAAAAAACAAATATATCATGGAAAAAGAACCCTTAAAGAAGTTTAAAATTACTTTGTGATACGTAATAATAAATATTATTGTAATAAACATTTTTGTCTATTTTGATGTCGGTTATATTCTTAATGGAAGTTATTATTTGAAAGATATGTTGACATACTTATACAATAACTTATTATAAAATTAATTTGCTTCGATCAGTTTCAAAATGGGTTTCCAACGAAACATTAATTAGATTATTATTAGGGTTAGACCCCTAACTTTCACCCCTCTACGATCAACCCCTATTTTTTATTATAAATGATATACATGGCAAAATGACGTTTGCCGGATCAGGTAGTAAGTTTATATATTTTAGCCCAGACTAATGCAGAGTTTATGGATTTCAAACAACTAGTCTTCTTTCTAATAATATGTAGCTGGGTTTTGTTTTTTAGTCAAAGCGCCATCTGCAGCTTAAATGTTGTATTAAATTAAGTAATTGAATGTTTTATTGACAGTTTTTGACGAAGTGTCGTGTTGGTCGACTAGGTGGCGCTGAAGCAAATAAAATTAACGTGTTAGTAGTTCGTTTTATTAACTAGGTAGTAAGTTATGCACTTACTACTTGTAGCTTTTAAATTATACTCAATACTTTTAATCAGGAATAATAAGGATAATTACACTGAATATTATTTATGATGGCACTATACTTGCTATTGTTTTTTCTACAACTATGTATTATCATGACTTTATTATGCTCAAAATATTATGTACTAGACATTTTTTTTAAATATTTTAAGTAGGCATTGAAGAATTGTATAAAATCAGTAAAGTAGTTTTTAATTAATCGTTAGAACACACAAAAATACAAAACATTACTCTTTTTAATATAGATGTATTGTTTTATAAAAACACTTGATTTGTTAAAATCTTTAATTACTTAACATCAATATTAAATATTTACAATTAACACTGTACCAATATTCATAATACTACTAATATTTTTACATTTGTTAACGGTACCTATAATACAGCCTTTTAACCTACGTTGAGCAATAATGTTACTTTCACATGAGATTTTATATTTACATAAATTTTAACTTTGTAAGCATTGCACGGGACTAGATACCTATTAAATGTTAATAACATAGCCTTGTAACATAATTAAGTATGATCACGTAATATACAATGACCCCATTTTATTTCCTACGCAAAACTAGTTCGCAATTTGTGTCATCTTTCTATTGCACACATTGATCTATTTTCAAGAAGTTGCTCTAATCTCGAACACTGTTCTCTACGTTTTCTTTTTTTAGCTTTACCCAGCCAGGTTTCTTTGATTAAATCGCTGCCTTTCTCAGCAATCATTATAACAGGCGCATTTATGTTGCCATTCGTTACGGCAGGCATTATGCTGGCGTCTATGACACGTAGGCCCTCGACACCGTAAACCCTTAGTTTAGGGTCTACTACAGCCATTGGATCTGATTCTGGACCCATTTTTGCAGAACATGATAAGTGATAAATTGTCATTGTATATTGTCGTATGTAGCAATCCCAGTATTCGTCGGTATATAGCGGAAGGTGTTTACAGTTAGGGGCAGGTTTGTTGTTAAACCTAGCACCCAATCGCTTCATAGCTTTCGTTTCAGCCACAGCGAGAGCAGCCTTAACCCCCTCTCTGAGAACTCCGACATCATCTGGATGTGTCAAATAGTTGTGGTACATCAGTGGGTAGTCTAGGGGATTTTTTGAGCGTAGCTTTATAAATCCACGACTCTTTGGTCGGAGCATCATGGGAAATATACCGAAAACATCCTTGTTTGTAATATGCCCAAATACTTCATCGTAAAATTCATCAGTTAAACTATGCGCCTTCTTCACTTGTGATCCGCCATCAGATGGTGTGGACGCTGAGGTCATCATAAACTCTATATCGGGCCAGTCGTCTGATGCGTTTGCATATTTTGTGTTAATAAAAGAAACAACTTCTAATCCAATACTAGAAGTAAGCGGTCCGTCTTCGGAAACGGCGTAACGTAACGCCGAATTTATATTCACAAGTCTATTCATAACTAAACTGATTGGGTAGTCCACCTGGAACACAATCCCACCAACAGCAATGTGATCTTGAAGGTTTCTCCCAACCCCGGGAGAATCGTAGATCACATCAATACCAACTTCTTTAAGATGTTCAGCAGGGCCGACTCCCGATAACATTAAGAGTTGTGGTGACGCTATCGCTCCAGCTGATAGTATGACCTCTCGTTTTGCGTAAACGACTTGCTTCTTATTATCTCGTATAAATTCAACACCGTACGCACGTTTTCTGTCTTTGTCTATGAGTACTTTGGTAACGTGGGAAAATAGAGCAATATGTAGGTTTTGACGTAATCTAACAGGCCTGAGAAAGGCCTTGGCGGTAGAGCATCTAGAACCTCTTCGCATTGTGAATTGGTACCAACCATAGCCAGTTTGTTGAGCGCCATTCACATCGATTATGTCATACCCCATTTCTTCTCCCGCTTGAAGAAATGATGCCCCGATAGGAGTATTGTAGGGTGCATCTTGTACAGATAGGTAACCGCCTGAAAATAATAATTGTTTAAAGTTTGTAGGTTATATGAGTTTTAAAATTCATTAAAAAAAATTGGTTAATACAACGATTGGGAGACCATGTTTGCATACCTTTGCAGACGGGGATAAAATATTTTTATGAATATCAGAGACACAGCGGTTTATTATTTGACGATAATTTATACTCACCAACAGCATGATGCTTTTTATCTTTAGCCAAATACGGGTTTCTCTGGTCTTCAGATTTCTTGAAGTAAGGTAAGACGTCTTTGTAACCCCAACCAGGGTTGCCAAAAGACTCCCATTGATCAAAGTCCCTCTTGTTTCCACGAATGTAGAGCATTGTATTGAGTACAGAAGATCCTCCCAAGACTTTTCCTTTTGTCCAGGAACAGCGTTTGTCGATCATAGCTTGGCAGGCGGAATCTTGTGGCTGTGTCCTGAAAATTTAAGATGATTTATGTAATTGCTTGGTTTCGTAAGTTGTTTTAGATTCGTCAAAGATAAACAAAATAAGTAAAATGATGTTGTTAAAATAATTGTCCATAATGCTGCATGATTGTTGGTGAACTATAATATCATCCATTTAAGTTATTAGAAAATTGGTTTCAATGTACACTATAAGTTTCTTTAACATATTAATATGTAATCGTATGGTAAATAAAAGGATAGGAGGCTCTCCTGGTGTCAAGTGTTACCACCGCCCATAGACACTCTCTACCTCACTCTAAGAATTGATTCGCTTTCTTGAAGTACGCTAAGTCAAATTGGTTCGGAAATACTTTTATATGGCGTAGAGAACTTTCTTGCTCTTTTAATAAATCTACTTTGGAACAGGTATCTTACGAGACTTGACTTAAGTAACTGTTAGTTCCACGAGAAAAGGTTAAAGTTCTTACCGATATTTCCAATCCAGTTTACTCTTATGCAAATACAAAGATAGTAACGGCACATCGCTTATATCGGTTTCGTGACCTCCTGCCTCCAGCAGAAGAACATTCCAACCTTCAACTTCAGATAGTCTGTTAGCCACCACAGCACCAGCCGAGCCTCCCCCAACCACGATGAAGTCGTATTCCTCTCTGAGGTATTTTTGGTTGAAGGGTCGATTCTCAGGGTCAAGAAGGTCGTAGTTGAAATAGGCCATCGCTGCTAACATTGCGGGGATGAAAGTCAGCTTGCTGAGACCGCCTATGGTTAGGGCGGCCTTTGCAGCTGTTGAGGCAGCTGTTAGGATGCCCATGTTTAGCGTTTCATCCTGTAATTTAGGAAAGCAAAAGAATTAAGTTAATGTACGATTTTATTTAGTGTCTCGCTTATATTTTTAAAAATCTGTAAATTTTTTATCTACACTAATATTATAAAAAGGAACGATTTGATTGTTTGTAGTAATAAGGCTCCAAAACTACTGGACCGATTTGAAAAATAATTTCACCATCAGAATAGCCCATTATCCCTGATGAATTGGCTATGAAATATCGATCAAAATATCCGTTTGAAAACTTCGATAATGTAACCCAATATGTGAAAAAATACAAATTAAAATACCTATATCACGTTTGATGCGGAAACTATCGACTATTGAGCAATGTGATCAACAAAATCACCAATGTAATACCTGAACAGCTATCTTTTGGTGACCTGTTTTTTAGATAAGTAAGAAATATATTAAATTAATTATAATTTATAAGTTAAACATCTATCCTTTCCCTTATGCTTACAGCAAAAATCAAAATTAAAAAATAGGTAAATAAAATATTAAACACAAGAAATATGCATTTCAACATTATGTCTGTCGTTTTACTGTCAAAGTTCACATGTAGATTTTGCAGTCATTATAACCAAACAATAGTTACCATATTAAAACAACCTCTGCTTTCGTAATATACAAAAAGTCATGTAATTAACAGTATTACGTTTATAACCTTTGGTTTTGCAATTTTTTGACAGTTTTGAAGTGACTGACAAGTTTTAAATATGATTTGCCAATTATTCAACTTCAAAATCAAAAACCATTTATTCATTTAGATAACACAATGTACATTTATGAACGCCAAAAATAAATACATATTACCATTAACATTTACTGCCAGTTCTCAAATCAAGGGCGTCGATCGGAAGAGAAGAACTGGTAATAAACTCTCCGCCGCTCTTTTTAATCGCCAAGTTTTTTGTTTTACACAATGTTTAACTACTACAAAAGCTAGAATTAAATATGTTTCATTAAACCAATAGTAAAGTATTGGGTAAAAATATTTACAATAAATAAATATTTTTGCTCTCAAACATCGCACATGTTAAAATGAGGAACAATCTCATACTTATGAAAATATATTATAGAAAGAATATACACACGTGGAAATGACATGAGTACTTAAGAAGGCGTAGCGCTAATAGCAATACATGCCACTTCCTCACAATCGAGTAGCTCGCAATACCGCAGCACACAACTCACGAAGGGACTCTTGTATCGAAGAAGTCGCATGGTTCTTATGTAGAACAATTAATTCAGTTATACGGTGTAACTCAGTTTGAAAGGTTTTATATTATGGTGGATATATAAATGATAAATAGTATTAGTTTTATATTTTATTTCTAATATACGTGAATTATGAGGGCAAAAGTATAGCTAAAAATATCTACCTAGTTAGTAGCTAGTCTAGGTTACAAAATAACGAACGATGAAGGCCTCCAATGCCGCCACGTTGATCTAACCCTATTTATTCTATATGTACTTTCTCGATAATTGATTTGAATAGTTCTAGGAGTTACAGCGTTTAACCAAACCACCTAATCCAACACGGGTTTAACAATTTCTGTTCTTTCAATTGTATAGACTTATTAGACGTCTGTGTATACTATGTAATTTTTGTTATATATACTATTATAATTCTATGGTCATAGATACAATAATAAGTTCATTCATATAACGAGTGTTTCATATTTTAATAGTGCCATCAAGATTTCTTAATAATTTAATCCTGTAAAGTAATGAATTTGCATTTATCATATCTGATCTATGTATGGCCACAGAATTATATCCGGTTTAATTTTTTTTTATTATTATATAATATTAGACATCGCAGCCCACCCACTTTTAGTGGGCGCGTTGCCGGCCTTTGAAGGAGGAGGACACTCTAACTTTATATAGTTGGAGGACGTATCTCAAGGGAAGACCCTCACCGGGAGTCGATTCCACAGTTCGCTAGTTCTCAAGACAAAGTGCCTTGTGAAACGGACTGTGGAAGACTTCCAGCCATCAAGGGTAATGTGGATGAAATTTTGAAATGATACGGCTCGTACGGTGTTGAAACGAAACAAAAGCCTTCCTTTCATTATTTATACGCATCTGTTATGGTTTATGACTATTAGATGACGCTTAAATCGTCAACAAGTTTATATCGCAAGTGTATTACATATTCAAAATGTCAGTGGTTGTACAATACGGAAGCCGCGCAGGTGAAATAAAAGTTTCATTTTTGCTTTATCGAATGTGTCATGATGCCAAGGTTAATTTGACACTGCTATGCTCACCAAATTGGTACACCAGTTTAATACTGCGTTGTGTTCGTTATTGGTAGGTATAATTGACAGTTTAAACGAAGAAAAGATACTAACTAGACTAAGACCAGTGGCGTAACAATAGGGTGGCAGGGCTGGCAAAATGCCACGGGCCCCCGACCCAACAGGGCCCCTGACCAAGATATATAAAATTCTATGGATGAATGTGAAGTCTCCAATTCGCATTGGGCTAGCGTGGGGACTACAGACCCTTTCGCCTAAGAGAGGAAGCCTATGGCCATTACTGGGACATATACAACATGTAATTGAGTACGCTGAATATCTCGAAGTTTAAGAAGATGAATGTTTATGAAGATTAAACTGAGTACAACGTGACGATTTTTACTGATAGGGCCCCATTAAAAGAATTGGCCACGGGCCCCAGATGGTATAGTTACGCCACTGACTAAGACTAAGGCTTTGTTAATAAAAATAAATAAATGACAGTGGTCTGTAAGAGATCTTTAATAAATAAATAAACACACAACCTTTTTAGGTCTGGGCTTCAGATTTCTGTAACTGTTTTATGGTCATTTGTCAATGTAATAGGCAGGTAGGTGATCAGCATTCTGTGACTGACACACGCCGTCGACTTATTGGGTCTCAGGCTTTCCTCACGTTGTTTTTCCTTCACCGTTCGAGCGAATGTTAAATGCGCAGATAGAAAAATTGTCCACTGGTGCACAGCCGGGGATCGAACATATGACCTCAGGGATGAGAGTTCTTTTTATAAAATTGATTGCATTAAGAACTTTCATACAAATACACAAATTAATATAAGTTACTTGGGCTAAACACTACGAGTATATGGCATTCTTTGATTTGTAAAAAAGTTTTTAGAAGTAAAATTTTAACTTTTTAGCAATATATATATCATTTGTATATATATATAGTTTTATACAATAATTACTCAGAATCAATACAAATACCGTTTTTGTACTCACTATCATATGTATATATTGTATACGCTGTGGCTTTTCAAAGAGTTCTATGTTCGAGTGATTAAAAAAATCAAATTCACGTAGGTACATATTGATCGGACTATGGATATGTCCTTGAGACTTGGTGCCGTGTGTCATTACGTTTACACAACATTTGCGGTGGTGTACTATTTTCAATATATAAGAGATATACTCATATTATCTTTGAAGTGGATTGTATATTAGATTTTTATAATTAATTATAATTTTTTACATAATTATAATTATATATTGTTTAAGCAAGAACTATGACTTTCGTATGTCAAAAAAGTTTTGTATTTTGACATACAGGAGTCATAGCTTGCGTCATTACTCTGAATCTAACAGATCTGCATTTATCAATACCGTTATAGTATAGACTTACAAAATTTCTATATTAAAACGGTATTCATAAATAAGCACGGAAGGGCATTGCAGGCACCGCAAGTAGTGTTGCCCAAATGCAAGACCAAGACGAGACTTAGACCAGTCTTGGTATTGTCTTGCGTCAATACACCTGGTCTTGGTCTTGGTATTGGTCTTGATCTTGCAGCAAGAGTCTTGCAAGTCTCGCGAGACTTGCAAATACCTATTAGCCTATTACTATTTGTGGGGGCTTGCGGGCTATCCTGGAGCATTCACCAATGTACAATGTTCATCAACCAATAATAGCAGGCAGGCTACAGGCAGAGATTGAGAGATTAGCAGATTTCATTACAGTGTGCGTAGGTAGGTTTTTTAGGCAATTTGTCATACTCGTGACTGGCGCGCTTTGCTAAGTAGGTACTGTCATTAAAGTATGTGTAAGTAAGAAACGATGTAGGTACCTACTACAACAAAATTGTATTCCTTAGAAAAATTATCGTCGTACCTACACGACGATTATTTTTATTTATTTAGTAAATCATCTCTGAAGACAATAGTCGCTACTAGAGTAGGTACGATAGAAGTTGATAAACCGACACTGCAAATCTCGATTTTTGGAAGTGTGTGATTTTAAAACAAAATGCGTAAAGAAATATGACGTCGCTCATATTTGGAGCTTTTCCACGTTTTAAGTTTGTTAAAATCACCCACTTCCAATTTTGCAGTGCAATGTCCTTTAAAAAGGTATAATAGGTAATAATAATATAATCTAGGTATATTTTTATTACTTACAATTTTTTTTATAAAATCTACCTATCCTTACGACTACATTCTTCCTTGCGAGAACAACATAATCTATTTGCGTCCGTTCATAGCACCCAGAAACTTATTTTATTCTTTAGAACATGGGCAGTGGCGGCGACCTTTGACATGAAAGCGACGGCGGCAACACAAAGTCTAGAAGCGGACTAAATTTTTACCTATTTTGGTGGGATTGTCAATGTTGACAACCCCACAATGTCAATGTTGGCACAGAAAAATAAAGTTAACACAACGTTTATCCACTTTTTAATAACTCGGTATCCACGATAGAATATTTTTTCTACTTATTTCCTAAGTACTCAGTCTAAATATCTTTTTCATAATTTTTGTTTTTCAATAATTTGTTGTGTGTAATTGAATGGTAAACTCTAAATCTTACTAGAGAGCTTTTTTAAAATAAACTTATTGAAAGCACTGACATGGCATATACACTTTTCAATCTTGCTGCTCACATTTTAGTACCTAAGTATCACTCACTATCTATCATTTACCGATATTAACAATGATTATTTCGAAATCAAAATATTCGCAATTCAATAGATGCAATACCTACTTAGTTATTAATTATCATCTCGCCCGACAGCTTTTAACGCTGTAGTGTTCGAATTCAAGCCAGGCAGTGTGAGAATGTATTTAAATAAAAGAAACACAGAGCATTCAATTTATACCTTCCTACTGCTGGGACATCTTCAAGGTCATTTAAGGCTAACCAACCCTACCAAAATAGGTAAAAATTTGTGTGCCTCTGTCCGTACTCTTTGTCGGCGAATGCGGCGCTCAAACAGTGTCAAATGCTGTGATACACTTGTTGCAAACCGCGGCGTCTTTGTCGGTAAATTATCAAATAAGTAGGTATATAATAAACCGACCGACCAACAGTTTATTCGCAGAACGTCACATTTCCCCAATCAACTTTGAACCTTAATTCCTTAGCGATAAACTTGAAAATCTGTTGAAGAAATTTGATAGATTATTTTTATTAGTAGCTTGATGTGCTGGCGTCTGTACCATAATATTGGGTGCTGTAGAAACTGTTACTAGACCTACTCGACTCGCTGTTAGTTTTAATTTAACCTACATGATGTTTATATAATTTTGTTAGCTATAATTTTAAGCACATACCAACCTACGAGTACTAACATTAGATCTGCACATTAGACATAAACAAGCATAACATATTATTATAGGTAGATACCTACAAGGTATGAACTTTGCTATAAAGTTATTCTAGGTAAATTTTATCACATGGGATGGTGGGAACAGATTTGTGAGTATTAACACGCTACTTAATAAATTGTTGAAATATAATAAGTACTTACCTACCTAATCAATACAATACGTTTCAGGGTGCTTTCAGACGAGCGGCACGTTGCCAACTGCAGCCCTTAGTTTAGTGTTAGGATATGTGATACCTACGGTTTTGATACTGGGGAACGTTTCTCAAAATCGGGATTGAAACCAAATACAGTAGGTATTTGATTTAATAACGCCCAAATCTCAGTTTGTCTTAACTGCAAGACGCAAGATTCTTGCAGGCTTAAGTATTAGGGTTCAGTCTTGGTATTGGACTTGCTATAATAAGGCGGTCTTGGTCTTGCGGAAACGCAAGAACAAGACCAAGACTGCAAGACCAAGACCGATTTTGGGCAACACTAACCGCAAGCGTGCCACAAGAAGCCCTGTGATTAATTAATTATACTTACGTACTTAATAGATTTTGCATTAAGTGGTACATATATGTAGGAACACAATAGTGCTTATAATATATATTTTTTTTTCATCTATATACTCCACCTGTATACTGTATAGCTTATATAGCTATATATCCAACAGCCTGATTAATTAATTAGAATTATTTCTTGATCATAATGACAGTAATTTATAAATGATTTCTAATGGACCTATTGACATTGTTTTTAGTTTAAAGCCCCTATAACATTTGAAGCCTATATCCAGTCTTGGGAAATTTATTATTGACGTTTTAAATATTGTGACTCATTAAATTTAACTAGAAGCATATTTGGTAAATCTTTGTAAGATGTTATAAACCCCAATTTTTGATATACGTAACTAAATTGGTGCTTACGTATTTTGCCAAGATCTGACATATGTTAAGTAACCATTATAGTTACTGACCTACTTACATTTAAACTTTTAAATTACATTTTTGCTTTCGATTCACAATCAGAAATAAGGCACTGAAAATGAGGTGCGTTGACCTCATAAAAATGTTGTTTACACTTTTGACAAAGTTGATTTAGTATAAATAAATGAAAGCTTTAAAAATTAATATTTTTTTGTTAAAAATTAAACACATGTACAAATTAAATAAATTTCTATCTTAAATTCCATACTTGAAATTAAAATCTTTAAAATATAGAATAAGTAACTTTTTTAAACATCATAATATTTAAATATAATATAATTAATTATCTGTTGGAAGTTTATTTAAATTCGTACACATTTGATTATAGAACAAATTATTATCTTGTGAATGTCACAAGACCACGTGACCACGCACGCTGTAAAGCACGCGAAACGTCGGCTAAATGTAAAATTATGTTAAATAATTGTAAATTTATAATAATACATAACTTTAATTCGGTTAAAAAGTTTTTTCTTTAAACAAATTATCTGTTTTAATATATTTTGAAACATGTTTAAAAATCGAATAACAAAGATTCTGTTATAAATTGTTATCACAATGCACAGTAAAGAATATACTACTTTTATTATTGCACCGGTGATAATAAGGCTTTGAACTTTTTACAAAATAATTATATCCTCTTTCATTAAGGCAAACATATAAAAGAAAATAATTATTAATAATTTGCTTGGTACTGCGTTTTAGTAATAATTTAATTGCTGCTGTTTAGAACACGGAAAACCGATTTCTCACGACCAAGGACCATCTAGAGAAAATGTATCTACTTCAATAATTAATAATATGATAATTACATACGCAGTGTTTAATGTAACTAACGTCCGAGTTCTATATTCAAAGTACTAGTCGTAATTGTTATTACTTGGTCGATATTAAAAATTAAAAATCATGTTTATTTATTTATTATTAATAATCTTACAGCTAACACCTATTCATATTATAAAACAGATTACATTGATAAACAAAATACATACAGAAACAGAAATCTGAAATTCAACCTTAAACAAACGACAATTTTTAATACTTATGTAAAGAAAAAACTAAATTGTTACTGCTAAACAAAGTCAAAGTCTTCCCGCTTCTAGAAATATTTCCTCACATCCTTTGGTAAAAATCAGTGGCGGTTCAATCTCTTTAGGTCTGGGCCTCAGATTTCTGAATCTGTATCATTATCATTTTTCAATCTAATAGGCAAGTAGGTGTTCAGCCTTCTGTCTTTGACACACGCCTTCGACTTTTTGAGTCTGAGACATGTCGGTTTCCTCACGATGTTTTCCTTCACCGTTCGAGCGAATGTAAAATGCGCACATAGAAAGAAATTCCATTGGTGCATAGCCGGGTTCCAACCTACGACCTCAGGGGTGAGAGTCGCACGCTAAAGCTACTAGGCCAACACTGCTCTCCTCTTTGGTATAGTGGAATATATCAACATCGTCATTCATTTAATATTTCATTTGTTTTCTTTAAAGTGAAAGCTCCACGTTGCTCCAAGGTCCAAGTTTAAAAAAAAAATAATTTGTTCCATTTATCCACCGATACGGTATTTGTATGTAAATGTTCTTCATTGGAATATATGTCTCCTAATAGATTCGTAAATACTTCTTTAATTTAAGATTTTCCAATACATATAATTCCTCAATATGAACGGTTCTACTATAATGTACTTTGTACACAGGGTGTATACAGGGTGGTCAAAAAGTCGTGGATCAAACGCAACTAGGGGATAGATGAGGTCATCAGCTGCACAAAATTGTTCTACGGGAGGTGCCTAAGCTCATCCCCTGCAGAGTTATAATCTATTTTGCGTTTTTATAAGAAAATTGACTTTTTTTTACTAATTCTTATTGAAATTCGAAAAAATCTACACCTGTATCTTTTTCATAAAATCCAGTAGATTGGTACTGATGAGACTTACTATTTATAGTTGTTTATTGAGTGTATTGAAGATAATCTTATACGATATAAAAATTTCTCAAATCATAACTTTTTGTTTACTTCGAACCCCACTGTGAAAAAAAAAACTTTTTAACTATATAATAAACAGTTTTGCTTAATCTGTTCTGTGACAAGCAAGCTGTGTCGTTATAGTTGCAATGCTATCACAAAGTGCAACACAGACAGAAGTGTGTCATTACTGTGTAATAAACAATAAAAAATAATTTAGAAATTTATAAAACAATAGTTGAACGTATTTGTTGAAAACATTAGTGAAACCTATATTGTTAGGAAATAATATAATCTTGATGACCTTGGCATAAACTTTGATGAATACCCGTTTTGTACACTCTCTTTTTACACTAGAAGTAGAGTATATATTCACTAATTTTACATACCAAAGTTAAAAATCAATAAATCAGTGGCGCTAGAGTGGTGTGGCCTCAGATTTCTGAATCTGTTTCATCTGTTTCACTAGGCCAACACTGCTCCACATAGCAAAGTTACTGATGACTATTTACATACAATCTTCATGCTTACGACATTAAGAAAATTACTTTTTTATTCTTGTCTACACTTTCCTAACTTCTACTTAAAGCTATGCCACATTGTAAGTAATTTGGTTTGTTAATACAATTTAATCTTAACCAGTAATAATCACGACTGTTTCAGTCTTTTTGTAAGATGATTATTAAAAATTAATGATTATTTAAAATGATTAGATTAATGTGATGCTGAGTGATGGACACTCACATTGCCATCGTTTAAGAATTGGTAAACTGTGTTTTATTTAGGCTTTTTCACAATCTTTATTACTTGTATAACTTACAGTTAAGTTTTTATCTATACTAATACTATAAAGAGAAAAAAATTGTATGTATGTTTGTAACAAATTGGCTCAAAAAGTACTGGACCGATTTATTTCACCATTTGAATGCTACGTTATCACTAAATATAGGCTATTTTAATTTCATGAAAAAAATAAGGAACTCTACTAAAACTACAATAATGTTACCCAATAAAAAAATGCCTACAAAGTATCTTTCATTGCATGTGCTGCAAAAAACTATTGCTGATAGAACAAAAAACAATGTTCTACAATATTAAAGAACATATTAATATCTACAAGAAATGTTTAAAAAAATGTCCACCCGTGCGAAGCTGGGACGGCCTGCTAGTCGTCTATAAAGTTGGGGCTACTTAGTAGCCCCAACACAATAAAGTGAGGTTGAAAATCGAATTTTCTACTGGAAGTCCGTGTCTCTCTTAAACAAATCCATGATACTTGTTAAATCGGGAAGCTCCATCCGAACTTTGTAATACATACCTCGGTTGGTATAGACCACTTTGCTAACCGGTATTGGATAAGTATTTGCCTTGAAACCTTTAAGGCATGATTTTGTAACTATGTTGCAAGCCAGGATGAACGAATTTGTGTCACGAGTCTGACAGATGACTGTTGACCTACTGTCATAATTGAGCTAGTTTGTTAGTTATTACATTTTCCAACTTGGCTGTGTTGAGGCTTAAATAATTTAGGTCATCCATCCTATTAAAAGCATGTTTTCGTAGTTAATATTATATATAATAAACAAGCTGCCACGTTTCGCTGTGGCACATTGTGATTGAATGGTTGAGAAATGAGAAACAAAAAAAAAAAACAATACATATAAGTTTAATTTTGCAATACTTATGGAAAAAAAATGATAAAAAAATAGATAAAAACAATCTTTGATGCGGATTATATATCATGCAAAAAAATTCAGCTCGATCGGTGCGGAACTTTTTGAGTTTCTGAAGCGTACACAAACCAACATAATATTTTTATATATGTATATAGATTATACAGAAAATCCTTTTTATCAAAATCAGGATATTGAGAACATAGTTTTATTAAGCAGGTTGTCTTAAAACATTAACAAGGAAAAGATAAAGAAAGCCGTGTACTCCATGCCCAATTCGGGGGTAACAGAACTTTGAACAAACGTAACTAACGTAATACAAAACGGAAACCAAAAATGTAGTGTTGCAAGTAGCTAAATAATTATAAACATGAAATATTTGCTACTTCTCAAAGTTACTTAATAATATAACATTGATCTAGTTTCCGAGGTCCTTCTATAAGTCGGTTAAGAAATGGCGACAAAAGTATCAGAATTCAAGTCAATATTTGTGATTTTTATTACATTTTCCAGAAACTGATTTAAAATGGGTTATTATTGAATAGTAGAGGATTTTGCTTAATTCATACATTGTTGTCGCAATAGCATAAGAAAACTTTTTTTAATATCCGACATTCATTAAGAGAAAAACATCTCAGAAATCTTTTGTCTTGCAAACCTGCATCATGAGCACACCCCACATACAAACCCTCACATACATCACACAACATAGCCGAATCAGGTATTACTTAGTTAAATGTTTTTAATAATTTTTATAAATGTTCAAACATTTATATAATTAAATGTAACTCATTTAAATTTATTTAATAAAAAATATTTTTCATTAATATAAAAATTAGAACCAAACTAAATCTATAAAATAGTTTAAAACAAGTGCAACCCTTAAAGCACAAACATACCTGTATATCACGTAATACACACACAACACAACACAATCACCTGTTATCCAATACTGCTCTCTGCGGCAGAAACCCCACCCGACGGGTGTTGAAACCGCAGTGGTCAATGTTAATGCTTCGCTTAGCTAATAGTCCTATTGAAGACATTAGTTCCTTATTACATAATTAGATAAAACCACTGATAATTATAGATCTACCTGTTTATGTGAAGTACTATAAAGCCTGACAAGGGACTGAAGTAAAGTAGAAAATTTTCTATTCTGACTATTGATTGACCATTTCTTTTATCATTATCTAATTTAGGCTAAGATTCAGTAATCACAGTGCCAAAATCAGAATCCCGTACGCCAAAATTGATTAGTATTAATTAATAAAAAAAGTCATAAATCATTGAAATGTCACGCGCATTTGGATATGAAACTTCAAAGACATTGTGGTACTTAATTATGCGAAAAAATCCCGTACAGTTTTAAGAAAATATTTACATTAATAAATACGACTTTTGGTACTACTTTTTTTTTTCATTTATTTTTCATAGCCCCGTTTCAATACAAGTATCGGCCGATAAAGTATTACAATAATAGTACATTATAATAATATCAAAATATATGGGAGGCATACATTTAAGAAGTGATAATTGCCACAAACTAGTGTACGTGCGAAGTGTAGCGTACAGTCCTTTCCTTTTTATTCAATATCAAGTTGAGTCACTGCGCAGTTTCAGAAAAACCACTGTGATGAAAGTAAACAAATGTCTTTGACAACTTTAGATATCATTCAGAACGCTACGATTTACGCACAACATAGATTCATTGCTTGATAAAAATAGGGAACTAAGTACCTGGAAACATTTATATTTGGATACTATGTCTATGACACACATGCGCCTTTTAATCATATATCTTGTGCAATATAATGTAAGTTCCTGACAATATGCACAAATGTTAATCTAATTTAGTATGTTTCTGATACGTCCATAATCCTTTAATAATTAAACATACTGTTTGTGTCATATTGTTAGTAGCCTTATGTGTCTGCCACTCGTAATTGTTTTGCTAGGAATCGAACCTCGATTACATCACCGATTACGACAGAGGTTTACGATATGTGGCGATAAAATAATGTTTTATTCTCACTCATTGTAACAGAAAACTATTAATATCAGGTGATATAATTAACATGCTTAGTTTAATTCTTAAAAATTGCACCTAACGCGTAATTTTAGTGAAAGTAGTTTAATGACATGAGGTTATGTAATACAGTTTATAAGTAATATGAAAGAAGAGGATCTTTCTAGATAATTAAAGCATCATGTTTTTCTGCGCATTTTATCACAAATCTAGGTTGTATAGGAAGAGACATCAGATTTTGCAATTTATACGTAGATTATATAAATCGTGATAGAACGTATCTGTGTATTCTTAAAAGGTATATAAATTTATATGCTTATTAGATATTAGTCTAAATTTATAGCATCAAAATTGGAAATGAAAAACATGCATGTATTTTTGTCTTCATTTAATTCATTGAATAAATGTTTTCTACTTAACACTAAAATCATTAAATAAAAGTTCTTAAGGGATATTAAAAGACCATTAGAAAGATGTTTATTTCTTGTTTCAAAGATGATTGTAAAAAAAATCTACGTATACATTATATTTACGTTCGTGTGTGTTCTAAACACATCTTAAGAACTATTTGTTGAGTACTCGTTCTGACTTTATTTAGAATGCTTTTATTTAGGACCCCTGTTTAGATCTTCTATGTAAGCGAATTGTAGAAAATTGTCAGCATATCAAACACATTATACATAGTAAACAATATATTGCAATATACTGTACAAAAGGATGTCAATCACTACGAAAAAGTTTCTTAATATCGTCTCGGACCTATGTGAAAGCGAAGAAATTTCAACACTGTATCGTCTAACGAAACATTTGCAAGGTCACTTGTGCCGTAAGCCACCAAAGACATTCCGATACCATAAATATTAATACAACTGTTGTAAGTACATGAATCTTTATATCTGAAGACAGCACGTGACGTCTATAAAATAATTATACAATACTAAAATCAAATAATAACCTTGAACTTTCGCGTTCGCATTATCATAGTACTGATATTACAAATTTCTAAGATCAAACTTTTATCTTAAAATAATATGTGTCGACATTTCCCTTTTCGGTTTTACACCCTGCATGGAGGTTGAATGTAAATTGGAAAATTCACATAAATGAACGCGTTATTGTGGTGAGATAATTTTGCTGTTAATTAAAAAAAGCAGTTTTCATGTTAAGTTTCAAATTTCGCGGAACTATTTGACTGACTATAATTCATCTCTGTTTTTATAGTCGTTTAAAATAATGTCCACGCCCTTTTGGGCTACGACTAAAGTCGGTGCCATTGTATTACCGGCTGGTAGTGTGGGCATTATGCTTGCATCAATCACTCTCAAATTTTTCGTACCATGAACAAGCAATTTGTGATTGACAACACAACTTTTATCTTCCTTTGGACCCATCTTGGCACTTCCTACGGGATGATAAATTGTTGTTGCCATATGTCGTATATAACATTTCCAATAGTCTTCCGTATCAAATACGTATTTCGAACAGTCTGGTATATTCATCGGTAAAATTTCCATTTCTAGATTTTTAAAAACATTAGTTTTCTCTAATTTGTGAACAAAATTTATAGCCTTAACCAAGCTTAGCATATCATCTGGATGTTGAAGATAATTCGTCTTAATTATTGGTTCTCTTGGCTCTGTCTTAGATAGCAATATCTGGCCTTGTGATTTAGGATGCAGTAATGTAGGATATATACCGATTAAATCATGCTCATTATTTAATTCTATGATTGCGTGTATGATTTCACTTTTATAACCGATACCTTCAAGATACGGTTTGAGTGTAAAATCATCTTTCTTCGTAAAATAAGTGTGATGAAATTGAATATCTGGACAGTCAGATGAATTTAGTGTGTTAATAAATCCTGTGAAATCTGTTATTCCGATAGTTGAGAAAGGGCCGGATCTTGTTAACATATACTGAAGTAACAACAAATTTATAACATCCATTGACAGTTCTGTATTAAGGTTTGTTTTTAAAAATAAAGGGAACAAGATATGATCTTGAAGATTTTTACCTACATCCAAGTTTAAAATGTTTTTTATTCCTAAATTTTCAATATGTTCCTTAGGGCCTACTCCAGATTGCATTAGTATTTGGGGTGTAGCTACCGATCCAGCTGAAACGATAATTTCGTTTTTGCTAGTAATAATCATGTTTGTACCATTTTTATGTTTAAGTTCAATACCTATTGCTCTTTTAGTCCTCTTATCGATTATAATTCTATCAACACGTGTGTTTTTCATAATATATAAATTTTCGGATTTATTAAGAAACACCTTTGCTGTGTTCAATCGTTTACCGTTTTTTATCACCAACTTAGCCTTTCTCGTACCTATTAAAGACTCATCTCCTTCGTATTTATATGATTTAAAACCTAATTCTGCCCAGGCGTTTTCGATTACATTATACCAAGGATTTTCGTAATCTTTAAATTGGTTTGACAAATTAAAGAGGTTCTCTTGTGCTTTGAAGTATTTTAGCAAATCTTTGTATCCCCAGCCAGAATTTCCTGTGGCTTCCCAGGCTTCATAGTCTTCTGGATGACCTCTTACATATATCATGGCGTTAATTGAACTTGACCCTCCCATACCCTTCCCTTTACTCCATATACAACTTTCGTTAACAAAACCCAAACAACTATTATTACTAGATAACGTTTTGTAGTACCAATCAATATCTGAATTCTGATTGAGAAATAAAAAAGCGGGTATCTGAAAAGGATACGTTATTGTTACTTTTAACACTTAGTAAGTTTTTTTAAAACCCTAACTTTTTAATTAGGATTATTTTAAGTAAATAGTCCGTAACTTAATGATTCTAGAAATAGCAGAAAATATAAAATTCTTTTAACTATTTTTGAAAAATACATAAATGCTTAAATATTAAATAATGTAATGTTTAAAATACCTCGCTATCAATTCCAGGATCGTCGCCAGCTTCTACTAATAATACTGAACCAATATTGGCTTTTGACAATTGACCAGCCACTAAAGAACCAGCAGACCCAGCTCCAATCACGATAAAATCGTACGTTACATCTGAAAATGTATATATATGTTGGTTGATGGTAATTAAGTAAAGCGGAATATGAAAAACAAACTAATTTACAAGAATCGACTGCCTTTCAAATGAAACTCTGTTTTGAATGTACGTTTGACTGTAGCATGTAAATAATCTTTCTTAAATCAATCACTCTGTACGAGAATATCAAAATCCAAGTATAACAAAAAAAGTATGTTATTGCGTTCGAAATCTTACCTTTTTTGTTAAAAATTTCTTGGGCATGGTCTGCTGGCCAGCGAAAGTCGTCAAAAATTGAACAGTGTGTAGCTAACAATGTTGTTATGGCACTGAGAAAAAGATCACCACTTGTACCAGCAAAAGCCGAGGGGCATGTATTTAAAATATTTGCTTCCATTATTTTAGTACGTAGTATATTCAGGCGGCCAACTAAATGAGACTTATGATTTGAATGAATGACAACTATTTACGATATATTTATTACCCTTGTAATTAAATAGCTTGATAGTGTTTTACATCATTGAGCATGGTATTATTGATATAATGTAATTTAATGCACCTGAAAGGATTATGAAGTTATTTATTACAGAATGTTCAATGTTTATTAACTTTATATTTTTACATTACTTATTTGTTCATATTTATGTTCCCAACAAATTTAAACATAATACAAAGTGTAGGAAAAACTCCGCAAGGGACGGCTTTAGGGCTGATTTTTGATGTTGAAAGTTACTAAAATAAGAATTATTAATAATTATCAAAATATTTTTTTTCCTGGCTTCTACTCGTATTAAAAATACCACGATGATAGAAGTTATATTCAGTTCACAATAGGTGTTTTTTTATTATAAATCGAACCGATCACAGTTTAAAAGTGATTTACTTTATTCAAATTGTCGATGCGTAAAATAATAAAGTGGCCAATATAATAAAAAGACTGATTTAACAAGTTTTTAAAGTTTATTGTTTATGATAAAATTTGCAGTTACAAATGGACTCTATAATTCATTCCATCAAAATAAAGCCACAATTTACAATGATTTTTCCTATGGTTACCATAATTAAAATGGTACGATTTTTTAATTATTATCTTATTACAAGGTTGAGAAATGTATTCCAATGGGTTATTGGATATTGGACTATCTCCTACTGCATTTATTTCATTGCTGTAACTCGGCTCCAAATCCAAATGATTAGGCCAAAGGTAATTTGGTGTATATTGACTGAACCAATTATACGGATAGATATATTGAGGATTCATAGGTTCGTAATCCTGGAGCGTCGAATAGGGTGTATATGTCTTTTTCTTTGATATAGCGATCTGTCTATCATAACTCCTTTCTGTTGTAGTTGAAGCTTCCGGCTTGTCTGAGGGGAGAGATAATGGATCTTTGTCGGATAAATAATCAAAAAGGTTTGCCGTCTCGTTAAATAAATCATGTACAACACTGTTATTTCTTTCTGTTTGAGGTTCATCATCGGCTCTTTTATAATTTCTTACAGAACAGTGTACGCCTGTTTTGTCTTCTGCCCAGTCTTCTTTTATCATATCCGATGCCTTTTCTGCTATCATGATAATTGGGGCGTTAGTGTTTCCACTTACTATGTTGGGCATTATACTTCCGTCAACCACTCTAAGACTTTGGATACCGTATACCTGAAGTGTACATAGATAAAAATTAATACGATCGTCACACAGGTAAATCTAATGTTCTATGTCGACGCATATAAATAGAGAATGACAGGATATATAAAATTCACCATAACTGTACCTTGAGAAAGATAGATATACCGTATGTAGGTTGAGTGAACACTTAGCAACATTAAATATAATATATACTTACTCGTAATCTCGGATCAACCACTGCTTCTAAGTTGTGCATAGGCCCCATGGCGCAGGTACCCACTGGGTGATAGATGGTAAGGCTATGATGTCTGGCTTGACACTCCAGGTGTTCATCCGACATCAATTCGTAGTCCTTACATCCCGGATTTCGGTTTGGATTAGGTCTAGTATTCAGTTCTTGTAACGCTGGTTGCTCTACTAACTCTTGAACAAATCTTGCACCCTCGATCTAAAGTGATAGAACGTTAATTAGGTTAATGTATCTAAAACTTTTACAACAAGTCAAGAGCTAAGTAATTAACTTACCACTCTGAGAATATCTTCTGGTTCAGAGTAATAATTAGGATAAATGCGCGGTGGGGAAAATGGATTGGAGTCTCTTAATTTTATAAATCCTCGACTTTTAGGCCTTAGCAAAAGAGGTACTATAGAAAAAGATGATTGGTATAATATATCTTCATACAATTCAGCATAAACTTCGTCAGTTATACCATTTGCGCGCTTACCAAATAAGCCTCCATCCATATTATCAGCAGTAGGTGCAATAAATAATTGAATATCTGGATAATCCTGTAACGGATCTTGATATTTTGTATTTATAAACGCCATAGCCTCTGCTTCCATCATACTATATAATGGTCCAACTTTTTGAAAAACAAAATCAGTTAAACTGCTTATAGAGAATACTGTATTAAGGTTAAAACAATAATCCGATCCGTTTATAAGAGGGTTGTCGAATAGGTAGGAATGTCCACCAATAGCTACATGATCTTGTAAGTTTTTTCCCACACCAGGTAAATGCACTATTGGAAAAATGCCAACCTCTTTCAACTCTTTGACGTCACCAATTCCTGATAGCATTAATAGCTGCGGAGATTGGATTGCGCCAGCCGAAAGTATCACCTCTTTAGAAGTCTTTATTATTCGAGTCTTGCCGTGCTTTGTAAATTTTACACCATAAGCGTTTTTGTTTTCGTCTATGAGTACCTTTTCAACTATTGAATGCACACTTATATGAAGATTTTGCCGCTTCGATGCTGGTCTTAGATAAGCTTTAGCTGTACTGCAGCGAAGTCCATCTCTCACTGTTGCATGTGATCTTGTGAAACCCGTTTGATATTTGCCGTTAACATCCAATACACCATAACCTAGCTGTTGAGCAGCTTCTAAAATTTTTTTTGTGATTGGCTGTTCAAATCTGAAATGCTCTATTGTCAGAGGTCCTCCAACGGAATGATATGGGTCATTTTGATATTCGGGTATTCTCATGTCTTCAGCCTTTAAAAAGTATTTTAATATTTCAGCATAAGACCAGCCCGTGTTGCCCATTTTAGCCCAATTATCATAATCGTGTCTATTTCCTCTTATATACAGCATAGCATTTATAGCACTTGAACCTCCTAACACTTTACCTCTTGGCCATTTACATCGATTACCAATCATGCTTAAGCAATAATCACTACTTGGTTCAGTAACAAATTTCCAGTCTATAGACGAGGTTTGTAGAACAGGAAAGAGCACTGGCACTTCGGAAAGTACATTCTCATCCTGACCAGCTTCTAATAATAAAATATTCCAGTCCGGGTTTTCTGACAGACGATTGGCGAGGACCGAACCTGCAGAGCCCCCACCAACAATAATAAAATCGTAACAGTCGTAGAGTTGATCAAAAGGATAGTCCCGTACTCTGTGTTCAGTATCTTCAAGCTCCGGCCGATAAAGATGAATGGCCATACGAAGAATTATTAAAGATCCCAGACCGGGAAGGAGCCCAAACATTATTCTTGTATTTGTCACCAGCGGCCTTATTGAAGTAATCCCTGAGCTCTCCATTTTACGCGATACTTTACGGCTTAAAGCATTTCAACTAATGATTTTAGTATGAATGAAAGCTGAATTAGCGTGATTGATTAAGCAATTTAAATTTTATTGTGAATTAATACATGAAACACAGACTAATTTACGCTAAATATTTCTACTTTTATTATATGTTTTCGTATTTATTTAAAATAGCCTTTCAAAACCCAGTGACATGAATTTGAAATAAAATAAGTTTGATTTTACGTTTATTATTAAAATTTTAAAGATCAATGTTTTATTAACGGAATAATGACATTATTTCAATTACAATGAAATTAATATTAATCCATTGAATAATTACTCTGTGCAATTTCGAAGTATTTCGGATCAGCAATATGAAGCTTCGGATACATTATACCCGTATATTACGACATTATAATAAATAGTTATGCTTTGTCAAAGGCTCTGTCTGTTAATAAAATACGTCAAGGATTGAAGAAATAAAAAAATAAAATTAATAAATATAAAAGTGTTATTTTAAATCAGCCTTAAATTAAGGTAACAAATAATAATATTTACATTCAAATTCCTATTAATCTTTGTACTTTTTTATTTTATCACAAGTAATACCTAGAACGTCGACGCTTCAACCAAAATTCTTTTATCATATCGCTTCCTTTTTCACCAATCATAATAATCGGAGCATTTGTATTTCCGCTCACTATATTAGGCATTATGCTACCATCTATAACTCGTAAATTTTTAATTCCATACACTTTTAACTCTGGGTCAACGACGGCTTCAGGGTCCCAATATGGCCCCATTTTTGCCGTGCCTACCGGATGATATATGGTACATGTATATTGTCGTATCATACACTCCCAGTATGCATCCGTATACCGTTGTATGCTCACGCACGCTGGGAAAGGATAGGGATTCAACATAGAATCGTATCTCCGGAAAGCTTCAGTTTTTGAGACAGCGACTGCAATCTTTACACCCTCGATTAAAGTTTTGACATCCAGTTCGTCTGTTAAGTAGTTAGGATATATGTAAGGATAGTCGTATGGATTGGCACTGCGCAATTGAATAAATCCCTTACTTCTAGGGCGTAGTAACATCGGTATTATGCTCCACACATCCTTGTTATTTATTGGACCATACACAGCGTTGTAAAATTGTTCAGTCAAACCGTGAATTTTTCTTATCTGTCCACCTCCGTCAGAATTTGTGGATCCAGATATAAAGTGAAATTCTATGTCAGGAAATTCATCGGAGGCATTTACGTACTTTGTATTGACAAAGGCTAATCCCTCAACTCCGCCCATGATAGTTAGGGGTCCCTCTCCTAAAACAGCGTATTGCATAAGTGTACTAACTGTGTGTAACCTATGCTCAACAATTGATAATTGTTTGTTAATTGTGAATGCTAGACCCCCAAGTCCAATATGATCTTGTAAATTCCGCCCAACTTGTAGGTTTTGTATTAACGGTATTTTATGTTTCGCCAGTTCTTCTGCGGGACCTATGCCTGAGAGGAGTAGTAATTGAGCAGAATTAATAGTACCACCTGATAGTATCACTTCTTTTCTTGCCCTTATGCGGTGAATCATTTTGTTCCGGACAAATTCTACGCCAAAGGCGGTTTTAGTTCTTGGATCGATTAAAACCTTTGTTACGAAGGAATTCTTTGCAATGTGTAAGTTCAAGCGATCCTTGGCTGGTCGCAGGAATGCTTTAGAAGTGGAACAGCGACTCCCTCGTCGCAGTGTCCCTTGCGCAACCATAAAGCCTGTTTGGTTTTCGCCGTTAATATCGCGATTTAAATAACCCATTTCCAAGCCAGCTTCAATGAAACTTGAAACAAGTGGAGTGTGGTATGGTGCTTCAGATACTGTTAGGTATCCACCAGTGCTGTGATATGGCGTTTGGGCTAGCGATGGGTTCTGATTGTCTTCTGACTTCTTGAAGTAGTAGAGTACATCTTTGTATCCCCAACCCTTATTCCCCAAAGACTCCCATGTATCGTAATCTTTTTTATTTCCGCGTAAGTACAACATGTAGTTCAATACAGAGCTGCCGCCTAGTACTTTACCCCGAGGCCAGTTGCATCGACCACCTTCCATGGCTGAAATTAAATAAGTCACTTAAAAATCTTAGAACACGCTGTATTTTAGTTCAACAAACTCATAAGTATTGCAATTGTGCCGAGCTTATGTTTCTCAGAATGCCTCTTCAACAAGTATATTTGAAACATACCTAAACAAGTGGTGCCCTGCGGTTCTGTCTTGTATTTCCAGTCAAGTTTACTCAATTGCAGATACCCCGCCAGTAAAGGCACATCAGATATCTCAGTCTCATCTCCTCCTGCTTCTAGTAATAACACTCTCCAGTTATGTATCTCTGAGAGTCGACTGGCTACCACTGATCCTGTAAATTAATATTTTTCGGTAAAATACGTATATGTTTATTTCAAGGACTAGGATATATGAAATTGATGTGAATATTTGTATTCAATGATTGTATCCTATCGTTAATTATATTTTACGACAGCGTACCATACAATTGTAAAATTCGAAAGCTCCATATGAAAATAGCATAATAGCATATTATAGCGAAATAGCATACAAAGCTGTGCTCGAACCAGCTGCCCACTGAAGTATTTCCGAACCACTTTGACTTAAGTTCTTTCAAGAGCGTACCGATTCTTGAAAGGCCGGCAACGCATTTGCGAGCCTTCTGGCAATGTGAGTGTCCATCGGCGGCGGGTACACTTTACTTCAGGTGAGCCTACTGCCCGTTTGCCTCTATTACATAGAAAACCTACCTATATTGTTAGTCTTAAGGTAAAACTAGAGTTAAAGTACTACTATTTATCATATACCTAATTATAGACACTTCTAAGTTTCATATTCAATTGTTTCTTAAGTAATAACTAGAAATGTTGATACAAGCCTTAGTGATTTGAGAGTGTGGCTTTGGGTTCGATTGGAAATATTTGTTCTGATTTTGAAGTCACAAAAAACTGATCAGCGCCTACGAAAGTTAACAAATGCTACATTGGAACTTTGTACAACTGCTACCTTCAGGACAGTTTTGAAATTAGAATATTAATATTTTACTTTAAGATACCAACATTATAAAAACAAAGTACTCACTGACCGGCAGAACCAGCGCCGACTACTATGAAATCGTAGTATGGTAACAGTGTTGCTTCATCAACATCAGCTGGTCTTCCCTCAGGGTCAGTCTGGTCGTATTGGTAGTAGGCTATTGCAGCCACTAACATTGGTATGAACCATGCTACCTGGAATTTATATAAACGCTTTATTTATACATTTACGGGATATTTTTATATATTTTTTGACACGTAAATAATTCTTTAATATGTAAAAAATATTTCATTTGTGTTATTCAAATGTTTGTTAGAGTGTGTTGCGTCTTACGTTTCAAAGGCGCTAAAATTTATAAAGTTAACAATGTTTAAAGGGGATTTAATTTGATATGTAAGACGACGAAAGTGAAAGATTAACAAACTAAAATCAACCGAACAATATACCGGGTATATTGACCAAAATCAAAGCTCCCGGCTGAATTCTATGTATTAGGGTAGTACTAATAACGTCATGGGCTGTTACGACTATCGGTTTTTACGACCAAATATAAGAAGTCCCTTCGATGTCGTTATAACAGATTTTGACTGATTATACTATCGCTATTTGCACATCGAAATCGTATGTTATCGTAACTAACGCCTCTTTACTAGTATTATGAGAATTATCAAGTTGTTTGAAAATGGTAATGCATGTAATAGGATAAAATCTGTGTCATCTAGGTGGTCCGTTCGATTCCCGAAAAAGCACAGAAATCTTTGAAAAAACTATAAATATCCTGATAATCGGTAGCCAAGACTAATTTTTGAATACAGAACTGAACAGACTTTTGGCCATAATCCTACCTGATGTTAAGTGAGATGTGGCCTATTGGTGGCCTCGCATGTCCAAGAGATGCCTATTAAACCGCCGCTTAAATGAACCCATATTATACTGTCTAGGGAAGGAGATCCACTCCTCTTTTTACAAGAAACGACGAACCAAATCGTGCAGCGCGGTACCTGGGAACTCCAGCGTGCTTAATAGAGTTGAAGCGCCAGTATCTATACGCAAATATTTCCATATCCAATCCTAGTTGATAGATTATATTAGGAAGTATAGAAGGATTACCTGCGTACCTGCGGCTGCAATAGCTGTCCCAGATATTACGTCGGCAGCTACATTCACTATGGAGCTCATTTTGACTGAAATCACATAATTATATATTATTTTAAGTACATATTTGAATTGTGTGATAGCAAACCTTTACGGTCAAGTTAGTGGAAATTATTAATGAATGCCAGTGTTATTTTTGTCAAGAATATTGATCAAAATTGTAAATTTTCTAAGTGTGACTACACAAAAAATATTAGCCATAATGCCATATAGGAATCATTTCTATTTCTACTGGGGAAATTCGAAATTTGTTCAGTTGCATGTTTCTAAGAAAAGTAACAAACTTAATCTCTATTGATTTATGACCAACAAAACTACTCTAAAAATATATTTTTTTAATGGCTCTGGCACGATTTGTGCATTAGCCAGCGTCAAGTATATTTTTTTTTATAATTCGTGCTTTGTCTTTAGAAATTCGACCGTGTCCTCCATGTACGGTTTAAGCACTCGCCCGGTACCTCACAACCCTCCCAAAGGCCGAGAACAAATTTTAAATTAAATTAAAACTTGCCCTCGAACCGAATAAGACCGCTAGGCTATGAGGCCCCCTCTAAAAATATTACTATAAATATAAATACAAAACTATTATATTATACTTCATACAAATATTTTTTTAATTTTAAAAGATCACTTTGTGTCACTTGAATTTAACACAATATTCTATTTTCAAACCGCATACATAATAAACAAAAGACGATCGGGGTAAACTAAAAGGATGTAAAATGCAGGTCATACAAATGAGGTGACCGTTAAAGCAACACGAAAGACATAACGGTATACAGTGGTATCGGTGAGTACGTGATCAAAACCGCGTGCGTTCTAGAAGATTCGAAATCCAAAATTTTAAAAATGGAATTCGTTGAAATGAGAGTTATTGGTTTTACGTAAGTAATATTAAACTGTGTTATATTCATATCAATATGAACGGTTTTTTATTTTCTTGGTTTTGTTTGTGTCAATTTAAAAAATATTGTAATTTTTTTTCGAAAATTGCATTGTTACTAGCTTTTAATACACATAACACAGGAATTTCGAATTGCGTCTGCATAAAATGTACCAATCAAATTTATATAAAGGTTACTTATATTTTGTATTTTGAGTCGAAGTTAGGCACTATGATTGTAGATAACTTACGATTGACACTTTAACGGCTGAACGGATTTCGATAAATGTTAATAATGACGTCGATCATTCCATAATTAAGGTTGACTTGTAAATTAATGTAACTAATTATATAACACAATTTTCACCCGACACCGGAAACTGTTAGTATTCTGCGTACGCGCCGGAGTCATTCTCCGGTCCAATGGACGAGGTAGATTCACTTTCTATAGCTGTGATTAATACTCCGGGGAATTTGTCGCTATGAATATCGGCAATTAACACTTCAGCCTGCCAAAAAAACACACACAGATACAGTTCGAACTTTTTTTAACAAAATTTCTCCTTTACTCTGCAAAGTAGTAGTTTGGAGGTCTTGATATCAGACGAGCTGTCTTTAAATTTATTTAAAAATCTTCTTTTTTGAGAATTTCTCTTCTGCCTCGTAATTAAGTAGCTTACTTGTATTAATTATAACTCATTTTCGCGAATTAGCTTTTACTTTTTATTGATTTTTTTATTTTTATTTCAGTTTAGTTTAAAGTCTAAATTTGTGGTACAAAAAAACAACCAATATTGCTTGAAAGACTGATCTAATTAACACCAGATACTACGTTTACTAATCAATCATTGTATTGTTTTTCGTTACGAATATTTTCTTATATTTCACCAATTTTCACGGATTTCCGTTCCACTTTCCAAATGTCATAGCTGTCATAATCTAGGAATTTAGTTGAAGAGTGACCGAATTTTAACATACATTAAACAGACGGTACAAGAACTGTCAAAGTGTCAAATCAAAGAAAATTAACTTCTATACAGATTACTTATAGTTAAAATTGTTTTTTTAATTAATTAAATGTTTTTTATAGAGAATAAAAATTAAGAATGAATATTGTTGCAGACTTTTCAGTTAATCTTATTACAACTATTTACGTTAGGTAAAGATTTATACAAACAACAAAATTTTGTTAGTAATTAAGGGAATGATTCACTAATGAACTATGACTATGTCAAAACCCAACACGTTTTTGACGTACGAAAGTCACCCTTTACGCTAAGTCACGTTCCTATTTATGACTCTAACATAATCGTTGCCATATAGCCTATTATAGGCATTTAGATCGAAAGAGGTTATTTAAAAGTATAAAAAAGTGTTATTGAGAGTTATCCGGAATCAAAATATGGCTTCATAAAGTAAAATTACTAAATAATCATTAATTTAAGAAAAAAAACATATTTAAACGTAACGAATACGTGAGTCACGTGACACAAAACGGTCACAGATTAGTCAAATCGACTATGACGTAGCATGCTTATAAATAATGTTCTCGCCTTTTTAACCCTAATACTATCTTGGAGTTTATTTACATCGGAGAGTGTTTTTGATCAAAATATAATATGTTGACGTTAACACGTAAAAAACCTAAAGTTTGTTTACGTGTTTATACACGTGGTATATTACAGAGACTAGTGCGACGCCATCTTGTCTAGAAAAGTGTTTTGGCGTGTTCTTGAATTAAACACCACAATTTATGTAGGTTCTATAGAAATGTGAAATGATTTTAAAAAATTTGTCCAAATTTAATACATAAAATAGCCAAATTTTCCATAAATTATTTGAAATACATTCACGGAGATGTTTACAAAAATCAAGATCGGGTCAAAGAATATAGTACATGGGTAGAACATAGATATTCGTTTACGCATTCTTCGATATGCTCCAATGATAATAGTCAGAGAAATGCCGTTAAGTTGTCATTTTTCCACTTTTACCCAAAACATCTAATGACCGAACTAAATGATATCGTTTATTACGCTTTCACAGCTTTGAGCTGGAACTAGTGTAGAAGAAGAATCTTTATACAGTTATATTTTTTAATTAAAATATTATATTACACATATCTTTTGTCTCAAATTCATTGACTTTTCTTCACAGTCTCAAAAACCAATATTTTAAATATTTAAAAAAAATTAGTGTACCTAAAGCGATATATTGTAACTAATTTTTCAAAGAACGATAAAATTGAAGAGAATTTAGTGAAAAGCTAAAAATAATTAGTGTTATCTGTGATTCAAAGTTTATTAAATAAAACCTAACATTAATTACTGATGGAATTTTAATAACAACTTTAAATTCTTCAAATAAAATGTTTATTCTTGTTTATATTCAGATCCTAAATTATATTGATAATTATAGGGCTATAATGACTAAAATAAGCAGGCTAAAACGACTGGATCCTGCTGTAAGGTTTTCTATAAAAAAATCTAGTCCTCGAATTTCGAATTTCTGTTTTTCAGGACCGATGAGTATGTCCATTTTACTAATTTATCTATTAAATCCAGAGAGATCAGAGCTCTTAAGTTCCAATTATTATTCCTCAGTCAATTGACATCGTCATAATTATATTTCATTATTAGCTGCCTTCGGGAACTTCGTTTCTTAATATAACTTTTTTACTAAGCCTACCTTTTTAGTATTTACATATACTAATATATCGAAAATCGCCGTAATTAAAACCTAAGTACTAAATATGATACATTTTTATTTTTTTATATATTCTAATTTTAAAGTGAATAAATAAAGAAAAAAATACTCGAATTGGCGCAGCCGTGTTCGTGCGTTTTGCGCTTAACATATTTCGCGATTCATTTTTATTTATAAAGAAACGTCAATGAACAATCAATAGTAGGATACATTAAGAAAAATGGACGACATCGCACAGCTGAGTTAAACGAATTATTTATTAAATTTTTTTACGTACTAAGTGCACTTTCATTGCCATAACTTTTAAGACCTCAAACCTGTTAACACCAGTCAATGACCTACCATTTATATCAAGAAGCTGAATGAGCTAATAATGAAGCTATTTCTGAATCGCAAAACCATATTAAATATTTAAAATTAAATCTATTTTTGGAAACACTCCGAAAAAGTTGGGTAATAAAGCAATAAATATACTTCTAATAATATTTACTAGATTAATTTTATATAGATATGGTTGGGAATCTATATTTTATTGTTTATAATGAAATGTGAGTGTGTTGCATTCAGGTCTTAATAAAAAAAACAAAATAATAGGAAAAACCAATGCTTTTTTAATATTATATGTGGATAAAAATTACTAAATTTTTAAAATATTAACTCACCTTTAATTAATTACACATTCACAAAACATCAAAAACATCACTAACTGTATAGTCCGCATTTATTTTTCTATTCGGTTCTATTAAAAAGCAACTTGCACGTTCACACTGTGTTCCTGAATGCGCGTTAGTCGACAGTGAAAGGGAGGGAGAGTGTTTTCATTTGACAATAAACACTGGCCACTACCATAGACTCTGCCGAAAATTGAAAGCGTATTATTAAATAAGTTTTTTATTAAAACCTCCTTACGGACGCAACCCATTGTGTCGATTCATTTGTTTAATCTAGTAAATAAATTAGAAGTAAATGACTGGCAATTAAAAAAATATTAACATAAATATAACCTTATTAAAAAACGCTTGAGCGTGCGACTCGTGAGGTCGGAGGTTCGAACCGGGCTGTGCACCAATGTTCTATGTGCGCATTTAACACTCGCTCGTACGATAAAGTAAATACCATGAGGAAACCGGCATTAGATCCAAAAAGTCACAAGATCCAGGCACAGAAGGCTTATCAGTGATGACCTACTTGTATATTAGGAAAAACAAATGATCACGAAACCTGAAACCTGAGACATAAAAAGTTATTATATATGTACCTATATGTAGTGATTTATTTTTAATGGCTATATAAATACGCGCTTACCAATATGTTAGGTAGTATTTATTTAGTTATTGAAGTAATTAATGCGGAAAATAGTCAAAGTCAAAGTCAAGAATCATTTATTCATATAGGTAACTCAATGTACACTTAGGAACGACAAAAAAAGAAATATACATTAAATGCTTCTAATTTTACATTTCCTGCCAGTTCTCAAATCATGGGCGTAGAACAGAAGAGAAGAACTGGCAATAAACTCTCCGCCACTTTTTTTAATCGCCAAGTTTTTTGTTTTACACAACGTTTGTAAGGAGCTGCAACCATTACACCATGTTCCACATGACATCTTAAGTAATAAATAATAATAAAATAAATTAAAAACAAACATTTGTCCTCTATCAGCAGGAGGCATGGTGAAATAGCAGCAATATGTACCTACAGCTTACTAAAATGTATTAAATTCGCGATAAACATTAAAATTATATTGAATTGCTATCTAAATGTTTTTAGAGGTGTCTCGAAAGTTAATGATTCCTTTAACTTATTTCCTTATTGCCATTCTTACCTTAGACCGCTTCAAATAACTAAACTAAAGATATATAAGTTTATTGGAAAACTCTTAAAATATTGTTTGTTGCTACCTGTTTGGAACCTACATGGTTTACTTTAATGCCTGATAAGCATGTTAGTGTCTGTAAGGGTAGGGAATAAACCAGCTATAATTTTTGGTCTATATCTCAGAATTTCTGTCAGTGCCGGATTAGCCACATAGCAAGAGTAGCAAATGCTACGGGCCCCGCGCTCCAACGCCTGTCTGACCGTAATAAAAAAAAAGTATTAATTTAGATAGTAGCGTAAAATATCTTGCATACCTTTAACGCGAAGCGCTTAGTCTATGCTTCACTTCCACATAAAAATAAACTCGACTTCGTCAAGTATAATCGTAAAAATAAGTACGTATTTATCATTTTAACGTTAATTTTCAAATTTTAATTAAAATCGATATACATATTTAGACTAGCATGTTTTGTACCCTTCAGATTTTTATTTTTATATAGGTATACATTTATTTTGCGAGTTTACGTAGCCGAGATTGTACTTTTCTAATCGATTTTAATATAATAACGATTATAAGTATTTAGACGAAACAGGCGAACTATTTAAATCCTAAAGCCTAACCAAGGGCCCCTAGGCAGAATTTGCTACACGCCCCGCGCTGGCTTTATCCGGCACTGATTTCTGTATGTTTCGTGATATTTTCCTAATAGGCAAGGCATCCAGACACAATCGTCTTGTCTTTGTAAGGCACTGTTTTCGTCGAGATGTTATAATTGCGATATAATTTAACGATTTGCGACGACTCGGGGTAAATTTATAATCTAACGGATAAAGGTACATTCGTAACATTCTAAACGGTTAGGTTAGCTTAGTGACTTATTCAACCAATCAGAGCGCACATGTCGTTTGGTTATCGCTTACTTATAATTTTACGCGTGAGTTCGGTAAGTTTATCAATTTGCGAAAATGTGGGCGTAATACAATTTATCTCTCGTTTAGTATCCTTCGAAGGTTTATAAATTTCCTAGGAAATTTATATACTTGCTGATTTTGTTATGTTCCGTATATCAAAATTATATATATGTATATCAAAGAGTAAACTGTAGCGACATCTACAATCTACGGTTACAGTCACTGTGATGATGTCATAACATGAAAAGCGCTGACAAAGTCGTTCCGACCGCTAAGGATATATTGTATATATAGAGTGTTTTTTTAGAGGTATAGAACTTTAAGTTGGCATTACTTTTCAAGATGGCGACCGATTTAACAGCTGTCAAATGATTTATTCTCTGTTTGGTTTGGCAATTCATCATGAATAGACTCACGCCTGAACAACGCTTGCAAATTGTGCAATTTTATTTCGAAAATAATGGTTCTGTGCGGAATACGTATCGCGCACTACGTCCATTTTATCGTCGACAAAATCGTCCATCAGAGCAGTTAATTTAAAATTGAAGCCAAACGATCATCAAGCAAGGCGTAGATTCGTCGAATAGGTCCAAAACAAGATTGCCGTTGTTCCCGATTTTCATAAGCGAATTTTGTTTAGCGATGAAGCGCACTTCTGGTTGAATGGCTACGTCAACAAACAAAACTGCCGCATTTGGAGTGAAGCTAATCCTCAAGTGTATGTCGAAACACCGTTACATCCAGAAAAACTGACTGTTTGGTGCGCTTTATGGGCTGGTGGCAGCATAGGTCCATACTTCTTCAAAAACGATAATGGCCAGAACGTTACAGTCAATGGTGATCGGTATAGAGACATGATTACTAACTTTTTCATTCCTGAATTGAACAATCATGATGTCCAAGAGCTGTGGTCTCAACAAGACGGCGCAACATGTCACACAGCTCGTGCCACAATCGATTTATTGAAAGACACGTTTGGTGACCGCCTAATTTCACGTTTTGGACCTGTGAATTGGCCTCCAAGATCTTGTGATTTAACACCGCTAGATTATTTTCTGTGGGGCTATGTAAAGTCATTGGTCTATGCGGATAAGCCAGAAACGCTTGACCATTTGGAAGACAACATTCGCCGTGTTATTGCCGATATACGGCCACAAATGTTGGAAAAAGTCATCAAAAATTGGACGTCCAGATTGGACTATATCCGAGCCAGCCGTGGCAGTCATATGCCAGAAATCATATTTAAAATCTAATGCCACAAGATTATCTTTCAAATTAAAAAAAAATTATGTCAGTCCAATAATCCATCCATCAATCCAAAAAAAACACCCGTTACATATACACCTTAGCCACTGGGGTCTACAGTTCCAGTCAGCTGGTTGTATTCGTCAAGGATCCTTCCTTTAGAAGAGAAAGCACCTTCCGTTCTACACAAACTATCAACGGTGTTCCTCATCACAGCATAGTGAAGGGGCAACATAAAGATTTAGAATTTTTGTGTTTTCTCAATGTATCGGAGCGAATAATTGATTTGTAGCCTCAATTTTAAAAATTTTCCTTCGTGTCTTAAACAAAATAGACAGAAATGTGTCTGCATTAAGGAAAAAGGAATGTCCCGTAATGATTGGACTTCAACAAATTATTTCTCTCTAACATGTCATATATTGATGTCGAATTGTATTCATAATAATAATAATAAAGAGCTTTTATTCATTATCAAAAATATATTTAAATAAAATTTTTACTATAACATGCGGCCCCAACTTTTTCCATACGATTATATTTTTGCCATCGTCATCAAATTTTTTCATCGATCTATTGGTCTGCCCTTGTTCCTTTTTCCTTTTGGACCAGTCCAATCGGTTACTATTTTAGACCATCTGTCACCTGTATAAATTATAATGGGCTACGTACCTAAACGTAAATAACTGCAACGCTTCAACTTGCCAAAATCTATACATATACAACATATAATCATTACTTTCACCTCAACGTCTGATACTATTAAACACTCATTATCTAATATTAAATATAATATTATAGGGCTATGTGAATTGTATACATAAGTAAAGCTTTTAATGATTAAAAAATATATTTAAATGTGTTTTATTAATTATATTCAAACTATTTCCAGGTGGCTGTTTCGGTTCAACTAAAAAGCGAACGATCGTCGGTGGCTGGGCATGGGCGTGGTGTTTCGTCACAGACGTACAACGTATATCCCTTGAGGTAGATAATAATTCATTAAAATTACATATAATGTTTGGGCGGAGGGCGGTTTCAACTTTAAACCCGGTTCGTAGACTCAATATAAAAATAAAATTTCAATTTTTATAAATTAACTAATGATAACTTATAACCTTGATATCATACTCTAAAATTGAACTATTTAAGTAATTAAAATCATTTCAATATAGATATTGAATAACATTCATAAAACATCTATTTGATACCAGGTAGAAACCGTGCTCGTCGACACGCGCCCTAAGAGGCTTTCGAATACAATGTACCAAGGAACGCTTGTTAGGCACAGAAGGCTGGTCACCTACTTATTTATTAAGAAAAACTATCTTGAAACAGAAATAGAGACGTGGCCGAGACTTAAAGGTTGCTGCGTTGCTGTTTTCATTTTCTATTGCAAGACTTATAAAACATCTCAATTGTAGCGGAGTGCAAGTGATATGGTAATGGCATAATTAGATAGATTTTATTTTGGAAAGACGAGAGCTATGCTTTTATTGATATTAAAACTTCGTATTTATAGTATTTATTAGATTATAAAGTTTTCCAATTTAATATAGGACACATCCAGGAGATCTTAGATTCGATTCCTGACAAAGCAATAATTGCATTTATTGGCTCAATTCGTTGCCGTGAACTAAGCTAGCAAATCAGTAAAAAACCCATTTATTTCAGAAGTATTTCCAGATTGATTGTATGATATGTTTTTCCAGGTTATGACTCTTAACCCCATGTGTGAGTACGTGGAGACGGCCCAAGGTGTGCCACTGACGGTGACTGGTGTCGCCCAATGCAAGATCATGAACGAAGACGAGCTTCTAACTACTGCCTGCGAACAGTTCCTAGGCAAATCTGTGAAGGAGATCAAAATGACAATCCTCCAAACTTTGGAGGGACACCTTCGAGCTATATTGGGTTAGTTAATATCTGATTAATGAACGTTTGTGTCATTCTTTATTGTAACATAAAAATCTTATTTATATATTTCGTTTAATATAATACTTGGGTCGGTATCGTGATATATACGACGACTCATTGGTCTAGTGGTTAGTACCCCTGACTGCGAATCCATGGGTCCCGGGTTCGAGCCCCGGCTGAGACGAACATCGATGTGATGGGCATTTGGTGTTGTGCTTAGGTCTTGGGTGTTTAAATATGTATTTATTTGTCTATCTATCTATAATATGTATGTATATCCGTTGCCTAGTACCCATAACACAAGCTTCACCAGCTTAGCATGGGACTAGGTCAATTGGTGTGAATTGTCTTTAAAAAAAAAAAAATATAACCTGCATTTGAAGCCTAAATTAAATGTGACAATAAAATAAAACAATATAAACAGTTATAATATGACTTTGCTGTAGAATGGATGGATGCCTGGTTATCCATATCACAGGTTCTTACCTAGGTTGGAAACCAGTCGCCCAATAACTTCTTAACTGTAATCTTATTGTTTGTTGTAAATGTTATATGGGAGAAAATAAATTATTATTATTATAAGGTATAAATTATTGTCAATATCATTCTCCAAATTTGTTGGTTGCAGCGCCATCTATAGTAGTAGAAAAAACTGTTTGATGCTTATAGGATACCAAACTTTAAATAGTTCCCCTTATACTGTGTAGATGGCAGTAAATTCATAACTTCATGTAAAATATTTTCGTATTGACTTAACAAAAATAATTAAATTTTACGTGACTGCAAAATTATTGAAAAGTCATTCAACATTCCGAAAATATAAGTTGAGTCAACACGAAAGTACCTTTAAGCGAATATATAGCAATCCGTAAGTCTAATCTCATCTTGACTGTGACCCAGAAAGTAGACTTAAACCAGATAGCCTTGACCGAGTAGAAGGTTACTGACATATCACGCATCAGGTCATAAATATTACGAAAAGTTCTAATACATTTCACTTCTTCTTTCAAGTACATTTCCGGTGTCTAACTTCTAACACAGTTTATTGCTAAGTATATTGTGCTTTTTAAAATGAGACAGTCTTCCCGGACAATGCTCACGCATATAACACGTGGTCCTAGGTAGATAATAAATTGATTATTTTCGTGTCTAATAAATAAACTTAAATAATCACATATAGACAACTTCCTTTAGTTTTTTTAACTCGGTTAAAACAAATAACGTTACAACCTATGGTTTTGGCGTCAGATTACAGCAACGGGAATCATACTTAGCTTCCATTAAGATTTGTTGGTTTTCTCGGGATATTCACCTTAGTTATTTGGTGTAATAAGATCAATAAAACATATCATCATAAAAATATAAATTAGACGCAAAGTTTTCGTGACGAGGGAATTTTCAGGATTTAAATTTTAATTAATAATATTTTTTTTAAACAAAAGAAAAACGTTAATTTTCCCAATAGCTGCGCTGTTCGAATGTTTGAAACATTACTTGTATATTTTATGAAACAATCCTTCAAAGATGGCCTTCCTTTCTTAGCGAAGGATTCTTGAGTACGTGACTTTCTCTGAATATTGTTGGGCATTTAAGCTAAAATAACTCGTATATCCGTGCAATAAAGCTGAAATTCATAGTTATTTTACAGACATTCACTGCACTTTATAAGTAGCGTTTGAAATGTAAGAATAATGCAGATATGGAAATGTGTTCGTGCCTTTCCTCAATGATCGAAAATGTATTACTTCCGTTGTGTTCTTAGGAAAATTACTACGGGCTCATCGTAATACAAACGAATATAAAGAAGATTTATTTGTTTGTAATGGATAAACTCTACTACTGAACCGATTTTACTACGAACAGTAGGAGCGAGAATTAATGAATGATGTAAACAGGAAAAAATATTTTCATTTAAAAATCTAATTTGGGTTGAACGCGTTCACATAAAAAGGATTTTTTTGCTGAATAATTTCATTGAAAGTTATATGCTAATAACATGAGATAAAATGTTTGCTATAAGTCCTAAATTCAAAGCCCTATCCCTCACAAGGGCCTTTATCGCGAGACCCAAATTCTCTACCTGTGCGACAGCTGCTTATAAAATATATAATACTGAATTCTAAGTCGAGACTAGGAAACGTACGTGTACACGCTTTTTTCTTAACTAAGTTATTTTACCTTATACGGTTCTAAAAAACAGCATTAGGTAAAAGATACTTATTTGGCAACAATCTAGTAAATTAAATTAGCTATAGTGAAAACAACTGTCCTCTCGATTCCAAGTGTATATTTTCCTCTGGGAGGCTATTATTTTTTTAGGGTTTGGCCAGTGAGAAGCAGGCATTTATGATTTAGTTAACTATTGTTGCCTTGATTTTTTGTATTGTTAAAACAATATTTTTGGTGGTTTGTTGGGTACAGGCCTTTGTCCCGCAACACAGTTTTTAGTTAGTTATTTCGACTATGTGTTTGCGTGTTGTTCCCACGAGAATGTAAGTGCGTGAGTTAAGAGTACCAACTACCAACCCTATTGATATATGCTTTGCTAGCACTAAACCAAATGTAGGTCGTGCGTCAGCAACAACTAATACTTAGTAAGTGAATCTGAATGTATAAATTCATGAATAAATAGATATTAATTTGATTATTGTTTAGCTCTTAATTAAGTGCTGTCACTCTGTTGATTTAAATAAATTATTTTTAAACCAAAAGTCCGTTGCCGTTCCTTTACTCGTGCTCCTATTTCACCATGCCTACTGCTGATAGAGGACAAATCTTTGTTTTATTTATTTTTTTATAATTAATTACTTAAGATGTCATGTGGAACAGTTGGTGGTGTAATGGTTTCAGCTCCTTACAAACATTTTGTAAAACGAAAAACTTGGCGATTAAAAAGAGTGGCGGAGAGTTTATTGCCAGTTCTTCTCGTCCGTTCTACGACCTTGATTTGAGAACTGGCAGTAAATTTAAAATTAGAAGCATTTAATAAGTATTTATTTATTGACGTTCATAAGTGTACATTGTGTAACCTAAATGAATATATGATTTTGATTTTGATAAGTGTGAAAGGAAAGCCTTCTTATTTTCTTTTTGTAATTTTTGTTTAAGACGAAATAATGTTTGTGCTAAATGTAAGTTGTCCAACAGAAGTTCTTTATTTACAATTGTTACTAGAACCAAAAACAAATAAATCCTAAGTAAACAATTCATATTTGTCATTCATGAGTAATATAGTTCTTTCTCAAAGGTTTTGAATTATGAAATTGTTTACAATAGATGACTCATAGCAAAAAGGGAAATCCAGTCGCAATGTTGTTGCACTCAAATCCCGCGCAGGTTCTTCAACTATAAGAACTAGTTACAGAAGGCTGGCGACAAGGCTATATATAGCTATATATATATAAGAATTTCTTGTAGTTGAAGAACCTAAAAATAGGGGTTTATCGTACAGGGGTGAAAATTAGGGGTTGTATGTATTTTTGTATGCTGTATCATAAAAAAATAAAAAAATTTTTTTTGGGATGGACACCCGTTAACACTTAGGGGGTTGAAATATAGATAGTAGCCAATTCTTAGACTTACTTACTGCATAAAAAAATCATAAAAATCGGCCGAGCCGTTTCGGAGGAGTATGGAAACGAACATTGTGACACGAGAATTTTATATATTAGAAATAATACTCTTTATTTCGCTTAAACATCTAATTCTATATTTATCCCACGTTTTTCCGCCATTGGTAATTTCATAAAAATTTATGATATGGCGCAACACGGTCCTAAAAAAACAAAGATTGTGGAATTTTACGTCGACCGCGTTATGTCAACACTTCAAACAACTGGTACTACACAAAATCTAAACCAATTTATAAAATTAATAGACAAAAAATCCCTGCTTTCAGTCAGAATAAAGGAAAGTTTTAACAATGAATATTACCAAAGCGTTGTACCTCAATATTCGGAATCAGAAAATACAGAACAAAGGCAAATAATAACGAATAGAACATCGCAAAAGTACAATACTGATAGATGAAGTTATAAAATACCGGACTGTCTCTAGAGGTGTATTTCTTATTTTATTGATGAAGATTGGATATTCTCAATGGTTTATCTTCAGAAAGTTTGTTGTACTAATATTACAATGAGAAAATATTTGTATTCGTTTACAGTAAAGCATTCAAAAAGTAATAAATGCACTTCTTTCACCATCATACATTATATCTAAATAACATATATACGAGTATATATTTATTTCCTAAATATAAAAAATAATGTTTCGCCGTGACCACGGACGGGATAAGGTGATAATTTTATGTGACAGGAAGCAAACTATTTGATTAAAGTGATAACCGCCGCACATTGACACCTGCAACAACGGGGTGGATTGCCGACCTTTCAGGGAATAGTACGCTAACGTCCATTCCTTTTTGAGATGACACAAAAAATATATCTGCTACTTCTAATAAATCGTAAAATCTGTTAAGTGATTTGGAGACAGAAAAAACTCATAATAAGCATACATTTTGTATGTACCTGCTAACTATATCGTTCTTTGCCGTTACTAAAATATGTTTTTACACAACTCGTACTTGACGTTGCATCAAGTCCATACTCTATGGGGTTTTTGTCTATGGTCTACGTCTATGTCTGCATGAAATGTCAGCGGCCTTCTATAACTAGTTCTTATAGTTGAAGAACCTGCGCGGGATTTGAGTGCAACAACATTGCGACTGGATTTCCCTTTAGTTATGAGTCACCTATTGTAAACAATTTCATCATTTAAAAGCTTTGAGAAAGAACTATATTACTCATGAATGACAAATATGCTGTGTTATATATAAATATGTATATATATTTATTAAGGTTTTATTTGTTTTTGGAAGTAATACATTTTCGATCATTGAGGAAAGGCACGAAAACATTTCCATATCTGCATTATTCTTGCATTTCAAACGCTACAAGCGAACAGTGTTTATGGGGTATCATAGGAATAAAAGCCTAAGTAATAAATAAAACTAAATTTTTAATTGTTTTTATATTTATTCCAATTTTTCTCTCTCAAATTAAAAAACATACTCAATTTGCTCCAGCTGTCTTTGAGTTTGCGCTTAGCTACATATTTTGGCATTAATTTTTATTTATATAGAATATAGATACATTATATATTAGGACAAGGCATTAAATGAATTTAAATTACTTACAACCTATATAATATTGAAGTTAAAGTTAATTTTATTAAGAAATATATCTGTAGCATTTCATATGTACATTTCTTTTTTTGACGTTCATAATTGTACATTGTGTTACCTATATGATTAAATGATTTTTGACTTGATAGTGTACAAACTTTCATCCTGTACACTATTCTTACAAAGCATTCTGAGATAGAATACGATCATAAACTTGTAGATAGAAGGCGTAGAAAGGATACCGTATGCCGTCCTCAACTTTTCAAAACAGCTCTTTCCCATAATTCGTATTGCTTTCTAGGTACCCATTTATACAATAAACTTAACAAAGACCTTCAAATCTATCATCTCACAAAATACAATTGAAAAAAGTAGTAACTGAATATCTCAAATCGCTTAATTACCAAACCACAGAAAATCTATTACGACCCCTAATTTAATTTAATAAATGGAACGTTTTTCTCGCCCACACTAGTAACAATCACACACACACACGCACTCACACTGACCCGTACACTCACAAATGCACATACACTCACACTCACAAACTAGACTTTTGTTTTTGTTAACTTTTTTTATATTTTTTTTATATAGGTATATTTTTTATTTTTATTTTTTTATTATAAATTATTTATTGTACGTTTTTAAAAGTTGTATTAACAATACTTTTTGCCGCTATGTCCAAGAGGGATTGATGACTTGTTATAACAGGTTTTCCCAACCTTTTTCAAGCACCAGTCCCTCACAATAATAGATAGCATTAAGTTTATTGTAAAGTATATTGTCAAAAGAAAGATCTTAATGTACCACTTTACTTGCAATTAAACGATTAAACTTTTGTATAAATCTTCTGTGCGTGTGTTTGTTTAAGGCTGGTCTAATTTTAATTAAATTTTTGCGTGTGTGACTCGAGGATGATTTAGATTTACGTTTTTAAATTTGAAGTGGTGGTCTTGTCTCTACGAATCGAAGTACGGAGGTTCGATTCTCTGGCTAGACGTCAAGGCTATTAAGAAGTATGGTTACTCCGTATTTACTTCATTTGGTTAGGGATTTTTCCAAAGGCTCAAGACTAAGTTTTCATACCTATTATAGTCCATAATTATAACGAGAATATAAGTTTCACTCTATATTTAGCATGACCCAGGATGAACCTTTCACGGTGCATTTTTGTCTGGCTGCATAATGCGTGCCTACTATCACGTAGCCCACGTTGAATGCCTTTTACCATGACGTCAAAAACAATTACATTTTACAAGGTGAAACTTTTGTTAAAATCTATGACAAATTGTAAATGGCTTTGTAAATAAAAAACTAAAGCAGTATTAATACTTCAACTTACAGATCTGTTTCTTTACATCTTAGCGTAGATACAGCTAGTGCGATTTATAACTTCTGTATGTCAAACATGTCTTTTACGTACGTACTTAAGCTAAGACGATTTATTCACAAGCGAGACTTAAGTGTGACTCTCGTATGACAAAAACGTATTGGATTTTGATATGTGCTAGTCATAGTTCCTGCTTAGTTTTGTTTCTGAATCTTACTAAACAGTGTAAGAATTATTTATTTATCTTTATCTTATTATATTTATCTTTATGACCTCTCTCTGGGTCTGTAACATATATATATAATGCTCAGTTGTAGAGTAAGATCATTCGTACCAGATCTTCACCGACAATTTAAAAATACCAAGAAACAAATATCACTTGGAATTGACAGAACATTGAGATCTATTCTACTGCTGCTGGCAATCCTTTCGGATTTTGGAGAAACTGTTGGTCACTTTTTATGATACTTCGTCGACGTATGAAGATAATAATTACTTCGCACGAACATAAGTGACATAACAAGATAGGTATCGATAAGTAATAACCGAAATAATATAGCCTTTTACGAGTATTTTAAGCACCAAATATTATTTATACAATTCCATGCGTTTATTTTTATCCCATTATTCAGAAAATCACTTCAATTTAATTCATAACATTTAATTGCACTCTATTAACTTAAGTACTTATCTGTACTATTAAAAGAATTTTCAATTTTGATGTTAAAAGTAAAGGAAAAATGAGACAGAAGGTACCTTGGGTACCTTGGATGGAAAGAGAAGGAAGACAGGTGAGGAGTTCTAGAATATAGAATAGCATAGGACAGATCAACATTTGGAGGTTTTTGTACAGAGACAAGCTGATTAGTTGAAATAATAGTAAATAATGTAAAAAAAAAACGAAGTACAGCAATAGCTTTTTTTTATTAATAGCAGATGCAAATGCCTGCTATTACATACTATTTTTAAATTATACCTAGCGAATAGACAAAATTTATCTAATCTAATTTTTATCTTAATTCATATTTGGCTCACGCGTAACAAATAATTCCAATTTACGTATTATTGACGTATACAAGCTGTTATCTAAAAACCGGTTGATTATTTATACATCACTACATGGACCACCACGAATGTTTCTAGCTTAAATGGCGCTTAATTTTATAATTATGTATTATTTTTAATGGTATTTGTTTGAATTGAGTTTGATTATTACTTTAATTACGCTGTTATCAATAAAATCGTAGTAAAATTTAGTGTATGATAAATTCCGAAAATTACTATAACAAATAACAACCAAATAATTATTCCAAAAATTATATACAATACATATAAGATAACATAACTACGAGGTATCTATTAAAACTATTTTTAGTAAAACTTCTTCTAGTTGAAGAAATGTACAAAGTTATGGGGGAAAGTGGAGTTTATATTGCTAAGGGCCTTCGCAACTTCATCATTCAGTGACGATCATTTGCGTAATACAGTCTTGTGTATCGATTTTTGTTCTTTTCAACAAGCGCCAATGTTTTCACTGTCAATTATATTAATTGTTTTAATCTGTGTTGTGTTCGAACGTTGAGGTTTGAATTAAGAATCTTAACGCGACTGTAATCTGTGATCATATTTTTTTCTTTATGAGGTTTTTATCAGTTTAAATTTGGAATACTCAATTGTAATCTAGTAATATATTTGGCGCGCTTTTTTGTCTGTGGCTTTTGTTCACATGAAGGTCATGACAATTCCCCAGTGAATTGGTGTAATATAGAAAGCTATTTTAGTTTTCACTATGTCGCTGCTATGGATGAGTGTTTTTAATATTGGATTGACTGTTGGCTGTACTTTTGCTGTCATTAAAAGGTAAGAAGAAATTTAGTTAAATTTTTAAACTCCTAGATTTCGTATTTTAAGAATAAAAAAAAACATTATCACTACAAATATTTGTCAGTTAGCTTTAGTGGCGATTGGATTAGGACATGATATCACATCGGAAATCGAGTTTTATACGGAGTGTACAACATAAACCTACGACCTGAACTTGACAAAGGCCTCTATTTCCTTTGCAGTACAATCTGATTATTGTTACAATAAACGTCTATTAAAATAACAATAATTATTATGGAAACAATTAAAATATATAAACATTTTTACTTATACCATATTTGTTTAGTTGAGTTATATAGTTTACTATAGTAAAAATCCGAAGACGCGCCTCTGTGTCTACAAGCTACAATTATTTCCGTTCTGAAGATGTACACGAACAAAATTTGGATTTTCTTACCCTTTATACGTTATCTTCTTCATATATTGTATTTAAAGATTTTCGGTTAAGAATGGAACGGAGATATCCAAGGTACTTTTTTATTTAAAAAAAAATCATCTACAAAAGGATATATTCAATATCAATATATTTTCTTAACATTTCTAGAGAAACTACCATACATAGTTTCGTAAAGGCATGGTATGTGAGTAGCCCGGAATTTTCTTCTTAATAGTTACAATTTTCATTAAGATCACAAAGGGCAAAGTTCAGAAATGAGTATTAAAAATGTATTAGATTTTGACATACGGAAGCCACACATCCTAAGCCCAACCATTTTAAACAAACACCGACGACACCACATCACACACAAGGCGGTTTGCGTTGTGTGTTATGTGAAATAAAATAATTATATATTATCAGTAAACAAGAATTGACATTATCTCACCTTCAATGATCTATCACGTTCATCTGAGTTCATGACACTTAAGAGAATGAAGCTGTAATTATTTAATACTAATATAATAATTAAGGAGAATTTAATATAGGTTTGATGCCTTTTTTAGGCATTTCATTGGTAAAATAATTTTAAACTATCATAATAACATTAGCGTAAATAATATCTATTAATATTGGATGCAATATTAGACTCATTAATTCAAATTCCAACCCTATTTATAATTGTATCCAATCGTGAGGAAACCGACATGTCTTAGACCCAAAAAGTCGACGACGTGTCTGGCACTGGAGGCTGATCAACTACTAGCCTATTAGATTTAAAAATGATCATGAAACAGATTAAGAAATCTGAGGCCAGGACCTAAAGAGGTTGTCGCGCCACTGATTTTTTTTTTTATTTTTAATGTTGTGTTATATTAAGTTATTCATAATAAATTAATTGGATTGACACGTTTTATGGAATGAAGGCCATTGTTCAGTCTTTCCCCGCTCATATATTCCTTGGTTTCTGGTTCTTTTCCACCCACAAGGTCAATCAGATTAAGAACTTTTTTGACCCACCTGCCTATCGGGGGCAAAGATTCTATCCAATATTATGTCATTAATATCCAAACGAATCTGTCAATGACAGTTTCATAACCAAAAAAGTTTGTGAGTTGATTTATTCCCAAACTCTTCAAATTTACTCGAATAAGTTTTATTATTAATCCCAGATGCGAGAAATGTTAATTTAAGTGGACTTAAGCTTCTTTTTTTTATTGTATTATTAACAATGCGTTGGTTTGATAATTATACAATCTTTCTGTATATATCCGAAAAAAAAACTTCTTTGGCTAGTACTTGGAATCTAGGTCATAGGGTTACACTCCATGTGCGACAAAGCTACGTCACAATTAAATAGATTCTTATTTGTAATTTGTAAACCAAGAATGCGAATAAGTTTTTGATTCTTATCTATTCCTTAATATGAAATTTTAAACGATAAGAAAGGTCCTTTATGAAATGAGCGTACCAATTCTTTAAACGCCGACACTCGCGGGCCTTCTTGCAGTGTACGTGTCCATGTGCGCGGCATCACTTATCATCTGATGAGCCTACTGCCCGTTTATCTTCTGTTCTATAAAAATAAAAGGAAAATATAGTGTGAAATAATAAAATTGAGATATCTATGGATGCCACGCTAACATTTCCAGTTTGAAGAGAGAGTTTTGAAAACAAGGAAGTGAGGAAAGTGCAAGTGCCTTACTTAAATGTAATGTATTTATGATAGATTTTAATAAGGTTTCATAAAGGTTGATATAAAGATAAGGGTGTCAAGCGGTTAACGCGTTTTCGGCGTTCGTTTATAACCTCGTCAGGTGTGATCTATCTAAATCTAAAATCATTAATATTTAATAGACTTCTCAAAATATCACTTGTAGTAAATGAATTATTTATTTATATTCACGCCATTACCCCGAAGGGGTAGGCAGGGATCACGGATCTCCACTTTCTCTGGTCCTGACATACAGCTTTCGCTTCATCCACTTTCATGACATTCACCATGCATGTTCGTCGGTTATGGGTACTTTTAAAGTTTCTAGTAAATGAAATAGTATTACAAATTCATTTAAATAATTATATTATTACTATCTGCCCCCGCGAACTTCGTTTCTTCTTAATGTGATTTTACTGAGCCTACCTTTTTAGTACATATCAACATGAAACATTTTGCTATGCTATCCCAGAAACTATTCAGTTTTCTGGAATGAAAACTTTTTAGGTTTTTATGTGATTTTTTCGCTATATAGACCTCAGAGTTCAAGTCATAAGATTTGATTTAACAAATAAAAAATAAGGGTTGATCGTAGAATAATTTCTGTGTTAAAGATTCAGAAACGAGAGTTAGCGCCAGCTGTAACTCCTATATGTATGTCAAATACGTTTTTGACAAACGGGAGGTTTTGATGACTTGGAAACCCCAATTTATATGAAAAAGTTCGTAAAACATTTCGCTGACCAAAAGGGTTGTTTGCGAGAATGAAACTCTCTTTAAATGCCTATTTTATTTTTCATTCGTGTTAGGTCAACACGATATCGGTTTTCTTGTAAGGATTTCCTCTATATGGGGTCTCGTTTAATGAGCTTCGCGATTTATTTTGCGACCTTACTACTTGTCCCTAGTCCGTGCCTTATATTTATTTTTATACGATACTTTGCTTCGACAGTTAAATATTTATATAAATACAACCGTTTGTAAATTGATTCATATATTTTTAATAACAAAACTTTCGTTGTTTGATAGTTCACCACTTAGGCACAAAATAAATATAATTTTTTTTTATTCTAGCCTAATAGACCTTGTTGCCATGAGCGTAAAATAAATATTAATGCAATATTATTTAAAAATTATGTTCGTTGTCAAATACACTTTATAGTAAAAAACTAATCAAGCGCGCGCGCGCTGTGCACTTTTCAAGTGCACAGGCGCTAATAAAAGATTTAAGTTGGCGCCTAATAGATATTACCGGTGACCCCAGAGCTGGTGCTTACCTCGCTCAACGAATAAGTATCGCAATACAGTGAGGAAATGCTGCCAGCGTTAAAGGTACACTGCCACAGAGACCAAACTTTTTAAATTTGTTTTATATTCTTTTTAATTATTTTTATTATTACTATGTAGGTTAAGAAAATTGTAAATACTGTATATTTGATTGTTATGATTTCTAATAAACTTCATAGCAATAAAGAAACAAAACAATATTGCTTCTAAATACTGTGTTTATTTGTAAAGCTTACGTGTTCATTCTGTATGATTTGTTGGCTTTAATATTAATGCGTTGCAAAGTGCAAACTATTGCGGGTTATGCATATGCAGCCAACTCCCTCCGTGATTACGGCTTACACATTGGTCCATTAGACTTTATAAATGTCGGATAAGCATATTTTAGTTATCAGAGAATAATTATTACAAATAAAATTCTTTGGCAAACTGAAGATCGCAGCGAAGGTCAACCAGTTCGATTTATGTTCGGAAAATTTAATGATCTCCAATTCGTGTTTCAGCATTTTTCAAAAGATTTTTCCAATCCCATAAAAGTTAGCGGAGGTCAACTACTCGTAGTTATAGAACTGTTCATCAACAATCGTCTTGAAATCTATGTCATCTTTTTTCAAAAAGTTTAGATTTTCGCCTAAACCCATAAAAGTCAGTAGTTTCATTTACTACATATTATTTCGTTACTCTACCTCGATTAGGGTTATTTGTATTTGATTATACCCGCTTTATATTGGAAAGCTGTAAGCATCGGTTTTCAATAGTAATATTGTGAAAACTCCATTGGGACTTCAGTCCCTCCGCTGCCGTCGCGAGCGGCGGGACCTGGCTTCGCGGGATTATCGATTTTCCTGGTTTTATGATAAATTATCTGAATTAACAAATTTAATGTCAAAACCCTCTATTTTTACGTGATCACTTTGAAGAAACGTGGAAGTAAACAAAATTAATTAAGAAGTTTTTCATTCGTTTTAATTCCAAGACGTATTGTTTTACATAATATGGATCAACACATCATAAAGTCCCAGTAGTAAATTGGGTTATTTTATATAATTTTTTTTTAATTTTTATTTAATATTCAATCGGTAATGAAAGTTGTAAGCTTTTGTCGTGGTGAGGCTAATTTATTAGATTCCAGTAAACTTCGATGCTAGCTTAAATAGGGTTAGGAACTTCGTATATTTACATTTCTATTCTCTTATACTTTTTAAATGGATATTAAGACTGTATGAAAAAGTATGTATGTTGTGTGGTGTGGCTATATACGAATGGTTTAAGTGTCGATGTACGATGATTTATTTAACTTTAAAACTATTTGTTCTTACTTAAAGAAATTAGTTCTGAAAATCTTAAAGTGGAAGTAGTTATGGTTTACTTCTATTTATTACTTAATCGGTAAGCAAGCCTTCCTCGTTGTGGGGCAAATTTATTAGTTTCTAGTTAACTTCGATGCTATCTTAAACAGTGTTAGGAACTTCGATAATTTTATTCTCTTTAATGGATTAACGGATCAATGTCTATATACTTACACATCAGTCTCTTGTTTTATTATACTACGTATACCTATACATTAAATAAAAGATAGATACGGCATGTTCCTCTGAGCCGACATTATAGTGTTTCCAATAGGCTATAAATACAACATTCTACCGCAGATAGGTGATTGCATCTTCTGTTATCTATTTTACCTTATGTTCTTTCCATTATATACATGTCTTATTTATTTTAGACTGTTAATATATAAATACTAAAACCCTTATTTTCTACTCTTGCTGTGCAATAAAATCTGTAAAGATTGGTCGTAATATGTAGATAAGATAAAAATTATTTACTTAGTTTTACTTGTAATATATTTTAATAAAACAATTACCTCTAGAAAAGAAAAGAATCTTGTGACTATTGAATAACATATAATCCTCAATATTCACGATTAATCGAATGTTGATTTTTATTAAGCAGTGTTGGCCTAGTGGCTTCAGCGTGCGACCCTCATCCCTGAGGTCGTAGGTTCGATCCCCGGCTGTGTACCAATGGATATTCTTTCTATGTGCGCATTCAACATTCGCACGAACGGTGAAGGAAAACATCGTGAGAGAACTGGCTTGCTTTAGACCCAAAAAGTCTGGTAGCTGATCACCTACTTGCCTATTAGATTGACCAATGATCACGAAACAGATACACATATATTTGTAAATCTGAGGTCCAGACCTAAAAGGTTGTAGCGCCACTGGTTTGTTTTTTATTTGTATTAAACATGATCAAATATCGACACTTGACGTCTTCGATTCGATTTTACAAGCGAAATCCCGCACGTTCAGTGATTTATTTCGTCCAAAATCCATTTGGACATTCTACGACTAACAATGTTGCTTTGTTTACAGACTGTTTTGTTTTTTTCGTTCTATTGTGATGCCATTGTGTCCAGAGACTTTTTAGTAACTAATATTGTTACTAAAAATATACATAATTTACAGACTGTGTTCAAATGACGTACTAGCAAATGTTTAGTACTATATTTAGATGAATGATCTCCTTGTCCTATCATGTGTTACAACGAAGGAAGCGTAGGGTACACAATCGGTACAGAGATGTAATAAACAGTTTTTCACTAGAAATAATACTTTGTAGTCGCCAAATTAAACCGATATAACTATAGTTGTTTTGAGTTTTTAAACTTCAAACAGCCGTCTAACGAATTCGATGCATATATTACTTCAAATAATCAGAACTAACATATAACCTTGTATATAAACGAATTAAAAATACAGTTAATACTTGGACACTAGGCTATTAAAAAAAATTAAATAAATAAAACTAGGTTGTGTAAAAATTCATATATCGCCAGTCCCACACTAAGGAGTCCCTGTGGGTTACTAGATAACATTAGTCAGTGGTACATGGTACATGTTTAAAATAGTTTTTTGAGAAAAAGTAGGTTTAGTGTTACATGTAATCTAACACAAGTCTGAAAGATATTAAGTATATGTGAATGTGTGAGTGTGTGAATCGGTGTGTGCGCATGTATTTGAGAGTGTAGAGCTAAGAATTGTAGAGTTAGTTCTCAGAGTCATGTCAAGATAGGTACGTAGTAAGGCCGCTGTAGATTCGAAATCTAATTCAGCTAGCCATAATCCAGCAGCTAATTATTTCATACTTTAGCTTGGTGCTCCTTGTTCAAAAGCGGGATCCCAAAATTAAAGTAGCCATGATGAACGCCTTCAAAATGAGATGGCACCACAACTAGAATACTTTTTAGTTCATTTTTGAGCTGGCTGTATATTTTTTAAAGAATTTATATAAGTTGTACTAAGTATAGGTGTGCGGTGCAATGCATTACGTTTAGATATATACAGGGTGGTCAAAAAGTCGTGGATCAAACGCAAATAGGGGATAGATGAGGTCATCAGCTGCAAAAAATTGTTCTACGGGAGGTCTCTAAGCTCAACCCCTGCAGAGTTATAATTGGATATATATAAAAAAAATAGATATTATGAAAAAGATACAGGATCTAGATTTTTTCGAATTTTAATAAGAATTAGTCAAAAAAGTCAATTTTTTTATAAAAACGCAAAATAAATTATAACTTTGCAGGGGTTGAGCTTAGAGACCTCCCGTAGAACAATTTTTTGCAGCTGATGACCTCATCTATCCAATAGTTGCGTTTGATCCACGACTTTTTGGCCACCCTGTATATATCTTTTTTACATATGGCCCCTACATAAGCCTATCAGTTACGCGACCAGGCAGATCTGTAGCCGAGGAGCTAGGCAGCAGGGGAGTGTCAAACTTGGCCTTTCCTAAAAAGGAACTTTATTTGCTTACACTTAGGTCTGGTGGGCTTGGTGTCTCCCACCGGTTCCGAGCGACAACTACTCCGGAAATATCCTCATGATAATTATGGGAGAGTCGGAGCCCGCTGGGACCTTTAGATATTCACAGATAGTAAATAGCAACTATGTATCTCTGTTATATTTTATAATGCCGAAGTTCGACCCTGTACCCTTAATCCTACTTAAGAATTATCAGCTTGAAGGAGTATTGAGGTCATGTCAAGGACGTTACTAATTACGTCTTATCGTTAATATTATTCTATTAATATCTAATTAAAAATCCACATGCCTTGGACACAAAAAGTCATAGACAGAAGGCTGATCACCTACTTGTGTATTAAGAAAAAAATATTACGAAACAGGGTTGTAACACCCGTTTTTTTATGTATACATAAATGTGGTACATTTCTTCATAACAGTCTAAGGTCAAGTGATCTATTGACCTGCCCTTTAGCTTCGTGACTACTAAGGAGGGTTTATTGATTCAACGATATGCCCTTAGAATAAAGCAGATACATTTTTGATTTTAATTATAAGTAGTAAAATGAGATAATTTTATAACGTTTCAAATATAATATCGATATCCAATAATTCATGAGAGAGAGAGAGGAGAGAGACGAGAGCAGTGTTGGCCTATTGGCTTCAGCGTGCGACTCTCATACCTAAGGTCGTAGGATCGATCCCGGGCTCTGCACCAATGGACTTTCTTTCTATGTGCGCATTTAGTATTCGCTCGAACGGTGAAGGAAAACATCGTTAGGAAACCGACATGTCTTAGACCCAAAAAGTCGACGGCGTGTGTCAGGCACTGGAGGGTGATCTTGCGTATTAGATTTAAAAATTATCATGAAACAGATTCAGAAATCTGAGGCCAAGACCTAAAGAGGTTGTAGCGCCACTGAGTATTTTTTATTATCCAATAATTCATATTCCATCGGGATTCAAACCGAAAAGGTAATCTACATCGAACGCGAGACGTAACAATCTTTCGGTCGTACTTAAAATCAAATTGATAAGGATCATGCCGCATTTTTATCAAATACAGAGATAAAAACATATTATGACGGAAGTGTTTGTAATGCAGAGTGCGTATTCAGGAGTCTATTTAGTATAAAATTTGCACTGATTACGACTTGACATGTCTTTAGTTTGGACCGGTTATTCACTTAATAATAATATAGTCTGATAATATATATGAATAAAATACTCATAGACATTCAAGGGCGCTAATGCTTTGACAAACTGTATATTAATAATAAAGTATTCTGTAGTTTATCCTGACTAAACCAGTCACCAGTGTCTTCGTATTGCCAATTTGATGTCTTCCAAGTCGTTATAGTGTTTATAATAATGGAAATACTTCGATTTGCGCTTATTCCTATCGGGCTTACATTTGGGCTGACATATCTTAATGTTAAAAAGTAAGTATTAAATATTTATTTCCAACACACAATTATATTTAGAATATTCTTTACTCGCTCAACGTATATAAGTAAGTCAATACAGCTAGGAAATTCTGCCAGCATTAAAGGTACACTAACCCAGGAACCAAACTTTTTAAATTTGTTTTATTTACTATTTATCCATTTTATTATTATGAGTAACTAATTAGTTTTTGTTAGATTTTATTTGACAGTAATGTGTTGAGTTTAATGTACAAAATGCGATGAAATTTTATTTTGTATACAAATAAGTGATTATTAATTTAATGTTTGATGGTGTTTGGATATAAAATGGTTGTAGATGAGAATTGAAAAAAATCGTTATTAAAAATTACATTCAATTTATGTTATAATTGTATTTCATACTAGCACACCTGTAAAGGAGTGAAGGTCTTTCCAAATTCTTCCATTTGTCTCTTATCTTCGCTAATAGTCTCCAATCTTTTCTCGCTACCTCTTTTATATTAAATTCCCAGGTTATAACCATCATCAGCCATTTTGGTCCATTTCTGGACGTAGAAGAGTGGTGGAGAATGTCTTGGCAGTTCTTCTCACCAGCCTTACGCCCTTGACTTGCGAACTGGTAGTAAACGTAAATTCAGAATCATTTTAAAATCTTTTCTGTTGATGTTCATAAGTGTACTTGGTTACCTATATGAATAAAGTTATTTTGAGTTTGAGAAGGCCTCCTTCACCAGCCCAGCACTGGCCTCTCTGCAACGTCGTTGACGATGTCGTCAGTCCACCTAGTCGGTTGGCGATCGCAGGGTCTTTTGGTCTGCCGAGGTCTCCATTTAAGGAGCGTTCGGGTCCATCGGTTCTTGTCCATGCTCGCTATGTGGTGGCCTGCCCACCGCCACTTAGATATTGCGACAGTCCAGTTATAGTAGAAGTATAACTATAGATTTAGACATTGTCATAAACCATACATTGTTATCTCAATAATTACGACAATTCTTAACAATGTTATGCATTTAATGTGCAACAATTTTTATGAATTGCTAATTATAATGAGAATCGCTTTTCTATAAATGTGATTATTGTTCTCTGTAGAACGTCGCAGGTAAAAGTTAGATGTGTAATCGGCTACTAAATGTTAACCATTACAGCATTCCATCTCCAATTCCAACGCATTGGAATGTCAGAACAACGTCTAACAAACTCCAACCAACTTACCTATCAAGCAAAACCTTTATAACAAAAGTGTTTACGTATTTACTATTAAGTACCAGTACGCATTGTCATAGGTTTTTATAAAAAACCAGACTGGAACGAATTACGACTGGTATTTCGACTATTGAACCCGGACTATAATGACAAAGGGAAAAAAACTGTCGGGTTTTGCTATATTAATTAAGAAAATATATGTAGTTTATGCGTAAAAACCTAAATTTTTTTAAAAGACTTTATATTTAAATTACAACAATGTGGCTCATGAGACACATTTTTATGACGTGATAATTCGAGGTTTTAACTTTTCATTTTTAAATGTTATTTATCTCTACATAGTTTGTGAACGACTGCTACTCATAAACATTTTATTTATTTATCTATTCAACAAAATTACATTACAATTACAGATTACTTCAAGGAGGTAAATATTTACATTTACATAGAAAAAGCAACACAACATTAAACAGTAATAGATTAAAATATTTACAAAAAGACGGTTTCTTTCATTATTGGACATGGAATAAACCTTTTGTCAGTTCACTCAACGGACAATTAAAACGTGTGTTAATCTATGCCGTGCATTATTTTCATACATTGTGTCATGTGTGCCCTTTTCGAGAGGTTAGTTTTCGCTGAGGGTACGAATAGTAACGACGGTCGCCGCCTAATGTACAACGTAACTTACTGTAGAGTTGTTTCTTCAACTATTTATATTAAAATTCATTAATCACAGCCTGTCATTGCTGATGTGAATTACTTATAAAAGTATGAAAGTTGAACTAGGTAAACACCATTGATATACAAAAACCCAAGATGCACAATCAACGTCTAAAAAACGTCCTCAAAAAATGAGCGCAACATTCTAAATTGTGCGCTCATTTCAAATAGTCTCGCGTCTACAAGTGGAGTCGATGTTATTTATTTGTGTTTTTTTTATAAATAAATTTATGTACTCTTGAACTTTTTTGTGTGTAGTTTTTGACAAATATATTTACGCTATATAAAGTGTGGGTCAGGAGGTAGCCAATTTAACATTTTTTTTTAATTTAAAGAAAAAACTTTTTAACCGGATTAATGTTATGTATTATTATAAATTTACAACTATTTAACATCCAACACCTTTTGTCTTCAGTCACCGTGACCACTCACGCTGTAAAGCACCCGAAAAGTCAGATAAATTTAAAATTATGTTAAATAGTTGTAAATAAAAAAGTCATGTTCGACTCCACTCAATACCTTGTCCTACCGACCACGGTCGGTCGTAAAATTTTATTGCTTTAAGTACGTATACATTGCGTTGTAATAACAACTTTAAGCAATTCGTGTAAGGTTGATTTTGCAATAATATATGCTTGTAACATATACTGTTATGGACAGAAATAGTGTTTCGGGACACTTTCGAGCGTTACTTTTATTCGAGACTGTGCATCTTGGGTTTTTTGTATATCAATGGTAAACACTATTACAATAGACAAATAATTAAAAGAAAACAGTTATTTTGAAAAAAAATAACTTAAAAACATTATGCTAACTAAGAAACGTTTAGGAATAGCCCATTACGTAAATTCGAGCAGAACGTGACACCGAAATTTTGGGCGTGTTATAAATTAGGGTCTTCAATCTTCAGAGGGGTGAAATGCTGGATTCCTTATGAAATGGAATTTATATCCAGTAATGTTAAACAACGATGTTCTACTGAATTATAATATATTATTTTTTTATTAATACAAATGTACAAAGAAGGTTTACTTTTAGACAACAAGTTATCATATATTAATATATGCGTATCTTTCCCACAGGAACTCTTACAGTAGAAGAGGTGTACAAAGACAGAGACCAGTTCGCGGGTCTGGTGCGCGAAGTGGCGGCTCCAGACGTCGGTCGGATGGGCATCGAGATCCTCTCGTTCACGATCAAGGACGTCTACGATGACGTGCAGTACTTGGCCAGCTTGGGCAAGGCGCAGACGGCGGTTGTCAAAAGAGACGCGGATATTGGAGTAGCACAGGCTAATAGAGATGCTGGAATACGGGTATGTTATATATGCATTGTATTAGAATATTAGATGTTTAAACGGCTGAACGGATCTTTATGATTCGAACAAATATATATATTAAGGCACCACGCATCACCTATTATGTAGAACCAGCTGCCAGTAGAGGTATTTTCGAACCAATGCGACTTGTCTTAAAGGCCGACAACCACGCGGCTGTGCAGGAGTCCAAGGGTTTTAACTTAAGGGGCCATAACTTTATTTTAAGTAACCCAGCTGCTGCAGTAGGTTTACAACTTATAATTTTTTTTTTATAATGACATGAGTTTTTATTAATGAAATCAATTACCTTAAGTACATATAAAATAAAAAATATAATATGTTTATTATGAATTATAAGATACAGGTATCACTTATTCCACGTCATTAAATTTGAAACTGCAGGCATCCCTACTGATCGGCAAAGAAAACAGAGGGTGTAGGCCGAGAGAAAAAGCAGGCGTAAAAAACTTTCGGTACTCTTTTAAAATAGCAATCCATCAAAGAACACTTATTTTAAAACAAATATCGCAAATTAATTAGAAGTAGCCTGTCTAGCACTAGTCCCAGGCCTTTTTATCAACTAGATAATCGTTAACTTTATAGTAATCCTTTTTACACAGCTTTTCTTTAATACATTTCTTATATTTATTAAAAGGCAGAGATAAAAGAGCCTTTGGTATTTTATTAAAGAAGAGTATCCCTTTTCTCTAAAAAGAGTTACTAACTTTAGATAGTCTAGTAAATATTATATGTATCGTACGTATGCTTTGATTTCATCCAATTAATCATAGAGGGTTCAATCAAAAACTTCAATAAATTAGCGGTTTGGTTCATTTTAAGCATATAAATTGGCTTGACCTAATTCTGTTTTCTTTGTTCGTCAAAGTAGATTCATCATTCATTACCGGAAAAAGACAATACTTATACATAAACGTTTCTTGGGTTAAATATATGCAATACAAAATATAAGGATTTGTCTTTTGACTAACAAAGTTATAGTTGAAGACTGCTTCAAAGAGTGGATGGGGTTTCATTGTATGTCTAAACATCGTCTATATTAGGGTCTTCAGGGTATGATTCAGTTCGAAGCCTGGGAAAAAACATCAGAGAAACAGACACAAACACGTTAGCTACGTTCTCTTGGCTCTTGACTCTATATAGGGTATAATAAAAGCCAGTTCTCTACGCAAATGAAAGTCCACCCAATTTCTACTTCGCTTATTCATCCTTGAAGCTCTTCAATGACCCACGACGTGATTAGTTGTTTCTTTAGTATAGAAGTTTTTATATAAGTGACTATTGTCTGTTACGAGAATAGATGTCTTTAAACCTAAACAAATTGTATCTTTTGATATATGACGGTGCACACGGTCTACATAAGTACTTCAGCTTTCTACTAGTAAAATACCTAATATATAAAATTTTCGTGTCACAATGTTCGTTCCCATACTCCTCCGAAACGGCTTGACCGCTTCATATGAAATTTTTATGCATATTCCGTAAGTCTAAGAATCGGCTACTATCTTTATTTCAAACCCCTATGTGATAAGTGGTGTCCACCCCAAAAATTTATGTTTTATTTTTTAGACAATTTTTTTTGTTTTGATACAGCATACAAAATAAATACAACCCCTAATTTTCACCTCTCTACGATCAACCCTTATTTTTTAGTATAGTAGATAGTTATTTTTATTGAACTAAAAAATTGTTTCCTAGAAATAATATACATGGCAAAACAATGTTTGCCGGGTCAGCTAGTTTTATTATATAATATATTTGATTGCACTTACATACCTAAAAGAACAAGGGCAATTGACATTCAAATTAAGGCCAATGTCGAAAATGTCGTTTGGAAAATTGGGTAACTAGGCGTAATGGTGTATTAATAGGTCTATTTCGTCTTTGATCTACATTGTTATAATTCGAGAGATACTTATATATTTCCGGGTTCACTATACATAAATATATTCACTGTAAAATATATATTAATAACATATAAAGGGAGTTTTCTGTCCGCCAGTACTGTAAAGCTAAGTAATATGTAATGAATTGGCATATTAAAGATATTTTATATTTCCGTTTTGTCCAATGTATGTTTTAAGGAACAGGGACAAACGGGCAAAAAGATTACCTATTGATAAGTGACATCGCCGCCCATAAACACTCTCAATGGCAGAGGGCTCGCGAGTGCGTTGCCGGCCTTTTAAGAATTGATACGCTCATTTTATGAAGGACCATAAATCAAACTGGTTTGGAAATACTTTAGTGGGGAGCCTACATAGGCCAATCGATATTTACTTTCCTCCAACTTTTTAAGACGTTTTAATTGATTGATGGAGTAAATAAATTGCTCTTTTGTTTAATGGTGACAGATGAGATAGCGATTAGACTAATGAAGAATTATGTCAAGTTTAAATTGAATCGTAGAGATTTAACCAAGGTTAATTAATAACAATGAGCAGTGTTGGCCTAGTGGCTTCAGCGTGTGACGCTCATCTCTGAGGTCGTAGGTTCGATCCCCGGCTGTGCACCAATGGGATTTCTTTCTATGTGCGCATTTAACATTCGCTCGAACGGCGAAGGAAAACATCGTGAAGAAACCGACATGTCTTAGACCCAAAAAGTCGACGGCGTGTGTCAGGCACTGGAGGCTGATCACCTACTTGCCTATTAGATTGAAAAATTATCATGAAACAGATTTAGAAATCTGAGGCCCAGACCTAAAGAGGTTGTAGCGTCTATGTGTTAGGCCTATAAAGAGTGGGCACGTATCGACACCTGGATATCTGATTCTAAATTCTAATCACCCAAAGAAAATTCTCACAGAGGTCCAGCCCTCGCATGAAATATAACGGTTAACGGTTTAAGATATTTACTATAAAAAATTACGTGAGAAAAAGATATAACTCCTAAAGAATTTTCTTAGATTGAAATAAAATATTAAATTCTACTAGAAAGTTTAAAATTACTAACACATAAAGTGTATGTATTCGTGATGCAAATAGCTTCTAACATACATCTCGTTTCTAAATAGTTATCAGGGTATATAAAAAACAATGGCGCTATAAACTTTTAGATAGCTTATAGCTTAAAAATCTGTATCTGATTCGTCATGATTTGCGTTTTCTAATAGGCAAGTAGGTGATCAATCTTCTATGCCCGACACACTTTTTTCTTTATTGTGTAAAATTATGTTAGGTATTACTTAATTTCATTATTTTATTATGTGTTTTCAGGAAGCCGAATGCGAAAAGAACGCAATGGATGTGAAATATTCAATGGACACGAGAATCGAAGATAACTCTAGGCTGTTCAAGCTGCAGAAGGCTCACTTCGATCAGGAAGTCAATACTGCTGTAAGTTTTAAGTTTCTTAATAAAGTTGCACATTATATGTTTACAACCTTTAGAATTTAAGTACAAAATGTAATTGTTTTTGCGTCAAATAAAGTGTTTTTTTAAGTTGTTGTTGTTGTTGAAACTATAAAAAAATACATTTAATTTCTAATTATTATAATAAATAAGAATAATGTGGATAATTGTGAACAAACGTATAAATATATATTTACGAAATATATCACACTTGAATGAGAAAATATTTGTGTATTTGCATCATACACAATTATATTCAATTCCTCTTTTTTTTAAGTCGGTTAAAAAGTGACATTAGTTGTGCGATTTTTTTATTTTGATGTCAATTAATTACATATTACCCGTGGTAAATGTTTTATATGTAACGTATAAATTCAATTTAATTAAATTTGCCTGACAAAAGTACCTCGAAAACAAACTTTGGAAACAAGTTTTGACAAATGACCGGAAACTAATTTCAATTCGAGCCATTCCTAAACGATTTTCGATTCGATTTTCATTCATTTGCAAATAATTAGCGCAGAGGGAGAGCTTTTGAAAGGTTTATGTGAAGTTTCGGTAAGATAAAATTAGGACTATTTTACTTGAAATTTAAAATAGTGGTGGGTGGTACGCCATCGTAATCTTTGTGTTTTTTATTGATGTTTTAGAATGTGAATACTTAAAATAATGAAAATATTTTAAACTGTAAATAATGCTTAATTATATTAAATAAATGATTTCAAATCGTCAAATTTTTTTCATTCTCATGCATGAAAAATAAATCAGTTTCGTTACATACATACAATATACCTTTTTTTTGTTGAACGAGCTGTGGAATTGGCTCCCAGTAGTCTCAAGAAGACTTACAAGTATATAAAAAAGTGCGTAACTCTTCCCTTAAAGGCCAGCAAGCTTGGGTGTTCATGTGCCTGCCTTTTATCACTGCCTCGTGGCGTAGTAGCTTTTCCTTATAAAAAGAAATACTGTTTCTGGGAGTTCCCAACTAGAATTCTCTTTTAGGACCTAATCGCGTTCCAATTATAAACGTCTAAAGACAAATCAGAATCAAACGATTCGGTTTTCTAATGTACTATCTTAGTCCCTTTCCCGTTCTCTTTCTAATGCATCGTAAACATAACTGGACATGGAATGGTGTCTTGAAGCGGAATTTGACAGCATTGTCAATAGATATTGTCAAGTTTCTTGATATTTGTTTATTTTTACAGAAAGCCGAGGCCGCTTTAGCATACGAATTGCAGGCTGCGAAAATCAAACAGAAGATACGAAACGAAGAGATTCAGATCGAAGTCGTGGAGCGTCGCAAACAAATTGAGGTAATTTCTTACCCCTTATTTTTAAAAACCAGTCGCTCTGTTATACCAAATATTTGTCTCTTTTCATCGCAGCGTAAACTCAATTTGTCGGAACACAAGATCACTCTAGTATATGAATATAATACATATTACATAGTACAACTTTAGTATTTTAATAAAGCTTTTTAAAGATGAAATCAACTATAATTCTGTAAGTAATTTTTTATTGTTGCAACTAAAATATTCAAATTCAAACGAATTATCTTCGTCTAAAGTCAGGTTATATTCAATTATATTTTATCCTCTCAGGTGGAACAACAAGAGATTCTACGCCGCGAGGAAGAGTTGAAGTCAACGGTTCGTTTGCCTGCTGAAGCAGAAGCTTACAGGCTACAAGCGATCGCCGAGGGAAAACGGTAAGATATTTAAAATTTACGCAAATTAAACTATACAAAAGAAAAAATGCGAACCCAATATCTCCAAGCGAGCGATAAATTTATAACCGGCGGGCCATGGACACCTGGGGGGGCTAGCAGTTGTGTTGGCGACCTATACCTGTATCTGTTTCTTGATCATATTTTTCTTTATAGAGGTCAGCCATCTGGTTTTCTCACGTTGTTTTCCATCATACGACAGAGCGTTACTTGTACCTAGGTAACACAGAAAATTTGTAGAAAATGAAAAACGGCTTAATGTAGAAAGTTGCCAATACTTTTATTGTTTTTCGAAGTAATCTCCGTTCCTCTCTACACATCGTCGCATTCAATGGAACCTCTGAGAAAAGCAGTGGGCCCATTCTTCCTTAGGGGTCTCTTCTATGGCATTTTCGTACGCTTTCACTGCATCATCAGGGCTCGTAAAGCAAATACCTCGAATTTTATCTTTAGTTTTGGGTTGGTAGCAATATATCCAGCTTTCATCACCTGTGACGATGTCAAATACAGCATTTGAGTCACCCCCGTTGAACTTATCTAACATTTGGCGACACCAATCCATGCGAAGGTCGCTGCATGCTGGTCGTCGGTCCATCTGGTACGAACTTGTCTTATACCAATGCCTAGGCTTGCCCGTATCTGCTGATAAGTCACTCTCTTATCTTCCTCTATTATGCGTCGCACAGCTCTGATGTTATCTTCAGTAGTCGCTGCTAAAGGACGTCCCTCACGCGGATCATCATTGAGATTGCTACGTCCACGCTTAAACTCGTTAAACCAATTGTAAATAGTGGCACGAGATGGGGCTTCATTAAGAAATGCTAATCGCAGCCTATCATAGCTTTGTTGTCGAGTAAGCCCACAACGAAAGTCATAATAAATCATTGAACGAAAATTTTCTCGCGTTAGGTTCATTTTCACGTGTAGAGTTTTAGATTTGCCGCCAATTCACAAAAACAAATGACAAATGAATGCAATATACTACATAAGGTTACCAAAGAGTTCTAAAATTTAAATTCAACAAAAGTTTTCATTAGCAATATTTCTTCTAACTGGCCAATTCTAAACATTTTCAGTATTATCCACATACACATAGAAAGGAAAGTTGGGTTCATTGGTGCTAGCCGTGATTCGAACGCGAGAGCTCAGGGCCAAAAGAGCGTATTTCTTAAATGTCTTAAAATCACCAATTTAATTGATGCCTATTTCAGTACTCAAACAGTGGAAGCCGCCAAGGCAGACGCGGAACGTATCAAGGTGCTTGGTCTAGCTGAGGCCACAGCTATTGGGGACGTTGGTAAAGCTGATGCTGAGAGGATGTTGGCAAAGGCCAGGGTGTACAGGCAGTATGGAAATGCGGCCATCATGGCTTTGGTTCTTGAAGCTTTGCCAAAGGTAAATTTGGAGTATAGAATACGTGGCAGGTCCATTTTAGTAGTAGCTAAGTTTTAAGGCTTGGAAAGGAATAGACATTTCTGCTTCAGAATTATTTTTATTTATCAGTTTTTACCACCCAGTTTTTCTAAGCGAATTAATCTCAAGGGCTCTGAGTTACAAGCAGGAATTTAAATCAGTGCTAAAGCGTACCGTGTGTTTCAACTATCATACTTCATAGATATTGAATGTCTTAGAAATAAAATACGCCAAAGAATCTACGAATCGTAAATATCTATCCCATGCGCGTTACTTATCCTGGACGTAATTTGTATGCTAGTTGTGGTTCTCTTAATTTGGGATCACGCGAAACACAAACTCACAAAATCATTATTGGGATCAGGATAGCTGTCGGTATCACTACAGTTACAGAGTTAAGATCCTCGAAATTTTGACAGGACTAAATTGAGTGTAAATTTTAAATAAGTCTGACTCCGCTTATTTGATTTTAGTATTTACCTTAAATGTCTTTAAATCACTAATTTTATTTTAACTCCACTAATTTGGTCGTAATTCGTTAATAAATTCTATAATATAAGTCTGGTTTAGTATACAAAAATAAGTATAATAAAAATGTGTTTATTTATTATAAGTATGCATTACATTACATTATAATTAGTATCGTAATATAAGAGTTGCCAACATACGAAACCGGGCTAGCGCACTTTAAGTTGTTGTCATTGGAGAATCTTAGAAAATTAATTGATATATCGTTTGCATTTAAGCTATTTAAGAATCCGGTGTGCCCCAACCTTTTAACTAAATTTAAACTTCGTGTACCCTCTAGATACCTCAGGCATCCGTTTGTCCTTTCTCTCAGAAGAACGCGTTTAGGCAAAAACTCACTGATATTGAGATAAACGAACTAGGTCCGGATATCCATAGTTTGTTATGTTTGCCTATAAGTGCTTGTCACATTATATATTTTAAAAAAAATCAGTGTCGCTACAACCTCTTTAGGTCTTGGCCTCAGATTTCTGAATCTGTTTCATGATCATTTTGAAATCTAATAGGCAAGTAGGTGACCAGCCTCCAGTGCCGGCACACGCCGTCGACTTTTTGGGTCTAAGACATGTCGGTTTCCTCACGATGTTTTCCTTCACCGTTCGAGCAAATGTTAAATGCGCACATAGAAATAATGTCCATTGGTGCACAGCCGGGGATCGAACCTACGACCTCATTCGCACGCTGAAGCCACTAGGCCAACACTGCTCACACATTATATATTGCATTTTATTTTTCTTGTACCAATGGATCAGTGGGCGTGTTTGGCCGAAGTAAGTACTTACTAAACTTAGTAAGCCAGTAAGCATAAAAAAATTAAAGTCTTACAAGCTGACTGTAGCGCTTTTCGGCCAGGACAGACTTACTGGCTTATTAACATAACACAAAACACCGGTTTATGTCATATCCCGTACATAACCTCATAGACTGAATATAATTGACAGTACTAAATTTAGGAATATAATTTAATACCTGTGAAATTTATTTATTTTACCTATTTTCGTAGTTTCAAATGGATAATTTTATGAGAAATATTTTATTGGATATTTTATTGTCCGTTTTGTTTACATCAACAATAAGCAAAATGGCGTCGTATATTAAGCCATATACTTACTGCGTTAGCACTTATTTTGTGTCCCGGCCGAAAATTTTGTAAGCATAGTAAGTGACTTACTAAATTTAGTAAGTACTTACTTCGGCCAAACACGCCCAGTGTGCCGAGCGTTGGCAAGCTTTTATAAATAAATAAATTACAATGTGTAAGATTTGGGAACCCTTTTAAGTAAGAAATATCTGTGTCCCTGACACAGCTCATTCCCAGCTCTTCCATAACAACGTTAATATATGTTTTTACTCAAACTGGTTGTCCTTATTATCTTCCAAGTCTTATTAATAAATTATCATTATTCACAGATTGCAGCCGAGGTATCGGCTCCTCTAGCGAAGACAGATGAAATAGTCCTCGTTGGAGACAATGGGGCAACTGGGGAAATGGCCCGACTGGCTGGAGGCATTCCACCCGCAGTACGAACACTTACTGGCCTGGATATTAACCAGGTGTTGAAGAGACTTCATCCGAGTGCACCAGGTATAGCGCAATTTCTCAGATATTCCTTAATGGTCGCGCAGGCTTACCCTGTAACTTTTATAGCTATTTCAATATTGCGTCATTAGATATGGATATTAAAAGGAATACAACGAACTTGGACAGATGACATTTTAATTATTTATGCTAATTCCATTCAAGTATTAACCTTTTAACAATCAGGTTTTACAGAGTTACTCCAAAGATCAGGCTGGCATTTCTTAGGTCGACTTTTATTCTCTGTCTTATCTCCAACTCAAAGCATCAATAATACAATTTTTTGTAAGACAATTTTTACAGTACTTAAGAGAAAATTGTGACTTAGACTCGCTTTTAAAGCCGAAATTGTGCCTTAGACTCGTTTATAAAGCCAAAATTGTGACTAAGACTTGCTTTTAAAGCCAAAATTGTGACTTAGACTCGTTTATAAAGCCAAAATTGCGACTTAGACTCGTTTATAAAGCCGAATTAGAATTAGAAAACCGCTGTGGTTTGTATAAATGTAAGTTGTAACCATAGCAGTCTTGTTTAGGAACGCGGCAAATGCAGATAAAAGAAGTTTTTCAAATTACTTTTTATGTTATGTTAGGCTATCTAATAACTGACTGGATAGTCCATTTATTATCTGAGGTAGCAAAACTCTAGCCATAAACGTTGTTCGTCAGCTATGTACAGAACTGAACTTGCGTTTTCGCTCGGGTCTGTACGTCACGCTCAAAAAAACAAGAAGTTTTTATGTCACCTCGAAATAAAAATAAGGACTTGTGTCTGCTGTCTTTGGTCCTCTATTGCGTTTCCATAGAGATTTCTGGCTTAATGGATTCCTAAACAATTTTAAATTGACCTTTACTATTTGTTTCTCTTCTAGATGCGTCTCCATTGGCAGCAGCCAGTAAGAAGAAAGAAGTTGCAGCTTGCTAAAACTATTCGTATGTCTAAACTGCACAAAGCATTTTTATTTGTTTAGTGATTATCGTACAAAATAATAGCACAGTATTAAATACTTTGATTTCCAATATAATTGAAATTCCATTTATTGTGCTAAGCGTGGAATTTTTCTTTTTAATATCTTTCTGGAAATACTTTTCAAGTAAAAATGTGAATAGTTCTGATGTACTATCCACGAGTATGTATTTATATTAACTACTCATGTTATTTTTTAGTGAAAATATCTAATGTAGAGTTGATTTAGGAGCTTATGGTAGACTAAAATTTTTATTTAAAAATATTTAAAATGTATGAAAACTTCGATAACGTTTTTTTAAAATTCACGCTTGGCACTTAGGCAGTCTGTTTAATAGAACAAATTATTTTTATACAATTTATATTCTTAATATATTTTTCTCGTAGTTCTTAGATACTGTATATGAACCAGTAGATTTTGTACTGTTATCTAAAGTGTTCTTAAGGCACTGCCTTTAAAATCGAATATTACTATCACTGTGTGTTTATGAATTTTGAATTGACCTAGTGCCTGTACATATCAGACCCGGTAGAATGTTCATCAGTCTTTGCTGTTGACGACGAATTCCGTTTCTACCGAGTCAAATAAGTGTGAGGCGTTGACGTGAGAATTGTTTCTTGAAATAAAGAGGTGTAACCCGAAACGGCGACGCTACTCTGTAACTCCCAATAGCGATAACTTTGTGTACTTTGTGTTGCGCAGTCATAACATGAGCTCTACGCTTATTGAAAGAACTTGCATTTTTAAACAACAGTAACAGTATTGAAAGTAACAGATTACCGGCGCTTTAAATTTATTTCCAGTAACTTTACTTAACTTTACTCCATTAAGGGAGCTTCTGGGTCGAGACGCGCCAAGTGTGACCCCTATGTCAAAAAGTGTTTAATTTTGACATACGGAAGACATAGTCCCGTCACATCGGAGCATTCTGGTATTGTTTCTACCGTACTTCAGTAAATTTTGTTTACCATAGAGCCAATTCTTGCGCAGACCAGCGCCAATTTGGGTCTGACTCCGAAATTTTGTCGCTAAATTGATTTCTGATTCTCTTTATTTCAATGAAGGCAATCTCTACTATTATTTGTGTGTTATTTGTGCCATATATTTATGAAATGTGTAATTTTCGTAATAAAGTGACTATATATTAATCAGTGTATTTTATTTATCAATTTATTTAGTATATTTTTAATTTTATTTAGTAGAAAAAGTATATAGTTGTTTAAATATAGCGTGTGGTGTTGCAAGACACATTTAAATATATTTTAGTATCGCAATACAGGCTCACTGCCACTGTGGCAGTGCCACAGGGACCAAACTTTTTAAAATTTATTACTACTATTACTCTGTAGGTTAAGAATATTGTAAATACTCTTTATTTTAATCGTTTTTATCAGATTAAAACGCATAAAACAATGATTAATCTCTCCGTTTATTTGTATGCTATTTTACAAATAAATTCGGGATTATTTTATATAGAACTAGCCGACCCGACAGACCTTGTATTGAACACGTCCTTAATACAAAAAAAATTTAATCCACTTGAATACACAACATTTCATCAAAATCGGTATGTTAAGGAGTTTAATTACAAACACACTTACAGAAGTTTAATATAGATAAATATTTAAAAACTTAGAGAATTTTTTTTCGATAGTAGGTACTGATAATGAAAGACAATGAAAAACTTAAATAATTTATTTGTTAATACGATTTCTTGACTACGCGTTGAGATGTGGATTCTGAAGCTCGCCACGAATGTTTGTCTTCATAAGCTAGAACAGTTACAATTTTAAAATACTTATTTAACTAGCTTAGCTACTTATTAAGGTTTTTGTCAAGTGTCCGGTTGACACAGAGCCAAGATTTGACGCTAAGATTGACAGGTGTGTCAATTCCAATACCTTTTCGACGTACGAGATTACGATTTATTTATATTATATTGATTACTGTTATGGTTTCTTGTTTACTTTTCTTAAAAGACAAGTCGGTCTGACTTATGTGGAGTTTTTTGGCTAGTTTCCTCACGAAGTTTTCTTTCTTTATGAGCACGTGGACACAGTTAGTGTCCAGTATTGTTTTTCTGATGTTTACGATACAATAAAAATAAATAAGTGGCGCTACAACCTTCTTAATTCTGGCCTCAGATTTCTGTATCTGTTTCATAACCATTTGCGAATCTAATATACAAGTAGGTGATCAGCCTCCTATGCCTGACACACGCCGTCGACTTTTGTGTCTAAGGCAAGTCGGTTTCCTCACGATGTTTTCCTTTACCGTTTCGAGGTAATGTTAAATGCGCACATAGAAATCAAGTCCATTGGTGCACAGCCCGGGATCGAATCTACGACCTCAGTGATGAGAGTAACACGCTGCTCTTATGTATACAATAAATAAACGTGTTGATTGGATACGTGTAAATATCCATTGTGCACACAAAGCCCAAGCTCATATGAGAACCTAAGACTGATCAATATTCTAGATACTCTTATGAATTATCAAGTATGTAGTTTTTCAAATCGGTTTTTATAACTACCTCAATCTGTTGTTGGTAATTAAGTTCAGTCTTGCTGAGAACGTAAGACAGCTTAGCAAGCGCTGCCTCCGATGTCATGTCGAATGCGGGAACCACGCCGCACTCTATTAACAGCTGAAATAAATTGTATAAGAGACATTACAAACTGTTAGTATATTTTCCCTTAACATTTTATTCAGATGATCGTCAGCGGATTAACTCTGTATCTGTCTCACGTTCACAAGCGCTCGCTACATCCCCTTACTGTACCTGACATTATTTGTCTTGGGATTGTACATAAATTAGAAACAAGACAGGACCTACAGTTGGCCTATCTACTTAAAGTCTTGTGGTGAGCAACCCAAGTGTTCTTCTACTCGGTTTCTTTGTACCTAAGGGATATATGTGACGGTGAAGCACTGATTGCGATACTAAGGGCCAGAAAAAGGCCAGAAAAAGTCTGTTGCTCAGAGCCCCGTTAACAAAGACGTTGCTCCGACTGAATGCGGTCTCTGACACTATCGACATCTTTATATGAGTTCATAGTAGCGATATTTTGTACTTATGTGTTTTATATTAATTTTAAAATTATTAGCTTAGAATAAAAATTCAAATTTGGTTATGAATAAATGAATAAATTCTAGCGAACTATCGTTGCAGGGGTGAAAGTAGTTAGAAAGGATATTATTTGTAAGCCAATACCTATGCATCTGTAAAAACTATAAATTAACATTCTTTAGTTATGTTAAACCCACTATAGTTTAATAATTTAGAAAGCGTATAACATTAACTATCCGTTTTGATCATAAAAACAAAATATAAGAAAGGCGCCGTAATGTTTCATAGACACATTTGAGACAAATATTGTCAAACACAGTAGAGTAACAGTTTGACAGTTTCGAATGGTGAATGGTGAACTTACAAGTCCGGTTTCATACAATGGCTTCCCATGAACCATTCCATTGACACACTGCGTCACATTGACCACCAGCACCTCGTTTTTGACAGCTCTCTCAATCTCTCTGTAGATCTCTTTGCGTTTAATCGGGATGTTACCATTGCCGTATGTCTCTAAGACCACACCTAAAAAAGGAATTTTGATAAAAGTAATAATATTGAACAAAAACAAAACACTAAATTATAGTTTCTATTGAAAGTGTAATAAGGAGAGGCCCTTTTGTTCCCATTTTCTTAGTCACACCGGCGCAACTAATTGAAAGTTCCGTATATAACAATATTTTTACACTCCCCAATTCCGATATGGACAGAAAAATGCTTCTTCATCATGTAAGAGATAAGGGATTTCGAATATACGAGATTATCAATGGGGTCAATTTTTAACCTTAGAGGTCACCCCACTACCAACTATCTTTGACAGTGATGACCTATTTAAATGGATATTTATACAAATTATGGGTCATCAAAGTTTTTTTTCGGACCATCATTTTCCGCTAAGTGGGAGAGAAGAAATTGAATACAGGAATGTATGACTACAGTAGTATGTATTTACGTGGAACAGAAAATTTGTATCTATTCCAAGTAGTTCTCTGTCTTCCAATAAAAATTGGTACTCCTTACAATCCTCTGATTTCTGTATCTGTTGTATGACCTTTTTTCCTAAACAGGCAAGGTCCGCCTTCTTTGCCTGTCACATGATTTTTTGTATGAGTTAATAAAGAAAAGACCATTATTCCACAAAACGTAAGTTTCGTTTCAAAACTAGGACAGAGTAAGACCCTATAAGGAACCAACCAAGTCACCTAGCTATTTGTATTAACATTGTTTTAATTAATTTAAATTATTAATGCAAATACAATAAAAAGATAATTTATACCTTTCATTCCTTCAAACACTCTCCTAATAATGTCTGGAGTGATGGTCGGAGTAACTTTTAAAATGTATACGTCAGTGCAGAGTTTATCGTGTAAGATACATTCATTTGGTACAGATCCACGAGGATGGATCAACATTTTAGGGTCTACATCAATAGTTGTTTTGGCTTCTAATAGAGGAGGGAAATTCGGTGTGTCAAAAGCGTAGATCTTTGTATTCGAGACTTTCTTGACTCTGAAATAAAAAGAAATATAATAATTATAATAATTCTTGGACTTGATATATTACTACGTTCTCTTAAAATACGTCGCAAGCATGAAGATATCCTGGGATAGGCTATCTGACATATTGTTCGGGTACAGATCGCTGCTGGAAAAATTCTGCCATAGAATTGTCAAATATCAGTGAGATGAATAGCACAAGAGGTAACGCGGGTACCGCCGGGCAGCGGGCTTACACTCGCCCATAAATATCATGAGGATATTTCCGGAGTAGTTGTCGCCCGGGCCCAGCTGGAGACGCCAAGTCCAGCAGACCAAAGCAAATAAAGTCCCTTTTTAGGAAAGGGGAGATTTGACACTCCCCTGCTGCCTAGCTTCTCGGCTACAGATCTATCTGATCGCGTGCCTGATGTAGGGGATATTCCTAAGCAGAATTCAGATTACATAAGCCCTCTTAATCATCAGTTCAGGCTTCAAGGTATTTATTTTGTCTTTATTAATGTACGCACTGCAGTCGCTTTGCAGAATATAGAATATCTTCTATGTTAGAAATTAGATTCAGGGACCATGTATGAATATTGGTAGTTATTAGCACTGCTACTACACGATAGTACTCACAGAACACTATACACAAATAACAGAGGCTTTAATATGAACAAAACGTAAAATGATTCGTAAATTTACTAAAACGTTAAAGAAAATTTTATTAGAGAGGCGTGGGCGTAGATAAAAATTATAAAAATTATGTTAAAATGCTTGATTATTAGAATTACCTGGTTCCTCTGAACAACTTGGCTCCAAAGAAGACGGTTACTTCTGGGATGTACTGTGTAGCAGCAATAAGTATAGCACATAAGATGTTATTGTTACCATCACTTCGTGGTTGGAAAATTGGGACCTATTTAAATAAAATAAAATAATTTTTGGTTTTTGTGGAACTTAAGTCTTTAAGACACAATAACCCAATAATAAGATAATATAGTAATATATTTTTACAATCTCCAAGTGTTATCTAATTAGTAGTTATTTCAAGTAAAATCATGCTGACTTTTAGTTTTTCTTGTATTTGAATTTCAAAGCCCATAGCAACATACATTACTTTATTGACGTATTAATGTGCTACATAGAGATGCAGTTTCTTACCTGAGCTCCGGTAAGAACAACAGTCTTTCCAACAGATTCTAACATAAAGGAGAGAATTGATGCACCATACGCTGTGGTATCAGTACCATGAAGGACTACAAAACCGTCGTAATCGTGGTAGTATTTCTGAAAAAAAAAATGTTATACGTCACACACAAACTTGACTAAGGGTCCTTTATTCCCTGGGTCCACGGTGCTTCGACATCGCGATTCGTCTGTAAGGCTCTGAATAAAGAAATATAGTATACCTACTAGCTGACCCGGCAAGCGTTGTTTTGCCATGTACATTATTTAGAGGAAACATTTTATAGTTCAATAAAAATAACTATGTACTATAATAAGTGGAGGTGAAAAGTAAGGGTTGTATGTTGTATCATAAAAAAATAAAAAACAAATTTGTCTAAAAATAAAAAATACTTTTTTTGGGGTGGACACCTTATCACTTAATGGTTTGTAAGATAGATAGTAGCCGATTCTCAGACTTACTAAATATGCAGAAACATTTCATAAGAATCGGTCGAGCCGTTTCGGAGGAGTATGGGAACGAACATTATAGGCTTCGTAGCATGAACTGGCTATTAGGTGGAAATGCCGCACTCAGTTTGGATAATAAACTTCTATCCTCAAAACTATAATAAAACCAATATGGCTCTGGGGGTCAGCAAGCCGCTCTAATATCGATTTCTGCAGCGGCTACAAAACAAAACACTGCGAAATATGAGCGGTGCGCCGTGGTTTACACAAAATGCTGAAGTCCATAAATATTTGAGAATATCCACTGCCGAGGAAGACATTAAAAGATCAACCATGCGATACAAAATGAGGCTTCAGCAACACGTCAACCTCTAGCTTCGGGCCTCTTGGAAACGACGGACAGTGTGTATCGGCTGAAAAGGGCGAAAGTTGCCGCAGTCTGACAGTTTAAAAAACAAAGTGACAGAATAAAAAAATATTGGATTTGCGTTCCCTAATTGTAATCATTTCTCATGATTGCAGATGGATTAAAAATTAAGAAAAAAAACCACGAATACTTGTTGAAATTTTTTAATACTTTACGGGAATTTAATATGTTCTTAAAATATGACTATGATATATAAGGCATATAATGATTTAAAAACGTTACTGTTACCTTAATATCTCTAGCCATGTTGATCCAGTCGTCTGTCATAAAGTCTGATGAATCTTTCAGCTCTTCATATTCTAATATCTTGTAAAGAATCTTCTGATCTGTGTCTTTACCATCTAAAAATTATCGTTGATTTAGCTAAATCGTTTTATTATAAATTTCCTAAGATTCTCAACTTTTGATGGAATTATAAATTTGTAAGCTTCGTAATTTTTGAATGAACGTAGATACGGACACCACATTAAGTCATTAAATCTTATCAGTTGAGTTTGATTCCATGGAAGATGGGCCGGGTCTAGTATGGGATGCAACCTGTTCAGACACGCTGGCCCCTTCCCATCTACATAGAACCAACAACAGAGCTGTTGCGGCTTGTGAAGCGGCTGAAAAAGCTAATGCATGCAAATACAGGGGTCTAGGCTCCGAATATGATTTTGTCCCATTCGATGTCGAGACCCTTGGTCCGTGGGGTCCTAGTGCTACAAGGCTTTTTAAGGACATAGCAAATAGGTTAGTCGACATTATAGGAGACCGAAGAGCTGGCAGCTACCTCGGACAAATAATTAGTCTAGCTATTCAAAGGGGGAACGCTTCCAGTATCTTTGGAACCTTGCCTAAAGGGACTCCTTTTAATAGATAATATATTTTAGTAATTATATTATATATGTTTTTAAGGTTATTATCGTTATATGTGTCCCTCATAGTTATATATTACAGATATCAGTTATCTAATATGGTTTCTTACAAAACATGGAATAAATTCTATAAGGAAAATTAAAATATTATTACCATCACATTACCTAGGCGAGACACGGATCACCGGGGTATGTTACAAGATATAAATTCGAATCATAATCATGTTTTTCTTGTTTTTGTTTGAATAAATCATTTATTCAAACTAGAGATACCATTTACCGATAAAATAATAATACCAAGGTTAAATATATTTTAAATAAGTGCTTGGTCATTGCACGACGAATAAGTAGGTAAGCCAGTGTCATTAGATGCGGATAAGTTTTTTCATACACCCGAGATTTCGTCACATTTTTGGACAAGTGAAAATTAATAAATAATCATAAAACCATAACTATTGATGAATGATGAGTACAATGGGTATTTTTGTATAGTTTTATGAAGATTTAAATAAAAATAAGCATTAGACAAAATTTAAAATGTTATCGAGCTTTAAATGTAAAGTCATCGTTAGTCGACCATTTGGACTTGATTTGTAGGCAATCATTTAAACAAATGTAAGGATAGGCGATTGAGAAGGAAATCTCTAACTTTGGCCATTCACTAAACGTTTGTGGTCACGATTCTCACGCTTCTCCCCATAACAGCTGCGCTAAGGAAAGCTATAGTCTGAACAAAGTGAATAGATAGCACTAGCAGGGCAACAGGTTACAGTGGCACGACCTTCAGCAATGAGAAACCTTTGTGGCCAGTTAGAATTTCGATGTTACGACGTCAGCGCTGATTGAGAGAACAATATCGAAATTACAAACGAAAAGGCGAGATAGCGCTGTTCATTTGTTTATTAGATTTTTTTGTTTACTTAAAACAATAATGCACACAGCTAAGAAAGATAATTGTTCTTTATTGTAAAACTTTCGAAATTTATAAACTCCTGGTACTCGACAAATTTTATATCTGTTTTTGACGGCTCGAAAGCATACAATTAATTTGCTTTGAATGCTATTCGAACTATGTTTTTCTCAGCTTTTATTTAAGTTTGTAGGTATGGTATGATAGGTAGCTATTAGGGGAATTTACATCCCAAATTAAATAGCTATCAAGCTATTGTGAGAACCCAGAGGCGATAGTTAAAATAACCACGACATATATGGAACTAGCTGACCGGGCAAACGTCGTTTTGCCATATATATCATTTATAATAAAAAATAGGGGTTGATCGTAGAGGGGTGAAAGTTAGGGGTTTGTATGTATTTTTTAATGCTGTATCATAAAAAAACAGAAAAAAATATCTAAAAATAAAAAAATATATTTAGCAGTGGACTACCCTTAACATTTAGGGGGATGAAAAATAGATGTTGTCCGATTCTCAGACATACCCAATATGCACACAAAATTTCATGAGTATTCTGTTATTAACCGACATCAATTACACAAGAAATTAGTTTTGAATTCGAAATATGTATTCATATGAATGGTTATGTTAGTTACTTTTGCACAGTCATGTTTTCTATTATTTTATTTATTGGAAATAAAATTATTTAGGACCGAGTAAGATTCAGAAACGAGGCTTAGCTATTATTACTCTCGTATGTCGAAATCCAACACGAGATATGAACCACGCAAAGAAATTCGTAGAACTGCACCTGATGCTTTTCAACATTTTTCTCAATAATAGCGTGATGGACAACATTATAGTTAACAAGTTACATGACTTAGTAATTTATAGAAATAAATTCAAATAAATTACCTGGTAATACGAGGTAGTCTTGTCTGTCTGTTTTAGCGAGATTTTTCTCCCAATATTCATTGTCGTGAAGTTGAGTTAATTTTCTAATAACTCTGTTCTCAATGTTCTTCTGTGGGACCAGTACTGAAATATTTTAATGTAATAAATATATGTGCGGATAATGTTTATGCGCATATTTTAATTAATCAAAAAATAATGTTAAACCCTTATTATTATAAAGTTTTAATTTCGAATAATGTTTTTTTTTATGTAATAGGAGGCAAACGGGCAGGACGCTCACCTGATGCTAAGTGATACCACCGCCTATGGACACTCACACTGCCAGAAGGCTCGCAAGTGCGTTGCCGGCCTTTCAAGAATCTAGGTAGTATACAAGTATTATAAATAACCGAACAACATAGTTCTTATTGCGTATTTTTCATAAGTATTTGATTGTACTCAGTTATTTGAGAGAAAATATAAATAAAATAAATTCATTTATTCAAAAAACTCACCGCCTTTTTCATTCTTTAACATTCCAAATGTACCACCAGTGTAAATAACCAATACTCTTCTTTCTTGAACCATGTTTATTTCTGGTAAATTACAACGACAACGTGTTTCGCGCGACTCAGCTGTCAAACTAATGATAAAATGATGCCCCAGTTATTTAAATATCAGATGTATTAACTCACTGAAGGCTTATCAGTTGCTTATCGGATGGAGCGTATCTTCGCTTAATTGAGTAATACTCTAATAAACGCGATATAATTTGCATGAAATTTTATATGTATTACGTAATGGCATATGGTAGGTAATGAGATTTGAAGAGACAACAAAACGGTCTTATTTATTTATTTATTTGGGAAACAAAACAGTTACATCTCTATATAATAAAAAAAGTTAAAAAATAAAACATAAAATAAACATCGGATGTATCCACAAAAAAATATGATACAGAGCAAAGCAAATCAAAACATGACAACGCAAAATTTATAAACCCGGAGAACGACAAACATACTAGTAGCTATAATAAAGAAGAAAGATACCAGGATTAGGACATTAATAGTTGTTTTAAATTATTCTTAAATGAAGCAGTAGTTTTATTGATAAACGTATGTAATTACGTTATACGAATATTTATGTTTATAAATTAGAATTACGTGCAAAATATGGAAAAAATCGGTGGCAGAAACTGGAAACGTTGCATTATTGATGACGTTTTTTAATCACTTTCTCGTTATGAACACTTAGAGGCGTGTCTGGGCCAAATTTTGTTTCATTATTGTTTAATATTTGATTTAGGGTAATACGAGATAGTGTTATCATTATGTATTAAATATAAATATTATTGATGATAAAATATTCTCATCACCGTGACTACGGTGTTTCTTGAGCTGTAGTTTACTGTGAATCCGTCAATTGTGTAATTTAATTTATTTATTTCGAATATTTTACGGCTTAAAGTTCAAAGTTTAAACATAGTTTTATTACAAAAAAAGGCACGGTATAATGTATAACAAATTAACTTTATATAACTTCGTTCACATTTTTGTTTCTTCTTCTTCTTTTATTACACTTCTTTGTGTTATTCTTTGCTCTCTTTTCCTGGAGATTTTAAGCGATAATGTCTTTTGTAATTTTTTTCCTAATTTAAGAAGCAATAATAATGCTTGGCTTGTGCATACCTCAACCCGGGGGCGTTCGAATCACGGCTGAGTACTATGTGTGCAATGAACACTCGCTCCAATAAAAGAAAAGATTGCGAGGAATTCCTTAGAGCTAAAAATCTACTGCTGGTGTCAGGTACAGAAGGCACAGGCACAATACTTGTCTTTTAAGAAAGTTATCTGGAAACAGATTACTTTTTTAAATCTAAATAAGTAAAATATTAAATTCTAAAAGTATATTCACAACTTATAGCTTATTTTCAAATATATTATACAACGTCATTCGTATTAGTTTTCCACCTCAGTCCATGGAGGTGACGGTGCCTCGTCATCTCTTTCAAACATACGTCCAAAAATACCGAAGGAATATAACTCTACGTTTCCATTTAAAAGCTTATAATTATAAAAGGTTCTGTCTCCAATTTGGTTGATATTAAGGGAATAGTCTTTGGCTTCGAGAGGCAAAATTGATGGTTGTAGCGATATTGGATAATAAACTATGTTGTCAGCTTGCAAATCTTCATTTCGTTTTGGAGTTGTTAGGTTCGCAGCTATGGATAGCTCTTCAAACGTCGCAAGAGACTCCGCTGTATATTTGGGAAATCTGTAAAAATTTCTTGTTATTAAAGAGATGCGTCAACATTTATTGCCATCAAATAGGAATACATGTATCTCAGGCTCCTGATATAGAGATTGTTGTGCTTAAAGGTCAGTACTCACATATGGTATTACTCGATCGAGCTAAACTGTCGAGTAAAACCCATGGCATGGGCTTTCGTCCACACATTGAGCATTGATCTATCGAGTGAGGCGCGCCGTTCAGTATTCACCGAACCGTTCGAGCCAAAGGATGTCTGTGCAACAAAGGAGACGGTGGTTGTATTTAGCAAGTCTCACAGTGCTTTATAAGAAAATCAAAGAAAATGAAAATAAATTTATCACAACATTCATTTCTCTTATTTTTCTGGGAGTAATCTTTGGACTTGACATTCCATAAACACTCACACTGTCTATATGCGTTAATAAAGTCTTCTATAGCGCTTTTGGAATAAACTCGCAAATCCATTTCTCTTAAAAACACGTGTTTCAATAAAAAATAAAAAAATAAAATATGTTTATTATGGAACATAAGATACATGTATCACTTATTCCACGTCATTAAATTTGAAGGCATCCCTACTCATCGGCAAAGAAGACAGAGGGTGTAGGCCGAGAGAAAAAGCCGGCGTTAAAAACTCTCGGTACTCTTTTAAAACAGCAAATCATCAAACAACACTTATTTAAAACAGATATCGCAAATTAATTAGAAGTAGCCTGTCTAGCACTAGTCCCAGGCCCTTTTATCAACTAGATAATCGTTGACTTTATAGTAAGCCTTTTTACACAGCTTTTCTTTAATACATTTCTTAAATTTATTGAAAGGCGGTGATAAAAGAGCCTCTGGGATTTTATTAAAGAAGAGTATCCCTTTCCCCAAAAAAGAATTACTAACTTTAGATAGTCTAGTACGGGGAAATTGCAGCCTGCGTTTGTTCCGTGTATTAATCACGATAAACAATACCAGACTGACGCGCCACTCGCAGTCACGTACACACCTTCGAGTCAAGATTGACGGCTCGCTTCGAGTAGGTTCGAAGGAAAGTACTTTCATGTAATTCCATCGAGCCGGCTCGGTGCGAGCCTTCGAGCTGTAAGTTTTGCGGTCTACACGTTGATTTTTACTCGACTTCGAGTAAAACTATCGAGTAATACCGTATGTTTGTACTGACCTTTAGAAGCCTTAGGTTTTATGTACAGTATTAAACTTTCTTAGGTCCAATATCCTTTTTAGTAAATTAGGTTAGTTTTAAATTACTTATTAGTCTTAAGTAATAGATCGTAATGTTAAATTGTGTCTTTGTACTGAGACAATTCTTATAAAAAAAACTAAACGATAAAGAAAGTTATAAGGGTTAGACTCACACAAATCTAGTATTACCTTTTGCTACATGAATCGATCCCATCTCCTGTACAAGCGAATACAGCACACACCTTTATACCTCCAGATGCCTTGCCGTCATATGTGCGAACTCCACTTAACACTCCAGCTCGATATTTGTATAACTAATAAACCAAATATCAGGAAGTAATAGAACCTCTAAATAAGTATGCTATGTGTTTCATTATTTTTATTACACATTTTATAATATTTACTGTTTACTAAAAGCTATATCTTGTTAATATTTAATTAAAATCGATAGCCTTCTTTAAGTTGACTATCTGTTTACATATTAAAGATTTCTAAGTCTCCTGTCTTACTCATCATGAGACTTAAAATAAGAGATTTTAATTTTTATTAAAAATGGTCATGTCATTCTGACAAAAAAGAAGGAATTGTCTCATGTAATCGTTTTAAGTTATAGTTTATATTGTAAATGGTACAAAACGGTACCGATATCAATCATACAAAAATCATCTGAACCATTCTCGAATTCACTTGAACACTCGTCACAATGGGTGCAGCCGTTAGAAGAAGACAAAAATTACATTAAATGTTTTGAAGTTAGAAACGAAGTATAATATGTGTTTTTTTTTTTGTTTTGTTATATAAGATTCTCGTTTAAACCTCTGAACTTCCATAAATATATCGACATTAGCCAAATAGGTCCTGCCATTTTTGAGTTAGCGAGACAAACAAACAGCAATTCATTTTTATATACACATATATATATATATAAATGAATTGCTGTATAAAAATGAATATATTCCATGACTAATCATATAATCGGACAAAAAGCGATTACTAGCTATGATGTTTCTAAAGCCAGCATAAAACTAATTTTGTTACATCACTAAGTTAGTGTTTATAAATTGTTTTTATAACTTGGTTTATTTATTTAGTGATAACATTATTGTTCTGTTACTGGGAGCTCTACTATGACTACAACTAAGTATACTTCAAGAACATGTACTTCTGTATCAAATATTTATTTTAATAACAATGCCATACGGTTACAGTGATTACGCTGAGATTTCCTATATTTTTGTTTCTCATACACTGGGTCAAATTGGCATTAGGCTCACCTGATGTTAAGTGATAAAGAAAATCATTGGCGGTACAATGTTTTTAGGTGTGGGCCTCAGATTTATGTATCTGTTTTATGATCATTTGTCAATCTAATACGCAACTTTTTAGGCTAAGGCAAGCCGGCTTTCTCACGATGTTTTCCTTCACCGTTCGAGTATTCAAATTTCAAGTCCATGCACAGCCTGAACCTACTAGGCGAACACTGTTTTTATGTTGATGATGATGTTAAGTGATATCGCCGTGGGCAGTCTCGATGCTCGGGCTCGCGAGTACGTTCCCGTCCTTCTAAGAATTGGTACGCTCTTTTCTTGAAGGACCCTAAGTGGAATTTGTGTATGGGTGACACACGTTTGAACATTGATATTTGGTAGAGCTATTAAGGTAAACATTTACTCCTTAAAGTAGGCGAAGTTATCTTAATCTTACCGTCTTGTCCGTTTGCGTCAGATTAATATTAAAAGAGCAAATTATGTCCCCACTTGTAAGTGTGAAGCTCTGATAACCGGGTACAAGTAACCGGCTTGTGTGGGCTGCCATCGATGGATCCCCATTAATTAAGAGATTGTCATGATCTGAGGGGTCGTTATATATTGGTCCTGGATAGGATTGTACCTAGAAAAAAGTACTTTATACAACCATTATATGTTTCCCGCTTCGACTATGAAAATGATTCCGAGGGCCTGATTTTGAGTTATATACACACTGACCTTGAACTTCTGAGTAACAGATGTTCTAGAGTGGGTTGATTTTCACAGTAAAGGACGTTAATGAAGCCAATTCCAGAAATTAAAATTATAAGATAAGATCAGAAATATCAAAGAAATTATTATACAACTTAGAATCGTAAGGAGTTCATAAACTATTTAAATAAGGTTTTCAGAAATACCTGTCCAGGAACTTTAGGAACCCTTGTGACAAGAAGTCGTGTAGTAGGTAGACCAGGCATGATGCTTATTAAAGCACCCGCCTTGCCAGAATAAATGCCAGACCCTACAAGACAGGATCATGTATGAAAACGTTAATATTTTTAAAGGTATTCGTATTAAAACTGCATTTCTGAAATATTCTTTTGAAACAATTTCTGTATACTTTGTCCCTGCTGCGTACGAGTAATCGGTGAGCTACAAAGTTCGTAGGCTGACACATAGATGGCGCTAGTTTTAAATTAATATGATTTTTATTTAGCCATACGTATAAATTTGACCACTGTCGTACTATATTTTTTGTTTTAGTTTGTGAGACATACTATTTTGAGTGAAGGAACTCAGACCTTAAGAGCTCGCTGGACAGAAATTTTGCGCTGATGACGAGGTAATTGCCGAAACTGATGCCTATTTTGAGGCCAAAGACAAATCGTACTATAAAAATGGTATCGAAAAATTTTAAAACCGCTATAATCGTTGTATAGCTTTCGAAGATATATCGAATAATTTAATCAAATTCAATAAAAAAAATCTATGTTAGCCTACGAACTTTTCAGCCTCTTAGGTCGGTAAAAGATACTTTAATAAGTCATCATCAGTAGAATAACTATTTTACGTTTACTAACAACTTTTCAGGCATCATTCAAAATCTCAAAAAAACTAACATTTAGGTTGGCTTCTTAATATATAATAATATAAATTATTATAATCCTTCTCAATATATTAATAATATCAATTAGGCTTTTATAGGCTTTCAAAATACCAATGACATTACCTGCTCCACCCTCAGTAACATTATTGGCTCCAGCTGCTATGAAGTTCACATTCATTGAATGCGCATACGCCTCTTGAATCTGAACAGCTGAAATATTTATATTATATATACCAATGGCGCTACAATCTTTAGGTCTGTGCCTCAGATTACTGTTCTGCAGTCATAGGCAAGTAGGTGATCAACCTTCTGTCGACACACACCGTCGACTTTTTCGGTGTAAGGCATGCCGCTTTCCTCACGATGTTTTCCTTTATCGCACGATCTATTGTTAAATGTGCTAATAGAAAGTCCATTGGTGTGCATTCAAAATTTTCATTTCATTCATTTATTCTTATAGGTAACACAATGTCCACTTATGAAAAATGCTTCTAATTTAACATTTACTGCCAGTTCTTAAATCAAGGGCGTAGAACGGAAGAAAAGAACGGGCAATAAACTCTCAACCACTCTTTTTAATCGCCAAGTTTTTTGTTTTACACAACGTTTGTAAGGGGCTGCAACCATTAAACCATGTTCCACATGACATCTTAAGTAATATTAATTACTTTTATTATAAAATAATAAAATACATTAAAAACAAGACTCCTCTATCAGCAGGAGGCATGGTGAAATAGGAGCACGCACTTACGTACATTGGGGAACGAACCTATGATAAGATGTGAGTCGCACGTTGAGACCACTAGGCCAACACTATGCGTATTAATCTTCCTTAATTAAGTTAATAACCAAAGACTACCTAAGAAATATATGAATAAACAAAATGGCTCAATATAATATGATTTGGAGATTTTAAATTTTTTTACACTATTACGGTGAAACTTTAAAATAAAGTTTTTGTTTAACTGTGTTTTTCTTTACTGACTTCGACGCAGTTGACGACAGAGACAATGTTTACAAAAAGGAAGTGGTTAGTGCTTTGTCTGTGATTCGATGTACTATGGATATAAGTAGGTATAGATAGTTTTTATATATAGCTGTTACTAATGTGTTATTTCTTTTTCGTTCTTTATATTATCTTCTATTTTTTTTGTTTGTTCTTGTGAATAAATGAACTATTATTTCATTTTTACACCGTTTCGGTACGAAAAACAAGTATGCCTTTTTGCCTTATACCTGTTAAATAGGGTAACTCTGAGACCCACATTCCGGTGTATATGATATCAGTTACATTAAGCTTCTGTGGAGTCTGTACAGCTGGGACCTGGAACATCAGGTCGAAGCAGATGAAATGTCCAAACCGGACACCAAAGTCTGTTGAGAACTCGCCCAAGTCTGGCCTTAAAGCTGGTGTGCGAGAATACTCTCCGAACAGATTCATTTTCCGATATCTGAAATTTTACCAAGCCTAATATTATATTATACAGTCAAAACCGTTTATAACGACATTGAAGGGACCGTATAGTTGCCGACGTTATATCCGATAGTCGTTATAAGCAATGTCATATACACAAGTACAGTACATATGTATGTACATAGTTATCTATCTAGAATAAGAAGGTATGGGTTACAATATGGTATGTTAATATTATAGTATGTAAACGAGTCAAAAAAGAAACAAAAATATTTATTACGAAATAATTAGGTACAAAAGTCATTTTGGTCGTTTTTTAAATATTCATTCAATGCTTATAAATAAGATTTAAAATCGTTTGTATTGTTTTGTTTTGCTGAGACAAGAAGCGGTTGGTCGTTATAGCCGATGAATATCGATAAAATTTCGTCGTTGTAAGCGATATGTCGCTGTATCCGATGTTGTTATAAGCGGTTTGTTTGCTGAATAGTTTACTAGGCATTCGGACGGGACCATACAATCTGGTTGTAATAACCGATAGGTCGTTGTAAACGATGTCGTTATAAACGGTTTTGACTGTAATATGTAATAATTAGTTTTTTTATTCTGATTTTTGAAACTCTTTAAACTGACTGTGTTTTCCAAAGTTTCATGAAAAACAACAAGTACAATGGAAGAGTGTAATGACAATAATAATGTGACTTTGTCTCAAGCAATTTAATTTTAAAAGAAATATTTTTTATGTCATATGTTTCATCTTTTTTATTTCTGTCAAATAATCGTTCTAATATCGTACGAATGTCCTAAGCATTAGCCAGCCAGTTTATTAAATTTTGTAAAAAACGCAACAGATGAACATTTTCCAGGCTAGTTAAACGGCTAGGCTGTTAATTGAACGGCTAATAAAGCTATTTGGCTGCGACATATCTTACATCACGTCTATAATCTATTAGATTAAAAATTAAACGAAATAGATTTTTTAGAATTATGCTTTACATTATAAATCGATAATAGTGATTCTCACTCACTCATTGAAGTGCTCATTGATATCTTTCAATTTTATCATAACTATAACCTTCTCTTGATATAATTTTATCTCATATAACTAAATAATAATCTATCTGAGGATTTTATTTTACGTAAAACGAAACAAACCGAAATCAAACTTGCAAATATTTTTATTTAAGTATCTTGTATAATATTAAAACGGTACTTTATACTATACGAGTATTTGGTATAATAATACGTCATTGCTTTTTTTGATAGCTGGTCATCGTGGCCCAGAGCGGGTTTTGACCCACAAAGTTTTGATACAATTGCGATTCCAACTACAGGTTCTTCCCTTGATATATAAATCGCTTTAAATGCTATTGTATCTAGAGCTTAAAAGGATAACTTACCTACTAACAACTGCTCCTTGTCTGTCGAAAACGATGTTAGTGTTAAAAATATATGTCTTCTTTTCCGGACATTCTTCACCTGGGGCGTCCTCACAGTTCATTATTTCTTGAATGTTAACAACTACGTAGATCGAGTTCTCACGCGCACCAGCTGATATTGCTACTAAGATCTGATAGTACACATGTAAAAGATGTATGGTATTTTGTGGTTTATATGCAGAATGTATATTTCTTGCTTTCTTTTTGCTGAATCACTCACGAATACCACTATGTTTGACTTTTTTTTATTTTTTTTATGGCTCTGGCACGGTTTGTGCATTAGCCAGCGTCAAGTATAAGATTTTTATAATTTGTTGCCTTAGAAATTGGACCGTGTCCTCCATGTACGGCTTAAGCACTCGCCCGGTACCGCACAACCCTCCCAAAGGCCGAGAACAAATTTAAATTATATTAAAACTTGCCCTCGAACCGGGAATCGAACCCGGTACCCCTCACCTAGCTGCCACTTAATAAGACCGCTAGGCTATGAGGCCCCTAAAATGATTTTTATGTTTGACTTGACTATAAATTTTAGGTTTTTGAATAAGTATTTAATTAGTTAATTCTTTTTAATTTAGTTAAATTTGGTACAGTTTTAGCCAGGGACTGGACGCAGGAACTGCAAGGCTAGACATTTAGAGCCCTCTGCTAGTCAGAGGAGTAAATAGGTCTACTAAAACACCTCAGTCCTCCACAGCTACCCAATATTTTTTTTAGTTAGGTTAAGTTAAGGAAATTCAACTTTATTCAATGATTTCCCTAACTTCTCTATGCGTTCGGTTTATTTTCGTTTTTTCTTTAAACTCTTGACCTTACCTCATGATATAAATCCGCTCGTATTGCTGGTATTGGATCATCCTTCAACAAGGAATTAATTGGAATAGGCACATAATGATCTTGACCAGGATTTAAGCATAACTCTGGGAATACCACCACGTCAGCATCCTGTGAACGCGTTCTTTATTTAGTATAAAATAATTGTGGTTTTACTGTTTATTTATTAAAACACCCTTACAAATAAAACAAGTAATATAAATTATTATGGATTCAACGGGTGGCTTTATCGCTAACAAGCGATCTCTCCCGGGCAACCCTAGTAAGGATTTTAAAAAAAACACAAAGCGTAAAGTGCAAGAAGTGCATAACCAAATTTAAAAAAAATATACAACTAAAAGCTAATCTTAAGATTCATGAATCACAATTCAACATGCAATACAAAAGAATAAGAAAATAGATGAATTGCAAAAGGCACTATTGAGGAGGATAGATATGAGATTAAGAGGTGATTTCCCAATACATATTATTATTCCCGATATTCCCAATTACCACTTTATATCTAATCTCTTTGCTTTATATCTCTACGGAAAGCTACTGCTGAATTAAAAAATATCAGCAATTAATACAATATCGACAATTAAAAGTACATATTTAAATTGAAGCGTTAACTAAATAAGGTTGCGTACGCTGTACTATCAAATACTCAGATTTACATTCATATAAACTTATAGTTATGCGTAATGTTACATCCCTAGATTGCTAGCCTTAATGCTAACTCATCATCTGCATCATCAATGCATACTTTTAGAGAATTATGATCATGGTGACTTCAGTCAGTCTGCGTACATTATTCCTAGAGAGCGGTTGTCCAATTATTGTATTTTACTCATTCTCATACTCATTTAATTAAATCCTTTTTTTAAAAAGGCATTTTAATTTCACGGCCTAACATTTGGTGGCAGCGGTGGGATCCGAAAATCCCCAGTGTCCGACATCGCTCTGCAGACTCGCTCTTTGTTCGTGGCCGTATCAGTTTTGTATATGTGCAAAAGTGTATAAAGTGCTTGAAAGTGTTTAAAGGCGCATAAAAGTGAAGTGTTTCACCCCGCTAGAAAATTGCATTTAGTCAAGTCTAGCAAAGAATCTGTTTTGTTCCGGTATTTTGTAAGACAAAGTGTCAATTTAAATAACAGGCTGAGAATAAATCGTCGCTAATTTCGCGGAATGTTACTGCACGTCGTCTCGCTTCTATCAATCGCCCACGCAGAAATTCAGTAAGTCGCTGGTCATTGTTTATCTTTAACATTCTTAGGGCTCAATCATTGTTATATGTATTCATATTAAATTAATAAATATTTCTGTTTCTCGTTTGTAACTTGCTTAATTATTTAACTAACTTACTTATTATGCCAAAGGTGTCAAAACTTGAAGAAGGCAAAATTACTATTGAAATTCCTGAAATCGAGCAAGGTACAAACGAATTTAAGGATAAATCACCTGTTAGCTCTCCTCGCATTACGAGAAAGACTGCCGCAGCGCTCGCCATGGCTGAATTAGAATTAAACATAATTTTTAAATTCATTAAATCATACGATGGGAATCGTGAGACCCTGAACTCATTTTTGGTAAATTGCGATAACGCATTCGAACTTGCATCAGAGGGTCAAAAACCCGTATTATTCAAGTATGTTTTAGCTCAACTAAATGGTAAAGCGGAAATTGCCTGCTCTATTAAAGAATTTACAACTTGGGAACAACTCAAAGAGTTTTTGAAGACTCAATTCAGTGAGAGGAAACATTATTCACATCTTTTAATGGAATTGCAAGAGAGCAGGCAAGGTCCACAAGAAAATGTCAGCCAATATGCTTTAAGGATGGAAACTTATTTATCGCAATTGCTAACAGAAATATCTTTGTCTACATCAAAAAATAAAGAACTTCCAGGCAGAACAGCTGCTATGGAAGACCTATCTCTTCATCACTTCCTAATGGGGCTACAGCCTCGTATCTCAAATATTGTTAGATGCAAATCACCAAAATCTTTAAATGAAGCCATTAATTTCGCGATCTCAGAAGAACGTATACAATTGACGCTATATCGGCGTCCACAACCTGATCAAAAGCCTAACAATAACGGCAATAATAATAACAATAGGTTCAAATCAGGCCCTTCAAGGGCTAATATCAATTTCTCTCCGTCCCAAAGGCCTGTACCTAATGCTAACTTTCAAAGAGGTCCAACCAGTAATAACACTGCTTTTTGCCGTTATTGCAAACTAACTGGTCACGATATAGCGCAATGCAGGAAACGGGAATATAACAACAAATTACGCAATCAACAGAATGGCCAACCTAATAGACAACCTCCACGTGTAAATTTCTTAGAGCAGCCCGATGAAGAAACGGGTTATGACGAGGAAGATCAAGCCCCTTTAAACGAATAAATGTCTCGTCCCGGTGTCTCACGAGACAAAATATTAAAAAAGACACCAAACAATACCTATCTATTTCAAACTCCAGGGACCACTCGGGTAACCAGCCCCCAAAAAGCGCCCATTCTATCAAATTCAGGGACCACTCGGGTAACCAGCCCCCAACAAGCGCCCATTCGCTCAAATCTAGGGACCACACGGGTAATCAGCCCCCAACAAGCGCCCATTCCATAAAATCTAGGGACCACTCGGGTAACCAGCCCCAAACAAGCGCCCAACCTCACATTCAAAAGAATAAAATTCATAGAGACCACTCGGGTAACCAGCCCCCAACAAAGGCTCAATCAATTTCCAAAGAAATATATGAAGTGCATATAGACACAACTAAACGATTCCTACCACATATTTTAGTCCAATCCGAAATCTCGGATATCCCATTGTCTTTATTAGTAGACTCTGGTTCTGCTATATGCCTACTCAAAGAATCAAGCATCCGAAGCAATCAAACATTAATTAAAGAAACCATTAAACTCAAAGGTATTGATCCTAATAATGAGTCAACTATGACTGTAGGTCATTTTCAATTTAAGTTAGAGGTAACAAACACCAAACGTTTGCCATTTAAATTTCATGTTGTCCAAAATATTAATTTGCCTTATGACGGTATTATTGGTACGGATTTCTTAACGGAATTTGGTTGTAAAATTGACTATACCCGTGATGTGCTAAAGATAGGTAAATACGAGATTAAATTAATATTTTCCGAACCATTCTTTGTCATTCCCCTCGTTCAGAAGCTGTCATACAGTGTACAGTTCATAAAACTAATCTTAAGGAAGGGCTAATTACGGATCAACACATCTCAGAAAATCTTCTCATATCTAATTGTATTGTTAAGGTAAGAAATAACAACTGTGTAAATATAACCGTAGCAAATACCTCAGAGTCTCCTGCTAATGTAAAAACTAACTTAAATCTTACTATCATACCCTTAGATTCCATCTCATATCCTATAAACTTAATAAGTCATGATATAACTCACCGTACTGATGAAGTCATTAGCTCATTAAGATTGACTCATTTAAATATAGAAGAGGAAAAGGCTCTTATTGAATTGTGCTCAAGTTTCTCCGACATATTCTTTCTTCCTAATGATAAACTTACCTATACTTCTGCTATTGAACATCGTATTAAAACTAATAGTGACATTCCTATTCACACTAAATCATATAGATTTCCGGAATGTCACAAGAAAGAAGTGGAAAGACAGATCAATAAAATGTTAGACCAAAACATTATAGAACCCTCTTCTTCTCCTTGGAGCTCACCAATTTGGGTAGTACCGAAAAAATTAGACTCTAGTGGTGAAAAGAGTTGGCGTATTGTGATAGACTATAGGAAATTGAACGATGTCACAATCGGAGAAACTTATCCAATTCCACAGATATCGGAAATACTCGACCAGTTGGGTAAGAGTAATTATTTTACCACTCTGGATCTAGCTTCTGGTTTCCATCAAATCCGTATTTCTCCTGAGGATGCATCCAAAACCGCATTTTCAGTCCCTCAAGGACACTTCCAATTTAATCGGATGCCGTTTGGGTTAAAAAATGCCCCCTCAACCTTCCAAAAACTCATGAACACCTGTCTTACTGGCCTCCAAGGTTCCAGGTGTTTCGTTTATCTCGATGATATCGTCGTCTACTCCTATGATTTAACCTCTCATATCCATAACCTTAAATCGGTATTCCAAAGAATTCGTAATTACAATTTAAAAATACAACCTGCAAAATGTGAATTTCTTAGAAAAGAAGTGACATACCTAGGGCATATCATCAGTCAAAATGGTGTTCAACCTAACCCAACCAAAGTCAAAGCTGTCGCAGATTTCCCTACGCCTAAATCCTCTAAAGATATCAAATCATTCTTAGGACTCGTCTCATACTATAGACGGTTCATTCAAAACTTCTCCAAATTAGCCAAACCTTTGACCAATTTACTTAAGAAGGATGTACCCTTTTCATGGGAACATGAACAACAACTGTCATTTGAAACATTAAAAAACAACCTTATTTCCGCCCCTATACTAGCGTATCCTGATTTCTCACAACCATTTCTCCTTACCTGTGATGCATCCAACTATGCGATATCAGCAATATTATCACAAGGCGTCATAGGACAAGATCGTCCTATAGCCTTCGCATCCCGTACATTAAATCGAGCCGAAGGTAACTATAGTGTAACAGAGAAAGAATGCCTTGCTGTAATTTTTGGCACAAAAGTATTTAGACCCTATATTTATGGGTATCGATTTACAGTTCTAACAGATCACAAACCATTAGAATGGTTATTCAAATGCAAGGATCCAGGGTCACGCCTTATAAGATGGCGTTTAAAGTTAGAGGAATTCGAATACGATATTAAGTATAAAAAAGGGAAAATCAATACTAACGCTGATGCTCTATCTAGATTCCCCGTAAATCCTGTCCAACCTGGAAATATAATTGAATCAAATCCAAATATAGAAAATGCTTCTACACGAGATTTAGATAGAGATCTGATGGACTTATTGACATCACCACCTTCTTTTAACCCCCGACGAACTTATTTCAACTTCGGATCCGCTTCAACCCGACGAAAGTATTGTATTGCTACCCGAACTCAATTCTCCCCAACAAGAACCTGATTTGGTTCCCTCGACAGACTTAATCTCGCCCACCAGCGCTGAGAATCCTCTGAGAGAAGAAACTAGTATTATTGTACCTGAATTAACGCAAGCAATCACTGACCATGCTGGCGAGGGCTCAATTCCATCTTTAAGGTTTTCACCTGGGCTCAATTTACCTGATGACAATTACTCTACTTTCCTTAAGACTATGAATAAGAACGATAAGATTTTCACTACAAAAATATTAGAGTACAATGACGATATAACGAAGTCGAAATGTAAAACTATCATATTGCCAACTTCAATTGACCTTGATGAATCCAACCCATATGTTCAGGGTATTCTTAATACCCTACCTGAAGATTCAGAAGTAATCAACAAAGAAAGAGTCTTAAACTCATACATATCCTTTAAAAACAATAACAAAACTTACTTTTTATTATTCTTCAAAGTTCATCATTTCGATAAGTCATCCTATGTAGACATCTATAAAAGTCTTAAAACTCTAAGGGACGAATTAGTGGCAAACCCTGATAATAATAATGTCACCGATATAGCAATAACAGATTTCAAAAATCCTTTTGACACGCACCAGTTTGTTAAAATCTATAACATGCTTCTTTTTCTTTTTGACAACTCCGAGATAACTATACATATTTACAAAGATAGAATTATATATCCATCTCTCTCGGAAATATCTAAGATACTAAAAGATAATCATGATATTCCAATTGCTGGACATCTCGGTTCCAATAGAATGTTGAAACGCATCCAAGAAGTGTTCTACTGGAAAAATATGCGAAGTGATATTGAACATTTCGTAAAGAAATGCCCTCAGTGCCAAGCTAATAAAGCACTTAGACAAGTAAACCGATCTCCTATGCAGATCACCAGTACTTCAACTGAGCCGTGTCAAAGAATTTCTTTAGACATTGTAGGGCCGTTACCCGAATCAGGTCTGGCGAAGCTTAAATATATTTTGACTATTCAGGACGACCTCACCAAATTCTCCTCTGCTTATCCAATCCGTAGTACAACAGCTGAAGAGACTAGCGAATGCTTGCTTCATTTTATCTCAATATTTGGAATTCCGAAAACAATTCTTACTGATCAAGGCACTAACTTCACCTCAGAATTATTCAAGGAAACTTGCAAATTCTTAAAAATTTAAAATCTATGGTCTTCTCCTTATCATCCACAAACCCAGGGTGCTTTGGAAAGGAGTCATTCAACTCTTAAGGAGTATCTAAGATCCTTCGTAGACGAGGGTCAGTCAAATTGGCCGCGATTTGTTTATACGGCTATGCTCACTTATAATACATCAGTCCACTCAACGACCCACTATACTCCTTACGAGCTAATGTTTGGCAATAAACCGGTAATTCCGAATTCCATCTACGAAGAAACACCAGGTGCAACATATCCAGAGTATGTGCGCATGCTCCAATGTAGATTAAAACATTCACGAGATAAAGCATTAAGTTTTATTAGGAAATCAAAGGAGTCTTCAAAAGCTTACTATGACAATCACACCCGTCAAGTAAAATATAAACCAGGAGATTATGTTTATCTCAAAAACCATTTAAGAATGAGAAAAGCACTCTCAGCCCTCTGGAAGGGACCATATAAAGTAGTTAGGATAAATGGAAACAATACACTCACTCTATTGATAAATAGACGTCATGTAACTCATCATTTTGATCAAGTTAAGTTAGCTGAAGTTGCCACAATCGATGTATAAAGAATAATACAGTTAATAGAATAGTATAGATAAATTAATTATTTACCTTAAATATTATTTCACAGCTCAACTCTTGGAGAGCCCCAACGCGACCTTGTCAAGCCAATAACTTCAAGCTCGGGCCTCTATTATGATTACTTAGGGAAACTTAAAATTAATAATGTTCAACTACAAATAATAATGCCAGTAGACATTTCACATTTTAAACCGCACTTGCAAAATATCGAAGATACCCTAGTGGTTATTGAAAATCTATGTAATAAGACTCGTATCATAGAAGTTATGTCAGAATGTCATAATTTGTTACTTCCTTAACAGCACGATTCGAAGATATGAATAGGCAATTCTCTTCTATCTCACATCTTATTGACAATAGAGTTAAACGTGGTGCCTGGGTAGGAGGTGTAGGAACCATCCTAAAGCATATATTTGGCACCTTGGACGAAAATGACGGTTTAAAATATGATGAAGCTATAACATCCTTGCAGCATGACGAAAAGCGGTTAGTTTCTCTCGTGAAGGAGAATATTTTAGTTAGTAGATCGGTATTAAAAAATTATAATGATACTATATATAAATTAAAGGATAATGAAAATAAACTTAATTCCGCTATCGACAAGCTCTCTCAAAAAACTAAAATCATTAATGAGAAAATAAACGGATTCAAAATACTCTTGAATGTAAACGAGATATTTAATATTTTGGAGACATCAATAATTACCCTATCATTCCAATTGGAGGATGTTATTAATGCTATCTTATTTAGCAGCCAAGACATACTCCATCCTGCCGTGATAACATCTAAACAGTTATATGAAGAGCTTGCTGATAACTATAGACATCTATCTAGCAACTTAGAGTTGCCAATAGCTTTAGATATTAATTCTATACATTTAATTCTAAGTATATCTAAGTTAATTTGCTATTACATTAATAATAAGATTATATTTGTTCTTCAAGTACCACTTGTTAATATTAAGGAATATATAATGTTTCATGTTATTGCTCTGCCAACGCCACATAATCCTAAAGAGCCAAATTCATTTTCTTTAACAATTCCTAGTAATAAGTATATAGCAATGACCACCGACAAATCCCAATACTGTGTTTTCAATAACTTGGAAGTTTGTAAAATGGTGAATCCTGGAAACTTTATTTGTGACATAGAAAATGTATATTCCACGGAAGCAAAACCTATTTGTGAAAGTGAACTATTAGTCAAGGTAATAAGTGAAAAACCGTTGCAATGTGATTCAACGATTATAACAGGAAAGCTTGACATTTGGCAGCCCCCTAATGAATAACAAATGGTTGTTTATACAGTCAGATCCACAAAGAATATCCATAGACTGTTCAGGATCCAAATTATTTGAAACAAACATTCTAGGTACTGGAACACTCCATATACCAAAAACGTGTGTAGGATATTTCAAAAGTACTACTCTTGTACCAAAGTATAACATTTTAAATATTTCGTCACCCATTAATCATTTCCCTGATTTTAATCTTATAAATGACACATGTTGTGATTTAGTTAAGCTTAGTGATAAGGCTGATAATGTATCTCCTGTTCACTTAAACAGTATAAATTTAGACGATCTGAATTCAGAGAATAAGTTAAAATTAAATTCAATCCTTACCGACCTAGGTAAGTTAGAAACTTCTAAGCAACCTCATATTGTGGAATATGGGACACATTATTCAGCAACAATAATTGTAACTTTTGTTTTAACAATTTCATTTTTATTATATTTAGCTATTAAGAAATTTTGTAAATCCTTTTACAACCGCCCTCTTCAATATACAGAAAACCTTAATAAAACCATGACTGAACCTCCTACTGAGGACATAGAAAGTACAGAAAAGAAAAATCCCGAAATAGAAATTGTTCTCCAAAGTGCTCCAATTAGAACTAGAATATAAAAGAGCCTTTAATTTTCTCACCAAAGGCTCTATCTTAAAGGGGGGAGATGTTACATCCCTAGATTGCTAGCCTTAATGCTAACTCATCATCTGCATCATCAATGCATACTTTTAGAGAATTATGATCATGGTGACTTCAGTCAGTCTGCGTACATTATTCCTAGAGAGCGGTTGTCCAATTATTGTATTTTACTCATTCTCATACTCATTTAATTAAATCCTTTTTTTAAAAGGCATTTTAATTTCACGGCCTAACAGTAAGTAAATATTATAAGTAGTTTATTATAAACTATATGAGATATAGCGTGGACAAGTTTTTGATAAAATTAATCTATAAGTGGGATTGTCAATAAGAATTGTTATCTTAATCTTCGAAATAAAATTGTAATTTATCTTTTTATATACTCGTATGATATACACGCGTAGACAAAAATATAGACTTACATTAGAAAAAACAATTTTTTAACGGATTGCAGTTATGTATTCTAAATTTTTTTTACAATTATTTTACATAATTTTAAAATTTTAACCGACGTTTCGCGTGCGCGGTCACGGTGACTGAAGACAAAATGTGTTGAATGTCAAAAAGTATCACAGCTGTAGAAAAAGTTGTATTATCTGTATTTATTTCTTTGGAGTTGGTATCGACTAAAAGATGGAGGGTTTTGGCAGAAATGGCTCACGGTGTCCTCTATTTTCGCGGATTGTTTATCTTGAGATTTTAATTTGGATATTATTGGATCCCAGGTGTTTGGCAATTTTAGGCCGTCTTCTCTATTGAAATTGGGGTGTTTTTTAATTTCAATTTCCGGGGAAATAAATACAGATAATACAACTTTTTCTACAGCTGTAATACTTTTTGACGTTCAACACCTTTTGTCTTCAGTCACTGTGACCACGCACGTTGTATGCACGCGAAACGTCGGTTAAAATTTTTAAATTATGTAAAATAATTGTAAAAAAATTTAGAATGCATAACTTCAATCCGTTAAAAAATTGTTTTTTCTATGTGTAAAAGTTATGTCAATAAAAGACAATACTATAGACTTAGATTAGTTTATAATACTAATTTAAAATAATTATAATCCAGTGGCCAAATTTTTTTTCATATGGGGTGATCAGGCTTTTGTCTGACACATGTCAACGATTTTTGGTTTTCCTTCACCGTACGAGCAAGTCTTAGTTGCGCACATAGACAGAAAGTCCATTGTTGCACAACCGGGAATTGAACTTATGTCCACAGGAATGAAAGTCGCATGTTGAAGCCACTAATCAAGTGCTGTTTATTTTAAATAATAATTATACTTATTGTTTACCTTTTCAGCAGCATCTCTGATCAACGTTAGATAGTTCTGTACATTGCTAGCTACATCCCAACTGAATTCGTATTCAACCACTGCCGCCACATAGCTCAAATCTTCTGGTGTTGATTTCTTAAATTGTATATAAAATCTTATAACCACTCTATAATAGTCGTTTCTGTATAGAACAGGGCAAACGGCAGGAGGCTCACCTGATGTTAAGTGAATCCGCCGCCCATGCTCACACTACCAGGCTCGTGAGTTGCCGGCCTTTGAAGAGTTGGTACACTCTTCTTGCAGGACCCTAAGTCGAATTGGCTTAAACAACGCTCTGTTGTGGAACGACAGACGTCGAGATGATACGGATAGAATTCTGCCTCGACGTCCGATGATGATCCACACCTGCTATTAATCGTCTATTTAATTATTTTATTCTAACCGAAAAAAATTGTAATTAGGTTCTGTATATAACTTATAAACGAATAGTTTGTTATAGTTGTTTGCTAAATATGTTTTAGTATTTTTATTTACAGATTTTAATTGTTTAAGGATATGTTATCTTACAGTTACAGAGTTATCTCCATTTCTTTAAAATCTGTCATTAACTAAAGAAATCATAAAAAGCAACGTAATCTTTTAATGTCCTCATTTGTATATATTTTTGAAAATGTTTATAATTAATAAAAATTTCTTTGTAAACAATCACATATGAACACCTATGTTATACGAAAAGCACTCACCTGTAGCGATAACGGTATCAGAGATGTTAATATCAAGAAAATGAAGTGCATCGTGGAAGAAATTCGTTTAAGTACCTTTCACGCCGCCTATACGAACACGAATATCATTGTTTTGAGGAATGAGGATCTTAAATTAAATAACCTTTGAGCAATTCAATGTCTCTTGAGATAAAAGATTAACGGGTTATCTCAATTTATCAAAATGTTGTTTTACTATACGTCGCTTATATTGGGAAAAACGGATTCAACCGGCAGTAGATAAAGCTATGCCCATCTCTCAACTCAACTCTGACGCTGTGCCCAGCTATGAAGATCTATGTGCGAACACTTGACCCTACTTTGTAGGTTAATGTGAGCCTCGCTCATAATTAAAGACCGATTTTGACAAAGATGTTAGACACAAACGTTCGAAGACAAAAAATGTTCGAAGCAACAGATTGACAATTTAATTACCACCGTCTGCTGGTTTGTCTTTTTATAATAACACATAACGTAGGGTGATTTTTCACCCACTCGAAATCTTTTAGAAAACGCAGACACGTAATGGCCCCACCCAATCTCTGCATTATCATCTGGTAAGATCTAAATCCTGCTGTATACAACATACATAGTTCCTGTAGATACATTAATTTCAATTGACGATAGGATAACCGATCTATTATTTTTTGTTCTCAATTAAAATAAACGTTGTGATTATTGCTTCAGGTTTTGTTGCACTTTGCACCGAGATCCAACTATCAGTTATAGATAGAAAAAAACAAATATTACTTTAATACTATTTATTAAAAATAACATAATAATGTGTATATAATTACCAAAGACTAATTAATTACGTATGCAAATAGATAAATGCGTCCGGCGCGATTTATTTAACATATTAAACAATATATTTTATTTTAAAATAAATTTTAGCATCTGTACAAAAATATCATAAGAGTAGAATAGTTTTGGGTATTCGATTATTATATTACATAATGACAACCGCAAATATAAAAACGACTAACATATATACTGAATGCAAAGTTGTTGCTGATCCTGGGACAGCATCGTCATCCGGCGATTCAGTATCAGCCTCCTCCTCCACCCATGGAGGTGACGGTTCTTGGTCGTCCTTTTCAAAGGCCCGTCCAAAAATACCGAAAGAATACAACTCAATATCCTTTCTCAGAAGCGTATAATTATAAATGTCTACTACTCCGAAGAGTGACGTGGTTTCTAAAGAATAATCATTAACTTCTAATGGTAACAAGGTCGGTTGTAAAGATACTGGGAAGTAAGCAATGTTGTCGACTTCCAATTCTTCGTTACGCTTTGGAGGTGTAAGGAACGCGAAGATACTCAGCTCTTCGAATGTTGCCAGCGAGTTCGAAGTGTATTTATCGAACCTAAAAAACAAAAAAGTTGTACTGCGTTTATTTTAATAGCCTATGGTCAAATTCCGGCGTGAACCAACTTTCTGTCTATGTGCGCATTTAACATTCGCTCGAACGGTGAAGGAAAACTTCGTGAGGAAACCGACTTAGACTGGCCTTAGACACAAAAAGCCGACGGCGTATATCAGGCACAGAAGTCTGATTACCTACTTGCCTATTAGTCTGAAAAACGATTATGAAACAGATACAGAAATTTAGGGCCCAGCCCTGCGATTCTGTAACTCACTTTTCGAACTCACGCAGCGGTTTTCGCATCGGCGGTCGCTCTCAAATCAGTCGTGAAGCAGTCATTTTATGATTTGGCATTCTGAAAAGGTGGGAGCTTGTAGAACCGATGTGTGAGTTCGAAAAGTGAGTTACAGAATCGCAGGGCTGACCTAAAAAGGTTGAGTGCCACTCATTTCTTAATTTTTTTTTAAATTCTTATCTTCATAATTCTTAACATAAAAAAATCTGTTTAGTTGTATTGCACATGAATTCAATTTAAATAAACATTTAACAAGAACTAAATAAAAACTACCTTTTCGCGCATGTGTCGATGGTGTCTCCAGTGCAAGCAAAAATACAGCAGGACATAGACCCGCCGCTCGCAACACCATCGAATGTCCGGACACCACCTAAGACACCAGCTCGATATGTGTATAACTAAAAAAACAATAAACAGAAAATTATTTATCCTGCTTATTGAACCTGCGCGTGGACCGAATTTCACGTTAAAATAAAATAAAATAGGTTTTTTATGGAATATAAGATACAGGTACCACTTATTCCACGTCATTAAATTTGAATCGGTAGACATCCCTACTCATCGGCAAAGAAGACAGAGGGTGTAAGGTACTATGTATAAGGCTATAAGGAGGGAGCTTGTAGTTTATTGTTTATCAGAATGCCAAATCGTAAAATGACTGCTTTACGACTGATTTGAGCGCGACCGCCGCTGTGTGAGTTCGAAAAGTGAGTTACAGAATCGCAAGGCAGATCCGATTTTAATAGATCTTTCACAAATAGAAAGCTACATCACCTCTAAGTAACATATGCTATATTTATTTTCAATTATGTGTTAGAATAATATACGAGGCATGCCTTTTAAGTTTTGTCGTTTGCAGAAAAGAACACAACTAGAACCTTATAGTACTTTTTATTGTTTTTCAAAATATTCACCACGTAGCTTAATACACTTTTCCATTCGCTGAAACCAGTTATTATAACATTAATTCCACTCTAAAGTGGAGGTGTTCAAAATGGCTGACTTGAAAGCGTCGACTGCTTCACCGGGCTGGAACCTTTGACCACGAAGACTTTTCTTACTTTTCTTACTTTTTGGAAATGTAAAGAAATCGTTAGGGCTCAGGTCATGACTGTATGGAGGATGGTCAAGAATTTCTACTTTTTCCTCCTTCAAATACTGAATTGTTTGACGAGCGCTGTGTGAGCTTGCGTTGTCGTGGTGCAGGATGATGCGTCGCTTTAAGTTCGATTTTCGAAGTTTGGCGATGACTTGTGGTAAATCAACTGTGGTATACCACTCTGCGTTAACCATTCTACGATCTTCAAGTGCGATAGTCGCAACATGGCCGGTTTTTCTACCGAACGTGGCCACCATCTTCTTTGAAGTGCTTCGAGAACGAACGAGTTTAGTCGGCTTTGGCTCGTCTTGAAAGACCCAGATTGTAGATTGTTGTATGGAATAAGGATCGTAGGCATAGATCCAAGATTCGTCACCACTGATGATGTCGTAGACGTGATTTGACTCTCTTCGATTGAACCTTTGCAGAGTTTTCTTACACCATCTGACGCGGGCCGCCTTGTGATCGTCGGAAAGCAGATGTGGTATCCAACGGCAAACTAGCTTTCTCACACCAAGCGCTTCATGCAAGATCTTCTGAATGGTTGTCCCTGAGATGCCTAATAGAGCCTCTATCTCTCGATACGTCACATGACGATCTTCGAAAATTAATTGTCTCACAGCAATGATGTTTTCTTCAGTGAAGGCGGATTTTGGGCGTCCTTCGCGAGATTTGTCACTAACACTAGTATGTCCACGCTGGAATTCTAAATACCAGCGTTCGACAGTCCGCAGACATGGGGCTTCATCACTGAACACAGATATTAGCTCTTCAAAACACTGAAGCCGTGTCAGGCCTCTTCTAAAGTTGTAGAAAATTATTGCACGAACATTTTCCTTAGAAAGATTCATTTTCGTAGGTAACTTGACAGATTCAAATCGACGCTGTGACTAAACAATAGCATTAATCCTAATACTTTTTTGAGATTCAAAATTTAAACACTTTCGAATATAATACAGGTCCAAATTCAAAATTGCCGGGAAATATGGAAACGACAGAACTTAAAAGGCATGCCTCGTATAAACCTAAATGTTATAATCTGTATGAAATATTAAACAGTGAACTGGTGAAGTCATATATATTTTCAATCAATAATTCCAATCACAATAATTGATGTTATAAATAAAACAAATGAATAAAGTTAAACATTTGAGAAACGGCTACCGAGGCAAAGTGAATGCCCCTTTTGCGAGAAAAATCGCAGTATTGCGATTTGCGGGAAACTTGATCGCTGTGGAACGAAAGATTTTTTTGTGGAATAAACATCTATATGCCCCGGCGACACTTCGTTATACAATTTTTATAATGTTTTTTCAGGGTATAATAATAATAAGTATTTAAAGTAAGTACATCAGAAACTTGTTGTTAAATATACATATACTCTGAACCCGTACCGTATTATAAATATATCCCTGAAATAATTCTAGAAATTTATTGTACTTTAATAGAGCCATATAAACAGACAAAATAATACACTACTATAGACAGATATAACACTTTTAGATAAATTTCAATAAAACAGCACATTTAATAGATTAACAGCACATTTACACACTTACAAGAAACAATAGCTCATAAAATCACGAAATATACAGATCTTGAAAATGAAATTAAAAGGCAACCCTTAACAAAGTATCATGTCCACCGGAATAACCTCGAAATAGTAACACGAAACTATTACATTGTTAGACCTCCCGATACCATTTATATCCACAAAGCAGTAATATTAACTAAATACAGTAAGAATTCATATTCTGCCGAAATTAAACAGTTACCAATAATAATAATATTATTTTATTTCATTTAGATAACATATCTATCTAAGTATGTAAGTACAACTTAAAACTAAATTTTGTACCAGCATAAACAACAAATGAAAATACATATATAATCAATAAGCAGCTTACACGTAAACTTGTCTCCCTTAAATAAAATTAAAGTTAAAAAAATTACTATTCCAGTCCAGCACTGGACTGGAATGACTCACTGGATTACTGGACTGGAATAATGTGAACCGAGCATTACATGACAAATTGGAAGAAGCACATGGACACTTTGTTAAAACAGTAAAAGTAGGACTGTTACAGTTTTTATAAAGGAGGTAAGTTTATAAGTAATTTTACGAAATATCTTTTTTTTCAAAATCTTGGTTATAGAGAACTTAATAAAATAGGTAGCTATCGTGAAATTATGTGGGTTGTATGTAGGTATAACCTACAAATCTGCATTAACATTGTCCAAACCAAAAATAATATTTTCAATATTAATATAGTTATTGACATCACTATTAGTTATTTCGTGGGGAAAAACCTTATCTTCATTATAAATTCTACCCCAAATTGCAAATGCTACTAAATTGTTCTGTGCTGCGTTTATTTTAAATGAATAACTGGCTTTTTCATCTTCATGTTTTGTAAATGTATAATTGGCTGGGTTAAGAGGGAATTTATTGTCTCTTAATGACAATCCGAAGTATTCTACGTCGTCACATTTCAGCGTTGTGTTATAATTAAGAGGATGTGATAAAATGTCTATACTTAATTCTTTGAATTCTATTTTCTCCTCATCTTCCTTAAATCTGTAACAAATTAATAGTTTTACTTGAAGTTTGGATAGCCTCAAAGGTGAATCTTAGATATGGCCTTTTCAGTTTATTGTTTACCACGTAGATAGAGTATAAAACTAGATGAGCTTCTAAAATAACAATAATAACTAAAGAGAGAAGGCATTAACGTGAAATACTTAAGTGCGAGCGAAACAGAGTAACAGTTTTTCTGTCTCTATTTGCGTATCGGATTTTATTTGTTTACCACCGAGCCCTTGGTGGTAAACAAGTTTTCACCGCTTACTGATAAATCGGTGAAACCCAAGTCAAACCCATATGTTAAGACTTTATCCTTATGAGGTGTATTTAAAGTGTCAGTCGTGGTGAATTGTTGCATAATTGGCTTTAAAGCTATAGTAAACGTAAAGAACCACACATCTTTCATCTGTAAGAAGCTTATTTTGTCACGACTCAGTAACTTTGTTCAAGAATTATTAATTCGAATGTGTATTTTGGTCAATAATAAGCAATCTTCAATGAATTAAAACTGTAAATATGACATATGTCAATCATTCGCTATCTCACACGCTGTACGCTGATGCCTGGTCTATACCATAGTCCGTCTACGGTTTACCACTATTTTATTATTTACATTAATGACAACTTCATTGCTTTTGTCGTCTTAATCAATTACAAGTAATGATGTGTCAGTCTTGTTTTATCTTTACATATTTTATATGGCGATTACCTGTACGGACAGTCTTTTGGATTATCAGAAGAACACGAAAGAATAGAACATGAAGCAACTCGTATGTGGCGAATGTCTCCGTATATGTTAAATCCCTCATGAATAAACGCACGATACTTCAAACTCTGAAATAACAAGTCATTAGTGAACTGATTTTGTCAAACAATTGTTCAAAACTTTTCAACATATCCGAAAGATATATGCAGTGACAGATATTTTAAAACGGTAGCTTGACTAGCAGCGCAAATATTTTAGACGATTGTTAGAGTTTTATACTTTGTCAACCTCAATAAAATAGAGAAGTATGAGTATGTAAAATGATCTGGATTAAGTATAATCATGCATTTACTTACCCGTAATCAAACACTACGTGAATAGCACTTAATAGTTAAGTTAGTTCGCATTCAGTAAGTCATAAGCATGCACTATTTCATCATAAGATCCAAGGAAGCGCTCTTTACATTATACTTTAAAATTACGTTGTATTGTTTTTCAAGCTCAAACATTTAAATTGAGTGGATATTGATATATCCTGAGAATTGACATATTCACAAATCAGGTTAATATTTGGTGAGTTAGATATATAAATTAGTATTGTTAATATAATATCAATTGTGTGTTCCTATACGGCGCAATAGCATCATAGCAATTACGAATACCGGTAAGCCCGAACAAGCTTATCAGCTATTAATGTTATACTCGTTTTCTGAATCGTAAATAGCATTTCAAAAGCGGGTTCATGCAATTAATAATTTTTGGCAATGTTTAATCATATCATTTTATCATATAATTTTTATCATCAAAGGTAGCATAAAGGTAGGTCTTATAATAATGATTTAACTAGAATGTTTTTTTTTCTTCTTAGTATGAATTTTTATATTATATCTTTCTTAGTTATGAATTTTAAAAGTGAAGGTGCGTTTATAGCGTGGAATAGTATTTAGACCATAAGTTTTTAATTATAAAAAACATAACTGGTCTTATTATTATTATGGCATTATGATAATAAATTTTACATTTGCATGGCCATTTTTATATGTCTAATTGTGCGGTTTTTTTATAATTAATTAACTTAATTTAATAAAAAACGGTACAAAACTGTTTTCCACTTACGATTCGAATGTTTACTGAGGGTTTTCGATTAAATTAAATCAAGCGGGAAACCTATTCCAATCATGCAATCCACATATCACAGTAAATTAAAAAACATCAAATTTCTCACCGTATCATTCGTTTGTGTTATATTAACTCTAAAATTGCACATTGTTTCCCCACTTGACAGTACGAAAGATTGGTACCCTGGTACTAGTAGCTGGCTTGTGTGAGCTGATAAGGATGGATCGCTTTTAAGGAAGAGATTGTCATGTATTGATGGGTCATCATATATTGGCCCTGGGTAGGAGTCTGTTACCTGAAAATATTTAAAACTTAATTAGACACCGTGATACCGGATAGAGTAATATAATATACAGTAGAAACAAACACGTCATAAATATTTTAAGCATTCCTTCGGTAGTTTAAGCGTACGACCAACCAAGCTCCAGAAGATAAACCACTCCTTATATGGAAATTGTATTCGTATTTACAACAAACTCCCAAGCGAAATGAGAGAATTATCACTAAATAAATTCAAAGCTCTCGTTAAAAGTAAATTAATTAATAAACCTTTTTATAAATTTGACTAATATTTAAATGATCCTAATCCTTGGATTGATTTGCTCCAGTTCAAACAATTTGTATGACTCAAAACTTAGCGGTTAAAAAGAGTGGCGGAAAGTTTATTGTCCGCCCTACGCCCTTGACTTGCGAACTGGTAATAAATGTAAATTTAGAATTAATTTAACTTATTTTCTGACATTCATAAGTGTACTTGTTTAATTATATGAATAAAGTTATTTTGACTTGACTTGACTTAGTAACCTTTAATGACGATAGCGATACCGGACCACATACTTTTGTATACAATTTCGATACACGTAGGACTAATCGCAATCGCCATCGCTATTAGAAATTACAGTACAGGCGCAGATGTTATTTTAAGGACAGAATATCTCTTAGTGTAAAATAATGAAACCTAACTACATTACCACGACCAAGCCAAAATTATTGTACCACATGAAAAACAAGTTAAAAATATTCTACGACTATACGTGCCAAGCATAAGCCGTTTCCTTATATTACGTTACGTATACGTACGTATACGTTTTCAACGATAGTTTTAAATTACATTTTGAATAGGCTACCAAACCACAGGAATATGGAGACCAGTACGCTCTTTTCTTTAAAGCTCTAACTCGGATTGATTCAGAAAGCACCCATGTTGTTGGTGTCATATATATAGTGGTTGAATCTCAATCATGATTATTCCATAAAAGCCCTTTCGAATACAGTTAGACAAAGTTTTTAAAGTAATTCAGAGGAAATCTAAACAAGCTTTTTAGGTAGTAAAATCTTAATACCTGTCCAGGAACTTTTGGAACTCTCGCAACCATTAAACGTGTGGTAGGAGCTCCTGCCATGAGGCTTATAAGGGCTCCTGCCTTGCCAGAGTAGATTCCTGAGCCTGAAAAATGAAGTCTTTTGGTTAGAAAGTAAAAGAATGGTAGCACAAATGCAAGGATCAACTTATATATAAAATTCTCGTGTCACAATGTTCGTTCCCATACTCCGCTGAAACGGCTCGACCTCTTATGCATATTCAGTAAGTCTGAGAATCGGACAACATCTATTTTTCATCCCTCTAAATGTTGAGGGTGGTCCCACCCCTAAATTTTTATTTTTCAGACCAAACTTTGTTTTTATTTTTTTATGATACAGCATACAAAAATACATGTACAACCTTTAATTGTCACCCCTCTACGATCAACCCCTATTTTTATTTGGTTATTTTAAACTTATGACTTGAACTCAGAGGTTTATATAGAGAACAGGTTTTACCTGTGCTTCCGACTCTAACGTTGTTTGCACCAGCTGCGAGGAAGTTTACATTCATCTGCGCAGCGTAACCCTGTTGAATTTCGACCGCTGTAATTAAAGAATGGTAATATTATCTAAATATATAGTATTGGAACGGAATATATAATTCATTCGGGTAGCCTGGCAGAGATCGCATATGGTATGGCTGTCGCTGCACTATTTATATATAAATCCTAGTCTAGTATTTTTTCTAAAAAATGAAAGCAGACATTAGAGTCAATAAAAAATATTAACGACTTAAATTTAACTTATTAGGAATACTGTCTTAGTTAAAAGATTGAAAAGACAGACTAATTTTTACTTGAATCAGTACAGTGTCGTCGCCATAACATCAGCTGCTTCAACAGCTTTTCATTTCAAATTTTTGAATAATAGTTCAGGACACGCTATAAACATACAGATGCTTGTAATTTAATCAAAACCCTTTATTCATGTATTCATTATACATTCATATTAGTATTTTTCTTATCTTCATACAATAAATGATAAGCGACATGTATATGTAAACAATTAATACCTGTAAGATATGGCATCTCTGAGAACCACATAGTAGGGAATATAATATTCGTAATGTTCAGTTTTTGAGGCGTCTGAATAGCTGGGATCTGGAACATCAGATCGAAACAGATGAAATGACCAAATCGAACGCCGAAGTCCGTTGTAAAGTCTCCTAAGTCAGGCTTCAGTGCTGGCGTGCGTGTGTATTCTCCGAACAGATTAATTTTACGGTATCTGAAATTAGTAAATTAGGTCGTCTTAAATTTTCAAATTAGGTACTGTAATTCTCGGATTTAGTTATGGGGAACAAGAGAAATTCTTTTAAAAAAGTTTGAAGATTATGTAGATGCCTCACTCCCATGGGTCTTTTATCAATGTAAGATATTGATAGGTATTTATTAATTCTTATTTACACAACAAACAAGTGAAGAAAAGTCGTCACCTATTCTCTAAATTATATTGTCATTCAGGCTTCAAAAATGTTTCAGTTAAAAACAATAAATAATAATAGTGTTTCGTCTTTATGATTTTGCAAAGATTTTATTTTATCACAACTCTGATTTCACATCAGCATTATGACTTGTGCAACGGGTTATTTAAATTTAAAAGAGTTCTAATATTCATATCGATACTGATTTCCTAAAATGAGCATAGTTAAAAGAATGGTCTCAAATAATACATAAAAAACACTTTTAAAAAAACCGCTTGCAAGCTCAGTAGCTCGGTTGCTCAGTAGCAACAGGCAGACCTTTTTTTAAATTTATAAATCTTTTGTCGCGATAAGGAAAAATGATGAGAATAAATTTTTACGATGCGCGCGCACACCGTCACAACAAACCGACACCTTGAAGTTAGCTATATTCAACATTTTAGTTTTTTTGAAATTATACTTCTTTTGGCGCGTTAGGGAAAAATGATGAGAGTAATTTTTTTCTATTGTTAGTGTCGTTTTTTCTCCAAACGTAGAGCGGCGGAAGATAAAATTTTTCAAAAGATTTTTATCTTGTTACTCCACAGAAGTATAACTTCTAACGCGTCTACATAAGTACACACACGTTTTTTATTGAAATGTTTACCTATCAATAACTGCTCCCTCTCTGTTGAGTACTACATTTGTATTGAAATAGTACGTTTTCTTCTCGGGGCACTCTTCACCCGGGGCGTCCTCACAGTTCATTACCTCCTGTATATTTATCACTACGTAGATCGCATTTTCACGGGCCGCTGAAGATATAGTGACTAATATCTAAAAAAATACGTGTCATGTTACGTACACCTCTTGAATGTCCATAACTACTTATGAGTTCCAACAATTTCATTAGAATAAGGAGGAAAGGTGCATAACGCTCTCTAAGTTTCGCAAAACCGTCAATTGACTCGAAAGTCTATACCGTATTGGAAATACAACTATTGGATCTAAATGGATATAGAAGGTCAAAAAACGGACGATGGACATCGAAAAAAATCATTAATTATACTTTCTTCCTGATTAAAAGTCCTTGAAGAGGCCCTGGGTTTTAATTCTATATCAAATAAAATACGTTTATTCAGTTTAGATGCGTCTTAGCGCATGCTTATCAATGTCAAAAACATTTACAAAATTCGCGAAAGAGCAAGACTACGCCATCCGTTCGCAAAACTACCAGGAGGCCTTGTTCTGAGAAGAACGGGCAAGAAACTCAGCAAATTTTACCCTCCCTCTACATTACAATTATTCATAGGAAAATGTCATAAACCACGTCATTAAAGTTACATAAGTAAAAAAAAATCTGTTCTGCGATTTACCACATTCACCATATTCACAACACTTCAAAGATAACAAAACAAATTATAACAATTTAACTAAAACTATTATAATATTATAAATTCTTGACAGTTCAAACCCGGTTCTACCCCGTTTATGTTTTAATGTATGACTCCCCTGTCAAAAACGTTGGATTTAAAAACCATAATTCGTGATATGGTTCGCCTCTGAATCTTATCTTACGAGTTGAAGCTTAAAGCGGCATTGAATTATTATTCATTAACACATTAAAATACCTACATCATTGTACAAATCTGCATTTAAAGCAGGAATGGGGTACTCCTTTAGCAAACCATATATTGGGACAGATATGCTTTGACTTTGTCTTCTATTCAACGTCATTTCTGGAAATACTACGATATCGGCATTCTGTAATTGAAAGCAATTAAGCTTGAGAGGTACATTTGTTAAAGATAACACTAAATATGTTTTGATGTATGTAATTGCTAATGCATATATTAATCTCATGTCAAAACACATTTACACTATCGCGTGAGTCATCTGAGGCATTACTTTAACAATTAAAGTACATAGTATCAAAGTTAAGTACAATTTATTTCTCTTATTATATTAAAAAATATATTTTTTATTGCTTTTTGCAGTTTGTATTAAATAAGTATTTTGACTAAAATATTTTACGTTTAAAATATTTACGTGGCATTACATCATGAGAAATAAAGTATTTTCTTGTACTTTATTGTTTTCATAAAGTATAGATTACAATTACCTGAAATAACGTACAATAATTTGTTATAAAGTACCCTAATAATTGGTATATCAAACGACCGATTAGTACAATTATATATATTTTCAAAAAAAATATAACAAAACTACACCAATCAGGTAGTACTAGTATGTTGAATACAACATACTTGTCCATTACAAAGAAATTTATAAAATCTGGGTGGAAATTATTATTTTGGAATTACTTAATTTAATTAAAAACGATACAGTCCAAACAAGTTGCTTCACTATTAGCAAAGATTGTTTCTTTTAAAGTAATGTACATCGTAATGACGGCTTTTTATATCATTAATGTACATAAAATTTAAAATAAATTGTATCAGATTTGCTGGTGGCTTTGTCATATACACCACAGCGTCATGGACGAATCACGTATGTTCCAATCAAGGAGTTTGCCTTTCATCATAAAGCTTTTGTTACCTGTGCAGCAGCATCTTTTATCAGTTGAACATAATTTTGAATATTTGTATCCGTGTTGGCATTGACTTCAAACTCAACCACAGCAGCGACATAGCTGCTATCCTCTGGTGTAGATTTCTGGGAACAATGGATTAATAACAAATAAATATGGCAACTATTTACCGTTCCCGGAAAAACAATATTTCCGCCTTGGCCTTACTTATGTTAAAACCGTGATTTGTAAATCAACACAGAAGTGTGTTGTGTGTATGTGTTACAACCCTGTCTTGGCAGCACGCAATGGAAAGAAGCATCTTAAAGTGAGAGAAGAATAAAGGAATCTCAAAATGTTGGAATTCGTAATAAAACGAAACCTACAGATGCACTTGTACACGCTCTAAGGCTCAAATGGAAATGGGCAGGTCTTTATATAGGATATATCTAGAGCGCGTGATAAAAGATGTACACTTGAAACAACAAAATGGACTGGACCTACTGGACAGAGATGGACGACAAAAGAAAAAATGGACAGCTGACGTAATAGAACTAGCGGGGAAAAACTGGATGTATGTTACTCAAGACAAAAATAAAAATATGGCGGCTTTTACTCTAAAATAGGCAATACAAATATAAATACTAGAACACTAACAAAACTGACCTTAATTTTTACAGCTTATACTAACATAACTAATACTTATATTAAGAAATTGTCAAGGTATAGGCTGTGTAGTTGGTTTCGCCCTTGCCTCTACAATTGTTATGTCTTAGATTATTTTTACAATCCAATAATTTCGTTGAAATTGCACGTAAAATAATTTTTGGGTTTGATTTTTGAGCTCAAAATTATACACAATCTATCCAGTTCGCAGCCTCCAATCAGTAGTAAGACTGACATGTATAGGGAGGAAGAAAATACATTTTACTCATACAAAGAGTGAGCTGAGAGCGCAGAGGTCGGTTACTGGGCGGCGAACTAACTGTATTACTGTAGAATCTGCAAGTTTGCTACACCGAATGTACAGTGACAAGTGAGAGGGGACTGTCATCGCCAAAAATTGTTGCTGACTTGCCGATATTCCGATTTACCGATCTGTAGAACGCCAGAAAACATCATGCAGAAATCTTTTTGAATTCTATGAGGTAGCACAAGTTATCGGTTCCCAAATTTGCCGCCCCAAAAATCTGCCGCCCTAGGCTGCAACTTACTCAGCCTGCTGGCAAATCCGTCATTGTCCCACCACCATTTCTTTTTGGTGTAAATGTATCAGAAACTAATTTGAATCAATAACTATTTTTTTATATATGTAATACCTATTGGTCGTTTCCCAGAACTTCTTGACCTACCTATATTTAGAAGTAATTTGCTTCTCATTGCGGGCAGTACCGCCGATATCTCTTTTGCATAAATCTATTAATGAAGAAGGAAAATGGTCACTTTAATCACATCTTATGAATCATAGCGTTTTATCGGGTTGACAGGGCCTCTTTAACTGACAAACGCATTATAAATTAAATTCATTTATATATTTCGACGGTTTTATTTATTTAAATTGGGAAATATGATACAGTTATGTAAAGGTCAGTACTCACAGACGGTATTACTCGATCAAGATAAACTGTCAAGTAAAACCCATGGCATGGGCTTTCGTCCACACATTGAGCATTGATCTATCGAGTGAGGCGCGCCGTTCACTATTCACCGAACCGTTCGAGCCAAAGGATGTCTGTGCAATAAAGGAGACGGTAGCTGTATTTAGCAAGTCTCACAGTGCTTTATAAGAAAATCAAAGGAAATGAAAAGAAAAAACGTTGAAGCACAGCTAGTAATTTTTCATAACATTCATTTCTCTTATTTTTGTGGGAGTAATCGTTGGAATTGACATTCCATAAACACTCACACACTGTCTATATGTGTTAATAAAGTCTTCTATAGCGCTTTTGGAATAAACTCGCAAATCCATTTCTCTTAAAAACACGTGTTTCAATCACGATAAACAATACCAGACTGACGCTCGCCTTCGCCTTTCAGTTGAGATTTGAAAAAATGGGTTAAAAATTTAAAACCTTTTTTTCGGAAACTTTACTATATTCTAGACCTGAAAGACGATTGTCATATGTTTTTGTTTAACCGTAAAATATTGAGGGTCTACCAGTTAGTAGTTATATAGGTAGCCATTTAAATATCATAATAGGATAAATGGACAAATAATGGGAAAATGTGAATGGACAAATATGAATGTGTAAGATTTTGCATATGTGTATAAGAAATTACGCCGGTTCTAGTGTGAAATTCGACAAAGGTCAAAAGTGCAGCGTTATATAAATATGTAACATGTTTAAAGCCGGTTCAACTATTTTAATACTTTCTTTGTTGGTTGGTGTTGAAATTCAATTTACAATAAACATATTTACAACAAAAAAAAGTTTGGAGAATTTTTTATCGTACTAGATACGTATACCTATTAAACATAATATATTACTTAGTAAGCATGCATTGCATATATACATATATCACCTGTTCGCTTCCAATTACGAGACACAAGAATATAAAGAATTTCATTGTCACACTTTTACACTGTTATCTAATTTGAAACTTATATTTATGTAGATAGAGTTAAAATTTATAAATACAACGGAAACATCGTGATATGGACTGATTCCATTGAAGGGTATTTGTGTACTAAAGTCTGCTTGCTATTAATCACACACTTATTAAAATATTGTTTTATAATGTACAGATAATATTAATGAATATAAGTTTAAAAGGAAATCTCTAATTTCGGTGAAATTAAATAATTTAATATGTTAATAAAAAAGGTTACTTTGTTCCTGTGAATACCAAAAACCAAATGATAACAATCCAAAGTTTTTAACAATTTCTTACGTATGTCATTAGAATTTTAAACGCAAAATCGTAACGTGCCTTTTTAATTTATATAATAATTTAGCTTCGCAGACGTAAACACCGTCACACGAGTCGAGAACGAAGACGTTTATAGCTTAAATTAAATAAAGATAAACCTTGCTTGATCACCTTTAGGTACTATTTTACGTAGCAAGTCAAATGCGCAAGTAATGCAACTAAATTAAAACCATAATCCTTTAGCATGAAGGTTTAGAATCATTTAAATATGTATCAAGGTAAATTTGCGATGTGTCGTACTAATTCTTATACTTTGGCATAAGATCAATTTCACTGTACTTGCAAATTACAAATATGATTATCATATTTTATGGACTGATTAAATTTAATACCATTAATACGTACGTCAATAAAGTATTTTATTTAAATTAGACTTCAGCGGATATAAATGCGAAAGTACATTTATTATATGTATATTCATTTTAATATAAATTCATTAATTCGATGTTTCGAGTTTCAGCAGTCGTGATTAGCGAAAGACTTTTTCCTTTTAATGGTCTACTGATTTGGCTTTAAATTGTATTTACAAAGATTTAAATTTCTAAAGTAAATTATTATCTAGTACTATGTACTTTGTATATATGGTTCTATTATAATTTTAGTATTTTATATGTTTTTTTTATTTATTATCACTTGATTGATGTTTCTTGATGAGATTTTAATTACAACTTTGTATAATTAAATTTATCATTAATAAGATAAAATTAGCTATATGTTAAAAAATACAGAACTAACAGACTGAAAGAAAATTTAATTATAATATAATAAAATTTAAATTATCATTAATAAGTTATTATTAGCTATAAGTTAAATATTACAAAACTAACAGATATAGATAATGATAATGGAAAAAAGAATATAATTAAATTTTATCATTAATAAGTTAAAATTAGCTAAAGTTAATATTATAAAAATTACACAGCCCATACACTAAAAGAGAATATAATTGCAAAAAACTATAGTTAAATTTATCATTAATAAGTTATAATTAGCTATATGTCAAAATATAAACAACTAACAGATATAGAGAATGTAAATGGAAAAAAATCATAATTTAATTTCATCATGAATAAGTTAAAATTAGCTAAAGTTAATATTATAAAAATTACACAGCCCATAGACCAAAAGAGAATTTAATTGCAAAAAAGTATACATAATTAAATATATCATTTATAAGTTGTGGTAATATAATATAAAAATACCTGTATAGAAATATGTAACAGCCCCGTGAATATAATTAACAGTCTCATTTTCCTGAAGACACTTTTACGCACTGATAATTCTATCTATCAATCCTTTTATATAGCAAACAGCAATAAACGTAACCAACCTTTGTCCAATGTCTCTCACGATAAGAGAAATAGACGGATAACTTATCTTTAAAAGAAAAAACATTTTGCTTTTAATGTTTAACATTTTAATCTCATAATGTCTGTGAGTTTTTTTATTAAGGATACTTCTAAATATCCCGTGTGAAACACTTTTTAAGTTACACTAGGCGTATTCAGTATATTGGAAGTTCCTAAAGACGCGATCTTTTTACAGCGGTATCATCACTGATCAAATTATGGCATGAAGGGATAATACAGTGATTTATATTTTTAAGATATAGGAAATGAATATTTTGGTCTCTTTATGTTAAAAAAGTCTCGTAGTTTTAGGTTTTATTTTCTAATTATGTTCGTTTTCAATTTATATTATAATAAATCTAAGTTTTCGGTTATAGATCCAGTTTTTAAGTTATTTTATACATGTGTCTTCACTAAGACATCATGGAATATAACGATCTAGCCTAACTTAAGACTAATAAGTAATTTAAGTCTAACCTAATTTATTAAAAAGGATATTTTACATTAGAAAGCACTACTTACAGTCTCTATTAAAGGGAAGACACTTTGTTCTTGTGTTCTATTTTTACACTTACCAATGTTTAGCACTTAAGACTAACGTGCACTAACACTAATTCACTAGTTCAAATGGTTTTGTCCTTTGAGTTTGGTATCCAGTGTCCTACCAAGGTACCTAGCTGAATTTTGGAACGGCACTTTGACCAGTTTTTAAATAATAATAATATTGTTTTTCCATAATCCCTCAATGAGACAGAAACTATTCTAAATCATTTATATTTTTTCTGGGTTTAGTAGATAAGATGTTGTAATTTGGTATCGGGATTCGATTGTTTTGAATCAGAATCGAAACCAGAAAAAATAATACTGTATAGTTCTGTAACGATTGTCTTAACGATTTCATATATCAATGTACAGTTATGAATAACGACTTACACAGAAAAATATTAAATGACTCAATGGAAACAATTCAGTCAAGCGAGGGGATGTCCCTTCCCAGATGTGTGCAATGTAAATAATGTGCAATAAAATTTACATACACAATGCACCTTGTGAAGTCCCGCGACCACCAGCTTTGTCGTAAGTGCTATAGTCTAGTTTTCAACTTGTTGACTAGACTGCTAACCTAGTATCGTGGTGCACGCCCTAACCTTGGGATCGAGCATCGAACCCAGACTGCATCAATGTATTTTTCTATATACGTAATTACGTAAAAAAACATTGAAGAAGGAAGTGTACAGCTACAATCACTGCGATGACGTCACACCTTGAATCACGCTAATAAAGTTGTTCTAGTTAATGATATATACAACTTCGTCCTTAGCCACTGGAGAATTCGGGGCAGTCAGTGGTTGCACTGGTCGACGGTCTGTTCTTTAAGTTGTAGCTAGAACAGCTTCTTTCTTCCTCTAACGAAGGCATATGACATATCTGTGTCTAAAGACACGAGGTATAGAATGATGATGTTTCTACTAGAAAGAAAACAGATACACAAATCTGAAACCCGGGCTTGTATCACTTGTTTTCTTGATGTTGTTGCACGATACATGATACTAGAAAATGAACACTTTTATGATCTATCTCGGACTCAGCTGTTCCCATTATGGACTTATAAAAGTTCGTCGTAACAAGAATGTTTTATCTTTTTAATCCTTAAAACTCCTAGTTATTTAAAGCAAAATTTTATGTTCCTCTCTGGCGGTAGTTTTGACTTGCGTTCCTTCTTTTTAATCTAATTCTTGAAACTCCTATTCATAAAACTGAATTCTATCACTCCTCCTTTACTGTGCAAAGTATTCTGCTTTGGAATTCAGTACCAATTCATATTAGACGAGCTCAGTCCTTAAATTTATTTAAAAAGCTTCTTTTTGATAATTTTCTTTCTGCCTCGTAGCTCTGCTAATATATATTAATTATTGTCACTCTGTTAACCTTTTGATTGTATTTTAAATGTTTGTCTATACATACTTTTATTTATTATTATTGTATTTTTTTCTTTAGATTTTTTAATTTAGATTTACTTTCTTTTATTTAAGTTATGGTAACGTGTTAGTTTTGAGTTTTTTTTTGTTAATAATTTTTGCATTTCTTTTTCATTGTTGGGGGGTTTCAAGGGTTGCCTGGAAGAAATCGCTTGTTAACGATAAGGCCGCCCGTTGCCTAAATTTTGTAACCTGCTTTTTTATTTTGTGTTTTGTGTATGTTTTTGAATAAGGTAATAAAGTATATAAATAAATAAATGTTCATAGGAATAGGAATACGAATAAATATAATATGGAAATCATACTCAGCGTGTCTCGACTCTGATAGTAACATTCAATAATGAGACTTAGCGACAAGTCTCACTTCGGTAGGTCAAAAAGTATTGAATTTGGTCGTTTCTGAATATCAATCTGAAATCTTACTTTAAGGTTCAAATCTTCGACTAAATCTTGACTTACTCTATAAGCAGTGTCGTATCTACTGAATGCTAATTTGACCATATCTGAATTTGAAGCAGAGTAAAAAGAATATATTATGTACTATAAATTCAAAGCAAAATTCCTTTGTGGATCGAAATTCGTGCGCCTGAAATTTTGTGTTTAGCAAGCTTTTTGACTTCATATTTTGCTAAGCTATTCTTATCCACTCTCAAGTATTTTAGACAATACAAATACAGTGCAAACTCCAAGAAGTCAGTGACACTAAATATTCCAATATCGGAAAATTTGGCTGACATACCACATTTTTAATAAAATAAAATACAATAAAAAATAGAATAAGTTATTATGGAATATAAGATACAGGTATCGACACACAACGCGCGCGCACGCGAGTAGTTCGCGTCGGTCAACTATAGACTTTTATAATAGAATTGCGTGTGTATTTGTTCATAATTTTGTAATTAGTGATTGTACACTAGGAATACGTTATTGATTTGTTGAAATAACCTATTGTTATGCGTCTAAACGAAAGATCTAAGTCGAACATTAAAGTGAACACTTTGTGCCTATTTTGATCTACCCGCATCTTTCACACGGTTAATTTTAATAAATATTAAGTGGTTTGTGTGTGGATTTTCGTCATTAACGCATCAAGGTAGCGGGTTTATTACCGATACTTTTGTTGTATACCGTGTGTACCGTAACAAAATGTTGACCCGTAAGGCCTTAGCTCACCAGGAGGAATACCAACGGGTTCTGCAGGAATTGAAGGTCTCCAAGGAGTTGGTTGAGCAATTGCTTAAAGAACGGGATGACAGTGAAAAAGAAATGTTGGATGCCCTTGAAAACAACATAAAGTTAAAGAAAGAAATGGCTGATTTGCATACTCAAAATTTAAATATTATCGATGAGAGGAATAAATTGCAGTATGTAATAGACAGGTTTGACCAATGCAATAGTGAGTATGAGCAGACCCTCACGCACATTGCTGAATTGGAAAAACAACTACAAGAAGCAAACAATTGCATAAGTCAGTTGGAAACAGATAAGTTAAATTGGACTACCTCTCAAAACCACAGTCTTTTTGAGGAATTAGTCAGTGGTGCTCCGGATATGGTGTCTGCAGTATACAATATAAATCCTGCTGTCTCATTAAATTACTCATTAAGTGACACAAGCAAGATAGAAGCTGGTAGGAGTATTGAATGCAGCAGGAAAAAATTTTTTAGGAAATACTTTAAACACAATAAATTTATCAAAAAGACAAAATGTTTAATTAAGATACAAAAAAGCTATTTAAATGGCTTAAAAAATAAAGAACAGCATATAGCATTAATTGACAAGTTAGAATCATATTCCAAACAAATTAAGGAAAATCAAGAAATGTATGAATGTAATATATTATTATTAAATGATAAAATAAAGTGCTTACAAAAGTCTCTGGCAAACATTACACATAAATATAATGCATTGTCTTCTAAGAGGAGCATGAGGGAATACACACTGAACCTCAATCACCACCTGAATAATACTAACCTGGTGGATTCCCTGGCACCAGGCCTGGTTGCCTTGGAACAACTTGAATGGTCTATGTCAGTGTGTGAGCCGTCAATCTCTGAACAGCTTAGCTTCAATAATGATGTTAACAAAAAAGAAAATGTTTCTTTAAAAAAAAACAGTAATTATGTTATGTTTAGCGATGAAGTGGGAAAAGATTTGGGATACATTTCGATGAACCAGATGGGGCAAAGTGTAAGCAATTATTGTATGCCTGGCATTTCTTTCAATGAAATGTCTGAAAAAATATTAAAATTTAAGTTTAGAGAAAATGACAATTTAATAATAATTATAGGAAATAGGGAGAATGCAAATAAGAAATCAATAACAAAACTATTTGACCATCTTCAAAGTGTTGAAGTTAAAAACATTGTAATGTTTACATTTCCCTATAGTAAGAGTTTGACGCTGAAGGAAAATAATTTAAGATACAAATTAAATGTGACATTGGATAGTTTATCGTATTATTCAAACAAAATAAATATAATTGACATAAATAAATTGTCATTTGTTGATAGCAGCTTGTTTTTGAGAAAGGATAGATTGTTTCTATCTAAATTTGGTAAAAAACAATTAGCAGTAACGCTAAGCTTTTATTTACTAACTTCAGCCAAGAACTTGGCTGCTAAATCTGCTTTATTTGAGCAGTCTTCTATTATTAGGTTAGACAATGCCTTTATACAGCAGCAGAGTTCCGACAGTGCTCCCTTGGACCAAATTAGTCATGAAATAGTTGCCCCTATTGAGCAATCTAACTATGATGCACATAAATGTGTGACCCAAATTAAATATTTAAATTAAATAATAAGACAACAGAGAAGGCCTCTAGCAACCTTAAAATAGTACACCAGAATATACAAGGTTTTTCTGGAAAGAATCTAGAAATCTCTTTGTTTTTAAACAGTCAGAATATCCATGTATTATGTCTCACAGAGCATTGGTTAAAAAAAATGAATTATTAGATTGTATTGAAAATTATAAAATTGTTAGTGCATTTACTAGGGAATGTGCAATTAGAGGTGGGTCATTAATAATGTTACAAAACAATATCAAATATAAAGAAAGATTAGACATAGTAAAACATTCCATTGAACGAACGATAGAAATTTCTTGTGTGGAATTTGAACAATTTATAATTGTGTGTGTATACAGACCCCCTTCTGGAAGCTATGATCTGTTTGAGTCTTCCATGGAAAATGTTCTTAATATTATAAGTAAAAATAACAAAAAGATGGTTGTCTGTGGGGATTTTAATTTAAATATTTTAGTTTCTAGTACATATACAAGTAGATTTACTAATTTATTTGGGTCGTTCAATCTACAATATTCTTTCTTTGAACCAACTAGGATTACCCCCCTATCAGCTACCTGCTTGGATAACATTTTCTCTGATTGCGTTTTATATCAAAAATGTATTGTTAACTGGGTGGATTCAGATCATAGTGGACAAAAAATCATTGTTGAGCGCCATAGGGTTAAACAAGACATAAAAATTACTTTTAGGCCAATAACGGACAAACGCTTAAAGGTTTTTGAAAATAATATTAAGAATAAACTTAGGTTTCTTAAAAATTCAAATGATGCTAATGAGCAATACGAATATTTATGTCAACAAATAAACATAGAATTTGCTAGCATATTTAAACAAAAAACTGTTTCTTTAAACTCTAAAATGAAATTCTGTGACTGGGCCACACCAGGTATTTACGTTAGTAGAAGAAAATTGTATGATCTATATTATGAAAAGTCTATTTCTACTGAGCAGTCGCTTATAAACTATGTCAGAAATTATTCAAAAATATTTAAAAAAGTTTGTAATATAGCAAAGGCAAATTATTTGAGTAATAAAATAAAAAAATCGGACAATAAAATTAAGACCACTTGGAACATTATTAATCAAGAAACTGGTAAAACTTCATTTAAAGATAGCTCTTTTGAAATTAATATTAATGGCAAAATTATAAAAAAAGATGCAGCGGTCGCAAATGCTATGGAGTCCTTTTTCTCTGAAATTCCTGCAAGAATCACTAGTAAACTGAATTCATCTACGCAATTCGCGCTTTCACTTTTAACGTCTAGCACAAATAAAAATAGTAGTGCATTCGATTTTCATAAAATTAACACGGATTCTATTGTAAAGGCATTTAGATCGTTGAATAAGAAGAAAACAGAAGATCTATGGGGCATATCAGTAGCTGTAATAGCACCAATAATTGGAAATATTTCTCCTTATCTAACGATTATTTTTAATAGATGTATCGATGATGGGATTTTTCCCAATCTCATGAAATATAGTAAAATTATTCCTTTATTTAAGTCTGGAGACAAATCGGACCCCACGAATTTCCGCCCTATATCAATTTTACCAACTCTAAGTAAAATATTTGAAAAAATTATTCATAATCAATTGCTTTCACATTTTAGATTAAATAAACTATTTCATGATAGACAATTCGGTTTTACTAAGGGTAGATGTAGTACGGATGCGGGTGTGGAGCTCATGAAGCAAATATTCGATGCCTGGGAAAATAAACAGGATGCTTTAGCTGTCTTCTGTGACCTGTCCAAGGCTTTTGACTGTGTAGACCATAAAACATTATTGGGAAAATTACAGTATTATGGCGTCTCAGCAAACTCAATAAAAATAATAAATTCATACTTGAGTGACCGATTACAAAAAGTGGTTATAAATAAAGCAGAGTCTTTAGGAGCTCCTATTCTCATAGGTGTGCCTCAGGGGTCGATATTGGGGCCGTTGCTCTTTCTTGTCTACATAAATGACCTGCCATTTTATGTAAATAACTTATGTGAAACGGTATTATTTGCAGATGATACATCTCTTATTTTTAAAATCAGTAGGAACGCAATAAATTTTGACGAGGTGAATGATGCCCTTTCCCGAGTTATGTGTTGGTTTACTTATAATAACTTGTTACTAAATTCTAATAAAACAAAATGTATTAGATTTTCTTTGCCTAACGTAAAACAGGTCAGTACAAACATTAATATTAATGAGGAAATAATTCAATGTGTTGATTCAACTGTATTTTTAGGGATCACTCTAGATTCTCGTTTGCAATGGAAGCCCCATATTACAAACCTATCGTCAAGACTTAGTTCGGCTGCTTTTGCGATAAGAAAGATTAGATGGTTGTCTGATGTCGAAACGGCGAGGCTTGTATACTTCAGTTACTTCCATAGTGTTATGACATATGGTATATTGTTGTGGGGCTCAGCGGCCGATATTCAAGATATTTTTGTTTTACAAAAAAGAGCAATACGCGCTATATACAAATTAAAACCGCGTGACTCGCTAAGAGAATTATTTAAAGAGATTGGTATTTTAACAGTTGCCTCCCAATATGTGTATGAAAATATTATGTACGTTTATAAAAACCTTAATAAATTTATAAAGCGCAGTGACTGTCACAATTTAAATACAAGAAGTAGGAATAGACTTGATTTTCCAGCTTTCAGACTGCATAAAACTGCTCACTCATTTATGGGGAAATGTATACACATATTTAACAAGATTCCGGACCGTGTAACCAAACTTCCGATTCATGAGTTTAAGCTTTGTATCAAGAAAACCCTAACAAAGGGAGGATATTACACTGTTCGGGAATTTATAGACGATGACAATGTGTGGGCACTAGTGCCGCTGTAAGATGAGGATAACCGAGTTGACATGCATAAGAGTACAAATTGTACCTAAATGATTAAATGACTTTATTATTATTATTATTATCACTTATTCTCGGTTCGTGTTCTCGGGTATATTCGGGGTAAAAAACTCTCGGTACTCTTTAAAAATATCAAATCATAATACAAAACGACATTGGCAACCATAGATATAAGAAACCAGATCACTTTGCAATCTTAAAAATGTGGCGAACTGAGCAGACAAAATAAGTAATTAACTAAAAAGTAATTAAGTAATACATATACATGAGACTGAAACTTCCCCCTTTAAATATAATGTATAAATAAAACAAGCCTTAATGCTGTAAAGAGTCATCAAAACATGTATTTCTTGAAAACTTGCTTTGAAAGCCTGCTTACTCCTTGGGTTGGCATTGCATTGACTGTCATCCGATTTAGTATTATTTTAGAAAAAAACAGTAAATATATAACAAGAGACTGATTGGCCCGTAGTAATATCACATTTATCTCCTCTTTTCTGTAATATCTAGCTCCAATCAAACTACCCTACCTGTTTTAGTAATGTATATAATTTTAATTGAAGAAAAAAATGCACATTGTTGAATATGATCTATATTCTAACTAAACAAACCGGTCTATGTATCAATTCCCTTAGTTAAAACTAAATAAAACTATTTTTAAACCAAAACTTAAAGGTTTTTTGTTAGGCCGGGTTCCCACTATGCCGGACCGGCAGATTTCCCGGTCCGGTAAAATTGCTGGAAGGCCTAGTGGCTGTACAAATTGTATGAAGCTATTCACATTATCCCGAGTCCTGCTTTTTCGCCGAGCCCGCCATTTTTACCGAGCGTTTTGTCACTACAAAATGCCGATAAAATCACCGGACCGGAGTAATGTGAACCAGTTCCGGCGCGTGTTCCCTGCCCCGCCCGTCTCGGTGCTACCCGCACTTCATTCGACTCGCATTTTCTGAGTACAGTAGACGTGTAGCATGATGAACGACATTCAAATAGAAACTTTAATTAAATAATTGAAGAACTTTGCTCCATCACTTCTAAGTTCACCGATCAATGTTTCAAATGTCCCAAGTGAAAATCTTTCCCGTAAAATAGGATGTACCTAATACTTTCTTCTTTTATTTTGCCTTCTGTACTACCACCACCACAACACAACAATTTCGTCGTCCATTGTGGGCACTGGTCCAAATTCAACTGAGTTGCTTGTCCGATTTTCTTGTGGGGTCCGGTGTCCGGTTTCCGGCAGATCTGCCGGTCTGGCATAGTGGGAACCCGGCCTTACATTTTACAACTTTTTTAATACTGAGAATTATTTAAGACTTTATTTCAAAATACAAATAGAAATTATGTTTAAATTAGTATCACAGAAATTAAAATTAAACAAAAATAAAATTTATAAAAATTTCAATTACAGTTTATACACTGTCTAGGTTGTTATTTTGTCTAGAATGTTCGAAGTGACTTCGTAGGCTCTGGCTGTTGAGTTTTTCTCGTCGTATAGCTTGAGATCGGGCACGTCTTTTACCCGCTGGAGATGCCATTATGGAGCGTCTTCGATCAGCTAAACCTATAAGGGAAAACTGTTTATGTTAAAATGTAAAACATATATTACCTACTTGTGAAGACATAAGTATAATAATCTCAAAAATAAACATAAGGATTGGTTTACATTGCCCTACATTTTTTAAACATAAAATCTTTTTTTTTTAATTTTCGAACACTCCAGCATTTAGTAACATTATAGGTATGTGGTATTCGTACTTTCTTTGGTGAATATATTAAAAAATAAATGCACAAATCCACGACTACTTCTGGCACTATCCATTAGCTAGACAAATCTATCATTATCTAATCTATAATGGATTATGCTATAAATTTTTAATAAATTCACTTTTTATAAAGTTATGATAAATACGTCAGGAATAAAAAAGATATATACCTACAACTACCTTTCTCCTATAATTTCTAGAGTGTTTGCCAATAAAACACACTTTAAAAAAGCAATGCTATTAATGTGGTAAACAGTTCATATTACAACCTTTTACGTATTCTATGGACAGACCGTATAACACCAATACTATACAAAAAGTGTATCAATTCTTGAATTGTTGTTGTTGTTTATAGAACCTAAAAGTTAAAATTACCACAAATCAATGCACTCTTTTAACTGTAGTACTCTGTCGTCTCATTCTGTTAAATTGTAATTAGACCTCTTAGTTTATTTAGGGTATAAGTTCAGTGCCAATTATACACAAAAGATACAGCCTTTGTGAACACTGAACACAAGTGTTATAAAAATACACGGCAGTTCTTTAAAGACACTATTGATTAGACTTTAAGAAAACGACATTAGTTAATATAAGATTGAAGATTGTGATAGCACAATTCAATCAAAAGGTTATAGAACTGGCTATATCACGGTAGAATTAAAGTTAAAACATGTTTCACCTTTCAGTCTAGTTAAGTCATGGACATCGTGCTTTTCGACTTCATGACTGGCCTTCATCATTTCTTGATACAAGTCGTTGAATTCTTTACCTAAATGGGCATCGTCCAAGGTCCGACCGAGGCGCTTACCAGAAAATCCTAACGACTTGGATAATGGTACTTCGTCTATCGACTCTAAGTTGGGTAGTTCTGATATTGTTATCTGTAAGAAAAAGCTTCTAGATTTCGGGTTTTTGTTTAGACTTAAAAATAAAAGATGTATCATTAAATTATGAGTATTATATTATTTAGAGATTTTACTAACTAGGATACAAAGAATATGTTGATACTAATATAAAAGATATATGTAGTAACTTGTGAAAAAAAATACTTTGTTCTATTAATATGTTACTCATTATGGGTTTTTATAAATTGATTTTTCATTATGTAATCAAATAAATTAAAAATACGTAAGAAATTGGTAAATTAATAGATTAAGAAGGCATTAAAACAAATTTGTATAAAAACCCATCGTTACATTGTCATCATTGTTGTGTATTTAGTTATATATTTGAAAGGATTACTATATAGCATGATATTAAGCATTAGAAACTGTTACTCATTGGTTACGATCGAAGTTATCTATCAAAGAAATAAAGACAACAACAAGATAACAGTAAAGTATTTTAGTTAATAAATACGGTCCGGAAATATTCCAAGAGCTGGCGCTAGCACACTGACAAAATTATCTTTAAAATATATAAAACCTGCCCGTCCCGGCTTCAGACGGCTTACCAATTATATTTTTAAATATTTGACAATACATAAAGCCCAAATCAGCAATAATGTGGTAACAATTTTTAAAAAATACGGCCAGTAGCTTTTGTTATTCCCTACAAAAATACAAAAAATCTGTTTTACAATTAGTATAGATAAAAATACAACAACAAATTTTATAGGCATTTTGTCCTTCATCAGGCAAAAATTTGGTCCAATAATCATTTAAGTTATGCATACAAAGCTACGTAATAAAGTCACCAGCCCTGATGATATTTTTTATTAAACCTCAAAAGGAAACGAATGTTAACTTACTTAGAAGAAATCAAACCGGAGATTTATGTTATAAGTGCATTTACGAAAAGTAAAAGTGCACCACATTGGAAATTTAATTGTTAAATTATATGAAGATACCTCGATTAGTAGAGAAAACAATAAAATCAAAACCATCACTAAATCAAAAAGACCCATCACTATGTCAATCAAGAACTATGTGATAACTGAGACTATGTCACTGGTTCAGCGCACTGACTGGTCTTGCATTGTTCTTAAACAATGGTATTTATAAGATTTTAAAACAAACACAATTATTGAGGCGTGTGTTGGTAATGTAAGCTGTCTCTTGGAACAAGCATCATTGCAACGCCATGGCGTTATTTTTTTCTTGCATAGATAAGAAGAAAGAAACTAAAAGATAGAAGGTAGGCGATATTCTATCGTTGATAATTATAATGTAATTATTTATAATATAGTAAACATAACGTTTGATTTGTTATGGTAACTGTATGAACCAGACGACAGTTAATATATTAGAAGCAAAGCAAAGGAATTAAAGAACTATATGCCACTGATTTAGGAAACCTTTGCAGAAGAATGCGTCCATTTGGCACAGCTTTTAAAATCTGACACCGAGGCCGAGCATTATATTTCTGCTAGAACCCCAAAGGGTTTAATGCACTTAATAAAAAGTTATATTATGTTATGATATTTCATGCACGTTCCCGAATGTGGAGATAATATTAAGATTTTTTTGACAATGAGTGTTACCAACTGCAGCGGCAAAAGGTCTTTTTCAGCATTTAAAAGAGTAAAAAGTTACTTGCACACTCCGCCAGCAAAAACTTGCAGCGCTCTCGCTAATGTACATAGAAAAAAATTTTTTACAAACTTTTAAATTTGGAAAAATTTGCTATCGCTAAAGCAAGAAAAAGGCCTTTTGTGTACGCTAATAATAATAAGTTACTTAATTTTTTTAACAGTTGACAAAATGTTTCACTTGTTTGATTCCTCTCATCTTTTTTAAAGATAACAACAGAAGTGTAAAATATTTTAAAAATAACTTAAAGTCGAAGGAACATCACACACTAGATGACCATGTCTATGGTTAATAGCTGCAAAAACTAAGCTGTCCATAGAAACTAAGCCTAAGATTTGGTTTTCTACTTGGTAGCCTGTCATGATTTTGGTCGTATAGTGCGTGAGGTGCTTTGCCTTCGTGTAACGGTCAGCTAAACATGGTTACAAGTCGTGCAAATTAAAGGACATCGTTCGTTTCGCTTGCAAATCGATCTGTAAACTTTTATAGATAGTATGAACCATTTCACACTAGTACCTAAACAAAGTCAAAACTAATATACTACTTAATAAAACACTATTTTGACCGGATTGAAGTTATGTATTATTATAAATTTACAACTATTTAATTTAAAATTTATCCGACGTTTCGCGTGCTTTACAGCGTGCGTGGTCACGGTGACTAATATAATAATACATAACTTCAATCCGGTCAAAATAGTGTTTTATTAAATGAATAAAAGTTATGTTAATCAAAGACAATACTAATATACTACTTTTTAGACCGACCGTACCACACCTATCACCTGGCAGGGGCGCATCCTGATAAATAGCCTAGAGCGGCCAGAACTCTTGATCAGTCTCTGACTAGACTTCATACACAATAGAAATCAATTACATTCACAGTTGCTATATCAATAATATTGTTTTTGGCAGTTTGAGTCTTCCAACTTATTACATAAGAATTGACATTTCTTCTAATCCATCCTTCTATACTAATATTAGATACGAACTATTTTTTGGGTTGAACGTGCGATTCTGTCTCACAGAAACACTTCCAGACATTCGCAGTCGGTTCCAACACCAAATATAAGAGGGAATGGTCACGTGACGAAGTGAGAGTCAATTGTATGGTGCTGACGTCAGTCTCTTTCTTTTGTCTCAGTCTCCTGGTTCGACAGAAGGTTTTAGACTATATTATACTACGACCTTTTTTACGATTTTTTTAAATGTAGGTTCATACTGTTAGACAAAGAAGCGAGGAACTTGTTACCATAATATAACACGGGTTTACTCTATCTGTTTTATTAAAATTAAAACTAGCTCTCACGATATAATATGTCTTTACCGTGTCTATTTTAAACCAATTACTAAGAATTGAATCACAATAGCTATATAAAGGCGAAGCAGACAGGATATTTAAGACAAATTTAATATGTCAAGAATAATAACCCGTTATTGAAAGAAGAAATTCTACAGATGCTGAAAATTTCTTACAATATACCGCCCCTAAATGGACAATGAAAATTGATTTATTGGACAAACTAAATAATAAAAACATCCCTGTTTTCAGTCGATGCAGTCCATTCATTAATTATTAAGATCTGAAAGCTACGTTAGTAGAATTAGGATAAAAGATCTTGCAACAGTACAGTTGGTTATGATTTCCAAAACGTCGATAATGTTGTTTTGTTTGCAAATTTGTATACTACAGGAAAAACAGATGGTGCTAAAAGCTTTCTCACAGTTTTTTTCTGCGTTGAATGATTTTGCATTATTCTCCTTAGGGTAATCTGATCTTGCACACGTCTGAGATTTCGAGTCGAATGCTGGTTCCTCTAATACCCACTCAAGAAATTCCGCAGGTCGTCCGTGCCATTCCCGGCTGTTCCCCAAAGGATCTTTTTGCCTTTGTGCATCATGAACACTTGCTTGAACGCTGAATTTTAGTTTAAGTGTCTTTGATATTTCAAACTGGCATATTAATTATAGACGAGTGCCCCTGTCCGTGACACATGATTGAGGAAGACTGTATTAGTGTATAAAAGAAGAATGAGCAAAGCAATAAGCAATGTCGCTACTTGTAACGCCACTGGATCGTTCCATTACCTAAAGATGAACACGCATTAATTTAACAAAAACAAATGAATAGCGATCAAGAACTTTTTCCACTAGTCAAACATAATACTAGATAAGAGTGCAATAAACAATATTTCTTTATGTCATGGGTCAAGTGATTGTCAGTATCGCCTCTCGATGTAACCAGATTGAACTGGCTTCAAACGGTATTGCCAATAAATAATTTGTAAATTCTCGGGGAATTTCTCAACGTTAGGCAAGATTATGGTATCGTTAATTACACAAGTCGATTAATTATTCTATGCTTGTTACAATGTAATATGCCACCTGCCAAGTATAGTGATAAAATATATAGATTCAAATAATATAGAGAGATATTAGGCTTTTTAAAATATATTATTATTTTAATATAAAATAAATCACATACTTATATCTCGTATCTTGTATATATCGTAATATTTGAATTACGAACTGCAACTTTTAAAAAATATACCATCATTGCTTAGAGCTTCATTATTATATTATACTAGTGGACCCCACAGACGTTGTCCTGCATGATATTTAAAGCGATTAGGATATTAAGCAAAGTATGAAAGTACCGACTGCAGTGCCATCTGCCGGGCTGATTTGTGAATCTAAACCATTCCCAGATCCCCTTGAACACACACAAAAAATTTCATCAAAATCGGTCCAGTCGTTTGAGAGGAGTTCAGTCACATACACACGCACAGAAGAAATATTATATTATATGGACAAACTATAATTTTCTATAACTCTGTGACATAATTTAAAAAGGTGTGTGAAATATACACAGGTAATTAGGTAATGTTAATTATGTTTAGGTGACAATTTAATAAACGTTTATATCACATAGATTTTTCATTAAAAAAAACCCAAATTGTTCCCATTACAAACAAATCGCCCAAATTACGTTTATAAATTTTATGAATAATGTGTAACCGCTAATATAGGAAATAAGTGGCATACTTTGCACGTAGGTTAATAACTTAGAAATAAAATTGGCCTTTATCAAGTTAACGAGTTTGCGAGTCGAGTCCCCGTTCATAATGATAGGCCGGCTTTCTTGAACTATCTGAACTCATTCGATGAACGGCACAGAACCGCTTTGAACTGGTTATATGTCATATTTTAGTCTTTATTTATGTTATTCGGAATTGACCGCTTTGCAAATTAGGGTTAAGAAACCGGAATATTTTTGTTGATAAAAGGTTTGATAGGGGCAGGGGTAAATTCCCTTTCACAAAACTTATAATGGATTAGTAGTACAGCACAAGTAGGTATTTTGGGTTTATACCAAAATGTAGATGAATCTTTATAACACTACTTCCGTAACATTTAATGAATGTAATATATTAATACAATAAATACTTATACAGTAACTAGTGGACCCCACAGACGTTGTCCTGCATGATATTTAAAGCGATTAGGATATTAAGCAAAGTATGAAAGTACCGACTGCAGTGACATCTGCCGGGCTGATTTGTGAATCTAAACCATTCCCAGATCCCCTTGAACACACACAAAAAATTTCATCAAAATCGGTCCAGTCGTTTGAGAGAAGTTCAGTCACATACACACGCACAGAAGAAATATATATATTAAGATGTAGCGGTACAAAATTTAAAAAAAGTATGCAAATAAGTGATTTATATTTTGTAAATCATATATTTATTAGAATACAAACTCCTGAGTAATAAAAAATATAATTAAATGTAAATTTAGATTTTCCTTTTTTTATTGATGTTCATAAGTGTATAAAATATGTTTTTAATTTGATTTCAAATAATCTGACATAACTCCGATGAACTTATAAATATAAATTGGCACACCCAGGTCTTCAATTTGTTTCAATAAATATACACAGTTGTAATTGACTTGAAAAGACTCGTAAAATATTATAATATTTACTTGGCTTATCTTGTATTAAATATTTAAACACCAGCGCAGGATCGGGCAAATTTTAGACGTTTGGGGGTTTTTTAATTCGATTAAAAATTTAACTGTTTACAGTCTTCAAGTTCATGGTCTATCAAATGTTTCAGATGACAATCAAAACAATGACGAAATACCAAAGTCAAGGACGCAATGAACCTACAATTATTCCTTTATAAAGGAACGAGATCATAACTTCGTGTTAGTTTGACCACAGTCGTAAACGCGGTCGGGCGAAGATTACCTACTCAAAGATGCCACCCGTTGCTGTGCCTAATGAGGTAATACTCGATTTAAATTATATTTTTGTAAAAGCATTCTATTTTATAACCAACCAGCTATTCTTTTTTTGTTGTTATTTTTTTTTTAATTTTTAGGCGCCAAAAAAATCGCTTCGGATTGCAATTATCGGACAGAGTACGTTCGCGGCGGAAGTTTTTAAATTGCTTTTAAAGGATGGACACCAGGTCGTCGGTGTATTCACTGTCTTAGATAAAGGGAACAGAGAGGATCCTTTGGGTAAGCATTTTTAATCTAAACATATCTTTTAAGTTACCTCCACTTTAATGGTGATGTCAAATGTCAAATATTTTTTTGCTATTTGAGTCCCAAACATTGTTGATCTGTTGATAAATTTAACTTATTTCAGGATTACAATTGGTTAAGTAATAATCAGCAGACATTCATTAAAATGTAGGGCAATTATAATAAGCAAAAGTTTAATTATTAATAGTAATGCTGATAATATACAAAGTATAAATTAGATCAAATAGTATTTCCTCAAATTTAGATTACATTTCTTGCGATAATATTTTACCTCAATAATATACAGACATTGAAATATAATACATGTTCGTATACACTTATAATATATTTGTTTAGAATTTTTACGTTTTCCATGTTTTTTAAATAAAATAACATATACTTGACAAAATTTGTACATCAAATTGAGTGCTTTGCGTTAGAAAAATATAATTTAATGTAAGTGAATTATAACTTAAACGGTACAATTGAACCAATTGACACAAAATATAACATTATAAGTACCGTGAGCGGTTATAAACGAGCAAGGACTGCCTAATGCCTGACTATAATTTGTGTATATAATTAGTCAAATAAAATTCTTTTCAGCAACCATCGCGTCACAAAATGGAATACCAGTGTTTAAATACAAGAGTTGGAGAATCAAAGGCAAAGTTATACCGGAAGTTTTAGAAGAATACAAATCCGTAAGTTTTTACTCTTTAGCTAACGTTTTTTATTTAGTTACTTAATCTGTGGAGAAAATGTTTTTTAATTTTGTTCTTTACCGAATTAAAATTTCGACCATTAGTGTGAACTGTATTTAAAATCTAACGCTGGTATCTATTTTTTTATATCTTGTTGTTTACATTTTCCTATGCAAACGGCGTATTTTAATTTAATAGTTTCGATTTCTTTCTGGTATTTGCTTTTTACCGTCAATACAGAGTTAATATACGTTAATGATATGGGAATAGAAAAAAATAACCGAGATAACTAAACGTGCTAATTTAAATTTTACCTTTAATGATTTCTTATGATAATAATATTAGTTTATAGACGATCTTGGATCTCATTATTCAGAATATTTGCAAATGATTTATTACTCATATATGCTCGTAGTACTAGGAATGCAATTTACATTCTTAAGTTCTTATACGGAAATGCATATTGTGTGTCACAATATTGTACAACCAATTGTATTCTGGCTTCGGTCAAAATTTATATTCATTAGAAACAATTTTAAAATGTACAAAATATTTTATAATAAAATGATTTGATTACTAAAATAAGAACAAGAGTTTACGAACATTAAAAGATACAAGTACCACGTCGTAGATGATAACCCATACTTATCAGACAGCACGATGCGTGACAGTTTAACTGATATCAACTTACCTCTTATGGACTCCCAATAATCAATTAATTTAACAAATGTAAAATATAGCTGTCAACAATTTAAGATTGAAATGAATCGCTTTGGTATTTTGATTAATAATAAAAGGGGAAACATATTTTTTTATTTAGTGCTTTCTTAATTCGTTCTTTAAGGAAATAACGTACTGTAATTTACATTGTTTTATTAAACATATTTCATATTTACAATCAAGTATGTATACAGTATTTACAATTTTCTTAACCTACCTAATTAAAATAATTAAAAATAAAATCAACAAATTTAAAAAGATCCCTGTGGCAGTGTACCTTTAACGCTGGCAGCATTTCCTTGCTGTATTGCTATACTTATTCGTTAAGCCAGGAAAGTGCCAGCTCTGGGTCACCGGTAGGCACTATCTACTAGGCACCAACTTAAATCTTTTAGTGCACCTGTGCACTTGAACCCCACGGCCAAATAAAACGTACTGTTAATTGTATAAATCTAAAAAATATAAATTTATTATTATAGTCTTCCGTGAAAAACATTTTTAAGAATTTACTAGCTACATGACATTTTGTGCCTTGGATAAAGTTCCTTGTGCTTTATAAAATATAAATTAAAAATTGAACGAATTATGTTCGTGGTTCCATTTACCCAAGCCAAGCCCAAGTTTCGTTAATTGTGCTATTAAATATTTTGGTATAGTTCGCTCAAAAGGTAATTTAATTATTCTCTTTACTGATAACGTTACAGAATTAATTTATATTCTGTACGGTAACAAAGAATGCATAAGGCAGTAAAATAATTTAGAGCAGATATAGAAGGTAATAATAGAACAATTTGAAGTTAACTTTATGGTTTTCTTTAATTCATGACATTTACAATCAACATAGTAAGGTTGTATATCAAAAAACTAAATGTAACCAAGAGCAAAATTAAAGGGCCTCATAGCCTAGCGGTCTAATTAAGTGGCAGCTAGGTGAGGGGTACCGTGTTCGATTCCCGGTTCGAGAGCAAGTTTTTATTTAATTTAAATTTGTTCTCGGCCTTTGGGAGGGTTGTGCGGTACCGGGCGAGTGCTTAAACCGTACATGGAGGACACGGTCGAATTTCTAAGGCAAGCACGAATTATAAAAATCTTATACTTGACGCTGGCTAATAACAAACCGTGCCAGAGCCATAAAAAAAAGAGCAAAATTTTAAACAATATTTTTTGAAATTTCTATAGAGTATATTTACCAACTCACTTAGAACATGTACTTCTCGTTCGAGGATTTGTGTATTGTGTAACCAATAGTTTATGTAATATCGTGTGTATTTACATTAACCATTATAACTCTAATTAGTTTAAGGATACGGGTTTGTTATATAAATGTCGCTAAAGCATATTAGTTAAGTATTACGGAAAAAAACATTCTTCCGTGTTTTTTAAATTAAATTTCTTCTTTATGTCCTCCTCGTTTTGTTTTCTTATTAAAAAAAAGAACAAATTGCAAGACGCTAGTCTAAAAAGGTTGGACTAACAGCGGGATAATACAAATAGTCAAAACAGATTTCGTTCTGTTTAAAATGATTCTAAGAGCTTAACTTCTACAAACACATAAAATTACCTTTACATTAGAAAAGATTGAAGAAACCTCCGCAACTAGAACACGGGTAAAGACTTTCTTCCAATTTGATTTGTGGTGCAGGATTAATACCTTCTGAGAATTTAATCATGCATAACAATGATTGGCATTTAGTTATATAATACTAATTGTTGTATAATAAGCATATACAGTGAAATTAGTCTCGAGAAATTTTTGCATATGTAGTGGTGTGTATATTACTCAGATCTTAGAGCGCGTTTCCACTATATCGTTCTGGCCTATACAAAAATGTTTCGATATCCTAACATTACTATTTAATATTATACTTATCCCTAGCAACACTCTGATTTTTGTTATCAATAAAAACAAGTTTTTATTTAAAAAAAAGGTTTTGACTTTATAAAAAAAGGTGTGTGCGCGATTCACACACGATAGAAGTGAAACTTCAAAGAGGAGAGACCGATATATATTTTTTTTCCTTTCATCTAGGTTTTTAAAACTCCGGGGGGTCTACGGGGGGTCAAAATTTATTTTTGGCCTAGGACGCACCGTTTCCGAGATATTTCAATCTAAAGCAAAAAATCGTCACTTGATAGTGGAAAGTGGAAACACGCACAAAACCAGAATAAACCAGTTTACGCTGTCCGCAGGTGCCACGTGCAGTCCGGCGTCAGTCGCTTGGTACTGTTAGAACATAAAGCACACATTTCATTCAAAAATTATAATTATTACGTTAATTGTTAAATTTTGTATTTGTTGATTGTTGTTATTGTTTGTTATTATTGTTATAATATTTGTTGAAGTGTTTAATTTGTGTGTAAGTGTTGCAACTTTATATTGTTAATTAAAAATGGCTCCAGTGTTAAAACATGGTCGAGGCAAGCCTTTGACTTCTCAAACTAAAGAAGTTTTGTACTGTTTGTACAAATATTTCGAAAATGAGTGTAATAACAACCCGAGCAGTATTATGACTCCCACTCAATTAGTTGCTAAATCAACGGGAATTTCAATAGCATCCGTCAGAAAGGTAGTATCAGAAAGCAAATGTCGACCTTCAGATCAGGAAGTAACATTTAAATCTCCTAAAAAGAAACCGAATCGTAAACCTACAATAGTAATCGATAACTTTGATCAGCAAGTTATCAGAAGAACAATTCATGACTTCCACATCACAAATAAAGAAATTCCCACTTTGAAAACTTTGCACGCAAAATTAAAAGAAGATATCGATTATAAAGGTTGTGTCAGCACGTTACGAAAACACGTCATGTCATTAGGTTTTAATTGGAAGCAAACAGAAGATAACCGGAAACTTCTTATGGAAAAACACGAAATTAGATACTTGCGAATTAATTATTTGATGAAAATTGCTGAATATCGTGAACAACGCCGACCAATTGTTTACACCGACGAAACATATATACATACATCACATACCCTCTCGAAATCTTGGTCAGATGGAAGCACTTCAGGTTTGAAGCAACATATATCGAAAGGCAACCGCTTAATCATTGTTCATGCCGGTGGTATGGGTGCTGCGTTTACCACCATACCATCCGGAGTTTAATCCTATAGAAAATATATGGGGGGATAGTGAAAACATATGTCGCAAAAAAGAATGTCGCAATGAATATGAAGGTTATAATGTCATTAGCTGAAGAAAAAATGAACGCCATAACTGTAGAGGAATGGAGAAAAGTTTGTCTGCATGCTATTGAGGAGGAAAACAAATATCAGGGTAGAGACGCAGCTTTAGACACAATATCAGAACGAATCATAATTAATTTAAATAATTCATCTGATGAAAGCGAGGATGGGGATGATTGTGATATGCCTGGGGTTGATGAATTATTAGAATAAAACATTTATGGCCGGAGAACACCTAATTCATACACGTCTTCACTGAAGTGAAAACCGGCATTCACTGCTTGTAATATTTGGAACTGGCTTATCTGCCTCATACAGTTCCATAGATTACAATGCAGTGGATACACATTTTCACGTCCGTATTAGTACGTAGTGCGTATGCGTAGACGTGTACGCATTTGGTGTGCTCCAGCCACAAACGTATATTACCTTTAAAAAAATAAAAACTAAAAATAAAATGTTGTTTTTTTTTTTTTGCTGACCATACACTACTACAAACGCAAAAATTTCTCCAAGCTAATTTACCTGTACTTATATATTTAAATTTGAAGTAGATATGCTCTAAATAAATAACGCCTTCATCAGCATTACTTTGCACTTTTTATTAAATCATATAATTGTCTGAATATATGAATATGACATATATATTATACCACATACCTAACCTTTTCCATGAAGATGTGATGCCAAACTTTGCGTAAAGAGAGCGCGTATATTTTTCGCCGTACGTAACCCTTAATGTAGAAACAATATAAGTTAGATGTAAGCTAACATATTTTTAAAAGTCATTCATCATATGATTTTTTCTACGATTCAGCAATTGTCTTTTTTCACTTGTAAAATTTTGTATATTCAGGTACAAGCAGATTTGAACGTTCTACCATTCTGCACCCAATTTATCCCCATGGAAGTGATTCTCTACCCCCAGTACCAAAGTATTTGCTACCACCCCAGCATCCTCCCGAGACATAGAGGAGCGTCATCCGTAAATTGGTAAGTGGAGTTAGGATTAAAAACATTTTTATTTAGTCTTACAATGATATACAGTCAAACCTGAGTAAGTGACAACTGGGTGTGAGAAAACTCTATTAATGAGAGTATTTACCGGGTCCCATCATTTTTCCCTTCTAAAACCCCAGACAGTCATTTTTCACGAGTGAACCTTTATAAGTGAGATTGATAGTTGCCTATACTTCTGTCTTTAAGCAGTTGAACGCGTTTACTTTTGCTATTTATGGCACATTCTTAAATTTCGAGGGACACTTATTTAATTCAAACCAAATATGCGTCTGTTATTGTTTTCTTTAGTTTTATAGACCTCTATATGTGAGACAGACTCTTTCTGTAACTCTGTAAGCTAGAAACTCGGGTTACTGAGAAACCTTTATAAGAGAAAAAGAGGTCGCGGTCCCTTGAGCTCTCTCTTACCCAGGTTTGACTGTTTTAAAAAACTTTACAATCGGCAAATCTGATAAAAAATTAAAAAGAGTACATGTACTTTAATAGTGTCTTTACTTTCTGAACAACAGTGAACCTTTAATCCATAGAGAACATATTAACACAAGTTATTTCTTAATTTTTTACGTTATTGTTTTATATCACAATGGTTTTAGTATTGTATTATTTATTTTTAGGACCCTTATAGAAGGCGACACAACTTGTGGTCTTTCCATATTCTGGGCGGATGACGGTTTAGATACAGGACCAATTTTACTGCAAAAAAGTTTTCCGTGCACTATTGATGACACTGTTGATACAATTTATAATAAATATTTATATCCCGAAGGTAAGTTTACTGAGACAATAAATCAGCCATTAAAATTTATAAGGTGAAACAGCTCGGATTAACTGATTCCCGGGTAAAAATAAATATTCGGTTTTAATTGTCTAGCCCAAACATGATAACGAGTTACAGGATTTCATTCAGAACATTCTGTCAGTTCTCTATGCATTATTTTTTTTATGCCTTTTAGAATCATTGTTATATTACTAATAATATTTTACAGGGATTAAGGCTTTATCTGAATCGGTAAATATGGTAGCAAATGGTACAGCACCTAAAATTAATCAAACAGAGGAGGGAGCTACTTATGATCCAGCATTATTTAAGGCGGAGACGCATCAGGTACCATTTTAAAATGTTGCTATGCCACGCTGAATTAGTTCCAAATAAAGCATAATCCCTTAACGTACAGCCTGGTATATGAAATGTATATACATTTGCTGGGTTTTTGAAGCCAGATTAAATTATTTCATCAGCTTCGGAACTATATAAAAAACATCTAAACTCTTTTATTCTCCAAAATAAAGTAACATTAAACTAAAGTATACTTAAAGGATTGGTCCTTGAGGCAGCTACCCTTTTAACTAAGCAGTTTAACAAAAGTCATATTACAGATCGATTGGTCCAAAGGTGGTGTAGCCCTACACAACTTCATCAGAGGACTTGATTCGTCTCCAGGAGCCACCACTTTCATTAAACCACAAACCAAAGATAGTGAAAATGAAAATATTGAGATCAAGTTCTTTGGATCTGCTCTATGGGAAGGCGAATATGAAGCAGAGGGAGATGTTATTATTATACCTGGATTAGATAAACCGGCTGTGATACATGACGGTGGTTTGCTGATTACAGCAAATGATGGTGTAAAGGTATGTAGAATTGATAGCTAGTTGATGTGTAGATTTATCCATTGTTTAGCTTTATAATTTAGTATTTTGAGAGCATTACACGTGGAGGAGTTTTTGAGTTGTTGATATAGAAGGTGTCTTTCTTATAATTAGTACCCATGACAAATTGGTTGAAGTGATTATTAGTTACATGCTTAATTAATAGCAAATAAAAGTAGAGACAAATGAATTGACTTAATTTTCTTAGGTAACGGTAACATAAGTGTGTATATCTTAATTTAACGTAACGATTATAGAAACTTCGATCTAAGCTTGAAGCATTCGTCCAAGTTGGTCCAACTGTTGAGTCGTACTTTTAAGCACATATAAAAATTTTAAAATGTGTAAATTTTTCAGTTAAATATACAAAGATTAAAAGTTAACGGAAAAATGATCAACGCGCAAAATTTTTACAAAGCTAATGAAAACAAAGTCTCACTAGAGTTAACTGACGAAGAGAAGCAATTCGTTGAGAACGCTAGAAATATTTGGAAAGCAATACTTAGAATCGACATAGACAATGACACGGATTTCTTCGACTCGGGAGCAGGTTCCATGGATGTTGTTAGATTAGTAGAAGAAATCAAAGACTTAGTTAATGTAGAACTACAAAACGAAGATATTTATATGAACACAACGTTTGAAGAATTTTACATGATAGCAATTTTAAAAGCAAGAGGAGATTCGAGTAATCAAGAAATTAAGTACGAAGGTGTTGAGATGGAAGTTAACAAAATGAAAATAAAATTCGCAACACAATTGTTCATTGATGGACAGTTTGTTGATTCTGATAGTGGAAAGACATTAACATTGATTAATCCAAGTGACGAGTCAGTTATATGCAAAGTGCAGAGTGCGTCCAAAAATGATGTTGATAAAGCTGTAAACGCTGCGAAAAAGGCATTTGAAGAAGGAGAGTGGTCGAAAATCAGCGCCAGGGAACGTGGACAGATTTTATTCAAGTAAGTAAACATTTGTAATTTTTTCTTTCGTTTTTGTTGCTCTGTAAAAAAATATTATTCAAAGTACTTCAGTCTTTAAGGATTTATAAATTTTATTTTATAGTAATGCAAAATTAATTAAAACTTAACAGAATGTAATAAAACTACCAAAACATGCGTAGCATGAGTTTAATATTAAACAGCTTATAGATATGAAAATAACCCAAATAAACATATTATGTTCCGACAGAATTCAGGTAAATCTAAAACTATTAATAATTTTCAGGTTAGCAGACCTTATGGAGCAACATAAAGAAGAACTAGCCACTATAGAATCGATTGACTCAGGCGCAGTATACACGTTAGCTCTCAAAACTCACGTGGGTATGTCCATTGAAACCTGGAGATATTTCGCGGGATGGTGTGACAAAATTCAAGGGTCTACTATCCCCATTAATCATGCCAGACCCAATAGAAATTTGACTTTAACGAAGAAGGAACCAATAGGTGTCTGTGCGCTTATCACCCCATGGAATTACCCACTCATGATGCTTTCGTGGAAAATGGCAGCATGTTTGGCGGCTGGCAACACTGTTGTTATGAAGCCTGCAGCGGTAAGTTTTGTTGTAACTGTATTGTTTCCATTCTTAAAAGAGGTCGTGATCATGCCTTCGAACACTGGCTATACACATATATATATTTTAGTTTCTATTAAATAATTAACATGCACATCAAGGACGTAACTTGGTGAGGAATCGGGATCTCTGTTGTGACTGAGAGCTGATCACCTACTTTATTTAAAGAAAATATTAAATGAAATAGATGCAGAAATGTGAATCCAAAACCTATTATGCGTTGCAGCGCCACTGGGTTTTTATTCTTAAAAAAATATACCTATTATAATTCGGTGACAAAATATAGCACACTCGGAAGACATGCGAGACAAATTCATTTCATTTGCCTTCATGACATTGAATTTAAAATACTGTCACTAATGTAATGGAAATTCTCTATTCCTATTGAAATTTAATTTGGCTTTATACTAATTCATTTATGCCGCAAACGGTTTTATATTGCTATTATAACTTCTATCTTTTTTATATACTCAAACTTACCCGATTTACGTTACAATATTACTTTATTTTAGGCGTGTCTCAGCCAAATGGCTTAAGCGTGAGCACCTGAACTCATGCTTTTCAAAAAATTGGATTTTCGATTAAATCCATTTTTTTTCAACCTAATTGTTAAAAACTTTGTTTTGTTCAGTGTTAATGCTCACTCCAGTGGGTCCACTGAAAATCAGTGTGGCTGGTGAAAGCAACCCAAAGTTGAGTTGGGCCCATTTTTTTATTAAAACTGTTACGACTATCGGTTTTTACGACCAAATATGAGTAGTCCATTCGATGTCGTTATAACAGATTTTGACTATATGTGTTTTAGTCAATGCTTTTTCTATCTTTCGAATGACGGCGTTGCTACAGTGATGGCAAACATTGTCAAGAAATCGGCCTAGAAGTAGTAGTAGACATGAACGTCTAGTATCTACCTACTTGTCTATAAACTAATATTAGTAACAAGACTCACGTAGTGTTGTTGCACCCTTAGATTATTATTATTATCAATACTTCGTTAAAACTAAACCGAATGCACATTCTAATATGTATTTATACAATTTCCCCCAGGTTTGTCCACTTACCGCTCTCAAATTCGCTGAACTATGCGTACGCGCCGGGGTGCCGCGTGGTGTAGTGAATATTCTCCCAGGAAGTGGCACGGTCTGTGGTCAGGCTCTGGCTGACCATCCACTGGTTAGGAAACTTGGGTTCACTGGTAGTACTGAAATTGGTAAGTGTGTATCTTTTGATTTAACGGACTCCGTGACTAAGGGGCCGTTCAAGTATTACGTAACCAGATTTACTGCAATTTATCCAATTATAATAGTAGATAAACGTATTAATTTTTTGTAGTAATCCTCGAAAATGCATTTCGTTGTACACATTGACAATGTGTGGGTAATATGTGTAAAAAAGTAAATAATTACTGTTGACGTAAACACCAAATAAGAAAATCAAAGCCTACTCATATAGTACTTACGTAATAGGTACTTGAACGGCCCCTAATTGGATTTCTGGCGAAACAATAAATATTTCTGTTTGATATACATAATGGATGGATCCTATGGTGGTCCTAAAAACCATTAATGAAATGAAGTCAGAAATATGTCTGCGCTATGCAGTTGTATGTTAATAATAAAGAGGTCCCACACAACTGGATACCCTTAATATTTTCCGTATCTTGCAAGTACATGCCGCTTAGTTAAAGGATAAAAAGTCTACCCTTATTTTCATGTTTATTTATTTATAGGAAGAAAGATTAATAGAAAGACACACAGGAAAAAAAGTTACACAAACTAGAACCAATGTGTGCCCTCGATAATAGGTGCGAACAACAGGCACAAACATTTAAAAAAAAAGAACCTAACAGTCAAGTGCTAACAGAATGCCTTTCCTATAATTGATAAAAATTACATTAAAAGGACAGATAAATACAATTGTGTTTTATAAATGATATATGTTTCAGGTCAAACGATAATGAAATCCTGCGCAGCGTCCAATATGAAAAAGGTGTCGTTAGAGCTGGGTGGAAAGTCACCGCTCGTGATATTTGACGACTGTGACCTGGAAAAGGCTGTTAGGAATGTGAGTATCTTCTTTCGGAAACCTTTTACTGACGTAACGCATTTGAATGCTGTACTTGATTAAAGTAATAGTGACTGTGATTTAATGGAAATGTATTGATTTAAGATGCCTCAAAATGTACTGTAATAACTGTACGGGATATTAATAAAAGACAAAAATATGTCAGTCCCAAACATGGACGGGGATTTCTTTCTCGCTTTTTGAAGTTATACTTCTTTTGGCGCGTTAGGTAAAAATGATTAGAGTAAATTTTTACGATGTGCGCGCACACCGTCACAAAAAACCGACACCCTGACGTTAGCCATAGTTAATATTTTAGTTTATTCTATTGTTAGTGTCGTTTTTTCTACAAACGTAGAATAAAAATTTTCGGAAAGATCTTGTTACGCCAAAGAAGTTTAACTTCTAACGCCTGTTCATAAGTACACACACATTTTTTTAATTGTAGCTGTTACAAAAAAGCTTTTGTTCCTGATTATTACAGATACTACATGAAATCATAATCTGTCAGTTTACCAGTAGATCTAAAACTTTGTGTCTACACACAAATCTCTTAAATCTTATTCATAAAATTAAATTTTTGACTGTGAGACCTTGTAGAAAATGCTACCTCCTCCGACCCTATAGGAGGTTAATTTTGCTAAAGTAAAAATACGTTGTACCTAACCTCTTTCGTATATAATACAACTTTAGTAACGGTTTCTATTTATTTTTTGATCCTACAGCATTGTGAAAACTCTGTACGAAATATTGTTTGCGTTGTTATAAATTATATCTTCATTGCTTATTTTTCCTCCTGAATTCCTCCAATTTTCAACTCTCCTACTGCATAGTAAAAGATCCCACTTAAAGTGGTTGAGGGCCCAGCACGCTTTCACTACGTGCTCATAATTAATAACAATAACTTAATAAATAACACAGAATAACAAATGTATTCATATTCTTAGGGTATGGCATCAGTATTCTTCAATAAAGGCGAGAATTGCATAGCAGCCGGTCGTCTATTTGTAGAGGAGTCCATACACGATGAGTTTGTTAGAAGAGTTGTAATTGAAACTAAGAAGATGAGTATCGGGGACCCCCTTAATAGAGGAACAGCCCATGGCCCCCAAAACCACAAGGCACATATGGATAAATTGATTAAGGTAATTTGGGTAAATTGATAATACATACAAAAGTTTTGCTTTGATACTCGAATTATTTCTGAAAAACGTTTTGAATATAAACACAATATTTTCTCAACGTAACGCCCTAATTTAAAGTGACATTTAACGAGACTTAGATGGTTCCCGTATGTCAAAAACGTGAATTTTGACATTTGCGAGCCATAGTTCGCGCTAATATTCTGAATCTTGGCTGAGATGAGACATTTCTATAATTATTGGTTCATGTTTGTAAAAATAAGTTTGATAAAATCTATTTCAGTTCTGTGAACGAGGCGTAAAAGAGGGCGCTAAATTAGTATACGGCGGTAATAGAGTAGACCGACCAGGCTACTTCTTTGAACCAACAATCTTTACTAATGTCACAGATGACATGTGGATAGCGAAAGAGGAATCGTTCGGGCCCATTATGATTATTAGCAAGTTTAATAGCAAGTAAGTAGCGTGCAATTCAACGGAAAACATTATAGACAAATGTTGACTGAATTTAAACGTTGACGTTTATACGATATGACCGGTCTTAGTAAAGGTGTAGCGTTAACCTATAAACTGAGGCTACAATGAGTACTATGATATCTTAGTAATAAGTTATTCCGACTGCTAAAGATATATATAACTTCTTGACCTTAGCCACTAAAGCTTTCGGCTAGTCACTAGTTAGACTGGTAAAAAATTCTCCATTTAAGTCGGAGGATAAGCAGGACCTTCCTTCCTCCACAAATGGTTAGCCAAAATACAAAGGCTAACCTGATGTTAAGTGCTACCGCCGCCCATGGACACTCTCAATGCCAGAGGACTCGCGAGTGCGTTGTCGGCTTTTTCATTTTAAAATTAATTTGCTTGTCAATTCTACGGTTGAGCCATATATAAACTAAACAACAACGAAGCGTAAATAAACAGCAACGAAGTGTAAATAAATAAAAATAAAAAATAAATAAACAAAGCTATTTTAAAGATACTATGTATTTTTGATAGCATTTCAAACGAACCTCATGTCTTTTGTTACTGAAACATGTCAGGAATTAGATCGTGGGCGCCAGATTGATGCCATATATACTGACTTTAGCAATGCCTTTGACAAAGTCAGTCACGCGTTACTGATTCAGAAGCTTCGTGGTTATGGAATGGGAGAGAATTTGCTAAACTGGTTTAGGTCCTATCTTCGTAACAGGCCTCAGTCAGTAGTTGTTGGAGGCGCTGAGTCTACTCCCTATATTGCGCGATCTGGTGTACCGCAAGGATCTCATTTGGGACCGTTGCTATTCTTACTATTTGTAAACGACGTTAAGAATCATATAAAGCACTGTAAAGCGTCTCTCTTCGCTGATGATTTAAAAATTTATAAAGTTATTAACACTGTCTGTGATGCTGCTCTAGTGCAAAGTGACCTTAATGGTATACAACATTGGTGCTTTTTAAATGGTATGATCCTCAATATAAATAAGTGCTTTCATATTAAATACACAAGAAAAAAAAAACACTTGTTACTGTGTATAAGCTTGACGGCGCGCCATTGAAGGAGGTTCAGGAGATTCGTGACTTGGGTGTTATTATTGACAAAAAATTAACGTTTACATCGCAGGTCAATAAAGTAGTCACCACATCCGCACGAATGCTTGGATTTCTTAAACGGAATGCGGATTGTTTTGGTTGTACGACTAAAACAATTTTGTGCAACGCTCTGGTGCGCAGTCATGTTGAGTTTGGTAGTATTATATGGAATCCACTATATGCGATCCATTCGCAACGCGTTGAAAGCATACAAAGATCTTTTACGCGACACCTAGCTTTCATAAGCAGAGGATTTTCACATAGACAACCGTACCATCAGCGACTTAAAAAATTTAATATGTTATCTCTTAACAATCGGAGAGCTCTAGCCGGTGTTATATTCTTGTATAAATTGCTCAACAACCATTTACAGAACAGTGACCTTTTACAGGAAATCAAATTTGTCGTCCCTTACTCATTCCCTAGGTTTAAAATTAACAATATATTCCAAATTCCATCTGCCAAAACCAACCTAGGAGTTCAGGCACCTCTCGTTCGAATTCTTCGCGATTTCAACAAATTGAACACAGCGTATCCAGAGCTGGATATATTCGGTAGTGGGCTGATCGATTTTAGAGAAAGCATTGTGGGGTGCCTTTCTAGAACCTAATTTCGCTGTTTTTCTGATGATTTTTCTTTTTTTTCTGCACATAGTTGTTGAAAATTTTATTTTATGTTTATGTTAAAAAATTGATTTTATTTTAATGTGTGCTTGCATTGTCGTGTTGTCGTTTAGTTGTGTTTTTTTTTTAAATTTCTATTTGATTTTTTTACTGAGAAACTTATGCTTGCATTAACTGTCACACATTTTAGATGTGGGATTTTGTGAAATAGTTGGTGGACTTATGACTGTGTGTGATGTTGTGGGCTTGATAACTAAATAAATAAATAAATAAATAAATAGCATTTAAGTATTATAAGCAGCAAAATGTATGTCTTGATATCTTTTCAGAAACATGGACGAAGTTATTCGTAGAGCAAATGACACAGAGTATGGTTTGGCTAGTGGTGTATTTACAAAAGACGTCTCCAGAGCTCTGCAGTTCGCAGAAAAAATAGACGCTGGAACAGTCTTTATTAACACTTATAATAAGACAGATGTTGCTGCACCCTTCGGCGGTTTTAAGCAATCCGGTTTTGGAAAGGATCTCGGTAAGTTAGGGGTATGGGACCAACTATAATTAACGAAATAAATCATATCCTTTTTAACATCTCTTATTTAAAAGTATGAATATTCTAAAGAAATAATTCATGTTTACGAATGAAAATACTAGGTTCGAGAACTGTCAAATGTCTATGAAGTTTGACATTTATGGTAATGCTTGAGAATCGAGCAAGTCTTGAAATACGTATTAATTTTATTACTTTTGTGTTTCAGGTCAGGATGCTTTGAACGAATACCTCAAGACGAAAACTGTTACTATAGAATATTAGGATGTCTTAGAATTAAAATAATTTTAAAATAACATTATAATGTAAATTTATTTATAAGTTATGTGAAATAAAACCAAAAATAATTGTATTTAAAACATTTTTTTTAATACCTCCTTATTACTTTGGAAAATACGTTCTCATCACTCTACTCGTATTTAGATAACTTAAGTACAAATAGTAAATTTTAACTAATATTTTAGAATAAAATAAATCAGTGGCGTATGGGTGGATCTTAGCGTGGTAAAGCGTCGAGCATGATTAGACAAAGAAACTTAATACTATCTAAAATAGAGCAATGCAATAATGGCGGAAACATACTACTAAAACGCGACGCTACACCATGCCATCCGACGCATGTCAGTACTTATCAATCCCATATATTTAATATGGTCAGGTGCACATAGACAACACGCCATGTGATCACACGCCGCAAACATCCAATCGATTTGGATCAGCGTGTTGTCGTGTTGTTGACGCCAAGCGTCAAACGTTCGAGTTTTTGGCACAAATGTCAATTTATATACTTACATATTTTTGGATTTATTTATTTGGCGAAATGAACGACCAACAATTAATTGAGTTGGTGAAACAATATTCTGTTCTATATGACATGAGATTAGCTCAATACAGCGACCATACTGTAAGAAATAATGTATGGGAAGAAATAGCCGAACAAATGAATACAAGCGGAAAGTTTTAATAAAATATTATATTACAAGACTTTTGTATGAGTTGCAAGTTTTTAATTTTGTCTACCTTTCCTCACAATATCAAGCTGCCACGGAACGGCGCCTTCACCACCTAAATATTCCTTAAATTTGTTTCTTACTGAAAATGCATACTGTGTGGAATTTCTACGAATTGGATTTAAGTCGTGGTGTCGCGTGTTGGTAATGTGCACGATGGACATCGGGTGTCGACACGTTGCGTCGCGTGGCGTTTTAGTAGTATGTTTCCACCTGCTAGCAGACAGACTTTGTGACAAGCGAGACCTAGGGCTAGACAAACTCACTTTTGGACAGGCGTGTGTGCCTTACTAACGTTGAACGAATTTGGGAATGCTATTAGCTCACGCTTTATCACGTGACCATTTCGTTTGGCGTTAATGAGTCAGGCCTCTCGAAAAGTAATTTTGTTGAGGCAATTTTTTTTATTACCTAATTTTTAGGAATTCAATCATGTCAGCCTATATCATTCGCATAACAACATAATTAATTATTTGATATATAAAACCATGACGTGGGCTCTATTTATTATCATCGTTTTATTTAAACAACTTTCGATCTTAATATAGATTTTAGTACTATTAAACAGAAAATATTGTGAGGTTTAATTCTGCTAAGAATTTGCTTTATACTTAAATTAAAATTTAACATTCATAATTTCGTTAATGTACAACGTCATGTTTTTACGTGTTAATTATTATATATTATTCTGAATTTACACCAATTCACAATACTTTGATCAAAAACAGTCTCCGACGAAATTCAACTTCAAGACAGTATTAGGATTAGACAGACGAAGAAATATTTACAAGCACGCCACGTGCTTGACTTTCCATCCTCTTTTGTGGCATCCGTGACGAATAAAAATCGATATTCTTAAGGGATTTCTTTCTATATTGTATATAATAATCATTATATTATGCAAGTTGTTTTTTTTATGGCAATAGTTTTAACTGTATGACAATTGACAGTTACAAAACCTTTTTTATTCCTTTTTAAATTTTACTTCATAACGCTTTTTAAAGCCTAAGGCTAAGGCCCATGTTGTATACAGACGACTACCAATAATAATTATTATAATGTTATGAGTATGAATAATTCGAAATATATTACATTTTATGAATTACATGCCACAACTATGGAATAAAATATAAAGTTACGATGTATTTTTTATATGCTAAATTCTAGAAACAAGAACGTTTGCCTCTGCAATCAAGAGGACAGAAATGTTGTGGAATACATTTATAATTTATACTTTAACTTTATACAGACGACTATCTTAAAATTTTAATGATCAACGTGCTGTTGTCTGTCAGCTCTCAAGTTGACAGTTTTAACTGTCAGTTCACAGCTGTAACATATTTACCAACCTATACTTCGCCTTACGAAAATCACTTTAAAACAGAAAGGTAACACAAGAGTTGTCGAAAATTAGTAAGTAAAAGTAGCAAAAATGGTAAAGGTGCCACCGCGTGATCTTTCGCCCTTTTTGCAAGCGTTTAGAAATTATCTTCTCGGCGTAAGTAGCATTGTTTTGGTGTGTTATTATGTAATAATTTTTATTATCCTCTTGTTAGAAAAATATTTTTAATTTTAGAGAAAATTTACGAATGCATTGAGGTTCGAGCCGTTTCTTGCAGCTCGAACTCAGCCACCTCCACAAATTCCTGATGGAGTCTCTCACAAGTTGGTATATAATTTGTAAACATAATTGATTAACTTTTTAATATCAATAACTTGTAAAAATTTGTGTTTAATCAGGAGGAATAAAGGTATCAGCTATAACTGAGATACATTGATATGAAAAGATATTCAAATTATGGTTTATTATTTAAAATCTTAACTTAACATTAATTAATGCTATATCGACTTTCATGATAAACCAAAATCATAATAGTAAAGTAGGTAGTGCAGTTGTGACAAACCACAAAATATAAAAATTCATCCTGATAGCATATTTGTTTAAACATTCCAGACATGCACACAATTACTACTGTTCCCGTGATGCGCGAAGAGAAGTAGCACCACCCCTTGAAATATCTACTAAATTGTTAACAACTGGAGCAGAAAAAGGGTAAAAACTTTGATCAACTGATTAAGAATTTATATGTTAGAGTATGTAGATTTAAATAGTTCAAAGTGAAGGACCAGATCCCTAAATAATGTTGTATTTGGCATAGATTTATATATTCTATCTATTTTACAAAGTGTCTAAAAGAAATGTAATGTGATTAATGGAACATATTTCACATACAGTGTCTCAAATCTTTATAACGTCATTCGTTATAACGAAAAAGTTGAGTTAAATGAGTTCAATTTATTTGATTGAACCCAATACTTCTTCCTTCCCTATAACGAATAAAAATGCTTGGTCCCTTGAAATTGGTTATAAAGTGTTTACACTGTACCTATTTTTAAACAGTTTTTTGATGTTAAAACAAAACAGTAAAACTTCGTACATAAATATATAAAAAAAAGTTACTTGTCATATTACTTTTAATGGACTGTACAAACTTTACTTTCAGTGAAGCAAAGACAGCTGCAACTGTGAGGCCTACACCTGGCAAACTATTCAACTGGGACAAACACTATAATTAAAGCAATTTTAGAATTATTGTGAATTATTTAAATGAGTAAATAGATTTATGAATCTAATAGTTTTTCTTAAGACAGTATCAGGTATAAACACACCTATCAAAGCATTTTTTGTGCAGAGTAACAGATTGTGTAAACATTCTTAGTAATTCAAACATTAAATGATAATCAACAACACTCAAAATAAGATTAAAATCTAAAAGCTATGTGTGAAAAACTGACAAAAAGTTATATTTGTGGAGACATGAAATCAACTATCACGAAAATCTTTGCCATTCTTCATCGATTGTTTGTCAAGCTTGTATTATTTATTTATAAAAAGGAAAGTGTTCAAAATATTTAAGTGTGTAAAAGACCATTTATTACAAAGTTTATTATCATTCACAGACACATTCATAAATACTAAGAGAATTCTTACAATGCAATCATAGCTCTGCTATGCCAAATTTACCTCCACACTAGCTGATTAAAACGCACATATTGTTTATCCAAATTCCACTAAATATTCATAAAAGCTGCAAACTGAGGCTAAAAAATTAACAATACATGAGTTTTAATCAGTCTCAATGTCTATATAGGTCTGATATCTTAAGCTGGCGGCTTCAACACATTTACACTTTGTGCTTGTGTAGTGTCTGTGAATAAGCGCGAGGCGTGACGTCACACTGAATATGCATCATGAAAAGTCTGTCCGTCTCTCGCGCTCGGTCAAGCTTATGAGTATAAAAGAGAGAGTTATTGTTTTGCTTTTGCTACTGATTATAAATACATGTTGATCTTTTTTCTCATTATTATTTTGTCTGTGATTGTTTACTTATTTGGTTGGAAGTTAGAATACTTAGAAAAAAATGTCTTATGAAATAATTGGTTCTTATGAAACATTAACAGAACAATCTCGTGAAATAGTGTACAATGTTTTTCATTATTTTAAGCACCTTAATAAAAACAGTTTAATGAAAGAATTGTTAGTTAAGTATGTAATCAAAATAATATTATATTATCGTATAATATATTATATCCAGAAAAAAACACAAAACCCAACCCACCCAACCTTACTAAAACCAGAGTAAACTAAATATAGCTTGGCAAAAAAGTCATATTTTTAAACATACTGTATAGTGAAATTGCATTAGTGTGAGTACTGTGAACGCGCCAGCTTTCGATAACCGACCTATAAGCCTTAAAATACGTATTTGTCAGGATTTATTATTTTTTTAATCCATTGATCAAAACAGTGTATCAAACTTGTTTGATAACAAATTTTAAGTTTACCACACAAAACACATAATAATAGTAGGTTGCTAATTACAAAGATTCCAACTCGTAACACTAGCATTGTTACTTCAAGTAACAAATATTTTAAAGAATCTAATCACTACTGCTATCAGTAGTGTTAGGGGTCTTGATCTTCATATTTGAGAACATCCCAAAGCTAAACTTGTGATTAGGCCTTTGCCTCCTAAACCTTTGTCATTTCTCTCCATCCACCTGTTTCCTGAATTGCATGGCATCACCAAAGGCCTTTTTCACCGCTTTCCTCTCGGTTGGTTTTCTTGATTCAACCATTTTTGCTTGATCTACTGCTTTATCGAGGCCTAAAAGTTCTAATTTATTTGGAGGAAGCCATTGCCAAGTTCTTTTAACGTCAAAGAATAGTACAAGGTAGAGTATTGGTTCATGAGCATAGTTTTTCTTCAGGTTAAGAACATCTTGTGGAGGTACGGGGAGTGGGACACCATTATAAATAAAACCTTTTGGCATTTTTGGATCAATGATTAGTGCGGGATACCATGGGTAGCCTCTGAAAATATAGATTTCTTTTGGTTAGTACTCTAATATTAGACTTTTTTGTGATACAAAATGGAATTTAAATACTTCTAGATAATCGGATTGCAGTTGTACAAATATGTTTTTAATTAAAATAATTTTAGATTCTCCATTGTATTATAATAGGTAATGGTGATTTAATAATAATAAAAAAAACCAAACCTGCATTTAGCCCATACAAGTTGCAGTGGTTCCATTATTACATCTGGGGTTGATGTCTTTAATGGCGTCTTTGAGGTAGTAGACCTGGTGCCACGACCCTATTTATAAATTAAAAGATTAATTAAATTGAATCATAATAAAATAATTTTAATATTAGAAATTAAAGTTATTTTTAATAATAATATTAGTTTTTGATATATCACGTACACATATCTGATATTTATAAAACATAAGTATTCACTTAAAATAAATATTTTTTGTAGCTCTTGCGTTATAGTCTAGTAATTCTATATGGTTTTGTTACAATTTCAAAGTTATAACCATAACTAATAAATGTTTTTAATTACTTTTTGTGGTGTAGTAGGCGTTTCCCTTTCCGACTCGGCATTTCTCGTTCGTCTCGCGGGACGCCGTTTGTCCGAGCTCCCTTCGACGTTAGATTCCAATGTGTCATTGCAGCTTGAACTATAGAATGTAAGTTTTTACAAAAAAGCTAAAATCTTTATACTTTTATGGCGAGACGGATCGGTGAATGAATTTTAAAATTGCCTTAAAAATAGACACAGAAACGTGTTCACAGATTGATTGTGTCCATTACTCATATCACGATATATTGCTATTAATAAGATTATTGGTCGGTCATTGTTTGAGATATATCAGAAATATAATGCTGTCATTAAAAAAATCAATTAAAAAATACATATATACACACACAATATATAATACTTAAAAAATTCAATACTTCGATTTATAAAGCGCAAAACTCACCCTTCAGCATCAGACGAAGATAGCGAGCACGTACGATCGGACGCGTTCTCGTCGTCATAGTGCGTACACGACGAACACGACTTTGACCACACCGAACTACTACTCGATGACCTGATATATATTATAATCATGAATTAATATTAAATTTTATAGGGATATAACTTGCAAAGCAGTTCTGACACCATGACTGGTGGTGGATATAACATGCTAGGTGGGGTTTTGACACCCTGACCCTGGTGGCACTGCTCTTGGAGGTCGTGCATTCAACTTTATCAAGACTTTAGTGAAGGAAAACAAAAAAATCGACACTAACAAAATATATAAGGCCAAGAACAAGAATGACACTACTGATTGGGGAAAAAATAACGATAGTATATTATAGAAATATTAACTTCAGCTTTCGAATATATTTCGCGATGAGTTAAATTCAAACAAAATTTCTTCGGTTTAGGAGATTCAAAAATTTATTTTTATAAGACATGCAGAAATATATCTGCCCCATACGAAACTTCAGAGTTTACCTGGATAAGGCCAAATCGCTATCAGATCCAACTTCCCCAGGAGGTCCACGGTATTGCAGAAATGAGGCCGGTACTGGGGTCTTACTGTCGCCCGTGAGCGATGACCTGTAGTATTTTTTTATTCATAAACCAGTAACAATCTTTATTTTGTTAATTAAATTAAAAAAACAGTATTTTAAACAATTAAATAATTTTTAATAATAATAAAATAATAAATAAATAATTAAAAGCTATCTTATAATGGTAAAATTTTGTAAATCTATACTAATTCGATACAGAGTAATGTTTACCTAAACAAATCTGGCGAAGTGGGCTTGTCCTTATCTTGTTTCCGGGGTCGACCACGCCCCTTTTTTCTCGGCTCCGGTGTGCGTCCCAGGCTGGCTGATAATGTAGGCAATGTTGCTATAACATATGTACTTATTCATAAACAGTCTAATTCAGTTCATAACACTAATAAGAAACACTAAAAAGTTTATCAGAAAGATAGACGATGCAATAACACTGAGTTTTTGGAAAAAAACAGAATGCTTTTCTGAAATAATCTTTTGTCTCATTCTATCAAATTGTAGTCACGCTATGATGAAAAGAGAAGCATTTTGTAATATCTGTAGTTTGTTCTGATTAAGTTTTAATAAAAATGTGGGTTGCGATTGTCCGACCAAGTTACTGGTGTAAATAAACTAGCCTCGATGTCTCAAACCAAGGATTAACTAAGAATTCTTAACCAAAGTCACGAGTCATTTAAGAGCTTTTGGTATTGATTGATAAAGCGTGTTTTGTTTAAATTATATGTTCGAGTTATAACTAAAAAAAGTAGATTGTAGAAGGTACTTTTTTATTGACACAATGTACAGATACCGGCAAACATCTTGAACAAATGTCATTGCCTGCGCAGAAGCGATTTTTACGTATCACTGGGAGGGGGAGGGGGGCGGTGGTGCGCGGCGGCGGGAGTGACATGTCGATCGCGTGATTGGTAAATCAGTTGACGTTTGTGTTTCGCGCTGCGATACGATGCGCAAACTTTCCCCCACTCTCTTGTTTAATGCTCAAGAAGTTTGCCGGTATCTGTATGTTTTTTTCATAATCGAAATTAAATATTATGTTTATAGATATTATATATATGGCAAAATTGTGAAATAAACGTTTTGATCCGGTATTGAAGTAGGTAAATAGGTTTCGGTAATAATCGGTTATAATGGAGTTACCATCAGCACCAAAGCTTCGGGGTGGTGTCGTGATCGTTGAAGGCGGCACCAGCAACGTTGGCTTCCGAAGACCACCTAAAAGACCTAAACCTGTGAATTATTTATTTAAGATTTAAAATTATGTCCATTTATCGGTCTAAAATTAAATGTATCTTCATATATGTCGGCCACTACTCGTACTAAGCTGTAGCAGCGTTATTTGGCGCCATTTCTACGTTTGAATAAAAAACTATATATTTGAATAGGTATTTCTATGGTTTATGACATATTCCAATTTTCACTAACCTGTGGTAGCAATATTTGGAGTCGGAATAAAAAATAAATCAAATTATTTATTTTTTGAAATTTGTGTCACCATTTCTATGGTTAATTACATATTTAAATTTTCTCTAATTTGTGGTAGCATTATTTGGTGCCATTTACACATGAAAAACGTTTCTCAATTTACTCACCGCCATACTTTTTAGCTTTTTTGTTTATCAAGCCATTATGAAGACTATAAATTACATTAAAATAACTTAAACAATTAATCAACTTTAATAACTGTTAACATTATTCATCTGTCCCCACATACGACAGACTACTGAACCAATCTCGATGAAACTTGGCCTGTTCCTTATGTTGAAATACGTGATTTAAATCAAAATAAATTTACGGATATACATACACTTAAATTATCATACATGTTTGAAAGTATAAATATTATATAAATTACCTGTACTGGGCGTGGCAGGTTCTGGTACTTTTGTTGGTGATTTGTCTGGCGTCACCAGTTTTTGTGTTCTTTCCACCTTCTTATTAATGATTGGGGTTTCCGAGTCCGACGTAGCTGTATCTAAAATACGTTTAAACATAAATCAATAAGTATTATAAATATAAAAAATTGAAGCTGATATTACATCGAAAACGAGAATGTTAAATTACAATTTATTAGTGTGAAAAAACTTATAGGCTATAGGCTTCAAGTGTGCGATGATTTGCAACATTTTGTTTTCGCTGCTAATTATGAACTAAAATATATATATGTACCTTAACTAATGTTAGGTCACATAACTCGCTTTAAAGAACATTTAAAAGCGCTTTTGTGAATAATATAATTGCGGAATTGTGCGCCCATAATACTAACCAGCTTCTTGCAGCCGCTGTACAGCAGAGAGAGCTGGTCTTCCTCTCCCTCTGCGGCCACGCCTTCCCCTTCCCCTGCCCCTCCCGCGCCACCAGTTCTTATTAACTTTATTCTTTACTATCGGTGAGTCTTCACGCTGTAACATCGATTGGGAAGTCTACAATACAAGTAGTTACAGGTTTTAAAAATAGAGCCCACACAAAAAAATATCTGCTTCAAATATCTGGTGACCTCCGTTATTTACTCTGCTTTTTAATTCCGTAGAATTCTGACAGCTATCATTTTTTGACATGTCAGAGATTACAAACCTTTTTGGCCGGGCACATTTTTCAATTTCAATACGAGACTGAACATCTGAGTCTATACATACATTTTATTTGTTAGTCAATGTATCGATTTTATTAATTGCGGTGTTCCTCATTATTACGGCCCTTTTCATCACAAACATTTTTTTTAAGTTTTACTAAACCTGGAATTAGTAGGCAGTATTGCCAGCTAAAGAATAAAATAAAGTAACTAAAGTTAATTCGATTTACATTGTTCGTGATATTGAAACATTTGTTATTTTTGTATTAGGTCTTAAGTACTTAAGTAAATATTTAGGTTTACCTTTTTGTAGGTAAAACATAAAAAATACGTAGCATTTTATTTTCTATTGCCCTCAAATGGGTCAAATTTGTCCCTTTTTCGGTGGACAACTTTTTTAGTAGCAACACTTATGAAATGTCAGAATTTTACGGAATGAAAAATCAGAGTTTAGGTACCTAAATAATACATGCCCTTTACATAAATATCTTAATCCGTAACCTTTATTCAGGAACGGTCGGAACAAATTTAATTTATATTTACCGTATCATCATCATCGGAGCGTACTGGTGTGGTGGCTCTCTTTTCACTGCGAGCAACAGAAACGCCGCGTTCACTGCGTGTGTCTGAAATAAAGTTTATTCATACAATTTTAGATACATTTTGTATATATGAAAGAAGAATTTATGTAACATTAATAATAACATAGACATGAACGAAAATTTGTGATAATATCCACATATAATATATATATAGGACCACTGAAAAAATGGTAAGATTTTAAAATAAATATTAGACCGATTCAAAATTTTTTTTTTTTGAGTAAATATATCTAAAAAGCTTCTTTGTCAGACAAAAAAAAACCTCCTGAAAAATGGAAAAGGGACCAAAAAGGGAAATTTGAAAAAAAAGAATTTTCGACGATTTATAATGAAAATAAAGAAAAAAGTTTTTTTTCGATGCATTTTAAATGGGAAAGGGAATCCCCCTCATGCGCCAGCTCAATTTTCAAGATATCAAGCTCATTTTTCAGGAGGTTTTTTTTTGTCTGACAAAGAAGCTTTTTAGATATATTTACTCAAAAAAAAAATTTTATTTTGAATCAGTCTAATAAATATTTGTAAAAACTGAAATTCTATTTTTTTTAGAATAAGGAAATCAGATCGAAATCGGAAAACGAAATAATGTTTCGCTGAGAATTGAACTTCACTCATCAGTTAAAATTATTTATACTAGAGTGGTTGTCCAGATAAATAAAATAAACGGAAATCATTGAAATCAAAACTTATTTTGATTGAACGAAACCTCACGTGCTCAAAATGTTGGTATATTTTCAATTTTTTTTTGTTTATCTACCCAAAAATTTTGTAATCAATGAGGGTAGACACATACCCGCTGTGTGCTCGCTATCACTGCTACTTGGCCTTGTACGGCGCGATTCACAACTTTGTCTTCTTCTGGGGCTTAACCTGGTTTCTGAGGACTCCTCAGCGTCACCACTTCCAGCCAACTCAGGCATACCAGCTTCACGTACATCGCGACGCGCTTGCCGGAATATCGACTTGCATTGTTCACGCATTTTCACGCCCGCTCTATTTATAAAGATAAATAAAAATTAGTAACAGTGCGAATAGAAGTTCTTAAGAAATTATACTACAGAAGATATCATGTTAATCGTATAAATACCTAGTATTATTATATTTATTAGACACTCCGTTGCAAAAACTGGGGTTTATCGCTTTCGATCTATTCCAACCTTTAATGGTCAAGAAGTCAAAAATTACATAAGATTACACATGAAGAAACCGAACAAATATGCTAAAAATCATTTTTAAATTAGGTTTTTTGGTTACCATAAAAACTGATAATATGCACTTCAAAATTTCCAACACAACAGCTGAACAAATATTTTACGCATAACCCGCCATTCAATTAATATCGTAAAGCGAAAATTCAAAAAGCAACCCACTTATAGAACACAGTATCCTTATTATTGTATGTTAGACAATTATCTATCATGAGTTGGAAGTCTGTTTCTACATCATCTATGGTCTTGTATTGTCCCTTGTCGAGTTTCTTCCCCATCGTACTTAGATCCATCGGATGCTTTACGACAGTACTGTAGTCTGGGACCTGTAAAAATTTGATATAAAAAATACGTCAATATTTGAATTAAAATTAAGTCGTAATTAATAAGTTATGGAATTTCTAGGAAATTTATCTTAATTTTTGAAGTTATACTTCTTTTGCCGCGTTAGGGAAAAATGATGAGAGAAAATTTTTATGATGCGCGCGCACACCGTCACAAAAAACCGACACCCTGAAGTTATAGTCAACATTTTAGTTTTTTCTATTATTAGTTTTATTTTTTCTACAAACGTAGAATAAATTTTTTGAAAATATTTTTATCTTGTTATGCCAATGAAGTATAACTTCTAAAGCGTGTAGATAAGTACACACACCTTTTTTTTTTAATTACTTTTTCTATATTTTTCTATGGTTCTACTACTATGTATAAAATAATTTAAATTAATAGTTAATTAAATTCGAGTTTAAGAAAAATAGGAGAAATGCATGTACTTTGTCATATTTTTCGATTTTAAATTACTACTACATAGTACTATTCAACTTTTTGACACCACGGGCCTAGTTAGATTGAAAATGACAAAAGCGTTTGAATTAGTCAGTGCATGTTAATCTTTAGTGCAAAACAGTAGTAAGTGAAAAAATAGAACACAAGAACAGAGTCTTTCCCTCAATAGAGACTGTAAATAGTGTTACTGGACACTTTCGTATGTTAAATATACTTTTTAGTAAATGACTTATGAATCCTAATTTAGGCTAAATAGTAATGTTCAATGTCTCAGTGAAGAGACAATTAATATAAAACAAATGTACTATTTTTTTGCTGTATCTGTAATAAATTAAATACTATATTCTCTTCAATGTTTTTCTTTATCCTATTAAAAAAACTAACCTCATTCAAATCAACAGGCTCTGTAAATATATCGCTGGCATCTCTTTGGCGCAATTGTCTCAATAACTTATGTAACGCTGCACGATCAGGCCGAAGAGTGTGTAGCACGCATCGTTCCCATACACGTGTGTACTCCGCTTTGAGACGCTCACGTTTACGAACCAATTCGCAAAGCAATCTTTAAAAGAAAGTTGTTTTGTTTTAATGTTTTTTTTAATCAAAATAAATTGTTCGATCTACCACGATTTCTTATTACAAAATAGAGAACTTCCACGGTCGTCTTCGATGTATATGTTCATACATTATTGAACACAAATTTCAGACTTTAAGTGTCCGCACTAATATTTGCCTCATCTGGTGTCCACCAAGGTTCTTATCTAAGACCTCTATTATTGACCATTTTGATGATGTTCCACGAAACCTTGTAAATAATGGATCAGGCTATATACGTTTTACTTCCCAAGTAATTGTTGGGTAAGTACACAGATTCACTTCTGTTCTATACTTGTTGTACATATTTGTCATAAATAGAAAACAATATAAAAACGCACCTGGCTCTTTCCAGATCTTGGCGTATCCTCTGCCAATACTTTAGTTGATTGCACAACTCTCTGACGTTTACTGTACCATCTTGGATTCCTCTTGTACCTGTAAAGGTTTTGTTAAAGAACCTTTTTTAGAAAATATAACCTCGAATTTAAAAGTAATAAATAATATTTATTACTTGTATTGATTGGTATGAAGATCCCATGAGACTAAACAAACATACGCCTCCAATGGGCTATTTGACTAGAACCAATGCCTTACCCAGCACCTTATTAAACTACTATATGCCGACAGCGCATCATTTCGTACTTGTTTCACACACCGTAGGGGCAACGAAAACCTAGAAAAGCTTATCCTGATTGGCCATACCGAAGGCAAAAGATCGCCTGGACGTTCACCAACGAGATGGACTGATCTAGTCAAAGACTCGTCCTCAAAATTTTCCACCGATGTAAAAGAAGCGCCGGACCGAAATTGGAGAAAAAGTTTTTCGCGCCAGACCTTACTATACAGTTGACCAAGATTCTCAGATATAAGTTACCGAACCTTAGAGAGATGGAATTCTAAGCAACAGGAAGAGATCCTTGATCGTATCCTAACGATAATTATCGAATTCTTGATATATTATTATTAGCGGATGCGACAGACGTTGTCCTCTATGATATTTCAAGCGATTAGGATATTAAACAAAGTACCCAAAGTAACCCCTTGAACACACACAAAAAATTTCATCAAAATCGGTCCAGCCGTTGAAGAGGAGTTCAGTGACATACACACGTACAGTAGAATTATATATATATTTATATATAATTCTTCTGTGAGTGAATGAGTGAAAAGTGTGATTTGAATTATTTTTTTTGTATGCGTTTGGGTGGAGCCCTGGATGGTTTAGATTCAAAAATCAGCCCGGCAGATGGCGCTGCAGTCGGTACTTTCATACTTTGCTTAATATCCTAATGGCTTTAAATATCATGCAGGACAACGTCTGTGGGGTCCACTAGTATTTATATATATATATGTAAGCTTTCCTATATTTTAAGTTAGATTGAATTCATTCTACACGGATTAACCTGAATAACACTTTATTTTTCATACTACAAATATCAAGTAAACTTTCCACTCATAGTTGTTGTTTTTGAATCAATAAGATTAGCACTTACCATGATGACTGGTCAAACTCTGAAGCCGTCTTAACAAAGGTACTCCATTCCGACTATGTCTCTTCAAGGTCCAATAAGCCAACAATCGCTTCATTAGCTGAGCCCGAGCCGCCGGCGGCCCGTCAGCTAATTGCGCTATCTCCGCCACACGCTCCGCTGGTAACGTTGGCACTAGCACCACTGGTGCCCATGTGCGTTTCAACGCTAAGACTCTTCGTGCCTAAACGGTTTTAAAAACAAGAATATAAAATAAATAATCAGTTTTATTTTATTAAGCTACTGCATAGATTTTATCGCGGACTTTGAGCGCGGCGACCGAATCAAGAAATTCCGTAACGAAAATAAAAACCTAAAACACGATGACGTAATATAGGTGCGGCCAATACGCGTTAGAGCGGGCAGAACGCATATTGCGTCTCACATGGGTCTGGCATGATCGGTGACGTAGCGGCAGTTCCCGAGTTCCACACGTTTTTTTTATCTTAAACGTCACACATGTTGAAATGAAGACGTAGGATATACACGTGTTAAATTTACACGAGAACTTAAGAAGGCGCAGCGCTAACCAGCTGCAACTTCCTTACAATTTCGTAGCCCGCAATAACGCAGCACACAACTCACGAGGGGACTCTTTGTATTGAAGTCGCATGGGTCCGCCAAGCATCCGCGAATAAACAATATACATAATGTAGTCCGGTCAATATAGACATTTGAAATAACAAAAATTCCCGGAGAGCTGAATTTTGGTGGAGAGCTGGGGTTTACCATTACAAATAAAGTTTTAAAAATTCCCATCGATCCTATGTGTGCTACAAAAGTTATTCGGGGTTAAAGGTCAAAATTTGAGAGAATTTTAAGATCTATAACTGGCAATTTTAATTTCAAAAATAGAATTTCTATAAGGTAATTCGCCCTTCTCACTCTCTCTTAATCAGTGTCAATCGCTCTCTCCCTTTTCTTCGACAAAACATTTTTAATGGTTGATGTCATGAACAATATCTTCCTTTACCGTAGCGAGTCCTTAATTTAAAATAACGTTTACATTATGTGATAGGGATTACTATAAAAACATTACCTGTTTGATTTTATCACGCCCCTTCTGTCGAATCGCTGATAAATCATTTGATTTCGAGTCACATTCTGATTCAGCAGCTCGACGTTCCTTAAAGAGAAATTAATTTCATAAGTGTCAAAAATATACTACTTTAACCAAAATTCAATTAATAACGGTGATTAAATACTTTTTAGTATAATATTAAATAGGACTACCCTACTACTAAAAGTAATTTTAAAAAGCCTTTGCGTAGAACATGATCTTGAATTCAATATAAAAACAGATCATTATTTATATACAAAGTAAAGAAAAACAGATAATTTAATTTTAGAAGGTAATGTGGGGTGATCTGGAAACCAGAAAATATTTATTTATTTAATAATTTCCAGGCAAATTAAAAATCATAGACAAAAAAAATCAAATTGCATTTCTGAAATAAAATACTTACCTGTAGAATATGCGCAGGAGTGTGAGCGTCACAATACGCCATTTTGGCAACTTGTACGGGTTGACTTGGATCTCTTCCTGTACCGGCTGCTTCCATTTTCATATATAACCTGAAACAATTGTTTTTTTTAAATTTGTTCGTGTTTAAAATGTATGCAACAGTTGTAAACTAAGGTATGATTGTATAATGAATAATTTTGAATTACTACATCATTAATTAGTATTAACAATTTTTCAGTTTTTTATTAAAGCAATGCTTGCACAGCATACACTTACAGCCTCAAGCAAAACATACACCATGGACAGATTTTAAAATAAATACATAAAAACATCCATAAAAATAATTAACAATAAGACGCGACACTCGTCCTGTGTAATTGAGAGTAATGTGTATTAAAGATAGCTTTTAGAAATCGTTATGGAATAAAATAACTTGCATTATATTTTATCATAATATCCATAATATGAAAGTACTAACGGACCCGGCAAACATTTGTTTTGCCATGTGAAATATTATTTTAGTTCAATAAAAATAACTATCTCCAATAATAAAAAATAGGGGTTGATCTTAGAAGGGTGAAAATTAGGGGTTGTATGTATTTTTATATCATAAAAAAATATAAACCAAAAAAAATATCTACAAAAAGACTTTTTGGGGTTTGAAATATAGATAGTAGCCGATTCTCAGACTTACTGAATATGCATAAAAAAATTCATAAGAATCAGTCGAGCCGTTTCGGAAGAGTATGGGAACGAACATTGTGACACGAGAATTTTATATATATGTATAGAGGTTTTTCATACGTTAGTCACATGACACAAAACGGTCACATAATAGTAGAATCGACCACGTTGTGTAAATAATGTCTTTGCCTGCCTAATCCTAATACTAGGAGTATTATTTTGGCGGAGACTGTTTTGGTAGAAATATAATATATGTGTATTTTAAGAATGATAATTAACACGTAAAAAAACGTGACGCTGGTTTACGTGTTTACAAGCATGATACGTCATAGCAACTAGTGCGACGCCATCTTGCATTATGATAGGAGTCTTAATATTAAATATATTATATTTATTTGTGTAATATCGTACAAGTCACTGAAGGATAACACGTAAAAAACCTGACATTTGGTAACGTGTTTACAAGCATGGTACGTCACAGGTACTGTTGCGACGCCATCTTGCTTTGAACACACTTCGCGGGTTACTAAAATTACGAATGTTTAATTTGAATATTTATGGCCAATACTTAACATAATAATATATATATATACCTGCCCAATAGTACTTTTAAAGTAAATTAGTATTCTAGTGTAGTACATTAGTGTTCCTTACCCAGCTTGTTGTGCACATGTAACATGAAAAGCGCTATAACAGTTGCTCCTATGACATTGTATGCAGGCGCCTACACCTCGCTGTTTGCAAACCATACATTGTAGCTTCCATCGGGCAGGTGGTATTGTCTCTATCGAATCTGAAAGATCTTTGACTTACAATAATATTCTAGAACCATCGCAGGACAACGCCTAAGTGTTCGATCCTCATCCTTTAAATGGCGAGTTCGAATCACGACTGTGCCCTATAGAATTTTCTTTCCATTTACGCAATTATAACGGTGATGGCAAACATCGTGAGGAAACTTGTATGCCTCAGCCATGTGTCACATGTATCTGATCACCTTCTTGTCTATAAAAATTATCGAAAAAAACGGATGCAATCTGTGGCCAGGACCCATATAGGTTTATAGCGATTATTATTATTAATATTCCGTAACATAAAACCCAGCGGCGCTACAGCCCTTCTGAACTTTTTTTAAAAATTCCCCTTATATGTAAGTTTTTTAAATATTACGCACACAGGTATATGTTTCGGACCACAGCCGAGGTTCAGATGCATAATCAGGGAAATCTTGGCAATTTCTGTTACGCAAATAGACGCAGCTTAACACAGCTGACAGCTATAGTTTTAACAAATGTTTAATTAAAAAACCCTTTTATTTCTTATACATCCATAGAAATGTAAAAGAACAAGATTTTATATTGTAAATTATCGTTTAACTTACCGATAGGTTCTAAGAAAACTGTATTAGCAAATCTCACTTCCGGGATCCAAAGAGCACAGACCACATGAGCCCAAGTGCTTTGGTCAGTTTGCTTAAATGCTCCTAAAAGTTGACAATTGACTAAAGAGGTATTCAAAGATTACATTTAATAAAATAAAGTTTCATTTATAGAGTTCTATGTAAGAGATTGTTCTCATAAATATTAATGCTCATTAGATTTTAGAAACATGTATAAATACTAAATTTGAGAAAATTAAACCTCCAGTGTTTGGGCATAAAACACAGTTTACAAGTCGCGATGGTGATTGTAGACATCTTCGGCAGAGCCACTGGCCCTCCGGAATATAGGGAACCTGAAATGTTGAAAAAGTTAAGACATATTATTTTATGGTACCTATGAGCAGAGCAGTAACACAACGGCTTCTTAAGTTTTCCATACAAAAATCTATAGTTACGATAGCTATTTATTGTAATAATGTATATGAATATTTAACAAGACATGAATATTCAGTAAAGATTTAATAAACTTTATTAATTCCTTTATTTGTAGGGCTAATTTAAATAGGTTACTTGTGATCTAACAGTATTAGCTCCATAGTGAGAACCCTGCTTACAACATTGATTAAAGATATTGAAACTATATAGACTTCAAACATGTGTATCAAATTCAGTAATTATTCCCTTAGCTTTAGAATGGTTTAAAAGTGAAAGTAAATCATAACATTATTGTCATTATTACAATAATCTGTACTGAAAAAAAAAAGGTAATTGGGCAGTTACAACTCCAAATAATAAATAATATACTATGCCCATAATGTTGCCTTATTGAATTTTGATATGCTTAGCCCTACTATAGCTTATAAGCTAAGCTTTCAAGAACTTATTCACCAGATAACCGTTATTTTACAATTCTTACACTTACCCCATAACAATCCTGATGAACTGCTAAGTTGCACATGTCACAGAACAGTATAACATTTGTATTTTGACACTCTCCATCCATACAAATACAGCATACAGCATCTTCATCAACTGTTGCAGCTGTTTGCTGTCCATTTTGTGAAGCCTGATGACAATAATAAAAATAGGAGACTAAACATGTTTAAATTTTTAATGATTTTTTTATTACTGAAATTTAGTGGTTCAAGATATTGTGAAGAGCATTACAACCTTTTTGTAAAACAATTTAAAATAATGGGAGTTAATTTCTTTGCCTTGATTCTTGTCAATATTCTTTTAAATTGTAAATTAGGAGTAAGATTCAGAAACAAGACTTAAAGAGTATAACCAAGACATACCTAACTCCCATATGAAAAAAAAATACATTTTGATCCCATATAGTCAGACTTTGTGCTTTATCTCGTTTCTGAATAGAAAAAATGTTATAGTTATTGATATAAGAATTTAAATATAACTCAGAACATGACTATTGTTATGGACATGTTGATAATCAAGACTTCAATAATCTCAACTGTAATAAACATCTAGGGATGACAATCAAAACCAGGATCTAATTAGATTATATAGCAACAGCAGAAATAATAATCTTACTTGAAAATATGATTCTTTCTCCAATCTATCCATTAGCAATTCCAAGGTATCAACGGAAACTGCAGTCAATCCCTGCTTGATTCTTGTTTTATTGATTATTGCAAGCCATGCAGTGTCTTCCTCATCCACATCATACTCCACTTCTCCATCAAGCTCTTCAGCAGATTTTTCAATAAAACGAATGTAGGCATTTGGACGTGGCGGTGCATCGCAAACTCTTTCATTATAGTCAGGAATAAGCTGCATAAAAATAATGTATGTTGATAATAGTGTATGATAATGGCAATCATCATCAAGGGTATCAAAATATAGATGATTTTTATTTAATGATGAATACAACAGTTGATAAGATTTAAGGCAGACAAGTTTCTCATAGAAAATACTTAGGAAGTGGTAAAACTAAGCTTTAGAACAAGGAAATTTACCTTGAAGCTAGCTTCTGGCAACTTAACATGTGGTTCCTGTGGTGGCTCAACAAATGGCAATGGCTTTTCCAACTCAGCATTTCTTTTCTCCCATTCTTCAAGTGAAATTACTGCTACAGGTTGATCAATAGGAATTCTACTAATTTTACCATCAATTTCAAATTGTACTACTTTCTGTGCTTCAGCAAATGTTAATGCTTCTTTTGGTGGACTTTGTAAAGCTATATCTCCAGTAGGAACTGCCGCTTTAAATCTGCCTTTCTTTCTATGGTGTGGAACCGTAGGCGTTGCCGGTGTCGGATTGTCATGATCGTAATTGACCAAGTGATATTGCAAACCACATAAACTCTTATATACTTTATCACATTTCTCTAACGGACATTGGTACGGAGGAGGTCTATTTTGTCGTAACTTCTTACAGAATTCTAAGACATCGAAATCCAAACCCATTGCGGAATGCACAAGTTAAAGATTATAGTGTACACGGCGTCATTTTAAAACAAGTCCTTTGGTTTGTGGCTTGTGCAGCTAATTAAGTCGGCAACAAGGATAAAAATTCGGTTTCAGTTTGATTGTGTTCCTAACTACATGTTTAATATGTGATACGCCGCGAATCTATGTGTTATAAAAATAATAAATAATCGTTCAGTTTTCACTGAGTGGTTTTCACCGAATTTAATATTTATTCAAAAGACAAAATTGTATTAAGTAAAATTATGTAAATGTCAAAACGCTAAGCTAAATGCCAAAATAATTTCAAATTACAGTGTCAAGTATCAACACAGGCTAACACTCAGTCAAGTACTCCACAGAATACATGGAATTGATTTAGTTAATAATATTTAACTTAATTTTAGCTCTCTTTTAAGGCATATAATATTATATACCTTTTTTCTCTTCTTAAACCAAATATCTTCTACAAATTTCTACATTTCACTAGATTTATATAGATGATTAACAGTTTCTAAAAGGGTTGGAGACATACAGAGAATCAATAGAAAAGTAGAAAATGTACGGTTTGTTTACGAATTTCAATACATTTCACAATTTTTTTTAAATTCTTAGACGCAACTCCGGCAGCAAAAAATCACTTGGAAGTTGGAGGTGTTCCATTCAAGGTCCCCCGAGACACCAGTATGATCAAATTCGAGAGACGTAATTCTAAATCCAACCAATTAATATCGACTATATTACTAAAATTATACATTTAAAATCGTCAAATTTATTAGTTATAATATATTTATTACTGTAAAATCAAAGATGACGACATGTTGAGATGTTTACACTTTCTAAGTTTTCTAAATAGCAACTCTGTTTATTTGCTCGGTGCCCGGTGCCGTCAAAACATAGAAATTTCGAGGTGTCATGTGTCAATCTGAGTTCGGGATAAATCTGATTTGTTTATTGTGTTAGAAAAGCTTTCCCTAATTACTGCTGTTTTTTACGCGAACCATATATATATATAATTGTCTGCAATTGAGTTGAAAACTAATCGAAATGGATATTTATGGATACGCTGCATATCAGTATAATCAGTCAGATGAACTGGCGACGCAAATGTTTGCTCAACAAGCTCTTGCTTCCTCAGTACAATATCCCGATTCCCATCGTGCCATACCAGGACAAGATGTGCACACGATGCCAGTCCCCACGGGAACGCCGTGGAACGTTCAAAGTCTACCATGGAGCTTGCAATCTCCTCCTAACCTTGTCCACTTTACAGCGCAAATGGATAAGCCACTGTTACATTGTAAGAGAAAAAGTACAGATTTGGAACCCGTAATGTAAGTACATGCTATCTATATTCTCTTATATTCTAATTAATATTTTGTTATGGATTCTTAATGTTTTTGGATATATGTATTTATATTTTTTTTTATAACTTTTAGACCCTCAAAGCAATTAATAACAGAGGAAAAAATGGCAGCCCATTTGAACAGTCTTCACATATCGGCTGATTATACACAGCATTCACTGGCATCTGAAGATGTTATGGAACTGGCTGTAGACCCTGTATCTATCTCTGAAAGATTAAAAGGACATAGAATTGTGCTCTCTGAGGATCTTAAGAAGTTGAAAGATGAGCCTTTGTTACCCCCAACACTAATTGAAAGGTACTTTAAATGCAAGTTAAGCAGCTGTAATGTTTGTATTTTTAATTATGGTTAGTCTGTGGTTTAAGACCATGAGAGGCTTAAATGAATTATGAATAAAAAATATTTTTCAAATACTAAATATAATTGTAGCACTATTACTAACACTGTACTTAGTGACTCAATATATAACTTGTTGAGTTTTCAAATAGTATATTATAATACGCAAACCTATACTTGTCAACTAAAGAATATTAAAAAAATTACAGCATTCAAAAACCCCAAATGTCCCTAGTGGTTTGGAAGCCTCGTGAAGAAATCCTTAAAGGTACGGACGAAAAATCAGAACAAGATGAAGAATTCAAAAGAAGAAATGGTGTTCTTGTGCCACCAGAACCTTCAGGAATGGATGTTGAAATGTGATCTTTGTAAGTTGTTGTAATATTAGGAACTGATTTGTATGGTATAATTTAGTCATTAGTAGTATAAGTAACAAACTATTATAATTTTTTTAATACACATTGATGGTTGACTATTGATATGGTTTTATCAATATCTCCTACAATATTATATGTTCTTTAGTGACACACATATTTCGTCTAAATGTAGAAAATTTACATTAAAGTTCTGCCCCTTAAAGGTAATTCTACAATATGTAATACTCATATAAAATAATTATTTCATGCTATTTAAAGTAATAATTTACTTCTTATCTTGTTTCATGATAACATTTGCATTCTAAATTGGTTTTTTTTTCATTTAGCTGACTAAAGAGTTTTAATTTATGGTATTTAATTGTCAAATATATTAGTATAGTTATTTAAAATCTATAATACAAAATTGTAATACAAAGTAGTTAATACCCCACATCCTCTTACCTAGGCAAAATCTGAAACAAAAAATACTGAAAAATGCCAAACAAGCGAAAAAATCGCGGTTTTGGCTATTACAAGCATACCTCAGATGTTTTTTTATAATTTTACAGCCTAGAACAAAATAGGTTGAAAGTATAAAAACAGTTTGCTTAACACTATTAAATAGTTTCGGATTTCGCCTTACTAAGACTCAGAAAGATATGAAAAAATCATCTATGATATTTGAACTCATTGAATTGACTGCAGTTATGAATGTTGTAAGTCCAAAATATTGAATTGATAATTATTTCATAATAATATAATAATGGTTTTATGTGTTACAAATTCTTACAAAATTTAATTTTTAAATTTTAAGTGTGTAAATAACTAATAATTTTGTATTCTTGTTATATTAGGTATGTAAGATCCATTTAGGCCTTATTTTTGTCTTTAAGTAATAAAGAAAGTCACGATAAATGTTTTTTTTTTTAAAGTTTGATATCTTCGGCCATGGACATGTGACATTAAGTCAAGTACGACATACATTATTTCATATTTCGTTTTACCGTGTATGCAATTGTCTTTTAGTATCGTAAATGTGACTTTAATTTTTGCGGGTGCCGCACATTGACAGACCTTTGTCTAAAAAATCTCGAAATGCCAAGTTGCTCTTTGTTATGTAAATAATGAAATAGATTGAAAAAAAAACAAAAACCTTTATAGAAAATATTTTATTAAGTTAAAATTGTCCTATCACAATTAAATTAATGCTTATCAATATGAATACTGATAGGGAATTTTATTACATTGGTCCTTTTTAACTAAAGTACTTATCACAATATGGACAGTCATACAGGGCAAGATACCGCCCATTTTCGAACATATAAGCAAGTTATCATACATTGATCAGAACCTTATTTGAGCTTTGCAAAACCTAAAAAAATATTGTAAAAAGCACTAGAGGGCGTTATATCCTTCAATTTGTAGAGACTAAGTTTAGAATAATTTGCTTGGTTCTTAATAAATGTGGCCGGTACAAAATTGTTCTCAAGGATGGTAAGAATGTGCTGTATCGTGAGTTTAATTAAGTATTAAACAGATAATACGACACATGAAGTTATCAATGGTTACACGTAAAACAAAGTTTCATACAAATATTTTACGCAACATACGAATTTAAGACTTTTTTTTTTTAATAATTTTATGGCCTGGTAACGAGACCTTTAAGCCAATTTAAGACTTAGTCACACTAACAAAGAGTTGTCTAGAAAAGCGACTGTCACTTGTTTTTAATTGGTCAATGACCAGTCGTGATGTTTTGTTTTTGGACTTATTTAGAATTTATAGTTTAGTTAACGCTAGTGTTGTTTTTGAATAGTAAATAAAACTTATCTATAGATTATAAATATTCGTTTTGTCGTTGTTTTATAATTTATCGAGTCAGATACAGAAGTTTTTAAGAGCCATCTTCTAAAAATGTCCAATTCTCCATAAAACTTTTACATACAATGCAGTCTTTGAAACCCATTGTTGGTACCTAATCTTGACTGCATACATTAAATAATTGATTTTTTTAACTTGTATGTAAAGGGTTCAAACGTTTTAATTTTGAAAAACTTAACGAATATTTTTTATACATTTAAAAAATCTCGATAATCACAAATGGCTTAGGGGTACATGTTGACCTTAACAGTGGCAGTGTCGAGGTCTCTTTTCATATTTTCCAGCTGTTTTATATCTTGGACGGACGTTTCGCATTTCTGCACAACCAGGGAATGGTAGAAGTGTATCGCGAACGCCACGAAGACTATTAAAACTGCAAGAAAAACATAATTCAGTTACGTATGAACACCGAAAATCCGTCATAAAATGACAAATTTAAATAATTTAATTTATTCGCTTTTTAATTCCATACGGCGGCAATTTATACACATTTAATTAATTAATATTTGTCAGGGCCTAAGTATATAAATTTATCGTGTCTGTTTGTGTTTGTTAAACCCAGAGCCTGTGCATTTAAATGAATGGATTTTACTATCTGCGCAGTCATATGGCAAAAAATTGGCGGCTGAACGCCAAATACGTGATGATAATCTAACATGTAGACTTTTGAGGTTGAAAAACCCGGAGTTTATAAGTTGCGACTATAGTTATCAAAATATTTGATATAAATTTTACCTGGTATAACAATAACAGTGGCTGCGGTGGCGGCTGCGAATGAATAGTCCCAGAATTTAACCCAGCAGAGAATAGCTATTTCCACCAGAAACAGAAAGAGACCTGAAAATACATTATTAATTGATTGACGATATTTCATACAAAAAAGCGGGATCAGATGGTGGAAACGACTTTGTTCTATAATACCGGTTACCGAAAATAAAGAGAGTAGTGTTGTAGTAGCTTAAGGAAACGACCCTCATTCACAACTTTCGTAAAGTTAAAACTACTCTTTTATCCGCTTGGTATACTTATCAGCCTTCCCTTTGATTGCCTAGGGTATTAGATTAAGCAAAGATTAGCAATATAGCTTACATACTAAGGGTATACCAGTTCGAATCATGGCTGTGCACTAATGGAATTTTGGTAAGTAGCTCCTACCCCTACGGCGAAGGCAAACAACATGAGGACACCGGCATGTCTTAAATGCAAAAATCTAAGGATAGGATAGGAGTTAAAGCGCCACTAGATTATTATTGTTAACGACAACCAAACGATTTAAATTGATTCTGGTATTTTATTATTAACTAACATTTTCAAACAATGATATTCTTTAAACGGAAACACTTAATATCCTGCTGCCACGCAACTGTCACGGGGCAATAACTAATAAACAATAAAGAAACTTAACGAATGAAATTTTACCTGTTTTTAGCTGTTTACCTATATTACAACGTATACAAACAAATTATGACTCGCCATTATTACACAATTGCGTTTATTATGTCTACTTAACGTAGTCGTTACGTTTACTGGTTTAATATGTTTTTTGAAACCATGATATTTAGAAGTATTTTTACACCTATATTGTCGCTATACTACTTGTGGTTGAAGCTTAGTATATCTACAATATCTTGCCATTCTTCGAAAATAAAAAATTAAGTGTTTTTGGAGTTGAAAATAATATTCTGATATACCTATGCAAATTTCTAAGTGTTCATAAATATTATTCATTCATCACATTTGCCACTATCGCTATTTACATCTAGTTGCCCGAGCTAATCCTAATAGAGCATGGGGCAGTTCATCTTTAGGAAAAAAACTTACCTAAAACGGTACTAAACGCCCAAGCCAGCTCAATGAAACCCCTCATTCGTTCGTGTGGAGACTCCCGCAGCGCCCTTGACGGACACCCTGGTTCCATTTTGCTCACTGCGTCGATATTGGGTAAAAGATACGTAGATATCATCAAAGCGAAGATATGTACAGCAACTAATACTGTTGTACACACCGCGAACATAACGAATAGCCACTCTGGGACATTGGTCGGTTCGTTTATTTGTAGTTCCACCATTGCTACCATTGCGAAACCTGGAATTAGGATGTGGTGTTGTAGCGACGATAACTTTAGTCAAGAAATCATCCATGAAATTAATATTAAATATCTTTGCCCTAGTGGGCTTGCGACTGTAGCTTCTTCTTGAGCTCAATTTACGCTTGTACGGGAAACTTATGTCTTAGACTAAAAAATCGTGTGAAAACTGATCACCTACTTGCTTATAATTTTTTTTTTTGTGAACATGCAAATGATACCTGAATAGTAGATACAAAAGATTTTGAAATTCCGTTGTATTTCTATTTATGAAGAATATTACCTTTAAAATTCTGAATCTACTAATCAAATTAAAAAAAAGTCGTTCGAATTAATTTACGTAAAAAATATCTATTAATTATCAATTTATAAAAAAAGTATGTAAAATGAGGCTTGAGAGTAAGCCTTTGTGTATTGAAACAATGTATAACTTCGTGACTGTGGTTTGTTACGGGTCGCACAGTGCTACAATCTTTTTAGACTACCCGCTTTTTTGTATATATATATAACGTATAACCGCTGCAAACCCACAAGATTCAACTATAAGTTTCTAGTATTCGTTTAATAAATATCTCACCTACCTACTAATTATTTTTTTATGTTAGTGATATTCGATGTTTTTATGTGAAATAAAAATCATTAAATTTGTCCGAGGTCTTATGGAATACTTCAACATATTCTATGAAACTGAACTAAAAATGAGTTTCTTTAAAAAGAAACCACGGCGCCAACTAAAATTAACTTGTGTAATGTGTATTATCTGTATTAAGTTTATCATACCAGACAACAATTCGGACGTCGTGGCTGTGGCTTTCAGTTTTGCTCTGGACATATGTAGTCTTCGCCAGGACAATCCGTCTGGCGACCCAGGCGCCAGCGCCTCATCGTTCCAGTTATTTACAGGCATCGCTAGGGCCACTTCGCTTACACTCTATATTAATAAAGTAATTGTAATCAAAGATTTTCACTTGCTTATCTCGAAGAAGTATAATCCGTCTTCCAACGACGTAATTATTTATTTATCATTTAAAATTATAAATTTAAAGGTTTCTTTTCAGTGATAAAAATTAACCGAGTTTTAATGAGGTCAAAGTATTTCCCTCATATTTTAAACTAAAATAAATATATTCTCACTTTGTAGAGTCCTACCCTCTTATTCATAAAAAAAAGTATTTTTGCACAAGATGTCAAAGAAGATTTGACAAAAGAATAAAGCTTAGCTTGTTAGCTAAAGTTCGCTTTATTCTTTTGTCAAATTATATTTACAATGTGTATGGTTCATCTAGACTGATTACCGAATAAGCGGGTATTATATAAGTAAGGAACCTTTCATTAGAGGCGCTTACTTCCCCCCACCATGAAAAATCTGGCCAAGTTAAGTGCCGAAAGTAATTTAACACCCAAGCTATTTCGTGACTGCGTAGACGCACTAGAATAAATATTTGTAATACTTACTCTAATGGACTGGTTGCACTGGCATGGCATGTAACCAGGGCTTAGCAGTACAGTCGCCGCAGATTTGCTGGCCAGCATATTGGGCGTTATGCTTCCATTGGGTGTGCTACTGCCTTTGGTACACTCGTATTCGAGGCTGTGGGGAGCGGTCACTGATATTGTCGGGCTTTCTGTAGTCGATTTTAATCTGCTGAAAAAAATGTTTCATTTCATGTGTTTTATACGTTTTATATATAAATACGACCTCCATCGGGACCTTAATATAGAGGACGTCGCCACAATAATAAATAAAAAAGGGTGCGTGTACTTATGTACGCGCCTAAGAAGTTATAATTCTTTGGCATTATTAAAAATAGTTTTTGATTGCATGCAAATAATTAAATACAATTAAATAATCAAAGACTGGAAAAGGAGTCATTATAGTCAATAAAGTTCAGTTCACATTTGAAAAATTAAATAAATAAATATTTATTATTATTCTCTTACATTAAGTGTAACATAAGTTCTATTATTATTCGAATGTTGTTTTTAAATTATGTCCAATGCCGTAGCATCTTCCGTGGTCAACTTCATTTTGTTAATTTTGTGTCACGGTGCGCGCGCATCGTAAAATTTCACTCTCATCAATTTTTCATAACGCGCCTAAAGAAGTATAACTTCAAAAATCTAAATACGTCGCCAACAAATAAATTAAGAAAAGGAAAATTTCTTGGAGGTGCTGCTGTGGCAGTAGAGATTTAAACTGTTTAGTATAGTTTTAATAATTGTGTCTTTAAAACATGGGATAAAAAGGTTCGTTGAAACTGGGTAAGAATTAAACGTCATATAGTTATATATATTATTAGTCGCTGGCAGTGATACTTGATCCTTCACAAGTGATGAATATGGTAATTCATATTTACTGAAATTGATAGGGTATTGAATACATCGTATGATCTGATGTAATAATAAACTTTACAATAGTATATTGTAGATCTGTAATTGCCATTTTTGAGCAACCTTGGAAATAAATAAATGAAATGTATAATTCTGAATACTCGTACCTAATACCATACTAGGAAATACTTGAAGTACTTAATACTTTGTTGGTTTTACTGTTTACCACTGTCACGATTATGAATAATGACTTATGCTAGAAATAATTTAATAGTGTTTAATTGTAATTGCTTTTGTTATCATGCAGTGGTATGAACTTTGTAAGCGAGGTGGATATTCGTTTGGCACTCCTAGTAGATACACGTCACCAAAGACAATTAAAGTAACTTTTCCACTATAACTTTAATTGTCTTTGACCACACCCAAAGGGTAAGATTTCCAGAGCCGGATTTAGGGGAAGGCAACCGGGGCTGGAGCCCCACAATAGACCTCGGGGGAAAAAAATTAAATTCCGACTAGTATAAAACACTGGTAAACAACATTTTTTGATACATTTTTATATGTTTGTTATATACTAAGAATCTACTTGATTTCACAATAAATTATTGATGAAAAACTCGACTGAATTTTTTTTTTCATTTTATTTGGAAAATATTTGGGGCCAAGGGGTCTCCACTCCTTTGATGCCCTAAGGCCTCCAGACCTCTAAATCCAGCCTTGAAGATTTACAACGAGACATAGCGCTAAATCTAACTACCATACGTATAAAATGTATAGGATGTTGACATACAGGAGTCACTTGCACGACCTCTAATTTCACCCTTCGAGACATACGTGATGTTAGCTATCCTAAATAAATTGACCAATAAAACCGCAGTAGGCCCTGACCATATTCAACCAAAGAAAAAGGTTTTAAAGCTTTGTAACATTAAAAGATATGAATTGGGTCGATTTGGGCTAGTTGTGAAAGGTCAAATAATCAATACCTATTTCGTTAGAGTTATCGTTAATTAGACTTATTTAATTTGTGGCCTAAAAATCCTATCGTCATTACCCTACTCTTATTATTGGTTTATGACTTAACCCATTGTGTACTATATACTTACAAACAATGTTTTTTATTACTTATTATAAGGCGTATTATAATAGACAATAAAATAAATAGTTTAGTGTTTAGTGATATTATTATAAACGAAATACATAATCGTAAATGTTTAGTAATTTAAAAATGGTAAAATCCATACACAAGCTTCCGCTAACCTAACACCTCTGTTATGTGGTCATAAGAATTCGACACATGGTAGAATATTATAAGTACTTAGAAGTTATAGTACACTGTTCTAAAGAAAGCCTTTGTAGCTGCAAGCCCTGCATAACAAGAAACAGCCAGAACTGAAGCCGCCTATTCCGCTGCACGTGATGCTGCCCAATAACAAAAGAAGACGCCATTGGGTAACGGTAACTCTAGTGTCTTCGCGGATCTTAACTATTATGTTTTGGAGACAATTTTGTTAAATTAAAGATTATAGTTTTGACTTCCGTGTATATCACTTCTCTCACCGCGCACTCTCTAAACTCCTTCTTTCGTCACACCATAAACAATTGGACAGAGACGAACAAGATAATTAAATCAGCAGTTAAAACTGATTTAGTTTATGTAGAATTGTACGTCAGATTCGTGGGCGTAAAATAATAGACTGCAAAATTAAAAAGGTGTCAGTTTTTATATGTACTCGATATCTTAGAGACTCCTACGCAATGTTCGAATATTCCACAGACTGGCCATGAAGAAGGATACAAGTATGTGCATGGTCCATTTCTTAACACTCGTACTATGATGAGACATGTACAACAGTATCATGAGCGCTGGTATTCTATAAATTACAATAGCAATTATCCCTGCGTTTTTGCATGTAATTTCGATGTAGTTCTCTCAATATCCGTAGCGCCGATGACGCAGCCTTCGGATCGCGTGGTACAAAAACTCGATATTGAAGTCAGGATCGCTATTGAGAGTTAAAAAGTACCGGCGCATGCGCAAGAATCTGAATCTTTCGTGCTCCGAGACACATTTTGACCAATGCCAACTGGCTATATATATATTTAGATTTTTCGGCCCCATCTGGATTTTAAATAGAGAGGAAATGAGTATTTTATACCCAAACACTTACTTAACATGACTCCCGTCATAGCTCGGTGGTTTCCCAAAGAACGGATATGACTCGCACAGTCCCAAACTCTTCGGTCGCAGTTCTTGCTTTGTTCTGTATGGCCTATGTCTGTCGTAAATGTGGTCACTGGTGTTGAATCTTTGCAGCTTAGCCGTCACTTTGCCGCTGGGTGGCGTCTGTGTGCATTGGTCTATCCGTGCAGCCTCTTCTATGCTTGTGACGAAACTGGCCTCGGATATCTGGGAATATTTAATTTATTTAGAGTGGCAGATTACGTATGAAGAGCTGTTTAGCGTTTTTAACACTTAGTAGTGCAATGTATAATATATATATGTGCAATTAACACTTGTTTGTACGCTGAAGAAAAACAACGTAACCGATATGACTAAGACTCGAAAATATTCAGGCTGTTACACATGTTCCTTCCAGAAATTAGATCGCCATAAAGAACACCATCTATGACTTAGTTTTCGGGAAATTGAAGACACACATACCCTTATTAAATTTAGCCCATTGCAACAATATCACATACAGGTCAACCTTCTTGATTGATGTCTTAAAAGTTATCAATGTAATAGATGAAATAATTGCCTAGATATTTGTGTAAAAACGAACGTTTACATTTTTAATACTTCATCAACAAGGGCCCATCAAAAGGCAATGTGAGCCTTCTGACAATGTCCAATAGCACTTCTTATAGACCAGGGGGCAAACGGGCAGGAGGAGAACCTATAGAGCCTAGAGGATAGAAGATTCGCTGTCGGCGGTATCACTTAACATCACGTGAGCAAATATATCAAATTTAAAACATTAATTAATCTACAATTGTCGATTAAATAATGTCTTTATTGTAAATGTATAAATTTTGTTGGTTGTGATGACGATTTAACATTAATGTAACCCATATTTAATGTCAATTCAATGGCTATTAGCTAAATGACAGTTTTTCATATTCAAAGCTACGTCAAGGTTGGTTGGCCTCAAAGTATGATTTTCCATCGTCATCGCTATTGTCCTACAGTGGTTATTAAAAGGCCTGAGAACTTGGTCCTGGTTTGATATATGTAACATTAGCATGAATACTGTATTAGCTATGAACAAGACCTATAATTCCCTAATAAAAGCCTAAAGGCCTTCGAGTGTGTAGACGTAGCACGAGTAGTAAATAACTGAACTAATCGAGCTTCCATCTATAACCCTGTACTGTACTTTTTTGCTTCGAATTAGAAAATATTTTTTTTATATTTCCTACATAGTTATATGTTTATAAATATATGCAATAGGTTATAGTTTCGACTGGCCATGTAGTAATTGTCAGGGAGCGACACGAGCCCGAACTCTTCTCTTATTTCTACCAACAGTAGTCAGTCTCATTTCTGAGTAACTCTAAAGTCTCATGTATTACAATTAGTATGTATGTATTCGATTTATATTATAGACACTGAATATAAGATCATCATAAGAAAAACCGTTTACAAGCACTATACTTAAAAAGTATACATAGATATATACTATGCTTCTAGAAATATATATTTTGTTGAAATATTAATATACTCCTAGGATCAGTACGGACGTTGAGGTCGCATAAGTTCTAAATTATCTTTTTTTGTAAAACCATACTGTTACGTCATTATATATATATATATATCTTCTAATATATACAATTCTCGTGTCACAAATCACAATGTTCGTTCCCATACTCCTCCGAAACGGCTCGACCGATTCTTATGAATTTTTTATGCATATTCAGTAAGTCTGAGAATCGGCTACTATCTATCTTTCAAACCCCTAAGTGATAAGGAGCGTCCAATTATTATTGTAGATAGTTATTTTATTGAACTAAAAAAATGTTTCCTAATTGTGTATAATGTTAATATACATGGCAAAACAAACGTTTGCCGGGTCAGCTAGTATATGTCTATATATATATATAATTGATTAAACCTAAATGTTAAATAATTCAGTAAATAATAGAAACAGGGGCAATTGTAGTTACATATTCATCGTATTATTTTTTAATATTTTTACTTTGAAATAGCCCATGCTACTGATGCTCAAACGTTGTAAAAGATGGAAGCCGTATTAACGCCACTTCCATAGCACATGTAAACATTGCCGTAAACAGATATTATTATAAAAGTATCCTTGAGAAATAAGTGTTTATTTATTTTATTCGTAATCATTTCATCTCTTGATTAGTATATAAAAAATAATCACTGACAAGGTACTTACAACCTACCTCTTTGCCCGTAACAAAAAGGGATTTTTTATCGCGACTTTTTTTTACTGTTGCTCATTGCTATGGGTAGAAAAAAACTCGCATTAACCATTCATTTTTAAATTGTATTGCCACTAGTAATAACTCACTTTGTGTTTACACAGTCAACAAATATCCGTGTCTTTATCGTAATGTTAGAATTTTTCATGGATATAAAAAACATAATTGAAAGTAATTTAGATACTAAGTAACTTGAGCCGTAGCTCATTTATATGTTAATTGTATTTTAAGTGATTTATTTTTTTTTATATGTAAGAAACGATTATTTGTAATGGATTTTTAGACGTAATAAAATATTTTTTGAAATGGCTAAAACACACCGATCTTTTAAACGCAATCTAATTCATCAACAGCTCTATTTAAACACGTAGAATAAATATAAGACAGTAGATAATATTATTTCTTTTAAGGTTTTTGTTTGATAACGTAGTAAGTATACCTACAATTTAGACATGATTTTTTTTCACTTCGTTAAAAAATAAAATATCTAAGTAAAATTGAACTTTTCTTACGTTTACATACAGTTAATTACCTTATAATAATATTGTAAATATACAAACCTTTTGAACAGCTTTATTCTCCTTAGCCATGATTATTAAATGTTATTACAAATCACAATCACATTTTTTTATATATAAAACCTTAACCTTTTTTTGTTGACAGATGAAGCGCGCGAAAATTGGAGGTAAATTTCATAGACACAACTTTTCGCTGCTGGCGAAAAAAGTGTACTAATGACTTGGCAGAGCAGCGTTTATGAAGATAAACGATTACGACTTAACAGCTATAAATAATGTACATCACGGGAAACCACATTGTTATTTATTTTAATTATCTATCAAATGGTAACACAATTCTTAAAAATATTTTGATACAATTCTATTATGTCATTTGTCTATTTTGGATGTGCGGCCTAGACCTTTATTCAGTTCAATATTATTTATTTATTTACACTTCGTTACCTTATACAAAAACATACTTGTAAATTACTGTTCATTGGGATTTTTTTGTAAACGGGCAAGAGGCTCACCTAACGTTAAGTGATAGTCCCATGGACGCTCTCAATGCCAGAGGGCTCGCGAGTGATTGCCGGCCTTTGAAATTGTTTTATTAACATATTTGTCATTTTTGTATTTCAATTGATTTGATTATATATATGATTTTTAACTAATTCGAGTGAGTGTACCATCCGTGTTAAAAATTAAGTGTGAATCTGTGGTTCTTTAATATGTTACTACTTTCCAAATTGCTGTTATTCAACTCTTTACACCCCAAATTACTTTAATCCACGTGTATTTCGAAATCAGTGTCAAAATAAATGCTACAAAATTTTAGACAGGATAATAATGTACTAATACTAAGTAATAATAATAAATCTATAATATTATTATATTTTACAGTAATAAATGTGTTTTCGAGAAACAATAAAAAATATTTCTTTTATGTTCGTGTGCGAGTTATAATTAAGTAGTTACGATCATGGATGATTATGTGTAATAACTATACTTATATCTGATTCCTATATTTTCCGTCATACAATTTTACTGTGCACATTTCAGAGTAATAAAATCTTAACTAGCAACATTTTTAAGCTACCTTTTCCAGTATAATTGTAATATTTCAGTCTATTTAAATAAAACCATGATACAATGATTTCTTAGAAATCACGCTATCTATTTGTAAAACCGTTCCCAGATATATTTGGTAGTTTTTAAGTTTATCGCGTTCATACAAGCCAGGGGACTTTATTTCATACTAATTATTATAGATATGAATTATTATGGATAATATCAATACATAATATTATTAACAATATTCTTAATTAAAAACAATAACTAACCTTAAAATATAGTAACTAAAATATATTATTAAAAAGAGACTTTAGGCAAGGTTCCGAAGATACTGGCAGTGTTCCCCCTTTTAATAGCTAGACTAATTATTTGTGCGAGGAGCTGCCAGCTCTTCGGTTCCTGTGATGTCGACTAACCTTTTTGCTATTTCCTTAAAAAGCCTAATATTTATTTAATTATATTACAGGTGAAGAGATTTCATATTGGCGTAGGGTTAGCAGAAATCAGGAAGAATTAAATGTCTGTCGTCTGATACTATACTATTATGTATGATTAAGAAATGTCCTGAACATCTGCAATTTATGAGCAAACGGGGTTTCACCGTCTTCAACTTCCTTAAATATTCGTGATGTTTACGATAATACGAATTTAAAATTCATATCATGTCCTTGTAAAAACCACGCGACGGATTCCCTTTTCCTGTTGAAAGTATTTAAATAATGGATTTTTACCATAAAAAGTACGCAGTGAAAAGTACTTTGATTAATTGTTACGAGTTAAAATCTTAATATATATAAATTACGTGTCACGTTGTTTGTCCGCTATGGACTCCTAAACTACCGAACCGATATCAATCAAATTTGCACACCGTGTGTAGTTTGATCCAACTTAAAAGATAGGATTGCTTACATCTGAATTTATACCCGCAATATTATTTTATTGCAAATTATTTGTTTATTATTTTATAGTCACAATTCTAACAGATGGCGCTGTGTTGAAAGTAGGTACCAACGTTTCACATAAGCTACAATTTAATGGCATATGCCACCAAAAAAGCATGGTGGTCCCCATGACTGGTGTTCTCCTACCGTTTCCCTTGAATAGTTTGCTACTATGTATTATAACAAAAACCTTAGCCACAGCAACGCTTGGCCGGTCAGCTAGTTTATTTATATAACACAAAATCATTCAAAGAATATGTATTCTAACGAACTAATTAATAATTAACAACAGACCAGATTTCAAATAGATCTTTGATTCCAGCCATCTTGGACCGCCATACGCTTGGCGTGCAGAAGCAGTGGTATTCTGTAACTTCCAATTGCGATAATGACAGCGTTCACGAATTTTTTGTATCCAGATTTGATAAAATTATTTTACAATCTGTATCGCTGCCGTCGGAACTTTGGTATCGCGCGGTATCATTGAAGTGGGTATCGGTATTGGAAGTTACAGAATGCCGGTGCAGGACAATAGTCCTTGATTATGCGATTAATCAAATGTTTTTGGTATCAAAACGTGTACAAGGGCCAAATATGTTATTTGTTAGAAATATGAAACGTGCATTGAGGATTATTAAAAAATTATTGATTTTCTACATAATTAAGTCAATTAATTTCTAAGGAAGTATTTGTAATATTATACAGTTTATCCTTACCGAAGTGTTGTTAATTGCATGAAAATTTCTTAACCATAAATAATTTAAGTCTACCTTCATTATAGATTTAAACTCATAAAACAAATGAAAATAGAAGATGACTATGTTCAACTGTTTTTACGCTACGACGCGCAAGCGAGCTGTATAGTAGCTCTGCCCTGCGATTCTGTAACTCACTTTTCGAACTCACACAGCGGTTTTCGGATCGGCGGTCGCTCTCAAATCAGTCGTGAAGCAGTCATTTTATGATTTGGCATTCTGAGAAGGTGGGAGCTTGTAGTTTATTGTTTATTAGAATGTCAAATCATAAAATGACTGCTTCACGACTGATTTCAGAGCGACCGCCGATCCGAAAACCGCTGTGTGAGTTCGAAAAGTGAGTTACAGAATCGCAGGGCTGGTAAGGCGCGTGCACTAACAGCATGCTCCAGCATTAAGGGCATACCAGCATTACCGCCAGGTAATAGCGGGAATGTTGGATTGCCCTTACATGGGTCATTACCGTCTACATGTTAATAAAACTACTATGATAACACAATACTAGACTTATGATTGCCTGCTAATAAAAATAAATTATTATTAATATAAGCAAATAAAAGGGACAAATAATGTTACCTCACCTAAAATTTTATAGCACTTGGACGAAACGTATTAATCACTAAAGACTAACATGATACCTTCATGCGTTGAGAATCATATCTAACTGTTTTGCTATAAAATAAAAACTCACTGACCTACACTAGGGCTGCAAAATGGAAGTGTGCCTTATGTGGCGCGAAACCAAATTCAGAATACTTCCGTATAAATATAGAAAATTATATGAATATAATGTGACCAACTAATGCTTTCCAGTCGAGTATTTTCGGCTCAGGGTATATGTAGGTAGCATATAAATAAAGAAGCAAATGACACATTTTTCATTTTAGCATACCTCTGTTTATAATGATTGACGTAACTTCTTTTGTTATCACAACAAGTTATTAGATATTTCACAGTTATGGTATGGTTTATTATAGCATATGATAATTTTTGTTACGGAAAATAATTTTCTCGGGTTTTGATACAGAAGCGTCAAAACTGTAAGTAATTAGCGGCATGCAGTTAATAAATTTATTATCTACAATCTGTAATCATATTTTGAGGTAGCCCTGCGTAAAGTTTTGTTTGTGAATAAAATTAGAACAATGATAACGCTGTTGTTTGAGCAATAGAGATTTGTATTCAGTGCTTTAGTTCAGAATTCTGGGTTTTACTTCTGACGGTCAGAGACAATTTAAGTAATAGACCAAAGTGGTGTAATAATAAATATATTGTCTTTGGTACTGTCTGGTCTATAATAATCAATCAATAACAAAAAAATATTGTTCGGTTTAATAAGGTTGTAGATTATATATTTGTGTGATGTTTTTAGAGAGTTAAAGTTAAAAAAAATTAGATACCTTTTATCTTTGTCGCTTTTAAAGAAAGTTGCTTGAAGGTGTCTGCCGCGCATATGAAATTCAGTCGGAACAGTTAATTATACTTAAATTAATGTCAGTCAATACTTCCATTATATTGCGCACTTGTATGTTATACTAACGAGAATGGAGGGAAAACAGTAAACACGATACAACGGTATTACCATATTTACTACCACAAATATTTGTTTCTGTACATGTTTCATAAAGTGTTTGTACATTCATTGTTCTGTCTTAGCTGTAAATAATGCAATCTAATATAAATTACGTAATTTATAATAATAATAAATAATCCAATGGCCCTTACAACTCTATATGGGTCTTGGCCGTAAATTTCATCCGTTTCTTTGATCATTTTTATTTTATAGACAAGAAAGTTCAGATTAATATCGGAAATATTATCCACAATTTATTAATAAATTATTTAAAAGATTTGTACATTAGCATATATAAGTGTGATGCAAGGCAAAACAAATATATAAGGGAAAGGAATTTATCCGAAATAAACCCCATTTCATTTTGTTTTTATTAGAGTGGGAGTCATCTTTAAATCTTTAAAAATCTTACGTCTACCCTATGTAAATGCGTTATAAATATATAAGGCGCTTAAGAAAGTACAGCATGCATGAGACCTGTTCAAAATTTAATAAACCTGTAATCTAACCTATTACAGTTGAGTTTGGACTATAATAACTGTATTCTCGTACTATATTTATTATTTGTATAAAATACGCAGTTACATTATTTTAACAATATCTATGACCAGTACATCAACTTGGATTTAGTTTCAGCATCATTTATGCTTGTCATGAGAGTAGATATATTAAGAATCTCCTAAATATAAGAGGTAGTATAGGTGTAGCAATGTTCTCATTCAAGCAACGACGATGATTTCAGATTGTTTAATGAATTTAAAATTTATATTAAATTATTTAATTTACTTACGTTGTCGCTTGTTGCTTCAGGAACTTCCAACATTTTTGCTTCGTAGATTATGAGGTACATCCCCAAGAACAATCAACCTGAAAATTTCAATAACTGTAATATTTCAATAGTTGTAGATAGTGCTTATTTTTAACTGTAAGCCTAATAAACTTATATTGTAGTGACTACTCATGAGCTATAATAAACCATCGATTATGTATATCAAAACCGTTTACGACGACATCGTTACATTGACCAACATACCGGTTATATTGACCAAAACCAAAGGTCCCGGCTGAATTCTATGTATAAGGCTGCTTCCACATCTGGCTAATATGCCGCGAATGTGCAGCGATCAGCGCGCGGGGGCGCTCTTGGCTCGCGTCTTCCTTGATCCTTCCGCCCACGCCAGTAAACGGAACTGTAAGCGTGAGAACTGAGCGCGCGCCTTTTACGAGTCTTGCATGAGTTCCGCTAAAGAGGCGCACCAAACCATTGCCGTGACTGCACGCGCGCAGCTCGCAAACGGTTCGAGAGTTGCACATTCGCGGCGCATTCGCCAGATGTGGACGCACCCTTAGGTACTTAATAACAACGTCATCGGCTGTTACGACTATCGGTTTTTACGACCAAATATGAGTAGTCTTTTCTATGTCGTTATAACAGATTTTGACTGTACCTATATATTTTTTATTTATAAATTACAATTAATACTATCAGTTAGTCCAACAATAGTAATTGTTTAAAGAAATGTAAAATACATATTATTGTTTATTAATATTTTAGCGTATGATTATTGAAAGTAACTTGTTTTTTCCCTGTATATTTAATTTTCATCAAAAAAATTAGGAACAAATTATTATTATGGTATAATTGTGTGAAAACTGACAGTGAATCAAAATATAAATCAGCTATATGAATTCCCATTTCTCTTTTATTGGTTCATTGTCAAAGTTATAGGTACGTTGAAGGCCGCAATAATTACTGAAGCCAACTAAGCAAATTTGTCGCTAGATCACGCGAAATCTTGGATGCGTCAGCGTTTAAAAAGCAATAATCGACTAGTGCCGTGGCTTTACAAAAGATGAGGTCATGTTTAGCGATGAATTATAAAAATACTAGCCCTACTACTACTATTTAATTTAGCGCTTTTTTCTATCTTTCAGCGGACTTTTGTAATCGAGAGTTGGCAACTGCCATATGTAATAATATTATGATAAAGATTGAAGATACCTACTTGACGCTGGCTAATGCACAAACCGTGCCAGAGCCATAAAGGAAAAAAAAGGAAAAAAAAAAGAATGAAGACAAATCAATACACAGAACACTATTACTAGAAGTAAAAAGAACTTCATAGTAAAAAAATGCTTACTCGCTTATGCTCCAGATAATGCCATCAGGTATTATCGTATGGCGCGAGAATTTAAAATAGTATGCAAGTACAGAATTTTAAGGAATTAATTTCATGTAGAGAAATAAAACAAGAAGTGTGCATTTTATTTAACTACAATAATTAATTAATTGCGTAACAGTAAGTCTCTATCTCGTTAAAATGTTGATATCACAACACAAAAGCGTCAATATCGCATAGTAAGAGTCTCTATCTCGTTTAGTAATTCAATTTTATCGTACGGTAGTAAAGAAACAGCAAAACGATTTTGAGATTCACAACTTCATTATTTTCTACACAGTCTATTTAAGAAAAACCTGAAGTCCCTTGAAAAAAAAAATAGTAAAAAAAGTTAAAAGTTGCCATATTATTATTTAGATTACTACTTTAATTTTGCACGTCAATTAATATATTATGTCTCGTATACGATAATTTTTGTATTCTCAAAATTTTTGCTTCATCTAGGTTTAAATTAGTGCTTATTTTATTTCTCTATTCGTTTTATATTCCTAAACCCAATAAAAGTTTGCTCACGTTGAATAATTTTAACTAACAATATGGTAGATATTTATTCAATCAGGTAATATTGATCTGGATATAGCTGGCTGATTGCTTCTTTTGTAGAGCGCTTTCTCATTTTCGCAGATAGTGCCATTGTTGGCATTGGCTGATACGAAAGCTGACGGACTGTGTTACTGCAAGTCATGATGTTGTTTATTTTTACTTTGTAAGCCGCAACATAGCGAAAAGCAGTTCAGTCATTTAAAACATTTCAAAATAAAGTGAATATTTATTAGTACTACAAGATTAGAATATTTTTATTTGTTTTACTACAATTTACCAACACATTCAAAATGTCCATCGGTTCCGTTTATGAAACGGCATACAAGGGAGACTTTAATCAAGTGAAAGTAAAAATTGATGAGAATAAAAGATTGATTGAAACACCGGATTCCGTAAGAATAGTTTGAAATTTGTATTGTTTTTTAGTACTCTAAATGTGTTGAATAATGCATCTATAATTATTACAGAATAACCGCCTTCTAATTCATTGGGCTTCTCTTGGAGGTAATGAAAATTTAGTAGATTATTTAATAGATACAGGTTCTCCTGTGGATCCGGTGGATGATACAAATTATACACCTTTAGTACTCGCTGCGTCAGCTGGAAGGTTTGAGGTTGTAAGACTTCTTGTTGGTAAAGGAGCAAATGTTAACCATAAAACAGACCGGCATCAGACTGCTTTACATTATGCTTCATCTAAAGGACATGAAGAGGTAATTTACTTACAATTAGAGTCAATTCCAATAGATTATAACGACTCTTTGGACATCATCCGATCCTAATAAGAATAGTTTTCGCAATATTAAATACATGCAAGTATATCAATAATAATAATAAATTTTTCAGATTGTTAAATTCCTGATAGATGCAGATAGCAATGTCAATACTCCTGATGTGTTAGGTGCAACTCCACTTCACAGGGCTGCAGCTCAGGGTAGAACAGAAATTGTTGAAATTTTATTGAGTTCACCACAAATTAATGTTAATGTCCAGGATTCAACTGGATGTTCACCCCTGTAAGTGGACAATTTCATCCCTTTTTAAATAAATTGTAGAGGATTTCCTAATAACTATTTGTTTTTTGAAGAGTTAAGACTTTTACTTATAATGTTTTTGTCTTTTTTAGTCATTTGGCTTGTGAAGAGGACCGCCAACCAACAGCTGTTTTATTAAAAAATGCTGGAGCTCAAACTGATCTAAAAAATAAGGATAAAAAGACACCATTAGATTTGTGTTCACTAAAACTTAAACATTTACTTGAATAAATATATATTATTAAATGCTATTCATTGTACACCCAATGAAGCTCTGCACCACGATTTATTTACGACATATAAAATATATAACAGGCATGTAATATCTATGTTGTGTTGGTAACATAGATATAAATTATTTTTTTTGTTATTTTAGTGTAAATGAAAATAAGTTGAAATGCTGAGTTCGTTTATTCCTTCATGATTTATTAACATGCTGGTTACTTGGTTATAGTCCTGCCTCTATATTAATGCATTGCTGGTTTGGTAATACATATTGGTACTTTGCCAAGTTTCAATTAAGCTTTTGGAAGCTTAATTAAAACTTGGCTATATTTAAAGGCTTGGGTTGCTACTGGTTTTCCTTAGTATGTAGTTTTTTTCTTTATGGCTCTGGCACGATTTGTGCAAAGTAGGTAGTTGTAAATTGTAATATTAGAGCCTTAAGTGTTAAATTACAAGATAGTTACAGTCTTCTATCTCACTCAGCAGTATTTATATTCTATGGTATTCACTATTTATACTTGAAGATATGAACATAGACTAAGATATTCCTATTTTTAGTCTATATTACTATTTATAAACTGTGATTGTTTGTTTTTAAATTTTAATGAAAAAATTGATAAAATAATTGTTATTGTATTGAAATTCTTAAATAATCTTTAGTTTGTTTGACTTAAAGTATTACTGAATCGTTCCATTGATTATGCTTGGGCTAAATTTTTTATTCTGTGTTTGGTAAGTAAGTTAACAATTTATTTTATTTATACTTATTCTCATTACAACGTTACCTTTATATTTGAAGCATTTTTTAAGAAACAATACATTTCTAATAAATAAGGTATCCATACCGCTTCTCCTTACAGTAATTATCAAAAAAAATTATTTCCATTGTGTGTGTGTTATTTTACAAAAAAAAAACAAATAACTTTTCAATATTTTTTTGTCTAACTATATTCATACCATATAGGTACTTTGATACCTTTGCATGCAATACAAAAATATCCTTCATTATTCCATTATAAGATATATATGAATATTATAGTATTATGAGAAACATGCAGTAGTCAGTAGTCCAATGTTTTCTAAGTTGTATTATAAAATAGATTTCTTAGGGCAACATATGCATCAATGAAGGAAGTAAATATACTTCCTCTTCACATTGTCACGGAATTTTAACCCTTCACTTTAAAGGAATAAAATTCACTCTTAAGGGTTATTGAAAGTAGCTCTTTGCTTTCTATTACCTAGTAAACTTGTCATTTGATGTTTCTATAAAGAATGTTTTAAGTACATAAGCTTGGTTTGGTATAAAATGTGTATACGTGTGAATAAAGTTGTATATACTAAAAGATAAATGTGAATTGTGCTTAAAAATTAATAAATAATGTTTTAAAGTAGTGTAGTAGTATGTAGTAGTGACAAGCATTAAATATCTCCTTAATAAACACAACAATTATTACTTAAACATTAGCAATATTTTATTTATAGTTTAACATTTTAAAGCATCCGTGTATTGGAGCTAATTTTCGCGACGAAGCATTCATAATAAACGCTAATTAAGATTGGCTCCATTGATGACATAATTATATAGGCATGTTGCTTCTAAGTACTTGAAACTTGTTAGTATAGAGTTTCTAATACCTATGTAATTTCTTGTGAAGTGAGATTCTTTTATCACTTGTAGACATATTTCATGAAATTAACTTAGTGAAGTTTCTATTCTTTTTTTAGCTAGATTAGTAGCTCCCGGATTGTATATTTAAAGTGAAACATCGCCAAATGTCACGAGGCTGACAAAATGTTTCCATTGCACTGTTTTAAAGGCAAGTGAGTGAAGGAAGCCTTGTTTTGTCGTCTAACGCGATCGGCAACGAATCAAGAAATTCTAATTTTCTATAATTTTAATACCTAGTTTTTTTAAGCTGCTGGTTATGCGTAGCTAATGACAAATTAAACTTTTAAGGGATAAGGCCGACGTCTTTATTATTCATTCTTGGATGCATAAATATGTTACATAAATGATAATTATACGCTCAATATTATAGATTAATGTTATTCATAATTATGTCTAGTGCACTACAAGTTATTATGTAATTTATGAAATACATAATTAATTGCTATCGGGACGATCTCTCCGACACAATCAGAATTCAGTCACGACGGGAATACCCAAACACCTTAATTGTAAGCATGAGAGAACTTGATGTGATTATTAAAATCATTTGCGAATAACGTATTGTAATGTGATGTTATAAAAAGAATATTGAACCGAATAATACCGGTGGTGTTAGTTATCCAATATTATTAGGTACCTACCTACTCTGTATTTTTTAATGTTAGTTACGAACAAAAACTACTAAGCCATGAGCTCTACTATTCGAATACTGTATTATCTAAGTGACAATTTTTTTTTTAAGTTCCAAGACAGGTTATCAGGCTGCTGAAATAATTTGTCACGCATATACGCCTGATCCAGCGTTGCCAGACGTCCCGATTTTTAAATCAAAATGAAATGTTCCGCGCGGGACAGGCTTAGTCCCGCTTTTCGGGAATAACTCGATGGCAATAAGAAGTATGTACTACTACCGCACAATAATGGTACCAACTCTTTCAACAGTATCCAAAAAAAATACCAGGATTATCTTCAAACTTTATATGAAGTATCCTAACATCAAACTGCTTTCCAAAACGCCTTCTTTTTGAAATGCTTCGTAAATTTAATGAAGTCAGAGTTACTCATCAAGTTTAATCTGCAGCTGTCTGTAAAGAGTTCTTCGTCTTTTTTAAAGAGAAAAATGAAACTTTTAAAGAAGTTATATCTTCATAGAAATATTATGAATAAGTAATTCTTATAAATAATAACTGTCTTATTTTAAGTTGCAATTTGATATTTTAAAATTAAAATCATTATTAAATTATTTAAAATTTTTTACTATGTCCCGATTTCGACAAATGAATCCCGCTTTTTTCACTTTAAAAGTGCGAAAGTCCCGACTTGACTAAAAAGAAATCTGGCAACGCTGGCCTGATCACTTATTGCCAACCTTTAACAGTAACTTTTTTTTTCTTTTTTATCCATCTGCAAACAGCCTCATGGCTTTTATCAGATTTTATTAAATGATGGCAATTACGGAACGCAAATCCAATATTTTTTTTGTTTCCCTCCGTAATTCGCAAACTAGAAGCAAGGCAAAGAAGGCTGATCACCTACTTGACTATTAGGCTAAGTTCAGATGACCGCGCGTAGCCGCGCGTCGCCGCGCGGTTGGAGCATTCACATGACGGTATATGTACGCGCGGCAGTGTGGCTTCAACATTGATTGGCAATGGACGTGGAGGAGGTAATTTGCTTATGGATTTTATATAGAAGACTGAGACATCGCAGAAGAAGACAAAGACGATACTGGGTGCATCCAATTTTAAGTGGCAGACTTTCTTCCAGCCTGTTTGTCACTTTGTATCCCGACTTGAGGTTACACGAAGATAATTTTTTTAACTATTTCCGGATGTCAGTTGCATCCTTTGATTTTTTATACGATTCTATTGAAAATGATTTAAAATCCAGTGAAGATGCTATAAGATATTGCATATCAACAAATACTTAATACCATATCTTCGGTACTAATTTTGCATCGATCTATGTGTCTTTCCGTCTCAAGCCGCGCGGATCAACTGAACAGGTCGATACAGGTTTGCAAAACTTGTGCCGCGCGCGGCCGCGCGGAAGCGCGCGGTTCAAGATCTTGCGCGCGGGTCGGAGCGCGCCGCGAGTTGGCGTGCGGTACCGCGCGGTAATGTAGACGATAATTACCGTTTATATTGATCTTGTACCGCGCGGTTCATAGTTCCGCGCGGTACCGCGCGGTCATCTGAACTTAGCCTAAAACTGACAAATGATCATGAAACAGATACAGAAATCTGAGGCCCAGAGCAGACCTTTAAAGGTTATAGCGCCACTGATTTACTTTTTAATTCGCAAACTATCAGACTGCGGCAAGTTTTGCCCTTCTCAGCCGATACACTAAAAGTGATCCAATACAATAATAATAACATACCAGACATAGTACAGTCAACAGTGCATTAATTAAGGTGCCAATAATATTATTTACAATTATTAACTCTGCGGAGATCATACAACAGTACTGCGGGTAGGGACAGCCCAACCTGGTAGCTATAATTTCCAAAATGTTGAAGCTGCCCCGCACCAGGGATGCTCTTTCGCATTCAATGTGAGCTTCTGCAAACGCGTTATACTGCACACGAAGACTTTCATATGATGTTTCGACAGAACTTGGTTAAAATAATATATGACAATTACATGATAGAGTATGTTTAAATTCCTTCGAATTATGTTTTAAGAAACTTTTAATGACAGGGGAAAGATTTAGTATTTGTAGTAGAGAAACGTTAAGATAATCACGATAAAACAGGATGTGAATTATAGACAGCAAAAAGTGGTGTTCGTTGTAAAAAAGGTTGTTTTCTATGTGTGTACTTCTTGGGTCGACGACACGAATGTTGTAGGCCGCTTGTCAGCTAAATAACGATACAGCTGTTACAGGCTGCTAGCCCAAAGGCTACCAAGCCTTTGAATATATTCTAAAAATGGTAGTACCTTCCTATCGAATTGCATAATTCATTCGCTCCAGCACAATTATAAATTTATTTACATCGGGCATTTTTATTGATTTATATGATTCCAATAATAAATTAATTTATTCATGAATGTTCCGATGTTTATTCGTTTCTAGGAAATTTAATATTTATTTTTAAGTGGTTGGCATAAAGCGAGACCAATACGTATAGATGTAGGACCTTTACAAATAAAATTTAAGCTATCATTTCAATACTGAATAAATACTTTTTTACTAAAGAACAATTTGGTCTCTTAATCAGCTAATTAAAATGCGCCTAAAGCAGGGTTGTGCTAAACGTATAAACTATATGTTATTAATAAAAATATAAATATTAGTAGTTTATTACATAGCTAACGAATAACAGGAATAACATTGTTTTGTAATCGTATTTATTTTTTATTTTTTTTATTGTAATAGGAGGCAAACGGGCAGGAGGCTCACCTGATGTTAATTGATACCGCCACCCACGGACACTCACAATGCCAGAAGGCTTGCAAGTGCGTTGCCGGCCTTTCAAGAATTAAATTAAATAAAGTATTGATCGACTGACAGTCCTGTTTTATAAACATTTATTATGTTTTTCTACTTAATTAAAAATATGTTAATAAGCCAGAATTGCCTTTCCATTAATTTATTTTTCTACAAATATATAAAATGTTTTTTTCTTGTAATTATAATGATAACCAAAAATACCCTTTAAGTAATGTTATTTCAATGGACTTGAGGCTATGTTTAAAGAAATGTAAGTCGATATCTTACGATTAAATTCAATTTTGTTAGTAGCAAAAAAATCGCTAATCGGAGTTTGGTTGAAGCCTTTCTGGTGTCGTCATTGCTAAATCCGTTTGTAGAAGTACGGGTCATCTTATTGACTGTACAAAAAGGCTTAGTACAAAAAATATTGAACAATACAATTATAGTGAGTACAAAAACTGCAAAGTTGTGTAGTCTGGGAAGTAATACCTACGCAATAGTTTAAATTGGCCGTATTGATTTATCTAAAAATAGCCTGGGACATTTTTCATGCGAAGGGAAAAGCCAAGTTTATAACTAAACTAGCTGAGCCGTGGCTTGACAGGAGTCTCTAGCTAAGCAGCGATGGACTTCTCTTTCTATGTGCGCATTAAACACTCGTACGGTAAAGGATAACATCGTGAGAAAACTGGCGTGCTTCTTACCTATGTCTTAGGTCCCACACGGTCGACATCACGGTTCATGAAGTCGACAGGCACAGAAGGCTGATCACCTACTTTTGCCTTTTACATGTTTATTATCTTCTTCATCATTATTTAACTCATCTATATAAAACTATCTATATAAAACAAAAATCAGTGGCCCTACAACCTCTTTAGGTCTTGGCCTCAGATTTCTCAATCGGTTTAATGATTATTTTTTTAAATCTAATAGGCAAGTAGGTGATCAGCCTCCAGTGCCTGACACACGCCGTCGACTTTTTGGGTCTAAGACAAGTCGGTTACCTCACGTTTTCCTTCACCGTTCGAGCAAACGTTAAATGCGCACCTAGAAAGAAAGTCCATTGGTGCACAGCCGGGGATTGAACCTACGACCTCAGGGATGAGAGTGGCACGCTGAAGCCACTAGGCCAACACTGCTCTTATACAATATACAACTCATCTATATACTGTAAAGAATAACCTTATGCAGTCATCTGAATGCGCTGGCCGCTCTACTTACCTATTAGAATATTTTTCTACATCACGAAACAGATACAGAATTAGATTTCAGTCTGATAGGCTGAGGCCTATCAGACTAAAATAATGTTATATTTCACGTAGGGAATTGATACACAACCGTTTATTATTAGGGTACAGAACAAGCGACCCCCGTAAAAAAGTCATCCTTAGCGCTATTCTCGACTTTGAAATTTTTACTTAAAATCTAATGTTTTTAAATTATTCATATGAATAAATGTGACAAACTGGTTAACTAATTCAGGTTTTTAGTTTATGAATAGGTATTTAATTCAAATCCCAGTAACCAAAAAAAAACAGTATTTAATTCAAAATCTTATTTTAATTATAATTCTTATTAAAATTTAAGAGATAATTAGAACCTGTAAGATTTATTAAAAGATTTCTACTAATTTAAGTCTCGGCGAATTTAAATGATGACATTTAATAATTTGCTAAATTAGGTAAATTGTTCAAAGCATAGATAATCTGTAATATCCTAATAACTGTCGTATATTTTGTGGTACGCTAAATATATCCGTTTGAAAATAACTTGCCAAAAACCAAGGTGAAATATTTATATCATTTTACATGAATAATTTAAAAATAGTACAGACTGTCTTCCCCTTAGTAGGGGACTGTAAATAATTGTGTTAATTTCCTATGTTAAATGCTTTTGAGTATACTTTTAACTGACTTATTAGAATTATTTATGTTTTAACAAAATTACACACAATTAATTTAAAAAAAAATTAGAAGACTTGAAATTGTAACGTAGTTTTACTTCTCTCGCTCATGTTCATTCATTTAGCATATCGTTCAGTATTTCATTCATGTAACCCTCGAGGTGGAATCCTTAATAAGTAAAGTCATGAAATGATCTAACTTGTAAATAGATGTAGTGCTCTTGGACCTGTGGAAAGATTAAGAAAAAAGTGCAACATGTATACTTTCAATTATAGCAACGTCAAGCACTTACATCGATTAGCTTTGCATTCAAATCGTTAATTGGAAATCTTATTTGATTCATATCAAAAAACATTTGATACAAATAATATAAAAACTAAAATATTCCTGGAACTACGTTTAGATAGAAAGATGTAACGTCCACTTCATATTCTAATTCGTATGACGTATCTCAAGTCACAGTATCAGTGTTGCCAACTGCTACCAAATGCTTGTAACTAGAAATTTAACAGAAAATTGCTAGATTGAGTAGACCGTTGTAACGTGATTACTGGAGATCACTCTGCGATCTTATGATAAAGACTGATTTTATTGCATTTAAAATGTATTATTAACGAAATAAAACACTGTAGCTAATCAATCAGCTATGAACTTTAATAAAATTATATTTGAGATTACTCAAACAAACTTTTGTCGCCATACATTATTTATACTATAACTACTTAATTAAATATAACAATAATCTGAATATTGAATATATTATTCAATTAGGTACGAGAGAAAGAGAAGATTTTGAATATTTTTCCATAGTAGGTACCTACCCATTTTTTCCAGTACGGATTTAGGAAGGATGTGATAGCATTGACCGCTTTTCCTGAGCGAATCATTAATGCATAGGATAGATTTAAGAGTATAGTTATATTACTCTGTTAATTTTTTACTTTATTAATTTTATTTTATTTTTATTACTGCTTTACTTCCAAAAACATCTCAAAACCAATAGTTGCTAGAAAAAGTCGTTAAAAAGTTTAGCTACAAGTTTAAATAAAAAAAAAGTGCGTGCGTACAAAGTACACATGTAAGAAGTAAAACTTCTTTGGCAAACTAATTTTTAACTCTTGTTCATATTTATACAAATCTATGAATTGATGAATGAATATATTCGTTATAGAATGATTTTTTTATAGGGAGGGAAGAATTAATGTATGGGCATTGGGTTAACCCAATAAAATTTACGTTATATAGAGTTAACACTGTATTTCATAAATACTCTTTACGAAATTTTAATTTAAAAAATAGAATTTCTATAAGGTAATTCGCCCTTCTTTCACTCTCTCTCTCAATCGGTATCAATCGCTATCTCCCTTTTCTTCGACAAAAACGCTGCACATCTTCGTGACGTTTTTTTAAAAATTTTAAAAATTTTTAATTTTAGATTTAAGTTTGACGTGCTAGAATACGGGCCGAAATCTTATTATACATATTTGGTTTTTAATTTTAAGTCTTATTTTTTCTTGTCAAAACACATATTCAGGTCACACAAAACTAAGTTTTTTTTGTACACTATAAAATATAGCCAGTTCAAGTAATTAAGATGTTATGAATATATATTAAATTTCTTGACTAATTAATATAATTTTAAAAGGATAATTTAATTGAATTAGCCGGTTGATAACCTTCACTTACTGGTATGAATTTTGCATGTGTCACAATATTATGCCGCATATTAGTTTTCATAGATCATAGATAGAAATCATTGGCGCCAGGGCCAGTCAGATTTATTTATCTGTGATTATTTGCTTTTTACACGCTTTATATTAGCTTCACCTGTATGTATGTATGATTAAATTGAGACAACACGTATTGCTGCTAGGACTAAAAAGTGGAAAATAAATAGTTTAAAAAAACTAAAAAACACGCTTTTAAAGCACATCAAACTAAAAAGTGAAAAATAATTCCTAATTTAGGCTGAAAATGGTAATGAACAAATAATACTGGTATTATTGTGAAAAAGCGTGGGGCGCTCTGTGCCATATTTTTCGTCTATGGCCACGCTTTCAGCCTAAATTAGGAATTATTTTTCACTTTTTAGTTTGATGTGCTTTAAAAGCGTGTTTTTTAGTTTTTTTAAACTATATTTATTTAACAGTGAAATTTTAAAATTAGAATATATTTTAAGAACTTTAATTTTTTAAAGATTTTTATTTTTATTTTAGGAATGTTGTAAGTTGTGTCATATTCAAGTGCCGTCATCAATGGCGTTTCTAAAAAGTAGGACGCTTTAGATAAATTGATATTGATGAGGTTTTAAGATAACCTAGTAAAGCTATTTACCCGGATTTATAACTAATAGTATAAGATCCCGGTATACAACGACCTTCACCGAGATGCTTATTTAATGAAACTTATTTTATATTTAATTTAATATGTCAATAAATATAATCCATATGGGTTGCCTAGCTAATTTCAGTCCAGAGTATGTTTAATTAATATTTAAAAAAAAAATTATTTTATAATTTGCATGTAGTAAATTTTTTGAACTTTTTTCAATCAATATTTTTAATCAGGGTAGTATTATATATGTATCACTATAACCTTCTTTTATACTAAAGATGTATATATACTTTAGTGTCACATAAAAAATATACACATAAATAATTAATTGATTAAAAACAACCTAACGTTTGCATATTCTATGGGCTTCATACGTTCGATTGGTATAGAATTTATCTAATAATCATACCGGTGAAATGTTTAAAAAAATATTTTTTTTTTAAATTAATTAAACATACTCTGGACTGAAATTTGCTAGGCAACCCATATGGATTATATTTATTGACATATTAATATATATATAAAATAAGTTTCATTAAATAAGCATCTCGGTGAAGGTCGTTGTATAGCGGGATCTTAGACCATAAAGCGAGTTCTAAAGGGACAGTTTGATAGTTTTGTTTTGTTATATCTTCAGTACTCAAAGATGCTATAATTAATATGTTATACAAAAATCTCGTTATAGTTAAAATGTCTTTATTATTCTCTGGGCGGATTCGTTTTACTTTCTCGTAAGAAAGTGTTGCGTAAGCACTCAGATGTAAATATTCTAACAACGTATCACGTATGAATGGCCAGTGCAATAATTAACTTAAATTTATACTTCTATTTTTAGTTGATAATCTGGCGCCCTATTAATCGCCATGGTCTATATATTTGATAGATCCAAGTAAAACTTAGGAGTAACTTACATGTTATGTGATATTGTTTAACATTCAACGATATCCATGCTGAATTCGTCACAATGGATCGCTAATGAAATCCGAAAACTACTTGACAGTATTAATATAAAGGGTTATTATAATATTAAAAATAATTTCTAGGCTGTTCAGGAAGCATACCATGCAACTTCAATAAACAATTATTGAGATGTTAATATTGAGTTCTATCCATGTAAATCTAAGCTTGTGGCTTCATTATTAGAGAGTGCTATTGCCTAATTCCTTACAGGAATTGTAATAACTTTGCTGTCATTCTGATTTACCAAAGGTTTAATAAATTTTGTTGTGAAGTACTTTACAGGTAATGTGAAGTATAGACTAAAAACCTATTCCCTTCCGTAGGTAGTTAATTTTGCTGTAATAAAAATTGCATTAAATTATTTCTATGGTATTTCACAAATGTTGTATATTATTGGAATTGTTATCACGTTTTCGCAATGAATATTGTGATAGCTAAAAACTCGCGACATTTATTGGTAATGTACTGACTTAAATCACGTTTTAGAATTATGGTATATTTTTAATATCAGTATATTAAACAATGTACTAAGGTGTAGGATATAATCCCAAAGATGGATCTTAAATATCTCTATTGGTGCTTATGTTAATTAATTTGTGTTAGTATTTAATAAGGTGTTATAAAACAAAATGTACCCGAAAAGCCAAATGTATACTAAACATTTGATTAGATCTTTAGCAAAACAGAAATAAAAAAAATGAAGTATTGATTTTTTTTTATAGTTCCTGTTCTGCAAACGGACAGGAGTGACCTGATGTTAAGTGATACCGCCGTCCATGGACACTCTATCCTAGAGAGCTCGCGAGTTCGTTGCCGGCCTTTTAAGAATTGGTACGCTCTTTTCTTGAAGGACCTTTCGAATTGGTTCGGAAATACTTCAGTGGGCAGCTGGTTCCACATAGTGGTGGTGGTACGCGGCAAAAACTGCCTTAAAAACGCTCAGTTGTGGAACAACGGACGTCGAGGTGATACAGATGACGCTCAACTTTTTCTATTTCTATGTTGCCAGCAGCATCTAGAGTGTATCAGGTTGTACAATTGAGTGTCGAATTGATTCGCCTCGTATGGTCTAGCAATTCTTGGCTTTAATTACAATACTCGCGTAAAAATACTTGAATTGTCTGCAGTTTCCTACACAAGTATGCAACAAGTTTCATATTAAATTGTTGCATTCTGTGAATATATTACGTCATTGTTAGTAAAGTTTTTAATATTAATGTTTTCGAAATTCCCTTTTATACAAATATCCTATAGGCAATTTCAATGTTAAGCTAAATTTTTTTATATGTAGCTTATATTATTCCAGGATGAATATGGCTTGACAATAGTCACGAATAAGTCGGGAACACATTCCGAAGTATATGAGTAAGAAATTCGCATGTACAAACTATAGACAAAATTGCTGAAGAAAAAATTCTTAATTTAAATTGTTTTTAATTTATAAAAGGATAACTCATTAAATATTTTGAAAATTATATTTGTTTTAAATGGCGTATATTATCTAATTATATTTTATCCTGATGCAGGAAACGCGTTCCGAACTACATATTATATACGTGTAAAAAAAGCGCATGTACAAACTATAGACAAAATTCCTGAAAATAAGAAATCTAGAATTTTTAGAGAAACTCATTGTCAATATTTTTTGCTGAAGACAATTTTTTTTTTAAAACAAAAGTTTAAATGTAATTTGGAAGTTTACTTTTTAATTAAAATCGTACGAGATAAGGATATGTCATTAAAAAATTACGTTTATTTAAAATATTCAAGGATAAATAAGCGGAGGCAACATTAATAAGATGTTTGTTTTTAATATAATTTGACCTCGCTTGTCATGTTAAAAAATACTCGCTTTTCGAACATCCAACTATACAAAATAATTATCATCGATATGATTTAGATACAATAAAAAATAATCCAGAGAGCTACAATTCTTTATTGCACCTAATAGATGTATCTGTTTTATTAATCATTTTAACAGACAATGCTTTTACGATTTAAAAATAAAATTCGCACAGAAAAATCTGTGACAGCTGGCATTCGAATTCGATTCGAACACAAGACCAAAATCACACTTAGGCTAACACTGCTCTTATAATGCAAATAAAAGACTTATTGATAAACGTACTAAAGCCTCAAAATATCTTAGAGCGTTTAGTCGCTGTCACTTCGCCTGATTTATATTTTAATATTTAATCTGTAATAAAAATACTGCTTTCTAAAAAAGGCCTAAACTTGTTTATGTACGTACGTACGTATGTACATTTTAGTAAATACTTTGTCTCTACAGAGTATAAATGAAATCGCATGCCGCTGTTTGTACTGGGTATGATTCAGACCGCTCAAAGTCTACAACTTGGCGCGAACAATGACTCCCGTACATGTCAACATCCATACAGTCAGTTCGCGCTGGTGACAATTGTTAATCTTATGCTTTATGTATATAATATAAAGCATAAGATTTATATAATTTTATATATTTCCGCGCAATGTCAGCACTGTCACCTGTCCAAAAATAATATTTTGTACACTCAATAAATCATTATAAAGTAAGATTACCGGATTACAGTATGTACTTCAGTTTAAATACGAACTAAACCGGGCAATCTATAGCAATTTTAGCTGTGAAATAAAAATTATTAAAGTGTCGTCTGTTGTTGTTTGTCTCCTCGAACAATACAGTTCATCAATTGACACGTATCAATCTTTGGTGGCTGACTCCAAGAGGTAATTAGTACAAATTGCTGATTCATTACATTTTATCTAAACTTGTCATCATTAATAATAGGTAGTCTCTTAAGATAACAATTAGGAAAACTGTACTTTATAGTCGCCTCTGCCATCAACTCTTGCTATAATTTAAATGGTAATATATAATTTTTTTGTGATAGGCAACAAGGGGTTTACCGCTCAAACTGTCGGGCTCCGCGAATAGTCTTTTCTGTGTTGGCAGTGCAAACTTAAGAAACTATTCATATTGTTATTATATAAAGAGTAAATATAGTTAAATCAAAATATTCCTTAGAACTACGAATGAGTTTAAAAAATGCTTACGAAGCGTTGCGTTAAAGTATTCGCAGGCAAAAACGAGACGGAACTCAGTAAAAACTTGAATAATGGTCGACCAGTCTCGAGTTTACAGTAAATATAGTTTATAATTTCAAGCTCATTCTATATGTACTAAAATAAATGCTTAACAAAATACGACAGATACAAATAATTTTATGCGAAGGTTGAAAATCTCATTAGCTGATAATAAAAACGGTCCTTCAAGAAAACAGCGTACCAGTTCTTAAATGGCCGGTAACGCACTTGCGAGCCTTCTGGCAATGTGAGTGTCCATGAGCGGCCGTATTACTTAACATCAGATGAGCCTCTGCACGATTGCCCCCAGTTACATAAAAAAAATGTACAGCAATTTCAGTTATAATTGTACCTACGTGTTGTGTTTGTTTCTTGTTGTTATCAGATTGTAAATACAGAATGTAACAAATCATTAAACACCTTCAAAAGCGTAAACCTTCAAATCTATTGAATGTTATGTCTCTCTTGTATCAATTTGGGAATATACTAAAAATAAGTTTAAAGGCCAGCTACGCACTTGCGAGCCTTCTGGCAATACCCACATTCGCATATCATTTAACTGCGTGAGCCTTCCGTTCAGCCCGTTACATAAAAATGTAAAAACTAATTTTAAATGAGACTTATGAATATTCTATTAAAGGTATGTGATGGATAGCTTTAGTGTAATGTACAATATAAAAGCTATAATAATATATAGCCAAGGATCATTAAGTTTTTTGTTGTGTGCCGTGGATATAAAAATCGCAAGGACTCGATTTCTGCGTCAGCACTTTTGTAGTTATCTAATATTTATTTATTTAATATTTTGTATGTACGTTAAGACTATTCTTAAACATAGATACCTACTAAACAATGATAAAACTTAAATAAAGGGAACAGACAGAAGTTATTCTTAACAATCGATCCAATACTCTTCGTATAAGTTCTTCAATGTTTACGTATAGACAATAGCTCTGTTGCGACTGAAAGAAACACAAGAAACAATTCAGCCGTAAAGCGAGACAAATTTTATTTTCGTAATGTTCACGTTACTATGAATGAAAATAGCCTGTGGTCGTAAAATGCTCTTTGCAAGTACTGAAGTACCAATTATTATAATTTCTGATATATAATGCCGGATATAAACTTTACTATAATCTGAAGGCCCCTCTAGCATAAACGAGTACGATCTTCAAATTAATAGAACTAGTTTTTTTAAACGAATTCAAAATTTACTACGATCAAGACGCATGAGTATAGATCTATTATTTGTGATCATTTGCCAATATTTAACTTTTCTACTCACAATAATGAAGTCCAAGGCACGAATCCATATTTAACACGCAACCAATGAATACTGCGACCACAAAAACACAATACAAGCGAACTATAAACTCGCACGATATCCGATAAAATGTTTTGATTTTCGCCACAAAGTGTTGAACATAACGGTGTTTTTCTCGTGAGAAGCGCGAAACACGTGTTGCTTCGCCGATAACTCAACCTAAACAGACGAAAGCGGCGACAGATTTTAATTTCTTCGTACATTGTCGTAATTAGTATGAGAAAAATTAACAATGGAGCATCGGGGAATGAATATAATCGGTGTATTGTCTGCCAGCTGTGAGCACACCTGATAGCTATTTGCATTTGCAATTGGCTAGCGGACAGAAATTAGTATCTAATTTTGCTATTATTATTATTTTTTGCTATTATGTAAATGTCAGGTTTAGTTCTCAAACGATTCTCTAAATATGATTTGTATATATGCCGTTGGTTATAAAGAACGCAGAGTAAGAAAAAACTAATGGTTTTAATAGTAATGGAGTATAGTAATAATGGAGTTCAGTTCCTTTAACAAATTATTTCGTTATTATCAAATAAAACCTACAAATTTTTAAATCAATTTAGTATTCGATTTTAAATTAATTATATTACTATTTATAAATTTGTGTCTTATTAACAATTAAATGTTTTTTTATTAGGTGTAGTGTACATTATTTTTATTATGCTCTATGTTACTATGTTAGCATTAGTCAAAAATATCGATTAACATTCTACATTCCCACTTAAATGTAATGGAATTGGGAAAACCCTTAATTAACGTTCTTATTTGTAATTAATAACTACCTTATATGCTAGTATTTCCCATAATAATAGGTTCTGATTTAATATTAGACATCCACTAATGAGAGAACCGATTGGGTATGAAAGCGGATCTGGATGGTCACGTCTTGCTTATATAAACAGATGATGCGTTCTTTACAATGCCCCATTTAGGCTTACAGGTTCCATAACTTGACTATAAACACTAAGTACTACATAGCATGACTATGAACAATACTAACAAAACTATAAAGTGTGATGGTTGTTAGAAGATAAAATCATAGGTAACACGGAACAGATCATAGACTATAATTTTGCTTAACTCTAGGCAAATGAAGTTATGCTTCTCTGAAAAAGACGTAGGTATCTCAAATCACACTCTGATGGAGCGTTGTGAAGTAATAAATGGTTTGACAGGTCTAAAAACTAGACTTTAGTTTCGGTGGTATTTTATAAGTAAGTTAAAATTTTATGACGTAAATGTTCTTTTCTTTCTCGCATTGAAATTCTTACCGTTTATTATGAATACAGTTTAAACAAAGAACAGCCATGAGGTTACATGTTTGAAAAACATTTCAATTAAAATTCATATGCTTCGTATGTCGGTGGCACAATTTCACAGTTTCTTATTATGTTTCAATTAAGTTACGTTTAAACATCTTTTTCGATATATCGAAGAAATAATGGTTTTTTTTTTTGAAATATAAAGAAAAGTATATTACTCCAAATTACTTAAATGCAAGCTTAGATAGGGTACACTTATAAAAAAACCGTAGATACAAATTACTACCTTATGACTTTTTCAGGGATAACGACGATTTCTTATACGAATAGTACAAACTTGGCCATTATTTATCAACGAAAAGAGTTAAATAAAAAAAAACTATAAGTAGAAAATATTTATCGTTTCTGTATATAATTTGATTGCACCTACTCGATTTGCAATAAAATATCGCTAATATGATAATTTGCTACCTTATTCCATACAAATACCTAAGTAGGTAAAACCATAATAATAATAAATCGTTTCTTTGCAAAAGGGGTTCATTTAGATCGATTAATTATAAAAATCCACACAATCAGCCGTATAAAAATAGGCATGCAAATGTCATATTAATTATCATAAAGTCATATAATAAGAACATTAACATAATGTCATAATAATAAGTTAAGTTATATAAAATTGTTGTCAAACTTATGATAAAGTTAAATAAATTATTAAAAAAATGTTGTCAAACTCAAATAATCCCACCCCATCGAGAAGGTTTATTATGTACATAGCCATATGTCACACTACAACAAATCTAGAATCTTTAAGTCAGTATATATTTCCCATTAATAGAGGCTGTAAGGAGTGTTGTTGGACACTTTCCTATGTTATATATCCTTTTTAGTAATTTTTATTATTACTATGTAGGGTAAGAAAACTGTAAATATACTGTTTTTTTGATTGAAACTACTACTGACTATTACTGACTGAGAATGCAAGAGAGATTGTAGAGACAATTTATTTAAAAGGGGCAGTATAAAAAATAGAGTATAATGTCGTTTACGAATAACTTCCGGAGATCTTAACCACCTTGAGGTTGTAGGAAATATGTGCAATTACACTAATAATGTGCGGTTTATGCTAAAGTGTTTGTGATGTAGCTTATAAATGTGCCATATAAACGTCTTGGTATTAATTTGTTTCGTACCGTCTTGAAGGATAAAGGAAGTATGTAGTGTATGGAGTTCTGGGAACTTCAATGACATTGACATCTACCTGTGTTCTATAGTTAGGCTGTGGGTTAGTTAGGTTGTGATCTGTGACTTCGTTTTTGTTTGACATAACGTTACATGTGTGTTCCCTATGTCCTGTTTCTTGAGGTATCAAAAATAATGTACATTTCGATTGGTTGAGGAAGCAGTTCCATATGTAAGAAACAGCTCAAAATAAAATAAAAATAGCCTATATTCGAGTACTATTATAAGGATTAATTAAGTTTATGTTATTATTGTATTTAATATTAGTACACGACCTCCGACGAAGCGTAGGCCCCCAAATTTTTCCATTTGTCTAAAGAAAGAGGGTCCAATCTTTCCCCGCTCGGTATCTGGTAGGCGTCCTCTCGTTTTCGTATAGTAGAAATAGTTCTAAAACTGAATATAAACAGATATTGTAGCAAATTAAATGTCGGTATTCGATAAAGCAAGTCACCATATGAATGATACACCATTCCTGCAATATATAATATATATATGCTATAGGGCTAGCCGCTAGAGTCGTTCACTAACATTCAGTTAAGTACATATTTCGTAGTTTTAAATAAGTTTACCTTAGTATAGTACTAATTACCCTTAGTAGGAAAGTTGGCTAGAGATAGCAAAATTGTGGAATGATTTGGACGAGGTGTAGGGAAGTTATCCAAATAAATATAAATAAACATTTTTACTCTTATTACTTACTGTTAATGTCTTGAGTCGTATGTGTGTTTGAATTTTTATGGAATAAAATAAAGCTACATTATTAATATTATTACTACTTAGAGGCTGATTTAATGAAGAATCTGGCTTTGTGTTACTTTTTTCAATTAAAAAAAAGTTGATGCTAAGTTGCGCCCTTCTTTATATATATATTTTTGTATCTACAGTTAAATATTATATTATAAGTTGCCAAGTAGTGTAGCCATATGTCTCTCTTTTTGTGACATCAAGGATAAAATTCAATGTCAAAGTTATTCGTAAACAAATACGAATAAATACATAAAACAGAGTGGAAAGATTGCTAATTAACACTCAAATACGCCTACATCTATTGAAAATAGTATTTGATTTATACAAAACAAGAAACATGGCTTTAAGTTCCGGAAAAAAATCCGAAAATACATCTACAACTAGCTGACCCAGCAAACGTTGTTTTGCCATGTATATTATTTCTAGGAAACATTGTTTTAGTTCAATAAAAATAACTATCAACTATAATAAAAATAGGGGTTGATCGTAGAGGGGTGAAAATTAAGGGTTGTATGTATTTTTGTATGTTAAATTTCGTCCAAATGTGCCATCGAGCAACCCACGCTTTTTCACAATAATACCAGTATTTTTTGTTCATTACCATTTTCAGCCTAAATTAGGAATTATTTTTCACTTTTTAGTTTGATGTGCTTTAAAAGCGTGTTTTTTAGTTTTTTTAAACTATATTTATTTTCCACTTTTTAGTCCTAGCAGCAATACGTGTTGTCTCAATTTAATCGTATTGCTTTGTAGACTTAAAATAAATTTCATTGTTTTTTCGAGATAAACCTATGAAATTATTATATTGTCGCTGATTCTTTATAAGTGTACAAAGTTTGAATTAAATCTGTCCGTTTAAAGTGGGTCAAAATCGAGTCCGAAGGAGTCGGTTACATACATACATACATACATTCATACATACATACATACATTCATAAATACATACATACATACAGGTGAAGCTAATATAAAGCGTGTAAAAATAAAATGTTACGGGTGGACAACCCTTATCACTTAGGAGTATGAAAAATAGATAGTAGCCGATTCTCAGACCTATTGAATATGCATATAAAATTTGATAAAATCGGTCAAGCCGTTTCGGAGGAGTATGGTAACATTGTGACACGAGAATTTTATATATAACATTACGTATATGAATCATATTATAGAATTTTGACGATTTGAACATTTAGAAGAGGTACATGTCTATAGACAAAACCATTAAATCAACTGTAACAAAATAAGTAGCAATATTTTATGGATGGGTCGATTTTAAAGTATGCGTGTTATAAATTAATGGGGAAAGATTCTTGACTAATTTTAATGAATACTGGTATGGACATGTTAGGTAAATTTATTTTATTTTCTTGCTGGTCGAAATATTTTATTTCCGGCAGTTAGGATAATGTTCATTTATGGGATTACTTATATAATTAATTGGAAAACAAAAACTGCGATAATATTTATGATATGTGTCAACGCTCTCGTGGTCAATGGCCCATACCCACGAAGCAGGTGCAAATTCTCCTAGTGAGTAATTAAAAATATATGTTTCTAATAAGAATCGTATTGGTTAATATTTAATATTTGTTTCAGAAAATGGCGAACGATCTGAATTGCATCAGCACATTCTTCAATTTAAGTTCCAGAACAGACACATCCCTGAGCTCTCAAGAAAGTCAGACCTCAATAGATTCCGAGACAGATGGGCTGAGCTTATCTCAGCTAACAATACAAGAACCGGATCCTATGAACATATGCCCTTTTTTCAACATAACCCCGAGGATAATGCCCCAATCACCACATTACATAATCGAAGAGGAATTCTTTCAGAACCCGTGGGCAATGCTGATTGCCACAATATTTCTTACAAAGACATCCGGGAAGATGGCTCGACCGTATATAAAAAACTTTTTTGAGAATTAAGCCCCGTATTCATGGTAAACATTTGTTTAGCAACAGTTGCTAAACATTGTTGGTGAGCGGCGAGAATGTTGCTAGCAACTATGTTTAAATCAATACAGGTTGTCCACACGCCAGTCTGCGTTAAAATGTTGCCCGAGGAGGTAGTGTTGTTGTGTTCTCTGTATCAGATGTATAGAATCTCTAATAAAAAAAAGAGAAAAAGATGGTGGATTCGAAATTATCTTTTGCAAAGAGAAAATTTGATGAGTGACCTCAGAATGACAGATGGATCATTTTGTAACTTTACGAGAATGTCGAAAAGTGATTTCGAACATCTTCTAGAAATGATTGGTCCATCAATAGCCAAAAGGGAAACAAATATTCGTCAGCCAGTTTCACCTCAAACGAGGCTGGCTATTACATTACGGTATCTTGCAACTGGAGATTCATACAGTTCTCTTTCATACACATTCAAAGTATCAAAACAATTGATTAGCAAAATTATACCAGATGTATGTCAAGAACTAATTAACTCACTAGCAGGATATGTCAAGGTACAAGAACACTATTTGTGTAATCAAGTATTTTATTAATTAAAAAACACAAAAAAAAAAACAGTGTATGCTATTGCGTTGATTCATCACTGAGATAGTTAACTAAGTTTAGTATAGCCGAATCTTCTGTTTCGTCTCGTAATGCATCTAGTCTATTTGTTTCGTGTCTCTCAATTTCCCTTATTTCAGTTTCCTGAACATTATTTGGTGTTGATGATGGATGAGAAGATGCCGTTTGATATCCATATGTATTATATCGTCCCATTTTTAATTCATACAGTATATTATTAATATGGTACTTTGCCTGTGTCACGGCTTGGTCATCTTTAACACTTCTTAATTCAGCAGCAATATATTCACCATATATATCAAATGGATCCTTCTTCTCCCTTTCATCCATCTTTTTCTAGCACTTTTCAAAACCTCTAATATTTCATTTGATTCATCTGTCTTATTTCTTTTCCTCGAAGATGTAGATGTTGTAGCATTCGGCCTTGGTGATTGAGATGGCTCTGACTCCATACCACTTTCAAGTGCATTGTTTTCATCTACCTGTAAATTATTATCTTATTATATATTTATTTATTTTTTAGGTTCCAAGTTCGGAACAAGAATGGAAACAAATAAGTCGTGAATTCGAAATACGATGGAATTTTCCACATTGCATTGGGGCCATTGATGGGAAACACGTTATGATTGTGGCGCCAAATAATTCTGGAAGTGAATACTACAATTATAAAAATCAGTTCAGCATGGTACTTATGGCAATTGCAGATGGCAATTACAACTTTATTTACGCAAATTATGGAGCTAAGGGTCGGTCGTCCGACAGTGGAATATTTCAAGAAACACCGTTTTATAATGCATTGTTAGAAAACTCACTTAAACTGCCACGGCCTGAACCAATAACACAAGGCGGAACAGAAATGCCGTATGTAATTGTAGGTGACAGTGCTTTCGCGCTAACGGAGAACATCATGAAACCATATCCTGGCATTCATGAACGTGGGAACAAAAAGCGTATATTCAATTACAGACTATCAAGAGCTAGGAGGATTATAGAAAATGTTTTTGGCATTTTATGTGTGGTGTTCCGTGTATTCACTAAACCTATTCCGTTAAAACCAGCCAATTGTGAACTCGTGGTAATTGCTTGTGTATATTTACATAACTTCTTAAGACGTAACTCAGTTTCCAGATCCATATATACACCTCCACAAACTTTTGATTTTGAAGACTCTGAAGGTAACCTATTAGAAGGTTCTTGGCGAAGGGAACTAAGTTCGTTTCCTATGATTGATTTGCAAAGACGGGGCAGGCCTGCATCACAATCAGCTCTTTGTATTAGAGAACAGTTTGCCGATTACTTTATAACTCCAGAGGGAAGAGTTCCATGGCAAAATAATGTAGCGTAATTGTAATAATTTTACAGACAATAGTATAAAACAATTATATACAAAAACAACTTACTGTTTTATTCATAGTATCCGTTTCACCAGAAGTAGTTGCACCACATAACAAAAATTCCAATGGCTCGTAATAAATCCATTTACATTTTTCTATTGCGCCGCTGCCTGTAGTTTTTTTGCCGACATCTTTTTTTCTCTCTAGTAAATTGAGTACGCAGTACATGTATTTTAGTTTCTACGTCTTTTTTGGGTATATTTAGGACTTGAGAAATTTCTTCGAATGCATCGTTCTTTTTGTTTCTATCTTTGTATTGTTTTATAGAACAATCCCATAATAATGGTTTTGATTGAAATAATTCTATTAATTGCATTATTTTATCATTGCTCCACACTACTGCCATGTTTATAAACTGTTGCAAACTCGTCCACACACGTCAACAATTGTCGCTAAACTGATGTTTACGCTTGTCGGGCGAGAGCTTGTCAACATGATGCTGTCAACTCTGCAACACGCAGTGTTGCCAGCAACATGTTGACAGCAACTCCGCAACACGTTGATTCAACTTTGTTGCTCAACAAATGTTTCCCATGAATACGGGGCTTTACCCAACGCCGTATCACGTATTAAATGATAACCCGACATCTTTAGAGAGATATTTCGATAAGTTAGGTCTACGGAAACGTGGTGACATGATTTGGAAATTGAGTTATCAGTTCGTCTCGTCAAAATGGCGGCGGGCAAGCGACTTATGCGGTATCGGGAAGTACGGCGAGGATGCATATAGAATGCTGTGCTTGGGACACACGGATTTGGAACCTGATGACAGATACTTAAGGCTGTATTTAGATTGGCTGCAGCGTGACACGCAGTTTATGGAGCACAATGGAATGACGGACAGTGAATTCATGATAGACGATCCAGTTTTAAAGTATTATACAATTAATTTGAGGAGCATTTAATTTTTAATAAGTACGTTATATTGTTTCAGTAAATTAATTTTATTAATCATGTCTAGCTGATTTCCAAATACTATTGTGAGTTAATTATGAAACATATTAATTAATAATTTTAGTTCTCTGTGCTAATTAATCAAACGTACAAAATTTATTTTTATTACTAAGTAAATACATTTGAGCGGAATTTTTGTTGTTTTTTTCACATGTTATAACGAAAGGGTAAATGATTATAATATGTATAAGTATTAACTACGAAAAGAAGTTTATTAAAGCAGTTGGTACAATTACTAAAATAACTGCACTTGTTGGATTCCTTTTGCGACACTAAGGTGTTGCCAGTTTAAAAAAATAATATACACTAATATTGTAAGATTTGATTGTATGTTTGTATGTATTATATGGGCTATAGATTATAATTTTTTAAAATATTATTAATTTAAATTATTTTATAATTTAAAATAAGCTCAAAACTATGAATTGCTTATATCGAAAACTATGAACAATAGACCAAAGTGACGTAATACAGGGGCCTTAGTCAAGATGCCTTAACAGTAGTGTATGTAGAAAGTCGTAAACTAAATTTGTATGGAAATGATAGTTCGTGTAGAAAAGTCTTCATACAAAATTAGTTTTTGACTTTCTACCCAGAAGGCCCCAGTTCTATAAAAGTCATCAATGTTTATTTTTATTGGTCATCAAAGTCAGATATCTAACCACATATTTAATAAAATAAAAATCAAGCCGTGCGGAGCCGAGAATGGCCTCTAAAATATAATATAGTTGAAATATAAACATAGAAAAACCCAATTGTTTGAATATTAATCGAAATAAAAAAACAAAAGAGCAATATAGAATTACTACGAGAATTCCATATCTTTTAACCAGGCGCCAGCGATTGGAAAACTTCTTACATTGTTGTTTGGTCTTGTCTTCAGATTACATATAGTTTCATTATTTTTATAGACGAAGGTAATAATAGGTAGTCTTTTGTGCCTCACATAGGTTAATTACATTTATTTAGCACATCCGGGCTTCAGATATATGACCCGAGTTGAAAGTCGCGCACATAGTTACCAGATATAAGATATAAAATCCAGAATCGCGACTTAGCGCTAAGTAAGACTTCCATTTGTCAAATACAAAATATTTTCACCTGCGGTAGTCAATTTTAGAGCTTAGTCCCGAGGCTCCCCACTGAATCATTGCCTAATTTAGTTCGTGTGAATATATTAATCCGAATAAAATAAAATCCATTATATTTTTATTCCATAGAGACTATTTCTTATCCAACACTTGAGCTACAATAAGCATATTATAACATTACATTGAAGGATATTAAGGTAAAAGATTGAGACAAACATTTTGTATCAATAGCATGACTGTATTTAGGTATGCAAAAAGTTCAGTGCTTAGTTACTTTTACTTTTAGTTACTCCATATTGAATTAATAATTTAAATATTTGTGTAATCCACAGACATACTCGACCAACTACAACAAGCTATGTAATATTTACGGTCCACAAACAAAAACATTGCATGGTATTAGGTTAATATAGAATAATTTATTCTACAGATTCTGACTTGACTGACTTCAAAATTAGTCTGACATTTGATAATTACACGTAACTTATTAGCAAGACAATCATCAAAATGACTACATTAGTAGTAATTGGAATTTGTAAATGATTGAATGTAAAATGTTATTTACAAAAAATACTCACGAGATGGCGCCTAAATCAATGTACACGTGTATTGCTCTTAAAGGCCCTTATCATAATAAAAACGATTATAATAATCAATTAATGGAGGTGCCGACAAATTATACTGAATAGACATTAATCTTAGAAATGTATAAACTCTTTAATAAGTCAATTATAATTTTTGTCAAAATATGCTAACTTAATGTATATTTCATTTTCTAAACTAACCTTAATTCATGTAAAATTAACTGAACTAATTACATTACATTACAACATTATGAAGGAACTTTAATATTACTATTATTTAGATAATCTCCAGTAGATTATATTATATAGTATTAAAGATTAAACCTAGGTAACAAATAAAAATAATCATTGTTACGTACAACATTTCTATAACTTTGATTAACTCATATTCGTCGGAAAATTAACCAAATATTTATCTTTTGAGTTTCCCGCTGCTTATCTTTCGGTCGAAATAAACCAATCGCATACTGCAAGAAGTGCCAACCTACAGAACGTAGCCGGAATGATCAGTTTTTTCGTTGTTGCCAGCAGTGACGTGTGTGGCAAATGGTGGATTGCGTTGCTTTTTCTCGTGCTCCGTGTAAAATATTTACGTAAAATAGTGTTCATTTTGTGGTGCAGTGTTTCTGGCTTATATGAACATGTCGGAAACACTGCCGAATAATAAGAAGCAAGTTCCACGGCAGCTGGTAAGTTTTTATTGTTAGTTTTTACGTATTTAGTCCCGGGTGACGCCATGGTGGCTTTATCTGGGATCACGTAAACACGAAATGGTGCATCGCTGCATTGTGTATCGATTTATGTAAGTCATGAGAGTGATAAATAAAATGTTTCATGGGGAATTTATTTAGAATTCATTAATTTCGGTCCGGATCAACTGAAGGAGTTTTTGCGATCACGTTACGAGTTCAAAACGCGGCGGCCGTATGCATTCGCGCATGCGGATGGGTGTCAAAATCTATAATAGTTACGGAGATCGCGGCATTGCGAATAATATGACAATGAGCGATATGCTGTGAGCGGCATCGACGTCCTCATTTCAGCAAACTGAGCAGGCATCTGGTAGGGACGAAGGCGTTTCCTCGCTTTTAGCAGGCGGCCTGGGGCGTGCGCCGTACGTCGTACGTCGACCACACGTCGAGTCCGAACTATGAAAGTACGAGTAAACCTGCGACTCGCCTCGTAATCTAGTTTAAGACTGTATGATCTTTCGCACAATTACATATCGGACACAAGACTCTTGGCAAAAACATTGTAACAATTATTAGTCGATGACTGATCACAATTTTATTGAAAACTCGTTTTACCGCATGAATAAACTCTTTGTTATTTACGAAGGCAAAGCGCCGTGTACGAAAGTTAGATCGCTAAACTATCCTTTCCTATTTATTTCTATATGCATTACACTTGCTCTACTTGGCCTTGAGTGGCCGTTAATAACGATCCATATGAATGCTTACTCTTCAAAATTTATTTGTTAGCAAGCGCTTTCGTGCTAGAAACTAAAAGGTTACTTCACGAAATTAGTATTAATAATACTTCAAGAAGAGTATTTATTTAGTTTTCACACAATAACATAATTGGATATCCTTTTATATAGCGTGAACGCAAGCAGCGAAAACTTTATTCTGATGAGTGGGCCCTTGGTGATGATGAAGCTGAGGGTGGCCGGGGATTTTCCCTGGCTGATAAACTGGATAGTTCAAGATTTGAACATTCCGGGGATGTTTTGGATATGCAGGGCTCTGATCTAACAATAACATATCTCCAAAAGCATGGATTCACAACTCCGCTTCTTTTCAAAGATAAAGCAGGATTAGGCCTAAGGTATGTATTATTGTAAAGTCTATAATAATAGATTAGATTGGCAATTTATTTAAACTTTATTATCAATACTTAATGATATCTAAGTGTAAAATGTAGATATCACAAGTATCAGTGACTTAACATTTGATTTAGATTTTTGATCATCACTTAGATGTAGAAACTTAAATCAATTGCTATGTTTATGATGAGATATCAATAGTGTTAAATAAATAATACCGCTCGAATGATCTTTCATAAGGATCCTTTTTTTCTTTTTCTTTTTGTGTTTATTGCACTAGTGGTAGGCTAAAATTAAATGTCTGTTATTGAAACGGCTTGAATTTATGTATTATCTGATGCTCAAATTAGGTAACATGTTCTTTTGTTGTCTATGTTTATTAAAATGTGTGTTCTTAATTCATAATTATCCGATGTAGTCTCTACTATTGTTGTAAAAGTATGAATACCTATCAATTATCCTAGGGAGTCTAGTATAATTTCTAAATATTCTTTCTACTACCACTTCTGTGGCTTAGTTTGCAATAGGGAAACCTAGTTGTTCTGTGTTCCATTCCCTAAACAATATTTGTTTTGGGTTGAAAGAGACACAGAAATTAGGTTATAAAGAAATATCAATGAGGTATATGTCTAAAGCTACAAAATTACTGTTAGTATTCAGTGAGCTAAACACATTACATAACGTCATAATTCTCTGCATTGAGACAATAATATGGCACTGAGGAAATATCTTAAATAGCATCCTTTATTAATGCGGAGGTGTGTTACACTTTAACCGCTAAATCGGCATAGATTTATTGTCAAAATGAGATGACGTCATAACATCCCTAATATTTTGTTATTACACGGGTTCTATTGCCAAAGTGTTTATTTTAACACTGTTGCTTAAATATACTAATCAATCACATCAACTTAAGCCAGCGGGCGGTTAAACACCAAATGTAAGCTACGGTCATAGATATAAAGATATCCCATTTGACAAATAATCTATTACATTGAAAGACATAAGCTTTCGAACATTTTCGAAAAACGACTCTTAAAATCTCAATGAAATGTATACCATATATCCTCCATTTTTGAAGAAGGTTAAAAGGGTCCCTAATTAATACCTAACCTAACCTAGATCAGTACAGTGTAGTTGCATTTTCAAATCCGTTATATTTTATATCCATTACATTATATTCATATAAGTCCAAAAAATCTTAAGTATTCCTTCTTTCTTTCCAGTGTAAAAAAAAATCTTTGGTATAAATAACTATGTAATTGGTTGCATTTGTAGACGGAGGGAGCTACTTATTACCAGCAAACCTTTGTGCCTATTACATCTTACTCCCACTCAACCACCCACGCTTTGAACTTTGCACTGAAAAGCTATCAACAGGACTTTATGTAGGGGCTTACGTTGAGAGATGGTGTGTAGGTTGTAGTTTTTCAGTGCCTTTGGCACCATTAGCGTTAGATTCTAGTTGAGAAGAATGACTCCCGTATATCAAAATCGAATACAATTTTGTATGGGAGTCTGTTTTAGTCTCAACTTTGAATCGAATTGCTATCCTAAAATCTCTCTGTGGTGGTATTTACAAAAACACAACAACCCTTTCATTTAACCAATATTATGTTTTAAAAACTATTTATGTACATTTAAATATGAATTTAAAATTAATGAACGCTGCTTTATCGCATATCGCAAGCAATATTCATGACATAATATATATACAAAATTATTAGAAGTGGAAGTAATGTGAAGCTCATTAGCTACTTAAACGTTAGAATTATTTATATTGATATCGTTAATAAATTACGAAATTATTACGAACCTTGGCTTGTGCCTTTAAAAATATCGTATTAAGTACAAAGCAAACAAAGCAATTAGATGGCTTTTAGCGCACTTTGTTGTTGCGACTTGTGACAGTTTCATACCCTACGTCGACAATTCGTCAAGAGACGATCAATATTTCAACTATGCATAACTTGCACCTGTATAAGCATTTACATTGTATTATTATATTTCCACAAAGGGCAGATGAATGTAAAACTATGTGAGTTAACATATATAGCAGCATTTATGCTACAGCAACCTCAGACCATAAGTTTAATTTTAATTTAAATAGCAAATAAATATGTATATACAATCCGATATCTTTCTATTTTCTGTTTAACTAAAACATCTGTAGTGCTATATTAAATGCAACTACCGAAATTTTACACAAAAGTATAAGAACTCTTTTGAATCATTTCTATTGAGCTATACAAATTCATTTGAAGATTAAAGCATAATATTGTATCTTAGCCCATTTGTTTGGGCTTTTTATTCATTGTTCGTTGCCATTTTTAATACCTTTACTCGTGCCTAACAAAGTTTGAGCATGAGGCGACGTGGTCTCACTTTGGTGTCTGTTCGCAGAGTGCCGACAAGCAATTTTACGGTGAACGATGTACGCATGTGCGTTGGATCGCGACGCCTCCTCGACGTTATGGATGTAAATACACAGAAGAACATCGAAATGACTATGAAGGTAAACGACGCAATTGTCCATATTAAAGTCGGAATTGGTTTATTTATTTATGGTCGCTTCACATTATAGACTCCTAGTAAGCCCTTGTAAGCTTAGCTTACATAAGCGAGACAAAACTTACATACAATTAAAAAAATATTGTACATGATTGTAGCAACTAATATTTTTATTTTATTTAGCTTATTTTTAAATAGTTTAATAACACGATGTACATTACTAAGCTACTCTAAAATTTCTCACTAAGTGAATATAATTATTTGAGTAATAACCGAAGGACAGCCATTTAAGTGTAAATTTATATCATATAAAATATGCCGTTGACTAATTAAAAGAACACTCCATGGTATTGTTTCATGTTTTGTTTTACACCCTTTGAGAAATAAGAAAAGAACTTACGACCTTGCTTAAAATTCGGACTTTTGCATTTAGGAACTGGTAGTTTGAGCAGTGTAAATTATTTAAAGTTTATTTGTTGCAAATAAACCGATACTCAAACATAACTTAGTTTAAATTAGTAAATCATGATAGTGTGTCGTTTCGCATGATTTAGAGCAGGCATGGTCACGGGTCGACTTACACTGGGGTCTATAATTTGGTAACATATCATATGAAGATTTGTTCATAAGAGACAATGGATAGGACATACTGTATTTGTAAGATTTTAGCAAGTTTAGTGAACCTTAATGCACTAAAAAATATGTACTTAAGGAAACTAAAGCTATGAGACATAATAGCTTGTTATTTTGTATTGAAACACTACGCGTGCATGTATTATGTTAAGTGATCAAACGGCTATAAAAGATTTCCCTAAACGGTACGGGAAATATATTTATATGTTTTGAGTTATTACTTAACGTAGTACAGGTGTATATGTGTTTGCCATAGTTTTCATAGTAGAAATGTAGGTGTTTTTGTTTATGAACCAATGTCATAATGGATTAACTAAAGGTTATATTATTTCATTCATTACGACGTTGGTTATATACCAACATTGATGAACTTGTTGGAAAAAAAAGATTATTTTCAATACAATTTTTTAAGGGAATAGTTAAATTAGGTCGCTAACGTTAATCTTTGATAATTAGACCTGACATAGTACCTAACCCTGCCGTAGTCTGTGGCATGATACTTATCTGCAGCCAAAACAGAAACATTTTGGCAGGCGTGACCCGCTATCGCAAGGAATAACTACATAATATTACGTTATGTTAAATCACCCTTTCATTAATGGTTAAACAATTATGGTTAGCATGTCTCACCTGCCAAGGATGTCTGTGGTAATAATTGTTGACACTGATTATGCGAAAATCATAGACAACCAAACTCTCTTATCTAGAATAAAGTCGCCTGGTATAATTGTTAAATAATTATCATGGGTAGCATGCCATACCTGCCAGAAATATCTGTCTAAGGCCTATGGTGATCATAGTTGATACAGACTCTATCTAGCTATCATTTTTTAACATGACAGAGATTACAAACCTTTTTGGCCGGGCACATTTATCAATTTCAATACGAGTCAACATCTGACTCTATACAAACATTTTATTTTGTTAGTGATGATAAGTTAGTGAAGTTTTGTTAGTGAATGGATCCATTCTATTAAGTGCGGTGCTCAACATTAAAAGTGGTTTTACTGCGACTGATAATAACGTCCCTTTTCATCACAAACACTAAAAAACGCACAAGTGAAGATAACATTTTTTTAAAGGTTTACTAAACCAGGAATTGGTAGGCAGTGATGCCAGCTAAATAATAAAATAAAGTAATTAATGTTAATTCGATACATTGTTCGTGATATTGAAATATTTGTTATTTTTGTATTAGGTCCCTTAAGTAAGTAAATATTAAGATTTACTTTTTTGTAGATAAAACATAAAAACATTTTATTTTACTGGTAAAATTTTTCCCTTTTTCTGTGGAGAACTTTTTTAGTAGCAACATTTATGAAATGTCAGAATTCTACGGAATTAAAAAACAGTTATAGGCAAATATTTAAAGACAATTCGACTCTCGTATCTAGAATAAGTCCTTATACAATTTAAAATATGGGAGTGTAGTTCACGGTTATACATATATTTCATCTTATGCTAAGCGTATTCCAAATATAAATGCAATATTGCAGTAAACAACTTTAATATCAGACGATATATTCACCATTTTATTTACATAATCCATACTTATACATGGCTATATTTTTACTTCTTATTTCAGGACTGGCAACGTTACTATGACGACCCAAACAAAGAGCGTCTTTTGAACGTGATTTCCCTAGAGTTTTCTCACACGCGTCTAGAGAACTATGTACAAGCTCCCCGTATAGTACGCCTTATTGACTGGGTCGAGACTGTATGGCCGAGACATTTGAAGGACCAACAGGTAGGTTATGGGTCATTGGCCATCCTTTGAGTCGTTTTTGATTATTTAATTGGTGTAAGAAAAAACCTAACCTGTTACAGACATGAAAACTAATTAATTCCAATGTTTAGATCGATGGATCCTTGCATTTTATATATATATAATTGGTTTTCTCAGGAATTCTAGGTTTGATATTTTTTGCGTTTTAATGTGTTAAGAAATTAAAAAAAAATCAATTAAAAATAATTAAACATTTATTTAGATAACATAAGAATACTAAACACTTCTTGTTGGTAATTTTTTATTTGTTAGATTTGGAAAATTTAATTACATTATAACCAGAGTGGTCATTCTCTGAGCTGTATTCCAATTAAATGTATATGTGTAGAAATTAATATTTGACAGTTTATGAAAATAGATTTGAGTTTAGAAGGTCTGAACGTGGCTTACATGGCTATCAGCTAACCTACATGAAACAATGATTTTCTGGGAATCGAATTCGGGAACTATGTTAACAAATTGTAGTATTCCGGTGACTGTTTGTTAAAAGGATAAATTATTTGCATTTGGTCTCGGCTGAAACCATTATAAATCTTGATGTCAGCCAATTCACAGTTCCAATAAATAGAGATAAAACTCCCTCGCTGACCACAAGTCCTGAAAAGACCTTGAAATATAAATTTATGTTAATAACGCGATAAATATCGTTGTTTTTAAATGCGTAGTACGAGAAAATCACAACAACATACATATTTCACTTATAAGTAATTTTATTTTTCTTCTCGAAGTTATTTCTAAGATAGCATCTTCACAAAGGCCGGTTAATCATCCATCAGATGTCTATGAGCTGCCGTAATGACCCAAATCGTCGTCACAGTATTATCTACACTTATAAACGAGTATATATCTATCTCGCTACGATCAATGGAAGCGGAGTATCAAAAATAAAAGTTGTAAAAAGGGGACAAGTTATTTCCCTTGTTTCCCTCAATGTTGAGAGAAAAGAGTGTACAATTAAAAGGCCGGCAACGCACTTGCGAGCTTTCTGACATTGTTTTCTGATTGGTACATGATTGTGGAGTGTCCATGGAAGGACATAAAAAATATAATAATAATAATAATTTTATCCACCAGACAAATACAGTCCATTGATTGATTAGTAAGTTAGTAACAATAGTTTCTTAAGATCTATGTCAGTAGAATTAGTAAAAATCAGAAAAAATGGGTTTTGATTGTTATTTTTGTGCTGATAGTATTTATTAATGAAGAAAAAGACAGGACTATTATAATATGATACTACGACCCATTTAACGCGGCCAAAACCGCAGGGGAGAGCTAGTTTTAATTTAAAAAGAAAGGGTGCGTGTACTTATGTACGCGCGTAAGAAGTTATACTTTTTTGGCATTATTAAAAATAGTTTTTGATTGCATGCAAATAATTAATTACAATTAAATAATCAAAGACTGGAAAAGGAGTCATTATAGTCAATAAAGTTCAGTTTACATTTAAAAAATTTAATAAGTAAATATTTATTATTATTCTCTTACATTAAGTGTAACATAAATTATATTATTATTCGAATGTTGTTTTTAAATTATGTCCAATGCCGTAGCATCTTCCGTGGGCAACTTCATTCTGTTAATTTTGTGTCACGGTGCGCGCGCATCGTAAAATTTCACTCTCATAAATTTTTCATACCGCGCCTAAAAAGTATAACTTCAATAAATAATTACAGACGGAGTCAACAAACGCCTTGGACGACATGATGTATCCCAAAGTACAAAAGTATTGTCTGATGTCCGTGAAGGGCTGTTACACGGACTTCCATATTGACTTTGGCGGGACATCTGTTTGGTATCATATACTGCGAGGTTAGTATTTTTATATCTCTACCAATCTCTAAACGATATCTGTTCCTTTCATTCATTTATATTGGTTAAGTGGCTTATTTCCTTATTTATAAGGTTTGAGAAGGAATATAGGCAGTCCTCGACTCGTCGTTTCAAGTTACGTCGAACAATGTTTTGACACTATTCTTCAAGTATACGTCATTTGTTTCGATTTCCGGCATAGGAGTATTCACTTGTCTTGTGCAAATTTTAAGAATGCCATGAAAATTTTTGAAGAAAATGATACCAGTTTTGAGAGAAGTTTCAATGTTAATAACAAAATTTGTGCAGCCTATCAGTGTTACAAAGATCTGTCTGATAGCAAGCAGAAAGAAACGAAGCAATCTTTAATTGATAGTTTCTTTAAGCCAAAAGTTTAATTTATTATTTCTCATTACATATTAAAGTTTTATAATTATTACCAGCTGACCTGGCAAACGTCGTTTTGCCACGTATATTATTTATAATAAAAAATAGGGGTTGATCGTAGAGGGGTGAAAATTAGGGGTTGTGTGTATTTTTAATGCTGTCTCATAAAAAAAAATTCTAAAAATTAAAAAAAAATATAACTTAGGGGTGGAATACCCTTAACATTTAGGGAGATAAAAAATAGATGTTGTCCGATTCTCAGACATACCCAATATGCAGACAAAATTTCATGAGAATCGGTCAAGCCGTTCGGAGGAGTTTAACTACTACCGCGACACGAGAATTGTATATATTAGATTAAAATTAATAACACACAAATACCAAAAATAACTAGCAATTTCATAAGTGCATACAATATAATTATTATAAGAACTTTTGATAATAAAGTATGTATATCCATCAGATTCTTTCAAACCATTCTTTCCGTATCAAGTTTGACATATGTGACAACTGACAGCGCTCAAGACGAGAGTTGTGACCTGCGATATCAATAAGAATATTTTTTTTTATTGAATTATTATTAATTTCCTTCGAAGTAGCAACTTACGCAAACATTACATTTACCTTATCAAAACATATGATTAATGATTATTAATAAGATTTTTATTTGTTACAGGTGCAAAAGTATTCTGGCTAATTCCACCGACAGAACGCAACCTTCAGTTATATGAGAAGTGGGTGTTGTCTGGAAAACAATCTGATGTCTTCTTCGGTGACACAGTTGAAAAGTGTATACGGGTTCATGTAAGTGAAAAAGCAATAAGATTTTGAGACCCATGTCTACTGACTCCAATCAAGTTTATTCAATGATTTGGGTACTGGGTCTATTTCCTACAACACAATAATATATTTGGATTGAAATACACTGACACAACAAGATACGCAACTCATCATAAACAATTGACACACTGATAAATATGTTAAAAAAAAGGTGGGAACTGACCAAAGTTACAAGTAGCGGCACGAAACTCTAGCGCTGACCGTTATTGCGCTGAAGTAAAAAATAAGGTACCTGAGGGGGGCTAGCGGAATGAAGAGTTTCGATTGGCTCTCCAGTCTCATTCCGTCCACCGCGCGACAGTACACATGCGCAGCAATCCCCTCCACGTATCGGCCAGCGCTAGACTTACGTGCCGCTACCTATACGAGGTGTAATGTAGCATTCGCATCGAGCGTGTTACGCTGTGTTTTAAAATCGGCGTAACATGCTCGTCAAAACTCTGTGCTCCGCTTTCGCCGCCAGTGTTCACGAGATGGCCGACAGCCAGGACGCGTGGTATCTTTGATTCTACTTAATTATTGTTTCATCCAAATTAAGAATCATAATCATGATCACTCGCGACCTGCGACGCGTACTGACTGAACCGCGTAACAGTCAAAGGATTCGCCGAAAAACCGACAGCCGGGTGGAGCACTCTAAGTTTCCCCGTAACACGACGTTCTGATTGCACGAATGCTCGCTGTGTAACGTGTTACATTACACCTCGTAACGTTGGTCAGTTTCCACCTAAATACGTGAACTTTGAGCTTTCTATATTAAATTTAAAAGATATTTGTGTTCATAGTTTTTATAGTTTTTTTAACTTTATTTGTAGTTATTTCACAATTCTGGTTAAATTTAGGAATTCTACATTCTGTACATACAAACAAAACTAACTATTGGTCTTATTATTTTAGTTACAAGCGGGGCATACATTCTTCATACCGACTGGTTGGATACACGCTGTATACACACCAAGTGACTCTCTGGTCTTCGGGGGTAACTTTCTTCATCAGTTTGGTATAGAAAAACAGCTTAAAATCGCCCAAGTCGAAGATGTTACTAAGGTATGATTGTGTAATTACCCTAGTCTAGTTATCCCCTTTATTTATGGAAATGACGTACAAACGTGTAATCCGGAAGTCCTCAGGTGGCACAGAAAGCTTTTCTTATAGTTTTGATGTGTAATCTAATTCCATTGACCCATATTTGGGAATATATTGTTACATGGTTGTAACTCTAAACAAGAATTAATCTTAAGTTAAGATTACTTTCAATTTGTGCATGATAAAATATGTCTGAATAAAAACATAATTAAATATCTGATCATTGTTTGGTTTGTATTTGTTTTATATTATATTGGTTTGGTTTGTCATTGTAGAGTAATAGACAAAATGTTATTACAATGTTGTATATTTATTATTATTTATATCTGTCTCACTTGTAGTCGAATCTAAAACTAATGACTACCATTACTATTATCGTCTTTAATTAAAACTAATTTGACACATAAATATTTTTGTTAAAATGCCAATTACAAGTTTGTGGCAATAGATGGCGTTAATATTACATTATTAAAACTTATTTATAACTAAGACATACCTGAAATAAGAAACGACAATTAAATCTTATTAACTAATATTCCCTTATTTCTTTACTATTTACATGTAACATATAAATTAGTGAACCGCTAATATTCTGTTTAAATATCTTAACTGTCATGACACATTGTGTCAACTTCAACTTCCACAGAATGCGAAAACAAAGAAATAAAATTTCTTTAAATATGTTATATATTTTTCCAGGTGCCACAAAAATTCCGTTATCCATTCTTTACGGAAATGCTATGGTATGTGTTAGATCGCTATGTGTGTGCGTTACTCGGCCGGTCTCATCTTGCTCCTGAGGGTCAAAACCCACCTCCAACGGCTCCTAAGGAACATATACATCTTACTCAAAATGAGCTGCACGGATTAAAGGTAACATAAATTAATGAGCTTGAAATACACCCTACATTTAAATGTTTATTTAAAATGCTTTATGTATTTTTATTTTATTTAAAAGTCATGTAGAAAAGATTTTCACATAATAAAGATATAGGTTTTCCTGGTAATCAAATCTAGAATTTAGTTAAAATGTTGGTTATCAAACTTTACAAGGAAAATGGATTTTATTGATCTTTATATGAATAATCTTGCTTGTGTTCATTGATTTATTTTCATAGCCATAGCCACCAACTACATAACCTTTTTTAAATTCATACTTTATCAACATATTGTCAAAATTATATTGACGTTATTTACAATATAGTTTTACCTACGACGATTCATTACATTGTCTTATCCTATGATTAGTAGTCTAGTCTAGTCGTCTAGTAAAACAAAATAAAAATGCATAATATTTTTTATTACAGGAAATAGTACTATATCTGCATCAATTGCCTGCCGCACGTAAATCAGTTCCCGAATTACTCAGCGATCCCATAGCATTGGTTCGGGATGTGCGGACCTTGGTGGAACAACATCGTCATGATAAACAACAACTTGCGATTACTGGACAGCCCATATTGAAAGGTTAGTTAGTAACTACATTGTATCTGCCATAACATCTCAGTTGAACACACGTTTTTCTGGAAACCTGTTTATCTGTTCTACCTCTTTTAAATGGACTTTTTACAAAATTGTATAAACTATAGAATTTTTCTAAATTATTAGTCACTATAGAGTCTATAAAAATTGTTATTTTAAATAATTTTAAGTATTGGCTTTAAAAATTCAAATTAAACATTCACAATTTTAACAACCCGCCAAAATGCATCTCTAGGCAAAATGGCGTCGCACCGCTTTGACGTACCATGTCTGTAAACACGTAAACAATTTCAAGTTTTTACGTGTTAATTATGATTCTTAAATTACACAAAACCACATTATATTAAGATCAAAGTCAGTATTAGGATTAGGCAGACTAATGGTTCTAATTATAGATTGTTTGATAAATAAATATTTATGGACAAGTTATTTTATTCAATAACGCTTATTAAAGTCGCTTCATGCAGATTACTCTTAATAGCACTCTATTTTTCGTAATAAATTTAATCACAACCTCTACTAATTATAATAATGCCCTGGTACAAATCAATCAATCAATCAATACATATTATGAGAGTTGAACATTTATTTCTTTTACGTAGTACATATATATTATATTGGCATACAGACAGTTTTAAATATTTTTTACATAGGTCCAGATGACGCTGGCGGTGAAAGGATTCGCCAATGGGGTGGCGGTAGAGGGCGTGGTGGGCATCGCGGTGGTCCCGCCAGACCACGTCCCGAACATGCCAATAACGCACCTAGGCGACGCCGAACCAGGTACAATCTTTTTACTTTTCTAAACATTATTTTCATTGTAAGGGTTTATTTAATCCATAATCGATATATCAATACAATAGCTTAAAGACATTTTTTGGTTTTGACACTAACCAGCAAACTTAATATGATTAATGTTTTTGTTAAAATTGTTATCATCTTAATACAACAACAAAATATAATTTTGTTTATAAGTTTATTTATAATCCTACATATATTATATTACCCGAACGATTTTATATGCTAAATAAAATTACATAACATTTTCAGGTGTAAGAAATGTGAAGCTTGTCAGCGTACAGACTGCGGTGAATGTGTGTTCTGTCATGATATGGTCAAATTCGGAGGGATGGGTCGAGCTAAACAGACTTGTGTTATGAGGCAGTGCTTACAGGTATATATAATATTATTTTTTAACTATTAAATACATTTATTAGGTATTTGTTGTAAAGTAATTATAACATGTAACAAGCGAACAATCCCAAATTGTGAGAAGTGAATACTGCGAAGAAATTACTGTTTCAGATTTAACATATAAATATAATATTTACATTATTGTATGTTGTAGTTCATTTATTTTCAAAACAAACTAAAAAAAAACAATGTTTGTGGCTTCAAAATCACACGGCTTATAGTCAATGGAGTTCCTGTATAATATCCCACTAGGATAAGTTTTTCATAAAAAACTCCAGTAGGTCATTAATAAATCTTGGAATTATGACCGGTTTAACCCTAAACATAATTTGATATACTTCAATTTTGGTTTCCAGCCAATGTTGCCTGTCACAGCATCTTGTGCCGTTTGTCACTTGGATGGATGGATGCAAACTCCGGTTGCACCTCAGGCTAAAGGAAATGCTGGTAATTATATCAATATATACTTTAAATTAGGACAAAATTATTTGGTTAGAATTCAGATCAATTCTTATAATGAGACAAATTTGCAATTATTTAAATAAATCTTTCATGATTGAGATAACCCACTACTAACGTTTCAAATATAATACAATTATTTCAGATCATTAAAAGTTAAATGAAAATAATAATTTGTTCTAGAATTCGAATGGATAATGATAAAAAATATTGTTGATAATGATATGTTAATGAGTTAATAAAAAATATTGTTTTGCAGGTCGAAACGGTTCTTCATTACTTCGTGAATGCTCAGTATGCTACAGCATAGTACATGAAACCTGTGTGCCAGCTGGAGGACAGTTGAATGAAGACTTGCCTAACTCCTGGGAGTGTCCCACTTGTACTACTATGGGACTTAACCATGACTACAAGGTTTGTATGAATATATGATTTACACAAAAAAACATATAAAATAATAGTTGTTTTTCACACAAACAATATATAGTTTTGTGGGCTCAAGAAAGGTTCACCTACCTGTTATATTAAGTAGATTTAGTTAGACATTTAAAAATAAATTGCAATATGCAATTGTGTTTATAAAAAAGTTGGTTTGAAGGAAATTTATATTTTCTATGAGTAGAATAACCTCCGTGGCTAAGTGGTTAACACAAATGGCGTTAATCCGAGGTCTCTAATTTGATTCCCGGTTGAAAATTGAAGGTTAAATTTAAGCATAGAATTAAGAATATTCACACAATATACTTCATTGAACTATTTAAATTATAATTTCAGCCGCGCCATTTCCGTGCCCGTCAGAAATCTTCCGATCTTCGTCGTATGAGTGTTAGCTCCGACGCCAGCCAACTCAGTCAGAATTTACAAGTAAGTACTGAAATTACTTTATTGTTATGTTTAACAATACTTTATCTTTACATATATAAATATTCTGTGCGTGTGTTTGTAATTAAACTCCTAACCAACTGGACCAATATTGATGAAATTTTTCGTTTTTGTTCGTGTGTACGCGAGAATTTATTATATCTATTAGATTTAAAAATCATTATAAAACAGATTCAGAAATCTGAGGCCAAGACCTAAAGAGGTGTAGTGCCACTGATTTTTTTTATTCGAGAATGGTTTAGATTTACAATTAAATGTTTTTTTTGTTTTTAAGAAGTGTATACAGGAGAACGTCTGTTGGGTCTCCTAGTATATTATAAAAACAATGTAATAAACGCAACTACAATGTACGAGAATTCAGTCATGTAAACATCATTATTACTATCGGTTAGTCATAGGTTTTTGTGAAGAAACTAGCAAATTGTTCCGGTGCAATTCCCAGATTTTTAACTGAAACAAATATTAGATGATATGAGACATATTTTTTATTACTAAAGTTCTATATGATACGAACATTAATTACTTTATCGATATTTTACATTTTCTTATTATAAAGCTCGGTTGATATTCTTTATATAAATTAATATTATAAATATAAGTAGTAGTTGTGATATTGTTAATTTTCTACTTGACAAAACTTTTCAGAATAAATTACCTCCTCCATCATCAATGTCGGTGAAGACTGAAGCCACTTCTGATGCTGAGAATAAGGGTGATATGCCAATTAAAACTGAAATGGGTTTGTACCTCAGCTGAATTTTATAAAATTTAATTTTAATGTTAGCATAAGACATAACACAATTATAAATATGATTTTGAAAATCTGCTTCTGAAGTACAAGATAATTGCAGAAGGGCTTTAGATATAATTGTCTCCTTTTTATCCTGTTTTTATAATTACTTTCCTTAATTGGAAATTTAATAAGTTTATTTCGATTTGATTAAATTTTTTAATATGTATAAGATTGAAGCCTTTTGGCTTTCGGGTGTCAAACAGTATCTGGTCCCTCGTTTTACTAGTGCTACTCTTTATTGTTTAATATATATTTATTAATTAATTATAAATATTGGTTGTGAAAAAGTTTGAATGGTGATTGTATTAGAAAATACATATGACTGATATAGGACTATATTTTTCTAACCCCTTAAAAGTAGTACTGTTTAAAAAAAAAACAAAGTATTTTTTTTGAATACGTTGTTTAATGTCAAATATATTAAATTACAATGTGTACTATATCTAACAAAATATTTATTATTATTTTAAGACGTGAAACAAGACGACGAAGTCAAAGAAGCAGGCGATAGTGCTGATAGGGGTGAGGACTGGGAACCAAACAGCAAGAGGCGACGAGCCAGTGATGAAGATGAGGCACCGAAGAAACAGGCTTTGAGGGCGCATTTGGCTTTGCAGCTTACTCACCACTCCGCGAAGGTACCTATGCATTACCTTTATATTAGTATGGGGCTATGGAAATACATATAATATTGAAAAGTGCGATTAGATTTTTTTTAATAAGGATGTTAAACTATAAACCTTAAAAATCAATAAAACGCTTTATTAATTTCATGAAAATGTCGGGAAAAGAGAAATATTTGAATGTGTGAATATCTTTTCAAATTCCGGCATATTTTATATTAAATTGTACCTCACTATTCCAGCCCCTAAAGAAACCCTTATATCCGGTTCGCCCAGCTCCGATCTCCATATCAAACCTGGCTGGTACTCCGTGGCTGGATCGAGACGCGATGTTGAGTGTCTTTGCAAAACTCACGCCGCATGAATTAGCCACTTGTGCGCTTGTATGCAAGGCCTGGGCTGAATATTCGGTGAGTAACAAAAACATTATTAGGAAACTAATAAGCGAGGAAGGCAACAGGCGGTGTATCCTGGCAACCCTAGTATGCCATAATTATAAAAATATTTTGTAGGAAGTGCAAGAAACACACATATAAATATAATTCACTTACTGGTTTTCTAACTCATATATATGTTGTCAAATTGTTAAAAAAAAACTTCTTTGTTAAAATGTCATATAATTTATCTTATTGTTTATAATTTTTAGAATATCTCTAGTTAGGGAGCGTTCAAGTTTTACGTAACGAATTTTTTTTGTTTCCTTTTGTACAACGTTACAATGCGGGGCGGGGATTGAATTACGCGTTATTGTAAATATTATTTTCGACTTTTCAGTACTTTACTCCCTTAAACAAATCCTTTTTTACCTTATCTGAGAAAAATCACTTATTTTTATGTACATTTGATGAGAGCTTTATTGAAAGACAAATTTGGAGCTCAACACAAAAGTTTTGTTATGTATACTTGGTGTTTTATAAACATTTTAAAACAAATGATTTGTTTTGTTTATTTCTGTGCAAAGATGATACAATAAACAAAATATTTCAGATGGACCCATGTCTATGGCGTAGCATGTCGTTTGTCCAAGTGCGCGTATCGGCCGCTCAGTTAGCAGGCATTGCGCGACGACAGCCCTTATCTTTAGGCCTTGAGTGGTGCCATTTAGCACGACGACAACTTGCCTGGTAAGTTACATCTTTAGACAATCTTTTTTTATTTAAATGCTTTGCATAGCGAGCATAGTAAATATACATTAAGTAATAATTATTAATAATCTTAGTTTAAATTTATAGTATCGAAAATTAACATTTTATTTTTGTAAAAGGTTTACTAAACCTGGATTTAGTAGGCAGTGACGCCAGCTTAAGAATAAAATAAAGTAATTAAAGTTAATTCTATATATTGTTCGTGATATTGAAATATTTGTTATTTTTGTATTATGTCACTTGAGTTAGTAAATATTTCGATTTACTTTTTTGTAGGTTAAACATAAAAAAATATGTAGCATTGAATTTTTGATTGCCCTCAAATGGGTCTAATTGGTCCCTCTTTCGGTGGAGAACTTTTTTAGTAGCACTTATGAAATGTCAGAATTCTACGGAATGAAACATTAGAGTATAGTTAAATTTTAAAAATAATAGTTTCAACTGTTATTTGGGTTACAGGCTTTCATACCATAAATAGGTTTTTTAATCAGTTCGGAAGGAGAAAAATCGTAAATTATATACTGTTCTCCGTTAGGTTAGTACTACTTGTTCCGCAAAAAATATAACACACCATATTTAAATATTCCAGGTTACTGGCAAGGCTCCCAGCCCTTCGATCATTATCTCTCGCTGGTTCCCCTGCCGAGGCAGCCCTAGCGCTTCGATCCAGCTCGTGTCCACCCTTAACATCACTGGATCTATCTTTCGCCCGTTGCCTTGACGACCCGAAACTCCGGGGCATTTTAGCCCCACCGGAGAACTCCCGCCCAGGGGGTGGTGCCCGTTCGGGGACTGAGCCGTCTCGATTAGCAGCACTTGCGGTCTTGCGGCTCCCAGGAACTGATATCACTGATGTTGCTATGCGATATGTTGTGCAGGTAAAGAAAGAAGAGAAAATTGTTTGGAGTCTGTGCGAAAAGAGAATCGGCATGGCGCTTATGCGAACTAATATTAGGTCCTTACATATGAAATTGGCGATTTGTATTTGAACAAAAAGTAGTTTTTTTAAAATAGTATTTATTTAATTAATCAAAGTATGTATATTCCTTACTTTTGTTAACTTATAGGTAGTTCATTGATCCCTTTACTAAAAACCATTTGTATAGGAATCAATAAAATCTTTGAAGGCAGTTTCGACTGCCCCATCAGAGTTGAAAATAAATTATATATTTTCATAATATCTTTCAGGCTTTACCAAAGCTGGTAGAACTTGATGCTTCGTCCTGCGCACGTTTAACAGACGCTGGCGCAGCACAGTTGGCACATCACGGCCTTCGGCGATTGTCTCTGGCCGGATGTCGATTGCTGACCGAGGCTTCATTGGACCATCTTACTCGTTGCCCTAATCTTGAGCGGTAAGAACTATTCAATTTGATGACAGTGTACGGTTCAAAATGGAACACAAAATTTATGGTTGTTATAAAACAACTCAAATACATTAAATAAAATGCAATATCAAAAAGAAACAAATTATTTATTATAAGTCTGTTATTGGTCTATTGGCTCGGAACCAGCACCTCACCACAGATAATGTGATCTTAAATTGAATTGAAACCTCCTTGGTCGGGACACATTGTACTTTAACAATTAAAAAATTGTTTTGTTAGGAGAATAATGCTTTCATTTAATTTTTTTAATTTTCTTAAAGAAGTATATAAATATATATTGCATATTTTATGCCAATAAAAGTTTGTATTTCATTTCATAATTAGAATATTACCGAATGACATTATATAAATAATATTAAAAGATTTCATAATTATTTCAGATTGGACCTACGACACGTGCCACTGGTCTCAACGCAGGCGGTTATCAAATTCGCAGCCAAATCCAAGCATGACTTGCACGTGAAGGACGTTAAACTGGTCGAGTTGAGGGCCACCTGATCCGAGGAGGACGTGGTCGAGACCACGTCGAACGATGACGTCATCAATGACGCCGCAGACACGCAAGAAGCTGCTTAAGTGACTTGTGAAATTTTGGTTCTAAGTGATAAGTGATAACCTAAAACTCGGTATGTGTATGTGACGTCACAGATGTCGTCCACGTTTACAGTGACTTGGATGCTGTGATGAATGTTGAAACCAAATGGTACCTTAAGGTAATTTTAAGCTCATTTTAGTTGCAGTAGGCCTGTTTTTGACCCTGTTTAAGTTGGTATACACCATTGTCGAAAAAGGAGTATTTTATTAGGGTTCAGATATAAATTTCTTTATTAATACAGAACCACAATGCCATCATTTGAATGTAGTGTCATTTTAACTCATATATAAATCCCAATTACTGTTTAGGGTAATTTCAGGCAAATATTCGCTAAGGTTGACTGAGTTATTATAACTCTTTGAATATCATATTTATAAATGACTTGCAGTTTATTTTTACAAAATTAAGGTATTTTTTAACCCAACAATATTATTATCATATTGTCGGGAGAAAATCATCAATATTTATCACAGTAAAAATTTAAATTATGTGAACATTTATATTCATCCTTGGAATTAAGATGTCATAAATCACATCTCCAAAAAACCTAATCAAACCTGATACATGGTATATTACAACAACTACTAATCTAACATCTTAATGCTATTTTTTGGATTTAACTTAATAAATTTTTTAGAACACCTTTGTGCCAACATAGCACATCATTTTCAAAGCACAATCTACAAATTAGTTAAAAAAACTATAAATTTTATTGCATGCTGTTGCATTGATATATATTTTATTTCTTTTTGTTTTTATTTCAAAACTCAGCTTAGCTTGAGTACTATTAGGATAAAATTCAGAGACAAGGCTCGTGAATAAATAAGTATCGCCAAGCCATTACTGCCTTGTCTTAAGTTTCTGTCAAGTAAAAGTAACCTTATATCATGGAAGAATTTTAACAAAACGTTTATATAATCTAGATGCAACCGAACCTGTCGTTACACTAAAATTTGAACTCACTTTTATGTATGAGAGCATTTTAGAGATAGATAGAGAGTGAAAAATGTCTCTGAATCTTGTCCTTACATCATTGGTTTTCACCACCAGAAAGTTGATAGAAAATCAGACATTATTATGACCAACATAGGAATAGCATAATTTATATACATTATGACTTAATCTCATGTTTGTTTTGAATTGATGAAAACCAGTGCTCACCTGTATTACCTTTAAGATATATATGTATATATTTATGAATCAAGGGCAGATTTGGTTTTGAGTGGCCTATGACTTTAAGTAATGTTTATTGTTTACTCCAAATAGACTAATTTTAAGTTGCTTTTAGTTTTTTAGTTCTAGTCGCTTAATAGGAATATTAATATATCGAGGCTAAACAATTGATTTTATAAAATGCATTTATGTTCAATTAAAGCTTTTGATGTAATTGATCTTTCAATGATTTCGTTTAAATGCATTTTTGTACTAAAAAATCAATTGTTAGTAGATTTTGTAAAATAGAATGACTGGTCAGTGTAGGTCTCACAGCCGCCTATAATTACTTAGGCGAATAGTTTCAAGTATTAATGTGTCAACTTTCAGAAGTTTTTTGTCATTTGAGAAAACTTTTATGATCCCACAAGTATTTGCTACATTTATAATAACCTTAATTTCATGATTTCATTTAATTTGAGATTTTAAATTTCATTTGATATTGGGTAAGTTGTTAAGCTATATAAAATGGAGCTTTAAGACACAATAGTTATTAATTTATTGCAGTGCTGTGTAATATTTTCGTTTTTATAAGACAAAATTATTTGCAGTATAGGCTCATTTTTATAACATCATAAATTTCTTAACACTTGCTTTATTATATCACATTAGATAAATTACTTGGCTACTTAGGAAAATTTAAAAAAAAATTACCTTTAATATCAATAAATTTTGTTGTTTATAACATCAACACCTAGCTGTATTATTGTTGTCAATAACTTAAATATGTTTTAAGAATATGTAAGTTATTGACTGAATAGGTAATAAGTATTGTGTGCCTCTGTGTATAGACAGTTAGGGATTTATGTGAAGGGTACTTACTTAGAGGATATGATTAGGCAAAAAAAATTATATGTAATCAATTAATGTATTCATATGTTTCGCCAGTTCAAAATTAAAAAAAAACTTCCTGCCTCAGCTGGTTATTCAATGTGTTAACAATACAGTGTAATTAAAATGTTATAAAAAACCAAGGACAGTTTAAACTATAGCTATAGTTTTAGGCCTTCCAAAAAACCCTACCAGAAGGCCGCAAAAGTACTTCTGGCGCTAAATGTATTCATGGGCTTCACTTTTGGCATACAGAGACTATCAATCAATATTGTGTAATGCTCAGATTCACAGTCAAGATTTAGCACTAAGTCTTAAGCTTAGGTTTCCTAAAAAGCCGTGCCGTTATCTAACGGCCGTAATGTAACGTTGGGTGACGTCACCCATACGTTGTCTATAAATAACATCGGAGTAGGTTTTCTAGAGAACGTTGAGTGTCACCGTAACGTCAAATAGCGGTGCTGTCATTTGCATGACGGCCGTCATAGCGGTGATAAACATTAGATCAACGTTTTTCGCGTGTAGCGGTGCCCATATTTAATTATTACAATGAGTGGAAACGTGACTTGGACGAGCAAAAATGATTGTTATTTTGCATTATGTTAAAAAGTAAAGACGGCCGTTATTAACAACAGTAAAATGACGGCCGTTAGTTAACGGCACCGCTTTTCTAGGAAACCTAAGCTTTACTTACTCCCAATAATGTAAATGTCAATAAAATATTTTGGACATATGGGACGAGTCTGTATATCTTACCTTAACATCATTGTTAACATTATTTTATTCGTACACTTGTTATTGAAAACTGAAAATATCTTCTTCACCTTTTTGCATAATGCCTAAAACTTTATGGTAAATGGATAGGAAGCTATGTACTTCTAAGTGAGTACCCTACATTTTACATATAAGAATTAATGTAGATAGTATTTAGTTTAAGATTGAGAATTTCGAAAGACTTGGCTTAGCTGGCAACTGGTTTGCAGATATGGTGATATTATAAGGACTATAAGTTATAGATTTTATGTTGAAGAGTCTTATTGTATCATTGGTTACCATAAGCACTTATAGTATTTGAAATAAATATTTACAATGATTTGAGTGGTTTTACTTAGAATTAACCTAGTCCGGTCACGAAAACAATAAGTATATGTTTGTAAGATTTTTGAAGTTAAGTATATCTTTAGGCGCGTTATGAAAAATTGATGAGAGTGAAATTTTACGATGCGCGCGCACCGTGACACAAAATTAACAGAATGAAGTTGCCCACGGAAGATGCTACGGCATTGGACATAATTTAAAAACAACATTCGAATAATAATACAATTTATGTTACACTTAATGTAAGAGAAAAATAATAAATATTTATTTATTTAATTTTTCAAATGTAAACTGAACTTTATTGACTATTTAATGACTCCTTTTCCAGTCTGATTATTTAATTGTAATTAATTATTTGCATGCAATCAAAAACTATTTTTAATAATACCAAAGAAGTATAACTTCTTACGCGCGTACATAAGTACACGCACCCTTTTTGTTGTTTTGTTTATTGATTGATATAAATTGCTTTCATTTGCGGATTGGCGCGCTGTGCCATCGGCTTCAAGTGGAGGTCGTTTCTTGGAGATACGATCTCCAAGCTTTGAAAAAAGGGTATACTCTCTTAAAAGCCGGCAGCGCACCGACTAATATGGGTTACCATGGGCTGCGGCAGCTGTCTTTTATGGCTGTTCCATATGCTTGTTTATTGTATTAAAAAAATGGGAAAGATGGATTTTATGTGTAAGTATAATTCAAATAAAGAAAGTAAAAGTAAATTTATCATGTATACAAAAATATATTTTTTTGAACATTATTTCAAGTATTAAATAAATAAATAAACCAGTGGCGCTACAACCTCTAGGCCTTGGCCTCAGATGTCTGAATCTGATTCATGATCATTTTTAAATCTAATAGGCAAGAAGGTGAACAGGGTCTAAGACATGATGCTTTCCTTCACCTTTCGAGCAAATGTTAAATGCGCACATAGAAAGAAAGTCCATTGGTGCACAGCTGGGGATCGAACCTACGTCCTCAGGTCTGAGAGTCGCACGCTGAAGCCACTAGGCCAACACTGCTTATTTCAAGTATTAAAGTAGGTATACAAAAAAATTACAGGTCCATTTGATAACCTTCGGTTTTTTCGAAGTCGGTTAAAGATATTTGCACACCTAAAAATTTGTTGTGGGCAATTCTGGGGAAATTTTGTTAAATGATCTTGATTCTGTAAAAAATTTATTTATGTTTTAAGTATTAATAAACATGAAGTATATTAGTTGCTTGATGAAGAATGTTGTTATACATCGGGTTCTTAAATTATTAGTTACGTTCCCACAATCGGTAAAACTTCAAATGTCAATACATTTCCTGTAAACAAAAAAACTACTATTAACTAATAAATTTATATCATTTATTCGTACCTTTTGACTTGCCAAAAAAGTAAATTTCTCTAAATTTACATTTATTACCTGTTCTCAACGCAAAGGAACGGTCAAGAACCAGGAAGAAACTTTCCTTCACCCTTAATTTACCGAAAATACTTTTTTGTTCTATGTTCCACCTGACCAAATGTCTATAAACTTATTATGGTAAACAGATAGGAAGTTAGCAATGTAGATAGTATTTAGTACCTATAAGATTAAGAATTTCGAAAGCCTTAGGTGGCAACTGTTTTGTTTTCCTTCTAAGGACATCCATTTTTTTTAATTAATTTACTTTTACCTATTCCTTAATATGGAAGAGACTTTATTAATTTTAAAAAAATAGCCTTTATCAGCGGTGGTTATGCCGAAATAGATTACGCTAAGTAAGTACGTTAAATTAAGAATAACATGCAAACACAGAACATCAAAGTAAACAAATTAGGAAGATTCAAATGCGCTGTTTTTTCTTTATTACCCCATTTCTGGATGACATTCTATGTACTTAATCTGGCCATAAATACTGTTACAATTTAAAAATAAACAAAATATTATATTTGAATTTGGAATCGGTCATTTTTATATGATTGTTCATTGCGATTTCTCATTTTGGCGCCAATACATTGTAAAATTTTTTGCGATATTAAAATGGAGTGGGGTGATAAAGAGAACCGAATCGCTTTAATTGCATTACACAAAGTAGGTATGGAGCCAAATGTAATTTTTAAACTATCCATACGCTTGGTATTAGTAAAATGTTTGCGTACCGGGCTATTAATAAGTACATTGAGATCTCCTCTGTTTATGACAAAAAAAGATCTGGCCGTCCACGTAGTGTTACGAAAAAGGTGGTCAAAGCAGTAAGGGAAAGAATCGAAGAAATCCTGTCCGAAAGCAAAAGATTTTATCTCGGGAGATGAATTCATCACTTCGAATAAGCTTTTTATATTTTAAATTGTTTTAAAATATAATTTATGTATTAAACTAACACACTGTAAAAGTAAAAAATGTTATTTGCAATAGTAAAATTTTTTTTCTTTGTTTCAGTATTTATGGCAAGACTAGGTATATTAAATACCTATCTTGCATATCTATATATTTATTAAAATAACACCTACAGCCCTCTCAATACTTGAACACGCACTCAAAATAAATGAGAGGCGACGAGATTAATCGAAAATCCAATTACGTTTTCGAAATTTCTCATTTTTCCCCAGAGCAGGTTCAAAGCTCAAGGAAAATTATTTTCTTCGCCCCTTGAAATGAAAAATAAACGTACCGACCGTTATAAGGATGCTTAGGAAAGTGAAAAAGAAAACGCGTAAACACAGGAGTGAAGGAGACAGACTACTTGTGTCGCGCCATACTGGTTTAGCACTTCCCGTGCCCCGAGGGATCCGTCAAATGAGTCAATAATACTTATTTATTTTAGACAAAGGTTGGTTTTAAATTCACAAGAGAAATTAAATATTTTAACTTATATGATTAATGCATAGTCTATGGCTGCATTGAATAGATTTATTTATTTTATCGAAAAATTATTCCTCTCATAGCAGCAACGTAATGCATGGTGATGCAGATGCAAATAATAATATTTAATACCGATAAATAATTTAGCGCTATTGCTATATTATTATAGCCTTTATTATAGCGAGAGAATATAATAGGGTTGAACTAGGATTTTTAATTTAAATAGAGTCAAAGTTATCCAAGAACTATAGTTATATGATCATTTTGCATTGATTACTATTTATTTTCATAAACGTAGCTTTTTCATTTAAAATTGCAATTTTAATCGTGAGCCCTAGACGATATATGAAGCATAATTTGCTGGTAAACTTGCTAAATTTTCCAAATTGAAGGCCGCTATTAAATTATTCATTAAAGTATTCAGAAGTTAAGTAACATAAACATTTTCTTTTTCAATATGACAGTAATTCCAGCTGTTGTAGGCAGTTGACAGGATAATAGCGGGTTAGTGAGGTTAGTGTGATATCGATCGGAGTCGAACTCGCTACCGCACGCGAACTTGCCGCTAACCACTGCTTCTCGCGTCGCACGAGTGACGTACGTCAGGTACCGTCGAGTAGACAATTGCATTTGAACAATATAAATCAAAACTCAACATTTCTTGAAGATTAGAAAACAGTTTTTTTTTAATACCTCAAATCTAACACATTATAATTAATTGTTTATAATGAATAAACACATTTTTATTTTCAACAGACGTTGGATAGGGCAAGGCTGTTATAGTAACAATGGGATCTTTGTTTCACGCGAGTTAATGCTAGCTTTCTGGAGATTTTTCAAATTGAATTAAAGTCTATATTTGCCAAGAATGTGGTAGATATATAATTATTATCGAAATTAAACGTTAAAATATGAGAAACATCACAATAAGATACACTAAAAAGTGAAAATATGATTGGTCAATTCATTAAAACTAACAATATGTTACAAATGACGGTACGAGAATGTCTTTAAAAATCTAATCATACATTTCTGTATGCAATTTTTTTTTATAAAATTGTGTGCCTGACGGTTCTAAGCGTGTGGTTAGAATGAATGGCAGGCACGCGACGGCCTGCCTCCTTTCTAATTCTTACCATTTTCTAGCTGTTTTCGTTTTAACAATCCTTAGTTTGATTATTTGCTTTATTCGCGGCAATCGCAAATCAGAACATTTTTTTATAGACTTTTTTCTCTGTACACCAATTGAGACATACAGACGCTGTATTAACACGTCACCATTAAGAATAAAGATATATAGGAAGATATATTCGTCGTATCGTCCGTATTGAAAGGAGTACAGCCCTGCGATTCTGTAACTCACTTTTCGAACTCACTCAGCGGTTTTCGCAACGGCGGTCGCTCTGAAATCAGTCGTGAAGCAGTCCTTTTTGGATTTGGCATTCTAATAGACAATAAACTACAAGCTTCCACCTTTTCAGAATGCCAAATCATAAAATGACTGCTTCACGACTGATTTGAGAGCGATCGGCGATCCGAAAACCGCTGTGTGAGTTCGAAAAGTGAGTTACAGAATCGCAGGGCAGGATTCGACGGTGACACAAACTGTATGTTCGCTACAAGCAGTTGTTTGTTGATATGAGGTGATGTTCACACATAAAAACTAAATTGATACGAACATGTATTTACAGTGTATATTCGCGGGTGCTTCACGGACCCATTAGACTTTAATAAGTACAAAGAATCCCTCGTGTGTGTTGCGATATTGCGGACTACTTAATTGTGAGGATCTGGATCTGGTTAGCGCTGCGCCTTTCATTCTCATGTCATTTACACACGTGTATGTCCTTTCTATAACATATTTTCATAAGTATCTGATTGTCCTCTTTGTAACATGTGATATTTGAGATCAGAAATAAAATAAAATTGATTAAATTACATTTTCTAAGTCTAGGTACTTTAGTAGTAATAGGAAACTGTTGTCAGTAGGTAAATTATTTATGTGTTCCACTTGAAATAATTTTTCGGTAGTATCAAAAAATGTTTTACATAATATTGCATCTGTAAAATACTTGTTTGCAGCAACCACTTAAGATATTTTGCCTTATTTTGTAAAAAGTATAAATTATTCCTGTTCAAGATAACATGTTTAAATACCAATAACATTAACGTTAATAAACTATTTATTTGTAAATTATTAAATTTAGTAAGAATATTGAGAATTTATAAATTGTCGTGATTTAAATTTTAATTACAAAGAATTTCTGAATTTATAATGTTCGCGTAGTTAATAGATACTTATTAGGAACTTTATTACATTTTTAAATCTGATTTTCTTTTCTAAGTCATAAAACATTTCTTTAAATTTCTGCATTTCTATTTCTTCTATAAATAAGACTGTCGCACGTCATTGAGTCGAATATATTGTAAGTGGGTGTCAGTAGCTCCGCGTCGAGTATTCCCTGAAGTTATTATGGCCCAGTGAACCGCGTAACTAAGCTGGGCCCACTGTAAATAATACATGTTACAAATACTACTCCTTTTATATGAGTAGATGGCTCTGTCGTATACAGAAATGCTTCAATCTACGACTGGCCAATATTAGAATTCGAATTTGGAATGTTAAAAAGTAAATAAGCATGGAAAGATTTTAAGACATTTTCAAATTTAGAGTTTTAATGTCGTAAAAGTTTGATGGTTTAATTAAAACATTTATGGAATCGCAAATAAAATGAGTAGGTCGAAACACTTTAGCCGGCCCTATGGGCGAATAAAAAAATATAATCTCGAATTTCATTAGCTAAGCAGCGCTAATATTGTTTTAAAAATTTTATGATCTGCTAATGAGACCAAGCCAAGTCTTTTCGTGCACCAATTTACTGTTCTTTAATCTTGTGCTACAAGTGAAAATAAATAATATATAATAATAATAATAAGTATCTACTGTAAAAAATAAAAACCATAGACAATGCCATCTTTATTTATTGTAAATAATTAAAATACATACACTATAAAACACGCAAAGGTGATAAATAATTAGATTATTGCTATAGATATATAGGTATGAATTTTAAAAGCAGATATTTTAATAATTTATATCGCAAATAATTTCATTAAATTATTTTTAAACCCTATAACCCTTATATTTTATTAGTTTGTAGCACACAATCAAACCGGAATCTGGGGACAAGTGTAAACACAAATTGTCCCCGATCGCAGTAATCGTATGTACATAATGAAATGAGTGCAATATGCGTCGTACGGCCTCCTCCCGTGGGACTACCATTCAACACTACTTGGACAACGATGTGTACGAATTGGATGCGCAATACATTTTTTAACCGACTTAAAAAAACCGAAGGTTACCAATTCAGTTTAAAGATTATAATGGACTTAAATTAATTTATTTTACTTTGGCCACAGTCTACAAAAAGTAGATTTCTTATTTTAAAATGCCATAAACGCTTTATACGTGACCTAGTGATATAAAATGGCATAGATTTAATATAACATAAGCAACTTTAAAGAGGCAGAGTGGAGGGCACCAGACCTCGAGGCTGATCTTCTAATCTACCATCACCCAGGCGCAGGTTTGCCGAAGACAGAGGACAGTGGAGGAAGTTGTGCCACTAACACGACCTTTAGAAATGAAGAGTGCTAGTGAAGAAGAGACCTAAGACCAGGTCGCAGACGCGCGTCTCGGTTGAAAAATCTAAGACAGTGATAAAAATTTAGTCAAAGCACTAAGTTATTGTTCAGAAAAGCGGAATCCAAAATTAAAGTAGCCATGATGATCGCTAACCTTCGAAGAAGCAGAGAACTTAACTTATTATGCTAGAATATAGTCGTAATTGTTTTTAAGCCTATCAAGATTATAGTATAATGTGTAATTAAAAAAAGTAGAAGTACAAATACGTCCGGGGTTCACATGAGAAATGATAACTAGCATTGCTTATGAACAGCATCCGGACATCCATGAGTGCGTTGCATTTTAAAAATCACAGAAGAGCTCTGTTGGATTCTATTTTCTAATAGTACCTTGAAACTGAGCATGTATTTCAGTGTTGCAGCGACATTAAAAAAGGACTTTGTGTTCTTTCTTTTTTTTGTTCTAGATACTCTTCGTCATTTATCTATATTTCAAATATAAAAATCATTCAAATATAAAGTATACGTTATAATTTAAAATAATTTGTTGATCAATACTTCTTAAATGATACCACATCCACGACTTCATAGAGCTAAGTGCAGGCCTCCGGAGACTTCGCCCCGCCATCGCCGATCAAGTCCTGATTTATTTGTCCCGATGCACAAGTGTGTTTACCAGCTATCCACTGTTTACTGTTCATTTATTTTTTACGCCGTGTTTGATAATATATGTCAAATAGAATTTTTAATTTAGTCCGTGCAGTGAGCGTGGAACGGACACATTTCTGTGACTGTTTTTATAAATAAGTAAATTTGTAAGTACAGATTATTCTGTGTCAAAACTAGGCAGTGGTTAAAGGAATAAATCTTACGAAAGATTTACGTATTATAATATACAAATATTTAAAATTATTATTATTAAAATCAGAGTAAAGGTGTTGTATTAGACCGAGATCGCGTGACACCCGTGGGATATGCAAATAGAAGCGCTAGTATAGCAAATTTATAATTTAAATCCAACCTAGCTTAGCGAATTCGAACCCCCAAGCCGAACCGTACACAATTGACGTTTCGCGAACCCCACTCTTTTATGCGTGCGACATGAATGCACCGTCTAATCTCGTTCACGTGTACGACACGCGTCCGTCTCCTGCACACGACATCACAATCAGCTTTATAAAAGCATCTACGATTTTCCCTAGACATAAGAAAATCAGTCCTACACTGGCAACACAAGTTCTAAATTAGATTTTTCAAATTTTGGCGCTTACCGCCATAGAGGTTTTAATAAAAAAGCGTAACCTTTATCTTAACTGATTGGATAATCTGTGTTCAAACGATATACTATGCCCATAGACTATGCCGTATCGGAAACAGAGATCTAAGCTTCGACATCCTGATTAAGTTTTCTGGTTGGGGTAGGAAATTATAGTGATTTTTTTGACGTCAGAATTGTTTCCTTTGTTGGTGTTTTTGGGGAAATCTGTCAAAAATTGGCATTCATGGTAATTATTGGCTTTGTGGTGGAGGCGGAGTTGGATTTGACATTACAGATTTATCCGTAATTTCTGGATTAAATGTAATTTTGTATCCAAATTATATTTTATTCTACTCACTTATTTTTATTATTAAAGTATGTGACTTTATTCTTTATTTTTGTGGTAGTAAGTGTTGATTAATAAAAAAAATTTGACCTACATAGTAATAATAATAATTAATAAATAGAAAATTAAAACAAAGTTTGGTCCCCGTGGGAGTGTGCCTTTGATGCTGGCAGCATTTCCTCTCTGTATTGCGATACTTATTCGTTGAGCGAGGAAAGCACCAGCTCTGGGGTCACCGGTACTATCTACCAGGCGCCAACTTAAATCTTTAATTAGCGCCTGTGCACTTGAACCCCACGGCCCAAGAGTCTCTACTCCAAAGGGAACAAAATCAAGCTTGGAGGAAAAACTCTTATATTTTACCACAAATCCAGCCGCTTGCCATCGTCTCTAGCGATTCCTGTTGGATTTAAAATGGCTGGAACATTGACGAAGAAGAAGAAGGTTAATGTAAGTACTGTATATTTTAGGGTGGAAATATTGATATACTTTTATGTACAATACACTTATTAAAATGCATTAAATTTAAAATGGTTTACAATTGCGATTACGATATTGGGACAGCAGTTTGACCTGTGCATAGAAATGAGATGCCTCATTTGTATTCATAGATTAAAGATGGCTCTCGATGTCATTGCGACGAGCGGAGAAATGGCGGGAAATTCTCTTGTTTATAGAACATAAGACGAGCTACGCATTTTATGTACCTACCAACTTATGTACTCAGTTGTATTATTAACTTATGTTAAATAATAATTAATTTGAAGCGTCGATAAGCTACATAATATATGATAGGAACAACTTAAAATTAACTGATATACCTATATCAAGACAAGAAACTTGGTCAGATTAAAGATAGCGTGTCATATTAAAGTTTATATTTAATTTTAGCCTATCTTAAACTATTCAAACCATCGAATGACTCAGGTGAACTTTAGACGATTTGCTAGGTATATATATTTTATTTATTCTGTTTTATAAGCAAATGCATGACTTTTGATCCGAAATAATTGTTGTTTTGCGGAGAGTCGAATCTTCGATAGCCTGTATCCTGTAACCGACTTACTCTCAGAACTCACTATATTATTAGTATTTTAGGCATAGAGATCAAACATACAAAAATATTTGTATTCTTCTACAACTGCTGTACTCAAGTATATTTAGAATTTTAAATGCAGATAAAAAATGGTTCCGAGCTTGTACCTAATCTTTATGCATATGTCAACTAAACAATTCACAGAAAAATATACTACAGATTATCCCAGCAGTAAGATGTCTGGTATACCTATATGTACCGTCAGCATACAGGCACGTATTCTGTTTTTTACATATATACAGCTGCTGGAGTTATTTGATGGAACCTGAAATTAAAAAATGTTTAATTGACGTAGTAAGTATTTACCAAATGATGAAAGGTCGGCAGCGTACTCGCAAGCCTCAATGTGAGTGTCTATGGGTGGTGGTTTCATAGGGTAATAGAGGGAACTAATAAATATTGATATGTATAATAAATAGTTCTTAGTAATTTAATTTACTGAAGACACAATAAGAATAATAAAAAACTGACTCTCCCCACTAGGGAGTCACTGTGTTGTGCATAACTAGATTACAATTATTCCGTGGTATGTGGTGCATTTTTAAAACATTTTTTTTAAGAAAAAGAAGCCTTACAGCCTGGCCATGGGACATTCGCCGATGCGAATATTCGCGCGGTGCGAACGGCGATGCGTCTAGCGACTGAAATAAACTCATAGCAATGTACTAATCAAGCCACGCGCAACGGCGACCGGCGATGCGACCGGCGAAATGTACCGAGCGAATCGCGCGGGCGACTGACGTCGCGACGGGCGAGCGAAACAAATGCATGAATCAGTACGGTGCAAGCCACGGAGTCGAGCGGCAGTCGCGGCGAATAGAGAAGGGAATAAATAAGTTTAGTCGTGGTCGCGGCGAAAAATGAATACAGAGTTTTTTATTACTGAAATACTGGCCAGACCAGCTATTTGGAAGTCTGGCCATCCACAGCATTAATTTAATATACCTTAATGTCAAAAACAATTTTTCAGCGGCACTTAAAATTCTATTTGCATTAACTTTTTTCTCCAATTCTGGTTGAATATTCATAAGAATATAATCGAAGGTTTCAATACTCATTCTGGTATACTCAAAAAAATTATTCTGGATATATTCTGTATTTCTCATACTTCTTGTGGAATTCTCCACAATTTCTCCAAATATTAGGTCTTGAACCAAAAGCTATTACTTCCCAAGCAATATCGAGATGATTTCGATAAAGACATTTCGCTGTCGAACTTCCTTACTGGTCGCGGCGGCAAACGTGACTGGTCCGTGGCCTGCAAACGGCGCCGCGCGAATGTTCGCCTCGCCTCCCGCATCGCCGTTCGCACCGCCGATCCCCGTGGCCAGGCCGTTAGTGTGCGTGAATGTGAAACGAACAACAAGCGAGCGACAGACTTGCGAGCAGACATAACTCCGTTTATGATTAGTAAAAATTAATTATTAAATAAAAGATATTAAAAAAATTGTATCGGTTAAAATCCCCATGATCGGCCATTGAGCTCCTGTTTTATGCCCATTAATTCGGACTACTTTGTATCAACGCCCTGTGACACGAGACTACTTTTCTTATTATAAGAATTATTTATTTACGAAGTGTTGCAGTATTACAAAAATACACTTATACTTTCGAGCGATCTCGTCCAGTCAACCACTGTGAGAAATAAAAGGTGAGCGCAAGAAGTGCAATATTACATAAGACATGAAAATATACGTACCTACAATCAAAATCTATTATAACGACATCTCACATCGAAGGGATTATTCTTACTTGGTCAGAAAAACCGATAGTCGTAACAGCCGAAGACGTTATTATTAAGCACCTAATACAATAGAAATCAGCCGGGACCTTTGATTTTGGTCAATATAACCGGTAATTTGTTCTAAACGATGTCGTCGTAAACGGTTTTGACTGTATATGTAAACAGTGAAAGGGACAATATTAAAAAAAGAACATGAAAATGAAAAGGGCACATGAATCACGTTAATTTCAATTATATTATATTGATGCCTTAACCTAAGTCAAAACCTGTGAAGAAAATTCGTAGTTTGAAAGTAGATGTCGGATTTACCTGGATTAATTTCCCGGCAAGACTGTTATCGTTTCGGTTTAGTAGACTTAAATAATGACTCGTAATGAACTATGAAAATCTGTAGACTGTAATACGCAGAAATTGATTCACAACCCATTGAAACTCGTTCTTATATAAATTGTTCAACCGAACCTCTTGCATAAGATTAACGTTGTCGTTCTAAATCAGCAGAATTTTTCAAATTCCGTCTCATTCGGCACCTCTCATTCGAATTATTCGCGAATATAACCGAATAAACACTACTTATTCAGAGCTTGAAATATTCGTAAGTGAGATAATGAACATAAAAAAGCATTTTTAAATGCCTATCTAATAATCCGCATTGTAAGGCAAAAAATTACTAGTAAAATATAAAATTGGAAATTTATTTATTTAATTAATTTCATGCATTTTATTTGGTGAAGTGTGACGGGGCTATCGTGTCCATACAAGTACCGTCCCATACTAAAAGCCCGGCCCTTCCTCCAAACTAAACTTAATATAAAAATATATGGTAGAAATAAAATGAATGGTAAACAATAACCAATATTACTAGTCTTTTTATTTTATTTTATTTGCTGACCGTGGGCAGTGTTGGCCTAGTGGCTTCAGCGTGCGACTCTCATCCCTGAGGTTATAGGTTCGATCTCTTGCTGTGCACCAATGGACTTTCTTTTTATGTCCGCATTTAACATTCGCTCGAACGGTGAAGGAAAACCTCACCAACTGGCTCACCTTAGACCTAAAAAGTCGTTTCGGCACAGTAGGATGGTCACCTACTTGCCTATTAGATTGACAAATGATCATGAAACAGATACAGAAACCTGAGGCTAAAAAGGTTGCAGCGCCACTCATTTATTTTTAGTTTTTTTTATTTGCTGACCGTACTCAGTTACGTGTCGTATTCGTATGTCAATGTTTGAGCGAAGCTTATTCGGTATATTCACACATAATCGAGTCGGTGTTTGCTCAGCGAATTGATACTTAATCTGAATACCCCTGTTCAATATTCATTGTTCAGGAAATACTATTTTAAAAGGCTCAACCTTATAAAATACGCACGTTTCCTACAGTTTGCACCTAAAATGTATAGTTTTTATAAATCTATATATATATATTTTTTAAAGAAATACGCAAAAATGTTAGTCGACATCTCAGGAGACCGAAGAGCTGGCAGCTCGGACAAAGATTTAGTCAAAGATAACGTTTGTAAGGAGCTGCAACCATTACACCATATTCCACATGACATCTTAAGTAATAAATAATAATAAAATAAATAAAAAACAAAGATTTGTCGTCTATCAGCAGGAGGCATGGTGTAATAGGAGCACGCACTTACATTCTCGTGGGACACGGAGGACTAGTAGAACAAACAAATGACCACGAAATGGATTGTGACGCCACTGGTTTCTATCGTTACAAAAGACAGGAGTTCCAGCTTTTTTGTCTATGGTTACGGAAATAACTTTAAATCAGGTTCAGCCTATCCTTTAAAAAATTACAAGCAACTTAATAACATATTTTCGCCAAAAGGGGCGGATAAGCGTGACCACTCGACGAATCGTGCGCTGCGTCGGCTCATCTGTTACAAATATTTACGAGAGCTTCAAGTACGACTACAGATAATTCAATTTTTTTAAGAGTACTCAATCCCCTGCTGTTATCTGTTACGCAAATTATAACAGATGTATTACGGGTCTAATAAAATCTGTTCCCGGGATTTGCTACAAACACAAGTATGTGAATCAAAGATAGTGTAGGTTGATTTATTTATTACAAGAGCCCACACGAGCTTCTGTGTATGCGTTTAGATTAATTGCGGACTATTAACACATGTTACACTTTGGGTATTTCCTCCAACTTTGATTTTGTTCCCTTTGGAGAGACTCTTGGGCCGGGAAGGTAATACAAGATTAAAGTTGGCGGTCTGGTACATAGTACCGGTGACCTTAGAGCTGGTGCATTCCTCGCTCAACGTATTAGTATTGCAATACAGCGAAGAAATGTTGCCAGCATTAAAGGTGCATTGCCACAGGGACCAATCTTTTTAAATTTAGTTTTCTTTATCTGTAGATTGTAAATAATTGATATTGCTCACACGCTGCAACGTGTAGCGCTGTTAATACAATATATTGGACTTTAGTCAATATATTACAGTAATAAGTACTATCTCACTCTAATACTATGATCAATTACGTTATAATATAATTAAAATAAGTCAATTCCGCATATACAATTCTTTTCAAATATTATAATGACCAGAAAATACTCAACATAGAAAGAGAGCATAGTTATAATTAATAATACTTAATTTATAAAACAAATAACTCGAGAATGGCTGGACTGATTTTAATTGTATTTGTTGTATTTGTCTCCGACCCGAATTGCCGAATAACTGTGGAAAATTGTTAACAAAATTCCAATACAAAATGTTAATGGGTTTCCTAACTGAAAAATACATTTAATGTTCATCCCGTCGGTACGGCAAACTCTCCCCTCAAATCAAAGAAAGTATTTAAATAAAGGTTTCGAATCGGCAAAATATATCCACAAAATTCGTATAATGGCGTATTTTAGATTTAGAAAATGTAAAATAATATCAGTAATGAAAAAGTATTGTCATATAATATGTTGCTTGTCAAATATTTATGCGTGCGTTCAGAAATGTCTACTGTGTAAATTAGGGAAAATATAAGCTACTTAAATATACAACAAATCAAAGCACGTTGTAATGTTGAGTATTGCAATTAAGTGATAATTGTGAACGTAATATTTATTTTGTATTTATTGTATTACTTTGTTAAACCCATAAATTCATAGTAGCTAGTAAAAATATATAATCTCACTTCTTTTTAATGATGATTATTTGCCTCAGAGGCATTACAAAAACTTTAACTAAAGTTTATCATAGACAAAGTTTATAAAGAGCAGTGTTGGCTTAGTGGCTTCAGCGTGCGACTCATCCCTGAGTAGGTTCGATCCCCGGCTGTGCACCTATGACTTTCGTTCTATGTGCACATTTAGCATTCCCTCGAACAGTGAAGGCAAACATCGTGAGGATACCGGCTTGTATTAGACTCCAAAAAGTCGACGGCGTCTGTCAGGCTGATCACCTACCTTATTGACAAATGATCATGAAACATATACAAACATCTGAGGCCCACACCTAAAAACGATGTATCGCCACTGAATTATTTTATTTGAAGTTTATAAATATATAAAAATATTTAGTAAAAAGATCCACGTCACAGAATATATCAATCATTATAACAACCATAATTAGATATAACACTGCAAGTAGTTATTAATGTAAAGAGGGCTAATTATTGTACAAAACATGGTCCTTGATCAGCCCCTGCTCACTGCGGTTCATTCTACGCCTTGATAGTTGCCATAGAATGTATAGATCAGATATACCATAGACAAAAAATGAATTGTTAAATAAACGTCGGCTAATTATAATATCTATATTATACTAGCTGCCCCGCGAACTTCGTTTCTCCTTAATGTGATTTTACTTAGCCTACCTTTTTAGCACATACCAACATGGAATATTTTGCTATGCTACCTCAGAGACTGTTCGGTTTTCTGGAATGAAAACTTTTAAGGTTTTTCTGTGAATTTTTCTCTATATAAACCTCAGAGTTCAAGTCATAAGATTTTAATTAACAAATAAAAAATAGGGGTTGATCGTAGAGGGGTGACAATTAAGGGTTGTATGTATTTTTGTATGTTGTATCATAAAAAAAAAGTTTTGTCTAAAAAATAAATTTAGGGGGATAAAAAATAAATGTTGTATGATTCTCAGACTTACTGAATGTGCATAAGAATCGGTCGAGCCGTTTCGGAGGAGTATGGGAACGAACATTGGGACACGAGAATTTTATATATTGGAAGATATTATATAACATTAAATCATGCTTGGCCCGTCGGTATTCCGATATTGAGTAGGTATCATATAATTCTCGGGTAATAAAATAAGCAACTAAATAAAATTGAGAGTCTTCTTGATTCTAAATAAATCTGAAAAAGAACATGTTAATTATATCGAAAACTGTTTTAATTTAGAAGTTAAAAATAGGTTGTTTAATATTAATTGGTTGGTTGCCGGCATTTCGCTTATGGCAAAACCGTAATACCAGTTCTATTTCATGTAGTACTTACATGCAATAGAACTAAACTATACCTATTTTCGATTTTCAGGTAATGTACGTACGTTCGGCAAAGGCAAGGCCTCATATTTTATACCATCTGCATATTATTTTAATCTTTATATGAATGAACACAAAACAAATCGGCAACAGGGGGAGGCGTGGTAGCGCCCCGCTGCGCGCGTCTGTCGCCGTGTTGCCAGCAGAAAAAATTATAATTCGTAACTATTGTACCGCATTGTACTGGCAACCCCGATGACAGGTCGCAGTTGGACACATGTTTGAGGCATTTTAGGCCAATTCCTTTGCCTAATGGGTGGTGTTTTAATGCTTTAGATTTATGGTGTGGGGTGCGTTGTTAATGGCGTATTAAGGTCATTTATAGCCATCATTTTCGTCCACAGGTGCATAGTTTCCTCACTGATTTCTATAATAAATAGATAGATTTTTTGCCTGTTCTACCTAAGACCTGTGACCTGTGAACTAAAGTTGACAGTAAGAGCCCAGAAATAGCGCTACTAACTCTTGTTAGCCTTAACGTATCTTTTTTAATCAATATTTTTTATGTGCAAATGACTGATGCTAAGTGATAAGTGCCCATGGACACAGGCTCGCAAAGGCGTTGCCGGCCTTTTAAGAATTGGTACGCATCATGAATAAACTTCATCAGCGGCATTATGGTAGTCATACCGTAGATACGATTCAGAAGGACTTAGCACGCAGATTACTATCTGTCAAAATCCAATACGTTTTCGCCATATTTATTTTATTATATATATATATATATATATCAAATTAGTAACTCGACAGAAAAATTATTTGTTAAAATAGTTAGTTTATGAAATACAGTTTCGGTACAGATTTATTTATTTATTATAACATTGTTCGGATCTAGTAAAAAGTGTAGAAGATACTTGGCACCTTTTGGTCGAGGGTCAAGAATAGTGAATGAGGTATCATAGCTATCATCAATCAATCATTTATTGTTTTCGTCTGAGTACTCTGTGATTGACAGATAGACAGAGGCTTGTAAATGAGGCAGCATACACTAAACGGCAATTTTTATGAAACACTATCTAAAAGAGTATTTAAAGGATAAATACAGGGGGTCTTCCCTGAGTGATACAATCTTCAATTGTTCAAAGTAAGAGTCTCTCCTCCCTCAAAGGCCGGCAACGCACCTACTAAAAATGGCTGTGCATGGGCTGCCATGGCTGCCCTGCGCGTCCTGTAGACTCCTTTGCCCTCTTATTCTATAAAAAAAAACTAGTGGATCCGACAGACGTTGTCCTGTACACACGTCTTACATACAAAAAATATATCTAATAATGTAAATCATTCTCGACTCCACTTGAACATCCAAAAAGTTTCATCAAAATCTGTCCAGCAATTTAGGAGTTTAATTACGAACACATGCACAGAAGATTTATATATAAATATATACCAGCTTATTATTTGCTGTATAAATAAATAACATAGATACCGACTGCAGCGCCACCTCCCTGGCTGATTTGTGAATCTAAACCAGTGCACCACCCAAACGCATACAAAAAACATCTTTCAAATCGGTCCAGCCGTTTTAAAGGAGTTCAGTGACATACACGTATAGTAGAATTATATATATAAAGATATTAATTTGGTCTAAAATCTATAATAAATAAGACATTGCGACGGACTGTATTTACATAGCAATATAAAATATACTAAAAAACAATTGTACTTGACTTTCTGCCTACAATTCATTAAACAAAATTGTATAGGTACCGTAAAAAAATTACATACAATTATTTGGACCATAAGCTCGTACCTATGCTCAATACTTTTAATTTTGAAACAGTTCTCAAATATTTTGTAACTTACTTTCTAATTATTGTATGTGTTAGTAAATATCTTTTTCAGTCAGTATGTATCAGGAACTCTCTCTGGTAAAGGCCTTCGGCGACCAGCCTTAGCCGCTACGGCTTGCATAATCAGTATCATCAGATTCGGGTTACGGATTTCTAAATCCAACTCTTTTTCTCCTCAAACACAAATTAAAATTGAAAAATTAATGAAATTTTCTTTCATTTCATTTCCAACACTTACTTAGTTATCATTCAAACTTCTTTGGTCAATCACAGATTAATTTTACTTCCCAACAATTTCATATAACTAATTCTAAAGCTGTGAGTTACTTTCAACACGACATCAATTTACATTCATCAAAACAATCAAGTTACATTCGACAACAAACGAATTAACAAACAAATATGGTGGCGCGGGGCATATTCCGTTCAACCAATCAGCGCGCGAGGTGCGATCCGTTTCACAATTTCACGGTTTCACTTCGATAGATTACAATCTACCGAATAATAATACGTTAAATTGTAAGCAGTACGCTGAGGTTCACAATCTTTCGACAGTTTACAATCTCGCGAGATAGATTACAATCTAACGGTGTTTACAATTTTACGGTGACATACCCACATTTCATTTAAAATTTTCGTCTTAATCTTGCCTTCGCGACGTTCAATTCCCGTTGTATACCGCAGAAGTCCTGAGTTCATTACCCTGTGTAATTTTGGTTGTAAGGGACGGACATTATACGTTTTTAAGACAAGTAGACGCAACAGATGCATACATCCTCCATGCCCCATCACTAATGGAACAACTGAATTTATTTGATAGAAACTATCTAACAAGTGAACATTAACTAGGAACTTGTTTAAACTAATAATTCTAACGCATTTTCAGTTACAATTGGTTGGTGGAGTTTTATACAGAAATATGTTCTCCAAAATGAGTTTGCTAGTGTAAGTAAATGCTACTTCAATAAATAACCATACAACTTAGTTCAAAAAGTCACTTGCTATGCGATTCATTAAATATGTATCCAACATTTGCATTTAAACAAGAAAATGTGAACATTACATCCACTACATTAAAAAAAGGTGTGAAAAATGGTTATTTAATTCTGACGATTAAATCCGAAAGTCAATTTTAATTTCCCCTACGAAGCGTCGCATTACAGCTTATCTGTGAATGTTGCAGGCGTCCGCACCCTTCGAACGTTATCTCGATACTGCCAGATTTGGTAACAATAACACCTCCCTACCCCCCCTTATCTCGCGACCAATCAGAAGGGGATCACAACGTTTAAATTTAGAACCTCATAATTTTTGATATTCCAACTTGTTTACTCTACTGTAGATGGTATTCGATGTTTTTAGATAATTATTAATATTATTCATTCATTCATCTCCTATTCGCGATATCCAAGATTCGTGTCTTTGAAGATAAAATATAAACTTTATAGAATACCAATACCCTGAGTTGGGAATTTCTTGCATTGTCTTACGTTTGTTGTTTCTAAACTGTTAGTTTTTGTTTAATGTATGAAGCTATTACTCCAAGATTGTATGGGCCCACTGAAATATCATTTTTAAAAAGATTCAATGTTCAAATTTAATTCGAAACTAACAAAAATATATGTATCTCTATAATCTAAATGGTTTAATAGTTTAATTTTTATTAATGATTGTGTGTAAAATTTGTGATGTCATATTAATTTTATGCATACATGTTGTTTTAGAACTTATAGATAAATAAATTAATCATAAGATTCCTGATGGTAGCTTATAACTGCTGGCACGATGCTTACGCCCCTTTAAGCTATAATCTATATTGTCTTTGTATCTACATATATATATATATATATAAAAAGGTAAAGTATTATTTGACATTGTTACATTTGAAATAAAAAGATTCACTTTTCGAGTCCATTAATTTTTACCTAAAGATGTAATAAACTAACTCCAACAATTCCAGGAGGCACTTTAATTTTCAATATTTCATTGTGATTAGCCAATGAAATTTGTAATTATACGCCGTTATCCACGCGGTAAAAATTAGGTGATTTCGTACCAAAATTAATTGCACATTACAATTGTAGCAACTGGCAACATTTTCCATGTGAGCACACCCTGGAGGGTAAGTATATGTGCGAACATTGTGACCAACTGTTACGATATTGATATGTTTTAAATTGTGGATTAATCCCATTCAACACAAGGTTAAATATGTTTATGAGATACATTGATGACAGGCAAAATCGTTTTCAATTGTTTTCTAGTTTATTTTAATTTATCAAACATCACACAATTTAAAACGAGGACAATCCAACAATTATGAAATGTAGAAGAAATAAAGCTTAGGTTTCCTAGAAAAGCGGTTTCATTTTACGGCCGTTAACACTTTTTAACATAATGCAAAAAAAAACAATCATTTTCGCTTGTCCAAGTCACGTTTCCACTCATTGAATTTATTAAATATGGGCACCGCTACACGCGAAAAACGTTGAACTACTGTTTATCACCGCTATGACGGCCGTCATGCAAATGACAGCACCGCTATTTATACGACACTCAACGTTCTCTAGAAAACCTACTCCGATATTATTTATAGGCAACGTATGGGTGACGTCACCCAACGTTACATTACGACCGTAAGATGCCGGCACCGCTTTTCTAGGAAACCTAAGCTTAAGAAGTACACGTGTGAAGGTGACAGGTCACAGGGCACACAATATGTCCCGGGCGTTCGCGAATATACAAAAACAATGTAATCATAAATAGCAATTAGGTAGCAATATAACGAAGGGAAGACCAATGAGTCCATTCTCAACAAACTAAACATCACCACAAGACTGTCAACAAACGGGTGCTTAGCTACTTTGGCCATATTGCCAGGAGAGAACCGAATAGCCTCAACAAGCTGGTGATGGAAGGGAGGAGTGATGGTAGGAGAAGTCAGCGTCGATCGCCTACCCGTTGGTCTGACCAAATTAAGACATTCATGGGTCAACATCCCTAATGCCCTGAGACAGGCTGAGGATAGAGTGGTGTAGAGGCAGCAAGTCGACGTATCAGTTAATGCTTTTCAAGGCATGACCTTCAGTAATGAAGACTACGAAGAATAAGGAAGAAGATAAGGAGGCGAAAGTAAAAATTATACAGTCAAAACCGTTTACGACGACATCGTTTAGAACAACATATCGGTTATATTGAACAAAATCAAAGGTCCCGGCTGAATTCTATGTTTTAGGTACTAACAACGCCATCGACTGTTACGAATATCAGTTTTTATGACCAAATATGAGTAGAATTAAAAATTTTAAGTCAACGCTTCGCATAGTGACTAGGTAGGTAATCCAAAAGACCTTTCTAGAAAACATGTTTGCGTTTGGACATAGAAGGCTGATGAACAGTGAACGGTGAGATCGAAGTAATGGTCCTCCCCTGGGTTTCATGGCTTCCCGTTCCCGAACAGTAGCTTAGAGAACGCTCTAAAGAACGCGAATTGAACAACAGGTTTCTATTAAATATTAATTTAATTTTGACGTTATAACGGAAACTTGTATAGAATTGTCTTGTTTAATTATCTACTCACTTTGCGTGGTTGATAAAGATCTAACTGTTCAAGTGCGGTAAGCAACTTAGTTAGTATGCAGTAATTTTACATATAGAAACAGAAGTGGCGCTACAATATATATATATATATAAGAGTCGATATGCTTTTCCCAGATATCCTAGGTATGACCACCGGCCCAATCCCGACATAAACTCCAGTTTCGGCCTGTATTTTTAGTAAATTCTAGAAGTTTCCTACATTACAGTCAAACGTCAAAAGTGAAATAATCTTTGCGGGCGTCGCCTAGTCGATCATTGAAGCGTCTGGCTGACGCGGTCAAACGTCGAAGAGAAATAAGTGCCAAAGATTCTAAATTTGGGGGTCAAGGCTAACTTAACAAACTAAGACATTCTAATACTTAATTTGAACTGGTCAAACCCTGATTTCATTAAAGCCAGTTTCGACGTTTGCGTGAGCAAATTAAGTTCTTCTAGGTTTGACGAAAATTCTTTAGTCAGAGAACACCTTCATTTGTTTGGGCTTTGACTGTGGATTGACTAGTCAAATCTAGGAGCGTCTTAATCCTTAATCATGGTATCAGATTTCTGTGTCTGTTTTTAGATTATTTTTTGACATACTCCGTTGATTTTTTGGGTCTTGGTTCGGTGTCCGCACGATGTTTTCCATCACCGTACGATCGAACCTACGACCTCAGGGATGAGGGTGGAGCGCCAGCCACTAAGCTTTTCTACTACATATCATCGCTAATTCTATAGCGACGATATCTAATGATATCCTTGTATCCTAACATCCAACAGGAAACGAAAAAAATGTTTCATTTCGTCAATGTTCGTTAGAATAATATGTGTTTTTGTCCATAGTTTTAGATGGTAAAAAGGACTTATATATTAATACCATAAATAAGTCCTTACTTCATGGTACTGGTATAACCAGTTAAATGACATAAGAGTCTAAGAATAAAAAATAAATGGTTTTTTGACATACGAGGTTATCATTATTACGTCTGTTGACCCGTTACAAGTATAGGTACAGATACAAAATATTTCCTTTGTTATAATTTGCGTAACACTATACCTACATATAAAATTCCGTCATGTTCAAATGAAGGTCCCAATGTGTCTCAATGTTTCGCGGCGACCGAATTAGAAAAAAAAATACGAATTATAAACCAATCACGATCTATAATTGGCAAAAAGCAACAAAAAAACATGCAATTTTTCAATCTCAATTCTATTTAAACGAACAAAAGCTCGCCATTATAATTTTGGCTTTCAAATTGTACCCATTTAGTTTGGGGTTAAGAAGCCGTGGTGTCACAATGGGTGTCTTTTTAACACACTATTTTGACGGGTGCCCCTTTCATCGAAGGGTTGCCCCAAATAAGTGCGAAACATAAAAGAGTTTTTTCATTATCGTTAGACGCGTTTGCTTTCGCTTTTATGAACTTTTGTGGCTTCTGTATCTACACAGAAAGTAACTATGTATATATTTACTTTAAGAATTGAGTTTTTAAATAAGTAGAAACGTAAAACTAATTAGTTATTAAGACCGACATTCTTTAAACGCAATTTCATTGAATTACAATCAAATTTGAATTGAGGCTCACAACATAAACTTGTGATAATTTTTGACACAATTTAACATACATAAAATACATCAAACTGTTTTGTTTTTATTTATGACCTAAAAAACTATGTAACAGCAAAATAATATTTTGATTTTGTTTATACACATACATATTTTATAAGCAATAAATTATTATCCCAAAGCTTGCCAAATGGTAACACGTTAAAATTGTCATTTAATTCCCTAAATCCCTTAGCGTCAAGTACTTTGAAAACATACGGTCTTAAACTAGGCGCAGTAGCGTTGTTATTCTAATCATTACTAATATTATATGTTGTAGCCTCGAAAACCAGCTGACATATTACAAACAAAATAATGATGTTCAGTTAAAAACCCAAAAGAAAAAAGGTGAAGGAAAAATTTCATTGGAACCCTTAACTGACAAATTGTGTTGAAAGAAATCAATCGAAATCATTTAAATTGGGAAGTTCTTTTTTAATAATTTATCTATTTGAAGTCATCGTTTAGTGGTACATGGTGTGTTTACGTAAAATATTCACACGTTTTAAAGAAAATTCTTATCTCGCCAACGTGGCAAAATAACAAAAGGGCTTTGAATTGCTTCCGCATCCATCGTATTCTCCAGATATGGCCCCCAGATACTTTTTTATGTTCTCAGACCTCAAGAGAATGCTCGCTGATAAAGAGGTAATTGCCGAATTTGAAGCCTATTTTAAGGCTAAAGACAAAACTATAAAAATGGTATATAAAAATTATATAACCAATATAGTCGTTGTATCGCTCTCGAAGGCAATGAAATCAAATTCTATCAAAAAATATTTTTTCTATTCTACGAACGAACTTTTCAGCCCACCTAATATGTCATCTTTTTACTTCAACTGAACGTACAACGGTAAGGAGTGTAAGGGACTGAATGAATGAAAGATCTACGACTGTAATAACTGACGAATTGCTTCGTTTTTTAGAATTATTACAATTAATAAACATTTGTTATCAAATACGAAATAATAAATATACAAAACTGTTACGAAGTAAAACTAAAATATTAAAATAGCATTTTTGTTTTAAAAGTGTAATAAAACACGCTTCAGAATCGCTTCTTTGAAGTTACGTTTCTGTACAAAATATAAATCCTTACATATCGTTTAGGGACAAAGGCACCAACTGCGTTGTTGGTCGACACAGCCGACTTTATAAATGCTCGTTTGATAGCAACACAGATGCGCCGAGGATGATGTATGATTAGATTTACCGAGATTAGGGGGCATTACAATGAAATCGCGAATAATACTTGCATTTTTTCGTAATTTTAGTGGCTTATGAGGCACTTCTATAGTAGAGAAAACATTAATCTTTGTACGTTAAATATTCCACCAATTGAATGTGAAATAATTATTTATTTGTTTGTCTGTTCGCATACCCTGCCAGTCACTAACCTCCAAATTTCTTGTTTAAATAATATAAAGAAAAACGCTTCGATATCAAAATTGTCTTAATCAGGCGTTCAATTGGATAGATATTAAAATAAAACATCATTATATCAGTAGATATTAAATTATTATATTTTAAGGTTACTTATTGTTTCACTAATTATTATCAGTAATTATATAGGTAGACATCATAAAGATATGATGTACATATTCAGATAATCACAAATTTTCATTCAAATTCTTCTCTTTAAAGACTTTTAGAGTCAAAGATGTCAGTCAGAGTAATGAGAGTCTTTTATATATATTTAACTAATTTTTTAACACCGCGTTCTTAAGCAACATAGACAGAAAATAGACATATTTATCCAAAATATTGAAAAAAAATTATTTGTTCTGAGTCCTTCGGTTTTTTTGAGTTGGTTCATAAAAACTATTTTGTTAAGCTCTACGTAAGAACGTCAGCAATTGCAACAAGCAAACTATTAGTACATTGTCTTTGTTAGTACATAACGTTCGTTCTATAATCTATATGTGTTATCCATTTTAGCAATATTTTTAATATAACAGGGGGCAAACGGGCAGGAGGCTCACCTGATGTTAAGTAATACCGCCGCCCATGGACACTCTCAATGCCAGAGGGCTCGCGAGTGCGTTGCCGGCCTTTTAAGAATTACGCTCTTTTCTTGAACGTTTTTATAAATTGTAAACCTCTTTTATTTAAAAATCTGTGGATTATCAATAAACTGTGAAATAAATTAAACGAAAACGTTTTTGAATTGTACCATTATATTCAGTTAAAAAATATGACATACTGGTGAGAATAGAATTATTCGTGGAAAAACTTCGTGTAAGCGATGACGAACAGAACGCCGACTTTAATAGATATATAAAAGAGAACTTCACAATTTAAATGATTTCAATAGATTTTTTTCGATAACGCAATTTGTCATTTAAAGGGTCACAATGAAAGCGTCCTTTGTTAAATGACACTTGTGAGGGTGCGTTTAATTGCTTGTTTACATTAACAAACGCTAGTTTAAATAAGAAGTGATTCTTGTTGAACATTGATTTTAAATCTACGTAGTTGGTCCCAAAGTTCTGTCACTAGCACATTATTTCTACATTTCGAGCAGGATTTTATAAAAAAATTATTGCATTCTATTTTGGAATGTTTGATTATTGTTTTAAAACAAAAAACAATAACTTTCCGTAATTTTTCACGATGGAGTGGACATTGAAAGTAAACCGAATAGTTGTTATTGCGTTGCACCGCTGTGGACACTCGCCGAGTACCATTTTCAAGTTGCTCAAAAATTTGAATATAACGCTTAGGTTTGTGTACGGTACTATTGATAGGTACCTTGAAGTCTCCAGTGTTGAGGACAAGAAAATAACTGGCTGGCCACGCTCCACAAGAACACCAGCAGTAAGCAAAGCTATCAAGGCGCGGATAGTAAGAAATCCTGTCCGAAAACAGAAGTTGATGGATTTGCAGATGGGTGTCAGTAGGAAAACAGTAAAAAAGGTTTTAAATGAAGATCTTGGTCTACGAGCATACAAAAAAAGAGTGGGCACTTACTTAATGCTCGTCTAAAAGCAATAAGGCTTAAGAGATCGCGGGTGTTGTTTAAGCGGTACGCGAAAAACCGACACCGTGATATCCTCTTTACGGACGAAAAATTTTTCGATATTGAAGAGAAGTACAATAAACAGAATTATACAGTGTACGCTATGAGTTCTGAAGAAGTTGAAAATAAAGTTCCAAGGGTGCAACATGGACATCATCCATCATCAGTAATGGTTTGGTTGGGAGTGTCCTATTACGGGCTAACTGAGGTTAATTTTTTTCGAAAAGGGGGTCAAAACCAGTGCTACAGTGTACCAAGAGACGGTTTTGTATCGCCTTGTCAAAGACATGTCCAGCACCCTATTTGCGGGACATCACTTCGTGTTCCAGCAGGACTCTGCGTCTGCATACAAAGCCAAGACCACTAAAGCCTGGTTTGAGCGTCAAAACATCGTCTTAATTAGACATGAGGATTGGCCTTCCTCCAGTCCGGACCTTAATCCTTTGGACCAGAAATTATGACAGGGCTTAGAGAGGAAGGTCTGTGATAAACCTCATGAAAATTTGGAGAATCTGAAGTCATCTTTATAAAAACCAGTGACTGAAATCGACACGAATATGGTGCGTGCTGCGATAGACGACTGGCCGCGACGCTTAAGGGCCTGTATTAAAAATGAGGGAGGTTATTTCGAATATTTTTATGCTTTTTTATTCCTTAATTAATGTACTAAGAATTGATATATCACTCATTACAAACTGATCAGTACTTTTGTTTTTATCATTATTTCCATTTATGACAGAACTTTGGGACCGACTACGTACATTTTCTAATCATTCGTTAGATTGACAATTTTTAAGGTTACATTGTATATATTTTGTAATAAAAATAAAGCTTATGGATAATGGCAAATTGTTTATATAATAATAATAAAGCCCGTTTTATTTCCAATCATGACAAAAACAAATTATAATAGGTATACAGCTTAGAATATTTTACATTTTTATACATTTTTTTTGCTTGTTATCCTATATCCTAGCTTCCTTCAGTACGATTGGAACCCCTTCACGGGTAAAGGGCCTCCTCCAGCTTTTTGTACCGCTTCTATGTCTTCTATCCACCTTTTTTTTGGGCGACCTCTTCTCCTTCTTCCTCTTGGTCCTTTCTATACAGTTTAAAATCTTTGAAGTCCACCTATTATCTGTGTATCTTGCTATATGCCCCACCCATTGACACTGCTGTTTTAGGGCATAATGTAAAGCATCTAGCACTATAATAAGGCTTATTTTTTCGCTTTTAATTTTATGTATTTCTCTTATTTTAAGTAGGTACGCTTCTACTAGTAGCATTGGCATGCTACTAGTTTAGTTTTTATTTTTGTATTGTTAGTCCACGTTTGGCAGCCGTATTTGAGAATTAGTAAGCCGTAATTGTTTTATTTGATAATAATAAAATTTTAATCTACAAAGAGGTGAAAAATAAATGAAGATTAAGAAGTTTCTTCCAGACTGCTTTCTACATGGTTATTCAATGCGAGTATTATTTATTCGCGATCTAATCATAACAACAATTTTTAATAGCTTGATATCACTAATGTTTTATCTATTCTTGTAATCGAAATCTGATCCACAGATAAACGCTCGCATAAAACACGTTAAAACTTGTAAACCGACAAAAAATGCGGACAGTTATTTTAAGATTTTTAAACGGCTTAAAACTAAGCATTAGCCTGTCTGCCATCCGTGTCCTGGCACCCACACGGATCAGTCACTAAGCTAAAAAGATTTACTTAATTCAATGTGACGGGCCTGACGAGAAAAAAAAAGTTAAATTGACAGCGCTGCGCCTTACGACATCGTTAAATCCCGTCCGTTTGATAAAGATCGGTGACACCTTCGCTTTTTAAACGTATAAAATTAAAAAAAACAACTGTCAGATCCCACCTGGGCTACTGTATTTAAATGAATTTTTTTAAGGCAACCCCGTGGTTTTCGGGAAACTACCCTTAAATGTGTGAGGTCGTAGAGGTTTTTGTGATAAGGTGAATGACACTGTAGTTCTATATGTCAAAGAGGCGATAACATCTCTTTAGGTTTCTTGCCTTTATCTTTTAATCCAATTAATTAGGGGTTAGTTTTGACGCGTAACTATAGTAGTAGTCTGTTCGATTGTAAATGCGATTATTATTAATTATAAGTATACACACATTTTTTAATGTACCTAATTTTAATTGTAGGATTATCGGTGTATGTATTTTTTTTCACACCAATTGACCTAGTCCCATGCTAAGCTGGTGAAGCTTTTGTTATGGGTAGGCAACGGATATACATACATATTATACATAGATAGACCTAACACATATAAATACATATTTAAACACCCAAGACCTAAGCACAACACCTAAGCTCATCACATCGATGTTTGTCTCAGCCGGGGATCGAACCCGGGACCCATGGATTCGCAGTCTGCAGTTCTGCAGTTCTATCGTATTAGCAATAACCGTACCAAAAGATAGAATGATTAATAATATAAGTTGTATGTTTTAAAATTATAATTACGATAAATAAAGATTGGTTGATTTTATAATTAGAATACAGAAAAAAATCATGGACTAGTGAGTAGTTGTAGCGTTATTTTGACGTTTCTACCTAAGGTATAAGCAGAATTTTGGCGAATTTTAACGCTTGCAATACTTAAACGACATGCATATCGACTCTAAACCATTTACCGAGATTTACTGGGATGTGGTTCAGGCAATTTTCCTCAAAATGACCAGTCCCAAAGAAGACAATGTGCGCCCATCCCATGTTGTCAAGGGATCGATCTCGGTAGCGCATTGTATTCAAATCTTCACAATTTAAATACAAACCCGCGATCATATAGAATAAGCCATTTCGTCCGGGAACAAGATTTCCATCAGTGAACCCACTGTACGAGAAAACGTCGCGGAGTTGAAGGAGTTTCTAGTCTAAATATTCATGAATTGTCTCTATCATTCAAAAGTAAAGCTATACATTTAATTAATAAGGTACTTAAATGCAAAGTAATAAAAAAGATTTATTTAATTAAATAAATTATTAATTTCTTTATATAAGGAAACGGCACAGTGCCCTTTTCACAAGGTATATATATATATCTTTGGTTAAATGTATGTTGGAGCAACGTTTAAAATGTTTTGACTTTTGCATTGTTAATTTATGAGCTCTGTGACATATAATGACAGTGGCAGATGACAGTAGTTGCTCCGACATGTATGACTTGATAGTTTAGCAATTTTTTGGCAGAATTCTTTCATTTTTAACTAATTATCGCAAGGATGTCGTTATTATTAGATATGCATTCACTTAAAGTTATTTTTTTAAATAAATAAATCAATGGCGCTACAGCCTTTTTAGGTTGGGCCTCAGATATGTTAATCTGTTAGATGATCATTTGTCAATCTAATATGATCACTTGGATCAGCCTCCTGTGCCTGACACACGCCGTCAACTTTTTGGGTCTAAGGCAAGCCTGTAACCTCACGATGTATTCCCTCACCGTTCGAGCGAATGTTAAATGCGCATGGAAAGAGATTCCATTGGTGCACAGCTGGGGATCGATCCTACGAAATCGTACGCTGAACCTACTAGGCCAACACTGCTCGATCTAATATTTTATCTGCGAATTAAACGCGTCTTTTCATACGCACTGTGCGTATAAATATTATCAAAGATGATAACTGCGATTGTGGGGCCATATGTTAAAAGTCACTGTTATGATGTGCCATTGTCCACACTTCCGTTTTAACTCTGTCTTTAATCATAAGTCCGTACTTGTACCTCTCCTTTGGTTCTTTCTTACCCTTAACCACTATGCGAGTGCTATTTAACTTTATATATCTTCGAAGTAATTTCGTTTGACGTTTATGTCTGCTGTTTTGAAAGCTGATTGTGGTTAAAATCAAGACGGTTCACATATACTGGGTCCGCGTTTAAAGGCGTTCATTCGTTCGTAGTGTAATATATATATATCTACATATATGGCCTTTCCTTTGGACTATGCAAAACAAAAGGAATGTTGGAAAGTCTTTAGCTGACGCAAAGGTCTTCAGCGAGTGAATCTCCTTCGTGAGTAGGTACTCGCACTGATGGAAATTAAATTTTATAGTGTACATAGGTATACTATAATCAATAAAATTACAACGTGTTTTTACTGCAATTATTCAGGCTAAAGATGGAAAAGAGCAACGGGTGGAGACTATTTTTTATCTAGTGTTAGGTATTCTAATAAAGCAGGTCTGGTTTGACAGGTTAGATAAAAATCCGTGTCAAGACAAGACGGGTAGCGCGTGAGTACGATTTGACAGTTCATTTGACAGCTCTGTTGTAGCCGAAGGTCACTAACCATGTAGGTCTGATATTTTAGCACAGGTACAATAAAAATATCTAGCAGGCATTGGACATTCAAATTTGAGATATCAATTTAATCTTAAATGACATTTAATATCACTACATAGTATAAAACAAAGTCGCTTTCTCTGTCCCTGTGTATGCTTTAGTCTTTAAAACTACGCATCGGATTTTGATGCGGTTTTTTGATAGATAGAGTGATTGAAGAGGAAGGTTTATATGTATAAAAAATATCCATTACATATGGATGGAGAGATACTGTTATTTTTTGTGGTTTCTAATGTGATTTAAATCGTAAATAATTACTTTTTTTCCGCTTACATTGCGAACGCCGGGGCGGGTCGCTAGTTTATTATATTTATATAGAACAGCACGTGAACCTCTTACTAAAGCAAATTATCATAATGGTAATAAAAAAATGATTTTTTTAGGAACAATTATTACTTAACAATCTTCTTTTATCTCTACCGCGTATATGCATTCTTCGTATTCATAGTACTGGATACTGAGGGTAGTATAACTGTTCATGTTCAGCTACTTCGCGTAACAATTGCCCATTACCAGCATGTGCAAAGAACTGACAAAGTTTTATTGCACATAATAAAGATCAATAGATCTCGGGCACAGTATAGACATAGTCAGAGTGCGACTTCCTCTTGGATTCACATCAGACGAAGTTCCGTCACTATCTACTATTATTGCTGTGTTGAGTATGTGAGTGTGTGGAGTATGAATGCCTGTGTGTGAAACACATGTGTGTTTTAATGTATTAGTAGACTTAATACCTATACCGATTTGTATTGTTTTTTTCTTTAAATAGAGACCCAGTCCAGGCCTCTCTCTAGATCCGCTCATGATCAAATCAAGTTTAAAAAGGGTATTAAATTTACATTTAGTATTTCTCAAAAGGTATATAATTCACCAGGAATAAAACCCTGTAACTCACGCCATGGTTATTTAGACATAACGCGCATCACAGGTCCTTAGATCTTGCCCACTAATAACAATATATAATCTGATTAAGTATATCACAAGTTTCCGTTTGCCCTAAGTATAAAACCTACTTTAAAAATAGTACGGAGCTAAAGCTCATTTCTATATCTTTTCGCAGACGCAAACCCCTAAGCATCAAAATCTCACCAGACGTGCTCCTGACGTCGGCTGCCAATCAAAAGGGCTATAACCTAATCCCGGTTGGATTAAGGAAAAAATAAACCAAGGGACCCCTTGTGTCCCGCGCAAGCGTTCATGCTCCACTGAGCGCAACACAAATTCCGTTCAAAATAAAAAATTCATGCGACTTTGGATCTTATTACGTTGAGATAGAGTTTTTTTTTATGTTTCAGCGGCACAGATAACTTTGCACAAGTTCAGTATTTTATCACAGATTTTATGCTTGAGGTTTCGCGTAGTGTAATTGTTGTATGCGCTTGATAAAGGTGATGTTTGTTTTTTCGTGTTCGAATTTCAAACTTGAAATTAATATTTCGAAATTCAAATCTGACAGTGTAGACGGAAACCAAAACATAAATTGGAATGTCAGAGAGTAAAGACTCACTTTGAAATAGTTGAATTGTCACATCGTGTAATAGACTATTTGACAAGAACCTTTCAAAATTCAAATTAAACCCACTTGACTGTAGTCAAGGAAGAGCGATTCGAATCGTCGACGACCAGTTTCCAAGCGGCTGATCGGCGTTGCGTAGAGATATGGGGACTCTGCATTTTATCCCACATTTAGAATGGAGAGTGTTCGGAGGAGTTGTTCAGATTGAACCTTGAGTTTCATCATCGGACGTCAAGGCAGAATGCAAAATTCCACCCATATCACCTCGACATCCGTCGTTTACAATGTTTTACGGATTTTTTGATAAATTAACATTTTATTTTTCATAGTGTAAAATAGCCTATTACTGCTATTGAATTAAAATGTATAACATTCGTGGTAACTAAAACGGGTTTTAATCCGGGAAAATGTATTATTTGACACTTACGTAAAATGTTATCGTACGTGCTGTTGTAATTTAACTTATGTAGGACTCAGTAACCCAAAAAATATTATTAATAATTCTGTAGGTATCTTGTTAGGTATATAAATAAAAGTAAATAAATCAGTGCTGCTACCTCTTTAGGTCTGTACCTAAGATTTGTTTCATGATCATTTGTCAATCTAATTGGTGACCAGCCGGGGATCGAACGTACGACCTCAGGGATGAGAGTCGCATGATGGAGCCATTGGCCAACACTGCTAACTTGGTATAAATATTTTTACAATTGCATGGCGGTCTCTCAATCGAATTTTATCTTAGCCATAAGCCTGTTGCTGTTTTGTAAGGAGTTGAATTACAGATATAATTATATTTAAAAAAAAACTATATTTTATTTACATTTACTACTATTTCTCAAGCACAAGAGAAAACATGGCAGGAAACTCTCCACCTTTTAATAATATTTACAAGATGTTAGTAAAGGGATGGATATCTAATAAACTTAAGTTAGTACTTAAAATTTCAATAACAATACCCTCATTATTGATATTCTTGGCAAAACACAAAGCACTTCTTTAAGCCCTTTCAAAACCATAGACAATAGCCGTAAAAAGTTTCAAAATAAATAGTTTTTACATTTTAACACCCTTTACAAATATCGTAAATGAAACCACAATATTGAATTCACTTTCTCAAGCTGTTGCGGTCGCTTTGAACGCGGAAAAAACGCACCTTAAAATGTATTATTCAATTGAAAGTAAAATTTCTAGAAGCCTATAGAATTATCAGAAATGTCAACTGTCAGAGACCACACACTATCGTAGGCTTACCGACCCTTCTTAAGTACTTATTCAATACAGATAATGTAACAATGAGGCGTCGAAATTCGAAATTCGAAATCTATACCTTCGCTAAGCCGCAAAAAAAAACAATCGCAAAGTTGCCAGCGCATCCGAAAACAGATTATGACAAGCCCCTATTTTGTTTGTAAACACATCTAAGGTGCAACAATAGCACATAGTAATGTGACACCTTAAGATTGGTTGGATAAGCATATTCATTCATGTGTGAATATAGGCGGGAAAAGGCCGTTTGGTTTCAAATGGACATCTGCAGAGTTTTTATATAATATGGGCTTTATGTTAATTGGTTTTGGAATCGGATGTACAGATCAATTGATTGGATTACTTTATTTAGCCAACTCCGGATGTAGACCGAATTAAGCCTATAGAGTATAGAGTATAGACAAATTATAGAAGTCAAGTTTTTTATTCTATTATCTATGTACTATAGAATTTACTATGGTTTGAAACATTTCTTGATATCTGCACACATATTTTCATTTATAAAGAATAAATAATATTAAAGGTATATTATTAGGTCGTCTGCAAATAATCTGAGTACCTTTAAGCCAAATTAAATAATTTATTCCACAAAATTAATAGCTTTTAGTATTTATAATTTAAAATTTATACGTAATATAGGCGTTATTTTATTCAAATTTTTATTTAAAAAAAAACAAATAATTGTATTTTGTTACGTATATATCTCCTAGATGGCAGTGGTCACACTGTTACAAGTATGGGTGAGGTATTCCTTCTCTTGTGAGGTTCATGTCCAATTGTTTTAAGATATAATAAATCTATTAATATCCTACAAGCATTATTTGTGTAGTTAAATTTAACGTTATCTATAGATACAATATCTAAAATATTCGAAGTTTTGGTTATTATTTTTACAAGTTCCTACTGCCACACTTTGTACCTTTCACCTTAACATTATATTATATTAAAAATAATCAATGGCGCTACAAACTTTTTACGTCTGGGCCTCAAATTTCTGTATCTGTTTCATGACCATTTGTCAATCTAATAGACTTCCGACTTAAGACGCCGTCGACTTTTTGGGTCTTAGACAAGCCGGTTTCCTCACGACGCTTTCCTTCACCGTTCCAGCGAATGTTACATAGACAGAAAGTCCATTGGCCCACAGCCGGGGATCGAACCTGCCTCAGGGATGAAAGTCGCAAGCCGAAGCCACTAGGCCTACGCTGCTCTTAACATTATAAACCAATAATTATAATATTATAGTAATGAATGTCGATGTTTCGGTGGACGGAGAAGTTGTGACTATTTTGTGTTCCACTGACATATAAATTTTTGTATTTTTTTCTTTAAATAAATAAATCATGCATAAAATTTGAATGAGTACGTTATGTAAAATGTTTTACGCCTAGTGCTAACATATAATTTAAGATATTCTGACGGTAGACTGAATGGAATACCTACATATTTTTTAAACTATGTTGATAGAACCTTAGACATATTTAGGTCCTTACATATGAAATTGACGTTTTGTTGTACTGGCCGCTTTGATCTCAAATATCTCCTCTTTGGTTAGGATTCCAAATTCAATTTTTTAACTTTACTCGTGCATTTGTTTTACCAAATTTGTATAACTTGCAAGTTAAAAAATTCAACTCAGATGGGGCAGTCATAACCGCGTTCATATATTTTATTGATTCCTGTCCGAATGGTTTTATTAGTAAAGTACATATTTTGATTAATTAAATATATTCTATTTAAATACATTTTTGGTTCCTCCCATACAAAACGCCAATTTCATATGTAATGCCCTAATAGAAAACAATTCACTATATAACTATAGGTCCATTAGTGATTAATTTTTAACTTTATAGTTAAACGGGTTATGTCGTGTTAAAGTAAAAAACATACACTTGTTAATTAGGTACCTATATCGTATAATTATAATATACTTAAAAAATAATACAGATATATAAGTTTGCTCCACAAACTACGTATATGACTTTAAAGCAAAAGCATGTTTGGTGGGTGCGTACTGAATTTAGATTATACATCGGATTAGAGCGTAGAAGAAAATCTCAGCAAGAACGAAAATTACGGTCTGGTCAGCAGAAGGTACGTAGGTAGCATGCAAAATTTTGCCTGGCGCTCTGGGACTAATGATCAGGCAGATACGCAGCCTCCCTATCATCTGTAGGGCTGCCAAAATTAAACTAATTTAATAGGTATCATTTAAACTTGGCGATTGAAAAGAGTTGCGGAGAGTATCTTGCCAGTTCTTCCACACCCTAGACCTATTATTTAGATTTCCGTTATTAATCGTTGATCCATATAAGATAAGACGGGCTTTGGTATGGGATGCTACTTGTGTGTACACCTCCCTGGGACAAGCAAAAAAGCTGGTGCGGCCGCAGAGCAAGCGGAAAATAATAAACGGCTCAAATATAAGAGTCTTTCCTCCAACTTTGATTTTGTTCCCTTTGGAAGTAATCTTGGGCCGTGGGGTTCAAGCGCACAGGCGCTAATTAAAGATTTAAGTTGGCGCCTGGTAGATAGAACCGGTGACCCCAGAGCTGGTGCTTTTCTCGCTCAATGAATAAGTACCTATCGCAATACAGTGAGGAAATGCTGCCAGCGTTAAAGGTACACTGCCACAGGGACCAAACTTTTTAAATTTGTTTTCATTTTCTTTTTATTAATTATTTTTATTATTATTATGTAGGTAAATTGTGAATACTGTATATATTGTTATGTTTAGGTATTAATAAACGATATCACAAAATCTGAAAAAAAACTTACAAAAAATTATAATTTCTTAAATTATACTGTTCTTTACGTTATATTAAATTTGTATAAAATATTGTATACTTATAAATTTTTAAAGCCTAATTAATTAATCCATACAACAATTGCTTAGTTTACATTTCTTAATATAGTATAAGTTGAGTTAGTATAAGTTCTAAAACTTAAAGTTAGTGTTCTAGTATTTGTATGGGCCATAGGGTGAAAGCCTCCTCCATATTTTTCCATTTCTCTTTGCCTTAAGCAACATTCATCCAGTTTTTTCCCCGCCAGTTCTATTACGTCATCAATCCATCTTTTCTTTTGTCGTCCTATATATAAATCTCTTTTCTGTAGGTCTAGTAAGTGTACATTTAGTTACCTATAAATGAATTTTGGTTTGATTCTTGTATGGCCCAGATTTGTAACGACAGAAAAATAATAGCTTTTTTAAGTGTTATAAAAATATAAGTTGCATTGCATCGCTCAATTTAAAAAAAATATAAATAATGCCGCCCTTGCGTTAATATGAACATTGTTTCAGTTCGTACTTTTTTAATGTTTAAGGAAAAGCAAATATGCATTGGGCGTGGCAAAAGTTCACGTCGGTTTTATTGATTTTCTACACCTCCTTGTCCTCGGTTAGAAGACGCAGGACACTGATCCAGGTCATCAGCCAACAAAAATCCGTGGATCAAACCCCGGACCTTCGTGTACATCATGAGCATAACTAAGGAGGTTTTGTGCCTAATTTATTTTTAGATCCGGTCCGGATTAAAAATACCGATTAAATAATTCTGAAATACTCTAAGATACTTAATCAAAGGCTTAATCATTAAATACAACTATTTAAACAAAACTTTAGCCAGAAAGTCGACAGCCCTGTCTTTTGATAATGAAGCAATTTAAATGCATGAGGCAGGGCGCGAGATGTTTTGGTGGGGAAAATGTTACTTGAATACAAAACGTCCTATTTGTAAAATCATACACACTATTGTTATACTTATTGCTGTAGAGTTTTGGAGTGTTTTCGCCTGAACTGTATAAGGAGTTAGGATACAACGTTGAAGTAGGGTTGTAGGTATGATAGTAGATGTTCGGGGTGAACATAACTGCAGGTAGATTATGAGAGGGTGCTACGAATGTTTCGGAAACTTTGTGAAAGCAAAAGTGGCGAAAGTGAGGTCGAACTAGTTAGTGATTATTAGATTAGGTTTAGTAATCTAGCTACTTATATAGAACCGTCGAAAAGTTCCCTTTCACCAACTTATTTATGGCAGGTATAAAATTAGAATCGTAAAATGTCTAACTGAAAGATAAGTATTACAAACATTTTTGCAAAGTGTAAAGTTACTGATTACCATTTACCTTCGATAATAATGGAGCATTTCTGCCTTTTATAATACGTGGCGCTATTCTTCGTTTTGGCCTCAGCCCTGCGATTCTGTAACTCAAAAAACAATAAACTACAAGCTCCCACCTTTTCAGAATGCCAAATCATAAAATGACTGCTTCACGACTGATTTGAGAGCGACCGCCAATGCGAAAACCGCTGTGTGAGTTCGAAAAGTGAGTTACAGAATCGCAAGGCTGATAACTGTATTAAGTCAATGTTGAAGTAAAATAAAATTAGAAGCATATAATATGTATTTCTTTATTGGCGTTCATAAGTGTACATTGTAATGAATAAACGATTAAGAATTTGAGTTGGAAATATGAACGTAATGTAAAAGTCTATAAGTCCATTCACAACCAACAAAAATCACCACAAGACTGTCAACAAACAGGTGCTTAGCTACATTGGCCAAATTGCCAGGAGACAACCGAATAGTCTCGACAAGCTGGTAATGGTAGGCAGGAGTAAAGGCAGAAGTCGGGGTCGATGACCTACCCGTTGGTCTGACCAAATTAAGACATTTATGGGTCTCTACATCCCTAATGCCCTGAGACAAGCGGAGGATAGAGTGGTGTGGAGGTAACAAGTCGACGTATCAGTTAAGGCTTTGCGAGACAGCCACAACCTTCAGTAATGAAGACTACGAAGAGGAACTGTATTCAAATATCAATGAAACCATTTTCTCTTAATAATTTGGAATCAGAAACGTTTGTATTCTACGCTTGACATATTGGATTTTTGGGTCTAACAACCTTTGACATTTACCGTACACGTATTGCGTATAGTCTGAGCTCAAACGCTTAAATATACACAACACAATTTAAAAAAAACGTCGCTATAACCCTCACAGATAGTCTAATAGTAGTCAAGTAGGTGAAATTGAAATTCAAAATCATTTATTCATTTAGGTAGCAATGTACACGTATGAACGTCAATAAAGAAATACATATTAAATGCTTATAATTTTACATTTACTGCCAGTTCTCAAATCAAGGGCGTAGAACCGACGAGAAGAACTGTCAATCTCGATCGATATTCTCTGCCTATTTCTGCCTAGGCCTGAGGTTTCCTCACGATGGTTTTCTTCACCATACGAAAGGGTATTAATTGCGTATATAGGAAGAAAAGTTTGTCGCCGTGATTCTAACGCATAACCTCGGTGTCAAGCCACTAAACCAACACTGCCTTGATACCAACCATTAAAACTTTATCGAATTGCAAACAGTAACTCAATACTCGTATGACCGGGTGGAACATGTCCTATAAATCATGGCCGCCCATTCTCCGCCTCACCTTCTCATAAATAATATGTATTGATCTACCAGATAACTACTATAAGTGGTTTTCGCCCATGTCTTGTATTACCGTATTAACCACTACTTTCCTGCATAGGAGACGTAAAGATTTAGATGCTTTAATCTATGAATAAGGACTACAATTTTGTAATGCAAAAACGGGCCACGGCGAAGAATACAATGAGGAAACTAGCACTTTTAAGTTAATTTATTTATTAAAAGCCGCGACAACAAAAACAGAATAGAAGAAGTTATAAATTTTATAGAAAACAAACTCAAACTCAAACTCAAAATATCTTTATTCAAGTGGGTAACCAAGTACACTTTTGAATTGTCAAGTAAATTTACATTTACTACCAGTTAGCAAGTCAAGGGCGTAGAGCGGGTAAGAAGAACTGGCAAGAAACTTTCCGCCACTCTTTTTAATCGCCAAGTATTGTCATACAAATTGTTTGAACTGGAGCAATTCAATCCCAAGGATTAGGATCATTTAAGTAGTCCTCAAATTTATAAAAAGCTTTGTTGATTAATTTTCGTTTAACGAGGGCTTTGAATTTATTTAGTGATAATACTCTAATTTCGCTTGGGAGTTTGTTGTAAAAACGAATACAATTTCCATATAAGGAGTGGTTTATCTTTTGGAGCCTGGTTGGTCTTACACTCAAATTAGTTCTATTTCGCGTATTGTACTGGTGAATGTCACCATTTGTTTTAAAATCGTTTATATTTTTTTGGACATACAACAAGGCTTCAAGAATATATTGACCAGATAGTGTCGTTCGTGTGTGTGTTGACAAAATACCTCAAATTACAGATTATAAATTCTAAATTACAAAACACAAATTACAAATTAAGTTGAAATTTATAAAGTGTAATAGGACTTGTATTTAATAAAGTACACCACATCATACATAATGCATTTTTTAACAGTTTACAAGACAAATACGGTGAACATAAATTTTACAATAAACAAAAAAAAATTTAAAATTTTACACTTCCAATTACAAATTTTAGTTCTTAGTTGAATAAAACAACTTTATTTCTGTTTTTTTCTTTTACTTTTATTGAGCTAAAATCAAGAACAAGACTAATTAGTAGATATTTGATAATATCTAATAGTATCACTATTTTATTTAGTGATTGACGAAGGAGTATTACGAAACGATTCTTAGGCCAACTGTCATCTTAAAAGGGTTTTGGACCAATAAAGAACAAACCAAAAGGCTTCTGGTGTATAAAAAAGAAGCCCTACACAATACATATAGCCGTGATGATATTCCGCCCACCAATTCCACTCATTCCGAAGATATGCATCACCACGCCCTCGACAAAACAAATGACCGAATTTTGATCATTTTACGGTTGGTGTTTTTGAAAAATTGTTTTGACTTTTCTCTTTAATGCATTGCACCTGTACAAGTTTTTTTAGTAATAAATTGAGTGGTTTTTATTCGTATTACTTTGTCTTAGTAGAATTAAATATATTAAATACTCACTCTTTCAAGATATCAAAATTCTTTCCATTTTTCGTCATCGTTTCTAGAAATAGGGCGAATGGAAAAAATATATGGTGGAGTTGAGTAGTTTATGTATCCATTTTGAAAGATCAATACACAATTTAAATAACTTCGCTTGTTAGAAAGAAAATCCAAACATAGCCAATTTTTGACACTTTGAATTCATTTTATGACGAAAATGTATAGAGAACATGATCATGAAATTTACACGATATATTTTATCGCAAGCAAAATTGATAAAATTACATTAATTATAACTTTAGGTAAAAGTATCATTAGTTTTGTCAGGGTAATCTTTTAGAAATATTTATGGGCACATACATACTTCATTATATACGTTTTTTAATAATAAAAAAAAAGTATACAGTAAATTATTGATATACATAGACACATAAAAAACAATCGATAATTCGTATATAGATATATCCGCCTCGTTGCGTTGCGTCGTTAACTCATTGTTCTCACTGCCTATTAAGAAGAGCTGAAACCTAAACATCCTTTTAAAACAACATTATTTCCCAAACATCGGCTATATAACTTGCTTCCCTTCACAGAAGCGACAGTAACCATGGATTTGTTCAATCGAATTGGTGATTTAATTATCATTTTAATATTTGCAAATATCTCGCAATGTCTGAGGGTAAAGGATGAGTTCTTCAAACGCAATAAAGAGATGTGTATGCGAGTGGCGAAACAGCCATTCTTTGATGTGGATTTGGTTGTTGGGAAACCTTGGAAAGTATTTTATACGTGGAATTTGAAATTGGATGGTGATATAACTTGCTTCGAGTTTACGTTCAAGAATGCTAGTGGTGAGGTAAATATTATTATTATTAAGCCTCGGAATTTTTTTTTTATAATGAGGCGTGTTTGTTTTCGTCGAGAGCACGTTGCAAAATTTTATGAAAAGACATTTCTAACGCCGGCTCCACATGTGGGTCCCAACGCTCGTACCAACGTTGGACTGCAAACTCGGTGAGGCGTACACACGTTGGCTAATAAACTAGTTCTGTCCCGTCAGGGCCAATGTGAAGATGTCCGATACAGAAATCGAAACTGCTCTGAGCGCGTTTATAGTAATGATGAGTGCACATTTATATTTGTTACTGAGAAAAATAAAAAGCCACGTCAAAGTCAAAATTCTCGCTTTTTTTTAAATCTTCAATTGAGAAATTCATTCTCATATTTTGTTGAATGGTGCGCCATGCATCAGCTATTAAATTTTTATTTTTATGATCCTTTCGAGTTGCGTCCCATATTATTGGATGTGCTTGATAAAGTTCAATAAATTCTATTACTTTTTCATTTGTCCATGCCGGTGGCGATTTTGTGGATGAGGAAGCCATTCTCGCTCGACGTACGCACTCGCTGCGTACTGTAACAGAACTAAGCAAAGCGCCAACGTGTGGACAGATCGCGAGCGTTGGCGCAGATTCCTTTGATGAAACCGACACGAGCCGGCCAACTACCAACACTCGCCCCAACGTTGGGACCAATGCCATTTTCTAGATCCACACGTTGGACGAATAGCGTTGAGGCCAATATTGGGGCCAACGTGTGGAGCCGGCCTAACGTGTTGAACGGGTCAGAAAGCTGTATGAACTGTCATTGTCAACGTGGTGATTCTTTTTTTCCCATTACGACAGTTTCTCTATTTGCGCAGCATACTGGCCACTAACGTATGCATTTATAAAATATTTTTTATTAATTATTCTAGACTCTCATCTGTGAGGTAGTAGGTTCGATCCCCGGCTGTCCACCAATGGACTTTCCATGTGCGCATTGAACATTCAAAAGAGACCGAAAAACTCGACGTGTGTCAGGCACAGAAGGCTGTTCACCTACTTGCCTATAAGATTGGCGAATGATCATGAAACAGATACAGAAATCTGAGGCCCAAACCTAAAATGTAGTGCCACAATTTTTTTTTAAATTGTATTTGTATTCCAACGGTCGGAATCGGTCACTTGATACTTATGATTTAAAATATGTTAAATGCCGCCATCATTACGGCTATTGCCATAGGGACCAAACTTTTTAAATTAGTTTTAGTGTTTTTTTTAAATTATTAGTTTTAATATTTAAGTACAGCCAAAGTTAAGATTCAATATTTTTACCTCAGCGGAGTAGTATTGGCCTAGTGGTTAAGCTTACTTTCAATTCTAAGGTCGTGAGTACGAGTCCCAACAGAGTACCATTTGTATAAACGCTAGTACTTGCCAGTCAGATATCAGTCAGATACTCTGTAAGTTACATGTTATTACACTGTTAGGCTGCCAGTCCACCAGAGCGGAGCGAGGCAGCGGAGCCGAGAAACGGACTAATGCGGAGTGGAGTTGCGTACTGTGACTGTCCACCGGAGCGGAGCGAGGCTGCGGAGCGGAGTGAGGAAGTAATGCGGAGCGGAGTTGCTGTGTTTTTCAATATGCGGAGCTAGGCAGCAAGTACGCGACGAGTGATTTCGAGCTCCCGGCGTGGGGGCGATTGGTTTAATTCTACGCGAAATGTCAGTGATAGCAGACATGCCATCGAAAAAGTTGATACATTATTACCTTACATTGCTTGAGGAAGAAGAGTTGGAGTCAGAAGAAGCCGAAATACTTACCATATACCATTTGAACAATTCTATGAGGAAACATAGATTTTGGTTAAGAAATCATATCAAACATCGTTCAGAACACAGTGAATATTTTACTTTTTTCCAAACAGCTGATGAAGAAACTTTCGAAAATTCTTATAGAGTTTCAAGATGTACTTTTTATGAACTTCACTCCCTGATTGAACCATATATTCGGAAACAAGACACAAATTACAGAAATTCAATTAGTAGCCGTGAAAGATTAGCGGTGTGTTTAAAGTAAGTACACATTTTAAATCAAAGTAACTTTTATTTTTGCATACAGTTATAGAAGCCATGTTATATTAATTTAAAAATCGTAATCTGTCTCAAAATTGACCGCATTTTCATTGGGTTCTGTTGGCTCTGCTGCAGACGTTTCAATATCCTGGGTTGTTGGAATTTGTAAAGCGCTAGGATTAATGATACTAGTGTTAATATTATCTGAAGCACTAGGAATATTGACACTAGTGTTGGTATTATCTGAAGCACTAGGAATATTAAGACTAGTGTTGATATTATCTGAAGCACTAGGAATATTGATACTAGTGTTGATATTATCTGAAGCACTAGGAGTATCGATACTAGTGTTGATGTTATCTGATGTAGGTGTTGAGCCTGTAGAATAACCATAATTATTCGGTGAATACCAACTATGTTGAAGATTACTTTCTTCAGCTGACATTACCGCATTAAAGCAGGTTTTTTAATTTGAAGTTGAAAATAATACGGCAGCTTTTTTGTCGATGCAGCCAAATTTAAAAAAAATAAGTCTATTTCATCGTATTTATCACTGGCTGACATCATGTTTTTAAGTTCTATCCGTTCTCGTTCCAACACTTCGCGGCGTTCTTGATTTTTTTTTAAATAATCTAGAATTTCATCGTTCTTTCTTTTTTTGGATGTTGATGGAAGAGATTCCGAAGCTGTTGGATTCTTAGGATCATCGGCAGAAGGAAGATTATTTGAATTTGATGGCAAAAAATTGCATGATTCCCGTGAACTCTCTTCAATGGTATTTGGCGGATTTGAAGTTTCGCTTACTGAGTGGTCCAGGGGCGTAAAATTTGTTGACCGGTCTCTGTTACTCATGTAAGGCAATAAAAATGACATGGCTTTTTGATATTTCCATTCTTTTCGTTGTTTTCTAGCCTGTCCACTCCTTGTTGCATTTTGTCTTTTTAAGGCATCCCGATGGTTATCTCTCAGTTGTTTCCATCGCGACTTGGCAGTTGTAACTGAAACAATCAACAAACACAAAAATGTATTACATGGTCTATTTATGACAAAAATATTACATCACTTACGCGAAGTACAACTAAATACGTTTTTTTTTAGGTATTTAGCAACCGGCCAGTCATTTACAACGATGGGAGAGAATTTTAGAATTGGATTGAAAAGTGTATCAAGAATTGTTGAGGAGGTTTGTGATGCTTTATGGAATATATTGCAACCTCTTGTCATGTCACAACCAACAGAAAACGACTGGAAAGAAATCGCAAAAGATTTTGATGAACTATGGCAATTTAAAAATTGTATAGGTGCTCTTGATGGCAAGCACGTATATATCAAGGCTCCCTCGAAAACCGGGTCCTCGTTTTTCAACTACAAAAAGAGATTTTCTGTAGTATTGATGTGTTTAGCTGATGCCAAAAGGAAAATCATAATGGCTGATGTGGGATCTATGGGAAGATTTTCTGATGCAGGAATTTTTGATAACAGCATTTTCGGAAAGAGTCTAAAAGAAAAGAGATTGAATTTACCTCAGCCGGTACCATTTTATCAAGGTGGAGCAAAAATGCCGTTCGTATTTATAGGAGACGAAGCTTTTCCATTAATGGAAAATTTTATGAGGCCTTACCCACGTGATGGACTTAACGCAGAAAAAAAAATTTTTAATTACCGATTATCAAGAGCACGTCGTATTGTTGAGGCAACTTTCGGTGTATTGACGAGAAAGTGGTACGTGTATCATAAAGATTTTGAATGCAAAATAGAAACAGTTGACAAGGTAATAAAAGCAACATGTGTTTTGTACAATTATTTAATTCAAAGACAACCTAATTATATAAACAATATTGAAAATAACATGGAGCAATCATTATTATCAGTTGGTGATATTATAGAAACACAACATTCTAGTAACGATGGTTATCAAGTTCGTGAAATGTATTGTTCATACTTTAATAATCAGGGGAAGGTACCATGGCAAGATACTCGAATTTTGAAAAGAATCTATAATAGTCAGTGATGTGAGACAGATATAGATAATTTGGCCAGCTGCGGACATTATTTAACTATTTAGGCTATTACATTATATAGGCTATTTTGTTAAATAAAAAAAAAGATATCAATATGTACCTACTAGAAGGTATTATAGAATAAAGATACATATTATTTACCATCCGATATGTTTGTTTCAATGATAATTTGGTCCCACGCAGCATCTTTTGTTTCGTTGCATTTGTAAAATTCTGAAGATGTGTTCCAAATGCACGGAAACTTTTTCACACTTTCAATAAGTTTTTCATCCATTATCTTCGGTCACATACGCACTGGTCGGAATACGGCGGCACACTGCCGGCGCAAAGTGCGCCCGCGCCCGCACTCGCTTCCCCGCTCCGCATCCCCGCTCCGTTTCCCCGCTCCGCATACCGGTTTTATATGAAATTTTAAACTAGCTCGCAAGTCCCTGTCCACTTAAGAGGAGCGGAGATTTTGTGCAATCCTATTGGTTAATATTTCTCCGTTTCTCGGCTCCGCTGCCTCGCTCCGCTCTGGTGGACTGGCAGCCTTACAGTGTGTACACTTGTAACATTTCTTATATAATATATAAGAAAAGACTGTAAAATAATATTCTTATATTACTTTAAAAATTTGGTAAACCTCAAGTTATTTGTTTTTCTCTTCTTAAATATTCTGGTAATTTGTTATATATTTTTATTGAGGAGGTCAATGGTCCTGATTGATGTAATTTTAGTCTGGATCAGCCTGGACCTACATCCAGACTAAAACCAACTGGTTTTTACGAGAAGGTCTTAGTGAGTAAAGGGTTTTTGTATCTTCCCTTTTTTTATACATATTAGGATATTTACAAACAAATTTACATGCTTCCAGTATATATATATTATATATGCTAGGTAGAGTAAGGATATTGTTCCGAATGAAGTGAGGCTTGCATGAGTCAGCACTTTAAGCAGTCCTGGTCAGCGAGAGCGTTCGTAGTCTTATTTAGCGTGTAAAATTAAAACTAATTTAATTCTAAGTTTTTAAGTTTTTTGCCCACCAAGTTGACGATGTTTCTGATGATTTATTTCAGACAATAAACCGCGTTTGGTCAGAAATGGGAGAGTATTTAGAACAGCAGCCATCTTGGGAAGCGGCAACTCTCTGTTTGTACGTGGGACCATCGAAGCACGAGATGCTGCTCTTCGCTGACCAGGGTCCAGCTGGAAGTTTCGTCGGTGTTCCGAATATGGTTCGGAGTTCAAGTTAGTATTGAGATTATATAATGAATAAAAAACGATACAATGGCACTGACTTAACGCGGGAAGTTGTATAGTAGTTTTGGTAAGTTGAAAATTACAAAATGCATATTTAGTAACAAGTTCGGCAGTTAAAACTTAGCAGTAAAGTAAACAAAAATTAGTCGTAAAATATTATAAAATGGATCATATAATAAATACCGAGTAGTGGGCAGTTGCGAGTGGGTCATCCTAAACCTAACCTAACTTCATTTTCATCATCGGACGTCGAGGCAGAATACGAAATACCCGTATCACCTCGACGTCCGCCGTTCCACAACTGAGCGTTTTTCAAGGCAGTTTTTGTCGCGCACCACCACTGGAACCAGTGCCCACTGAAGTATTTTCGAACCAATTCGACTTAGGGTTCTACAAGAAAAGAGTCTACCAATTCTTGAAAGGCCGGCAACGTACTTACGAGCCTTCTGGCAGTGTGAGTGTCCATGGGCGACGGTTTCACTGAACATAAGGTGAGCCTCCTGCCCGTTTGCCTCCTAAAAAAACTTTATTTTTCTCTTTTTCTTTTTTTCTTTCCATCCTCGGCCTAGCACGTGTTGCTACATTCTAAACTTACACAGTCTATTTTCTTAGGTAGCATACTCACTGTTTGCCTTAGAAATTCTACTGTGCCCTCTATGTACCTACTTTAAGCACTCGCCCTTACAACCCTACCAAAGGCCGAGAACAAATTTAAATTAAATTAAAACTTGCACTCGAACCGGGAATCGAACCTGGTACCCCTCGCCTAGCAGACCTAACCTAACCTGAAAAACCGAACTATTTATCAAACTGCCCATTCCATCATTTTTACCGACGTCTGATGACATATTTTTAGTACCGACATTGTAAGATTACTCGCACAAATTTACCAACCAGCAATGAATAACTTCCCATTATTTTTTTCAACTAATCATAATAACTTCTCGTATATTTAAATAACATTTCTAAAAATTTGTTCCCGTTTACAATTAATTATTTATAGTGGCAATGTTAAATAGAAATAATATTGTGAAGAAATCAGTTTACAAGTAACGATTAATTACATATTATGATGATTTGAAAGCATGTATTGAACTAAAATGAATTGTTTTGCACGTAATTAATCAATGTTTCAGTTGAGAAATTTTATCTCTATCCACCATTATTCCCACTTAAAAAAACTACGTAGACTTTTTCGATACCTATGGTTTATTTAATAATATTCTACATCTAGCCTCGGATATCATTGAATGAATCAGATTTTTTTATTTAATTTTTTATTACCGCAACGATTTTATCTTTATATGTAATGCTTATAATGTTACTTATATCTTCTTCCAGGTCTAGTACCGACACGTAAAGGAGTAAGCCTAATAAAGTTTCAATTTAAGCTGCTAAACGAAGGGAAGTACCTGCTGATCGTGGACTGCAACCAAGGGGTCGCTTCACTAGGTACGAGATCACAAGATCCGGCCAACAGGACCGAGATCGAGGGTTTAGTAGCTGGCCTTAATCTGGGAGACGGATTCCCAGTCTGCGCTAAAGAAAGTAATAAAAACGAAGAGTTACTCTAACATCTTATTCTAATAATAGCAAGTTTTAATTTTTTAGGCATGATAATTTAAATATATATTTTAATTGGGGCCACCAATTTTGCTGTATTCGTAAGTTCAATAAAAAAAATTCTAAATATTTTGTGTTTTATTTATATATGAGATCGATTTATAGAACTTTAGCTAATTGTTCGGACAAGATTATAGTCTGTACCTAATGCTGAGCAGTATGGGTTGAAAGAGGATGTGATGTCAAGGACACGTATGGTAATGATGAGTGGATTGGTCATGTAGAACGGATGAATGAGAAGATGCTATGTGAATGAATGAATGAGAAGGGTTTGTTAACCCCTTCTCATTCATTCAGTGTAGGATATTCAAGTCAACGATAGGTAGTAGTAGTCAAAGGGAGGCCTTGTCGTACATACTTGGACCATATCCAGGAGGTACTAGAGAAGGGACAAGTTCGGACCCATAATCGACGACCATGCATGGTGAAAATCATAAAAGTGGATGAATTAAGAGAAGTATGACAGACCGTAGCAAGTAGAGATCCGTGGTCTTTGCCTACCCCTTCGGTAAAAATGCGTGAATATAAACACAGTTCAAGCAGAACAACTTACTTTCTTTGGTCAACCAATATGGTTATACCTATGCTATTAATTTAAAAAATATTATTTTTTCTTTAGATTTTACTTTATTTTAGTTATAGTAATATTTATGCACTTTTTGTACTTTATTTACCCTTTGTAGGTGTTTCTTATTGTTCCATATTAGGGTTGCCTGGAAGAAATCGCTTGTTAGCGATAAGGCCGCCAGTTGCCTCATAACTTATGTAACCTGCTTTTTTATTTTTTATATGATTGTTTTTGTATAAGGTAGTAAAGTTTAAATAAATAAATGGTTTTATAATCACATCGTTCAACATTTTATACTGAAATTGGTCCGAATATAACAGAACACATCTTTCTCATAGTTCAAAGGAAAGTCATACTGTAAACAAAACGATTCTGTTATAAAAATAAACAATTGTTTTCTACAACAATTTCTTTTCGTTAAAACAGCCATTGTATAAATTTAAACCCGTGTTTATAGTCGTTTAGTTTTGCTAATATGTATCAAATAGTAATAGCGAGTTCATTATTAAGTCTTGCTTTCTCTATGGCCCCGTTAGTCGATAATTCAACTGTGGTGGAGAATTTTTCAGAGATATATAAAAAACGTTTTCAAAACTCCACAAGTTGTGAGGAGTTATTGGCGAATTATACGTTTGATCCTCTCGCTCTGATTGATGTGGACTGGAAGACGTATTACTTCTGGAATGCTGCAAAGGAACCGCTGCATATGTTTAGGTTTAGTGTCCCATATCCTGTTGTACGTATTTATTTATTTAGTTAATTAACTCACATTATTTGGTCATCTAAAGTTCGCAGTTCGTACGGTTAAAGAAAATATCGTGAGGAAACCGGCATGCCTTCTGACGTGTGTCATGCACAGAAGGTTTATTAGAAAATAGAAAAATCACGAATCAGATACAGAAATGTTTTGACTGGGCTTCGATTCAATGGAAAATAATATAATGGTTTGAAAGAAGGTAACGAAAACTCATCATACAAATGGGACATAAAAAATTCTTTATTCTATATCCCATAGTGTATGTTGGTGTAACGGGTTCGTGGTGAACGTAGGGGTCGCATCGCTATATGTCAGATCACAAGATCCGCCGTACAGTTCTGAGATCGAGGGTTTAGTAGCTGGCCTTATGCTGGGAGACGGACGAAGTCCTATACTGTGTATTGTAATAACTGCGCGACACATTCAGGAAAACAAAATTAATCACCATCAATGAGATGACATGTCAGATTTCTCAAAACCAGTTAATTAAAATATTGATAATTTATTTTATTCACAAAAATACATACACTATCCTTACAGTACTAAGCCAATACGATAATGACGAGAAAAGAGAAAAAATAAAATAAAATATATAATATTAAATACATTAGCTATACAATATCGCTGTTGTAAACTAACTCTGCGAACATATAAAGGTGTCGATAGTATCGGAGACAGGCGCAACATCTTTGTTAACAGGGACTGCAGACTGGTTGAACAGATCCAAGTTGATTTGAAGAAGCACTTTGAATTATTTCAAAAATAAACTCGGATAACACAAAAACTTTTTTTACGTATATATAACGACATATTTTTATTGTGTATAAATCCAGAGTTTATTTTCAGTTGTTAGACCGCTTCCGCACAGAATTGAATTTAACTCCGCCAGTTGATTGGAATAGAACCGTGCTCTTTATGGAGACATCGAATGATTTTAGCGCTTTATTCATTTCTACGAATGTCTCTGGGAGATTTCGGATTGTTACCAACTTAGATTTTTATCGTAAGTTTCATATCTAACTTAATATATAGACGCCAATCCCACTAGACCTTGTTTAGCAAAGAAATTCCCTTTTTAGGCAGCAGGGGAGATTTGACACTCCCCTAGTTCAGCCACAGATCTGCCTGATTCTAATATATCCTGGTCCTATGTTTAAGAAAAAATATACACCTACTTTCAATTAATACTTTATAACATATGTTAGACTTTTTCGTAAAATTCAAACTATTTCTGACTGCCAAGACAATAGAAATTTTGATACAAAATGTGTACCTTTACAGATGATCTTCCTTACACTGAAATGGCATTAAAATTGGTCAAGCCGTTCTATGTAATACTACTACAGTGCGAATACCGATTTGGTTACGCCCTTGCGCCATTTGACAATATGCCTGACGAAAAACACGTAAGTGATGGATGTGTTAAAGTGAATTCAATTAAACTAAATAAATAAATAAAAGAAAAACAATAACTTACCTTAAAATATAATAACTAAATTATATTATTAAAAGGAGTCCCTTTAGGAATGGTTCAGAAGATACTGGCAGCGTTCCCCCTTTAAATAGCTAGACTAATTCTTTGTCCGAGGTAGCTGCCAGCTCTTCGGTCTCCTGTGAAGTCGACTAACATTTTTGCTATTTCCTAACAAAGCCTTATAGCGCTAAGACCCCACGTCCCAAAACACAACTGTGCTTCTCTCCTGCCATCTCATGAATAAAATACCACTTGTTTTGAAGAATAAGGGTTACACCATTTTCTCCATACTACCTTTGTAAGATTATGCTACTATATTACGATGGTCTCAAAGCAGTAAATAAGACATATTTGTGTTGACGATGCGCACTTAGATCTAGTACAAACCATGACTCCCTATGTCAAAATGAGAATATAAGTGCGTGGTGTTATATCACCATGCCTACTGCTGATAGAGGACAAATCTTTGTTTTTTTTAATTATTAATTACGTAAGATGTCATGTAGAACATGGTGTAATGGTTGCAGTTACAAACATTGTGTAAAACAAAAAACTTGGCGATTAAAAAGAGTGTCGGAGAGTTTATTGCCAGTTATTCTCGTCTGTTCTAAGCTATTGATTTGAGAACTGGCGATGTAAAATTAGAAGCATTTAGCAATTAATATGTATTTGGGCGACCTAAGACTGGGTTCATACGGCATTGTCCTACACTTTTTTTGCAGTATACGTCTTAACGAATAAATAGTGGCACAAGTATTGTACATAGACCCATTCACATGGCGTTTGTACTGCAAAATATCGTACACCGTTTATACGTTCAAACGAATACTCGACGGATTTGTCAAGCAAATCGAATGAACTTTAACGTTAATTCGGTTTAAAGGGGCACATAATATAGCTCTGTCTCGTTCTCGCTCACAGTAAAGACTGCGGCTATTCGTATTTTACACGAATGAAAATCTACCATGTGAACACCAGGGTGAAAGTACGTTAAAAAAACGAATACAAAGAAAACGTGCAGGACAATGCAGTGTGAACCCAGTCTAAGGCCGTTTGTCCACCACCGCCGTCACCGGGACGTCACCGAGAACGAGATTATTTCTGTATCTTAACCTACAGAAAAATGTTATAGTGTAAATGCCATTGAATAAAGAAATGTTTTTCGATTTCTACCATTCCTGTATGCCATAATATTGTTTACCTAAAAAGCCTATATTTAATTTACAGATTGACGATGCAATATCAGTTCTGGGTATCAAAAGTGAATTCAATGAGACTTATTTGTATGAAGAGCAGTTATATTCGCAATTTTCAATGTTGGAAGAGCATAAAGATGAAGATGAATATGAAGATGACGATTACCTGGACGATGAGCTTTAATATACTTAAAATATAATAAATTTGTGTTATTCGTTAGTATTTCATTTATATTTTATTTATTTAAATAGTGGTGCAAGCGTGTCACTCTCAATACGCTCAGTAGGTATATAGGTCTATAGATTTTTCTTTCTGTGCTCTTGTATAGGCCAACGAAGAGCAGATGGCATATCTGAGATCTATATATGAGAGATGCGACCTCCAACTATTCAAAGAGTGTTGTCCTCCCTCAAAGGCCGGCAACGCTACTACTACCCATGTCCAAGACTACCCATGTATTTGACCATGGGCTGAGATGGCTGCCCTTTTTGAGCTTACCGTAGGCTCATTTACCCCAGGATTCTATAAAAAAGTATTATCAAAGAATCGGAGTTTATAAATCAATATCAATAATCGGGTTGTAACGTTACTGGATTATTAATATTAATTAAGATGTAATATTCATAATTAGCCATCTCTTTAATATAAACCGTATAGCATTGCCCGCGATAAAATTGTTAAGCAATAATAGTCTCAAGAACAAAGAATTTCTTTAAAAAAAATCAATTGATCGGACCCAGAAATATCTCCAGAAACAAATCCTATAACGACAACTACTGAATAATAAGTATTAGGTTTCTTTATAGAACAGGGGGCAAAGGGGCTGGAGGCTCACCTGATGTTAAGTGATACCGCCGCCCATGGACACTCTAAATGCCAGAGGGCTCGCGAGTGCGATGCCGGCCTTTTGAGAAGTGGTACGCTCTTTACTTGAAGGACTCTAAGTCAAATAGGTTCGGAAATACTTCAGTGGGCAGCTGGTTCCACATAGAGACGTCCGATGATGAAACTCACCTGCAGGTATTAATCCGAACAACTCCTCTGGACAGTCTCCATGGTGAATGCTGTAGAAGATGCAGAGTACTCCACATCTCTACGCCAAGGGATAATTAATTTATGTAATTGATAATTTTATAGTAAATTCAATCCTGTGTAAGTAAGGCTTTTAACTTACACTAGCTAACAATACTTGATGTCCGATGACGAAATTCAGAAATTGCCAAAACGTTTTAGGAACGAATTTTTGAAATTGCTTTTCAAAATTTCAATACTGAATGTTCATATTAAAGTGTCAATACGTGTGAATAAAAGTCTCGCTTTACAGTCTTTTGCGTTGAAATAGGAAACGTTGGGAGTAACAAAAAATCAGAGGAATCCAACTTTTGGTTCAAAAAATGTATGAACAAATTATTAACACTTTATTGCACATTTACATAATTTTCACGCTATTTGTGTCATTACATCTCTTCAATTAAATTATTTCTCATTCTTACATATGATCTAAAAAATCTTAATATTGCACCAATACATTGTCAGATATATTGGTTAAAAAACTTGAAAATTATTGATTGCGTCGTCAAATAATTTCATCACAAAAGCTCTGTCCCATCTTTTCCCATTCGTTCCTATCCCATACCTTCCTCCATCTTGTCGTGTCTGTGTAATGCGATATGTCATCTGGCCATCTTCCTTTAGGTCTTTATCTATTACTAGGGGTTAGGGTTAGGGTTGTAGGACTCCTTTTTCCGCAATTAGACTCCTAATTGGTCCGTTGTGCGTTGCAGTCCTGGCTAATTTAGCCAGCCTAGCTCCTTCCAGAAGCACAGAAGTCTCCTGGGCACTTCACAGGCTTCCCGGAGCGACCTCACTGTTCCGAGGATTTTTTCACGTTGATTAGCCACAGCCTCGCATTCCAAGACTACGTGGGTGACTGTTTCCTCTGCGCTGAAACAGCCTCTGCACAAGGGGCTGTCTGTCGCGCCTAGGACAAAAAGATGTTTATTAAGGAGGCAATGACCCGTTATTGTCCCTATCATTGTTTTAAGGTTGGTTCTATTTAAGCTTAGTAGTCGCTTTGTCAGTTGCGGGTTCACTGCTGGCAGAGCCATTTTGGACTGTTTGCAGACCGCACTATGCGACCATCGTTGATGCTGGAGTTCAGCGGATCTCTGGCGAATCCAGGTTCGCACCAGCGAGAAGGGCAAGGGGAGGAGCGGATACGGGCCAGCAGGCATCATTCCGGAGCCTCTTCTCGCAAGCTCGTCAGCAGCATCATTGCCGAGAGATCCACTGTGTCCCTTTATCCACTGCAAGGTAACCCTATTGGTTCGAGTTATGGCCTCCAGTGCTTCGTGACACTCCAGTATTAGTTTGCTGTTGGTTTTTTTGTTTCCGAGCGCCATCGGCTCGGATGCACTGTCGGATACGAATTTAATGCAAAAGTCATTAATCCCTAACCACTGCACGGCTCTGGCTGCTTCGGTTAAGGCGACACATTCACATTGAAAGATCGCGCTCTGTGTGCCTAAGGGTAGGTGTATGTTGATGTTGAGATCAAGAGCCATATGCCAGCGCCTGAGCCAGACCTTGTTTTAGATCCATCTGTGTATATACGTAGCTCATTCATGGTCGACCGATAATGTTCCTCTTCTCTCAGTTGTATGTGATATTTCCTGTTAAATATTAATTGGTTAGTGATTATATCACAGGGCGCAGCTATAAGAGGTTGATTTCTGTAGGTACTCTATCGCCCTGTTGAGAATCGCTGTGAGTGCACTATAGTGATTTTTTCCCTATAGATCCAGTACCATAAGCCTGATAGCAGCCAGGGCTGCCTCCTGCCGTAAGTGTAGGTCCAGAGGTAAGATCTGCTGGGCTATCTCCATTGCTGCAGTTGGTGTTGTTTTCATGCAACCGCTAGCAGCGGACAAAGCAAGCCTTTGGAAGCGTCCAAGTTTAGTAAATCACCGTTTGAAGTTCTGTTCTAGGCCACCAAACAAGGGCTCCGTAGGCTAGCATTGGCCTGATTATGGCAGTGTATAACCATATAGTTATCTTAGGCGACAAGCCCCATTTCACGCCTAGCATCTTTTTGCATTGATAGAAGGCGATCGTTGCTTTGTTTAGTTTGTGTTCTAGATGTTTGTTCCAGAGCAGTTTACAGTCCAAAATCACACCTAGGTACTTGATTTCATTCTTAAGACTGAGTTCAGTGTTGAAGAGTTTCGGAAGTCTGTACGGTCCAAGAACTCTTCGGTTAGTAAAGAGTATTAGTTCTGTTTTTGATGGGTTGTCAGATAACTCGTGCTCATTGCACCATCTCTCAATCAATCTGAAGGCTCTTCTCATGAGGTCACATAAGGTGCTTTCAAAGTTCCCAGATATTAAAATAGCTATGTCGTCAGCATAACCCACTGTGTAGAGATTGTCAGCGTTGAGTTCTGTGATAAGTTCATTAACTACAAGGTTCCACAGTAGCGGCGATAGAACACCTCCTTGTGGATCCCTTTATCTATTACTATCTCTACTTACTTTTTAAATGTATTTTTGTTTTCTATTTTTATCATTTATAATTATTATTATTACTACGTACGTTACGAATGTAAATAATATAATTAGCTACATCTATTGATTTAGTAGTAAGTACACTAACATCTAAATTAAGCGTCAAAAGTCATATTTATCCATTGTGATGATGATGATTTTTACAACCTTTAATATTTAATAATGTGTTTATGTTATACACAGAGCAGTGATGGCCCAAAATCTAGAGGCTTCAGCGTGCGACTCTCATCCTTGAGGTTCGATTCCCGGCCGTGTACCATTGGACTTATTTTCTATATACGCAATGCGCATGAAGGAAAACGTGAGGAAACCGGCTTGCCTTAGACTCAAAAAGTCGACGGCTTGTTTCAGGCGTAGGAGGCTGATCATCTACTTGCCTGTTAGACTGAAAAATTATCATGAAACAGATACCTACAGAAATCCGACGCCCAGGCCTTAAACGGTTGTAGCGCCACAATTTTTTTATATATTACGATACGATTTGTGAAATATGTATTTCGAAATGTGTGCAACCTCTGCGATGTACCTATAAATTCAACGTGCAAATCAAGTGAATCATAACACGGAAAATGCAGTTCCTCTTCATAATTCTCCTTATTACGTTGACAGATTGTAAGAAAACGAAGCAAAAGCGAGCGTCCGTTGACACCTACAATAAACACGATGTAGACTTTGGTCACATCTACAGAGATCCAGAAAAAAACAGACATTTATTCGAAGGTGGTGATAAATTAAATCTAGAAGATGCATACGCTATGAGAGAGAACATTCGAGACATAGCCGGCAAATACATGCCACCACGGGACAAAATGCTATATGAAAAAATGAGAAAAGCAGAAGAAGGTGAAGTGATGAGAAATAACAGTGGTAATCCGATGTATTATAATTTTGAAGCAATATTAGATCGTAACCTAGCTCGATCTTATCCTAAACCACTTGTTAAGACTATCCCACGCCCAGAAACACCATTCACACGTAAACCGCAAAGTTTAAATATAGACGAGATAGAAGAAAGAACATATATGATAAAAGAATCTACGGATAACTGGACTACTTGTGAGGAATTCTCAAAAAAAGCCTTATTTCATCCTGATGATATAGTGAATTTGGAGTGGATTCCATTCTATATATGGTCCTTAAGCAATGTTCAAAATGCAGACATACACAGATTTACATATCCTACTAAAAAGGTTTTTATATTTTATTTATTATGAAACAATTTAACAAACAAGCTCTGCCCTGCCCTGGCATTCTGATAAACAATAAACTACAAGATCCCACCTTTTCAGAATGCCAAATCATAAAATGACTGCTTCACGACTGATTTGAGAGCGACCGCCGATGCGAAAACCGCTGTGTGAGTTACAGAATCGCAGGGCAGAGCTAAACAAAGTTGTTCACCTTGCATTAGTATTGTTAATGCTATTTATTTATGAGTAGAGCAAGTGTGTGTGGCTTCAACGTGCGACTCTCATCCTTGAGGTCTTAGATTCTATTCCCGACTGTGCACCAATGGACTTTCTGTCTAGGTGCGCATTAACCATTCGCTCGAACGGGTAAGGAAAACATCGTGAGGAAACCGGCTTGCCCAAGGCAACCCGGTCAACAACCCATAAAGTCGACGGCGTGTGTCAAGCACAGGAGGCTGATGACCTACTTGCCTATTTGATTGACAAATGATCATGAAACAGATACAGAAATCTGAAGCCCAGCCCTACAATGGTTGTAACGCCACTGGTTTTTTATATACATATATATTTATAGTACGTGATGTAGGTTCAATTGCCAGGTAAACAATTAAAACGAATTAAAAGATTTGACTCTTTACTTAATGTTTGGAGACTATTCAAAGCATACAAATAGTTAAATTCGTAGCGATAGTTTCAATAACATTAAAAGTATATAATACACATAAAAATATTCTAGCTAGTGCAGAAATTTAAAACGGATTACGGCCCGCATCTAACAGGAATAGAGTGGAACCAGCCAAAGCTACTACTAAACGATACCAGAGAGATTTTACTAATTGCGAAAGATAGACGAGGTCTATTTCAAGGTATTGTCAAAACTGATCTGCCGGAATCGATAAAAGGTTTGTATATATACGAAATTCATTACAAACATATCAACAAAATAATCAAGCTTTTTATAAATTTGACGATTATTTAAATGATCCAAATCCTTGGGATTGATTTGCTCCAGTTCAAACAATTTGTATGACTCAAAACTTGGCGATTAAATACAGTGGCGGAGAGTTTCTTGCCAGTTCTTCTTGCTCGCTCTACGGCCCTGACTTGCGAACTGGTAGTAAATGTAAATTTAGAGTCAATTTAACATCTCTTCTGTTGACGTTCATAGTTATTTTGAGTTTGAACAAATAAGATATTATTAGTGATAGCGTCTTCCACACTTAAAAACTCTGTAGACCACTCCTCTCTCTTTTTCATTAATTCCTAACTTCAGATGTGCGACACGACTAAAGTCTCACTAGATGATGCAGGGTTGAGGCACGCATCAGTCCAAACACTACCAACTTTCTTAACTAACATTTTTTCCTGCTGAACTCCATAGTTATATAACTTTAGAGGTGATATTTAAATAGTGTTAAATTGTATTTTACTATTATTTTATATATTTTCAGGCACAAACATAACGCTACCCGTCCTGAGTTTACGCATAAAAATACTGGATCCTTTTCTGGCTCTGATGTATTGCGATGATAAGACCACATATGTCATGGCAATATTTGGCGAAGAGCCACAATCCGATCCAGAAAAGATAAAAGCGGCTTCAATTTTGAACTTTAAAGGAAAGGGAAAACCAGTATCTTCACGTGGACATGATACTTCGGCAATAAGTAATTTGGTTAAGGAGAAATTTTTGGACGTAGATCGACAAATTGAAAAGGCGAAGAGTTTGAAACCTCCACGCTTTGATTTAAGCAAGCTGTAATATATAAGTTTAAATTAAAATGTTAAGTTTAAATTGTTTGAAAATTATAAAAGCATTGCTGCTGTTAACTTAAAACTTAATAAAACACTGTATAATATAAGTTTAGTATGTTTATTATTTGCTTACATGGGCCTATTGCACCATGACCACTTCATTATTTATAATGAGTAAAATCCAGGGTAAACGACGTGTTGGTAGAAGAAAAAATGCTGGCATCTGGCACAGGACAGGACACGCTTCACGAAACAGACGGCCAACCAGTATTGAGAGGCATCAAAAGATGTTATTATCTTCTTACCTTAGCCATTCTAAAATTATGTACCCCATTACATAATTTTTAATATCTAAAGAAGAATCGCGAATGTAAAGGCTTCTAAGAAATCATTATACATTTTAGCAAATTCAAGAAATTGTTTTGAAAATGGTTAGTATTGACATTCTTGAGGAGAAACATCCGACATCATTGCTATAAGATGATCTGCTGATCATTACGTGTTTTGAGTTATAGAACTATGTTTACCTTAGCTATACATTTTGTATTATTAATAACGGCTATGAGTACTTCAGTAGGACCAAATATAGATCATGACCAGACGACAAGTTGTGAAGATTTTGGTAGATTTGCTCGTTTTAATCCGTATTCAGTTTTGGAAGATGTATGGATGTCGTTTTACTATTGGGGCCCGACATCTCCGACGTGGTTCGTCAAGTTTCTTCTACCAAATCGAGAGGTAATATTCTCATATCTTAATATGTATGTACAGTATCGCTCGCATTTGTTTAAGTGCTTTAATATTCATTATTGTAATTACAAAACGTATTTTATTAAAATGTTTGTATACTTTACCTTCAATATATATGTTTATATAATTAACTCAAAAGTTAATAGTCATAATGAGTATTTAAACAATTTTAATTTAATTTACTATTCATTAGTTACACAATCTACCACAATCAACCTGCACTTTTGTATTTTTGTTTAACGAATCTAAAAAAAGTTACATGGTTTATATTTTAATATTTGCAGAGCAACTAATATAATTATTTTACATCGCTTATTTTCTAATCATTTGATAACACGATGTACACAACTAACCTAATTTAAAGTGAATGTTAAATTGAGAAATAAAGTATTTGAACCGAACAATACTTTAAGGTTCATATTTATTGACAGTTTCGCTGCTTATTTTCCAGCAAATAGCCTACCTAAAGTACCTGATAGATGACCACGTGCGGGAGCCAGTAAACTGGACAGCTCCCATGGTGCTGCTGAAGGAGAAGAGTAATATAACACACCTTTTGGTGGAACAGGGAGATAGAGGACAGTACATCGTGTATACGCCATATAAAGGTCTCATCTATTACTATAAGTAGGGGAAGCCCGGGCAAGACGCATACGTTAAGGGATAATGTAAATTAAAGCCACAATCTGTTACTCAATAGAACTCTTTGTACTTTTTACTTGTACTATGGTTAATCATCTGGAAAATAATCACACAAACTTAAAAACTTTAATGATTTCTATATCATATCATTTATGAGAATTAACAAAAAGTTTCAATTATCCTCCGTTTTGCCTGAACCCTTCGGGCAAAACGGAAAACCTTACAGATAAACCCTGAGCTCGGTTTTTCCGGTTTATATGTCTTTGATATTTCTTTTACAGACGAGAAAGAAAATAAAATTTATGTGATAAGCACACACAAAGAAAAGAAATACAAATACAATCACCATAATCAAAAATGAGTAAAAAAAAAGTAAATAAGTATACACTGTACACTGTATACCTTGGTGTCTTAGCGTTCTCGCTCTGGACAGTTTGAGCATATATAAATTATATTCAGTCACGAATCATTTAAAAAAGATAAAATCGTTTAAACAGATTTAGAAATATGTCCGGTACACACCAGATACATTTCTGATTTCCTTTAAATGTAAAAGAAAATAAGATATTGTTAAAAATTACCGGGCCGTTTCAGTTTGATCAATCCATTATACGCGATACGCTGTTTCGTGTTTTTATTATGAACAATTGTGCATACGTATTACTTTAAAACTGTTTATCATTACTATTTAAATATCCAAAAATTACAGATTTATCGCCAGGTGATACAGTTGACACCGTAACAGTGCGCATAAAACAGTTTGACAATGGACGTTATATTGGTTTTATGAATTGTGATGTAAGTATTAACAAATCCTCTTTTTTGTCACACGCGAATGATAATGAAGGAACCAGTGGCGCTAGAACCTTTAAAGTCTATTATCTATATTCAATAGCTAATTGAGACTAAACTAATTACGCATGCATCGTTTTGAGTCCACAAAGCATTTCCCATGGATCATTAGTAGTAGTAGTAGAAAACTATTGTTTCCGTAGCATCGCCCTATGAAACAAACGAAAACATTATAATTACTTAATTTAAATTAATAATAAAATAATCGATTAACCAACTTCAAACTATGATTTGCTAATAGAATAAAAATATTATTTCGTATCTCTTTTATTATATTAAATAGACTTTTCGACTTAAAGCAACATAAAACCATTGAAATAAACTAACAATTTATTTCTGTATAGAATAAGACAGCTTGTGTATTATCGCCTTAGTTGTTAACCACGGAGAGGTCCTAGGTTCAATTCTTGGCAGTAAATTGTTTAGGCCTGAAAGATATAAGCCTGCCTATAAAGAATAGACAATGAAAGAGCTCGGCCCTGCTATGGGTTACTTTAAAGCCATACTCTTCAGAAGAGATTACTCTATTAAATTTTTTTTATTTTCAGATGCATGTGGCCTACGCCCTCGTCAGATTAAAGGATGTTCCAAAGAAGAAGTTAATTCAAGACGAGGCAGCTAAAATGGGGTTTAAGGGTCGTAAAGGCAAATCTTATTTGTACCGTGGACACGAATGGATGCCCATAGAAGAAGCAGACTACGACAATTACATTGATAATATGGATCATTCTGAAGAGGACTATTGATTAAAGTTAAATTGTTTTTGAAGCTATACATAATACCCATTCATAGAAACTACCCTTCGCTGACTCTTTTTTTTTTTTTTTTTTTTTTCGTGGGGAAATGCGTTAAGCATACCCTCCCGCGGCACGGTTGACCTTGGGGGGAAGGGTTATGTGGGACTCGCACAACAGTGCATACCCACTAAAACCCCACGGCGCCACCAGCAATCGCCCGGGGCAGGACACGGTAACAGCGTGGCCTTGTCCGCATCCAGCCACGCGATCAGCCGTTAGTATCACGGTCCTCTACGGCCACGAATGATGTGGAATGGACCTTGGCACAGCAAGGGCCTTTCACATCGGCCAAGTCACCCTGTTTATAAAGCTGGGGGAGGTCGGGCACGATGCTTGCAGGGATGCGTCAGCATCCCTTCTTTTCGACGCATGGACCCCTGTTCCCCCGCTGGAGCAACTGCGTGCCCAGGATTACACACGGGGTTGCACGGTGCAACGGCGGCGCTGTGGTCTCCTACGGCGACGCGGGTGGGCTGCAGGATCATCCTCCCTGGCCCTTTCCGCCTCTTCCTTTTTGTGCATGACGGCTTCACAGAATCTCTGGAAGATTTCCCACATGCCGTCACTGTCCGTGTTTGTAACTGCTACTCTCACAATGTTATCGAGGGTAGCGTCCTCGCCCTGTAGCACGCCCAGTAGAGGCCTCCTTTCCACCTCCCATGCTAGGCAATCCTTTAAGGTGTGGAGCGCATCATCAACAACACCAGCGTCACAATGGTGGCAGGTTGGTGCCTCCTCACGCCCGACTACCTTGTGCAGATAGCTGCCGAAACAGCCGTGTCCGGACAATATCTGCACGAGTCGGTAGCTGAGGCGGCCCCACCGCCTCCTCACCCATTTGTCGAGATGTGGTCTGAACGCGTTGATGGTGTAGAACCCAGCGCTCGCAGTAGCTAGTTCTTCCGCCCACTGTCTTATTGCTTCGTTTTCTTCGGAAATTTTCCACGACTTGATTGCTCCGAGCGCTGGGTCATTACCATTGTGCCTGGCTTCGGCCCTCCTCCAATAAACTTCGCTTAAGGCATCCGCTTCGAGGTGCCAGGGTGTGGTGCCGGCTATAACACACGCTGCGTCATACGAAACCGTGCGGTACGCCCTCGCGACCCTAATTGCGATTACTCTCTGCGACTGCCTGAGGATGGTTTTGTTGTACCGGTTCAGCTTATCCGCCCATATTGGGCACCCGTACAATGCCTTCACTAGTCAACTAAAACTGTTGCCTCCGATCTCGGCTACTTCTCGCCGGCAGGCTTTCAATTAACACAGGTCCTTCTCCAAAGACTTGCATATGTATACGTCATACGGTGGCTATTTTTGACAGCTCGAACTCATCGACGATGTAACTTACCTGGTGCTTCCATAATCCATTTCACTCCTTTAGAAACACTAAAAGAAATAAGCGTCTGAACGCACGACATTGACAACCAATATATAATATGTCTATCCTTTTTCATTACTGATATTATTGTAATTTTTTAAAATCTAAAACACGACAGTTTATTGATTTGATTAAATTAGAAAACTTTACGTATTTTAAATTTGAGGGGAGAGTTCGCCGTATCGACGCGATGAACATTAAATGTTTGACAGTTTCGTAACTGTTCGTAACCCATGATCATTTTGTATTGGAGTGTTTCTAATGTTATTAAAAGTTATTCTGACAATTACAACAAATAAAAAACCATAAAAATCGGTCCAGCCGTTCTCGAGTTATAAGTGATTGAAAAAACCCGACTTTGTTTTAAATATATTAAGATTATTATGTATAGCTTAGGTTAAGTGGTTAATGTAATTGAATGAATAGAAATTGATTATATTAAATTTCAATCTATGTTAATAAATGAATGAGCGTGCGCAGCCATAAGAGGCCGTTAGTATTAAATATATATGTCGCAGCCAATTAGCTTAATAAGCCGTTCAATTAACAGGTTAAAGTTATCAGTTAAGGGGCTAGCCCTTAACTGAACGGCGCCGTTTAATTAGCCGCCTGAAAGATTTTCAGCCATTTGATCAAACAGCTAGGCAAGTGACATGGATCGATGACGTTTTATTATCTGCCTAGTCTGTTGACTGTTAATTTAGTTTCAATTTCTGCCATTCACAAACTCGAAACGAAACTCTTCAAACTATCAATATGGCGTCGGCAAACCACAACTTTAATGGTGTTTTCCAAATTTTGAAAAACAACAAAAACAATGGAAAGAGTGTGGTGACAATAATAATGTGAATTTAGTTGTGACTGACCTAAGCAATGTTATTTTTAAAGAAATATTTTTTTATGTCTGATGTTTCATCTTTTTTATTTTTGCCACATAGTCACTATATCGTACGAATGGCCTACGTATTAGCCAGTCAGATTATTAAATGTTGTTACTCACGGCTGCATACCTTTCAGGCCACTAGTTAAACGGCGCTGTTTAGTTAAAACGCTAGGCTGTTAATTGAACGGCTTATTAAGCTAAAACAAGCATCTAGTTTCATAAGCTGCCAAAGTTGTAGAAACATTTTATAAAACCGTGTTCGTTGGCATGGTAATCATTTTTTATATGGAAATAGCCTTATTACTATGGTGACATTGATATTAAACTTTTAACTTTAATCTATGTTTTATAATAAAGTCCTCTTCGACTAAAGGAAAACCACGAAAATTATGATAAAACCAACAGTTTTCCTTGCTTATTTAAGTAATTAGTTCAAACAGGTGCCCATTAACAGTGTAAATATTTGAGGCTATTGTTCAAGTGCTTCGGGGCACATTTACAGATATATATTATTCATGTACTTTTATTAAGGAGATTTGTTGACTAAGGCGCCTGAGCCCTGAGGTCGAGCGTTCAAATCCCGGCTGCACCAATTGATTTATAGTATTTTTAATGATACATTTATGACATAATGGACGGGCATCAACTCTGGGCTCTGATTTTTCCTTTATTTGTGTTTGCCAACCTTTTTTGACCTGCCAAAACCTTACTAACATTTTTAAGCCCCCCTGTATAACATGGATAATTTTTCAATACCCTTATCGTCATTTTGTATAGTATACCATACATCCAACTTTATAAAAATATATGATCACTATAAAATCATTTTTAACTTAGTTTTATTAAACACATGACATTTCTAGACGTCTATTTATACTTCAAAAATAAAAATAGTAGTTTATCTGTCATAATTTTAAATCAATTGTGAAAAATAAACGTCAAAATGCGCCGCACAGGTTTATCTATAGTAAGTTTTATTTTATTTTTATGTTTGTACTCCTAAATATGCATGTTTTTTATAAAATACACATGCCTAAATGTTTGTTTTAACACATTTTTATATATATGCTGTTGTCGCTATGAGAATTAGTATGTTTTTGTCGTGTTTTTTACTAACGTATATTATACTATACAATGCCGCAGTTGCAGCAATTTACCTTTCGTTGATGGTGTATAGAATAATATACATTGCTAACTGCACGGAATGAATATTTTAATGGACTTTACTATAAAAATTAAATTGCAAGTATGTCTGTCTTATATATTAAACCAATTTTATTACAATTTAAAAGACAGTTGAACTTATGTTTGACTGCCTCGTTGATATAGTGGTTGTAGAAAGCTACACACAAAGTTGGGGTTCGATTCCCACAAAAAATACACATATTATTATTACTGAAATACTACATAACTGATATATAAATATATATCTATAATACAATATGGTTTGGCTTTACTATAACGATGGGTTTTTTGCATGTTTCTTTTACTTTGGGTTAAGACTGCTATAAATTATGTTGAGGGAAAATTATGGTATATTTAGTTTAGGAACAATCAGACAAAATACAAAATAGACTCAAAGATGCTGCTACTAACCTGCTAACTGAAAAGGCTTTGAAAAAGAAAGAATTATTATATACTTAGTATTGTCAAGTGGGTTGATAATAAACAGGTCACATTGGTGAGTTCTTATGATGATGCATACCCTGTCGAAAATATAAAACGATTCGGCAAAGAAGCAAAATCTCGTGTTGATGTAAAATGTCCTAAAATTGTTAAAGACTATAATCGTCACTTTAGAGGTGTCGATTTGGCAGACATGCTGATTGCATTATATCGCACTGGAATAAGATGGCACAGGTGGTATATGAAAATTTTCTCGCAGCTTTTGGATATACTCGTAGGCATCAACAACGCTTGGCTTTACGTCACAGACATAACAAAATGATAAACACCACTAGAAAGCAGGATCGTCTAGAAGATTTTAGATATGAAATCTACAGTGGCCTACCGAAACGAGGTCGAAACGTTTCAGTGAAAAACCATGCGATGATGTCCGGTGTGACAAATATGATCATTGGCCGCAAATAACCGGATATGAGAGGTGCAAGTACTGCAAAGTTGGCCAGGCAAGTACTTTGTGAACAAAATGTAAGGTTCATCTTTGTTACGTGAAGAATCAAAAAAGGTTTTTTGGAGTACCACTGCAAGCAATAGAGTCTCTGAATTATTAAATTACGATTATTTTGTTGTTCAAGAAAGATTAATTTTATTAAACATTTTATGTCCACCAAGACAGTTATTTTTATTTAAAATCATGTTATTTACAATAATCTTTTGGTATATATTAAAAACTACTAGTAACATTTCAACTCTCCCTAAACATACCAATGTATAGCATAATATACATTCCTGAAAATGCGATAATCACTGTACGTGTAGCAATGTATAGAATAGTATACATCTTGTTTTTCCAAAATTTTCATGTCACGTTTTTTTTATTTATTTTTTCGATGATTTTTATGCCCCAAAGAAGCTACCTATATAATTTTTTTTTGCTTTTCTTCTAAAAAAGAATCTTGCCACGATAAGGGTTAAAGAATTGTTGACTTAAGAAACTTTAATGATTGTTTTTAGGAACTTGTTAACAAAACACATGAATGATTAAGTGAAGTTTGAAAACATAATGAAAAACATAAATTCAAATTCCAAATACATAATTTTAATAAAGATTTATCTGTATTAATCTATTATTTTAATTTAACGAGACTCTTGCCTTTGATGCTTGTTGCACATAGATTTTATATTAGGTTAAAATTTGGTTAGCATGGTTATACCGCATTGCATCTATACACTGTGCTAAATATAATAAATTCGTTCCGTTCGAAACGAAAGAGTGTTCGTTCCGTTCGATTGTGATTGGCCATCAGCATCTCTAGTTCATGAACATTTTGGTGGTTATAACTATTTTATAAGACCAAGAGGTTCGGAGAAAATGTCGCGAGCAGACGCACGGTTCACAAAATATATTATATTTTGACTTTTATATTATTTAATGGCTGAATTATTTATAGCGGTTTTTATTGAAATACGCGTTGTCATCATAAAACGCCGGACAACTGTTAGCGTAATAAATTGTGTAGGCTTTTTTGTCCTCCTGTATTTTAAAAGTATTACGCTTGTCGACTAAATGACAACTTCAAACATACTCCTTAAAATATAAAGTATGTAGTTATTATACTACGAAGTAGTTATTTTCATCAGTCTTTTAGTTATTCAGAACATAGATGCCAAACAATAATGATTATATATAAACTAACAATAGGTACTAACATATTTTATATAAAAAAAAAACGTTAACTTCGATGACGAATATCTAACGATTGATTATGACAAATTGACCCAGTTTTCATCAGGTGACAAGCATGTGCTCTGTAAATACCCATAGATATATAGAGCACAGTGGATCTCTCGGCAATTATGCTGCCGACAAGCTTGCAAGGAGAGGTTCCGGATTGATGCCGGCTGGCCCGTACCCGCTCCTTCATCGGCCCTTCTCGCAAGTGCGAGTTGGATTCGCCAGAGATCCACAGAAGCGCGGACTACAGACATCTTAAAATGGCCTTAATAGAATTAATCTCAAAATAATGATAGGGACTATTACGGGCTACTGAATAAACCAATCCGATATGTATTATTTGATGTTATCAAGTTTTTTATTCATATAACAACGCTAAATTAACAAAAACACGTTTCTAGAGTTTAATGCCACAAATAAAACTTCTAGATTTCCATGGACATAATATATAGACGAAATAAATAATACACGATTTCCATAGCCATTAAGCATTCTTAAAATGGGGTCATTCGACATTTTACTATCCAGACTCTTTTAATGTTTAGGAAGCGGCTCTTGTAAAGACCAAGTTAGACGGTACACGCGTAAACCCGTCCGTTCAACGAATAAATTATATAATTTATGGCATATTTTTTTGTAATGGCAACCTCAGACGGCTAGTACTATAGTTTTTCGATTTTAAACTTCGAACGTTGGTTTCGACTTTTAAATTTCCAACTACTAATGATATAGAAAAAGGTTTTTTGAATTTCGAACTTCTATGTAGAACAAGGTTTTTGAACTACGAACTGGTAACTATATAGAAAAAGATTTTTTGAATTTTGAACTACTAACTATGTAGATAAAGGTTTTTCAAATTTCGAACTTATCTTGTTAATTGTCTACAGAATTACGTTTTAAGGTTTTGTCATTATAATTAGTAGATACTGTCAGTCCAGGTTTCAAAGTTTTATCGCCAAAAATCTCTACTACATATTTCCTTTTATTATTTTAGATATATAAGAAAAGAGATATAAAAAACTACAAGTTAGACATATCATACCTAAATACCTAAATACATATTTAAAACCTGTAGTAGCGCCCACGGCTTTAAAGTACGTAAGTTCCTTTCCTTGGAGAAACATTTCTATAGGCAATTAGTGATCATTTGTACACACGAGAAATACATCTTCATTTGGCACCATTCACGGGACGTTTCAATTTTTTCACAAACTTTACGATTCACCAAACTCGCGAAACAATGGCCGATAGTCCTGAAATTAACGCTTTAAAAGTAATTCGTTCATAATTGTTTCAATAACTTAAGATACTTTGTTTCTGTAAATGTTGTACACATATATATATATATATATATATATACAAGGCGTATATATATAATCTAAATAGAAACGTAAACAGGAAAATTCAGAATAAATAATATTCTTTTTCGGTTGGAACGGTTAGTTTTATTAAAAATAAAGAATAAAATTATGTACATGTTTTTTTTATTTAATAGGAGGCAAACGGGCAGGATGATCTGATATTAAGTGGTACCGCCGCCCACGGACATTGCAAGAACGCTCGCAAATGCGTTGCCGGCTTTTTAAGAATTGGCACGCTCTCTTCTTGAAGGACCTTAAGTCGAATTGGTTCGGAAATACTTCAGTGGGCAGCTGGTTCCACATAGTGGTGGCGACAAAAACAGCCTTAAGAAACGCTCAGTTGTGGAACGACGGACGTCGAGGTGATACGGATGGGATTTTATACATGTATCTTTACTTAGACATTAAGATTGGAACATTACGATCTAGACTAACTTAAGACTAATAAGTAATTTAAGTCTAACCTAATTTATTAATAAGGAAAGTGTCCAATCCCAATCTCCCATTCTTTAAGGGAGGATTTAGAGGTCTGGAGGACTTGGGGCAACAAAAGAATGGAGGCAAAATTATTTTCCAATAAAATGAAAAAAAAAAATTCAATCGTGTTTTTCAATTTATTTTAGTATTTAACAAACATACAACTACTAGTCTACTTTTAACTCAGTTATCACACTCGAAACTTAAAACACAATTTTCCAAAGTCTATTGTGTGGGCTGTAGTCCCGGTTGCCTCCTCTTAATTCGTCCCTGGTTTTACACTCAGGGTTCGGGAGTCAAACTACTGTATGATAAGCGTCGACTAACTCTTTACCCAACCCAAAGAATCAGAGTCTTAACATCTCGTATAAGTCATACGTAGTTCTACGTCTGGACTCAGAATCCTACTCTAAGGGTAAGATCTATAGAGTGCACTTGGACTTTGCTCAGACTTAACTTTCGATTTAAGTCACAGTCGGTATTTATATAGCAAACTGCGAATCTCTCTGAGTGCGTGCTTAGCTTAATCTTAAGTCCACGAAATCGACTACTTACCAAAAACTTTGACTAACAAAAATAATGGCCCAAAATTTACTTTACCATCTTTTACTTTTTATTTTTGTCGTAATATAAAATTAACGGTGATGCCATCTTATACTGGAGTTCCATAGACTGGGAAAAATAGGATTTGAATCCAAAGAAATGATAAATGATCTTGATAAATACCTATGGAATACATGAAATAAAATAATTACACATTATTATTGTATTTATTAATTATTATATTTTATATAAGTGTTCAAACCCCATTTTTGAGAGATCTTAAAAATAACTAACTAACGGGGATTAATATCGGCTGCAGTTCTCTTCCAATGTTTTCTATTGAAGATTGACTCTCTATATTCTCCATTATGTCACTTTCTATATTGATATTTCCAAGCGGACGTAACAAAGCCAGTAGTTGTTGTAAAGAAAGATCAAATATTTATAAGCTCACAAGTCACACAAACAGAAACAGAGAAGAGAAAAAGCGGTTGAAAATTTTGAATTGTTGATACAAGTTCTCTGTTGTTGTTGTAAAAACAATGCGATCCGATTCTACATAATAAAATTATTGTCATCTTTAAAATACATTTTCTAAAGGTTACTCGTAAATTTCTAGTTATTGCAATAATAACAATAAATAGAAGATAAATGTGTACAGTTTTAGACGTTTAAATATTTGTTTATTGTTATGCTTTTTTAAAGGATAATAAAGAAAGTATTCCATGAAATGAAACATCAATTTGTAATTTGTGATTTTCTGTCTTCGCTTGTGCTTAGCTTAATCTCACCGTTAAAATGTCTACAAATACTAAATCATAGTTTATACTAAGTGTACACTAAGCAAAGTTTTTCGTAAGTAAAGTTTGAGCTTAGTATAAGTGCGCTCTTCGTATTTTGCCCTAAGACTCAGGTAAGGAAGGTTTTAACAATTAATTCTATTTTTGCTCTCAAACACACATGTTACAAAGAGGACAATCAGATTATGAAAATATGTAATAGAAAGGATATACACGTGTACAATTGACATGAGAATGAAACGCGCAGCGCTAACCAGATCCAGATCCTCACAATTAAGTAGCCCGCTATTGTATATTCATATCATTATATTATATATTTCGTAGCATACACGAGAGAACTCTTTGTATTTTAAGAAGTCGAATGGGTCCACCAAGCATTCATTTATATCCAGTAAATACATTATTAATTAACACAACGACTCCACGGAGTTGCTGAAAATGTCCACCGATTATCATCACAGCTTTATTGTAAATTTTTGGTGCAGCGCTGTAGAGAGCCTACCTAGCTTCAACCCCGTTTCCACATTAATAAGAAACGCATTACCAACTGATTGGATGTAACAAAGAGTCGATAATTATCATTTTAGTTCGGGTTTCGGAATCATCCATCTTGGCGTGGGATGACGTGCGTGAATGATTTACGATTGGAACATGTCGTTTGACCTCCACCTAACATTATGAATGAACTACATTCATTAGCTAACTGTTTAGCTAGGTTTTACAGTCAAGATTTTATATCAAAGCTCTTATAATTGGGTGACACCTATGTATTTAGGGCGTGCGACTCTCATCCCTGAGGTCGTATGTTCGATCGCCGGCTGTGCACCAATGGGCTTGTTTTTTATGTGCGCATTTAACAATCGCTCGAATGGTGAAGGAAAATGGAAGTAAACCATCTTGACTTAGACCCAAAAGATCGACATGTGTCAGGCACAGGTGGCTGATCACCTACTTGCCTTTTAGATTGACAAATGAGCATGAAACAGATTCAGAATTCCGAGGCCCAGACGTAATGAGGTTGTAGCGCCACTGATTTTTTTTATATTCTTTCTATAACATATTTTCATAGGTAAGTATCTGATTGTCCTCTTTGTAAGAAATCTGAGACCCAGACTTAAATATAAATAGTAATAAAACATAATCCAAAACTAAACTCAGGTTGCATCCGTTTCATTAATAATTTTTATTTCACAAGTAGGTGATCAGCCTACATTTTAGACACGTTTTAGACATGCCGCTACTCGCTAGTAACTACGGTAAAGGAAATTATAAACGGACCGGAAAAGGAAAGTATATTGGGGCTCGGCTCAAACCTACGACCTCATGGATGAGAGTCGCACGAAAGCTAGGCCAACACCGCTTACCTATTTATCAGAGAGAAAGCTTTGACTGCTAGAAAGGACTTCAGAGATACCACGCGCTTCAATAATAATTGTTAGATATCTAAACATCTATAAAAGTTTCGTGAAGAATATGTAACGATAGTTTAGATGTATGGACAACTCGAACATTTCATATTGTTTAACAAATTCTGTACGAACAACTCCCGTTTCATTAAATATTTTACTAACCGTAGGTACATAACTCTTCCATACCCAATCTATTACTAGCACGTTAACTATTCTATTTAACGGATCAAGCTATACTGTACTGTGGATACAAATAAAATACAAAATGTTTTGTTTAAAATGGGTGTTTATTAAATACTGCGAAATTTGTGATCTCGAAACATATATGCACATACATACGGAATATGATAAACGGCAAACTTTCTTCAATTTTGTTAGTTGTAGTGATTCTTGGGTGTGGGATCCAAGTGGAAAGCCAAGTAAAGATTTATTTTGGCACCTGGTGGATGGTACCCCAGAACTGGTGCTTTCCTAGCTGAACGTAAAATCGCAATACAGCGAGGAATTGTGTTAGAGGAGGCATACGGGCAGGAGGCTCATCTGATGTATGTAGTAATACCGCCGGCCTTGGGCACTCACATTGCCAGAAGGCTTGCGAGTGCGTTGCAGGCCTTTTAAGAATTGGTACGTTCTTTTCTTGAAGGACCCTAAGTCGAATTGATTCGGAATAAGTTCAGTTGTTCCACATGGTGGAGCGCGGCAAAAACTGCTTTAAGAAAAGCTCAGTTGTGGAACGACGGACGTCGAGATGATACGGATAAACACTGTCACAGGGTCCAAACATTTTTAACTTATTTTACTTTTACATTTATCCAGTTTAAATTATTATTATTACTATGAAGGTTAAGAATATAGTAAATACTCTATATGTGTGTGTTATTAAATAAATGAACTCTAAGTCAAGGACTACGTTACGTACACGCACACATACAGAGGCTTTAAATATCTTTGTTAAATATTGAATAAAAGGATAATTATCACAATATATTCATGATTAAGTTTGACATGCCGTTATTTTTAATTATTAAGAGATGAAATTATAGATAGTACTTTATTAATCATAATATCTAACGCGATGAAATGATAACAAAAAATGTTAACGTCCCTATCACACTGTTTGCCTAATGAAAAACTATTAACATGAAAAACGGGGTGCAGAAACTGATCTTTATCAAGTTCTACAGTTTACTCATCTACAGTTGTTAAAAAGTTTTACTAATTACTGGGTAATAATCACTAACTTGACAAGTTGAAATTACGAATTACTCACTAATTAAAATGTAATATAACCTAAGCTGGTCTTGGGCCGTGGGGGTAAAGTGCTCAGGCGCTAATTAAGATTAATGTTGGCGTCTGGTAGATGGTATCCGTACATTGTAAAAGTAGCAGTTACAAGCTCGGACAGTGACGGCACGTGGGAAGTCTGCACAGAAGAGAATCACATGCTAATGCGAGGCCGACATGCGCCATAAAGAAGAGGTGGAGAGGGCCAGGAAGGTTGATCCTGTAGCCAATCCGCGTAGCCGTCGGAGACCACAGCATCGCCGTTCCATCGTGCAAAGCATTGTGTAATCCTGGGCACTCAGTTAGCAGGAAAACAGGCTCATGCGTCCAAAAGAAGGGATGCTGACACACCCTTTATCACACCCGATCATCACCAACTCTATAAATGAGGGCGAATAGGCCGATGTGAGTATGGCCCTTGCTGTGCCAAGGTCCATTCCACATCATGGCCATAGAGGGCCGTAATTTCAATGGCTGATCACGTGGTGGGCTGCGGACAAGGCTTCGCTATTACCGTGTCCTGCCTCGGGCGATCCATTGGCGCCGGTGGGGTTTTAGTGGGTATGCTGGTAGATGGTATCGGTGAACCCAGAGCTGGTGCTTTCCTCGCTCAACTAATAAGTATCGCAATACAGTAAGGAAATGCAACCAGCATCAAAGGTACATTGACACAGGAACCTATAATATAAATGTAATTCATTAGAACTTATACATTTTATATAGAGATTAAAATTTGTATGCATAAAATGCATTTTAATAAATAGAACACTAAAATTGTCGGAATTGTTGATACGTTCCTAGTTGATAAATTATACGATAAACGATCAACTTCCGTATTTAGAAATGTGTCATAAGATAAGAATGTTTGGTTTATATTTCTGTATAACACATTTAAATAATCTAAAAATTTAAAAATTACAACGAATATGTAACACCCGAAAACTACAAAACATCAACGTTATAACGAAAAGGTAACACCAGACAACTACAGAACATCAAAATTACAAAATTACAACGAAAACGTAACACCCGACAACTACAAAACATCAAAATTACAAAAATATAACGAATCAATAAAAATTCTATACACTACAAGCACACGTGAAAAAAACCTGTCACCACACAACCTGTTAGTCACAATTGTCGCGTTAAAAACGACTCAGAGTAATTCATTAGCAGTTATACAAGCGATTATCATAAAATTCTAGTATAGGATACTTAGAGGCCCGAAATAAATATGCCATGTGGGAATTTAGTATCGAAACTTGTGGGACCCCGCTGCGAGAAAAGGGGCCGCGTTGCGTGGCGCTATGTTTTTTATTTGACGGCATAAACAAATCGATGTAAACGCAAAGTTTTTAATGTATAGACACTTTATTTATGTACGCTCGGACTTCATGCTTCTAAAGTATTGACAGGTTATTTGCTAAGGAAACATTTCAGATAAGCCCGCACCATTCTGGCGAAGTAGAAGCGTACTTGAAAGAAGTTGGTATCCGTCGTTTAGATTGGCCAGCTTGAAGACCAATTGAGCATGTCTGGGATAAAAGCATGTTTAAAAAAAATGCAAGAATTCCCTTCACAAAACACACAGACATGAGCAGTGTTGGCCTGGTGGCTTCAGCGTGCGACTCTCATCCCTGAGGTCGTAAGTTCGATCCCCGGCTGTGCACCAATGGACTTTCTTTCTATGTGCGCATTTAACATTTGCTCGAACGGTGAAGGAAAACACCGTGAGGAAACCGGCTTGCCTTAGACCCAAAAAGTCGTCGGCGCGTGTCACACGAGGCTGATCACTTGCCTATTAGATTTAAAAATGATCATGAAACAGATTCAGAAATCTGATGCCAAGACCTAAAGACGTTGTAGCGCCACTGATTTATTTATTTAAGTATACAGACTGAAATCGACTTTAGGACGTAAATTTCCTTATATACCCGATTTTTGCAAGAGTTTGTTTAAATATAGAACCTTTGTAAAAACCAATTTACTTCAAACACGTCCCAAGAAGCACACAAAAAGTTACCTTCAAAAGTGAAATACTTCACCGGACTTAACTTCCCCCAAAACGTGACAATAGAGTTATATAAATAATTTATATTTTAAACCGTGGGCGTATTCACGTGATACTTTGAAACAATTGCTGCTATCAAGTACACCCTGAAAATTGTGGCGCAACTTTTCATTACGATATTTTCGTACTATTTGTGCCTGCAAAAAATCTAGATAATTCTATCTATCTACATAAATCTAGACCATATCTATATTTTAATTCATTAACTTTAAGATTACATTTTACTATTTACTCGAGGCTTCAGGGCAACAAAGGAGTAGGGGCCCCCTGGCCCCAACTTATTTTTTAAATAAAATTAACATTTTTGTACAGTCGACTTTTTCAATCAATAGTAATTTATTGTGAAACCAAGTAGATTCTTTTAGTATTTAACAAACATATAAAATATCAATCAAATCAAAAGTTGTTTACTAGTGTTAAGTAATCGGTATTTAAAACAATTTTTTTCTGAAGTCCCTATTGGCCCTGGATTTTAGTTTAGTATTGTATAATTCTAGTGTTATTTGTAATTTTGTTTTTTTTATGCACTTCTTGCACTTTATCCTCAGTAGGTTTTTTCCTTTACTAGGGCTGCCTGGAAGAAATCGCTTGTTAGCTATAAGGCCGCCCGTTGCCTAATAATTTATGCAACCTGTATTTTACGTATATATGTATGTTTAAGGCTACATTCAAAAATCCAATTCATACTAAAAATTTCGTTTGATTAATACTGCTTCACGAGAACTACACATTTATATAAAACATCTATAATAGACTCGAACATCGAGATCGATTCATTTTATATACTCGTAAATAGAAGACAGAAAAAACACGTAATCCCGTTCGCAATTTAAACAATAATTAATAACTTTGTAACAAACTTTTTAGTTTTTATTCGTTTTTAATCAACAAAAAGTAGGCCGGTAGAACAGTCGGCGTATTAGACGTAATAAATTTTTTGATCTGTCATCGGGAACTAATTTCGAGGGTTTGTGTTTTTTATACCTTTTGTTGGCTTCGTCTTTATTCGAATTCTATGAAGAGAGTATTAACAAAGTAGCAGGCGGTACTCTGCCTACTTGCAACATTATAAATGCTCATACAATGATGATAATTCCTGCATCAGATTTAGCTTTTTAACCAAGTCAATAGTGGGTGCCCACATATCTATGGAGCTGATACATTGCATGAGCATTGTTCATTACTTAGGCGATCAGCCAATTGTGACCAAATCTAGTTAAAGATCTTTTCCGCACAAGATTTCGTGCCGCAAATAAAAAGTCTATTATTGCTGACAAGCGAAGTTTGAACGACTTGTAGGATCTCACTGTCCGGAGACGTCGCAGTCTACTCAATGCAACTTGTGAGACCAGAACGACCTGACTAGTTCTGACGTAGATCGAGCCTCACATCACGTAATCACGGAAGCAGGGGATCCTAATCAGATGCTCACAGACACTCACATTGCCAGAGGGCTCGCGAGTGCGTTACCGGCCTTTTAAGTATTAGTGCGCTCTGTTCTTGCAGGAACCTAAGTCTAATTGGTTCGGAAACTTTACACTTCTGGAATTGGCCTGCAACTATTTGGTGATCAGCTGCCTTTTTGATTTTTACCTAAAAGTTCCATCAACTTAAAGATCTGTTATTTTTTCTATGGCAAGACTCAATTTAATTTGTAAATCGATTCGTAATACGGGCTTCTGGTTATACCAGCCCACAGATTATATTTAAAGACGATTAAGCCCTAATTTCCCTGTTCACGGGAAAACTATACTAACTAGAGACACGCGGCGCACCCGCCCCACAAATATACAAACCCATAGACAGCGCTTTTTCATTTCCGGTCATAGAGACGTGATCATAGAGTACAGATTGGGCTGAATTAATTGTTAATTTTTGATAATCGCCATAGCATGTCTAATGGCGACTCGTGGCGATTTTTATGGGAATCTGTGTGAGATTTTTATTGTTATTGTTTAATTTGTATATTAATTTATCATTTAAATTTACTAATTAGACATGTTCCCTATTTAAAGTTATCCATACAGATTCGAATATTCTCTATAGTATAAAAATTAATGCACAGAGACAATATTATGTGCACTAAATTTCATAACTTATAACTTGATAAATTAATAAATATCCGGTACTATATCGGAATATCGCGCTGGACCGAGACAGTCTTATGAATTAGATTATTTTCAATACAATTAAAAACAATATCAAAAATAAATCTATGCAATCGTAAACGAATCAACAAGACTAATATAGAAAATGGTTGAGCGTAGCAAAGGATACATCGAAAATAACTCTTATCAATTGAGCGTGATTTGAAGGTTCGTGAAACATGGCTGACGCACAAAAAGTGCAGGCCAAGAAATGGGGAAAGAATAAGTAATCTGCCTAGATGTTTGATCAACTAGCTGAATATCTTTCAGGCCGCTAGTTAAACGACGCTTAGACGTTAAGAGGCTAGACTGTTAATTGAAATTTCTTAATATATAAATATTTGTACAAAATATGTGTATAAAATAATTTCCCGCATCATAAGAGTCGGGGATATTGGGAAATTTATATAAAAAATAAAAGTGCGTGCGTGAAAAGTACACAATATGTCAGAAGTAAAACTTCTTTGGCAAACTAATTTTCAAGTCTTGTCCATATTTATACAAATCTAAAACTTTTTAAAAATAACTTTATAAAATAATAATAAAATTTACTTCTTTGATATTAAAAACACGTGGCATTTTAATTTACAATTCGTCATTTGAGATTTCAATAAATTAGTTTGCATTTAATATAAAATATGTACTAATATTTCATAAATTCTCTTTACGAAATTTTAATTCTAAAAATAGAATTTCTATAAGGTAATTCGCCCTTCTCACTCTGTCTCAATCGGTCTCAATGGTTCTCTTCCTTTTTTTCGAGAAAAACGCTGCACATATTCGTGACGCTAATATTATTATTATTGCCTTTCATCCGTAAAAAAATTACACAAATTTCACTTATCTACTTGTTTCTCATCTGACAGAATAACGCATATAATAACGCAGTCCTATAGACACCTCTTTGAAATATCAATTTACGTTACATAAAAGCACAAAAATATGACCAATGACCATGCTTATTTGACTGGTTCTAAATAGTGTAAGCCCTTCACCTAATTAAGTGTAAGTGAAGAATAAGTTACTTTCAGTACCAAAACAAGGGCTTAGTACCCTTCGTACATTGAGTTGTACCGGTTCAATGCATTAAGTTATTGTTAGGTAGTGGAACAAGTTATAGAAAAAAAGCTTTATTAAGTTTTAATTCGGAAATTAGAGGCACGAGCAGATGTCATTTTAAAATTAAAAATAAATCAGTGCAACAACCTTTTTAGGTCTGGCCTTAAATTTGTGTATCTGTTTAATGGTCATTTCGATGCTGTAGAATAATAACAAAACATTACAGGATACGAAAAAAAAATTTCATTTCGTCGATGTTCGTTAAAATATTATTATGTGTTTTTGTTCATAGTTTTAAATGGTAAAAAGGACTTATTTATTAATAACATAAATAGGTACTTACTTCATGATTATACCAGTTAAATGACATAAGAGTCTAAGAATAAAAAATAAATGGTTTTTTGACATACGAGGTTATCATTCTACTGCGACGATTTGTGAATCTAATAGGCAATTAGTTGATCAGCCCCCTAATATTTGGCTCTTTTCTTGTACTTGAAATATTAAAATCGCTAAAAACTATCACTTATACCATTCGCAGTCAGTCAGTCGGAGTACAGTTGCGTGAAATTTAAATTTTTGCTATTCATTGCGGCTTTGAGCCGTTTTCCTGACACTCGCGCCTTTCACGTGGGGTCCGGCCCCATAGCACCCATAGGGTGACGTGTATACTCGCGTGAAAAATTCATAATATTTCCTATTACTTTAATTTTTATGATTAATTATTTACTTTGTGTTTTCATGAGGTTCATTTTATCATCTTGTTTCTTAGCCATAGTTCAAAGATTTCGTAGCAGAGTAGTTACTGTATTTAGTTCACGAAACAATAATTTATGCACAGAAGGCTGATCATATCTTACTTTTCCTAAAAACATTGCATTAAAAATATAAAAGAAACACACACAGAAATATCTGTTTATATCCAAGTTCCATTTGCTGCTAAGACTTATATATTTTTATGGAAAAATGGACTCATGGGAGTATCTTCTAAAAGATTTTACTGAACATAACATTTCCATATTTTTCACTTTTCTTCAGAACAGTACAGTCTATCGCCTGCAAGCAATGCACATGTCTGACATTCCTAGCGGGTTACAACAAATTGTGTTTGGATCTCAAAACAAATGCAGGAAAAGCCCTCTTTTTCCATTATAATTTGCTGTTTAAGTTTTACAACTTAATGTAGTATAAATTATTGTTACAACACGCCTTTTGTTTATATTATTGCCTCTGTTATTCGGTAACGTATAAAAACAATTACGAAAATATTACCGCTCACAATTTATCCCCATTTTTTTAAGTCAACGAAATAATGTGTGTTTCAGTTTCATCTTCTCCGTTCAGGCAGAATACGAAATACCACCCGTATCATGTCGATGTCCGTCGTTCCATACTAAGCGGTTTTTAAGGTTTTTTGCCGCGCACCATCGTTATATGGACCAGAAGTATTTCCGAACCAATTCGACTTAGGGTCCTTAAAGAGCGTACCTATTCTTAAAATGCTGACAACGTACTTGCAAGCTTTCTGGCAGTGTGAGTTACCATGCAACTGTATCACTTAATATAAGGTGGACCCTCCAGCTTGGATGCCCCCGTTTTCAATAGAAAAAACAAATTGTTAATTTACACAGTTTTGAGGTTTTTTTTATGTAATAAAAAAAAAACCTCATCAAAACGCCAAAAAAAGGCTCATCTGATATTAAGTGATACCGCCGCCCATGGAAACTCACATTGCCAGAAGGCTCGCAAATGCATAACCGGCGTTTTAAGACTTGGTATGCTCTTTTCTTTAAGGACCCTAAGTCGAATTGGTTTGGAAATACTTCAGTGGGCAGCTGGTTCCACAAAGTGGTGGTGCGCGGCAAAAACTGCTTTACTGCCTTTTTGAAATGAAACTTCTAAAGGAGCATGAGGGTAAAATTTTTACGGATACAACGCAATAATAATAATATTAGCGTCACGAAGATGCGCAGCGTTTTTGTCAAAGAAAAGGGAGAGATCGATTGAGACCGATTGAGAGAGAGTGAGAACGGGCGAACGTAGCATGAAGCAATTAGCCATGGAGCGAGAGTAGGGAGCAAGCAAGTGAGAAACAATAACAAAAACCATGCAAATGAGCTTCCGAATTTTATAATCACTATCTGATCGCCATGTTTGTAACACAATCAAATGGATACAAAAAGTTATGTAATAAGCGCATTATATTGCACTTAGCCATAGATTAATCATAGTGGCATCCCTGAAACGAATGCCACGCGCACGTCACGTGACATGCAACTCTCGCGCCCCGTCATAGTTGACATTGCCATAGATTATTGCAAACTTTCTGGCACAGATTACAGATGTGTGTGGTGTTCTGTGCCTTGTTAAAGCTGAAGACAATCAATAAATAATATAATTTAATTACCTAGTAATTGTCGGCAACTTGTCAGTAATGAAGGGAAAAACAAATACTTTTGTAATGTTAAAGCATAGTTTCTTTGTTTACTGTTGAACTTAATGAAAGTTACAAAAAATACTTCTGGTTATAATAAATTACCACTTTTACTACTCCTCTTAGTTGCAGATGTATTAAAAATAAATTAAGAATAATTGCAGGGATTTTTCATTCCAATACTGTTAATTAAAACAATTATTAAAATTATTCATGAATTAACATTGTTTTTCGTAATAAATAAATTTTATACTTTTGCCCACTAAATTGCTACTTTGAGTAGGAATGTCCGTGTCTCTTCTGTGCCGTTAATCTTTGACAATAAATAGTGGGTGATGAATGTATGGCAGATTGTAATGTGCTGATAGGTATGTAAAGTAGTTGGGGGCAGTAAAAAGCGATACCCATTGATTAATCACATCTAATGTGAGAAAATTGACGCAAATCCCATTCGCCATAGAAATGATTACTCTATATTAGATTTTGTTTTTATATTTTAAAGAAAAGAAGGGGCCTCATAGCCTAGCGGTCTTATTAAGTGGCAGCTAGGTGAGGGGTACCGGGTTTGATTCCCGGTTCGAGGGCAAACTTTAATTTAATTTAAATTTGTTCTCGGCCTTTGGGAGGGTTGTGCGGTACCGGGCGAGTGCCTAAATCGTACATGAAGGACACGGTCGAATTTGTAAAGACAAGCACGAATTATAAAAAATCCTATACTTGACGCTGGCTAATGCACAAACCGTGCCAGAGCCATATTGAAAAAAAAAGAAAAAAAAAAGAAAGAAACCGCACGTCAATTGTTTTTGGCCATGTTCAGATTTCACCTAAACTTTGACCAACTGCTGACACGGCTCACGAGGTTGTTCCACATTTTAATAGCTGAAGATATACCAACAGAGTAATTTTACATATAGTACTAGCTGGTGCCCGCGACTTCGTCTGCGCAGGATTAAAATAATATTTGTCAAATAATGTAGCGTGAAACACACATTAGTTAATTTTTATTTATTTAAAATTAAATTCTACCAACATTTCGCCAGTTAGCAGTAAGCACTAGCTATTTAGACATACATAGATAATAATAACAAAAGCTTTTTATTTCAGATACTTTAAACATAAAAACTTGTTTGGATTTATATTTATATCATCTCATTCATTCCTAGGTATCTATGTGCTATTTTTTGGCAAGGACCTCCTCCAAATCCCGCTATTTCTGTATGCATATTTAGACATTATGTATGTCTAAATATGAATACGAATAAAAATAAGTATTATATAATAAATCTATACTTAAACATCTTTTGTATTTCAAACAAAACAAAATATTAGTCCGTCGATTTTTTAATAATAAATGTCGTATACAAAAAGAATTGCCGAAACCCGGGATTGAACCCGCTAAGTTAAGATAAGTTGGGAATAAAAAGACAGAATTTTAAAATGAACAGTACTGAGTGTGCGGATATATTTGTTGTTTTGTATTTTTTAATGTAAATAAAAGATAAAATTGTTATCGATACATATGAAAAAGCAAATTTTATATATTATATTATAGCCGAAATAGCTCAGTTGGGAGAGCGTTAGACTGAAGATCTAAAGGTCCCCGGTTCAATCCCGGGTTTCGGCAGTTCTTTTTGTATAAAACATTAATTATTACAAATCGCTAGATAAATGTTTTGTTAGAAAACCCACGAAGATAATTATTTTTAGTTTAACTTATGATTTTTAATATATTATTGTTGTAATGAAATAATTATCTATTATGTGTTAAGTAAAGTGTAATTTAATTTGTTTGTTAGTCTGTGGAAAAGACGTCATTAAAATGACTGTTGTGGTTTTCATTCGTAGATTTGTTTGTTAGAACATTTTGGAATATAAAAGAAATAGGATAAAAGTGATTGTTTTCAAGTAAAATAGCAAACTCTAAATGTTGTTTCTTATAACACATATATTAGTTAAATTCATCATATTGTTATGACCAAATAAGCTCGGAGTAAAACACTTCTTATCCAGAGATTGACATATTCGGCTGAACAATTTAAAAAAAAACATTTTAAGTGCCTATGTAGTACCTACCTAATAAACTGTTTTGGTAGTCATTTTTATTGATATGTTTTTTTATCGTGAACGATAATTGTCTTATATTTCAGAAAATTTAGTTTGTAACATATACTGTTGATATAACATTATGTATGATGAGGTGAACTTTATTAAAAAAAGCTCTCAATGCAAAAAAACTTGAGCGTTCCCTAAGCATTCAACGAATACCATAGATTAGAAAGTAGATTGTATTCAGTGTTGCCATCCACAACACCAATTTTATCCAATCTTAATCAAGCTACCGCAGCGGCCAATATCACAAATTATAGTGTTCGCAAATTGTGGAGTTCTACGTGACTGATAGAGATCTGCTATTATCTATTTCTATTCGCTTTTACGTTTCTCTTTTCCAAAGCATTCTATAAATAACCCTCTATTAAAGGGACCCAAAGAAGGTGTACTATCGGATACTACTTCACATTATAAGCACTGTTACGGTCTTATTAATTTAAAATTTGCCTTCGCCCTTTACCAGATTGATCTTTATATACTTAAGAAGCCCAGAACTAAAAAGGTTGTAGCATCACTGATTTTGTTTTTTTATTTTAATATTAGTGCAGATATTTATATACACAGATACACACACGAACATACTCGACGTCAGCGATTTCGCGAACTCTCGCGTTTCCGTAAAATATATTTGTTTAATTTAATTAATTTTTTAATAAGTCATACCTAAACGTAAATCTCTCCCTAATCCAAAATACTTTTTTTTACCAACCAATATTTCTCGTAGCCAATGTCTCGTAAAACATTCATAATAGGCGTATATTGACACGTGTAAGGACGAATTATCTACGCAAGTGTACTTTAGACATGCTGAATTACATGTTTGGCTGATTTTAATGACATTATTACTCATCGACAAGTTGATGACATATTTTATTAAATAATTACGTAGCCCCTAGTAATTCTGTTGAATTAAACCAGTTTTTATGCTATGGTCGCGCTCGTGAACTCTAAGGTGAATAAGAACAAGAGACAGTCAGTATTTCGTCATGTTTACAACTGATAGCGCTGAATCCTGGACAATACAAACAACTGAAAGGAGAAAAATAGATGATCTGGAAATGTGGTGTTGGAGGCGGATGCTTAGGACAGCTAAACCAACGTGTCCATAATAAGACTATTACAGGTAATACTTCGCCTTTCGACACTTTCGCCTTCGGCACCAACTCATCCTGAATTTTGTATGGACAATTTACACTCATAGATCCAAAAAATTTACAAAAACTTATTATGACTGGCAGAGTGGAGGGCACCAGACCTCGCTGAACCTATCTAGTAAAGGCCCTTACATGTCTTATTATCACCCAGGCGCAGAGGCTTGTCTTAGACAGGGGAGAGTGGAGGAAGTTGTGCGGTGCCACTAAAACAACCTTGAAGACAGCTGATAGAGGCTGAACGTTTACTACTTTATATTTCTGCTGTTCACTCCACAGGGAGCAAGGTGTATGGTTACAATCTTGTTAAACAAACCACTTAGCAAGAGTGACGGAGAGTTTCTTGCCAAATCATCTCGACAGTACGCCATTGATTTTTAAGATCTTGCAAAAAAAAATATAAGAGCATTATAAGTTACTGATAAGTCATAAAAAGTATTATTAAGTTATTCTTAACATGAAAGTTAATATTTATTGACAAATAAGTAGCCAGTGTCATTCATAAGAAGTAGTTTTTAGGTCTTTAAAAATATATGCGTTTCTTGACACAATATGGCCAAGATATGTGCCGAAATCAATACTTATAGGTAAACAGGTGTATGGAGAAGATATGGGGGCTCCAACTTGAAGGGAGGAATCTGTTAACCTGAAAAGTCACGTTAATAGCTTTAGGTGTTTCATTACGATTTTTTTAATGATTTTCAATCTTCAATATTCAAATTTTAAAATGGCATCATTAAAGTCAGTATTGGGGTAATTATTTTCTATTTTTAATTATTATCACCAATTATTTTATAACATTCATGTAATATACAAGTATATAGATAGTAAGTACATTATCGAAATCGAACCTTGGATACGCACGCGTAAAGCCACGGAGTTATTAAGTATACCTAAAGATCTAGGTTACCTTAAATTATAAAACTAAAAAGCTAATACCAAGACAGTTATTCCCAATACACGGATGCGCGCGCGCCGCCCACAACGCTTCCTGCGAACAACTTCCGCCAGATATAATCGTTAAATTACTCGTATTATGTTATTATAGAACCTGTGGTTAGGTTTTTTGTCTGCGATTATTCGATTAACCGCCACTATGGGTATAATGGTACGCAATTTAAAAAAAATTACAAGTAAAGTGTTGCGTTAAGATTAAAATAATATTCGTAAAACAAAGCCCAATGGGACAAGAAACGCATTTCTACTATTATTTATTTTCATCAGGTCTAGTTGCATTAAAAAACAGACGCAAAAATATGCCTGGCTGTAAATAAGGGCCGCATAATCAAAATTAAACTATCAAACGCTTGAAAATAAGTGGAACAACTTATGAAAATTTAAATTCACTTCAATTTCGCAGCCTCTCGAAATGTCTTTGACAGTCCTTAACAGAAATGAGATTAGGAAAAACAACAAAGGGCCCTAGTAATCGTTGGACGATTAAAATTTCGTTTTCAAACATGAATAGATCCGCCATATGCGCACGTCAGGGTCTCCGCAGGGCGCCTTCTACCCTTGTACAACCCACGACCAATCGAACAACTGTATAGCTAAACCATTCAACGGAAACGCAGCTTTATTTCTAAGCAATAGAGGTTAGACTGCTGTAAATAGTTTTTAAAGTTATATGTAGATCTATAATTGTATCCCGTGGTTTTAAAAGTTGCGAAATTTGTAGCGAAATTGAAGTTTCAACATGACGTCGACAATATAAGGGAGTTCTGGGATGATTGAGTGTAAAACAACAGGATAGCCCATATGTTTAATACAGAGGGCTAAATAGGTATAGTTAAGGTAAAACATTCATTCTTCTCTCTTTTTTTTTTAAATGGCTCTGGCACGATTTGTGCATTAGCCAGCGTCAAGTATGAGATTTTTATAATTCGTGCTTGTCTTTTAGAAATTCGATCGTGTCCTAAATTAAATTAAAACTTGCCCTCGAACCGGGAATCGAACCCGGTACCCCTCACCTAGCTGCCACTTAATAAGACCGCTAGGCTATGAGGCCCCCTATTCTTCTCTCTTTTGTCTTTGTACTGTATTTATTTATTATCTGTGTCGCCATTAAAGTGAACATTTTTATCGGCAAGTTGTTTCCCGTTTGTATATAACAGTGATTACTTCACGTCACAGAGTACATGGTTATGTAAAGAAGAAAATTGCATTATGTAATTCTGTGGTCGACTATATGTTCCTCTATTAAAAAACTTCTTGTCAAGTTACCACAACGTTTGCTGTTTAGCTGATAACTTCGAGTTACAAACCGACTGTTTGGTACTACATGTTTTCGTCAATGTTAAGTCGGAAAAAACTGTTAAAAACACTTCGTTGCAGTCATACAGAAATACAGTACAATTAAAACAAACAAAATGAATAGAAGATCTCAACGATTCGTTGCCTATCACAACCTTTAGAATGTAAGTACAAAAAAAAATTACATATTTTTTTGCGACTTAGGCGCAAACTAGCTGCTGCGGTCCCTGGCAGAATGAACATCGCTGTGGAACAGTCTGCTCCTCAGAATAAGGCTGAGCCAGGGCCAATTACAACCACAGCACACACGCATTACTTTAAAGGAAATTTTTTTTATCTCTCATTGTTTTTTATTATTGTTATTTTGTGTATTTCTGTGTATTTTGTTAGTAATAAATGTTATGTCTATGTCTATATCTTATGGTTTTTGCGTCAAATAAGGTAATTTTTATTAAAAAAATTATATAATTAAATAAAATGGAGGGCAACTGGCGGCTTTCGAGCGATCTCTTCCACCACCAGTTATAAAAGTCTCATGGATTTCTTGATTTTTGTGCCTTTTATAGTCACGTGATCAGACTTCTGTGTCTGACATGAGACATGCCGGTTTCCTCACGGCCTTCACCATAATGTAAGCTTTAATTACGCACACAGCAAAACACTGAGGGTTGAGGTCTGTATCTTAAAACATATATATACAGTTCAAAAAATGGTGAAAAACAAAGGTTATAGGCATTTCTTTGAACTAAAACAGATAGTAGCGGTTAAGATAGGGTGCTTCGTATGTTCACTCAACCCTGAAATGAGTTCGGAGTAAGTTGTGGGTGAGTTTGAGCGGTGAGCTTCTCTTATGCGTTGAAAAATTAATAAATTGCACTGTTATTTACATGTAAATGAGGCGATTATGTCTTGTTGAACAAATTCTTGTTAATTTTCAACATGATTGAACATGTCGATATTTTATTAAGTATTGTGTTTATTTTCTTGAAATAAACATGTTCATCGGATAGGTATGTGAAAGTGTTGTATCTAGTATTACGGTAATAAATTATTTTTATTCTAGAATATATACAGATTGTTTGAAATTAGTGAATAAAGTATCGTAGAACAAGTCTGAATAAATTTCAAAATGTTTGGCTTACAAAATTACTATATTTTTTGTTTTTATTTCGTATTTTGTGCCTTTCGTATGGAATTAAAACTTCTAAGGATATTTTATTTGACTAAGAAATGATTAATCTGTCTTCTAAGCCTGGCACATCTTAGATTCTAAATTCTAACGATGTTTTGGAAATAAATATGATGTTTTACATGTGAATCATTTTTATTTATGTCCATAAAAACTAAATCCGTCTCTTTCTTTCGAAAAGTATTTCCCCTGTGATGAAAGGAGATAGAATAGATACACAGGTAAATAGAATTCGCTCGCAGTGTTACCGTCTACCAACATCCTGGGACACGTCACAATGATACAGAAGGCAAGAACACCGCAAAACCACTTCAATTTGGGACTAGCTTTGTATTCCTGGTAATTGGAACATACATAATATGTAACATTTAGAAATCAGTTCTTCAAAAGAACTTCCTTCAATACCTCTTGATTTAACACCATTATTATGTAACCTACTTTAACGAGAACAATTGCCTGAAATAATAATAATCGTAAATATTTCAACAGCTCTAGTAAAAAAAATATTGTCTTATCTGTCAGACTGACATAATTAGTTAAATTTAATTACTTTATTGATATTTTATATTGATGAGTATCCAGTGGCACTAACACCTTTTGGTTTTTGTATCTGTGTCGTATTCATTTGTTTTTTCTAAGGTTATCAGTCTTCTGTGCTGTGGAATTTTCGGGTGTTATGCCGATAGCCTCACCTGTTAAATGCACATATCCAAAGTGTGCACGGGGTTTTTACTTCAGAGACGAGAATCGCTAATTCCACTGGCTGATACGTTATCTACTCATTAGTACCATACAAGGAGCGTATCTTTACTGTGTATATGTATTATTTCACATCTCCCTCGCCTCCAAATAACATAACAAAAATAAAAAAAGCATGTTACAAAAGTTATAAGGCAACGGGCGGTCTTATCGCTAACAAGCAATTTCTTCCAGGCAACCTAAAGTGGAACAATGAAAAAGAAACACCTACAGAGGGTAGATTACAAGAAATGTAAAAATTATTAACAAAAAAAAACTCAAAATAACACGTTACTATAACTAAAATAAAATAAAGTAAAATCTAAAGATAACATAACAATAATAATAATTAAAAAATATAAACAAAAATTTAAAATACAATCAAAAGTTTAACAGATTCACAATAATTAATACATATAAGCAGAGGGTTACGAGGCAGAAAGAAAATGATCAAAAAGAAGCTCTTTTAATAAATTTAAGGACTGAGCTCGTCTAATATCAATTGGTAGGGATATAAGACGAGCTGTCTAATATCCCTGTATTAGCTGTTTAGCAAGCAAAAACTATTGTCAAACTTCACGGTAATCTTCAACACTGGCGCTACAACCTTCCTTCTGTATCTGTTTCCGTTATGTAGTCTACTCTGTGACGAAATATTTGGGTCTGAGACGCGCGTTTTTCTGAATATCAAATGCAAGTATTAAGTGCATACAATACTGGATCTAGGAACTGAGTTCCTAGCTTGTATCATCTTAGCTTACTCAAGCTGATTCTGTCCCAATCCAAACGCTTTCAAAGTCAAGTTCGTAATTGGTATAATTAAGTTAGGAAGGTCGCACGGTCCTAAACGGAGATTATAAAAAGAAGCACAGATATCGGTTACCGATTATTATAATAGAGCCGGGTGTCTGTCCATAATACTCGTAATCGTCTGCTAATCGCCGGACAATTTACAAAATTATCGAACCGATCAACGTAGTGGTGTATTGATTTTATCGATGGATCGATAGATCTAGAATATTGCAGACTGTTAAAGATTTTTGTGAATGACCGTGTCCATTTTGAAAATACCTTTACAAATGCTGTTTTGTAATAATAACAATTGATATTATATTTTATTTATTAAATATAAGAAATGAAGAGTGTCTTCCAGTTAGTAGAGGCTGTAAGTAGTGTTATTTGACACTTTCTTATGTTAAATATCTTTATTAGTAAATTAGGTAAAACTTACATATTAGTCTTAAGATAAAGAGCGTACCAATTCATAAAAGGCCGGCAACGCACTTGCGATTCTTTTAGCAATGTGAGTGACCATGGGCGGCGGTATTACTTAACATCAGGTCCTGCTTGTTTGCCTCCTCCAAGAAATATTTACAGCTTATAGATAACTTACTTACTAGATATATATGTATATAGGTACTGCATACCTTAGCGAACCCCGAAGACCCATTTTAAGGGAGGAGGGGTGAGGTGTTTTTGTGGGTCTCACTCTCCGCTGAATAGCAGAGGGCTTTGATTGTAGACTTAGCCCCACAGTGCGTAATGAGACATCCATGGTCCGGGCCTACTCCTTAAAATAATGAGGTACTGCCCCCTTAAATCGTATAAGTGTTAGACGAAAAACTTGGATTTTTATGTGTAATTTAAAAAAAAAAATTTCATTTATTTTGAACCAAATTTGTTTTTTTTCTGGTTTCCTAGAGTTTTATGAAACATTATTTGTTTTAACTGTTCAGACTGGCTTTGCCTCTAAAGCCAGGTACTTTTCGAGTTTTTCATTTGAATCATAAATACAAAAAGACGTCCCGGTCCATTTCACAACAAGATAACTTAAATGACTTTAAAACAAGCGCACACTCATTTTGAGGGTGAATAATATCGATTCGATAAACGATACCGCCATATGTCTGATATCGATGAAATGTTTCAACCGCATTATTTGTAGGAAAATTATTGAAAAAAACAAAATTGGCAGCAAACCGCCGTCTAACCCCCTGTATTGATCACAATAATGGATCGTGTGCCACGTAATTGCACTGGATCGAACCCGCGACCCATTATATCATTATCGTCGATCGACCGAAACAATAGATTCTCTTGCTTAACAATTTGTAACATTACTCTCCAGCTATAATGACGTAACTACCTTAAACACTTGTTTGTTGATAATACATTTTGGATTTGAGGTAGCTTAAATTGTGAGGTCAAAATTGTGACCCATTAAAATTATGTGGTACGTTTTTATTTTGACTTTCCGATTCTGCTTTGGACACAATACGTCTTGGCTGAAACGAAGATGCATAAAAATCGTGTGATCAAAAAATTATACATAACTTATACAATGTTATCCGAGATAATTTGGAGACCGCTAATCTGTGTGTGCGCAGAAACAAACGCGTCCAAAGTAAGATAATCATCTTAAATCAGGTGAAATCTTGTCTTTCTATTATATGTTTATCAACAATCATTAATAATATCTAATATTATTCATCTCGTAAGCGACGATTTAGACATGACCGGAGCATCAAGAGGGCATGCGCAGTACCCTGTCGGTACTGCGCGGCCTTGGCTCAAATGTTTCACTATCATTGTTACTACAATATATAACAATACTAGCAGACCCGGCAAGCGTTTGTTTTACCACGTATATTATTTCTAGGAAACATTTTTTTAGTTCAATAAAAAACCCTATCTACAATAATAAAAAAATAGGGGTTGATCGTAAAGGGATGAAAATTAGGTTGTATGTATTTTTATATGGTGTATCATAAAAACAAAATCAAATTTAGTTTTGTAAAAAATAAAGAAAATGAATTTGGAGTGGACACCGATTATCACTTAGGGGTTTGAAAGAAAGATAGTAGACGAGTCTTAGACTTACTGAATATGCATACAAAATTTCATAAGAATCGGTGGAGCTGTTTCGGAGGAGTATGGGAACGAACATTGTGACACGAGAATTTTATATATTAGATATCAACCTTATTTCCTTGTTGACTTCACTTATTTAATTGATAATTTTTCTTCACAAGATATCATCAATCTTCAGGCAGTCACAGGTCTTCGATATTCTACCTGAATAGATCTAAATTTACCAGATCCACCCAGGTACGAGCAAATTTCCCATGCACATAGTAAGAAAATGGCGCACTGTCAGAGCGCGCGGCCTAAAATCGCAAGATAAAAGTTCAGTTCTAGTTAGAAAATAAATTCTCAAATATATTCTTTACTTTGAAACACAAACCGCCAAACACAATATTTTGTGAGAATAATGATACCTTCAACCGCAAATTTTTATATTATTTTGATGTGGTGACCGCAGACACCGCGCTTTGTTGCCCGCGCCGACGCAAATATTATGAACCAATAAGACAGGTTTTTACTACTTTAAGAGAAAATTATGTTTTCTGTACAATTGTTTAATGTAAAAATCTTCATATCTGGTTACAACAACCTAATTTTATTAGTAACAGTCAAATGAGGTTGGATAAGAAAATTAAAAATAAAGTTTTTTTTTCCTTTATGGCTCTGGCACGGTTTGTGCATTAGCCAGCGTCAAGTATAAGATTTTTATAATTCGTGCTTGCCTTAGAAATTCGACCGTGTCCTCCATGTACGGTTTAAGCACTCGCCCGGTACCGCACAACCCTCCCAAAGGCCGAGAACAAATTTAAATTAAATTAAAACTTGCCCACGAACCGGGAATCGAACCCGGTACCCCTCACCTAGCTGCCACTTAATAAGACCGCTAGGCTATGAGGCCTTTAAAATCAGATTTGATGTTAAGTGCTTAAGGAAAATCATTCTCTTGTTTTTTCTTCTAATAAATTTTTGGGTTAAAAGTGTAGTTTCAAACGATAATTGTTAGGTGATTGTTGCCATGTATTGAAATTAAAGGGAAATTCGTATAGTATACAATGACGCCAAGCTTTATAGGGCGTTAAAGAGTCGATTGCCATAATATTAAAAAAAAAAGAGTCGAATGTCAAACAGGGTGTGGGAGGAAGAACGAAAGATGTTATCAAGTTAAAATTTTAAAGGTCTTGACTGTACAATGAAAATAATGTTAATATTTGTTTTGACAAATTAATTATTCAAAAACGGTGTTTTTGATTCTCTGAGACAACAATTCTTTACTTAAGTTTTGCATAGAAAATGCATTCTAACAAACAAGACAGCAAGTGTTTATGCTAAGAACCTTCGTCCCAGACCATAGACAACAAACAAACCCATTCGCGTGTCAACTTCGTCTAAAAATACAAGACATTACCATACAAATCAGTCCAGCTAACGAGTAAAAATAAACTTATTAATTCGTGGTTAAAACTAATCTATCGTAAAAAAGGCGGATCCCGAAACATAAATCATGTCTGGATACCTTAATACATGGGAAGCTCATTCAAGTTTTTTTAATTGTGTCGGGTTTAATGTTGAGCTTTTAATGAAAGGAAAATTGTTTTATACGTTTTGGAGAGAATTGATATTTCGTTGATAGATTATAGAACTTGGGAAAGATTTTATTTTTATTAAAAACTCCACCAGAAATTTGGAAAGATGAAACAAAAGATAGCGGGGAAATTTTTGAAAATAGTAGCGATGATCTGAGAGAAGTTTAAAAATTTGGCGGCCATACACTAGTATAAAATATAATAATAAAAAATAAAATAAATCAGTGGCGCTACAACATTTTTAGGTCTGAGCCTCAGATTTCTGTATCTGTTTCATGATCATTTGTCAATCTAATAGACAAGTAGGTGATCAACCTCCTGAGCTTGACACACGCCGTCGACTTTTTGGATCTAAGGCAAGCCGGTTTCCTTCCGATGTTATCCTTCACCGTTCGAACGAATGAAAAATAAGCACAGAAAATTCATTGGTGCACAGCCGGCAATCGAACCTACGACCTAAAGGATGGGAGTCGCACGCTTAAGCCGCTGAGGCCAACACTGCTTTAATAGTTTTTTTATATAACACCTAGAAAAAACCTTTTTAACAAAATTCCGACATGGTCAAAAACAGTTCTCGTCGAAATCCAGTTTTATATTTGAAAACAAACTTTTATTTATTTCAGCGTACATAACATTAATAAAAATAAAAGAATTTCTATGGGAGTCTGATGGGCGGCGCGCGCGCAGCAGCCTTAATTACGGGGTAGCGCGCATGCGCGGCTTCTTGCCTCGGTGTAGTCTATGCTTCGAAATTAAAGATAACTACATAAAGCCATAACCACAAAGCTTAGAAAATGCAGCAATGTTTTATATGCAATGCTATTATACTTTGAAATTTATTCTTCAAAATAACAGCGTACCAATTCCTTAAAGGCCGGCAACACGCTCGCGAGCCTTCTGGCATTCAATCCATGGATGGCGGTATCACTTAACATCAGATGATGCCTGTCAGATGGCCTGTTTGCCCCTTGTACTATAAAAGAAGAGGAAAAAGTACAATTCATTATTTGTCAAAATCATTCTAGATATTATATTCAATATTTGGATGTACTTATGTCATCATGTCCAATGTTCTGGAACTTAAAAGATGCTATACTAAGTACTAGTGTTTTTTGTCTTCCACCAATACCTATGAAACAAGCCAGCATCTAAAGCGATCGACGTTATTTATTCAATATTATTTGATATCATTCGGCTTGAAATATATCTTGGGTCTATAAAAACTCCTTCACCGCAATTGGTAACAGTGAGCAGTTGCAGCCGTGAGCACTACTCGGGCCCACGTTTCCAGGTCATATCTACCGGTCTCTCGGGTAGTAACTACAAATTAACTACTAATTGAGTACAGATTCTACCCCTCCACTCGCCGAGCTATTCAAACCACTGCAAATATTTAAAAAAATTACACGAAAAAACTTGACTTGTGTGTGAGTGTAGCAGAATCTAAAGCAACCAAAATCCAAAGTTATGTTAAGTTCTTATAATATAAGTTATACAACTCTCATCCCTGAGGTCGTAGGTTCGATCCTCGGCTGCACCAATGGACTTTCTGTGTGCGAATTTAACATTTGTTCTAACAGTGAAGGGAAACATCGTGAGGAAACCGACATGTCTTAGACCCAAAAAGTCGACGGCGTGTGTAACTACTTGCCTATTAGATTGACAAATGATCATGAAACAGATACAGAAATCTGAGGCCCCGACCGACAAAGGTTGTAGAGACACTGGTTTATTTTTATCTTATAATATAAAACAATGGTATTATGACCGCACCTTTACCTCGCCGTAATGATAATCTGAGTCGGGTATATTGCAGTATAAGAAGTTATAGTAATCTCGAAAATCTCACAATTTCCAGACAGGTTCAGTATTTCGTATTACCTTTTTTGTCATTCAATAGAGTGGTATTCAAGTATATAAAACACTGAAATGTACTGTGAACATCATAGTAAAGTAGTCTTTGATAAGACACATATGGAGACGCCTTATCTTTTATAAAATGTTTAAAATTTAATTGATATATAAACCAAAATGTTTAATGTTAGATTCACTAAATTTTATAAATTGTAAAATTAACATTTTAAATAACATAGGTTGCTTTATTTAAATGAAGAATTTTTAGAATGTTCTCCTCTTTTCCCGATTTTGATTTACGTAGGTAGGTACGTGCGGGCGAAACCTTGGTATATGACTTGTTTTAATTTACTTTTTAATTTTTATACTATATAAACTATAGTCAATAGTTAATTTAGTTTGATCACATATAGCTATTAATAAGTTTTTCTAATACTTTACAAATGTAAAAATACACCTTTTGAAACAGTCGATTAATTTTTATACGTATATATTGACGGTATGTTTATAGAGCATATTTTCAGCAGTTCTTATTGCGATCACCAGGATTTTTTTGTATGTTCGAACTTAGCACTTGTTCTGTGATGTGAAACAATGTATTAACATAAATTATATATAACAAAAAACAATTACCTAAGATGGAATACAGACTATACAAACATGTTCAAACATTTACGAAAGGAAAACATCAATAAAAAATATTTAATTATAATTATTAATTATTTTAAAATATGTGTTGTTTGAAGATTTGCTATTTTTAAAGAGTACCGAGAGCTTTTTTACGCCGGCTTTTTCTCTCGGCCTACAGCCTCTGTCTTCTTTGCCGATGAGTAGGGATGCCTACAAATTCAAATTTAATGACGTGGAATAAGTGAATGTATCTTATGTTCTATAATAAACATATTTTATTTTTTTATTTAATTAAAAACATTAAACTATGTACCTAATACCTGACTCGCTTGTTTTGTGTGATGGTGTGAAAAGAAAGCAATCCCTCCCGTATGTCTAAATCTAATAAGTTTATATAACATAGAAATTTCCGACTTGAATATGTGATATGAAAATGATGAAGGCATCATGTAGGAAGGAAGTCATGGACATGGACGAAGGATGAGTAGTGGTAGCTAGTTGTTGACTTTCAAGATCTTTTAAATATATTAAACCTATTTTACTGAACCAAGTTGGTATCGCTGTATTATTGTACAGCTATATTTAAATGGGTGCAGTGTTGTCCTAGTGGCTTCAGCGTGCGCCTCTCATACCTGAGGTCGTAGTTTCGATCCCCGGCTGTGCACCAATGGACTTTCTTTCTATGTGCGCATTTAACATTCGCTCGAACGGTGAAGGAAAACATCGTGAGGAAACCGACATGTCTTGGACCCAATAAGTCGACGGCGTGTCTCAGGCACAGGAGGCTGATCACCTACTTGCCTGTTAGATTGAAAAATTTTCATGAAACAGATTCAGACATCTGAGGCCCAGACCTAAAGAGGTTGTAGCGCCACTGATTTTTTTTTATAATTAAATGGGTAGTTCTATGGGTTCTACAAAGTAAGGGTGAAAATGAGTCTGATTTCGGCCCAATAATTTTTAAATTCTAGTTCCGGAAGTCAGTCTAATAACAGTACAACATCCTTTAGTATATCCTAAGCGAAATAGTCTTAATATTTTATAGTTTTAGATTTATGGCCATTTCAAAGAAATCAAGGCACAAGGAACTGAGTGTGTCACTCAGAGCTTTAAAGCGTCTGACAAAAGTTCTGGCCCATGGAAAGCGTCTGACTTTTTTGATATTACTTCAGAGTAATATTCTACAAAATATATATAAAAATCAGTCATTAAAATTTAACTTAAGTAACTCTGATTTTTAGTTACCTTTCTCACCTGGTACCTGCGCAGGTGTCACCGAGCCAACTCCATAAGCGTACAGCTATTAAAAAGCACACCAGAGACTACTTAGAACCGAAGGTTCTATGCTTTAGAAAATAAGTTGTGTCTTATCGCTCTGGGATCTTGGACTAAAAAGAGTCTAAAAACAGGATGAGTAAAGATCGACAATTTTGCATTAATAAACGTTCTTTATCATATTTAATTAAACCAAAAAATACCATAATAATAATAATTATTTATTTATTGCAAGAATATTGTACAAAATTGTTAAAGTGGTACAATCGTAAATCGTTCGCATATTCTGCCACAAACAATGGCGCGCAAATTTGTCTTAAAAAATTTTACATTTTACATTATCAGTCAAAGTCAATTCTTATATTATCTGTATCCTACATATCATACTTTATTAAGTTTATATCAATTACAGTGTCTCACGCAAATAGGAATTTATTGAATAGTAATTTTTTTCCAAAAGTAAAACACTAAGTCGCTTTTTAAAGACTCTACTCCGAAGATCTTTTAATTCCTTTGTTTATTTATTGTAAACTTTAATTGCCATACATCTATGTATATACAATACTTACTTTATTGTTCGAAGTCCTCCTCCAACGAGATATTATACAGAGATCTCTGTATCTGTTTTGCTAATTATATACCTTTTAACTAAATCAGTCAAATTTTTAAAGTTAATATGTCGTCTCTTTCTGTCAAATTGTGCTTATGCTGTAATGGAAGGAGACATAGTCTAGTTTTATGATCTAGCGAGCTGTGGAATGGACTGCTACTGGAGGTCCTCCTGGAAGACAACCAACTATTTAAAAAAAGAGCATACATCTGAGTGCCCATGGGCTGCCAATTGAATTTTCAATTGCAGTTCCGTAGGTCTTCCGAAAGTAATAATACCTGGCAGAAGCAGTCGGAATATTCTTACATCTATAACACTCATATTAAAATAGTTTTTGTTCAGTGTTATAACGCAGTCGGGGCGGGTCATTTGTATGAAATAAAAAGCACAATGACGAGGCATTTCTTACTGGGCGTATACTGTGGGAAAGAAAAAAAAACATGTAGGTTGGGCAACTTTAAATGGTAGCTATGTATCTGAGTTTCTTTTTGTAGAAAGTCCAATTTCATTTGTCCGTATAAATTGATTCTGTTTAGTTTATGTAAGAGAGTATAGGTATACGGAAGTCTACCTATTCAATCATTTGAGTCATTCGTTATACACTTTTCGCTTCTTTTAATTCGTAAGTCACTTTTCTAAGCCGCTGATCCCTTGGAATTGCGTAGAGATTTCAGAGGAGGGGGAGAGGGTTCAGAGGAGTTTTTAATACCTATAATATACCTGCAGCTGAATTTCATGATCAGACGTCAGAGCAGAATACGAAACTCCGTACTTCGTTCCATAGCTAAGTCTTTTTAAGGCAGTTTATGTCGCACACCACCACTACCGAACCAGCTGCCCACCGATGTATTTCCGAACCAATTCGACTTAGGGCCCTTCAAGAAAAGAGCGTACGTAATCCAAGTGTCCAATCCAATCCAAGGCAATTGCAAGTGTGGGGGTGGCAAGTGGCGGTATCATTTAACATCAGATGAGCCTCCTGCCCGTTTGCCCCCTATAATATAAAAAAAAGGAATTCGGAAGAGCGTTGAGAACTTGGAGAAACTGATCTTGTTATCTACACAGTAGTCATCTTGGGCCGTTCGCCAATCAAGCCCAGTCATCGTCATCAGAAAGATGCTGGACAAATCCCATTGGAGACATAGTCCGCTCCATGTTACCTCGCTGACCAGGACGCTCAGACATGAGCTACCGACTGAGGAGAGAAATCAATTTCTGAATCATCACGAATAAGTTTGTCTGTATCACCCTTTAGAAAAGTATTCCAACTATTATTTATATAAAGAACAATAATTTATAATTATTGGTTATAGCTTATAATAAACAATAAATAAATATTATAGAACAATAAAAACAAATAACTAACCTTAAAATATAATAACCAAAATATATTATTAAAAGGAGCCCCTATAGGCAAGATTCCGAAGATCCTGGCAGTGTTCCCCCTTTGAAAAGCTAGACTAATTATTTGTCCGAGGTAGCTGCCAGATCTTCGGTCTCCTGTGATATCGACCTACCTTTTAGATATACGGAAAAATATATATGTTATCTATTTAATGATACCCAAAATAATTTATTTTCAACCCACAAATACAATTATTAAACCCACAACACAAATATATTCTTAACCTAATAGTAGTAATAAAAATTAATAAATAGAAATTTAAAAAGTTTAGACAGAGTACCTCTCATGCTGGCAATATTTCTGCTGTCATTAAATAAAGCACGAATAAGACGTACTTTATTTAAAGATTAATATGTCAGCAATCGAATATAAGATTAATGTGTTAGGTACATACATACCTGAAAAGTAATAGATTTATTGGAGTTATGACATATTACCTACTGTGTTCGGTGGTAATTGCGCGCTCTCTTTGATGATGACTTATTCTCAAATGTCAATAGAGTAGCATTCAGAACAGAAAGACGAACAGCTTCTCAAAGTCATACGCATTGTATGGCCGGAACAGGAAATGATAATGATAATGAATGAAATTAGTTGATGGAATACCAACGTTGCTAACGTAATAACGACCTATTAATTAAAATAGTTACTTTGAATCCTATAAAATATAACATTGTGAAATGCCGGCGGCGCGCGTGACCACTTACAAAGTAGCGCACACGCCCGCGCTTTAGGCGAGCTTTTAAGTTTTCAACGCAATCAATATCATCAGTTGAATCAAGGATAAAGTTAAAGGTGGACAAATCTACGGTCAGCGTACAAAAATACAGTATTTAAATAAAATAAAAAATGCCTTTAATTATTATTCATGCATGTATAAAGCATAATTTATCTTGCTGAAACGATCGTGTGTAAGGAAAACTCACACTGACACACTTACATATCACACACACACATCAACCATTTATTTCCAACACATATACAGTATTTACAATATTCTTAACCTAGATAGTAATTAGTAATCATAAAAATTGATAAATAGATAATTAAAATAAATTTAATAAGTTTGTTCCCTGTGGCACCTTTAACGCTGGCAGCATTTCGTCGCTGTATTGCGATTCTTATTCGTTGAGCGAGGGAAGCACCAGCTGGGGTCAATGGTACTATCTACCAGGCGCCAACTTAAATCTTTAATTAGCGCCTGTGCTATTAGACCCCACGGCCCAAGAGTCTCTACTCCAAACAGAACGAAATCAAAGTTGAAGGAAAGACTCTGAGCCTCAAACAATTAGTAAATTGTCTTGGCTAGTAAATAATGTTTTGATTACAAATCTTCGTAATGGTGTTATCCATTTTAGCTATATGTTTTAATTAAAAAATTGTTATGATTATCTCAGCAGTGTTGACCTAGTGGCTTCAGCGTGCGACTCTAATCCATGAAGTCGAAGGATCGATCCCCGGCTGCACCCATGGACTTTCTTTAGGTATGTGTGTGCATTTAACATTCGCTCGAACAGTGAAGGAAAACATCGCGAGGAAGCTTGGCTTAGACCCAAAAAGTCGACGTGTGTCAGGCACAAGAGGCTGATCACCTACTAGCCTATTAGATTGACAAATTATCATGAAGCACATACAGAAATCTGAGGCCCAGACCTAAAAAGGTTGTAGCGCCACTGATTTTTTCGTCCTAAAAATAAGCTGTGTGTTGTCAATACACTGTTAAATAAAAATAAATAAACAGGTCTAACATGTTTTACATTACGCATTAAAATCTTGTGAATTTATCGAAAACGTCAAAAATACTTTTCGGGTTCATCTAAGCTATTTCGTCATACAATTACTATTAATTCGTTCGTCGGCCATAAATTTTAGTCACCCATCACTCAGACTAGACCGTTAGTCTGTTTCCATTGTTAATAAAATTTTCGATAAATTTAAAAACAAAATATATCCTCATTATTTTTGATAACGTTTTTGTCACTTGCTTTTTGATACTAACATAATTGTTAGAGCCAAGAGTGGACAGTTTGCTCACTCAGGCTTTCTTAGTTTTAAAAGCGGGGCGATTACCACAATCGTCGGAGTTACGTCTCGAGAGTATAGCCAGACGCTGGCAGCATTTAATTATTAAATATATTTTATTGTCATACGCGAATCCCTGATAACCTAGGAACCGTACAATAATACCTTTAAAATGAAAAAGATTAGTCACAAATATTACTGTATATAGAAATAAAAACAAGCAAGCCTACAACATTTTCTAGATTCTTTAGAAATAAACCAATAATACTAATGATATTTTATACATTGGTTGATTGAATGAAAGCAAGCTTTGATAAGTAATGTTTTAGATGTAGTCCAATATATTACAGAAATACGGTACAAATTAAATAAAAAGTAGGGCTGGCGACCTCTTCCAGGCAACCACTATGAGACAAAATGTAGATAAGGTGAGCGCAAGAGCAAAACTACATAAAACATAAAATTAGACAAAAAAATGGAACAAAATAAAACAATTCAAACATATAGACAGTGAAAGGGATTATAAAAAAAGTTTGTATGAAAATTCATAATACTGAGTAGGTACAGTGGAAACACACCAAGCACAAAAAATTTCTTAATATTCATATTACTTCGCCCGCGGCGTCTTCGCGAAATTATAACAAAATAAAAACATCTTGTATTTATAATTTAAAAGAAACGACCAGCGTATAAAGAACTCCATATCAAGTTTAAAAATACGGTGTGGCGGTTCTTGTTATGTTTGTTACAGTAAAACTAAGGAACAAATGCGTCTGAAACATTCCTTACTTCATCTAATTCAATATTAATTCCGATGAATCGAATTTAACTGTATTAAAGGTAGTTCAAAAGTGCGCTTACAAATCACTGGTGACGTCATACCTTAAAACGCGCTAGCGAAGTTATTCCGAATAAGGATATATACAACTTTCGAGGCTCCGACACTCTTTAAAATCAGTCTAGGATAAATAAAAAACGTGTGTGTACTTATGTACACGCGTTAGAAGTTATACTTCTGTGGCGTAACAAGATAAAAATCTTTTCAAACATTTTATTCTACGTTTGTAGAAAAAACGACACTAAGAATAGAAAAAAACTAAAGTGTTGACTATAGCTAACTTCAGGGTGTCGACTTTTTGTGACGGTGTCGTAAAAATTTATTTTCATTTTTCCCTAACGCACCAAAAGAAGTATAACTTCAAAACCACCAGGAAAGAACTTCCCCGCGATGGCCGAAGCCAATATCCGAGTCTCTACTTAGGAGATACCCTTGCGATAGTAGCGGGAAAAATCTATGCTAGCCAAAATAGCCCGAGCTGAGCTGTAAAGGCCAACAGCGAGACTACATTCCTAAAAAAAATGCTACAGGGAGTTCGGTCCAGTCAGTAGGTAGACTGGTCGAGGATCCTTGGCCTTTAGGTCGGCGTAACAGTACACCATACTCCCTCCACTTTATATTAAAAATAAATCTCTCTATCTATTTTAGATTAAGTATAGAGATGAGATTCTTAAAACTATTAGATATACCTAAAGCTTATATAACTAGCGGGCCCAACAGATGATGTCGTGTACTCGTGATGATGTCTTAAAAACTTAAATTAAAAAAAATCTTGAAATTTAGATTTACAAACTTTTCTCTCTAGATAGTTCTGCTATTTAAGGAGTTAACGCAAAATAATTTATTATTCTAAATATATTATAAAATAGAGCAGTGTTGGCCTTGTGGCTTCAGTGTGCTACTCTCATACTTGAGGTCGTGTGCACCAATGGACTTTCTTTCTATGTATGCATTTAACATTTGCTCGAACGGTGAAGGAAAACATCGTGACCGACATGTCTTAGAACCAAAAAGTCGACGGCGTATGTCAGGTACTGGACTGATCACCTACTTGCCTATTAGATTTAAAAAATGATCATGAAACAGATTCAGAAAACTGAGGCCAAGACCTAAAGAGGTTGCAGCAACACTGATTTAATTTTACTAAATATATTATAACGATTCAATGGATTGCGGGGTTCATATTAATTAAAATACTTTGGAGAATATTTTTCCCATACAAAAGTTTCTAAATACGAAAACGCAATTAACTCGGTAAGGTAGCGATCGCTAGAGGGTTGGGCGGTCGCCGCTTCCTTATAAATACCCGGTTATCTGCCCATGGGCATTGTGGGCATTCCATGTTAACGCCCTCTCGGGAAAAATTACTTTTTAATTTGGCTAAACATTGAAAAGTGCCTCGGGAAATGAAAGCGAATTCTTTTTTGAATTATGTATTGTAACTTAGTGAAATACATTTCAAATTTATTATGTTATAATTTTCAATGTTTTTAGCTCTGTATAAGATATACTATCGTAATTAAGACATATTTGAATATTTATTAATTAAACATAGGCCTAGTGGTTTCAGCGTGCGACTCTCATCCCTGAGGCCGTAGGTTCGATGTCGAACACCAATGGATTTTTTGATGTGTGCATTTAACATTCGATCGAACGGTGAAGGTAAACATCGTGAGGAAACCGGCATGATTTAGACCCAAAAAGTCGACGTATCGGCGTGTGTCAGGCACAGGAAGCTGAAACAGATACAGAAATCTGAGACCCAGACCTAAAAAGGTTGTAGCGACACTGTTTTTTTTTTATTATTTAAAAGCTGCGTTATCCCTGAGAAACATATGTTACGAAGACGGGTCGACTGCAATGTTTTTAGATTTTTCCACTACTTAGAGAACTTTTCAGCAGGCTGAAATGTGATTTCTGACCGTTTCAGGGGAGGGTCAATCACATATTAGAAAATCGCAATTTACATAATGTTACCCTAGTTTTCAGGAGCCTGAAACATTTTTTTCAGGTCGTTTCAGAACACGCGTAGTCGAATGGTACACTTTTCAGGAAACCCGTTTTCAGGCGTTTTCAGGCCTGGTTATACCCCTTTGACGAAGGAATGTTCTAGAACGAATTTTCTAGGTGTGGGAGAAGGACGGAACGATACGCGAGAGAGAGGGAAGATCGGAACCTTCTCGAAGCTAGACCGAGCACTCTAGAACGCCGTACGACAAGGACGGAGCAATGTGCGAAAGAGATAGCTAGTACGCACGTTCTAGAATTGTGCGATCGCTACTCAGTTGCGCCGCCGCCTAGAGAGTTCTCGAACATCGCTCCCAGGGATATATAAGCGAGCCGAAACGCGACCAGTTAGTTCAGTTTTGAATGCGATACCAAGCGATAAACACCGGAGTGACAAAGTGCGAATATAGTGAAGAAAAGTGAATACAAGTACTGTGTGAAGTGCGTGTTATTAGAGTAATTAGTGACATTATTTTGTGTGTGTATTTAGTGAATTTCAGTGCGTAATTATAATTTTTACTGTTAACAAATTCCTCGTAGATTTAATTAGAAATAAACCCTTGAAGAAATCTACGGCGTTTCTATCCGATCCCCTAGCTCGTAACATTTTGGTGTCAGAAGTGGGATAGAAAAATGCCAATTACTCCAAGGGAGAATCAAGAGGAGTTTGTAGCTGAGTCTCCAGCTGCGGAGGGAGTCCAGACAAGGGCGCAATCAGCACGCGACGCTGCCCGACGACAAAGTTTCGATGCGAACCGCGGGATGGGTGAAAGCAACGATGCCAACATGCTTCTTGCTCTGCGCCAAATGATGGAAGAACAGGCACGACGTCAAGAGGAACAGGCACGACGTCAAGAGGAACAGGCACGACAAATGATGGAGGAACAGGCACGCCGGCAAGAAGAACAGGCACGCCGTCAAGAAGAACAGGCACGCCTAATGATGGAAGAACAGGCTCAGACACGTCGTATGATGGAGGAACAGGCACGGCGTCAAGAGGAGCAGGCTCATCAGATGATGGAGGAACAGGCCCGCCGTATCGGAGAAAAACTTGGTGACCTGAAAATACAGGTAGAGAAAAAGATCGAGAACTTGGAATCTGATATGGACTGCAAATTTTCGAAACAGGACAAACGTATTCTCGGATTAGAACAAGAGATGCAGTGCCTGAAGACCAAAGGTGTCGTAACGACTGTAGCACCATCTGGAAATCTGAAAGTACCTCCCTTTGACGGTACATCTTCCTGGGGCGCGTACAAAATACAGTTTGAGACTGTGGCAGAGTCAAACGGGTGGAATGACGATCAGGCAGTCACCGCCCTTATTATGGGACTGCGAGATGAAGCCCTCACCATATTAGATACCAAGACAGGTAAAGTGACGTTGAAGCAACTGCTGGATGCCTTGGAATCACGGTACGGAGACGCACATTTAGAGCACGTCTATAGGGCTCAATTAAAGGATAGAATACAGCAGACAAATGAAAGTTTGCAAAAATGGGGATGTGAAATAGAGAAGCTGGTTAGGAAAGCCTATGCATCCTCACCAGACGTTGCAGACAAGATGTTGGTTCAAGCCTTCGTCGACGGTATTCGAGACCGTGAAATTCGAATGGCTGTGAACCTAGGTCACCATAAGGACCTCAAGAATGCTCTTGCTCATGCGTTGGAAGTGGAAGCATTTTGCAAGGATTCTCGACCTAACCGCATTAGGGCTGTCTCGGAAAAACGTAGTTCCCAACGTGGACCCACCTGTTACCTCTGCGGGGAAGTAGGGCATATGAGGTTTTCGTGCCCTAAGAGAGATCCCGAGGCGAAATGAAGACAAGACGTGGGGAGCCCGATGACGTGGATGTGACTGCCGCTGAACAGCGGCAGGGAAACGAATAGAAGCCAGGACCACGGGGCGGGTGCTGGCCGGTTCTGTAAGGAAGGCCCCAAAAGTTATGATCTCTCAAACTCAGGATGGGAATACCATTGTCATCGACGGAGAAGTTAACGGCACTAGGTGTGAGTTAACCCTTGATACTGGAGCTTCCCGGACAGTAATCAGATACCAACTTCTGAAGTCATTTTACAAGAGCCTTTCTGGTGGAAATGTACAGCTCCTTACAGCTACTGGTCAGCACATAACCGTTCGAGGAGAAGGTATCGCTACCTTCAAGATTGGTGGGAGAACATACAGACATAAGGTGGTTATTGCTGACATCGTGGATGACTGTATTATCGGTTTAGACTTCATGAAGCATTACAACTGTAAGATTGACCTGAAGAACGGCACATTCAATTGTAGAGATGAAGTAGTTTCCCTAAAAGATAACACATTGAAGAACGGGTACGACGTGTATAGAGCTATCATTGAAGATGGTACAGTTAGTAAACAACGAGATATAGTTCAAGCAATACTGGAGGACTGTAAGGAAACCTTGACGAGGGAAGAAATGTCGAAAGCAAAGGGACTATTAAAAACATTTTCTGACATGTTTGCTACACACGATGGAGATCTAGGAAGGACAGGTGTAGTTAAACATCGAATTGAGACTGGAACCGAAGCACCTATACGTTTAAGACCGCGACGAGTACCTGTCGCATATGAAAAGAATATAGACAAGATGATTGCAGAAATGTCAAACCATAATGTTATTGAAGCATCTTCCAGCCCTTGGTGCTCTCCAGTAGTTTTAGTCAAGAAAAAGGATAACAGTTTAAGGTTCTGCGTCGACTACCGTCGTCTTAACGATATCACGAAGAAGGACAGTTATCCGTTACCTAGAATAGATGACACCTTGGATACCTTAAGTGGGGCAAAATGGTTTACAACTTTAGACTTGAAAAGTGGGTACTGGCAAGTGGAAATAGACTCAAGTCATAAAGAGAAAACAGCGTTCTCAACTGGTAAAGGACTATGGCAGTTTAAAGTTATGCCGTTTGGACTTTGCAATGCACCTGCCACCTTTGAAAGACTAATGGAAAAAGTGCTGTCAGGACTGATAGGAGAAGCCTGCTTAGTGTACTTGGATGATGTAGTCATCATTGGGAAGGATTTTGATGATCACATACGAAATCTGCAACGGGTGCTCTCCAGACTGCATAAAGCCAACCTGAAACTAAGTGCAAAGAAATGTTTATTTTTCAAGAGAGCAGTGAGCTACTTGGGGCACATTATATCAGAGGATGGAGTTCGAACAGACCCTGAGAAGATAGTTGCGGTGAAGGATTGGCCAGTACCTAAAGATAAAACTGAAGTCCGCGCTTTCTTAGGCTTATGTTCTTACTACCGAAGATTTGTGAGAAATTTCGCGGATATTGCAAAACCACTTCACAGACTCACCGAACAGAAGAGGAAATTCACATGGGATGGAGAGTGTGAAGATGCGTTTAATGAGCTCAAGAACCGACTGTGTGAGACTCCAATACTAGGCTACCCGGATCAAGATGGTGAATATGTGGTAGATACAGATGCCAGTGGAATTGGCATTGGAGGTGTACTATCACAAGTAAAAGGTGAGCACGAGCAAGTAATAGCCTACTTCAGCAAGTCATTGTCGAAACCAGAACGGAACTACTGTGTCACTCGGAGGGAACTACTGGCTGTTGTGAAGACGCTGCAGCACTTCAGTAAATACTTGCTAGGTCGCAAGTTCCGTCTTAGGACAGATCATGCTGCATTAAAATGGCTACTTCAGTTCAAGAATCCAGAAGGACAAGTGGCTCGATGGATCGAACAACTGCAAGAGTATGACTTTGCTACTGAACATCGCAAGGGCAGAGCCCACGGGAACGCAGATGCATTGTCTCGAAGGCCATGTGAGGAGGATTGCAAACATTGTACAAGACACGAAGGTAGAGAGGTAGCCCATGTAAGGATACTAAGGACAGACACCATTAGTCCAGATTGGTGCGGGAAATTAATTCAGGAAGAGCAACAACAAGATTCTGACATTAAACCAATTCTGGACTGGATTAAATCTTCAGCTAGCAAGCCGCGGTGGAATGATGTTGCATCTACTAGCACCACGACCAAGAGTTACTGGGCTCAATGGGATAGCTTAGTTCTTCATAATGGAGTGTTATGTCGCAAATGGGAAAACACTCGAGGGGATGCATCTCATCTACAGTTAGTGGTGCCAAGATCCAAGGTTCGCGATATCTTGGAAATGTTTCATGATGGCTCATCAGGCGGACACTTAGGAGTAAAAAGGACTCTTCTAAAAATTAAAGAGAGATTTTATTGGATACATTGCCGCGAAGATGTAGAAGACTGGATTCGGAAATGTAAAGCTTGTGCAGCTGTTAAAGGCCCACAGACGAGAACCAGAGCTGGTATGAAGCAATACAATGTCGGAGCTCCATGGGAGAGGATAGCCGTTGACATAGCTGGACCATTTCCATTAACAGAAAAAGGAAATAAGTACATCATGGTTGTTATGGATTACTTTACGAAGTGGCCCGAAGTGTTCGCTATTCCCAATCAAGAGGCAGTTACAGTAGCTGAGATACTTGTAAATGACGTATTCTCTAGATTCGGAGTACCCTTGGAGATTCACAGTGATCAGGGAAGAAATTTTGAGTCTTTATTGTTTCAAGAAGTATGCCGACTAATGGGAATTCATAAGACGCGGACTACTCCATATCACCCACAGTCAGATGGAATGGTGGAACGCTTTAATCAAACCTTGGAAAGGCACTTGGCAAAACTGGTGGACAGCCATCAAAAAGACTGGGACCAGTATATTCCATTATTTTTAATGTCATACCGGTCTGCGGTTCATGAAACCACGAATGTTACACCTGCTTTAGCCATGTTTGGGAGACAACTTAGATTACCAGCAGACATTGTAACGGGACGACCACCTGACACCCCGGAGAGTGTTACAGAATATGCTGCGGATTTGCGTAATAAACTGCATGAAATCCATGAACACGTACGAGCATCACAAAGCAAAATAAGTGAGACTACGAAGATTAGGTATGACAGAAAGACGAATCACATAGAATTTAAAGAAGGCTCGCAAGTATGGCTCCATAATCCAACAAAACGCAAAGGCAAATCACCAAAGCTTCAAGCTGACTGGGATGGTCCATACACAATAATCACGAAGATTAATGACGTTACTTACCGGATAAAGAAAATGAGTGGTTTAAGAAGCAAACCGAAAGTCGTTCACATAAATCGATTGGCTCCCTATAAAGGAAGTAATGATGCTCGGGACGAGCATGTCTAAGGAGGGGGTAGTGTTACGAAGACGGGTCGACTGCAATGTTTTTAGATTTTTCCACTACTTAGAGAACTTTTCAGCAGGCTGAAATGTGATTTCTGACCGTTTCAGGGGAGGGTCAATCACATATTAGAAAATCGCAATTTACATAATGTTACCCTAGTTTTCAGGAGCCTGAAACATTTTTTCAGGTCGTTTCAGAACACGCGTAGTCGAATGGTACACTTTTCAGGAAACCCGTTTTCAGGCGTTTTCAGGCCTGGTTATACCCCTTTGACGAAGGAATGTTCTAGAACGAATTTTCTAGGTGTGGGAGAAGGACGGAACGATACGCGAGAGAGAGGGAAGATCGGAACCTTCTCGAAGCTAGACCGAGCACTCTAGAACGCCGTACGACAAGGACGGAGCAATGTGCGAAAGAGATAGCTAGTACGCACGTTCTAGAATTGTGCGATCGCTACTCAGTTGCGCCGCCGCCTAGAGAGTTCTCGAACATCGCTCCCAGGGATATATAAGCGAGCCGAAACGCGACCAGTTAGTTCAGTTTTGAATGCGATACCAAGCGATAAACACCGGAGTGACAAAGTGCGAATATAGTGAAGAAAAGTGAATACAAGTACTGTGTGAAGTGCGTGTTATTAGAGTAATTAGTGACATTATTTTGTGTGTGTATTTAGTGAATTTCAGTGCGTAATTATAATTTTTACTGTTAACAAATTCCTCGTAGATTTAATTAGAAATAAACCCTTGAAGAAATCTACGGCGTTTCTATCCGATCCCCGCGCTCGTAACATATGTTATATTTTATTTCTAAAATGTTTTAAAATTGGTTTAGCCATGCGATACCATGACAGTTGTTCGGATGCAGCGCGGCGCACCACCACTATGTGAAACCAGCTGCCCACTGAAGTATTTCCGAACCAATTCGACTTAGGGTTGTTCAAGAAAAGAGTGTACCAATTTTTAAAAGGCCGGTACTTGCGAGCCTTCTGGCAATGAGTGTCTATGGCCGGCGGTATTACTGAACATCAGGTCTGCCCGATTGCCTCCAGTCCTATAAAAAAAGATAATGGACTGAGACTGAGACAACTGGAATCAGGTGATACTCATCGTCCTCAAAACTGTAAAGAGACAACAAGAGGCGCTGGTCCGAAACCGGTGAACACACTTTGTCCGCTCCAGGTGTTTCCTTGCTGACCACGACCCTCAGACGCTACCGACTGAGTTGTCTGAGGACCTTTTAGAATCTACTGTATACGCAGTATTGTATGTATTTATTTAATTAAAATTGCAAAGGACCTTAACGTGCGATTCTGAGGTTAGGTAAGCCTGGACTTTTGGTCTATGTGCGCATTTAACACTCGCTACGGTGAAGTAAATCATGAAGATTTAGACACAAAAAGTCGTCAAATCAGGTACAGCCTTGGGATTCTGTAACTCGCTCTGAAAACCGCTGTGTGAGTTCGAAAAGTGAGTTACAGAATCGCAAGGCTGAAGGCTGATCACCTACTTGCCTATTGGATAAAATAAATTATCACGAAACGTATACAGAAATCTGAGGCCCAGACCTAAATGGTTAAAACGGCTACAAGGCTAAAGCGTTAAAACGGTGCAATAGGATTATATATTTATGAATTGGTTTTAGCTATAAGAAGCTATCGTTTTTAGGTCATATTCTAGAATCTTCCTTTTAAAGTATTATAATTTATCATAAAACCTGATGCGATTAGAAGCATAGACGTGTTGTTAATATATTTTGTGAGGGCAGACAATGACAAATGAGATTAAATGCAAATTCCTGGGAAACGTGGGCGTGGCTGCGGATGAGCACCGCAAAAAGAAGGCTGCTATCTTGTTTTGTGAAAAAAGTCATTTTATTTCATATAAAATATATTCAAAATAATTTGTATTAACATTTTGTACTTGAGTTGATCGAATTATTTTTTTTAATTGTAAAATTTAATAATTTTGTTAGTTTATACGATAAAAATTGCATTATTTTATCATAAATATTTTGAAAAATAAGCGTCATAATTGTCGTAGTGTAAAATAGGATATTATTTGTATAAAGCACAGCGGTAACTTCCTAGCGATAACGATACTACGTTTTGTACCCACTTTATAAGTAGTTTAATATTCGTAGCGCTAAAATCGCTATCTTGGAATCACGCGGAACAAAAACTATCGCTATTCTTACAGAGTACTGGAGTACTAAGAATTATATTTTCTGCATTGCGTAAACACATTTTATTAGAATAATAATTGTTTATAGTGTTCATGGTATGGCCTTTATCGCGATATTTTCACTTTACGATCTTAGCTTTAAAAAACAAGCCCCAGTGGCCGGCGATCTCATTAATGTTTTTTCATAGAAATATATTAATCACAACCTACCACGCCCTCTGGCGGCTAAAGACCAAATAATTTCTGCTATAACATTCTCGAAGGGCAGATAAAAAACAATAATTTAGTCTGTGGCGTTTGGGGCGGATGGATATAGGTTTTTTGACAGCTGACTACTTGCAAGAGTTATTATTGTTTGGTTTTTAAAATAGAAACTATAGTATCATCTATATTATATTATTCTTGGCGCGCTTGTTGACATGTCTCACAAAAGATTAATAAAGAAATTTGTTAGTTCTACATATGTATGCAATGTTAAACTTCTAAGACAACTAAAATGTATAATACATAATTACTTGTCCTTGTTTTTGACATGAACTAGAAGGAGGAGAGAGCTTTTTGACGTGATTTTTTTAAGATACGTCGAAATTACTTTAGAAAATATAAAAAAATGTTGATTAGTTTAATTTGAAGCCAAGTCAAACTCCATCTATTGTATTCTTCTATTTAATAGTGATGGAAATTGGCAATCGTTTAAGTCACAAGCAAAGCAATAATTATAATTTATTAAGACAAACTTAAATTGTCTGTCTATATATTAAGCCTCGAAGAAAATTAAACAAGCAAAGAAACACAAACATAAAAGTTAGAAAGCGTTAGAGGCGGCCTTTGCCAAGAGGCACACCGAACTCCGAGATATACTGTAGTGAAAATATATATAGATCACAGAACACAGAGTTTCGGAATATAAAGGCTATATTATTATTATTATATATTAATCTACGATTACATAATTTTCTTTCCTATATTAATTTGCCTCGCTGTCTTGTTTGTTATTAGAATGATTCTACAAATGTAAAATAAATTGTTGTGATGAGTCAAGTGTCCTTTCCGAACTGAACGATAAATAATGTAATTTCACGAACACGCGTGTTTCGGCAAAGATCACACGAAATTGACCAATAGGGTGCGTGCACGCAAATGTCAAACTTAACACGTGCGACTTGGGTAATTGTATAGAGTTACAAATTATTATTATTCTTTTATTTTTATATAGAATACTGTAGTGTGTTTTGGAAATATGATATTTTAATTTTTGAAGTAATAAGAATTTATAATCTTACATTGTAATTAATTGTTATACCTATTTCTTTGTGTCTCGAATGAATAAATGACGTTTCATGCTTAGATAAACAATTTGTTGCAATTATGAAACAAATAATTAAACCCTACTTAACTTTACCTTAGTTTTGGAATCACTATAGACATAAAGAGATATGTATATCTGTTTCTAGGTATATATTCGTTCGTATAACGATAATATTTGATAACACAAATAATCGCTATCGCAGACACAGATTGAAAAATTTCTTAACGTCATAATAAAAAAATCTCTTTTATTTCTTCGTTGTATCAACTCTATAAATGTTTCCTTAGTTCAGAGGTGTTGCGATCACCCCACACACAACAATTGCTCTAATTAATGCACTTGAAGGGAATTTTCGTGTTTATTTACTATTTATAGTAGTTTCACAATTGACAAGAGATTGAAAAACATTACGGTAAAGTTTAATCACTGAAAACAGAATTAATACACACAGATTTATATGAGAACCAAATCTAATCTTAAAAATTTAAATAAAAACTGTAATAAGTTATCGAGTACAAACATTTACGCGCCAAATTATATTAAAGACTCTTTGGTATCAAAGACAATTTTTGGTAGAAAGATTTCGTGATGACCCTGAACATGTACAGTAATGAAAATTTATTATTTCTGTCGAGCAATTATGTTTTTTATATATAATATTTTTTTTGAAGTTCGAAATTCAAATATTAACGTATGGAATGCGCGTTTGGTTTTAAAGAATAATTGTTACGTTACAAGGCAGAGTAAATTCGATAAATTTAGGCATTTAAGCAGCTTACACTGTATTATGTATCATAAAACTTTGTTATCCAGGAAATCATATCTTTTTTCTGTCTTTAAAAGACAACTAGTCTATTTTATAAACGATTTCAATGGACGACCGTATTTTTACTGGCGCGGGACTAATGACGTCACGTCACTCAGGGAGCGTGACCAATGCTGATTGATTGGAAATCTTCTCGCAAACTGGAAATGTAACCTATAAAAGAGAATTTACGGAATTGAAACATGTCATACTAATAATATTTTTGAAGTGAAACTTCTTTATCGAGGTTGGAAAAAAATTTAGTGTAACATTTTTTCGTTACGCGTCACATTTTTCGGTTACGCGCCATGTTGCTTTTTGAAGTCAAACTTCTTTATCGGCGTTGGAATGAAACTTCTTTATCGACGTATGGGAGAAATTTTGTAGCAAATCGTCACGTTTTTCAATGATAGTAATAATTCTATTACAATTAATGAAATTCTATAATAATCTTCGTAGTAATAAGGTAAAATGAAATATTTGTATTCATGTCTATGATAATAAAAGCCTTTTGTTAAACTTTATCTAATTTAACGAATTTCTGTAAAGTTGCATATAGTAGATCATTTTTCGAAAAATAAGATCATAAAGAAGTTTCACTTCTTACGTGTGTACACCTAGTACACGCACAATTTATTTTTATTAAGGCTTTTTTAGTTATAATAGTTTTGTAGATCTTCTAAGTCTTTCAAACGGGATATTTTACCTTGAACTTGAATTGCACCACCAGCTTAACCAAAAAAACCAAGAGAATCTCCAATGTTGCTTTTCCAACCATGTTTATTGTTGCTGAAACCTACAAGTAACAATTTATATGAAAATTAAATCTTCTTTCACGCATATTGACGCCCATTGCTTAGTTTATTCACAAGATTCGATCCTTCTTTTGCTCTCATGCTCTTCTCCATACAAACATATTCCGATTATTTCCTCAGATGTCTCCACAATTCTTAGCCAATTAACTAGGATTTGTTCGATATTTCCACTATGGTAACAGTTATAAATAAGCTAATAGTTGCAATAGGTATTGTATTTTGTGGCGTCAATTAGTTTTATTCACATATTTATTATTATTTTTACGACAGTGTAGTTGTAATATTACTAATATTATGCTGTATATACAATATAAAAATTAATCTCTATTTCCCTAATTCCTTTTTTGTTGTTTATTTTAAGGAGAAGGTTTTAATGGAAAAGCAAAATGAGCGAAAAGTTTAAGAGCGGCATTATTAATTTTAAATAACTGTCAGTTGTCTGAAATAACTGTCAGCGATTGACAGAATGCGCGCTGCAAATATCGTTTACCACAGATCGTAGATTTATTGTTATTAATTATAACAATTATATTTTAATATTCATAGTTAAGACAGGACATCGTCTGTCGGGTCAGCAAATAATAATAGAAAAAGAAGCAAATTTCCTTTGTTCCAAATTCACCTGTGTTTATTTCTTTCTCTCTTTCTCACTTTACAAACAAAATTATAACATTTACAGTAGTCCTGGTCGTCTATCTCTCTCTCAAGACCATAGGCGTAAATGTAATTATATGCTTTATTAAACATCCAGTAACTAGCTCCGAATCTCAGACACACTTTTGTAAGTCGGTAAGAGTCCGAGTTTAGATAATCGTATTCAGAAACATTGTTCTTATCGATCTTCGCTTAGTTTTCTTTTGTTTTAGTATAAAAATAATAATATGTTTATTCATATACAAATGATATTACCTTAACCTTTACCCTTTTAAGCAATACCTGCGTATTCCAGCTCTTCAGGGAAGAAATCATGGCTTCGCAACGTTAGGGAGTAGACGGGTATCACAACTGCGAAAGACACGCTTCAAGAGACTGACCAACCTCAGGAATGGAGAGGCACTAAAAGCAGAATAACCATGACACTATTTGGAACCAGCCCCAGACTAACAATTTTGTCTTTGTTTCTAAATGAGGTGATAGCGTCATTTGTGCTCTGAATCTCACCTTAGTAGTCAAAACAAACAAACAAAAACTGGTATTTATTTACCACATACAGGCGTATATTTCCAATTATAAGAAACGATCGTAGTTAATTTGAACGTGTGAATTGGCATGTGCTCGTCTGCCCTCACACATTTGATGTTGTAACCACGAGGGTGGTTTCATGTTTTTGCTATAATACAAAGTTTACTTTCGGTTTTGGGGTTTGCAGAGTTCGTAAACGTTATTATAAAACCTGCAGGTATTTTACTGCTGCCGTATTTTAACTAACAAAAAATTTGTAGTCTTTACGTTTAATTTGTTCTATATCTTATGTAGCTTTGCACCTCTTGCGCTCCTTATTTAATTGAATGTTCCTACGATAAGGCCACTCGTTGCCTAATTGTTTAATGAAAAAGAAAAAACTTTATTTTACATAATAAAAATGATGTTTACTTAAAAAGAAAGCACTAGGCCCCACACCAGGATCCCCTGTATCGTTGTTAGTCTCTTTCTTTTTGACATGTTAACAGTACTTGACAATAATTTCTACATAATACATTTTACAATTAAACTACATGTTACACAGTAAGAATATTTTCCGTTTCAGCATAGTACCTACAGGTGGAAAAGATTTTGTTTAAGATTGTTACGCTGGCCATAGACGGACCGCATGTTGCAGTCGAGACCGACTGCTCTGGAGCAGTCGCGTTGAAGTCGTACACGACTGCAACACGACCGCAAAATAATACTGATGCGAGTTCATTTACAAGATGGTAGTCGATGAAGAAACACTGCTACTTGTACTATTATTACGCAGGCGTAGGCGTAGAAGACACCGTAGCATGTGGATGCGTCCAAAACTACAACCAAGAGAACAGCATGGAATATTTCATACTTTGTATCCCCAAATGAGAGAAGACACTAAAAAGTTTTTCAACTACTTTAGAATGTCCGTGGTTTCATTTGATGAATTAGTTAGTATTTTATTTTATTTGAGGGATTGGCGTGCGGTCGGCAGCAACCGCTTGTAGCGGTCCGTGTATGGTGGGTCCGGCAGCTCTAAGCAGTCGACCGCACGGCGAAACTCGACCGCAGAGCGACTGCTCCGACCGCTCAGAAACTGGTCGTGCGGTCCGTGTATGGCGGATATGAATTTAGTATGGAAACTGCAGTTCGCCGTGCGGCGACCGCTTAGAGCAGTCGGTATCGACTGCAAAATGCGGTCCGTCTATGGCCAGCGTTAGTGAACATATAAAGTTTTAAATCGTTAGCGAATATTTTCTTTTTAAGAAAGTGGTTAAAGATGAAAGGGCTTCTGAAAAAAAGCGAGGCGAATAATATAATGATTATACGAGTAATTGGTAGATTTTTTTGCAAACTTTACACTTAAACCCATAATTTTTTTGTCTATTTCTCTGTGCTGAAAACAAGACAGAAGAATACTTTAGGTAACAACAAAATTAATTGCTTGTTTTTATTCCTGGGAACCCCCTAGAGTTCATTCTAGAGTATAAAAATTTATCTCTTGTATTGCTTTTCCTTCATAGTGTAACCTAGCAATCACAGTATTTGAATAGAACCAGCTGCCTCTAACACGAGGATTTTTGTTATGTTGGCTTTTAAAATGTACCAATTTCATTTCCTCTGTTCTGTTCGTGGGCTGAATCTGTGGTTACGCCACGGAATAGATAAATCGTTAATAGGGTATATCTAGGTGTGGGTACCGGGTTCGATTCCCGGTTCGAGGGCAAGTTTTAATTTAATTTAAATTTGTTCTCGGCCTTTGGGAGGGTTGTGCGGTACCGGGCGAGTGCTTAAACCGTACATGGAGGACATGGTCGAATTTCTAAAAAATCTAATCTAAGCCATAAAAAAATAGGGTATATATGCCCTATTTTTTTTCCTTTTTGTCATTCATTCCTTTAAGAATCCCTTCCCCGCATGCGACAAGATATTACAGTGGTCTTAAATTTTTTCGCTAATGTATCGGGTTTTAGCTAACTTCCATACAATTTATGAAGATGTTGACATTTTTCGCCTTACCAAAGATGGTGTGAGGAAATATTTTAGAAAGCGGGAAGAATTTGACTTTATTTAGCTGTAGTAACAATTTTTTTTACTTAAAAAATATTAAATTGTAGTTTGTTTAATTTAATTTCAGTTTTCAATTTTATTTATTAATTAATGTACTTGATTGACTTATGTGTTCTGTTTCGTACATTTTGTTTAACAATGTAATCTGTTTAGGCTTTTGTCTATGTGTTTTCCTTTTTATAATATGTATATGTGTACCTGTAAGATTACTTATAAATAAATAAAGTAAGATGAATTTAACATCTAAGCTTCTTTGATGTACAGTGTATATTATTAATTGGATATTGTGAAATGAAAGAATATCAAAAATTAATCGAATAGATTTTATTCTTACAGACAATTCCATTATATTTATTAATTTACTAAATACAGACAGTAAGTACTTGTATTAACACTTATCTATATTAAAGTACAAACATACATACATCTATATCGTCCTGTTTTAAACGCGACCTTTTTATGTAGTAAAATACCCCTAATATGGCATTAAGCCCTGGTCCTATAAGCATAGGCGTGTCTAGGGTTCTTAGGGGATTTTAGGGGTCAAGCCTAGAAGCCTAGAATCAGTAACGTAAACATCCTAGGGACCATAATGGGGCAGAGCCCAACATTCTGCCTACACAAGTGTATGCTTATAAGACTGGTATATATCTACATTTAAATGTTTTTGTTTTAATATATTATACGATAATATAACCGCAATATCGTGTTTATGTACAGTAATATAAACAAACGTTACTCGTTATTTGTACACGGACAGTTTAGTTCTAGTAATAGACTGAATCACAATTTTATATTTTTAATTAAAAATTTGTAATCATGCAATCATGTTGAATTAACACCAAAATTTTCAATTGAAAATAAATAATTGTGATAATTAAATGCGTTATCCGTTGTGTTTTTAAAGAAATAAAACAATTAGCTAGATGTTAAAGAAAGGACAAATAAATTATGATAATTTAATACATAAAAAGGTCGCTAACTATATTTAATGTTCCCTATGGAATTGCAAAGAAAAGCTACTTTTACAATGTACATAATAAATATCTTACATTTTTACAATTAAATTTGAAATAAATCTTAATTGAATGTACATTACAACTAATCTTACTACAAGTTCCTAATATTAAAAAAATAAATACACGAAATCTTAAAATAGGAACCAAAATTGTAGATCTATTAAATAAATTATCTTTATTTTTATATAAAATTTCTGTACAATATTCACAATTTAGTCACATTACTCATGATACACAATCATTATTTACAGCTGGAATTCGTAAGCAAATATAGGTATACTATAGGTGCTAATCGAATTAAAATGATTGATCTCTATTTAACTTTTCAAAAATACCAAAATAATAACTTACAAAAATCCTCTTAAAAACACAAATATGTCAATATGTTATATGCTACTATTGCATTTATATATATTAAACTAAAGAGGTTACGCCTCAAACTGTCACTTAGCCAAACGTCACTTAGCCGAATGTCACTTGTCAAATGTCACTGAGCCGAATATTTAGCGTCACTTAGTCCACGGTAAAGCCAATCGAGCCGCATCAATCGTGGTAGTCACGCGGCTCCGGCTTCAGCTACCAGACGAGACCCTCGGGGTGGAGAGGTGGTGGGGCGTCCCCAAAAGTGAACTCGGGAGATGACGGCCGCGGCAGCACTAGGTGGTCCGGAGGGGGAAATTGCTCGGGAAACTCGCCCCCCTGGAGTGACTCCATTCCACCTGCAAAACGACCTACTCTTGTTAGACTCCATGAATAGTTTTGAAAAATATGTAACTGTGTGTTTGCGTCATATCTTATCTCTTTACTGATAACAACCCTACTTAATACAATGTATTAATATTAAGTTTTTGTATTAAAGAAGTTTGTATATATATTATCTTTAAGAACTAAATAGTAAGGGAAAAGTCTTGAATAAGAAGACTTGAAGGTCAGATTTCATACAAATTACGACTAAAATCTATGCAGAAGTCTACATACCTGGCTGGTTAAATGGCATAGATGGCGGTGGATGGAAGAACGGTGCATCATGGTGGAACGGCGGGCCATAGCCAAACTCGAACTTGCCATCTGCTGTCGCGAAATATGGGAACCCCGGAGGCCCCTCCTCCAGCCCTCCCGGTGAGAGGTTCATGGGGAAGCCGCGCATCTTGCGAGACGACCCGAAAAATGGGCCCCGACCCATTGAAGTCAACTGCTTTAGGCGTCGTTCTTTTGAACGCTTATTTTGAAACCACACCTGCAACAAAGAAAAATCGTTAGTTCAAGCTGTTTACACACTTATCGTTATTAAAAGCATGTATATGCGCGTACGCAGGTATATAGTAATGTATGTCAATAGGTAATCTGTAATTGAAATAGCTTAATTATTATTATTGTTTAGTAACTGTTCAAATAGCTCTGGGTCGATTCATCGCCTGGTACACTGTTTGTTTTATTAGAAATTTACTTTTACACTTTTTGCTTAATCTTGCCGAAGCCGTGTACAAATTATTTGAAGAAGTCTATTAAGTATGAGGGTGTGCAATTATTTAATCAATTACGGTCTAAAATTTGTAATATTAGCGTGTTTAGCCAATTTAAAAGGGCATTAAAGATACAAATCAGAATGAGCCTATTAGACTCAAATTGGGACGGCTGATGGCGACGTGTATCTCTTTCGTATATACATATTAAGTTTATCATGTAAATAATTTTTTTTTTTTTTGTAATGAGAAATAAAGTTCTTTAAACATTACATCTTACAGGTTAAGGAAACCTGGAATTATTACTTCAATCTTCAGGGATCCTGGCAGGATCCCTGAAGATGCGGAGGATCATCCTGGTAGGTAAGCTGATGAAGATGGGCCTAAGCCAAGTAAACACAGTTTTTTTCATGGTATCTTATAGAAATTTACTTATTAAAATTTAAAATAAAATTGAAAATAAGCTCATTTACATTGTTAACTATATAATAACCTATTACGTTGCAAAAGCACTTTTTAAATTAACTGAAACCGCTTAGTGGAAACTTGCGTTATAAAGGTTGTCCAAAAACAATCTTCACAAAGCCCCTTTTCCAGGCTTTCATAATTCAATAACATTTGTACAAGACATTGACGGGAAGCCGGGAGAAGAGGGAAAGAGACCACGGATTCAGCCCAACATGGTTTGAGCCGGTATCACAACTGGCCTCTGACGCCAATCACCTGCATGAAGCAGGAGCAATCTACGGGTCTGGAGCATCACGACGCTCAGCAGTGAGCAAGCGACAGTCATTTGTCAATCTAATAGGCAAGTAGGTGATCAGCCTCCTGTGCTTGTCACCCGTCGTCCATTTTTGGGTCTAAGGCAAGCGACGACGATGTTTTCCTTCACCGTTTGAGTCAACATTAAATGCGCACATAGACAGTAAGTCCATTGGTGCACAGCCGGGGATCGAACCTACGACATCTGGGATGAGAGTCGCACGCTTAATCCACTAGGCCAACACTGCTAAAAACTGCATACGAAACACGTCCATTGATGTATGTTCAGTGATTAATACTTTTGCATGATATGTTGGCAACCCTAAAAATGTGAAAACATATCACTTTGTCGGTATTGCAAAACATTTTTTTAAATTTACGAGTCTGCGTGAGACTGTGGTTGGTAAATGTTTGCTCGTAATATGTAATATAGAAACCGCAGGTTTATGAAACCATGTTTTTCTGTAATAACATTATGTTCGTACTTTGTATTACAAGGGCGGGACGTTTTTTATGTGGGAGTTTTGTCTATGACAAGATGTCTGCTTACAAACCACATTTTTCTTTACTTAAGAAATAAATAAATAATGTCTTGGAACCATTATTATTATTATTTTTTTTATAGAACGGGGGGCAAACGGGCAGGAGGCTCACCTGATGTTAAGTGATACCGCCGCCCATGGACACTCTCAATGCCAGAGGGCTCGCGAGTGCGTTGCCGGCCTTTTAAGAATTGGTACGCTCTTTTCTTGAAGGACCCTAAGTCGAATTGGTTCGGAAATACTTCAGTGGGCAGCTGATTCCACATAGTGGTGGTGCGCGGCAAAAACTGCCTTGAAAAACGCTCAGTTGTGGAACGGCGGACGTTGAGGTGATACGGGTGGAATTTCGTATTCTGTCTCGACGTCCGATGATGAAACTTAGCTGCAGGTATTAATCCGAACAACTCCTCTGAACACTCTCCATGGTAAATGCGGTAGAAGATGCAGAGTGACCCCACATCTCTACGCAACGCCAAAGGATTAAGCCGCTCGGAGAGGGATTGGTCGTCGACGATTCGAACCGCTCTGCGTTGTATACGGTCAAGTGGAAGGAGCTGGTACTGGGGAGCCCCCGCCCAGAGGTGAGAGCAGTACTCCATGTGGGGCCGAATTTGCGCTTTATATAGTTGCATGCGGTGGCCCGGAGTGAAGTACCGCCTCGCCTTGCTGAGCACACCAAGCTTTTTGGAGGCTAATTTTATGTTGTATATAAAATTTTATATTAGAAAAAGACAGCTCATTTCTTTTCAATTGTCAAATTGAATCCCAGTTTAAAATATCTTCAATCAAAATTACGACATTCTTCTTATTCTTATAGTGCCATCTCCTTGCGAAGGTTGGCGATCATCATGGCTAGTTTGATTTTGGATGCCGCGCTTCTAAATAATGACTTGGTGCTTTGACCAAACCATTGTCTTAAGTTTTTCAACCAGGACGTGCGTCTGCGGCCAGGTCTCCTTCTACCTGCCACTTTGCCTTGTATGATTAGTTGAAGGAGCTCATATTTTTTGGAGTTACGTAAAACGTGTCCAGAATACTCATACGACATTCTAGATGTGAAGTTCTACTTAAATTTCCTTTTGCTACGAAAAAATTAGTATTTATGTACCTATGTAAAAGTAATATTGGCCTAGTAACTTCAGCGTGCAACTCGGGCCGGGGACTTTCTGTCTGTATGCGCATAAAACATCGTGATAAAAACCTGCATGTGTCAAATCCAAGTAGATCGTCATATGTCAGACGGCTGATCATCTACTAATCTGTGAAATAAATTCAAAGAAACGGATGCAGTCTGACACTTGTAGCGCCACAGGATTATTTATTATGTATGTTAACGCTTATTTAAAAAAACGTTAATAATCTTTCACTATCCACAGATCCTTGCCAATTCAAAAAGCTATAAAACGAATTCCTAAATTACAGAATCACGCGCAGAGCGTTGTGCGTTCACGGCGCGTTATGCGCGTGGCGTGCGCGCACCTAATCTTTAACGAGTGTCTCGTGTGTTAGGAACATTATGTTTAGTTTCGCCTCTTATGCTTTTAAAGCTTGACAGTGACATTTTTGCATACTTTGTAGGTCATGGTAAATAGAGTTTACATAAAAACAAGGTCTTGCACATGCATAGAAATTGCTTATTGACATGTCACTCTTAAGGCTGCGCGTACGCAGTACAATCTTTATAAGTAGGATGGCTGGCGATTATATGATGTACGATAGAACAAGACAAGTATACTTAATAGCAATATGTTTTCACATCCCTAGTTCACCACATCATACGAAAACCTACATATTATTGAATCCATACAACAATTGGTTAGTTTAAATTTTTTAATTTGAGTATTAGTTGTGGTAGTATAAGTATTTGTATGGCCCCTTTAAGGGTTCTTCGTATTTTTCCATTTCTCTTCGTCTTGAGCAACATTCATCCAATTTTTCCCCGCTATCTCTATAATGTCATCTGTCCATCTTTTCCCGACCTCCGTTTCTCCTTTGACCTCTTTCAGAGGCCCTTACGTCGTTAACCACTTTCTAAATAACAAAATTCAAAACTTTACATTCACAAATCTTAAGCAATATCTCAACCTGCCCTACGCTGAAACCGAAACTATACTTCTCGTACAGTAGTTTTATTATGGTAAGTGTTATATAGAATGAATTACGTCCAGTACCTTAAATGATTAATATGTCAAAAGGAGGAGGCTAGTTGCCTACGGTACAGGGAATACTAGTACTTTATTATTTTACTGTGATCATGTGAAGAAAATTTTCACACAAAAAAATCAAGATAGGTCTGGTTAATAGATACGGTAATAAATATACTTTCAAAATAATGCATTTTTAACGAACTTACACAAGAATTATATTGATTTAACAAAACCGACGTGTCTAAGACCCAAAAAGTCGACGGCGTGTGTCAGGCACTGGAGTATTAGATTTAAAAATGATCATGAAACATATTCAGAAATCTGAGGCCAAGACCTAAAGAGGTTGTAGCGCCACTGATTTATTTTAGTTATCCATACGAACTGGTCACAAAATTAACTATAATGCTAAACATTTGTTCAGATAGCCATAAATTATTATTCAATATAAAAGAATCTTTGACTACGTTTTGTTTTTTACTAAACAGTCAAGGTTTACATAACATCCTCCTTTCAAATCGATTCGAATCAAATATAATCTATATCATTATCCATGGCTAAAGGATTGTAAACAAGATGGCGTATTTCACACGCGATTAAAACACAATTTAACTATTTAATGAATGTTTTTTCTTCGTTTAGAAGTTAGGTTACGATTTGATATATCTATTTGTTTACCATCTTAGTTTTTAATTGACAGAAAGAAAGAAATAAAGAAAATATTATATATAGTATATAAGTAATACAAACACAATTACTTTAATGAAAAATGGGCTAAACTCAGCCTTCAGTTGCTGTCACTAGCAACACTGATTTTCAGTGGACCCATACTATCATCGAATAACAGATATATACACATTACACTGGTATATATATTATCTATTTATACTCGTCAAAATTTAAATAATTATATAATAAGTTTATGAACGGTTTTCAAAAAATATTTAAAAAAAACTTCTTTAATACAGCATCAAACCACGAGTATCGATGCGGGTTTGTATTAAGTCGTTTGAGCTCTAGAGGCGATCAGCAAGTGGCAACTATAATAAAGAATATTAAAAAAAAAATGTACAACCGTGCGAAGATGGCACAGGCAGAAATGTCAAAAATTTCGCTCGTTTCGTATTACCTTAGTAAAGTGGAGATTTTACGATTTCTATAAAAACCCGAGGCGCAACGAATGTTCGTGGTTATGAAATATAGCATTTAACACCAGTTTACGTGTAAAGACGTCCTGGGGAGACGCCGCGCGTTTTTACCGGATTGTCACTAAAGGTCATTGACCTGGTTTTTTTGGTGATCTCCCTTGACCAGGGAGATTTTCATATCTTATATTTTCTTGTTCACATGTTTCTTACTAAAAAATAGTTCTTCATAGAATAAAATCATAAGGCATTGACCTGTTATGGAGGTTTTAAAATTTTATTTATTTACAAATAACCTTAGGAAATAGTCCATGACTCTCCCTTTGAATTATTTGAAACGGGTTTTTATACTCATCATTCTTTTATTCGCATATTCCCTTTAGTTATTCCCTGACATCATTTTATGTATGAAAATGACAGTAGATGTTGTTGTTTCGTTTCCTTTGTGATGTTAAATCAAAACATACACACTTTGTTCTATTGTCAATAGTCGCCACATATAAGGATTTTAATTGGGTTACCTTATCAAAATCTAACATTTTTGAAAAATATTCTATAGCCTAGGTATGTTCATCATCCACGGTGTGCCCTTATATCTTCAGAATCTTGTCAGAAGCTATTTAGAAGATCGTAAAATACTGTATGTAAATGACTCAGGCGAGCTGGTTCGGTGGCCAATGAAGTGCGGGGTTCCTCAGGGCTCGGTACTGGGCCCCCTTTTATGGAACATTGGATACGATTGGGTGCTTAGGGGTACGTTGCTACCTAAGTTAAAAATGTTTTGCTATGCAGATGATACCCTTATTGTAGCGCAAGGTAGAGACTTCCAAGAAGTGGTACGTCTAGTAGAAGTTGGGACCTCTTTAGTAGTTGATAGGATTGGCCTACTAGGACTTAAGGTTGCTCTTGAAAAGACTAGTGCGCTCTTGTTTCACGGCCCAAGAGGTGGCCCGCCTTCTAGGGCATCAATTATTGTTAATGAAGTTAGAGTGTCGGTTGGTCGTAATATGAAGTATTTAGGGCTCATTCTTGATGGTAGGTGGAAGTTTGAGGATCATTTTAAAGCTCTTGGTTCGAGACTAGTTGGTGCAGCAGGGGCACTGAGTCGTCTGCTTCCAAATATAGGTGGACCTGACGAACGGTGTCGGAGGCTTTACTGTGGGGTCATTCGAAGCATGGCACTTTACGGAGCCCCAGTGTGGCAAGACTCGCTCACTTTAACCAATAAAATCCTTCTACGGAGGCCGCAAAGGGTTGTGGCAAGAAGAATAGTCCGTTGTTACCGAACGGTGTCTTTTACCGCTTGCTGTATATTGGCTGGCACTCCACCTTGGGAGTTAGAAGCTGAGGCTCTCACTTTAGTATACAATCACCGGATGGAGTCGAGGGCTGAAGGTATTTACCCTGGTGTTGAGGAAGTCGAGAATTTAAGACGTTTGGCGCGATCAGCTACAATGCAAAAATGGTACCAAGACTTAGCTAACCCAGCAGCGGGGCATAGAACGGTGGAGGCTATTCGTCCAGTACTTAGTGACTGGGCAAATAGAAAAAGTGGTGCCCTTACCTTTCGTCTTGTGCAGGTGTTGACAGGACATGGATGTTTTGGGCGATACTTACATGACATCGTGCGGCGGGAACCAACACCGAGCTGCTTGGAGTGTGGCGCAAATGATGATACTGCACAGCATACGTTGGAGGATTGTCCGCAGTGGTCTCAGCTACGTCACAATCTTAGTTCTGTGGTGGGTAGTAACCTTGCTTTGCCTTGTGTTGTACAAAAAATGGTCGGCAGTGACGAGGTATGGAATGCAGTGGTATCCTTCTGTGAGCATGTCATGCTACAGAAGGAGACAGCAGAACGAGAGAGGGAGCGCTTTAGGACGAATCCTAGGGGTAGAAGACGGGGAGTAAATAGGAGAAGATATGCCGATCTCCTACCTCCTATGTAGTGTATACTGCACCGGAGGTTTTTGAGTGTAACATGCCGTTGAGGTCCCGGTAGAATGCGACAGCGACCCCGGAGCCTCTGTAACGCGGCTTTGTCGGAACTACTCGAGGTGGTTTTAGTGGGTATTGCTCACCCAGTCTCTGAATAGCAGAGATTTTGGCGTGGGTCGAGTCCCACATACCCCTGTTCAGGGGATGCGCAAATGCATTTCCACCTCGAATATCAAAAAAAAAAAAAAAAAAAAAAAAAAAAGTATGTTCATCAGTCGGAACTACTCGAGGTGGTTTTAGTGGGTATTGCTCACCCAGTCTCTGAATAGCAGAGATTTTGGCGTGGGTCGAGTCCCACATACCCCTATTCAGGGGATTCGCAAATGCATTTCCACCTCGGATAAAAAAAAAAAAAAAAAGGTATGTTCATCAGGGATAATGTGGGATTCTAATGGCGAAAGAATTCTAATCAGCCTTTTGGAGGCTTTTCAATACAAAAATATTTTCTCTTTAAAATATTATTGTAGAATTCGTGACCAAAAAATAGCTCGTTTCATTTTAATATGTCTACCATACTATGTTGCTAAGATAAAGTTTTATTATATTGTTAGAATATAGATTTAGTTAAACATGTTATTTTACGAGTTTATTACAATGTAAAAGTGGGTTAAATTTAACAAGTATCTTAAAGTGATGATTAGGAAATAAAGTAACAAATTAATGTGTCATTAATTTACATATGATTAAGACTTGCACATTACTACGATATAGTTGTCCTTTTCCATCATTATATAAGAGAAAGAGACGTCTCAAAGTTACAATTAAAATGTTATAATTACGCAGTTATAGATTATTATATTATTTGTATGTTTATAACGAATTAACTTAAAGCTGCTGGACTGATTTAAAAAAGTCTTAGAAGCTTCATTATATCTGTAACATAAACATATATATGTATTCTACTTGATAATTGCATAAGTAAGCAAATAATATCGATCTGTGCATAGACAATATATTTCACCACAGATCTTACAAGAGCCGGCAAAATTTCAAAAGCTCTCACAAAAACCAACGATTATCGTAGAATCATCAGACCATAGACATTAAACACCCACAGAGGTGATTAATAAGGACATTGTTCTCTATGGCCTTTACCTGCGCCTCTGTAATGAGCTGATTTGTTCAAGCCGTCCGTAGATTTCCATTTCTAATGTAAATAAAATTTGAATTTGGATCTCTTTCTTTAGAAATTGTGGCGCATTTTGCTAATATTATTTTTATATGTGATTGTACAAGACTTGACAGTGACGAAAATTCAGTAAGACTATAAATATAAAATAATAATTAATTTACTATATTATTCATGATTGATGATAGTATGTTTTAGTTACGACAGCCAAAGAGTTTAAATTGTTCTTCTAATGTATATTTACCAAAAATAGTATTTTTAAGCATATTACAATGCAATTTAATAGCTAGTTTTCGTTCGTGAAGGTGAGCGAGGTGAACTAGTAATTTGGGATCAGAGTGAAACAGCGGGGAATCGAACCCCCGCTGCGCGGAACACAATACCTAACTCTTAAACACTGTACAGTTGTTCGGAACTTTTTGTTTGAACCGTAAACTTATGTTATACACCAGATGCAATTTTAACTGGTATCATTTAAAATTTGTTAACGATCCGAAGGATTACTAGTCCTTATATTGCTAAACAGATAATGATAAAAATTGATCCTAAATAGTTATTGTATAGTATAGTATTTTTTAACGTCTTAATACTTAATAGAAACTGTATTTAAATTTATATGTTTTATACAGTAAATAATAAACGGTAAACAATTAATTTAAATATAGAATCTAGTTTAAATAAAACTCGCGCAAATCAAAAACAAATGTTTGAAAATGGAATCATTAAATTCAAAAAAGGAACAAGATGGCGCTGAAAGAGCGACCACACTGCGCGCTCCATGCGCCATATGCAATCAATTGGCGTAGCGAAAGGTAAAAAGTAAATTATTACTGGGTTTGCTTCAACTGTATAATGTTTATGTGAGTTCGATGTTCCTTGATAGCTCAATATAGGCTTCACATGTACCGGTCCACAGAGTACATATATAAGTGATAGAGATAATTTCCGCTTCAGTGAAGTATGATGGTTAAATAAAGAACATTTTTTTTTTTGTCTTTGACCAACTTAAGAGCATTTATGCTTTTATTTGTCTATGGAATGGAAGTTTAACAACAAGACGTCAATAGTCCTAGTACCTACTTATTTAGTTACCTACTAGCTATTATATCTATACCTAGTGGATATGGATGTAATACTTTAGCAAAAGTTATTTAAAGACGCAGTCGCTCTCATCACATAAAACTAAATTTACCGTCACTACTCATTTCATTTTCTCCGCAACGCTTCACCTCATAATTATAAAAGAAATAAACTCTTCTAAACGACAGAGATATAATTTATACATCGGATATAAAGGAAGCAATGGGTGGCCAATCATTAACAAGCGATCTCTTCCAGGCCACCCTAGTAAGGAAAAAGAAATATTAGGGGTAGTAACAAAAGTAAAATTACAATTCACATATACACTTATACAAATACCAAAAAAAATGATATACCTAAGTAGGTACGAAGATACAGGAATCTTACACTGTCGTAATAAAATATACATACCTACTGAGCTAAATGAAATTATTGTATCAAAATATTTTCTAAAATTTCGTTATATTAATAAAACTGGCAACACAATAAAAAAAACTAAATAGACAGACAGGACAATTATAACTTAAATCTTATATCATCATCAAATTATAATGGACGTCTCGAGTATATCCAAAGTTGTCCAGACCAATTTGGCCACATATTCCATAACTCATTAGACATGACATTCGCGATCTCCGGCTGGGATTTGAGCTAGATACTCCGAGATCCAAAGCCTAATATATTAAAAATTAATAAAGATCTAATAAAAAACCGACTATAGTTTTATTTTTTCTCTCTTTTTCTTTTATTTGGACCACAAAATTAGGACAAACTCATGATACAAACAAATAAATTGACGTACATACAAAAAACATTTACTATTTACATAGTAATGGTAACCTTATCTCAGAGTCTTATCTAAGAACGAAGTTCATATAAAACAAACAATAATTCACGATCCATTTCAAACATTAACAAGGTTTTATTTTAAAGTCTGATAAGAACTCTCCCGCCAATCAGCATACAGTATTCAAAAATCGAATTCTTATCACACACTGATAAAGTTCTACACAGCCATTGGTCACGCTTTTCAATATGGCTGACGTTTGTTTGAATTTCGAACTACTAGTTTTATTTACTTTTTATGGCTTAAGATAGTGTTATCATGGTTTGGTTTCGATAAAATTGTTTATGCAAAATTCAATTGTTTTTACAACTAAAACATGAGAAATAGAACAAGTAGCAATTTCTCAGCATCAGAAACATTGTACCAATTATTTAGTTAATATTTACATTGGTTATGCGTTGATAGAATACATGTTATGTTTTATATAAAAATCCGAGTTATATTTCTCATTTAATTAACTTACAAGTATATAACCTCAAATAGGTCCATGCTAAGAGCTGATATAATAATTAAACTGTTATTTGTAACATAAATAGCTGTTACAAATAACAGCTAAGTATCCTCACATGTCATCTGTATGTTTATGATACATATATACAATTATATAGCAGTTAAGTAAACACTAAACGCAGTCGTACGATCAGATTCTGACCACAAATAACACTTACTCTTACGGTCAAAGCATGAAGCGTGTCTTAGTACCAAAAACTCAAGGTTAGAAAAAAGAGCTACTAGAAAAATACGAAAATGCAAAAAAGGTTTATGACATAGACATTTAACAATACAACCTGACCTATGCTGAAACGGAATTCCTATTGTGCAACAATAATTTAATTAAAAATTGTAAGTGTTATGTAGAAATTATTGTCAAGTACTGTTAATATGTCAAAAGGAAAGGACTAGCTGCTTGACATAGGGAAATCTAGTAGGGGCTAGTGCACTTTATTTTTAACTAAGCATCATTTTTTATTATACATATATATATTACAATAAAGTTTTTTTCTTTCTTTAATGTCAATACAAGTTATAGCAGCTATTTAGCAATAGCAGCTATTTAGCAGCCCTTACGGAAGGGACGAGTAGGAAGCGTTCAGCTTGAGTAGGTGTTGACACGACCGGTGGCCTCGCACGCCGACCGTGACAACTGACCATAGTGATGCGCATTTACTATAATTTATGTAATTACGTAATTAATTATAGATAACACTGACTTTACGGGAGTTGTATATACCTAAATATTTTTTGAGAGACCTCAACTGCAATAAGGCGTTTAAACGTACAGTTAAATAAATTGTTAGTAAGTTAGTTTTAAACGCATTTGCGAGCCCAAATCACTTAACATCAGATGAGCCTCCTGCCCGTTTGCCCCCTGGTATATAAAACAAAACTTCCCTCAGACTGCGAGGTTGTAGTTCAAATATGTAAAAGAAGTTAAATGTAATTGTATCAAATAACTAATTAGTTTATATCTACTTGTCAGTGAGAATTAATTCCCCAAGATTCTAAGTCAGGATCTCCAGGTAACGCCATGTTAATAATTAAATAATTAAATCACAAAAATTGAAAGATTCTGTTTGAATTTGCTTATAACCGACTTCAAAACAAAGAGTTATCAAATCGATTCGTATGTTTTTAGTATTAGTATGTTGGTACATATTTAAATTGCAGATAAATATTTTATCTGTATTAAGAAAAAACCGCTATACGAAAATATTGACCGTGCAAAAACAATCACCCCAGAACGACGTGACAAAAACAGGTCAAACCATAAACCAACACTTAAAAACCACAAAATTCAATAAAGCTCGATAAAACGGTCCATCGACATCGATATAGTCACGTCACTAGCGGCGTGAAGCGTGAACGTGCCTGCGAAATAGAATCTTTAAAATTGGTCAACGAACTTTTTCTTAAAACAAATAATATCGATTCCTTACAATTACTACATGTTCCGTTTCCAACTAAAATCTCCTACTTTTTGCTTTATACTTTATTGTATATGAAGAAGATATACAATACTTTACTTTACTATACAATACTTTCATAATTAATAAAACGTGTGTACCCAAGAAGACAGAGGTACACTCTCTCTCAGAGGCCGAGAGAAAAATCCGGCGTAAAAAACTCTCGGTACTCTTTTAAAATAGCAAATCATCAAACAACACTTATTTTAAAACAAATATCGCATATTAATTAGAAGTAGCCTGTCCAGCACTAGTCCCAGACCCTTTCGACTAGATAATCGTTAACTTTACAGCAAGCCCTTTTACTCAGCTTTTCTTTAAATTTCTTAAATTGATTAAAAGGCAGAGATAAAAGAGCCTCTGGGATTTTATTAAAGAAAAGTATCGCATTTCCCAAAAAAGAATTACTAACTTTAGATAGTCTTGCGAGAAGGGCAAGGGAAGTATTCCTGATCCTCTCTACCAGCTCTTCGGCATCATTACCGAGAGATCCACTGCGTCCTTTTATTAACTGGAGGGTGAGTTTGTCAGGGCTATTCCCCCCAGTACATGGTGACCAGTAGTCCGCGAATGTATGTTATAGCAAAAAGCCAAGTTGAAGCTATTCCATAGACTATTAATTCACTATAGGCATAATAAATCATTGTAAATATGTGAGCATGATGGATGCACGCGTTTGCAGACTTATATTGCTACCGACATTTTACGTAATTATGTACATGTATAATTAGTAATCTCATCACAGATGTGTCATGTAATCAACGGTGTATTTAACAGGTTGATAAATACTTTATTGCTAAGAAATAAGGTCAAGCAAACAATAGACAATATAATTTTGAAACGATATATAATAAATATGACATAATGTACCTGTATACGTGGTTGCGTAGTTGACTGACAAAATTCGTTCGTTGTATGGGGTAAGGTTTTTTACATTTGGGGACCCATAAGTATATATTATCAACTATACTTTACAGTTAGTACCACCACTACGATGGCGTATCTTAACAATTATAAAAAAAGTAATAGGCAAATGCTATTTACAACATAATTTATATGTAACAGAACATTCAATGTCGCTTTTGCTTTCGCTTAGAAAATGTCTATATTTTCGGAGACTGTATTAAGCACCCGTTACAGCCTGGGGCCATAAATAAGATATTTTAAATACCTGTCTGGGATCCCATTGGACCAAGATAAATATAGAATATTTTTGACAAATATAATAAAGGTTTTATACTATTATCAAATGAAAATAGAATTTTTATGAATACATACATACATTTCATTTCGTATCGTATTTTTGTACTTTATCCTATCGAGTACATACTACCACTGAAATATTTCTAAGCCAATTCGACTTAGGGCCTATCAAGAAAAGAGCGTACCAAATCTTAACGCCGGTACTTGCGCGCCTTCTAGAGAGTGTCTATGGACAGTAGTATTTATCATCAGGTGGGCCTGCCTTGCCCCCTGTTCTATAAAAAAACATGTTCTATGCCCATTCATTGTATACATTTTTCAGTTTACAAAAAAAATCAGTGGCGCTACCTCTTTAGGTCCTCTGATTCCTGAATCTGTTTCATGATCATTTTTCAATCTAATTGGCAAGAAAGTCTCCAGTGCCTGACACACGCCGTCGACTTTTTGGGTCTAAGACATGTCGGTTTCCACACGATGTTTTCCTTCACCGTTCGAGCGAATGTTAAATGCGCTCTTAGAAAGTCTATTGGTGCACAGCCGGGAATCGAAGGGACCTCAGGGATGAGAGTCGCACGCTGATACCACGTGTACAAACCAACTCAATAATTCGAACGACAGATGAAATTTACAAGGAACAGCGACGCAGACGGATGGTGTGCCTAGGGCGATCCAACATTAAGGCCTACGATATTAATGTAGCACATTCTCACCCACGGCAATAAAATAAATGATGTCATTTTTTTCTCTCGACGCGGGGAGCCCTTTGTCCCGGTCGCCGCTCGCTGTACCTTTGTCCGACGCTACACGGGACGCCGTAGACAAAAGCTAGGCGCCGCACTTTTTTGCAAACACGATTTTTGTATTTCGCTTTTCATCATAATTAATAATTTATTACTTTCATGCCTTTGTGGCACCGCAATGCAAGGTGCTTCTGTCTTCGTATAAATCATAAATCATTATTTACGCCATTTTTAAATTTTATTGATAGGCCAATTACTAAATAGAAGCGCAGGAGAGAGAAAGAAAGCTATGGATATTTGAAAAAAAGCTTGACCCCTTGAAGGGCTTCCGATCAACGGTACTGAAGGAAGCTAGGATATTAGGATAACAAGAAAAAAAATCTAAGCTGTATATTCTACATTTGTTATATTTATTATTGGAAATTAAACGGGTTTTTATGATTTTTATATATTTTTGCTTAATATATTATAAATAAACTAAGAGTAGAAGAAAACACCAAAATACCTCTATGGGGTTTAACCTTGGTGCTTAAAGGGCTTCAACACTACAATTAAACTCCTTAACTAAAGAGTAAAAAAACAATAAATACAAAAAAAACTAAATGAAAACATTACAAACAGGGAAAAGCTATTTATACTTTTTACATTGTATTTTACACGTTTTTTTATTAGAATATTTTTTTTCATCGTAGGTGTATTATTATAAGCGCGTTTATTTTTAATCTTTACAAATGTAGAATATATAGTTTTGTTTTTTAGATTTGTTATATACATTTTTAATACCCTAACTTCCTTCAGTAGGTACGGATCGGAACCCTTTCATGGGTAAGAGCTATCCTCCATCGTTTTCCAAATATCTCTTTTCTGGTTTTCCCATTCACTTCCTGCTAACGCTAATCTTCTTTCCACCTTTTTTTAGGTCACCCTCTTCTTCCCCTTAGTCTTTTCCATATGTCTTTACAGTCCACCAGACTTAAAAACAATATAGAAGTTAAATTCGACAGTGCTTTAATGTCATGAATATAATATAAGCGAATTAAGCCCAATTCGTGTCAAGCATACAATTCGCGCGTAAACGTCACATTTTGATGCAAATCCGGCACTCACAATACATTGGACGATTTTACGAGAGCTGTCGATACGTAAAATGTCTATTTTACTGTTCATTCGACATCCCGTTGTTTTAATGACGATTAAAATTACAAATTTATTATCATAACACACACGCTTTTAGATAAAGTGTTGTGTCGATGACGGTTACCGCTAAAATGGCGATCAGAAACATTTCACGAGCGATGACATCGAAATAATCGTGTCCAAACGGTTTTTACAAGGTTTTTGGGTAACATATTTCACGGTTTTATGCGGTTTTATTGGACGTGTGTTGATGTAAATGTCATTCGCGTGTTGACCGCGATTTTACTATGATGTACCGATATTGCGCAAAACGTTGTTTTGGCACGTACCTTTAAAACTGGCAATTCGAAATTTAAAAAAATAGTTAATGTCAACGCTCTTTCAATCTTTTCGAAATTATAAGTGGCCAGTAACTATCACAATTGAGACGAAATAAAAAGTATCAGAATAAACCCTTCATGGAAAATATTCGAAAAATAAAACTTAAAAAGAATAATTCTCACAATATACAAAGCGGTCCTTTAGTATTTTCTGTGGTCAAAGGCCGGTTTATCTCATAACTTGTGAAAGTTATAGTATTCGGGGCAAGTCAAAGCCGCCGACGGGCATTAAAAAAAGAGATATGGCGACCGACCAACTCATTCACCTATAGTTTCCTTAAATAAGACGCCTGATTGACTAAAAGCTGTGGTTTTTACCTTTATTGGGGGTCTCGTAGAACACATTTGAACTTTTGGTGAGATATACATGTGTTTTTTTTAATTATCGTTCATACAACACCGGTTTGAAAATTTAACTTAAATTAAAATGAGTCAGAACTTTAAGTGGAAACGTACATGCTCATACAATTTAAGGTCCATTGTTATTAGTAAGATATTTCTCAAATAAGTTTAACCTTTCAAGGAACATTAAATCATAAAAACGTCTTATTCTCCTATTTCCTAATGTCCACTGACCACAGACAAGCCATAAACAAGAGAGCACATTAAGGCACACACGACATTAATCAGTCCGCGTCAGTGTTGCCAGTGACATAATAACACGTTTTTATAGCCATCAATCAAATGGCACTAGCTTCCGTGTGAATACCTTTTACCGACTTCAAAAACGGTGGAATCTCTACGTAGATCTCCAAAACTCTAAAAGTGAGTTAAACTTCACTTACGGAGGTTTATCTTTAAAAGGAATTAATTACCAAACTCAAATGACATTAACACATAACTATCATTAAATATTAAATAAACGTGGTATGTTTAGCCGCTAATTAATAATGATTAACGATCATTTTGAATTGTTAATTTGCTTATTGTAACCAGTGTTGCTCTGTGTAATAAGGTAATTTGTTACTTGTAACACTGCGATGACATTGTCCGAAGATGTAATAAATAGGTGTGAATTAATTTATTTTATAGTTTGTATTTAAAATTAACTAAATTTAATATAGTTAATTAAGATGTAAAATTTAATATAAACGTGAGTTTATTAAATTTACCGGAAAAATTTTCGCTGGACGTTTCGTTCTATTCAAATGTGGTCGTCATAGAGTCTATAGAACCATAGATAATAACAGATTTAAGTTAACTGTCGTTACTCAAGCAAATGTATTGATTGCTAGTAGCTTAATGAAGTTTCTTCTATTAGAAGAACATTCTTATGGTTTAATATTAAAATAAATCATGTTTTTTCGTTAAGATGATTTTTCTAATAAATATATAGTCTAATGTATATATATCCAATTACGATACTAAGAATTATTAAAATTTAAGTTGAATATTATTTTAATTAAATTATACAATATTTTTTCTAGAAACATAGGCGTTTTTCGAACGTTTCTCGAATAATGATTTTGCTCAAATAGCGACGTAAGACAAATTTAGGTTAGAACACATGACATGATAAAATATGAGGCAATAAGGGCACGGTGACGCGACGACGGGGCTGTCACGCTTTGGAAATTATATATGAGCTTATTAAAATATCACAAACTTTTTGTGAAACGAAATGACATCTCGTTACACGCTTCACTTTATTTTTACTTCCGAAATACAGTTCTGTATTTTGATTTAAAATTACTTTTTATTGATCGTTCTATATTTAAATTTCCCTCTACGGCAAAAAAGTTTTCATATATTCAGTTTCAACTTGTATGATAATAATCTTTACATCTGATTTGAGTAAAAGAAAAAGATATAAAATGCCAGTAACAATTTTTCTTTTCATAGACAAACTATAGTTCTTACAATAAAATCAAAGATAGTCAAATAACCAAAACTTTGAAGAGGAGGCATTAATAAAAGCTTACTAATTAAGACCTGCAATCGAGTTATCATCGAGAAGTCCCAATTATTATTAACATATAAATTACTACGGCTTATAGCGGCGACTTCAAAGCAGCAAAGGTTCACACGAACCGGTGTTAACTAGTTAAATCCGGAATATTTGAAAAACTACAAATACAGTTAGAAGACAACTTTATTTTGGCACGTGAAAGAAATCGGATCTAGCTACCACACATTGAGCGATAAAAAGACTTTGGACTCTATTTCTAAGTAGCAAAGGTTCATTATAGTCAGTGCAATTAGTGGTGTACCACATTACGCCCCCTCTTTCAACTGCAAAAAGATCCTTGTACAATTGTATGCACGCCACATGTGGTTTATTTGACACGCGCGATCAACCTCTCGACGGATGGCGACAAAAAATCTTGTTTATGGATCCACTTAACATATTTGACGTTGTTAAACGAATATTACATAACACTTGAGTGTAAAAATATTTGTCTATGGTCCGCCTACTGTGATGGATGGGTTTTAATGTCAATACGTCGATGTCATAGTACCATATGAAACATTATTATTTAATGAATTTACAAAGTATTTATTGGTATTACTATTGCTATCCTAGATCTCCGTACTAATAGAATTAAAATATGCGTTTTTGGATAGAAAAAACTTGAAGAGGCGTCTCTCTCTCTTGAGATCAGTTTCCCTTGAAGTAGGTATATTCAACGATTTCGCAACAGTAGGCAACTCGTCAAATAAGTCAGTCAAATCTACGAAAATAGACTTAATTATCAAAGCACGGCAAAGATTATATAATCAAAAGTGGATTGATCCGACTTTTACACTATATCAGGCAGTAAACAAACCACAGACAAATTCTTACTATAATCTGTAACATTTTTTATTCGGCGAGTACCGTTCGGAAACGCAAAAAGCGTGACTGACATCTGTCGATGGTGTGAAGGACCATGTGTTAAGTAAAATAAGAGCAAAATTTAAGATGACTAACACCGTGACAATTTTTACGCTCCATCTTACAGAAATGCCGATATTACATTTTTAATCGCTAAAGTAGCCGTGGTGAATTTAAATAACGAGGCGTCATCCGTAAAATTAAACTAGACGAAAAAAGGAAAAATATTCTCTATGAAAACGTAATTAATTTTAGGTAAGGAAATTAAATGTCATCTGCCGTAGATATTAAAATAAAAAGTCAATAGTCGACCAACAAAATTTTTGGTTTAGGTCATAAACGTTTTGAAATCTATTCGCACGTTACAATTATATGTATTTATGTATATATATATTAATATTTAATAAAACTAAAGGATTTATTTAAATAAAAACCATAAGCTGACAATTTATAATACTCAATGCTTTGAAAGGATATTTGTCTCGTCATAGTTGTTTCTGAACGGATGCACGCGAAATTCAATTTTCGAACATCGGCACGCAGCTCTCCGTCATGATTGAGTATCGGCCATTTGCTGGTAACCATGGTAACCGAATGAATAAAGAGTATTGGCAGGAAGTACTGTTTTAGAATTGTTTATTGAAAATTTAAGCCTCGGCGTTGAGAGCGATAAAAGCCTATTTCAGTCCTAAAAATAATCCTAGGTGACTGTTTCTCTAGGGTAATTCAAGTGTTACCTTAGTTCGGCCATTTTGTTATACAAAATATGAATTAATTTCATGATTTAGGACGCACAAAATCTAAAGCAAACATTTTAGCTTTAATAAAATACTCCTATTATATTTAAAGGTTGCATTGTAAGAGAATTGCTCGCGTTACGATGAAATTATGTCGTTATTGTGCCGTTAAAATAAAACTATAACAAAATTCGTAATTGCTTCTTTTTATTCCAATACTACGATAAAGAAAGTGAAATTCGTTAGCATTGGCCAACGGCGTTATTCCGTTAAATTCGTTATTGTAAAATACAATTATAACGAATAATGGACATTGGAGAGTGAAGGTTTTTTTACGACAGTTTCGAATTTGTCACATAATGGAAGCATAGTCACGTAAAAAATACTTGAAAACTTAGGAAATATTGGAAACTTTTTAATATATAACTTTTTTTGACATACCTGTATCACTCTCATGGGTAGACCTGTCTCCTTCGCCAACTGTTCTCGTATGTGCCTGGTCGGTTTCGGCGTTTGCGAGAATGCTGACTTCAGAATCTCCAACTGCTTTGCTTTGATCGTGGTGCGAGGTCCCCGGCGTTTTGATCCCCCGTTCCCGTCATCGGGTGACTTGTTCTCGGCCTGCGAGTCTCGGGTCTCGGCGTCTCCATCCAATGATCCCTGGGAGGGGAAGAGAAAAAACTGAATGCGACTATGTGGTCAGCTCCCATGCACGTTATATGGGATTGTCATTGTAGGAAATGCCTTTCTATGAAGAAGAGATCGACAAGAGAAGAGATCCACTCCACCACTTCAGCGTATAAAGCAAGTTTATTTATATGTCTGTAGTTGTATTGTTTTCACATAAGGTTATATTCAGTCATTAGTTTGGATCCTGGGAATCTATGTGAGCTGTGAAATTACCGTAAATATATTTTTCTCTGGGTCTTTTTGCTATAAATATAGGTATATAATATAATTTATTAACCCGATATAATAAATATATGCTGGTATAAGTATTTTAGTATAGTGACGAGATGGTTTGTTCCAAAAAAATTAAAATTTTTCATAAATATACAATTATGAATCTCAAAACATGTCAAAAATTTAGTCAGATTGTATGAGCCAAGGGTTTCTTAATTTTATAAGCGTTGTTACGCCCCAAGAATACTATCAGCTATACGCTGTCTTCAGCATTATAACCATAGCATACCATTTCAATTCATAGCACTTATATAGAGTAAAAATAATATATCATTTGCGACATATATAATTGTTTTTTTTCTATCTAATAGGAGGCAAACGGGCAGGAGGCTCATCTGATGTTAAGTGATATGGGCCCATGGGTACTCACACTGCCAGAAAGCTTGCAAACGCGTTGCCGGCCTTTTAAGAATTAATACGCTCTTTTCTTGGAAGACTCTAAGTCGAATTGGTTCGGAAAAACTTCAGTGGGCGGCTGGTTCCACAGTGGTGTGGGGCGGCAAAAACTTGAAAATATGTAGCCACTATTAAAAGGTTGCCTTTCGCACGGTATTATTATTATTAACCAACCTGGTCTTCCGAATCCTCGTGTGGTTTTGTGTCACCATTGTGTGATAGTTCTGAATGTAAAGCCGGGTGCGTCGCATGCGCAGGACTACTCGAGTTGTTCGCTGTTCTTGATTCTTCATCTTCCTCCTCATCCGACCCTGAACCGAGCAGGGAATCTGCTGTAATGAAAAAGAAGATTACAGTAAACGAAATATAAATGACTTGCATTCATTAATCTTAGCAAAGAGTCAGTAAGAAAAGAAAATAAAAAAGAAGTTTAAAACGTGTATTCAAATTATTATAATGCGTTAAATACTTGACGATTTTCAAACATTGGTCTTCAGGTATGTAAGAGTAGTGTTGGCCTAATGGCTTCAGCGTGCGACTATCATCCCTGAGGTCAGGTTCGATCCCCGGTTCACCAATGGACCGTCTATGTGCGCTTTTAACATTCGCTCGAACGGTGAAGGAAAACATCGTGAGGAAACCGGCTTGCCTTAGACAGACACATAGTCGAAGGCGTGTGTCGGGCACAGGAGGCTGATCACCTACTTGCCTATTAGATTGACAAATGACCATGAAACAGATACAGAAATCTGAGACCCAGACCTAAAAAGCCTGTCTTGACACATTATTATAGAGGTATTATATAATTTTTCTATCATCCGTTTAGATTTTGCGGTACATTAGACGCTGAAATGTATTTTCCATATTCTAGTAGTATCTCACGGTAATTTAGGTAAATCATTTAACAAGTATAATTTTTTGGTACAATTATTAAACTGTCCCAGTCAGGTCATCTACGTAAGTCCAAATACTTGTAAAACTTCGTTTAATGGTTTAAATTGACTTATCAAAAAGCAATCGTGCTCCCTCTGCCCTCTTAACTATATAAAAATCTAATTCCAAGTCCCCTCGAGGGAGAAGAGAATTAGCCGCAAAAACAATTACGACCCTCCTATGAAATATTTTGCGAGACGCGCTCTAAGCAACATATCGGCAAACGTTTAAGATAATAATATATTTATTTTCTCGCATATAACATTTGCAACAAAACATAAGATTACAGTTGAGAAGGTATTGGGAGACTGGTTTCCAACTAGGTAAGAACCTGTGATATGGATGACCAGGTTTCCATTCCACAGCAAAGTCATATTGAGTGGTAACAAAAAGTACATAGGTATACATAAATGGGTAGGCAAACAAATTTAACGTTTTAAATAAAAACCAAACAAAACAGTCAACTAGTTAGTAGAAATAAAGTTGTATGGGTGTATGTGAGGGTTTGTGTGTGTGTGTGTGTGATAGAGAAAGATTATTTGTTTATTAACGAATAGATAAGAGTAGCAGAGCAGTGGCTTAGTGGACAGCGTCATCCCTGAGACTGGCGTTCGAATCACGGCCGTGTACAATTTTTGTGCGCTATTAACATTTGTTCGTAAGGAAAACAGTTAGACCCAAAATTCGACATGTGACACAGAAGCCTGATCGCCTACTGTGTAATGTATGAATGGTTTTTGAAGTTATACTTCTCTTGGCGCGTTAGGGAAAATGATGAGAGTAAATTTTTACGATGCGCGCGCACACCGTCTCAAAAATCCGACACCCTGAAGTTAGCATAGTAAACATTTTAAAATAAAAAATTCAATTTCTTTAATTATGATAAAAAAAATTGTGATATTTAAATAAACTTTATTTAACAAGATAATGCGTTATAACGAATAGTTTTAAATAACATAAGATTTTCCGTAAAATATTCCTCTTAAAAACGCTTTGACATTATGAGTAGATTATTTTCGAATTGTTCCCAAACACTTGAAAATAAAACGACCATAGACAAGTTCCCCTTGTTTTATATGTTTGGTCAACACTCGACAACTGCTCCACAGTTGAGTGCTTTGAAGAGATAATGTTGGTAAACGCTCGCAAATATTTACATTTCCTTTGAAAGACCCGATAAGTTTGAACTTCTGTATGGCCCTACAGCGATCAGTGTTTAGATAATTGTTTTTTGTTTTGTCTATGGTAGCAATGCCTGTTACTTATATATTTCGTAATCCTAACATAACTTATACTAAATATCAAGCCAAAGATGGAGTACATAATAACAAAAGGGTACAAATATTTACGAAAGGAAAAAATCTAAAAAATATATTAAATACATTTAACTAAGTGATACCTAATACTGTGTGGTTTCATAGTGTCCAATCTACTAGAAATCCTTCTAGAAATGATGAAGATATATATTGGAAATAAATAAACCGGAAAAGTAAAAATAAAACATATTTTTTACTTCTTCATACTAAATAATAACAGAAATAAAATACCACATTTACAATGGCAGCATAACCAGAGACAAAACTAAAATTCCAAAGAATTCTCAAATTTCTTCAACGTTGTATTATGATAAAATTTAGACTAGAAGAATTTCTTAACGTAACAGTTTTCCATTTAATATATTCCAAAATAATAATGTCAATGCCATCATTCTCACCACAAGTAATAATGCAGAAATATTGAAGTATTTATAATGTATATACCTGAAGTATCAAACACATCAAAGAAAGTTCGGTAGATTCCCCAACAATGACTTGCAGGGGAAAGTGCAAGTCAGGGGTAAAAAAGATTAATAGGAGTCAAGTCCCTTGGCCAACTCATTGGCTCTATTAAGTGGAACTTTGGCGGTAAATTAGTTTGTAGAAATATTTCAGTTTAAGCTTAGCTTTTTGGACCATTTCTCTTTATGACAACAAAGCATACGAAAGGCACTGAATCACTTGAAACTAAACTCACTAAACGAAATGTTCCAACCGCCGTTTATAAGATTTCCATACTACAATACCTTCCCTATTTGAAAATTTAATTTGAATTTTCCTGTGCCTTATTTATATATTTACAAAAGCTTGCAAACGCTCGGCATTCTGATGCATTGTTATTTAAGAAAAACATTCACACATTCACAAGATATAGCTCTGGTTCGTTTATCAGAATGTTTAATTTGGATATCGGTGAGTTTTAGCCCAAAAGTTTTCTTCTGAAAGGAAGGACAAATGCCACGAAATTTAATTTTAGTTAAAAGGTTGACTATTATTAATTTATATATAGGTACACTTGCCAGATTATTAAAAAAACTATATTTTTATTTGCTGTATTTCATATAGGTATTAATAGAGTTAAAAGTTAAAATTCAAAACGTGTTTGACATATGACAGTTACCTATAGCCTTATCTTTAAATATTACCTTAGACATTTCTTCAGTGTTCTTTTCTACGTAAAACTTGTCGACTGAGCTAACATAAAATGTATTTAATTAATTATTTATTTATCTGAGCATAACTTTTTTTTTTCAAACAGAGGGAAGGTAAGTGATACCGCCCATGGACACTCTCAATACCAGAGGTCTCTTAGATTAGAACTAAAATTATAGATCACAAAAGTGTATTCCCTTAATAGAGACTGTAAGTAGTGTTATTGGACACTTTCTTATGTTAAATATCCTTTTTAGTATACTTTTATATTATTAGTCTTAAGTTAAGCTAGATAATGTTATTTTTTTTTATATAATAGGAGGGCAAACGAGCTTGCGGGACAAGTGACAACCAAAAAGGCCAGTCTTCGCAGCCCATAGACACCCATTTTAGTGGGTGCGTTGCCAGCTTTTAAGGGAGGAGTACACTCGATTAAATTGTCTCTTTGTGCAGACAATTTATAGAAAAAATATTTTAAGTTTAAAACTAAAAACTTAAAATAATATTATTCGATCTACAACATTGAACGATTAGTAACAATTAGAAATTCAATCAAGATCACGAATAGTTTTCCTAAAATTGTAATGACCACTATCTGGAAATCTATAACAACCTATTAGCCGAGTGTAAGCTATAAAAATCACAGATTATTTCCTATTACAGGCATATTAAAGTTTGTTATAGCGTGTTTATGGGACCGACGTTAATTCAAGACCACCATCTTAAATGTAAAATAAGAAAGCACGATAAAGATCTAAGAATATAAAAGATACGGGATTTCTTTGTGGTGCCGGTAGCGGCATATACCTATATACACCGCCCATATATGGGACGCGGTGCACGCACCCTGCCGCATCCGTCGCTACACGTACAGGGGCCCTATACGCACACTTGCATCTGCGCTATCTGATTGGTCGACGCCGGAGCCGCGCCACGCCCAGTTTTATCGACGTTGCGCCGCGAACGTGCGTGCGAAACGCCGCTATATGTACGTAAAATCGTCTATAGCTGAGGGCCCGTTTTTAAAATGTCATTTCCATCCGACGTCTGCGGGAAAGCTCTTTGTTGTTTTTCAATGGGACTTTTTATTGAAATCAAATTTCAACGCTTCGAATTTTTCAATTTGCGTTTTCGTTCAGCAACAAAATACTAGCACCCATACAATTGTCTAACGAAATTGAAATATACTTTTAAGCTTATATTTAAGGTATTTTGTCTTATCCGAATTGTTTTTCCTTTAAATAGAAGAGAAGTGTTTAGTTTTGATAAATGGGACAGGTTTATAAATTACAATTTAAGATTTAATAGAAAAATAATGGTTACTAACGGCACGGACTTTAACTTTCATCAAGACGTATTCTATACCTATACGGCCCGTTCTCTTGCCTCGCTTCTTTTCCATAGAAAAATCTATCATTCATATTAGATTTTATCTATTCGTGCTTAAAACTCTAAATTTATATTCCTAGTATACATATGTATCATCTAAAAAGGAAGGAATCTTTCGTCCACATCCTCCCGGCAGCACAATGGAGCCATGAGTTGATTTTTCTGACTTGCAGCCTTCAAGGCCTATGCATTCTTCATTTGTTTGTTGGTTTATGCTACTATAAAGTGAAAATTGTTTTTTATTTGGCTATTACCCTCCGTATTTATTGTTTAGAGAAGAATATCTACAATTGTATAAACATTTTAAAATAAAAATACAGTTTTATGATGATGTTTCTGTTAGATATATTATCAATTGTAAGATATAGGCTCCAGCGTTAATATAGCATTATAATTGAACCATTTCTAATATCTCAGTTGCAATAATAGAAACTTTAAGTTTAAGTTAACCAAACAGATAGGTTAAGATCGTTACGAGGTCGTATCATTCGCCGCGGCAGATAAAAAAATAATTTAACACCAATTTTTCACAGCCATTTGATGAATTAGCTACCAATTTTTCTAACGGCTCCGTACGCGTATTGTTCCATATAAATATAATGGTTAGACGCTGACATATTACCCTTACGCCAGGGTTGCCAACGCAAAGGTTTTTCTACCAAAAAAATACTACTTAAATTAAAACTTCTACTATTAATTAAATTACTATAAATACTTTTCTTTATAAAAAGGTGTAATCAAGTTGGGTAGGCCTTGTCGTACATACCTGGACTTAATTCAGGTCGTACTGGAGAAAGTTAAAAGTACCTACCCATAACCGTAGAGGTATGTCCGGACCGTAAGTGGAGACCCCTTCGGTAAAATAAACTTTTTCTTAAATGTCTCAATTTTAGAAAGTTATTTTCCTAAGTCTTAGTTAGTTACTAACCATAGTTATAGTTATAAAATACTGCCATCATTGCGTATTTTTTATTATTAATTAATTACTTAAGATGTCAGGTGGAACTCCAGTGGTGGTGCAGCTCCTTACAAACATTGTGTAAAATAAAAAACTTACGACTAAAAAGAGTGGCGGAGAGTTTAATGCCAGTTCTTCTCGTCCGTTCTATGCCCTTGATTTGAGAACTGGCAGTTAATGATTAGAAGCATTTATAGCATTTAATATGTATTTCTTTATTGACGTTTATAAGTGTACATTGTGTTACCTAAAGGGATAAATGATTTTTTAATCTGAATTTTAATTTTTTAATCTGAATTTTAATTTGAAAATCTGGACGAATTCAAACAAAAATCCTGGCAACCCTATTCCCCACCGTTATGTTTTTTCTTTGTTTATGCGTGGATGTTTTATGGCACCCAGGTCGTGTTCGATGACCTTAGGCTGTATATCATTTTTAAATTATTGAATTCTTTCTCGTTTCTCTTAATGAACGAAACGCTTTGTTGTTTTATACGTGATTAGTGATTTATATAGATACTGGCAACCCAGTTTTTCTACATAGATATCCCCAGCACTTCACGATTTGGTTCGTCGTTCTTATAAAGCAGCAAAGGAGTTCTTCTAGGAACTTCTCACTTATCATCAGGATTCTGGACACACGTCTGTCTAGTTCTGTATGAAAAAGGCATGTTTTTCTGAAAAGCCTAGGCTTATATAACATTCCTGTCGAAAGATTTTAGTCTAGGTACCTAAGTCCGTTCTGGGACCGAAACGGCATTTATTAATTATATAGTAATTTAACGATATATTACATAAAATTGACAGTTCACAGATTACAAAGCGCGGTAAAATTACTGAATTGCAATCAAAAACGCCAATTTAATTTTACTATTTATTTTTCCTCCTTCCTTCAGTAAACTAAAGTGAGCCTACGAAGAGAGAATTTTCCAACATAAAATCATCAAGATTTATTTACTAAAACTAATTTTTAGGCGGTTAAAAAGAGTGGCGGAGAGTTTATTGCCAGTTCTTCTCTTCTACGCCCTTGATTTGAGAACTGGCAGTAGGTAAATGTAAAATTAGAAGCATTTCACATATATTTATTTTTTGACGTTCATTAGTGTACATTATTAATTTTATATGAATAAATGATTTTTGAAATTGAATAAAAATACAGTTTTTAAGCGTAAGAAAACAAAATTTGAATTGTATTACTCTTTTATAAGTTTAATGTACACTTATTAAAACTTTTAGGTACTCTATAAAATAGTATAACACAGTGATTCTCAAGATCTCGGAGTGGGCGTCTCGTGACCACTGACCACAGATCGTGCCCGCCAAGATTGCGCGTGCGTTTATTTTATTGTATTTATTTGTTGAAATGTAAATCAAATAAATATGAATAGTATAATAAATGAAGAGATAAATTAAGTTGTGTATTTTCGATGCGTTTACTTATTATTGTTTAAGTAGAAGTTTTGTAAGTATTAATCTTTTTTTAAGATAAATACACTTGTATAATGCTCCTTTGTGCAGGGCAGTGGCTTGAGGTCGTAGGTTCGATCCCCGGCTGTGCACCAATGGTCTTTCTTTCTATGTGCGCATTTAACATTCGCTTGAACGGTGAAGGAAAACATCGTGAGGAAACCGGCTTGCCTTAGAACCAGTAGGTAAGTTGACAGGAGGCTGATCACCTACTTGCCTATTATATTGACAAATGATCGTGAAACAGATACAGAAATCTGAGGCCCAGAACTAAGGTAGCGCCACTGATTTATTTCTATAATGCTACTTTAGTTATTCAATAATGTTAATGTATATTTATGAATGACAGGATAAAAGGTTTTATCCTTTATTATTATTAACTAGACCCAGTGAACTTCGTAAAATATATGTTCGTCAAAATTTAATACAAATTAAAACAGACCAAAGAGATCGGATTAATACAGCTATTAAACACAAATTTCTGAAGGCATCTATCGATCTTTCAATCAAGTGACAATTCTTTTTCCTAAAAACACAAAAGAATCTCAGAACAATTTTATAGGAAAATTAAAGAAGAGAATTTTTCTTACTTTATTATTTATGTTTTCCACTATTTAAACCTTTAAATTTCCACAAATATTTCAACATCATATTTAGCCAAATCGATCCAGCCATTCTCGAGTTTAAGCGAGACAAACGGCAAGTAATTTTATATACATAGAAGAAGCGATACCTACACTTGCTGAGTTTCTTGCCCGTTCTTCTCAGAACAAGGCCTCCTGGTAGTTTTGCGAACGGATGGCGTAGTCTTGCTCTTTCGCGAATTATGTATATAAACGTTTTTGACATTCATAAGCATGCCCTAAGACGCATCTAAACTGAATAAACGTATTTTGATTTGATATGGTTTAAAATATATAGGTACAACAAAAAATTAAAATCAAAAATGTAAAAAAAATTGATTTACTGATAAATTTTGCATTAATGATTGCAAGATCACCATCAAAATGATAATGATAATGAATACAAAAAGTTCCCATCGAATGAGGATAATCGCAAAATAAATAAAACACCTGAGAACAAGTTGTCATGTAATGACATGTTTGACACTAATGACAGGTGGCGTAGTGAGCATACAAAATCGCTCAATGAGCATGCGCGAGCGCACTGTGTCCAATCGGCAAAGGATGCCAATATCACTTATGCAACTTATTCAAGCTATTCCGCAATAAAACTAGATTTAATATTAACATTGTTTATCCGTTAAAGAAGACTAATTAAAATATGTGGAACTTTAATTAATAATTATTTGATAAAAATGAATCGCAAAATATGTTGCTAAGCGCAAAACTCAAATACGGCTGCTCCAATGCGAGTATTATTTTTATTAATTAAATTAATTCAATTCAACAAAGAGAGAAATTGAAATTGGAACGCTATAAAATAAATTGAAAAAAATAGTTTTATTTAGTTCCGGAAAAGCGATTCTCTATGGGGTAACATAGCGAAATGCTCTATATTATGTTTGTATGTAGCAACTAAAAAGGTAGGCTAAGTAAAAAATCATATTAAAACGAAACGAAGTTTGCGGGGCTAAATTTATTAAATAAAGAGTAGATCTAATACAGAATACTGTCAAACTCGTCAAAACAAATATAGCTTATGTCAAAATCGAACAATGTTGACGGACGACATATTGACTTAACTATAAGTTAAAAACAAAGACTATTAGTAAGGTAGATTAAAAATCTATTTGATATTAAGGATCCACAAGTGATTTTATAAAAAGGCGGCGTTAGAACTACTTACTATTAAACATCCCCATTAACAATCTCTCAAACGGTAGAAGCAACACAAAGAATGAATGCGTTGTAATTAAAAGGGTTGAGCCAAACACGATCAATCTCAAAAACATCTCCCCAC